>WQNJ02000546.1:6602500-7835000 GCA_016584745.2 Phylloscopus trochilus trochilus
ACAGTAAATGAACGTTTTACTACCTGGTGCCTTTTGAGATGGCAAGAAACTACAGTAAAACCTTTGCTGTTGCCAGAATTAGACTGCTTAGAGAAAAATATCCTGTGGGTTACCATTTGCTGCCATGATTTACAGAGATACGGTCTGTAGTCTGTATCAGTTTCATGTGGAAGTTTTAAAGGTAAAAAGCTTTCTGCAGAATTTGCAGATTTCTGCATTAGTGTCTGTGTTGTTGCAAAGAGGATCAAGTGGTGCTGAGTCACAAGCTTTTCAAGGAAGTTAGCACATTTCTTCAGGTTCATCTCCTGCAAGGTGAGACTCTCCCCTCCGTTGCTTCTGTCTATCCAATAAAAAGCTGATAAGCTGTCTAAAAGCAAAACACAGAGCGAGGGGTGAGCGCAGAAAAGGTTTTCTAGAGAGTAGAGAGTGAGGAGTAACTGAGTGCTACTACTGCAGCTCACAAGGAAAAGCCTTCCCAGGCACTGCTTTATCGTTTCTTCCGTCCCTTGCACCAGCCTGTTCTCCAGAATGGTGACCAGGCGGAGCATGTCGAAATGGTAATCTGTGTCAACAAACATGACTCCCACTTCCAGTCCTCCTCCTGCTTTGGGAAGGATGCAGCGGGCTAGAAGGTGATAGAGCATTTCTGTTTTTCCCGTCCCTTCCGGGCCATGGAATTCAATGACATCTCCTGTTCAAAAACAAAGCAGCACGTTGTCAGGTAAGAGCATTTATAGCCCAGAGTTGGTTTTCAGTGTTTTCTGAACCAATACTCACTATTCCACAAATTGGGAAATGCATTTTATTTGACATTCATAAAACTGTTTAAATCCTGGTTACAATCTACCAAAAGATATTTCAGTTTTCAAGAAAGGCCTCTAAAGTGAAGTTAATGAACTATGAACAGAAGTTGAAAACCTCTGCCAGCACCATCAAAGAGACTTCCATCAATAGAAGGTTGGCAACTGGATTTCATCTGTATCATTACAGGCAGATGAAGGCAGAAGAGGAATCTGCTGCACAGAAGTGGCTAAGAAACTATCTACACCATGCACACACAATTAAGAAATTACAAAGTAGAGGACAAAACAAAAAATATTTGACATATTAGAGATAATTTCACATGCTGCATCCTACAGGATGCACACATCCTAAAGGATGCACACATCCTACAGGAATCTGTGACTGGTGAAGAGAATACCAGTAAGTTTATTTGGCACTTATATTCTACTGTGGTAACAATAATGTGAAACTGCTTCTTCTGACAAGGGAGACTCAGGGATTCCTTCAACTCCAGGCAATGCCTCTGTCTGAAGCAAAGGATCTCTGTTCATAAAAGGATTCAGCCTAATTACCTCATCCATGTGGGTCATAAAATACATATCATAAAAATTTAAAATGTTAATTAAAAACAGCATTACGCTTCATTAGGAAACCAGTTCTTTTGTTGGACGTGAATACAAGATACTCTAAAGCCTTATCCAAAGTCTTCTGATGTCTTGTATCAGAGCAAGACTCTAGAAAAAGTTCATTTATTAGCTGCTTTTTATAAATTTCTAATTTTGGGAACTGGATTATTTATTTATGACATTTTGGATTTTATAGGCAGAAGGGTAACTACATGCAGTAAGGAGAATCACACAACTGTAATTGCAGGAAGGTGAGAGATTTCCAAGGCCTTGGCAAGTGCAAATGGCATAACAGCTTTCCATAGGGGGATGCGAGAGTAGAGAATTAACTGTGACTTTCCTTAAACAAGTTTGTGCCTGCCTGAGTTAACAGGGTTTTTCAAGGCACTGCTCAACTTCCAGAGATGTCCTCATTCACAAGTGCCTACGTCAAGATGCAGTTTGGGATGAGGGGAGGAGGATGGTAGGGAAGAAACCAACCTCTTCTCCCTTTGCAAGTGTTAAAAGCAATTTACACCTGTGACATGTCTGTCCGTTTCAGTGACACCCTGAAATACCATTTCTATGAATTTCTGATACTTTGAAATTTATTAAAAAGCTTGACTGCCTCCCTTAGTAAGCTGTTCTGAATGGCTCCCTCACTTCTGAGATGAAAGAAAACTGCACTTCCTGGGACATAAGTGTTTATTTTCTCTTCCTGTCCAGAGGTCACAGTGCCCAACTGTGACACTTGCAGCCAGTGGCTCTGCTGTCACACAGCCTGTGCCAGAGACAAAACCACACCCTGGCAGGGTGAGATACCAGCTTGGAAGAACTCCTCCTAAAAGTGCTGGGTAGGTCATTCCCTCATATTTTGTCTTTTGAAATATTTTAGAACAATTGCGTAAGGCAGCTCTTGATAAGGAACAAAGTGTATCTTTTGCCACTGGCTGTGGCACAGAACTTCTGCCATCCTGACTGGCATTTCTGAATCCAGACCAATAACTGAGTGGGGCCAACAGGCAATAGACTGCTTCACCTGCCTTTACAGCAAAATGCGACCTGCTGGATTCAGAAATTATTCTGGGAAATAAATGCTTCACTTTTTCATTTGAAGACATTCTAGTAGGATGTCTGTGTGCTACAGAATGACACTGGATGAGTTTGTTTTTTTCTAATTGGCAGAACTAATAAAACTTATTTAAGTAAAAATTCTAAGTGCAATGACCAAAATCATTCTCAGAGGTGGTGGTGGTTTATAAATGTGAACAGCAAGACAGCCAAGCACCCCTTAAAGTTTGTTCAACACTGCTGAAAGAGATGCCCAGCTGCCTTGTAGCTTGACCAAGACACTTGAGTTACTCTGAAAACAGTAACAGCTTGGACTGCAAGAAAACCTCAAGAGAGCTGGGGATTTCTGTGCCTTCCTGATTATCCAAGAGGCTGCCCACAAGAAGAACGGGTGCAAAACAGGAGCCATTTATAGCAACATCTATAAATGTAGGGTTTCATTGAATTAGCAACCAGGCTGTTACAGTAAGATAAGAGGGGAAATTCATTTCTCTGGATCAGAGAGGACAAACCATGACACAGCAAAGGAGGAAGTGAGGCCAGCAACGTTTTCAAGAAGCCTCTGACATGCTGACAATAGGTCACAGAAGAAGCTGAGTGATCAGGACTAGCATCATCCATTAATGTCAAAACAACTTTGAAAGGAGGATTAGTAAAAAGATACTGTCACAGGCTGAGAACAGGCTGAGGCAGAGCAGGAACAGCACTTTAACATGGAAGAAAATTAATGGGAATTTTTTCTATTAGAATTGGTGTTGGCAGACATTAAACATATCGGTAGATGAATGTTCCATTAGCTTGGCAAAACATGTAGAAGACAAACTAATTGGGTTAATAAAGACTTAAGTTTGTGAAGATTTAACAGATGGAGATGGATGAGCAGACTGATTTCACGTGAAATTCAGCACTGGTGAATTCAGGAGTTAGGTTTTAAGGAGTCCCCCAACACATTGCCTGGCTCAGGGCAGCCTGAACTGGCCCACTATGGGCAGATGAAAGAGAACTATAGTCCACTCCTATGAATGGGCATGCAGGTTAAACAAAATGATGCTGAAGAAATGTAAATATTTATGTAAGATTAATATATTTTAAACTGAAACACTGTGCTCAGTCCTGGTCATCACTTTGGTGTTATGTCTTGGGTGAGAAGAGCCTCATTTTTGTCTGAAATCAATCCACCAGCAAATTCTGGTTAAACTATTTTCTGACACTGCAGATACAAACACACTCTTGGAATACTCAGCAATATCTTTGTGTGTTTCACATTGCAGGCTACCTTGAAGTTCCTGGGCTGGTAATTTACAGCACTGTGCAGAAGCTGTCACTAATATTTATACCATTTGTAAGTGAAGTAGAAAGGCCTAGTATTTATTATTCCAAGTTAATGTTGGGTGTCATGCAATTGGTAAACATCAGAGCCTTACTCTGACACCCACACCTTCATGCCAGTGGCACGGAGGAAATATGACTGGCAATAGTGGAAGATCATTTAATGCTTGTGTCACTTTTGCTCCATTCCAGAAGAGCTTAAATGGTATGTAATTAATGTACTTATGTGCTCTTAAATATGCAAGTCCATCATAATTAGAAGCAGTGGTTAGAGTATCACATTAATACCTATATTACCTGTCCCTATTTTACAGTACCCTGACATGCAAGTTATGAACACTTTAATAAAATGTAACCTTTGGATAGTTTATTGAAACTTCCTATATTTGTTCGGTTCAAATTCCATCAGCAAAAAAAGAATAATTTAGGTCTTTGCATTGCTTTAATCACAGCATTTTAGATGAAGAGCTGTTCAGTATGGGCTTCATGGGCAACGTATTAGAGAATTCCACAGTGACACACTAAAAGTCAAGTTCATGACAAATGGAGAGGTAGGCCTTCAACAGGGATTTAAGACTGAATAATGAGAACACACATCAAAATAATACATGGGCTCACATGAATACTGTGGTATTAAAAGACAAAGCAAAAATGTAATAAAAGGTGAAGTCCATTTATATATATACAGCTAAAGAGCTGTGCTAATATTTTAGGCAACTTCATTAATGTCAGCCACAAAGCATGACCAATACAGGTAATAATTGATACCATTTGTTGGAAGCAGAAGAAAAATACAAGTCTTCAAAAGCTCAATGACTCTGTTGGCACAGAGAAACCAGTGATGAATTTTAGAAGGTTTCCAGCTGTCTTAGAACTGAAGTTCTGGAACAGTCTTCAGACAGACATGAACAACCTATAAAGCTTTAAGAGCAAAGCAGATAATTTGACATGAAATCATGTAACACTATGGACGGCAGCAAGGGGAGTTAGTAATCCCCACAAAAAGGTCTTAAAATCTGTTTGACAAGTACATAACCAGTCCAGTCTCAAACATTTGTTTGTTGTGTGTAAAGCTGACTAAAAAATACCAAACATACAGATTGAAAAATAGTTTAATACTTATGTTTTGAAAAAATACAGTAACATCTTCTAAAAAAATTTAAGAATTTGAGAGCCTTGTGAAGCATACACCAATTTTACTCCTGGCCCTTAATTCTTCTTGTGAGTAACACAGTAGTTCAGAAATGAGAGTATTTAAATATTCTTCTGTGCTTTACTTGCACTGGCTTAGCAGTATTTCTCTGCCCTTTATCATTGTTATGTCACATTGGAAACTTTCAGGGCAGGAATCATGTACTGCTAAAGCCCACATGTGTTCTCTAGTGCTGCAAAACAACACACAAAGGGTCTCACAGTGACTGTGTTTGAAGACATCATCTCTCATCCAGTTATCCTGATTCTTTTAATTGCTTTTTCTGCTCTTTCTTCTGAACCTTCCATATTTGTGGGAATTCAAACTGCAGGCAAGTGTTCTGCTAACCACTGAAGCCACATACTTGCCCTATGAAATCCACTCCCTCATACACAAATTCCACAACAGTAGTACCTCACCACTGACCCTGACACTTTGCCACTCGTAGGCCTTTTTTCATATATGTTTTTAGTCTTGTGTAATCAGAGTTGTCTCTTCCATTGTGAAATTCATGAAATTTCACACAATCTGGAAAATCAGTCTGACTTCCTGAATAGTGTGTTAATTTCTGTTTAGTTCACTATTTTCTTTCATTAAAATATCCAACCTTGATCTTGGTGTCATTGAAAGGTTACCTCATTTCTCCAATCTGAAATTCTGGTTCATTCACTGAAGGTCTCTATGAACTATGTTGATCCTGACATTGTGAACTCATTCAACTAATTAGTACCTATGTCCATAATGGAATTGTTTATGAAGTTCTATCTAAGCATACTTAGGATTTTTCAGGTCAAGACTGAATTATGATTTGGCTTCATTGAAAAATACTGTTTGCTCATGCCCCTTATCCTAACATACCCAGACAACTCTGTATCACTGAACTCTTTGCTATTTATTGAACCTCATGTTCTTTGCAAATTTCTGCAGTTATGACTTTGTGGTGGTTGTCTAGACCACTGATTTAAAAAAACAAACAAAGAGGTTTAATGACAGACTCGAGAATAAATTGCTGGAAAACTACTGACACTGACCAACGTGCTTGGTATTTACTCACCTACACCTGTGCATAAAATAGATTTTCAGGGCTATTTAATAATGTTTGGAAGGGTGACTTTGCATTACTCCATTTTATCTAGCTTGCACTGAACTATATCAACAATTAAAATTCTGATCTAGGGCAAAATAATTTACTTATATGCTTATCTCTGAGAACACTTTTACATGAACATTTTTCCATAAATGGGATAAAGACACATTTTTTACCATGAACAGGAGATCCTTCCTCAGCAAACAGATAAGGTTCGAGATTCTTCAGAGAACTTCTGCCCTCCAGTCGTGCAAGCAGCTTTTAAAGACAAGACAAAGAGCCATGCTGTTAACTTAAAATAACAGACCTCAGGAAACAAATTTAAAGGATTCTAAGAACTGACAGTTTTCCAGGACAATCCTATTGAAAGATTAGCCTGATTTAAAAAAATGTTTTCATAAATACACATGGAAATGTACAGTCTGGACTGCAGCAACAGAAGGTTCCAGCCTTACAAACAACGAGCACACAGATTCAGTGGCAATGAGCACTGGAGATATGAGGAGAAATAAAGTTTAAAAAGGAAAGGCTGTGCAGGGACATTAGTGAGAGGGATGGCCTCTGGTACACTGCAGTGCTGCCATTCCAAAGAACAAAGGGAAAGAACATCATTTGTAACAACCATCACCTCCAAAAAAATACTGGCTGAGAGGTGAAACCTTACCCATCATCAATCCCCTGAGCCAGCTTCTCTGAGCATTTATAAGTAAAACCATGTGCATTTCACCTGAAAATTACACAGGACTCTTCTGGGCTACAATCCTATTATATAATAGTTACTTGTTCAAACAGAGTATGGATTAAGAATGTTCAAAAGTAATTAGTCACCAGTGGCTCTGCAAGAACCTTTCTAAAGCAAGCTTGAATTTGTTAAGAAAGTTCTCCAAAGCCCCTTGTAAAGCAAAGTCCATTGTAAAACTAATTAGTTCAAAGATCATGGACAGTTTCTTAAATTGAGAGGTATTTGCATAGCAAGCACACAGGTTTTGTGAATACCCTGTATTATTAGCAGTTCTGGCACACTGTGTGTGTAAAGAGAGAATGAACATTTTCCCTGGTATTAGAGCTGTTATTCCTCCCATGTATTAGCACACATGAGAAAGGACGATATTGGGATGCTCAGTGTCACCAGAGTACCTACCCTGGTGACAAATACTACATTCTCCAAGACACCCAGCTGTCATTTAAAGATCTGAACAAAGCAAATCCTGTTCAGTTTTATTCCATTCCATGTTCAGTTTTATTTTCACATCCTCAAGACCAAAAAAGCAGTGAGCACACACCTTCAAACAACTGCTGCCTTCGCCTGCTCTCCTCCTTGTCACACCCATGAGCAACATTTGCTCTGAACGATCTTAAAAGTTCTTTGAACAGTTGTGTGTGTTTGCCTTTAACAGTAAAATAAAACTCCATTAAATGATTCTGAATTTACTTCAAGTGGTCACAATGGGAATCTAAGTGTGACGTTTGCATTGACATTTTAGAAGTCCCTTCCATTAACAAAATGTCAATGTGTTTGCCTTGGCTCTTCACACGTATCCAGGAGAGTTTTCTGACTCGTCCTCTGAAGGGCCAAAACAACACTCCAATTGACCTTGCTCTGGATCAGCAGATCCTCCCCTTACACTTCACACAACTGTGCAGCACAGAAAACACGCGGTGAACTCCTGGGAACCAGCAGGGTTCCATGATCTGGGCAAGCAGAAGTCCAGATGGATATATGTACACAAGAATACAGGAATGCAACTTGGGGCACATAAACCAGCAGCTCTCAACTACCAAGAGGGCCTTGGCAGACCCTACACGTGCAGCTCTTCTGTGCAAGCAGCTGCCAGGGCCTGGCCCTGGCCACCAGCAAGGAGAGGCTGCACCCACTGGGGAGAAGAACCAGGAATCTCTCACCCATTTGTCAGCAGTGGAAGTTGAGGGAAAGAGGAAAACCACCACAGGCTGCTGCTTTCTGATGCTCTTCACTTCTGAGCAGAGGAAGCACTGCTGTGGCACACAGGGATAACAGGGGCTCAATCATGGGCACTGCTGGGGCCAGCAGCCACAACCACTCCCGGCCTGAACGCATTGCTGCAGCCTCCTGCTCCTAAATTAATTTGTACCTTAACAAATACACCCTCTGCAGTTTATTTTTTCTGGAACAGTGAACCCATCTCCTCTTAGACTATCAACTCTTTAAGTTTACTGAGAGAGCTCTGGAAACACACAGTAAATTGATCGCTGTAATTTAAATATGAATCTGCTGTTATTTAGATGACAAATTTATATATTAATTTTAAATAACTACAGGTGCTTTCTCTGAGCACTGCTCATGTAGGTAATTTATGGTAATTTGCTGATGATAGTGCACCTGTGTTTTTATAAAGCTTGTATTTACTTCCGAGTTCTGAAGCAGAATCTCCAAAGGCACTTGCCTCATTAGTGCCATGCTGGGAGCAACAGGGTTCCTGGCAGAAACAGCCAACAATTTTCCTTCAACTCTCACAAAGGTTTGTCCACACTGCAGCAGAAGTGATGGAAGCAAAGCTGAGATGAGACACAACACAAGCATCCCTCACCTCTGCCCACATTACAGACAGGGACAGCACCAGCTGTTCCAAATGGAGCAAGAGCCACCCTGGCTCTGTTCCAGGGGAGGCATTCCCATTTTGCCTCCTCACATGTTCTTCTGGAAAACGAGAGGGGGAGAAATCTACAGCATGTGAAGGGTAATCTGGAGGGTGGGTGTAAGGTGTCCCAAGCTTTGTCATAGCCAATGTACAGCACACAGCAGTACAGCACCACTGGAGAGGACCTTGGAGTTGGAAGAGCTTAGAAAAAGAATCCCAAGTCAACTTCAAATCCCATTTTAGAGACTTCAGATTCTATGATTGAGTTGTAGGTGCTCATTTCTTCCTCCATAAGCCTCTCTTCATCTTTTTTTTACACAAAACACCACCCTTTAGCAACCTGCTGGTGGTAGCTCCTCACTCTTAGGTGTTCTTCGAAAATGTAATTATGCCAGCAAGAAACTGCACAAATGTGCAGTTACATGTAGAGAACAAGCTGTACAGCAAAAGTTCAGCAGCAGCTGGGTTAAATGTCATTAATGACAAAGCAGATGAGACTCAAGTATTTCAGCCATGCCTTTTATAATTTATCGTCCTTTTAATAAACAAATATGCATATGGACAGTCCCACTGACTAATGCAGGACATGCTTGTACTCAGCTGGTTTCACCAGAGCTGTGCATCAATGGAAGCACACACGTAGGTCTTGTCAGGAATGAGAGATTACTTCATTAAAATGTTAAAGAAATTCAAATTAAATACTCCAGCTCTGGTAGAGGCTGTGAGCTAACCTACAGGCTATTTACACATACAAACCTATCTCGAGTACTAGACAAAATTTAATTCTCAACCACTATAACCGCTCTGACTGAGCTTTTGTAAACTTTGGGCATGAAGACATATGCAAGCTATTTATCATTACTTTTATTGTGATATGCCAAAGGTGTTTTGCAAGAAGTTCTAATTTGTTATATTAATTATATTCAATAATAAAAGCACAATACTGTGGTTTCAGTATAACTCAGTAAAATCTGACTTTATGCACGAGACTATTTAAAGAAGTATTGTTTTAAATTAAGTATTTTCTGTTTCAAGTGCTTTTATAATTTTTTTTAATCTGGACACTGTATTCATACATTGACTTTTCTTAACCCATTGGTTGTCAACTCCTCCCTTGTTCCAGGTTGGATATCCATCCACTGCAGGCAGTTGATGCCATGGGCATTCCCCATTGGCACCACTCATGTGGACAAATAAATGCATTTACCCCTTGGACAAGGAGCACAGCCCATGTCCTTAATTCGTGTCTATTTGCCAATAGTGGACATCTGGTACTAATTTTTTTTTTTGAAGTGTCAGAAAGGGCTTAAAAGCTCAAGTCCCACAAAAAAACCACCCAGAACTTTAAAAATAAATAAATATTATCACACTTTCCTGTTTTATGTGAACTATTCAGCATATTCTGGAACTGTTAACATAGAAATCTCCAAACAAGTAAGTTGCTGATTGCAAGTGGAAGTTTCTAACAAATAAAACATCCAGAAATTAAAATAAATAAATAAATAATAAAAAACCCCCAACACAACAAAATCCCGAAACTCAAACCTCTTTTCTCCTAGAGGAGGAAAACAATTCCACCTTACATGGTGTTTATTTACAGAATCATAAAGTTGGAAGAGACCTTTAAGATCATCAACTCCGAACCTTTAAATGAAACCTTCATGGATCTTCTTCCTTAGCCATCCCCTCCAACGCTTGGCAGGGGAGCGCGAAGGGAAGTATTTATAAAGGAATTATCGAGACACCTGCACCAACCTCCCCCAGTGCTGCAGGACGCGCCCATGGCAGGAGCCCACCCGCATCCCGACACAAAGGCAGAACAGGGACTCAGGGGACCCTGCTCCCTCCTGGATCTGCGGGAATTCCACTGAGGAAAGCCTCTCGGGGGCGGAACTCCCTCCCTCACGGACCGCCCCTCAGGAGGCCCCGCGGGGGCTCCCCCGCGCCCGCCCCGTGGGGGTGAGAAGGGGAGGCTCGGCGCTCCTCTTCTCCCCCGGCTGCGGCCTCGCCCGGCCCTCCCCGCCGGTGTGCCCGGGCCCGGGGCTGAGGGGAGCGGGGCGGGGGCCGCGCCTCACCTGCGTGCCCGACTCCGCCCCGCCGAACGCGTCACCCATGGCGGCCCCGCGGCCCCGCGCCCGCCGCCGCCGCCCCGCAGCGCCCCCGACCGGCCGCGCCCTCTGCGCCTGCGCGGCTCGGCCCCCCGGGAGCGCGGGGTGGAGCCTGCGGGCTGCGGAATCGCAGGTTCGAGTCCCGCCCCGGGCTCCTTTCACGGCCGCGTACTCGCTCGTTCCTCGTACGTGCCTTGGGGTTCCTTGGACACGGCCGGGAGAATCACAGAGTCAAATACGCTGGAAAAGACTTCTGGGGTCATCGAGTACAACTTATGACCGAACACCACCATGTCAAGCAGACCACGGCACTGAGTGCCATGTCCAGTCTTTCCTTAAACACCTCCAGGGACAATGACTCCACCACCTCCCTGCGCTGCCCGTTCCACTGTCTCTAATCACTCATTCTGAGAATAAATTCTTTCTGGTGTCCATCCTAAACCTCCCCTGGCACGGCTTACAACCATGTCCTCTCATCATGCCCCGAGTCACCTGAGAGAAGAATCTGACCCCCACCCAGAGACCAGCTGTTGATCTATTTTTGAGGACTTGTCTTTCTATAGGTGTGTGTGGGTTTTTTCCTGCTCCTGCTGGAAAGGGGCAGGTGGCTGGGCTGGTGTGACTCAGGGGATGCTCCCTGGTGGCACCGGATAGCTGTGACTCAAGGGAAGCTCGTTCGCGTGGCTGCGATTAAACTCTTGACGCCTGCGAAATTGCTCTTTGCCAAAGCCAGCTATCAATTATGGCTTAAATTAAAAGGGATCTAGAGTGTTTTTAATAAGTCCTTGGAATGAACTGGGCTTGCATGGTGTGTGGTGCTCTGAGGCAGGAGCTGATGGTCAGTGGCTTGGTCAGGTCAGCAGCAGGACTTGCTCCTCCCCGACCACGGCCCGTCCACTGCAGTTGTGCAAGCTGGGCAGGCAAGAGGGATGGGCACAGGGAGAACACGGCCGAACCTGTTTGTTTTTTCCATAGGCTAAATGCAAAACCAGCAGGATAAGAATAGCAGCTCCCAGCATCTGCATATCAAAGATCAGTAATGATATCATCCCTTTGGGTCTAGTGAGGTTATCGGTGATACTGCACGTCCTTACAGTTAGGGGGAGAAACTGGTGGTGAAGTTCTCTTGTTTCTTCAAAGATACCATGTTTGTCTATAAAAAAGAGTTTTTACTAGCAGGCACCACAATAGAAAATGTAACCTCAGATGCAAGGCATTAGCTTTGTTTACTCTTCCAATCCGCTTTCAGCCCAAATTACAGAGCTCCAATACAAAACACACTGTTGCTGCCATTTGACTAACTCTAGATGGATGCCATCAGATAGATTTAACCCAACTCGAACCTCTAGTTTTGCTGTCCAGTCCTAATTCTGCTCATTAAAGTCCAAAAGGGAGATGGTTGCTCTGCACAGTCTGAGTAGTCGTTGCTTTTTTCTGTGTATGGATACAAGTGCCAAATTATCAGGAGCATGGAAAGTAGTTCTCTGGTGAGAAAGACTTGGCTGGCCATGGGGAGGGCACAAAAATGCAACTACAATACTTTTGGTTTCATTGCATTGAAGGGAGTTTCTGCTTTGCATTTTGGAAGAAGTCAACAAAAGGGACAGAATTTTAAGAGCTGTGAGTCTGAGTATTCTTGCAGTACCTCAGTGGTCTGGGCCACGTTCCCTGGAAGAGTTTAAAAGCTTTGTTAATTAGTAGTGATTGCCCTTGAAGCTGACTGAGGAGTGACCTAACCCAAGAGCAGAGTGGACTTGCTCTGACGACAAAGACACTACTCACTGCATCAACCACATGATTTTGTTTCTTTATAATTATAGGTTCTTTGTTGCTCTTGTCCTCTAATTAAGGATGTTGCACTAATTTTTAAAAAGTGATTGCTACTTGAGTTTAGAGCCATCAAATATACAGCACAGATGAATGCCAGTTGACTGAAGCCCACTCCTACCTCATCACTTACCATTGTGAGTGTCCCAGTAGGGTTCTGTGGGAGCTCTTCTACTGCAGGGCTGAACAAAGCTTTGGCATTACAATCTAATGCAAAATGAAGTGTCACAGTTCAATGGACATCAAGCAACAAATATTTGAGGGAGAGGGTAAAAACACAGAACTCATCTGAGCAGGAAAAAAAAAAGGATATTAAGGATATTTAATACCTTGGAATAGTTAGTACATAATAATTAGAAATGTGTAAATTAAATACACTGATCACCTTGATAGGCAGATTGCACATCAGCAGTCAGCATTGCTGGCTTCTTACCACATTTTGTAATATTTTATCAAAGCTGTTTATGTAGTTCTCATAGTTAATATTTTTTTTTTTTTGTCTGTTTATTTTTCTCCCTGCATGGTAAACCTCTTCATTGACCTTGCATCTTAAGAGAAAAACAGTAACATAGGTAAGGAGAGAAATTCTGTTATGTTGGTTTCAGCAGAGCAAGGATTTTAATTGCACCCTCTATTTTTTGGGCTTCTGGTGGGCTTATTTATTTATTTATATGTATTTATTTATTTATTTATATGTCTTTATTAATTTATGATTCATTCTTTCATATTTTTCTGTAGCATTTCTGAGTGATAGTGGGCGATCCAGGAGTACAGGATCCCACCCACCCCTCACTCTTCCTTTTTAAACAGCAGGATCCTCCTTAAAGCAGTGCAGCTCTAAGTAGTTTGTAGCATCCAGGGTCTCCATGCCCCAGCACACCTGTTTCTACAGGCAGAAAATTAGTGTTCCTTTGTTTGGCATGAGGGGAGCCTGAGGGGGCCCCTGGAGCCACAGCATTGCTCGTGTAACAATTCAGCAGCAGGAACAAGGACTTTCCTAAAAGCAGCAAGATCAGACTCTTAAGGGTTAGCATCTCTGTCTTTATGAAATGTGTATTCCGGAGAAAATTCCCCTTTCCTTATCTTGATTTTGAACATCTCCCACACTGGGATCCTGTATTTTCCACTGCATGTGTTTAAGACCTGCATTATTGCAAGGAAAAATGAGAGTGCGAGAGAGGAAGGTATTTAAAGTGGATTTTCAGCCCTGAGCAAAATTATTTTTATTGTATTTTTTTAGAATTATTTGCTTATTCATACATTCACTATTGTTAATTTCAGCCAGCAGAAGGAAACTTGGATGGGTTCTGGAGAAGGAAGGACTAGCTCAGGTACCCCAGGGCTGTTGAGAGTCTACTGTATATATAAACATTTAATTTATTTTTAAGATGCAAAGTCCTAAATTTAAATTGCCAGTTGGTCTACATTAGTCTCAAGAATTAGATTATTAGACTTTAGATGGCAGTCTAAAGAACTAACAGCCTGTCCTGGAACAAGTCTTGAGGTAAAGAGCTTAAACAAAAGGGGAAAAGCATGAAGAAAACCAGTATGTTGACAAGAAAGTTAGATCGTGTGAGGATGTTCACAAAAAAACACATCAAACTTTTATATTTGATTAAGTAATAGTTAATTTAGAAACTGGAATGTAAATGTTTCCTCCTTTGAGTGTTTTTTTTTCTTTTCCCAGCTACAGAGATTTTGCTCCAACATAAGCTTCATCATTTTCAGTGTATTGTCACTTAATGTTCCCTCACAAGATTTGTGTGGGTGACATTCCAGCACAAACCAGCTCCAAACAGATCTTCTAGCTTGAAAACAGTTTCTTCACATAGTTGAAGTAAACTCTTTCAGTAAAGTTAATTGTTGTTTTCCTAATGAATTCCCAGACTCTTAAATACCTTAATTCCAAAGGTGACAAATTGACTTTTCCAAAAGTCATTACCAAAGAATCATTCCCAGAAATAAACCAGAAAAGTTTCAAGTAGAATCTTATTTCCTCCTTTGTGTAGTAATGCTTAAACTCCAAAAGGTTTATCAACTAAAGAGCATCTCAAAGTTGTAAGCAGACCTAAAAAGGATTAATAATAACAGAAGTAGTAGTGATAGTAAGAATTAAGATTAAAGTACGTGTTGAGTCTCCATGTAGTGAACGCCATCAGATTAGTTGCAACCTCTCTGTTGTGTGACTCCTCCAGTTTCACAGAACTGATTTCAGCCTCACTGTTCCAAGTTTCTCTCAATGAGTGAAGTGATCTGTCACTGGGTTTTATTAGATTTTTGCTTTTATTTTTTAGAGCAGATGGCTGATTCTTTTTACCTGGAGAGCTGCCACTTTCTTTAGATGCATTTGGGCTTTATGGTAGTCTAATTTATCTGTTTATTTGAGAAATAAGTAACCTAAATTGCAAATGTGTTATCATTTCACTGACCTCAGAAAAGCTGATAAATTTGCTGCATAGATTTCCTGAATTTTGTTGAAAAAATAAAAACAACCCCACAAAGAGCAAATAGTTTAATCCCCTGGTAGCTGGACTGCTAGCCATGAAAAAGCAAGTCCAGGTCTTTATTAGTTCTGGCACCTGTGATCATAGACTCATAACATGGTTTGGGTTGGAAGGGACCTTAAAGCTCATCTAGTTCCTGTCTCCTTTCCATGGGCAGGGAACCTTCCACTAGACCAGGTTGCTCAGAGCACAATCCAGCCTGGCCTGGAATAGTTTCATGGCCAGTTGCTGGATATTCTGCTTTACCTTTCAGCTTGCAGACATACATCAGAAATAATCTTGCTCTGTGTAGCCATTCACCTGTATTTATGTCTAAGTTTCTTATTTGCCTTTCATCAGCTTGTTTTTTTTCCTGAGCTGGAATTACTTAATGTTTGTTTGTACCACATTGTCCTTTTCCTGCAGCTACTTCTGTCCTGCCTGAATGATTCTGCACTGGCTCACTGCAAAGTTGCCAGATACTCCTTGTTTGGACTGGGTTTATATAGGTGACCCAGCCAGGGGTATTTTCTTGCTTGTCTATAGGCACAGTTTCAGGTTAGCAGTAAGTAAATAAGGCTTACAGAGAAGAACACGTGATTTGTAAAGCCACTTTCATAGCCAGCACTGACTACAGATGAAGTTTCTCTTTGAGTACTTGAGCTCTGACCTGCAGCCCACGGAGGGAGAGATCTTGTGTTTGACCTTGTGAACCTCCACCTCTGCTCATTCCCCACTGATGGGAAAAAAGAAAATTTTACCTCAGTCAAACATGCTGGTGAAAATGTCCTCTGCCTTCTACAGTGCTGTTCAATGAAGCATGAATGATCTTTCTAAATTCTGCTCCTGTGGGTTACCCTTTGCTTGAGTGTTGATGCCCTTACAAGCCCCAGGTTTAACAAAGAATCCATGCAGGCACTATGACCCTGCTGAAGAATTCACACAAATCCTAGGCCTGTCAATAGGAGTGAATCAGTGTCTTAATTAATTAGCTATTTATGCTCCCCTAGGCACACTGCTAAAAGGGCATCCTCTAGTAGGGTAGTTGGCACTTAGTTCAAGCTGACTGGTATTTCCTGGTGAAAACAAACCACAATTTGCCTGTGTGGTACAAAGAACTAATGGTACATCTCAAGTGGGCAAGAAAAATAACTCTATAATCCAGGCCATTTCTTTTTTTTCTTTTCTTTTCTTTTTTTTTTCTTTTTTTTTTTCTTTTTCTTTTTAACTGACTAGGGAATCCCCATTTAATCCTTTTTACACAAATTTAGCATTAAAGTTTCTGTTTTCTGTAATCCCCATGGACCTCCTGTCAGCGTGGAATATACATCTATTTCTTTTCTTTTTGATCTTAACACTTGTAAGTAATAAATAATTGATTGCCCAAGGAATTCTGGGAATATATTCAGCCTTAAATTGAGCACTAAACTATTTGCAAATGTGCTTAGGCACTAGCCCAAAAGATACATCAAAAGAATGTCAATGGATATTGGGAAGTGAAGTGCCATCATATGTTGGAATTAGGAAGCATAAAATATAAGTAGAGCGATAACACTGTCAGATCTGCTGCCAGTAGTAATAGAAAAAGGTATGTTTTTATAGAAGGCTATAAACTGTTGTTCAAGCTACACCAGACTTTTACCTCACTCCAGACCTTATTCAGGGAATGCCTTGTTTTTGACTGTTGCCTTAAAACTGGGATTTGACAGTGCTCTCATCTCAGAGATGCCTAAAGCTGAGCCTGAACAGCCTGTGAGCTCCATCTGTCAGAAAGACCTGGGGTGCATCTCCTGCAGTGACTGCCCATCTTTGGCACTGCAGACAGGTTTTCTGTGGCAGTCTGGTTTCACCATGGCTCCAAGCCCCCACATAAGCTTGCTCAGTAAAGTGACCAGGCCTGTCCTACTGTGGATAACCTGTTTGTAGGGTCTGAGCTAACCTCACTACACCTGCACTGCTGTGCTTCCAGCAGAATCATATCCCAATATCTCAGTATCTGTGAATAAATTTAGGTGTTGTGTGATGCTGGCCTTGCCACTACTCCTGAAGCTCAAGTCTGCTCTTCGTGGAGCACATCCTTTGGGAATGCCCTTACAAATACACAAATGAAAAGATGGTAACAACAAGAAAAAGGGAGGATGGATTTATTTACCAAAGGGAAATTGTTCTTGTCCAGCCTGGTTGCTTTTTATGGTGAAATGACTGGCTAAAAAAGATGAGAGAATGGATGTAATACATTATCTCTTCAGTAAGGCTTCTATAGCATCTTTATCTGGAAGATGAGGAAGTACAGCTTGGATGAACAGACTGTTAGATCAGTTGAAAACTGACTGGACCATGAGGTTTGAAGAACAGTTATTAACAGCCCAAAACTCAGTAGTTGTGTACCCCAAGATTGGTGGTGTTCAATATTTTCACTGTGATCAGTGAGAATGCAAATTCTAAAAACCTCTGTGTGATGCTAAACTAAGGGAAATGGTTAGCCCCCTGAACAACAGAGCTTCAGTCCAGAGGGACTGAAAACACCTGTAGATTGGACCTTAAGACATTCAGTAAGGTGTGTGAAGCCTGGTACCTGGAGCAGAATAACCTCATGCAGCAACACAAACTAGAAACTTATTGTGAAATGTGGAAACTCAGAGCAAATTTGAGGGCAAGGGCCACAGTTTTCATCTTGGGAGATTGAAAATGGACATTAGCAGAATTTCTTCAATAGGAGAACAATACAGCACTGGAATACATTTTTTGCAAGAGTTGTGAAATCTTGGTCCTTGAAGATTTTAAATACTCAGCCAAATAAATCCGCGACTGGTTTGATTTATAGCTGGTGACAGTCTGGCTTTGAGTGGGAGGTTGGCTCAAATGGCCTTCAGCAGCTTACTCCTGTTTCTCTGATTCTGCAATCCTTGTTTCCACACAGCAGCTAGAGGAGTCTCAGGTGAGTTTGCCTGCCTGGGTCTGCAGGGCTTTCCTTGCTTAGAATTTTCCAGAAGTTCCAGTCTGTACAAGCTAAACATCTGTGGCCATGGCTATGGATCAAAGATGGATTTCCAATTGCTTTTTCAGAGCCTTTTCAGTCTCCTGGTACTGTGGAAAGCTGCATTATCCATGGTGGATGTTACATCAGCCTTGGAGAGTCTCTTGTGTAAGGCAACTGGCAGTACCTGCTGTGAAGATGCACATGTGGAGAGTTGCAGAGAACATCCTGCACCCCAGCATGCTTGTAGTTCTTCTGTCATGAGGATGGAAGATGGTCATGGGAGCATGGAATTGAGTCAGTCAACAGTTTAACAATCTGTAGTTCTCCTATCAGAGAATAAAGTCTGGCAGAGAACAAAGACTTTCTTATGGACTCTCTTGGCTGAACAAAAATGGATTGAATGGATATCTCATCCTCAAAATCTCCAGGTAGAAGTGTTTTGGAAGTTGCTGAGACATCATAGGTTAACAATTCAAGTGTGAAAACTGCCCCATGAAACTTTTTTTCTGATCTTAATGTTAAATATACAAAGGTATTTGAATGAAAGGAGGCCATAGTTAAAATGAAGGATTTAAAAAAATGCTCTTGTTAGCTCAGCTCACTGGTGAATTAGAGTACAAGACTTTGCTCTTTGGGTTTTGAAATACTGAAACTCCCCTAGGATGGGAAACCTCTTCCCATCTAAGTTGTTAAAGAAAATAGCCATCTAATATTCTGTTAGGTTAGATGGCTTGTCATGGCCTGGGAACATTATCCTGTGATTTTCTACATTCATTGTGTCCTGACACTACTGAAAAAATTCACTTTGGGGTAAGTAGCATTTCTCTAATTTTAAAATGTATTCACTTTGCTTGTGTTTATACCTATTTCAATGCTCAATTTTCTGCACATGCCCTCACAATAAACTGCTGATAGGAATGTTCACTGAAGTAGCAAATTTTTAAGCATTCAAGTATATCTTCAGAAGATTAATTCTCAATAAATAATTTGAAATAAATATATAAAAAATATATAAATCACTTTTTTTTCCCCATCAATTGTATGTTCGGTGTGCTCACATAAGCAGTGATGGGCCTGAATCTTCTGATGATGCATGTTCATAAGAAACTTGCTGAAGGATAGGTTACAAAAGGAGTTCCTCTTACAGAAACATTTGGAAAAAAAGTTAGAACTGCAATTTGGTAATGGTAGTCTCTGGGGGGAAAAGTATGTGATAACATCCTTTCTCTGCAAGTGGGGTTTTCTGACATACTTTCTCAGCTTATGTAGATCACAAAAACATGTTCACCTCTTTCACTGCCATAGTCAGTGCTAATCACTGCAGCAGGGAACAGTGTTCTATTGAAACATTAAGCACTTCACTAAACCACACCTGAGTAATTTAAAATTTTCAATGTGCAGTCTAAGGTTGCAATTGCCTGATTGCTTTAGAACAACATAAGCTCAAGCTGCTCCTGGAAGTTGTGAATCCTCTCTGGGCTGCACATTCTTGCTGTCTCCTTTGGGCTGTGCTGGTGGTTGTGCACTGAACCAGGTCAGCCTTGCAACGCTGCTGGGACCTGATGGAGGTGAGAGGAAGGCTGGTACCCCAGTTTTGGTGCTCAATTCCCTGGTGCAGAGATGGCACCAGGAAACCAGAAGTGAGAGAGGCCAGGCCATGCCTCTGTATTTAGGCTGGCAAAAAGTGACTAGAGTTGCAGGGAGGCCCCAAAGCAGTGTTAAATCTCAGGAATTAATTTATCCTTTGTGAGATTTAGTCTCAAAAATAAAGCCTGAAATTCTGAAGCATGCAATGAAGCATCCAGAAGAAAATACCATGTTGCCAGACCACCCAGAGGTGATCCAAGATGGTTTTTGCACCTGACCCAACACAGGGCAGTTTCTACCCTTTCATTTGTGAGGGAACTGCAATAGATCTCTAGGCTAAAACAGTTTCTGGATAAATCCTCTGATGGCAGCAGAATTTCAACAAGAGTGATTTCACACATAGCAATAGCAGCAACAAGTGTGTTGCAGTGCTTCCCCTAAAGACCTGCATGCAAGTGCATGCAAGCACTTGCTTGGATTGATTAAACAGATGGTCAATAACAAAGGAGATGATCTGGGATAACTTGGAAAGTTGGGAAGAAGTAGCCGACTTGTGGGAGCTGCACAGTTCATGACCATGGATTTCTGGAAATATCTCCATGTCCAACATGTATTTCAGAAGTTAATTGAATGTTAAAATTTACTACAAGGATCCTCTGCAATAAGAGCTTCTGAAACCTCACAGCCATCAACAAAGGTCCTGGCTTTCTATCTGTGCCTATGTTAACTGGAAAATCTGCTTCTCAGGATGCAGCTGTAGAAGAAGAATGGGACATGGAAAGATCTGCAAAATATGTGCATCACTTAAGTGGAATCACTGGTCTGACTGGTACTGAGGATGCTGAGAGCAAAGGACTTGGAAAGAATGGGGCTGGTTTGCAACAGAGGGGAAATGGGGGCTGATGTGGTTAGGACTCTGAGACTAACACCACAGCTTCTAATTGAACATGACAGCCCCTAATATTCCCAGTTTTTTTTTTTTTTCCTGAAATTAAGGATAACAAGGATTATTTAGAGAGTAACAGAGTTATGGGAGCCCAGAAATCTACCCTGTAATCTGGAGGCTTCAGCAGTCTCTTGTGTTTTCCTGCTCTTCTAAAGTGAACCTAATAGTTCCTTTAAAAATAAAATAGCCAGAACCTTTTTCTCTATTCCTTTTTCCCTCTTGCCATTGGCAAAGCTCCAACAGTCCAAAGCCTTCACTAAAGCAATCCCCAGCCCAACAAATTAATATAAAGAGTAGTGTGGAGATAAAAAAATAAAGTTATAATTTGGTTGATTTTACCTATTATTATAGCTGTAGGAGCAAGTGTTCTCCACACTGTCAAGAGGTGAGGTGCCTCTGAGAAGTTAAATAAAGCTGCCTTAGGAGCAGTGAAAGGGAACACAAATAGGTCAGTTTGCTTCCCTTGGAAGCAACTCTGCTTATGTTTTAACACAGACATAAATGAGGGGCCTGGAGAATGAACAGGAAGCAGTGCTGATAAATTTGAGTAATTGTGGAAGTATCTTTTGGAGGTAGAAATCAGACTTTATCTGTATCTTCAATATTGCCCTCTTTCTCTTGGGATCCTGTCTTGGAAAAAATGCCACCTCACATCCAAGGGAATTAGCAAAAAAAAAAATTTAAATCATTAATTACAAGCATCTCTGCTTACATATGACCATGCATTGACCTCTATATAGCTAAATGAACTGTGCCACTGCTTTTTTCACTTTGTCATCTTTTATTTTCAGTCCCTTTTGCCCTTATGGCTTGTTGTCTTGCACTGCTTTGCCTGTGGGATATTTCAGTCCAGGTAGCAAGCACGTGCTGCCCTCCTCACTGGCAGCTCTTTGACTTGTGTCCTTTCCCTTGTTCCTGCTTGTTCCTCAGTGGCAGCAGTGACTTGGCAGAGAAAACAATGCTTGGAGGATTACCAGAGCACTGTCTTTGCAGGGGCAGCCAGGTGTTGACCACGGCAGGAGAAATAAATGCCCATTTTCTTTCTCTCTGAAAGGCTTGCCCACCCCCTTTCAGTTAAACAGGAGGTGAACCAGGCCCAGCCAGTGCTCCCATGCCTGCTGACATTATCCAGCTGTGCATTCCTCATCTGCCTCTGCTCTTTATTTCCCTCCCCACCTCCGTTTTGAAGGATGAAAATAATGCCAATGTGGGATTCTAAATATAACCGAGCTGCTCGCAGGTTCTGTGATTGCGCTGTGGGCTGTGTGAAATCTGAGGCAACAGAACGCCTGCTTGCAGTGTTGCTTTAGGTGAGAATCTGTTCAGTGCCCTAAGACAAGGCTGAAACGTACCAAAGCCCAAAGGCCAACACACTGAGGGAGATGTTGACAGTGGTTGCCTGAAACCCTCTGTCTGTTACAGGTAATGTCCCCACTGGAAAATGATGCATTCAGTGGCAGATCTCCATTACAGCAAATTAGGTATTTGCCAGTACATGAAGATTCATCAAGTGAAGCATTTCAGGGAGGGAGCACATCCATCCTCACAAGGGCACCCCAGGAGTACTTGATCCCAGTGAGGGAGTTATTTTTTGAGGCTGCAGGCCTCAGAGCTGAAGAAGTCCCTTCTGCTCCCTCACCTCCTCCTACTTCCAGCCACTTCTTCCCACTCTCTTACTCCTCCTTCTGCTACTCTGGCACAAGCATTTGGGCATGTGGTGAAGTGCAAAGGGAGAGCTAATCTGACTTAAAAAACTCTGGCTGAAAAAGAAGAGGTGGGGGGTTATCTAGTTTAGCTCCCTGCTCTATTTGCAGCAACCTAGGAGGTACAAGGAGGAACAATGTAGGAGCAGGGACTCCTTTAGCAGACAAAGCTGCTCAAAATAATGCTTATCAGGCTATGATAGGATTTCCTTTTTGTGATGACTTCTTCCTGCCACCTGCAAGGAGACAAGACAGCCCTGTGGCAGTTTGCTTGATGAGGATGGGGAGGAAATAACCTGCTTACAAGTGCTGGGTGCCAAAACTGGGCATCAAAGAGGAATTTGGAAGAAACTGTCAAGTGACAATCAAGATCTATATTCTACTTTGACATACAGTACAGTTTAAAATAAAAGTTTTTAACTAGTGAAGTTCTTCATGGTTTGAGCCTCACTACCTCCAAACAGAGGAACTACCATTTAGTTCAAAGCATTCAAAGCACTGAAAAGAGAAACCACTGGACCATTAGAGAATCCTCTACTGGAAGGGAAATATATCCTTGGTTTATATCAAGGAGTTTTTCATCTCTACTCTGAAACTTAATGGTTTATGTAATTTGTAAAGTATCTTTCTATGATTTTTTCTTGTGATGTTAAATGTTATCATTGTGTACATACATTTATATATATCTTCTTACCTCCTTTGTTTTTCAGTCTTACTCACCTCTTGTCCTCTGGAGATAACTGGAGGCTGTAAGAGAGTTTTCAGTGAGTCACTTTGAAAGTGACTCTGGGGATCTGAGGTTGCACAAGTGCTTTTGAAAACACAACCAAGGACTTCATATACCCAGTAGCTTCAGGCATTAGGTCAAAGTGAAATAATGCTTCAAAACTAATTCCTGGCCATCAGGCAGTGATTCCAAGTGAAGACAGATAGCTCAGAGGCCATGTCAGTGTGCTGCAGGCAGTAACTCTCCTTTTGTTTGTAATGAATCTGTGGGATGATGAAGCCTGTGGGCTGAGGAAGAAGCTCCTGGGATAGATGATGAGATGAAGATGTGTCTGAGACCAGGTGCTGGACTTGGGACTGCCTGGGGGGGTGTCTCTGTCCCTTGCAGATCAAGAATACTGAGCTCTAGGAAGGTAGGTAATGATAGGTGGACTCTTAAATGGAAAAATACAAACAGTCACTGAGCAGGAACCAGATTCCTGCCTTCTGGAGGTGCTCAAAATTAAGGAGTCAGATTGATACTTAGCTTCTCACTGGCCCATTGAACGTTGTCCTCTTAGCAGCTCAGCAAGCCAGCTGTCATGGGAGATGCACAGGAGTGGGGCTGAGCAGTTTATATTCCGATGGCTGGAAGATCTTGCTAGAGAAGTAGAAGCTGTGGGAAAGAAGAGTCTGGGTCTTTAACACCCTGGGAGTGTGCTGCAGAGACTGAGTTGTCATCTCCACCCGTGTTCAGCAGTGAACTCCTATGTAAGGCTCACTTGGATATGCTAAGATCATGTTTTATTTTTTACTTTTTTTCCAGGAAGCTTTGCAGAAAGCAAAATTATGAGGCAGCCTTTAAGGGCTTGCTATGTTTCTTCTTTTTCAGACCTCAGGCAAGGTTTATCCCAAAGTGATGACAAAAGTTGATATCGATGTATATACATACACACACATATATGTATACAATAAGTTCCTCTGGGAGTTATTTGGTGCTGCAGTAAGTGGCTGGAATCACTATTTTGAGTTCTCCAAACTGTCTGATTTGCTGGTAATGTAAATGGGGAGGATCTGACCTTCTGGCTGTTAAGTCAGCAGGCTTTTTTTTTTTTTAACTTAATTGTATTAGAGAAGTCAATATAGAACAAGCCCCTTTTCAAATCCCAGCAGAAATGCTGGTGTCTGGGCTGTGGTGCATGGAGATGACCCATGACGCTGTCATCAGAAAGTAAGAGTTCACAAAGTGATGATGCAGTGATGCAGTGACTGTGTCCCTGCAGTGTGCCCAGCAGACTGTGACTGCTGGATAATCTTTATTGCTTCATTCTATGGAACTCTCAACTCCTGAATTACATTAAAATCTCATATTTCATCTACAAAACTGTGAAGTAGATACATTTTTCAGACAGTATGAACGTTTTTCTTTCTTATTTTTTTCAGGCCATTTTCATACCTTTCCTGAGGGAGCCAGAGTACCTGGCTAAGTGGAAAAGTAGAAGTGCATCTGCAATGAATAGATAAGATAAAAACTTGCTCTATTGTAAAGGGTGCAGCTGCTTGATTGCATCTGCTTATTTTGTCAGTGTGTGATTCCCACTTTCTTGTCAGGCTTTGAGATTATTAGTACCAAATCTTCACCTCACTGCTTGCATCTGCTGATAGTCTTTCTTACTTTGAACCTCATGGTGTGATAGCCTGAACTGCTGTAATGACAGATCTTTATGCAAAAAACTCCCCAAAACAAAACAAGCTGAGGAAAGGCATGGCAGCCACACAAGTCCCAGAGAAGTACTTCTTAGCTGCTCTAAAGAGTTGCTACAAGCCTTTCTCAGAGTGGGAGTATAGGCAAGAGGAAATCTGATATGCAAGGATTTATGGCATAGTGGCCGTGCATGTCTGCCTCAGCTGGGGGTCTGCTTGTAGTGTGGGTAAGTACATTTAATTTAACTTTGATCTGCTTTGCTGGGGCAACAAGCAGGGTGAAGAGATCAATGGAAGCACCACCCACTCGGTTAATCACCCCCAGCCCACTCTGCGCGGCTGCGCCATCACGGCTGCCCGTAGCCGAGATACAGAGATTAGGGAATGGTTTGCATGTGTTTACAGGTGCTGCAATTGTATTTTTATTTCCAGTTGCAGAACAGACCTGTTGCACTACGCTGTACATGAAGGTGGTGTGTGAAACCAGGTGTCCACAGACTTGAAAGTCTTTGTTTTCGCAAACGCCGATGCCATGATACGGAAGATTCAGATCATGGGGGTTGCTTCTGTACGGCAGTAGTATCAAAACATTTTGTTATTCCTTAGCAAAATTCTGTGCTTTGTGGAAAAAGCCAGGTTTGTCTGCTAGTTCATAAATATTTCAGAGCCCCAAAACAAGTGGAGCTGGATGCAGGGAGGTATGAGTGGAGATGCAGGAGCTGAGGGGGAAGCAGCAGCAAAATGTATTTGATAAAATTATTTGTCCATATTGGAGAAGATGAAAATACTGCTTTGGGAAGATGGGTTTCCCTTGATATATTATATAGGGAAATAATAAGTTTTGAAAGTGACTGAGCTTATATAACTTTAAAATGCTGAGGTTTGCATAAACCTTTACGGTGCTTTAGGTAAAGAAGGAAAAAAAGGTGGACAATTACCACAGGTCTGAGCACTTTGCAGTGAGTGACAGCTGTTGGACCTGTGAACTTAAGAGTCAAAACACTTCACATTCAGCATTTTTACTGCTAAATATGCTTGCAGTGAGTTAAGTCCAACTAGAAATTCTGGGGAGTTTTAATATGCAAATGCCCAATAAAGATGTATTTGCTTCAGTTAGCAGTAAGGTCTCACTCCAGTTTTTGAGAATATTTTTGTGGGAAGGCCTTGGAGAATGAAGCAGCCCATTTCACTGTTGGCAGAATGAATATCCCAGGATTTTCATGTAACTGAAGAAAATTAGCCCCTGGCCTCTGTGGAAGGCTGGGTTTCCACCTCCAATTACTGTGTGCCAGTACCAGCCTCAGAGCCCTTCTGGTGTGTGACTTGTTGCAACCTGAAAATTCACAAGTTTTTCCTCAAAAGCTTTTTTAAAAATAGTCCTGCTGCTTAGGAAAGTTACACACAGACTCCGAGAGATAGTTGGTCTAAACAGCAGGGGTTCAGGAGATGAGGAATGGCATGTTGCTTTTCATGGTGCTTCAGACCAGCTAGTGCCCTACCCCTGCAGCAAAGCTTGGTCAGACCCCATTTCGTGCCTCTGGGGCTGATCCTGTCACATGCAGTTTGGATGCCTGTGATTTTTGAACAGCTGTATTCAGCTACAATAAATGTCTTCTTAAAGCCTGATTAGATCAAAATGATGTTTGTGTTGTGTTTGACAGTGCTGCGGTGACTTCGAGAACCAAAGACTTCATCACAAAGAGGCTTCACTGTATCTCTGGTTTGGCTGATTAACAAATGCATTTAGTAACTGGAAAAATACGTTGTTGCTTTGTTGACGTGTCGACTCATTTGATGTATTTTAAAAGAAAACAAACAACAAACTGCTTGTCCAAACGAGTCTACTGACATGTCTGCGGAGGTAGGCCGGGCTGGAGGATGTCGAGATCGTCTCATCAGATTATTGTGATCTCTTGTTTGCTTCATGGTCTGTATGAAGAAATCACTTCTCTGTTACCATCAGGTCCTCTGGGCCTCAGAGGAGGTTTCATGTGGCATCGTTGTGACAAACACATCTACCCTTTATGAACAGCATGTCGTGGGAAACTTAGCAAACCACGAAGCTTAAGCAGGTTTGATATTGATAAAAACTATATTGCATAAAAAGTTATCTGAATGGTATTTTAATGACTCAGCCAGTAATAGGAGAAAGTATTCCATTCAGTGCACAAGAGACAAGTTGTGCAGCTGTCAGTCTAGAGTAATAGAGGCTCAGTTCAGTTTGCAGGTGATTTTATTAAAGGATGAAACCATTGGACAGGGGGTTCAGCACACACATATGGGTGATGCACTTCTCAGAGCAGGGGTGGTTCTATATTGTGTGGAGCTGGTTACTGTTTGCATCCTGCAGTACCCCTGAATGAACTTAAATCTCTCTCTGTCTTGGTGTTTTTTATTTGGGAGACCATACATGCTCCAACACTGACAAATTCATCGCTGTGTTGCTGCATTCTGTGCCTTTCTGCTGGGTTTCTGTAGCTATTTCAGGAAAAATAAGCAAATAGTCCTTTAGATAGTGGCACCTGGGAAGTTGCTTCTGCCATGTTGTTAATTTGTTGTTGTCTAATAAGAGAGCTGTGTTAATGCTGCAGTCTGTCTGTGAGGGTGATATTTGGCCTTTCCCTCTTAGATTCTCAGCAATTTTCTTTATACAACTCCTGAAAAATCTTTCAGGCGTCTACCCTCGACTCAAGTTTGGTTGAAATTGCCCAGTGAGTTTGTTGGAGGGAGGGAAGAAACTATCAGATAATATAAACTTGTTTCCTAAGAATACCAAACTGAAAACCAAAGGAGGAACTTGAAAGTGAACACTACAATTAATATAAAAACTTGACAAAAACAATTGCCTGTGTGCTATTCCCAGGTTCAATATGGGCAGACTTACTTTTTCTTCCTTAAATTTACAATTCATTAGTGTATTGCTGGGATTGTTAAGCAAGATAGGATGAATAGAGTAGTTCAGACCTTCCCCAGGTACTGGCTAGACCTGTTGTTTGCCAGAATTCTTCAGAGGCGCAGGTGCAAAATCCCCTGATGTAAAAATATGGCTTCTGGTGTACTCTTTTTAAAATTAGAGCTGCAATTTTTTGCAAACTTCATGGTGCAACTTCACAAAGTACACAGAACTGAGTTTATGGAACAGAATTGGGTGTTCTGTTTTAAAACCATGTGACACACTTGTGTCATTATATATACATATACACCTCAATATGCAGACTTAGACTGTACAGTCAATAATCAGATTTTGAGGCAGATGGGCACGTTAACATAGGTGAAAGTGATCATGAGTTTACTGCAAGTCTCCTGGTTTTGCTCATGTTTGAGGAACTGCTGCTTTAATTAATTATGAATGTTCTATATAATAATATTTCTCTTTGAATATGAGAGTTATCAAAATATAAGTGTATTATTTACATAGGTGTGAGAGTTGCTGCAGCTGATATTCTCAGCTAACATTGGGTCCCAGGTGCTGGACTGGCTTCAAATTACAGACGGTTCCTTGCAAAGTGCAAAAGGGCAATTTCTCAGCTGGGGTAAGATGAAGCTGTGAGAATTCAATTTTAAAGGCAAAGAAATCAGAGTGGTTTAAAATAAGCCTTGCATAGCCTCTACTTCAAAGGCACTTTCTAAGGCATTCAGCTACCATGGTGATGAATGTGGTATAAATAGAAAATAGATTAGATAGAATCCAAAACGTTTCTGAGTAGATCTAAATTAGCATTGGCCATTCAGGAAGGGGAGGTAGGAAGTTGCTGTGCAAAATTTAAGAAAATACACACCAATAGTAAATCTAGAGTGGCTTATAGAAAGAGGAAGGTAGGAAGCAGTTGATTATATCATGGCTGGTAGTACAGTATCAACAGGAGTATTGGATTCTGATTCTGTTCAACATAGCACAGAAAAAGCAGACACTGGAGATGTTTTAGAAACCTGAGAAGCACTGAAAAATTTTTAGCTGGGAGACAGAAACTTCTTTTGAACAGAGAGGTGTCAGTAATGGCAGTATTTCTGCACAGATCTATGAAGCACATAAGGGATTCCACAACAGTGGACACAAGTAGGAAAGACACTCAGAAATAAGAGACTTATTCTGAAAAATACATCTCTGCCCCTGCCAACCAAACTGTCTTTAACTTGTCTTGTATCATAAGACCCTGATATAATTTAAAGACAGCAAGTACTTTTTTAAACCCTTTGCATAAGCAGCTTGTAGTTTTTTGCCACAGTATATTAAGGTCTGTTTGGCAGGAATTAAAGGCCTCGATTTGCAGACTTCTTTAAAGGACATATAATTTCAGGGACATGGATGGTTCTGTTGTCAGTGGGAGTACTCATGTACTTTAAATTGGAGGTGGACTGAAGTACCCTGAAGAATGGTCCTAGAAATAGAAATATCTGTGCACAGGTATAAATATGCAATAAGCTAATGTGTGCTTTACAGATGTAACTTTGTATGAATAGTTCACACTGTGTTAGTGCTCTTTTTGGGGGGCTTTGCAGCCAAGGGGAAGGCTTACCTTTTCCATCCATTTACTTTCTAGTGGTTGAGTAACACGCTGTGATTACTTGGTGACCTCTCCTAAGTGATTGTATGATGACAACTGCATAACAGCTGCTCTTAAACCAGCCTCAAGTTTACAATGATCAAGGGATTAAAGACCTGGTTTTTGTGCTGCTGCCTTCTGAGCTTCTGAAGTGAGTCTTTACTGTTGTCATCGCTTCTGATTAGTTAGAAAACAAGGCGAGAATTCAATCGTGTATTTGTGACTGAGATGTCAGCACTGGTTTTGGCTGGTACAATGAACAAAATCAGAGGGGATAGTTTATCTAACTCAAAAGTAATTCACTGGATATGATATGATATGATATGATATGATATGATATGATGTGATAGCAGTTCTCTACATCAAAAATCAAAGTTTAAAGAAAGAATGCTGACTGGACATATATCTAAAGATTGAAATTATAGATTTGAAAATAATTTTTAAAATATCCCAAAACATATTATTTTGGATGAAGAATGATAGCTGGACAGCACAGAAACTTCAGGGGACATGTGATACTGCTTCCTCATCCTCAAGTTACACAATTCAAGATACTGGTGACCTCTCTGTGAGGAGGTAGAAGTGCAGGAGAAGGTTCTCAGGGCCTCCATTTAAGCTTTGTTGTCTTATGTTGGTTTGTCTACACCCCTTTTCACCACAGCATCCAAATGCCTTCCAGGAATGTGTCACTATGTCCACTACATAAGAAGATGTACACTCTGACAACGAATCCTTTCAACTAGAACTTACCATGAACATGTGGCCTGCAGGTAGATCATTTGGGCAATGTGGAGACCCCCATTGTGCCAGCAGCACAGTCCTTCAGCAGATCTTAGGTGTTATCAGTACCAGTGAGACAGCAGAGTACTTTTACAGAGCAGCTCAGCAAGGAGGAAAAGCTGACTGAAGCCAATCTCAAGCAGGGGAGAGGTTATGTAAACACAGAAAACCTTTTTTGTAGTCTCATTTCTTTGAGGGTATGCAAACACTATTGGTTAACCTTCTAATTCAATTGGTGATGGCCCTGGACTCTGAGCTGCTACTAATCTTGTGCATTTGTTTTGTTTAAGAACCCCTGTCTTGTCCTGGCAGATTACAGATGTAACCAAAGCTGGGTTTCCATTACCCCTTCCCTGAAACAGCAACATGATATAGCTGGGTATGGTGCTATTGCCTTTGGAGATGCATGATCTAGAACACAACATGCAGTTCATCTCAACACAAAGCATCACAAGCACCCCCTTCTCACATACTGGCTCCTCCTAGCTAAGTGCAGATGTGCATTTTCAAAGTTATCTGAGTTTCTTGGGACCTGCCTCTGTTAGTGCTGAATAAATTCTCATGGGAAGAAAGGATTATCAAAGCTACACCACCTTCTACTCCCTTAGATTACTTTCTTTGTTGTAAACATACAGTAACATCAACACTTTAAGATAAAACCCCTAAAATAAAAAGTAAACCCCCAACCCTCTCCTGCCTACACAGCTCTGCCTTTGAGCCTGAAATGAAAGAGTGGCAGATATTTAGCCACATCACTTAACACATTCCTGGAAGGCATTTGGATGCTGTGGTGAAAAGGGGTGTAGACAAACCAACATAAGACAACAAAGCTTAAATTATGTAACTCATGGCAGGTACTACAGACATCCAAATTGAGACCTCCTTAGGTGTCCATTTCCCTTCCAGCATGGCTTAAACTCAGAAACTGTGGTGACCTATAGGGTGTTGAGAGCAGAAGGAGATAATGATGCCTGTGGGCTTAAGGCATGAAATGACAATTACAAGGGCTATGTTCCAAGGGAGAGGCCAGAGTATCCTCCAAACGCTGCATGATGATGGATTTGGAAGAATCTATCATTCCCTATATCTTAGACCAGGTGTCTCCTTCTTCCTTTTCTACCTGAGAAACTAGTTATGGTTATTGCCATTTAAATAATCATTACATACTGGGTTTCTAATATAGCATAGATGCTAGAATAGATGAATGAATGTTTTCACATTTCCCATTGCTTAAAGACCATCAGCTGGCATATGTCATCACAGTTTCATGGCACAATTGCTGTTCCAGGTACTCCATGGACTTGTCTCTATATTAATTAAACTACAGACAGATGTCATCTTCTGAAACAGCTTAAGATGTTACTATGTCTTACCCCTCCCCTCACTTCTGCTAACAAAGCAACTTGTTTGAGTGCTCCCTAACCCACTTCAGGCACAATCAACACAGTTAGTGTATGGCTCCTATTTAAATTGCTTGAACTCAGCTAATTCTGCTTGAAGTGGGTTAGGGAGCACTCAAACAGCTGGGAGAGCTACCCGGGTAGTAATCAATGCCCAAGGGACTCTATAAACAGCTTGAAAAGAGAATGGCAGGGCACAAATGTTTCAAACCTCTGCAGCTGTTTGCAAATTGAATGTCTACCGAGAGCCTGTAAGCTGCACGTGAGCTATTGCAATACCCATTTCCAGATGAGGTGTTCTCTCTCCTCAGCTCTAACAGCTAGCAGTTTCTTAAAAAAATAAAATGAAATGAAAGTTGAGAATGATAAGAAAGTTTATGGTGATGTGCCCGTACAGCATACGAGCAGATATTCTCTGAGCCCAGTGCAGCATATTGTGCAACAGCATGGGAGAGGGGAAATTTTGGCCAGGAAAGTCAAAGCATATTCTTTCTTTTATCTGTTGGATGCTAAAGCAGTGCCTTCCATGTGCTGTTTGATTTCACTGGCCAGACGAGGGGGGGGGCAGACAATTTCCATCACGCTCCAATCCCCAGCTCTGGAGGTACTTATTAGAGTCTGAACATTCGCTGTTCCAACGCACCGATAAGGGAGCCCATCCAACAAGCAAATTGGGCTCCTTTCCATCATGCTCTGTATCTTCCAAAATCTCCAAGGGGAACAGAGTGAACAAATATGTTGAGCGAGTGTGCTCAGTTTGTGGCAAACGGCAGAACAACCCCCCCAGGACATATGCACAGTCTATAGCCATCGCACCAACACTGGATATGAGGACCAGAGGATGCATCTCATTAATTTTCTTCCACAGGCCTTCAGTCAGCACGAGCTGCTGGTAAAGTAACATGGAGCTGGGAGTGGGGGATAGGAAACTGCCCCCTCATGGGAAACACGCTTGCTCTGTAGTTCATGCTCAGGCCAAGGCATCTGGAGGAGCTATTTCTGGCATCACCACGCACTCCCAGTGTGACCAGGGCTGAGTCACACATCATTATCCCGTATGCAAATTAGATGTCAACAACTTTGCAGGTGATGTTTGTTGCAGCCTATTTTTTTTTTTTTTTTTGTTTGAAGTGCTCAAGTGTACCAGTACATGGTATTCTGGGCTGACCTGGAGGATCTGTGGGCTGTAGCACAGCCACCTGCACCCAAATAAGCAGCGTTTTGTGTTTTTACAAGTGATTGGCTCCACGTTGGTGGTTTTTCCAGGGGCAAACCCCACTTTCACTGAGACGTGAACTGAGGCAGGTCTTGCTCTGAGGGGCAGCAGCATCTGCAGTGTTTGCTGGGGGGTGGTGAGCCTTTTACTCCCCCTGCAACATGCATTGCAGCCTTTGCTATCATATGTGGCTTGGAAGAATCACCAAACCCTGAGTTGGAAGGGATCCACAAGAATCATTAAGTCCAACTCCTGGACCTGGACAGGACATCCCCAAGAGCCACACCACGTGCCCAAGAGTGTTTCCCAAACATTTCTTGAGCTCTGTCAGGCTGGTGCTGTGACCACTTTCCTGGGGACCCTGTTCCAGCACCCAACTACTCTCTGGGTGAAGAACCTCTACCTCATATCCAACATAATTTTTTTAATATCTAACTTAAGATTTTAAGCTGATGAAATCCATCATGTCAGGCCATGTAGCAGGGGCCCTGGTTGACACGGGCAAAGGAGTGTTCGTACAAGCAGGAGAATGAGTGTGGGACCTGTGCATGATGTTGGCAGTGTGGAGTAACGAGTGGAACGTGTTGGCTTTAGCTGCAGTTATTTTCTTCACAGTGTCTAGTAGCTGGTTGGGATTTGTGCTGAGCATAGGGTTCATAATACAGAAATGTCCATTTTGGAGAAAAGGAGTTCAGTTTGGAACTGAACCCAGGTAGGTGGTGGAGTCACCATCCCTGGAGGTGTTTTAGGAAAGACGGGACGTGGTCTGGTGGTGCTGGGTGGCAGGCTGGACTCGAAGACGTCCGAGTACTTTCCCAACCATATTGACTCGGCGGTGCCGGGTTCATCACTCAGCCCCGAGCACCGCTGTCTCCGACCCACACCGCCCCGCACGGGCTCCCCCTCACCCGCGGGCGGGCCCTGACCCGACATGGCGGCCCGGGCGCGGGCGGCGGCGCAGGCGCGGGGGGCGGCGCTGGCGGCGGCCGCTGCGGGCCCGCCCGCATGGAGCCCGCGCCGGGGGAGCCGGCGGCCGCCCGGATGGTGGCGTAGGGCCCGCACTGCCGGCCCCGCAGCATGGCGAGCTGCCTGCCGCCCTGCGTGATCGACGGCGGCACCGGGTGAGTGCGGGCAGGGGGGACCGGCTGCCGGTCCCCGTGCTGGGGACGGGGGGATGTCTCCGCGCTGCGCCCCTCCGCCGCCGCCTCCCGCTGCCGGCGAGCGCTCCTCGCACGGGGCCGCGCTCCTGCCGCGTGTCCCGGTGCCCTCTCGGCTTGCTGAGTGTGTCGCTCCCCTCCGGCCTTCAGCGGGCTGGTGCCCGTCGCTCTCGTCCTCCCTCTCCTCCTCCTGCCCTTCCCTCTCGCTGGAGCGCGGAGCGGGGCAGCCCTGCCGTGTCCCCGCCGCGCGTGTTTCTGTGTGTCCTTTTCGCCCCTCGGGACCCGTTTTCGTTTGTGTCCTCTGGCTATGAAGTATTGCATGATGCAAGTGCTAAAATTGGGGACGGCTGGTTCCAGAAGGGGAGAGGAGGCAGGAGCCCGCCCTGAGCGCGGTGCACAGACGATACCTGGGCAGGCTCACGGAGATGCCCGAGCCGGGCGCAGTGCTGTGGGTGGACACAGAGCCCAGCGAGCACGGCTCCCCTGCCCCCCGGCCGCTCTCGGTGCGGGCTCCTGCCTCCTCTCCCCGTTTGAAACCAGCCGTCCCCAATTTTACCATCTTCAGCTGAGGTGGGAGCGCGCTGCCTTGCTCCGGTGATGCGCTTGGTCGCTGGGTCATCCCTTCACCTTTCTTGGATCAGTGTGAGATTTATCCCGTATTTAATCAAACCACAAGTTTTGCAGCTCAAGTCTTTGAGGGCAGGAGTGACTCTGAACTGCAGAGGTTGTGCTTGGGAGGCGTTTCAGGAGCGGGTCTGTTCTACCTCTGTGCTAGAGATGACCCATTCAGCATCCAGTCCTGGTGTGCCGTAGGGGGGAGGTGTCAGAGGGAGCTGTAATGAAGGTAATACTGAATCTGTGGTGTGCTTTTGCTAATTAAAACCTTTCCTTTGGCCCAACAGTTACAGACAGCTCTGAGGAGAGGAAGTGAAGCACCGGTCCATGAGTAACTATTCATGCAATATCTTTACTTGTCAGACTCGGTGTCACTGATTGCATTAATTTAGCCTTTCCTCTGCAGGGCATTTGCAACACTATTTTAATTTCTTTAATACTTGGAAAGTTATCTTCAAAATTTTCTGAACTGAACAATCTTTAGAAAACCAAACCTCAAACTAACCCTACCCAAATCAAGAAACCCCAGTCCCTAGGAAACTGCAGGAAGCACTTTCCAGTGTCGTGGTGCCACATTGCCTTCTCCTCAAAGAATATGTCACATTTTGAAATATGCCTATATTAAACTGTCATGAAAGTTTTAGAAATCTTTGCCTGTTTCTGCTTATACCTTAGCTTACCAGAAACCAGCTCTGTTCCCTCAGTGGGGAATACTGGAGTTCACAGCTGCAGACCTTGGAAGTAGAATAGAGACCAGGTTCTGCCTTGTGTGTAATTCTGCTTGCTCTTTAGATAACTTCTTGGTAGTTTCCCAGGTTTCTTCTATATACTTGCTGAAGATACTGTGAGTATCTGTTCCCACAGATCTGTTGATATTACAGGATTACTGCATGATAGTTTTGAGAGAAATGAGACGTCTTGGTCGATCTTTTAAAAAGGGTACAGTAGAAACTATAAAACCCAGAAAATGGATTAAATGCCAAAGCTGTCTTTTGCAGGAGACTCCCTTGGCTTTCAGTTTGTGGAGTAATTCCAGTGTTACACTAGCAGTAGATATTGCTGGCCAATAGTTACACAAAATAAATAAGGATAGGACATTGCTTATTGTGTCCTTTCAAAGAAATAATAATTGAAGTAGAATTTCTAAAATCTGTTTAGTGCTTGCATGGGTAAAGGTGATGGGTTTTGGGGGGGGTGGGGGGGACATGTGTATTGTTTTGTTTCAGGAAGGGTCTGCATAGTCCCCAAATGATGCACATTTGTTTTTTAATGCCTTGATTCACAGGAGACAACATGAAGTGTCTGCCTGTGGGACTTGTGCTTGAGTTTGCTGTACTCAAAATGGCATTCAAAAATGGAAGACTTTTCAGCAAAGAGACTACTGAATGTGAAATAAGTTATCTTGCAGAATTCAGGATGAAATGAGTCTGAACAAAAGCAGCCAGAAGAAGTAGCTTGACTCATTGATACGCAGTCTCTGGAATTTTCCTCTGTGTGGGCTGAAAACCTTTTTATTGTTAGAGTGAATCTACTTTTGGGTTACAGGCTTCAAACAATTCATTCAAATTATTCATGAAAGGGCTTTCAGATGAAAAATTTGGAAGAGCATATCTGAAGGGGAAAGGTATATGCAGAAATGCACTGTGGGACATTGTGTATATAAAATACACTTTTCTGCTTAGATCTGTGGTACTGAATGAGGTGTTCTGTCCAGCCACTAATCCATCTTTTTTCCATGTAAGGGGTTTTAAGAAGTTTATTAAAATAGTGGTTTTGTTGTTGTTTTGTGCATAAGGAGGCTGGCTTAATTTACTGTTATTTGTAGCTATAGGCCTCAGTCCTGTAAAATGCCATAATTCCTCAAAAAAAAAAGTAAGAACAGGTGTATAAAAATAGTTGTAGACCTTCAGTGAGAAACATATTTTTATAGCAGGACAGGATAACATTCCTTTAGTCTGTTGGATATAGATGAATTTCCTTTGCCATAAACTGTTCACTCTTTATTCACAAATCTTGCAGAAATAGTTAATAATTTGCTGTAATCTTTTCCATTAGTATTTGCAAATGATTTGTCGTAGTGCAATTTTGATACACTACGTCTTGATTTTCTCTGCGTGAGGTTCTCCTCGTGATCAGTTTACACATTGCACTCACTCTTTCTGTGGAGAAGGGCATGCTATTTTTAGTTTCCTAAGACTACCAGGCCTTTTTGTGTTGCTGTTTAAAATAGCTTTAAACATCATAACTAGTTTTATTAATTGGTATTTAGCTGAGGGACATCAGAACTGTAGTAGGTGGATGGGCAAAACAAAGGTATCTTAAAATACCTCTCTTCAGTGTATTTGCAGATACTGAGGAGGGCTTCTGGGTTGGGTGTATTTTGTTGAAGCCATTCCTTTTTAGTAAAAAAAAAAAAAAAAGTACTTTGGCAAAGTCTTACAGATGAGTTTAGAGGTAAGTACTTGATTTCTGTGAGAAGTGAGCTGGACTGGGTCTTAAAACTTGAAGCTTAAGGTATTTTTTGATGATGTTGCTGTTAAAGATAGCTGGAGCCTCAGAACAGGCTACGTTTCCCCTATCTTAACTGTGTTTCTGATGTCTAGTGAGTTGCTTTAGCCAAGTATTACCTCTGCTCTTCACATGTGAGACATGGGAACAGGCATTATTGTAATTTCTGTTCTGAGTCTAAGGAGCTTGAGTTAATTAACTGTTGTTTACAGTCACAGGCTTCAGTCCTGCAAAGTGCTAGACTTCTTCAAGAAACCCAATGGCTCTACTGTACTCTATTCTTATAGTGGCTGCTGGTGCTCTTGGGTAAATTGTGCAGAGAGAACAGATTTCTATTTGATATTTTCTCCTTCGTGTCGTCTTCATTCCCATCCCTCAATTTCAAAAGTGCTTTCCGAAATCTTTGTGGAGAACTCGTGTTGCGAGTTCCTCAGACATACTTGTAATAATGATAATTGAGTCTGCCATGGCAGCCTGGCATCACAGGTGTTCTGGCAGCAGTAGCCTGGTTATTCAGCCTCTCAGCTGTCAGAGAAAGTGTTCTATTTACAGAGGCTATTTGTTTGTTTACAGGACTTTCTCAAAGCATTCTGCTATTTTTGATCACGTCATGCATATCTTTTCAGAGAGGTGTTTTTTCTTTGTGTGTGTGTGAATGTAACACATTGTTTTAAAGATGTGGACCAAAAAAGCAATAGAGAGTGATCAAATGTTAAAATAGTTGCATTTGGGCTTTGCTCTTTTGCATACTTGTACAGAGAAAAATTGGATGTCTTGTGTTTTCAGATGGATAAAGCAACTGCTTGAGTTTGTGATTTGTTCTCATGCTTTGGGAAGAATTTTCCAATACATCTCTCTTCTCTCTAAAGTGGTTAAGGGTGCAGCATCCGCTTCCAAGTGCAGTTCATTTGTATATCTTTGGAGTCAATTCTTGTTGTAAGTTTTTCCATCTTTCCATCTTGGTAGGACCTCAGAAGAGAACAGGGTTAGGATGACCAATCCTCATGCAAAAGTTTGGGAAACTGGCTTGTGTACAAACTTGTCACCTGGTCAAAACAGTATAGAAGAGACCACACTAATTTTAGAAATAACTTGTTTCAGCAATATGTAATTTCCAGATATTAAAAAAAATGAATAGTCCTCCAAATCTCCTTGCATGAAATAGCCTTAGTCTATTGGATCAGTTTTTTGCTAATTTTTAGTGCAGTATCCTATATTTTGGCCAGTTTCCAGTAGGTTCCTATCTCACTGGCAACAAATTGCTGCTTTTAATGAAATTAAGTTGGAATACTGATTATCTACACATTCCGCTACAGCTGTCTCTGTAATTTTACAGATCACAAGATGTTGCATTACTATTAGTCTGCTAGGCTGTAACCCAGGAGAAAGGAAACTGTGTTTTAGATGCTTAAATATTCATTGGAGAAGGGACTGGAGACCAGGTAACCTCTGTAACTGTTTTAGTCCAGAGCCTTTCCGGTCAGTGAATATTTAAATGTCATGTAGGAAAGGGAGTATTTTCTGTAGGAGGTCCTGGAAAGGGGTCACCCAAACACTTTCATGTACCCTTAAAAGCTGGAATGAGTTTGGGTCCTGCTGGGCAGAGCAGAGGTCTGGGATCAAGTCTTCATGTCCTGAGGCTCCTGGGTAGCAAAGAGCAGCACAACTGCATAATCTATTTTCCTTCTCTTTCTGAGTGGTCTCGGGAGAAATTTGAGTTTCCCTTCCATTTGGTTCTGTCAAAAACACCTGCAATGTGGCTGCTTGTTCCAGTCTGTCTCTTGTTTGATTCTAAGTAGATTTTTTAAAACAAATTTTGTTTTTCTGCTTATTTGCTTCACCATTGAACTGAGAATTTAGTTATTCTCTTAGTTTTAGTATTAGTCTTTCATGGATTAATGGCATGCAAAAGAAATCTTTCCATATGTTGCCTTCTGTGAGATGAATTCTTTGAAGAGATTTTTTTTTCATTATACTGAGAAATAAACTTATTTGTTAGTTCTTTCACTAGGTGAATTAACTCAGGTTAAAAATGAATCTTTAAAGTACTGAGCTGTAGGGGCTTGGTAACTTTACAAGTTCCTCTAGTAGAGGGAGCTGATCCATTCTGGAGAGGGAAGGTAAAGCTCTTGCAGACTGGTAGCCCAAATTGACTTTTAGAGAGTGTTTTCTTTTTTTAGTACTGTGAGTGGGTGTGAGTTTAGCATGTTTGTTGAGGGGGAAAAGATGGCAAACTCAACTCACCTCTTGGCCAGACTTTAGTTTAAGAAATGAGTTCTGGTTAGACTGCAGGAACCTTTAAATTTATTCATTTACACAGATATATAAAAATTGCATAAGAAGTGTGTGTATATATATATATATATATATATATATATATTTACATGTATGTGTATGTAGATATTGTCTTTGGTTTTTGTCACTGAGGCTTGGAGGGCTTTTTTCATGATGTTTCTGCCTAATTGTCATTTCTAAGTCTTGAAACTAGGTCTTTTAAACAAACAAATGTTTTCCTTGTTTTTCATTATGTTCATTTAGTCATGATTCATTTCAGAGAGAGAAATAAGAGGAACTGGCCTGTATTGTTCTTAAATCCCAGTGGAACTCCTGTTGTTGCTTGTTATGTTTTAACAATATTCCCTAGGTAGGCCTCATTCTAAAATGTGAAGAAGCTATGCAATAATAATCATAAAAATAATTTTTACTAGTAATGTCCTTCTTTACAGTCAGTCTAATTTAACATCCTGATTATGTTTTTCTGAGAGCCACAGAAAATGTGCATAAACAGTTTGGATTAGAGTGAAAGCATATGTCTATAATGATGATTAAAAACCCAACAAACCCTTGCCTCCAAAACACAGTCTTTTTAGCCTTGGGGGGAATGGCTTTTTAACTATTGTTTGAAGTCTATTGAAGCTATAGCTTTGAAGAGAAGTTGAAATATAAATATTTAAGTTCTCAGGTCATTGATAATTCAATTTAGATTAATTCCTTTATCTAAGAAAACTGTGATTCTTAATGAACATTTTTGTAACAAATACTCTGTAAAGAGGAACCTACTTTTCAAGCTGCTAATGAAGATGCAAACCCTCTGCTTTGGCCGGGGCATAAGATTGTTTGCAAATACTGAGAGTAGGATGTAGACAAAGACTTTATATTCACTTTGGGAGCCAGACTGGGATTGGTCTCATTTAAGAATGTCCTGGCTTTAGGTTTTTTGTGTAAAAATGATGTGAGCAATGCTGATTTGCTCAAATCATGCTGCTGTGTCAATATTCAAGAGTGACATCACTCTGCAAGCAGTCAATCCATTTAGTTGGGTTGGTTTTTCTTCTAACACTGTTTCTAATGTGGGTTTTGTTGTTGTTGTGTTTGTTTTTTTTTTTCTCCCCATCCCCCCTAGGAAATAGAGCTGTTTTTCATAGTCTGAGATGTTAATTATTTCTAGTTGCTAAAGACCTGGAGTAGCTTGCAGCCATTAACAGCTCTAGAGATCTTTACATTTTATGTGAAAATTTCTTTTCTTGTTCCTCCTTCTTTCTTCCTCTTGATCCTTTAGTTGTTAAAATAGATATTATATGTATATTGAAGGAAATTATCAATGCTTTGTACCATCTACTGCCCATTTCTAAAGCATTTAACCAGTGCAGGCTTGCTTTGGTGTAGTATTTTTCTTTTATCATACAAAAATACTATATCTGTGACAAAGTGAGTGGTTTGTTGGAGGCCTAAAAGGGAATTGTGTCAGGATTGTAACAAGACTTCAGCTGTGGTTTATACTTGTGATACTGTATTATTTATTTTTTCCTCTATTTGAGACTATTAAACAAATATGTCTGAGGCTCTCTTCTGTCATGGTAACTGAAGGGTAAAACCTGCATGGCCCTAATTTTTACCAAAGGGTGCAATGTCCTGCCTGTCCTTTGTCACAGCTGGTCAACAAGATAGAAAAAACTAAGAGTTGAGTTCTCAGACTTGATAGTTCTGAATAACACTAGCAAAATTTGTAAGCTGAAGTTGTCTGAAAAATAAATTGACACCTACAATATTTACCACTTTGAGTTTTCTGTTTAGCAGAATGATACTTGAAAGCATAACCCAGAAAATATGGACATGGCACATGATGCATGTTTCACCTTTACTTTAAGAAGTAGAGTGAATTGAAAATATTTTTTTTTCTTCATGTTTTTGCATCTAAGTGCATATAATGACCTGGTGATCTTTTCTATTTTTTTTTTTTCTCCCTAGGTATACGAAGCTTGGCTATGCAGGAAATACAGAACCTCAATTCATTATCCCATCATGTGAGTTGATTTTTTTTTTTTTTGTCCCTCCAAATTGTAATATCCACTGCTGTCACTGAGCACTTTCAGGATTAAATGACGTGCTTCCAACTCCCAACTCAGCCGTCGTAGTCCCGTGTCCATCTGGGAAGTGATATTCATCGTGTTAGCATCTTTGGCTGGAGTGTAGCTAAACAGAGCTCCTTGTTTGCAGTTAGCTAGGGCTGTTGCTCATTAAACCAGCTCTTGGTTGCTATGACAAAGATGAAGAGAACTCCAGTCCAATTTCCTTTTTATCTCCATTATTTTTCTGCCAGGACTCTTGAGTAGACAGAATGCAATTTACCTCCTGTCTACCTGACACCATGGTTACAGCCTGGATAATCTGGGGAAGGCTCCCAATCAAATTAAGTACTGAAGTGCAGGTGGTGTCTGCCTTATTTACATTGTCTGGGACTGTAGACAGTTTAATATTCAGAAAAGTTGTTCCTTTTAGAAAATGTTCCTTTTGGGTGTGTATTTACCAATTAAAACGTTCTTGCACATTTAACATGCTTTTGTTGAACAGATTTATTCTTTGATTTTTTTGTGTGTGTGTGTTGTTGAAAATGTTATACTTTTCTGGTGTTCTTGATTTTAATTGACGTCTTAATAGTCTCTCTGAAATGCTGTATATATATTTATAAATAGTGCCACTGACTATGTATTTACATCTATAATGGCATCTGGTACCTCCATTTATGTTAAACACTGCTTTTTACTTTTTGTAAACTTTGCCAATTAATTACTGAATAATGCATCTAGAGTACTTTGTAGCTACTCCTGGTAGAAAGTATAAAGATAAGAAAATTATAAAGTTAATTGGTGGCCAAAGAAGTGAAGGGGACACATGTTCTTCACCAGGTGTAGCTGCAGGACTGCTTACAGTCTCACTGTTTTAAGTATTGTAAAATCTGAAACCTAAACCACTGGTAAAGATTTAAATGTCTTATGTTAAAGAAGTGGGATAGCAGGGATTTCCTCTGAATTTGCTATAAAATGTTTTATACAACTATAAATCTGTTGAGGGGTAGATGTTTTTCCGAAGGAATTGTTTGCCTGTGAGTCATTTTTTGGTGCTAGTAGTATTTGGTGTGTTTGTGGATGATGCCTGCCTACTCTGCATTTTCTGCTATATGTTATTTAGATCCTAATTATGACCTATTAAAAGGAAACTATATAAATAAGGTTACGTTTTAGCAGTACTTCATTCCATTTTTATTTTTAGCTTGCCCCAGATTTGATTTTTGCTGTCTCATCTTCTTGCCTACAGCAGCCATCATCTAATAATTTTAGTGATAGTTGCAGGCTGCTAATGGGAAGCATAAGTGTCTCCAAAGATTTCTCTGTAGCACTGCAAATTGATTTCTCCCCTCCCTCTTTCTCATCAACCAGGATGATGACTCCAATACTTATTTTTGAGTACACAGTTCATTTTCTTCTTCTCCTGTGCTCTTCCTCTTTATTCAAGAGTTAAAACTCAGAAAATCATGTTGCTTACTGGAATGCTGCACTTGTGTAGGTTTCCTGACTCCTGTAGTCTGTAACAAAATGCATTGTCTGAGAATTATTATGTACAGTAATGAGGGAAGGGTGACCAGAATCCTGCAGGATGCAGTGAGAGTGAACTTGGCTCTATTTGCTTGTCAGTAGATCATTTACATGATTTCTACGTTTTGTATCCCAATTTTTATTTCTGGAAAAGAATCCTTAAGTAAATAAATATTCATCACTTGGTATTTAGCTGTTTTTAAATTTTGTTTTGATTTGTTTTTTGGGTTTATTTTAAGGTATTGCAATCCGAGAGTCGGCCAAAGTGGGGGACCAGGCTCAGAGGAGGGTAATGAAAGGTGTTGATGATTTGGACTTTTTCATAGGAGATGAAGCCATAGATAAACCTACCTATGCTACAAAGGTGAGCATTCAGGAGACTTAGACAGCCTTTCCCAAGTCTCTAATTTTTGTGATAAAATATTCTAGGATTTCTGTATAGCCATTCAAAACACGTTTGCTTTTTTTGTGGAGTATTTTTATTTTTTAAAAACTGCATGATTTGGTTCATGGCTTTACCCTTTTTTAGATATCTGTTTTACTAGTGCTGTCTTGTATGCTTGGTGTTTGTGTAAATATTCATTGATACAGTGCAGCTGTTCAGTTTTCAAAATTCTGAGCTATTAAAATAGTCATATACACTGAATATTTAAATTCTTGCTAAAAGTGTACCCTTTTAACACGGCACACGAACTGGGAAATGTGTTGGATACTTTTGCTTCAGGGAATGTCACAATTGTTTTGTGAAAGGCTGTCTTCAATGCAGCTTTTCTGTGAATCATATTTTCCATACCCTAGTAAAGGACTTCTTGTACTTACAAAGTGTTACTGGCTTATGAACTATGTGGAAAAATATCATATTTTATACATCCTTCTGTGTTACTTAAATGTCAGCTGTGTTCTTAACATTGAACAAAATGTAAACATCATCTCTGCCAGAAATTTTCGTTGAAAAATATATAGCCTATATGGTTTTTATTTCTTTTTTTAATATGGAAAGACATATTGAAGCCAAGTATGATTCTCAACTTCATAAGTGAGAAAATTTATACAAAAAGAGGTTAAAACACAGTTCTGCAACAAACTAACAAGAACAGAGTCTGGATTCTGGCTGCTAGTCCTGCAAGGTAGAATTGGGCTTGGAAATACCTGGGAGCAGCAGGTAACTTTGAATTGTGCCTCTGAATTCAAGTCAGGATGGAGGGTTTGATAAATACCTGTGAGATGAGGTGTCAGACTGTTCCTGTTGCTGGGTTTGTTTGTCCTTGCATGATCCAGTGGTGACAAAGTTTGCTGTTGCAGTGGCCTATCCGACATGGAATTGTTGAAGACTGGGACCTCATGGAGAGGTTCATGGAGCAGGTCATTTTTAAGTACCTTCGAGCTGAGCCTGAGGATCACTATTTTTTAATGGTGAGTTAATGAGGGCTGGTGAGGAAATAGTTTTGTAAGAGGAAAACCAAATACAATTCCAAGCACAGGTAGCTCTGCTTCAGCTTTTTACTCTGTATGTCTTACTTCTCTAGCAATGACAGGGTTTGGGTTGGGAGGAGAAAACTGATTTTAAAGCTGCATTACAACTATATTCTGTTAATTTTATGATGCAGGCTACTGCAGGTCAGCTATTGCTTTTGAAAAGCTTCAAACACCGTTTAAATTCTGTTCGTAATTTTTTGAGTGCACTGAGGATTTTTAAAGTTTGATTACCATACCAAGCTAATCGAAGCAGGATCCTATCAAGGTGCTTTTTCAAAACTCTTTGTTTTTGCAGACAGAGCCTCCACTGAACACACCAGAAAACAGAGAATATCTTGCAGAAATCATGTTTGAATCATTTAACATCCCAGGACTTTACATTGCTGTGCAGGTGAACAAAGCGAATGTCTTCTTCTAAAGTACAAAATAACTGCAGTGTTTTGGTCTTTCGTAGGCACGTGTCTAAAATGTTTGAAACAGTGCTTTTAGAGAGTGTAAATAGAGCACTCTGCCTTGCTTCTAAATATAAACTCTGTGTGCTGTAGGCAGTGTTGGCCTTAGCTGCCTCCTGGACGTCACGGCAGGTTGGGGAGCGGACTCTGACTGGGATTGTCATCGATAGCGGTGATGGAGTGACCCACGTCATCCCCGTGGTAAGCAGCAGGATGCACTTTGAAATCAGCAGTGCTTTGGACAGGGTTTGTTTATTATGAATTTAAATAAGAAGCGTCAAATGAAACCTTATTTTTAGATTTTTTTAGGGTTGCTTTGGACTTCTTTGCTTGCAAAAGTGCATTTCATTATGTATTAATTTAGCTTGCAGACTACAGGAAGGTCACAGTGAGGAGTCATCAACCCAGCTTTTAAAAGGCTATTTCTGTGTAAAACCTTACTTTGTGTTACTCAGTTCTCTTAAATATCAGTCATTATCATGGCTTTATGTCTCCTGCATGCCAACAGTGTCTGACAAGAAATGTCCTAACTTTTTTGACGTCCTGTATTTTAACTGTTTAATGTATCTGGTAACGTTTGCTTTTTATGTGATTTATTTTATTTTATTGTTTCCACACTGCTTATGTGGGAACAACTACAATTTTATATAAGTATCTGTTCTTATATGTGATCAATCTCATCAGTTTAGTTATGTGAGGATGTTAAAGGCACAGAGTTATCTGTGCATACTGACATTCATTGATGTCATTTTGTGTATCTTTGAACCATACTGTGTCCTTGAATGATCAGGTATATTAGAAATGAAAATTTGATTCCCTTTAACTTCATCTTGCATTTTGGTGTTAATGTGACCTTCTCAGTATTTTGTCATATGGGCAATGCTGAGAACAAACAGCATTTACTGCATGGAACTCTGAAAAGTGTTAAAAAAGCAAGGGAAGAAATAATGTGGCTCAGCAATACCAGTGTTTTCAGTAAATGCATCCTAAAAAAAAAATCAGCAACTAGATCTCTTATTTTTGTTGTGCTTATTGTAAGATCCTACTTCTGTTTGCATTTTCTTTTCCTATTTGATTTTTCTTGTCTGAGAAATTTAATTTTATACTTTTTTCTATTAAATTTTCACTCAAACAGAACACAGTTGGTTTATTTATATTGCATTTGCTTTTCTGATGATGCCTTAAAGGAGCCATTGGATCTGACTAATGTGTACAAGACTGTTTATCACTTGTGTTTCTGTTGGATAGTCAATATCTGTTTATATGTGGTAATCAAGGTCTTTAAATAAAAATGATTCCCACTTTGTAGTGGGGTGCACATTTTTAGAGTGATTTTACAGTTTCAAGAATTGAGTTTTAATTAGAGTATTATTTAGAAAATCAGAGTATTATAAAAATGAATGTTAATTATTGATACACAGTACAGTAAGTTTTCCCCTTAAATATGTCTTTTCCTCTCCTCCCACATAGGCAGAAGGCTATGTAATTGGAAGTTGCATCAAACATATTCCTATTGCAGGTAGAGATATTACTTACTTTATTCAACAGCTTCTAAGGGAAAGGGAGGTAGGAATTCCTCCTGAACAATCTCTGGAGACAGCAAAAGCCATAAAGGTACACCCTCCTTTATCTCTTAATAAATATATAGTAAATCTCTGTGAGCTAATTTTTGGCTCTAGCAAGTTGCCAGTGCCCCTCTTAAAAATGCAGTTGTAGGCAGTGTATTATTATTACACCAGCTTCTGCTGGTTGGTTTATCCAGTCAAGAGTGGGGGAGGGAGAAAGAGGAAGAAAATATTTGTGCTGGACTGTTTGGAGTGACTGTGTTCCGCAGATTAAATCAGCATTTAAACTTTGGAGTTACTTAAAATTTACTTTGTAATAATAAAAAAAAAAAAAAAATTAAAAAAAAAAAAGAAAAATTAAAAAAAAAATTAGGGTGATTGTGTGGGCCTGCTCTTGCAATGAAAGGTTGCCCTTGAAATTCTTTATTGTCACAGACCTACTGTTTTCATTTTGGGAGAAGCAGATGTAGCTGAGTCAGCGTGTGCAGCCTTGGGCCTTGTGCCTTGTGGGGCTGAGGCTTCAGTATGTGGGTGAAAAAGCCCCTTGAACAGCTCCCATCTGTAAAACTGCTCGCATTTCTGCTTTCTGACTGTTTTGCGCTTTAATTCAGTGATGTGCTGATTGTTTCAGCTATTTTTAACGCCTGCTGTTTCTTACCAGGAGAAATACTGTTACATTTGCCCCGACATAGTGAAGGAGTTTGCCAAGTACGACGGAGACTCTCGCAAGTGGATCAAACAGTACACGGGCATCAACGCCATCAATAAAACCAAGTTTGTTATCGATGTTGGCTACGAGAGGTTCCTCGGGCCCGAAATCTTCTTCCATCCCGAGGTAAGAGCAGGGAGTAGCTGTGGAAAGTTGTGCCATTCCCGGTGCCTGGGCGCCATCCCGTGGCCGTGAGGGGCCAGCGAGTCTCCTGAACACAAGCCAGGTGCACTCACAGGTCGCTTCAGCACAGCAAAAACCTGTTTTTCTGATGTCCAGTCTGACATTTAAAACATCTTGTTCTGTTCCTTTCTGGGCAATCTGAACTTGGGAAGAAATTGTTTGAATTCACAGTTTTTGTGTGGTATTTTCCTCTTTCTTTCAGCCTCAGTTTAATCACCTCTGCCTTTACACTTTGTATTTGCCTGTTGCCAATCCCTTTGGTCACTACTAAGCATGGCATTAATGGTATTCTAAATATTGGATGCAGACTTTTGATACTGAGTCAATTTGTAAGGCATGGATGATAAATTTATCCTTAGAGGAAGTCTTTTGGAATTTCTCTTGGTTTGGTCATAAGCAGTATGTACCATTCTGGGGAAGATTACTGTACCTCATCTGACTAATTTTTGGTAGTTCAGTTTGAGTGAGTTTCAGGGTATTGTTGAGAGAAAGGAGTCAGGTTTTAGTACAGGTCCTCTCCATTCTTGCACACTTGGTTGAACCTATGCAGGCACCCATAGTCTGTACTACTGTTAAGAACTTTTATTAAAATCCACATCAATACTGGTGAAGTTTCATTTTTTCTTCCTTGGAAGAATATTAAAAAAAACTTCTCTTTGTCACCTTTTGTCTGAATTCCAGCTTTAATCTTCTGTGGTCAGTTTGTAGCCATCTGATCTTCTGCCAGTATTAAATCTCTGGGCTAATAGTTTTTCTTGCCTGCTGTTTACCAATGTGATTTAACAGAGAAGCATTGAATCCCATGTCAGACATAATTTTAAGAGCTTCTCTTTCCATAGTCTCTAAAAAGATTGTTGGGAACAGGATAAAGGACCAATTTCCATTTTTTTAATTTCTTGGTAGTTTCTTGACTCTATATTGAAAAAACCACCCAAACCTGAACTGAGTTCCTAGACAAGAAAAACATAATAGATGATGTGTGCTGCATCCAAAAAGAACTTCTTGTTGTGTTTCATTAACTCCTCACTTGAAAGGGTAGCAGCTTAGCTAGTAAAAGCTGCCTTTGGTAATCTTTTCCTATTTTCAGTTTACAGAATTTGTTCTGAAGTCTTTAATATTCCTGAAGTTAGGTCTTGGGGTTTGTGGCTCTCCAGATTATTTCTCTACTTTTTAAGTTAGGTATTTTATTTGCTGTTCTCCAACCATATCATATTGGCTGTCAGACTGCAATTTTACGTTCTGTTCTCTTGTCCCTGTTCTGGGATGTTGTTATACCCTACCTCTCATTTCTACTCATTTCCTTTTTTCCCTGCTTTTTTATCAATATCTTTATGGAGAGCTCAGGAGTTTTCAGGCTGTAGTTCATTCAGAAGAAAATTTGGTGTGCAGCAGCTTCTCTTTTGATTTATGTGGCTTCATGTTTTTGCTTCTTGCATGATTAATTTTTACTGTGGAAGTTAGGTTGAATTCTTGGGGAGTGTTCCCATCATTCTTAGGGCTCCTGAGCTCCAAGCCAACTTGCTTTGCTAATTTTTTCTCAGTTCAGTGTATACTTGTTATGTTTGACTGTTATTTGTTCATCCATGTAGATACCACATCTTGTTTTGAATGTAAATCTCACATACTTCTGCACAAAACCTTTTATCTAGAATAATATTTTATTATGTATTGGTAATTAATTTAATTTTTCAGAGTTTAACCTCTGAAAGGAAAAAAAATCACTATTACTAGTTCTGTTCTTTAAAGCTTAAGTTTTAAGTGGAAAATTTCCACTAGACTGTTTTTTAGCATTAGCAGCTCTTGACTCTCTAGTTTTATAAATGCAGAAATTTACATTTACACTCTGTGCATGTTTGCATTAATGAGGGCTTTCACTCAAAATCTTAGACTATTTATGCTTTTTGAACACTAGATGCTTCCAGGGCTTGGGAAAAAAATCTGACTTTTTGGTGGGAATTTAACTGATTTAGTTTAGTAGCATTAAAATCTTTTTGCAAGGAAACATTCTGATTTGCACACTGGTGTTTTTAGTCTCCCTTGAAAGGAAAGGCAGGACCACAGTGCATGGTAACAGTGTATTTAGTATTGCAGGAGAACTCAAACCCATCTTGCAGGCAATAAAAGTGCATAGTGCATAAATTGTAAACAGTGAATTTCTGATCAAGGAAAAGAATCTGAGTTTCTCAGCAGAAAAAAAAAATTCTCATTTCCCCTGTAGAAGAGTGTTTGTTTTAATGTAGATTGAGTGGTGAGCAAGACTTGAAACTTCTACTTGTCCCCTATTGTAAAGTCTCCACAATCTTATTTCTGCCTTTTTACTTCCCTGTTCTTTGGATGAAAAATCTAATGCCTGTTCTGTTTCATTTTAGTTTGCTAACCCTGATTTCATGGAATCCATTTCGGATGTAGTTGATGAAGTTATCCAGAACTGTCCCATTGATGTCAGGCGTCCATTATATAAGGTATGGCCTTTCTCTGGTGAGGTTCATGTGATCCAGTTAAAGCCTAAATATCAGCATCATGGCTACCACTTCCTCCACAAGGAGAAATGTGAACTTTGGGTCCAAGTTAAACAAAGTGCCACTTCTGAATGCCAGTAGATATTTGCTGGTTTTTAGTTTTGAAAGAAAAGTTTCCGTAGAGGCTTGAAACACAGGTAAGTGTTGTCCCTGAGGAGCTGTGGCAGAGGGATGTTATTTGTATCTGACATTTGTAATGTGAATTCTGGTGCAAGAAGGGCTTTTGGTTTTGCCCATTTTTGTGGTCTTTCCCCTCTCACTACTTTCCTTCCCCTGTTTTATTAAGTGGTGGTTTCCAATATTTTTTACATAGTCTTGTTTTGTACCTGCCCACTGTCTGCAGTTTAGTCAGTACTGCATCTCTTGTAAAGTGAAAACTGAAAATATTTTAGGAGAGAACAATTAGGCCAGCTTAAACCTGCTTTAACCCAGGGTGGAGTCCAGAGAGTACTTTCAGTTCCTGATTCTTTAAGGAGTGAAAAGTAAGGTACTGACATTCATAGTCTGTGGCAAGCTCTGTCTGTATAGGCAGCACATCCCACATCCCATGGTTCCCTTTTTTCTGCTTGTGCAGGAGCAGTACAGTTTTGGAAATAACAGCATAAAGCTATAGCACACAGAGATTTATCTGCTCATGTAAAAGGTGGTAGTGTTCCTCAACTAGCAGAACGAGCACTAAGTTCCAACTCAGTCATGTCTCAGGGTAATTTGTAACTTTAAAAATTTTACAGACTCTTCTCCTGGCCTGGTAAACACTCTCTGCAATCTAGAATGAGATGTGGCACTCGAGAGCAGATCTGTGGGGCAGGATAAAGGGGAAGTTGAACTGCTTAACAGGCTCATATGTCAGTTCTGCAGTACATGTCTTCAGTGACTTCAAGCTTAGGTAGCAGAAGGGTTTAGGACCCCCTTGGTGTGTGGTTGTGCTTAGGGTCTCTGCTTTTTATCTGAAAGACCAAAGCTTCCTCAGAGCAATAGATTCTTTGCTTGGTGGGGTAGGGTTTAGTACTGATTAGAAAGTGGTGTTTAAAATTTGAGGTTGTTACTTCTGCCTCATCATAATCAGTAGACTTTCTCTTAGCTTGTCACTGATTGAGACTTTGTTTTCCTTCTTCTGTTTTTCATTATACTTGCTTAATTAAAATAATGCTTCACAATTACCTGTTGAATGTACTGAGAGGTGTCAGTAGTTATTAATGTAATAGTTGCTATTTCTTTAAGCAAGGTCACTTCAAAGGGACGAGCATCTCTTGTTCTCATTGTTTAAAACAGTGTATGGATGCAGAAATATTCCACTTACACTTTCTCTCTAAGGCTTATCAGTTTCATTTGCCCACAGTGCTGAGTGGTGGCCAGCCAAAGCCCTGTGCTTTGGAGAGGAGTTTCCATCAAATGTGTTTGGATTCTTCCTCAGTGTTCCTGCAGAAAATTCCGAAGACTACCCTTATTGCAGATTTTATGTGGTATCATTGTTGCACAACCCATCTTTTGATGTCCTGTGGTGTCTCTGAGTTTTATTGCCAGTATCCCTGTTTCCTGATCTGATCACCATCTCTCTCACAAGGCCAGTTATCCTACCTCATGTTGATGTTTTGATCAGCAGAACCTTGATAAGGCTTCTTTAGCCAGATCTGTGACAACCCAGCCTAAAGGGAAGAAAGCATCTAAGATTTGTAAATGCTCATTGGTCAAAAGGAATGACAAAAGTCAGAGGGTCTGAAAGTTTTGTTAATAAATTACACACTTGGCATGGAAATTGGTCTGTTAGTCTCTGACCTACTACTGTCTAAGCACACAGCAGTAGGTTTTGGGTAAAGAGGTAGGATGAAAGGGAAGAGAGGAATTAGAGGTAGAGATGAATTAAAGAAAGAAAGAGAGAAAAAGAGAAAAAGGGATGCCCAGTCCTGGTTTCAGGGTTGATCCAACTGCATCAGTCTGGCCAATGACTTGTCCAGGGTCCCCTGGGCTTGGGGTGGGGGTACCTTTTTATGGAGAGGTTTCTCTGCCCCAGGTAAATTAATTACCATGTGCAGTCTGTTCTTTTAGGCCATTTTGGAAATGGATTGAAAGGATTTGGGGGCTTTTGGTGGTAGTAATCCCACCCTATAGTCCACGCCAGCTTCCCCCACTTGTACAGTGTTGTGGTTTGTTCTCATGGACAAATGCCCTACATGTGCCTGGCCCCTCTTCTCCAGCCAAATCCTTTCTTGCTCATGATGTGTTAATAGCAGTAGTCCCTGGTTGTTACCAGCAATTCTTGTCTGTTATTACCAACAGTCCTTGGTTGTCTCCACAGCCCTTTAGTTATTGGTGTTTGAGACATACACACAAGCCCCTTATTTTCTGGGAATTGAGAGCTCAGAAGGGTTTCACTTTGGACTGCTGTTTACAGGACCAGTAGAGAGTGGGCTTTAATCAGAGTACTTTTCCATCCTGGCCACAATTTGAGTTGGTAAGTTTCTTTGAAAGGTCAGTAACAGAAATATTATTTCACTTGAGTTGTTATTTGGGCAAGAAGAAAAGGTTTTGAAGGCTGTTTGTTAAAAGACAAGTTTTCTGTTAACACCTGTTAGTTCTGGGAACAGACAGTGTTTCTGTTAAGCTCAAGAAGGGCTTAGTCCAAGTGCATTTTGTCAGGGCTGTGGCCTAATGAGCATTTCTCAGAACCCATTGGGGCCTGGACTAAGGGGAGATGCACCCCTAGAAATCCATCCCACAACTGAAGTCAGCTTCTCTGTGCCTCCACAAGATCCCATAACCTGCAGCTCTTTAATACTGAGCACAAACATCCTTTCACACAATTTTTAATTGTATAATGACTGCCAGCAACGCACTCTCTAATTCCCATGATTACATCATCTTAATGTGATTGCTTGGAAAAACTGATTTGTATGCTCTAACACAAGGCTGAGAGATCTGGATTGCTTGGGATGAATCGCTTTCTGCTAGAGCAGGAAAAGATAAATATGGGTTTGAAACCAGGGGAGTTGCATTGAAATGTGAAGAAATGAGGTGGGTTTTGGTGGGTTTGGTTTGTTGTTTGGTTTTGGGGTTTTGTTTGTTTTTGTTTGTTTGGGTGTTTTTTTTTTTTTGCAAACCCAAAGCTCCAGAAAGCGTAATGAAATTTAAAATGAGTGCTCCAATGAAATGAGAAATGACAGAGGAGATAGTTTTTGGATCTTACCACATGGATGAAACAATTTGGCATCCTGGCTACGTTGATCATTCCTGTGTGTTGAATTCCACTGAAAAATGACCCATCCTGCATGCAGCTAAAATTCTGCATTTGTGGGGCTCAGTGAGACATTCTATCACCCTTGGTGTTCTCTGGGAATAATGGTGTATAGTTAATCTAGTCCTATTTTTTTGAGAGTTTCTTAGCTTCCTTTTTTTTCTTAAAATATTGTTCCACGACCTTTCCTGGTATTTACCTCATAATTATATAAATCCATGGTATAACTGATATCTCAGAAATGGAGAGAAATTACAGGGAGAGTGCAGTAGCATGATGGGGGCTGTGCTCTGCACAAACCTGAGACCCTTCCCCAGCTTTCAGGTTCCTGTGAGCACACCAGTGAGCTCTGTATAACTACTGCACACCCAGCTTGGATCAGTGATGAACATCTGCTCCTGTGGTACAGCCCCAGCAGATGCTGGTGTGGAATGTTTTCAGCACTAGTTGGTATTTATAAGTCTCTTTTCAACCTGAAAGTGCTCTGAAACTTGTCTTAACATTTGTCAGTTAGGACATGAGTTTTTTTTGTACTTTATGTCAAAAACCAGTCTCTTCCTGAATGTAGTTATACTAACTTCAGCAGTGGACAAAGGGCTTTGAAAAGTTTTCAAAACTGCTTGCTATCCTAATAAACAGTATTTTTTGTTAGTCACAGGTTCAGAAACTATCACTCATATTCCAAGCTCTACTTCATTTTTTTTTTTCCTTATCCAGAGTCTCTCCCAAGGTACTTCCAGAATTAAGATGAGAACAGTATTAACAGTTCAGAAGTCCTTGCCTTCTAGAAGTGTAGAAGAAGATAGAAGTGTAGGGTCACTGACTGTCCCAGCAATTGATTTCTTTCAACTTTTCTCTGCTGTGTTTTTACCACAAACATCTGAATGAAAGAATATAAGATAAATGACATCTGAAGCCAGGTGAATTCTGTCAGAAATACCTCTGAAAGGTCCTAGCCAAGTATTCTTAAGCATTCATGATTCAGATCATGCTGAATCAAATGACAACATCCTTGACCTCAAACTTCTAAGCCAGCTTCTCAAGTTGAAAATTCTGCATGAGGTGGGGGACTGTAGCATATTGGCAAGTGTGGTGTTTTATTAGAGATGAATTATCCAGGTTTTCCATGGAAACACAGGTGCATGAAGAGAAGATTTTGACAAATTGGCTCTTTTCCTTAGAGTGGGTGACTCCTTAGCTGGGTGTGCAGCTGCTGTGGACTCAGATTAGTCCTCCTCAAAATGAAAACTCAGTGAAATAGTAAAGTCAAGCTCGTTGCTACAATTAAGACTTGGACTGTGCTTGTTGTGTCCGTGTTCACTCAGCAGGTTGAACTGCTGAGCTCACAGGAGCCCATCCTCAAACACTGGAGAGGTCCCAGGTATAGGGATGGTAAAAACCCCTTGACATCACATCTGAATTTAATTGTTGCTAAATAGAAACGCTTGCTGTGAGAGCAGCTCCAGCTGCACAGCGTGGTGGGTAGATGGCACTGTTGGACTGGCTTTGCTGATCTGTGCTCCAGCACCACAGAAATTCCCAGTTACTGACCCAGAGCAGAGCTGGGAGGCTCTGGGGGTGAGGGAAGGGTGGGGAGGCTGCCAAGCCATGGCATCTGCTGGCACCAGGACAGGAAATGGGAAAGGAGCAGCATTCCTGCTGAATTCTGCTGTATTCCTGCACTATTTGAATGAAAGCCCAAGAGATTAACTCTGTTAGTGTAGCACAGGAATATTGAGGAGAAGCCCTGCTTATTCTTGTCACAGCTGTAAATAAATTTGTAAGATTACTCCTGCTAGTTGGTTTAATAATTGCTCAGTGCATCTGCAGGATTTTCTGGTTCCTTTTGTGTCTGAGGCATATTTCAACAGAATGGCACTACCATAAGTCATGCTGGAATCTTTTGCTATTACTTGAAATGTGAAATGAACGTTAAATCCATGATTTTAAGGAAAAATAAATGATTTCTTTATTATTAGGTGTAAACGTATTTTAAAAAGTGTTTCTCACAATAAATTTACTTCTTTGTGCTATATTTATTGTTCAGTATGAACAATATTTATCCTTATACTTTCTATGCTGTGTTGGCAAATAGTGCCCTCTTTTAACCAAATTAACAGAGACATGTAGCTTAATTGATTCACTTGCTAATGAATTCCTTGGCTTCAGCTTATGAACCTTCCTGGTTTTACCCATAATAATTTCTATTAACAGTCATATATTGATCTTGTTACGTGTCTCTGGTGATCTGGTCACGTCATGTTGACTTTAATTTAGGCTGTCAGTTGGAAAGAAGGGAAAAGGAGATGTGTTGTTCTTACTTGTCAGAAAAGCTCCAAGGGGCTGCTTTTCACTTCAGTGCTGCAAAGTCTGATGTGTCCAGCTGAGAGTGTGCTCACACCACGGTGCAGTGTGAAGATGCACAAACCAGTTCAGCACCTTGTGCTTGGTTCTTCAGGAGCTGATGTCACTCTTTGGAATTTTTATGTAAGCTTGATTTAGTCAGAGATTTCTGTTGCAGGAGCTGGGTTGCTTTGTTGGGTAATTTCATATCTCTGCAGTGCTACACTGTACAGGCATAATACCAGAAATGGCACAATGAGAAACTCAGTACCACAGAGTTCATAAGAGAAGCAAAAGGTGTGGATGAGAAGGGAGAAATTTCTTGCCAGCTCTCTGAGGTGATCTTGATGATCTTAGAGGTCTTTTCCACCCTCAATGATTCTGGGATCTGTATCCGCTCCCCTGGTCTCCTTCCAGAAATATCCTACTTCCATTTATTTGCTTGTTATGGTGAACTTTTCCAGGTGTGTGGAAGGGCTTCTCCCTCTCTGCTAAGGGAACACATTCTCTGGAAACAACATAAATGTTCAGCCAGTTAGCTATAAAAGTGAAAACCAACTGGAGGTTCTTTCCATCAGCAGGTATGATAATTGGTGTTAGCTGAGAAACATGTGGGCTGCTTGGAGCTGTTAAACCAGCTGAAGTGTGTTTGAGCAGAGTAAGATCAGAGGAAGTCTTCTTTAAAGGAATCAGCTGGAAACAGATACTTAAACCCTAACTTCTTTGATGTCTTTTTTTCTGGGAGGCCAGAGGATTCCCTGACAGGCTGAAAACCCAAACCTCACTAGTAAGCTTTCTTCACGGGTATATTTAGCATGCTTTATTTTTATGGTTTTTTGTTAAGTAGTTATTAGAATTATGCAGATTTATTCTAGAGAAGGTATTTGAGAGGTCATGGTGGAGGAACTTCTTGGTTGTTTTCTGGGGTTTGTTTTTGGGGTTTTTTTTTATAATCTGACCATCTTTTCTCACCTTTATTGTGTCCTTTGTAGGTGGTGGGTGTGGTGTTTGGGGGGTTTGGAATGGATATGGATTCTGCTTTCATTGTAAGTGGGGAGTACCTGGCTTATGACCTGACTTGCTGAGTTGAGAACTTGCTGAAGGCTGTTTGACAAGTCGTCTACTGAAGAGTTAGCCTGGATTTGGTCTGGCACTGACAAGAAGTGCAGGGAGCAGGGGAACTGTAACTGTGTAATTAACCACCTTCTAAGTGCAGTTGGTGTCACCTAGTTATATCCAGAATTTTGCTTAGCTTGGCTGGTCCAGATATGTGATAATGAGGTAACACATCTTTTCAACATTTGTACCTTGGTGCTTCTGTTCTCCTTGGGCAGTGTTATTGTTGAACTAATTTCAGTCTGTAGAAGTACTTGAATAATCATAATTTGAAGAAGATGTTACTTCTTAGTCTCTAACCCTGGAATGGTAACTAGGTGGAAAGAGCCTCCCAACAATGCTGCTAACTCTGGAGTTACATGAATTGGTCTTGGATGTATTCAAAAAAATTATTCTTGGGTTTATTCTGGAATCTATTTTTAGTGATAGCATTGTCCAGTTTATGGTGTATGCTTGAAGTTTAATTTGCTTTGAATAGAATTATTGCTTTCCCATTCTTCGCCAACTTCATTATCTCCAGGTAATATTTTCTGATGGCATCTTTTTAATTGCTATTTCATCACTCAGGTTGGTTGTTGTCTTTTTTTGCCCATTAGCAATTTCGTTTTTCCAAGTGGGGAGTGCATGACCACTTTGATGCAGGGAGAGGGATGTTCTTGTGTATGGGGAGAGTAGGGGGAATCCTCCCTCCTGCTTTAACTTCAGAATCAGCTGTGATTTCTGGCTCCTTTCCTCTTCTCTGTCCTCCTTTATTCCTTTTGGAAATGTTTCAGTAATGTTATGGGGACTTGTGCTTTTTTCTTTAAAGCACACCCGCCTTGTTATGCATTCTTTTATACTGTAGATAATCTGAAGCTGTGAAGAAATGAGTTTTTCCTACTGTAATGGTTTTTATGATGTGCAGGGATTTTTTTCTCATGAATAAACAAACAGCTTTCTTCTCACTTTACAAGATACAAACAAGATTTCCTTGGTTATCTGTTGCTTAAAATCCAAGCACTTCTGCACCCTGCAAGTGTAAACACTTACTAGGCATCTTTGACTCTTCAGATCCACGTGCAGGATGAAAACAGTGGGTTAGGGATTCTTTCATTATGGGCACAGTCCTGGTCTGCAGTGTCAAAAATTGTTACTGAGAGATAGTTCTTGGACCTGTGTACAGTGAACTGATCCAAGTTCCTCGTGGATGTGTGTCAAAGGCATGTGAGTGATTTTAGCACAGTGCAAAGGTACATGTGCAGTTCTGTCACATTGAGTTCTTTTTTCTGATCATGAATTGCATTTTTGCTGCTACTGATGTTTTATGTTCTAGGGGGTCCTGTTTTGGATCCTTCACGTTTGAAATGATTTCTGCATTAGTCTGGGATGCTGCAACTTTATCAGAATTAGGGATGGGAAATTATAAAATGTCTGTTTAGAATCCAGGTACAAGTCCAGCCTGAGAGGCATTTGATTCTACCCTGAAAACTGACTAATACCAGACAAGCAAGGGAAGAGTCATCATGCCTTTCTCTGTGCTGCAGTTCTCTGTGAAGGTGTGGTGCCTTTTTGAAGAACTCTGGAAATTAAAAAAAGAAAATTGAGTTCTAGATAGTTTTGTAGCTTTTGTAGCTATGCAATATGGTAAGACTTGAGCCTTATTTAGTGTCAGAGCTAAAATGACTTGCTGTCAACATCCCCAGAGAAACTTCTTAATGTAGTGTCTTATTTCTGCTGCTCTGTGTATGCAGGGTACTAGCTCATGGTTTTAATGAAATCCTTTTTTGCAATAACCCATTCTATGTAAATTTAAAGGGGAAAAGTACTTAAAGGAGAAAAGTAGGGGAGCCATGAACTTCCTGTGAATTGTGGAGTGCTTAAGATGTTCTGCCTTACCTTGTCAGCTTCCTAATGATGCTGAGATTCAAACAGTCACATCTGCAGTGTTGGCTGTTGGGAAACTTGCTTGAAGATGGATTTACAGAATGTATCTTTCATTTCTGCCCAGAATGTGGTGCTCTCAGGAGGATCCACGATGTTCAGGGACTTTGGACGACGACTGCAAAGGGATCTGAAGAGAGTGGTGGATGCGAGGCTGCGGCTTAGTGAGGAGCTCAGTGGTGGTCGGATAAAAGTAAGTGAGCATTTCAAGTGCATTAATTACATGATTAGTGACAGAAATCAAGTTCAAAGTTTCCACCTCACTAGTAAAAATACACTGTAAAGTCAGTAGTATATATTCATGTGTTGTTAAAAGCCCTGGTAGCCTTGCAGTATATGGTATCTCTTCATAGGAATTTTAAAATTACTGTGAGCAGTTCTGGTTTTCCTTCTAGGAGATGTGTGAGCAGTAGGCAAGAGGGATTTAACTTTGTGTCCTTCATCATCCTTATCATGAAGAGTTTTATGACTTGGTCTCCTGTGGGGGGAGCATATCTGAGGAATAAGTGTTGTAGTGATGTGAATGGAGAGTCGAAGGTGTCTGGTTCTGACCATGTTAAGTTTGAAAACCAACTAAATATGAACTGTTTTCCTTAGCCCAAACCAGTGGAAGTTCAAGTGATAACACATCACATGCAGCGTTATGCAGTTTGGTTTGGAGGTTCCATGCTGGCTTCAACAGTAAGTCTTCATCAAAGTTGCTCTTAATTTTTATTGCATGTTGAATTCTGGGTGTATTTGATCTGAGTACTACGTTTTAAACTTTTTTATTGCTACAGCCTAAACTGTGTCACATTCTGGAATCCTTACCCAAGTTTTATCTCAGTAAAATTTGTACAGGGCGAATAGGAGCTTTGCTCGAGTAAGGATATCGTGAGTTGATATAATTCTGAAGTAGTTTTGATATGATAGTTCCAGTATAGTATAATATACTTATTCTTTAAGTCAGCACTAGAGATTAGTTAGGACTTCAGGAATATGGAATCCAAACCAATGGTCTTAAATGTGAGAGAAGCAAATACAGGAAAATGGGAGCAATTGCTGTCTGCCAAGTGGGATTTCTTACTGCTGTGTTTAAAAGCAGTCTTATGACCAGACAAACTTTTTTTGATTAGTTGTATTCATATCCCAATATTTCTCATTTTATTATATTTCAAAATGTAATACAATGTCGTAAAGCTGCAATCTACAGAGATGCCAAGGTGTTATTTATTTGTTGGTTTTTTCTACCTATGTCCTTACGCTTTGGGGGGATTTGTTTTATATTTTTATAGCCAGAGTTTTTCCAAGTATGTCACACCAAGAAGGACTATGAAGAGTATGGCCCTAGTATTTGTCGTCATAATCCCGTTTTTGGAGTCATGTCATAATGCTCATCCAATGGAAGTAAGTTCTCTGATACCATGCTGGTGAAGAAACTCGTGCAGTGCAGAGGAAGGCAGCAGATACTGTAAATACTGGAGCAAGATGTGGTTAACTCTGAGGCATTTGGATCACCATTGTGCACTAAAGCACAGCTTACAGCCCCAAGTCATTTCAGTACGAGCCATTTCTCTGCTGACTGCTCAGAGCCTTTCCTTCTTTCTTCCTAAATGTGAGGTAATTGAAAATAGGTAAGTCTCGGTTTAGGAGGTTGTGCAAATACTACTGAAACTGCATCTAGAAGAATAAGGCAGTGTTTTACTGCTTGTGGAAGGATCTAAACCTTTCCCACTTGTGCCCTGAGTTTGCAATCAAACCTTTAGCAATGGAGCACTAAATACCACATTGCCTTTAGGGGAGTTGGAATGGATACAGGTACCTACCCAAATGGAATAGGTTGCAGGATTGGGACAGTACTTTGTAAATGTAGGTTTTCATATCATTTTGTATTTTATGACATTGGTAGGGTGAGTTGATGACTAGTTCTAAGCACAAACAGCTGTCAATGTCATGGAATGGTGTTATGCATTTCCAGGTGTGAGGCATGTATTGGAGTAGTGCTGGTATATTTTTGGAGGAAAAAATAAGCCATGTATGATAGAAACTGATGTGTTTGTGTTTGGATGATACAAAGTGACTTACAGTATTGTACGAAGTTTATTATAGCCACTGTTCCTTTGTTTTGAATTTTCTGAAACTGTTTTTTAGGAGATGATGTTTTGTTTTGCTGTTGGTGAGTGGTGGATGACACACAGGCCTTGCACCAGTGAAATAAAAGCTGTTAACATCTTTATGAATGTTTGTGGTAGTCCTGATTTACTCCCCCACTTCATCTCACAAGGTTGGCTTTGCATCTGTATATCAGTCTATGACTTTTTCTAGGTACTGCCTCTGAGAAAATACCTTAACACCCAGTGTGTGTGCTCTGACAAAAGTGACAAATCCTTAGGTGCAGATGCCTGACATGGTCACTTGGCCTTCAAAAGTAGCATAATTACATTCTGAGGACAAGTCATCTCATCCTAGCATGTATGCATCTAAAAGAAGTTGGTTCATTCATCCTTTGGCAGTGCTTTTTCCATTCAGGTAATAAAATTCTGTGATATGATGCACATTGCATCTAATTCCTAAAGGCTCGAAGTTTGAGGAAGAAAAACAAAAACAAACAAAAAACCATCCTGATCCATCCTGATTTTGGTCTCAGGGCACTGTTGGTGGAACACACTGAGGCAGTGTGGCTGAGGGAGCTGAGGAGGGGCTGCTGCACTTCCATGCATTACACCCAAGAAAAATGCTGAAGGATGCTTCTTTACTTCTTTGGCTTCCAAGCAACCTGAGAATTTTTACCTTGATGATGTTTAAATGAACAGCCTGCATGGTCCTGCTTGTGTGTTCACAGCTTGGGTCTCACTGTGCCAACCTGCTGTACTTCCTGCCTGTTTTTTATGGAAGATTAACTCCTGTGAGCTGCAGCTTTCTGTGGGGCAAGGTAAGGGTGAGCTGGCACAGCTGTTCCCATGTGCCCAGAGCCAGCATGGTGTGATCTCACAGCACAGAGCTCTCAGCAGCTTTCTCAGCTGTGCCAGCACTTGTCACATTGTTCCGTAAGGAGGTTTTGTCCCTTCTAAGCAGTGCTTGTAGAAGTGGCATTTGTGCCTTGCAGCTCTTTCCTGCTGGGCAGGTGAAAGGCTCTGGAGGAGCCTGAGAACCCATCTGCTGCCTTCAGCTATTGCTGAAGTAGAGGTCAAGCTAAATCAGGACATGTGGATTATTTTTCAACTTTCCATCGGGGGAAATTGGGAAGAAGGAGGAGTTGGTAACTGAGATTTTACAGTTTTATCAATGTGTTACAATAAAATCCTGTCATATTGGGGAGAGGCATGGGGTTCATATAAGTATGTGTAAATAAACAGGCTTCCTGTCACCTCTCCTACTTTTCTAGTGCTATTTCCCTTTATGTCCTCTTGAGTTCAGCTGGTGAATATAACAAGGTTATATTATTAATAATTGTTTCTTACTTAGGCCTAGTTTGAGGCTGGGTGCTTTGCTTCTGATTCCAGGAACCTGTTACATCATCCCAATTGCTTTGACTCTTCTAAAATAAAAGACTTTACATTTCCCAACAACCATGGTATCTTGTGTTATTAATGGATATATGAAAAAATCATGAAGCAATTTCTCTCTCATTTTCAATTTATCTTCTGGTTTAATCCAGGCAAGGAAGTGACAGAGCTGCCAGTCAGGGGAGGTGTTCCTCTGCATAGGAAACAAAGTGAGTGGATGTGGATTGGAAAAGTCAGTAAATAGAGGGTATTTATGAGAATGATTGCCTCCATATATCTTGAGTTTGTGATGCACTTAAAGAACTGGTGCCCTATCAGTGTTCCTATCAGTAAGTAAAGGAGCACAGTGGTTTAACTGGGAGCCTGTGTTCCTCTCAAGAAAATTTTTAGCAGTTTGCTGTGCTATCGGTTTGTTTGTTTTTTTTTTTTTTTTTTTTTTTTTTCCAGCATCCTGTGGGGTAATGACAAGATTTGCAGCCACTTTTATAAAGGAAAAATTGTTCACTGCATTTGACAGGTGGTATGAAGGAGAAATATATTTTTAATGTAAACCTGTATTGCTTTGTAATTCTATTGCTGCTGGCAATCTGCATTTGGGTGCAGGGTGCAGTTGGGTTAGTTGCAATAAGAATTAGTTAAAAAGCATTTGAAGGTGTTTTGCTGAGGTGGTGGGCACCTCCCACAGAGGAGCATGGAACTGACAGCTGGGTATGTTCTGTCTGATGTGTATGGTTGTGATGTGTTGTGGTTTCACTCCATTTTGTTCTGGGTCAGCATCTACTGAAGTGAAAGTCCTCTTAACTTCTTCCAAAGAACTGCTAGAAATCTATTTCTGCCCTTTTCTTGGTGGTTGAGTGACGTAACTGGCAATTTATGACGTATTTTTTCAATAGTTCTGACTTGTGCTTCTTGTCAGGTGTTCTTGGACACCAGCTACTGATGCAACAAATCTGCATCCTGGTGTTTCTAGGTTGTCTACTCTGATGTTTATTAATTGTTCCTTCTTTAGCAGCCTGCATCCCTGGCTCTGCTCTTGCTTTTGCTGTGGCTTTTGCACAACTTCTCAGCACATTTGCTCGTGTAGTTGTGTGCTGTGTCTGTAATGCATTAGATGATATTGGCAATTAAAGGATTACAGCCAGGATCTAATTATGGCCCTGTGGAATAAAGTTTTCAAATTATTCTGCTGCAGTCTGTAATTACACTGTGTGTGCCCTGGTGCCAAGGATTAATAGGGGGATTACAGGCTATTTTCCTGTAACATGCAGTTCGTGGATATGCTGTTCACAACTCACTGGCTTTAAGGAGCTGGTGACCTCTCATGGGGAATATTATTAAAGGATACAGTCCAGGAAAGTGTTTTGTGTTATGTTTGTTTCCTTTCCTAACCCTGAATTTATCATGCAGGGACTGGTCAGAGTAGCTCAGATCTTGAGTAGAAATTGAAGTATTAAGGAAGTGAAAGCAGACAAGCTTCAGTAGCCAACCCTGCACTGTTAAACTCACTCCTCATTTACACTCTTCCTTCACACCTCAGCAAAAAGCTGTGGATTCCCCATTGCTGTAGAATGGAGAAGGGAGCTTTCATGATATATATTGTTACATATTACACAAGTCGTAGGATATGAACATTTTATTTCTGTATATCTGGAAATGATGTACTTACTCCTTCTGAAGGAGTACATGGAGAACCTCTGCAATCAACACTTCTCTGAAGAACTGCAGTTGTTTAGTTGTAGTGAGGATAAACCACTGCCCGTGCTCTTTGAAATGGATGAGAATGTAACCAAGGACTGTCTTTGGAGTAAGCAGAAGAGTTCTGAACTGTTGTTTGGAGAGCTTAGGCTGCTTTCTGCCAAATTACAACACATAAACTAAATGCCATTTAACTTTGTGAACTTGGATGACTCTCCTAAAGGGCATTATCAAACCTTAGATTAATTTTGGAATGCATCATCTTGCCTCCCATGTCAGTTCTGAGGGGTTGAGGCAATGCTTGTAAATGAAATGTGCTCAAAGCCCTCCTTTGGCACTGAGACCCCCTTGCATTGAACAGCCTGTTCTTGCTCAACTCCCTGGGCTGTGCCAATGGGGTGACCACGTCTGGGCTGCTTTATGGGCTGGTCTCTGCACTGTGTTGATTCCTGAGCCATTACTTGGCTCACTGACAGCTGCCCACGGCCAAAATGGTGCTGTGGATCATGATTACAATTTAATGGTGTAGTTGATGGCGTTCCAGCACCTGGGAATGTTCCTTGGCAGTGTTTAATTTACCAGCATCAATCAAACCTGTGTCTTTTGAGTAGCAGAGTGATGCTAAATATTTCAAACAGGATGTTTTATTTTCTTAAGAGCCCATATCTTTGTCATGCTGGTTTTTACATGAATCTGATTTATGGTTTAAGGGGAGTGCTTTTACTATAGTTGTCCAAGAAATGTGAACCTTGGACTATCAGATAACGATGAGAAAACACTCTCCAGTTTGTTAAAAAAAAAAAAAAAGTTTTTAAGACGTTGTTACAGTTCTTGATGTCAGAATAGGATTTAAATGTGTAAGTTGTACATATGTAGCAATACAGGTCAGCTTATATATACTCCTGACTTTTGTAGCTTTTGCTGTTTTTCATGGCTAACAGGATTTTCTCCCTCATCTTTTCATTTCACTGTTTTGTTTGAATTACCATTGTCTAGCCTCAGTAAAGCTGTCATTTACAGAGATGTATCTAGCATCTAATTTGTCTCTGAGAGTCTTTCCTCCTGATGTGGGAACATGTGAGAAAGGAAGAACCACCCTCCCCGACTTCCACATTTCTCCAGATGGCTTTACAGAACTATCAATCGAACTTTTTTTTTCAGGAGTGTTGCTACAAATAAGACCTGGCAGCTGGAGCCAGCCTGCTGTGTGCAGGGCATGAACATTAAAGCTCTTCTGTCTTTCTCTTCAAGCAGAAACTGCTTTGAAACTGTAGTAAAAATTCTCCTTTGTCCTTTTGTGTCTGTATGGTATTTTCCCTGTTCCCTCTGCCACAGTTTTCTTCTGTCTTGGTCCTAAAAAGATGGCACAGATGTTTTGATTAAATGATTATCGAAAAGGATTAGCTGTGACAAAATGTGACTTTTCAGTGGAAAGGGGAAGACTTTTTGGGTGACTTTGCTACAAACAGTAATTTTTGAGAACAGGGAATGCAGTTCTCAGTATTTGGCAAGATGCAGTCTTTTGAACCTATTCTCAACTTAATGAAACAGTAAAGCAGAGTTAAATAACACTGCTAGATGCAGTTTCCATTATGGTTTGCATAGCAGCAGAAGAGCAGTGGAAAATAAACTGTTAGTATCAGCAGATGACCAATTTAGTGATGTCATTCTTTTCAAAGCCAAGCATTGCCTTCTTTTTCACAGGTTAGCTGTATGCTCATAATTAAAGCCAAAAAAAGCAAATCTTTCACACAATAGTAATTTAAATCCATCCAGTGAGTTAGAGGCCCTGAGTCATGAGTACTCCAAACTCTTAATAACTGAAGGTAACAGTGAAATTAATTCCCCTTTCCTCTCCTGGTGCTGAATGTAACTGGGCAACAGCTTCAACCATCAATTAAAGTGCAAAGATATAAACACCTGAAACATTAAAAGAAGTAAACTGTAGCACAGGCAACTCAGTTCTTTCTGAAGGGAAGGTCTGCTTGTTGCAATCATGATTTGTGCTACAGGTTTTTATAGCAGCCCTGCAAAAATCATATAAAAATTGTATTAAAGATCAGCCACCCTTAAAAATATTAGGCTTCCAGCTGTGAGCACATTAGTCACAGAAGCCCAATGAGTTTTGTGTGAGGTTCCTGATTTTATCTTTCTTTAATTGTGTGTATTATAATAATAAAGCTATTTCTTCCTCCTGGGTGTGTACAGAGCAACAAGCCACTTGTGATAAAATGCACGTTTGGGTCCTGGCTGCAGCATTTAGTGATTCATGAGGCAGTGTGTCTTCAGAGACAAAAAGAAAATTTTTCTCTAGAGAGCACACTTTAATTGTCCAAATGGGTACATTAAACTTTTACACTTGAATAATAAATTATATGGAAGAGGAGCTGCCTCTTTGCAGCCACTTTTTACCTGTTCCAGCCACCACCAGAAGTCATCAGGCAGACCAGCAGCTCCCTGAGACCATTCAGATAATTTCCAGGTATTGGTGTTCCGTGTTTGGGATTTCTTCCCCATCTGAGGGATGGTTTGTAGCTTCTGAAGGTAGCTGTCTCTCTAACCAGACACCCAAAATTAAGTACTAATATTTTTGTTGTTTGTTGGTTGGGTCTTTCGGGTTTGGTTTGGGTTTTTTGTTTTAATTTTTTGTTGTTGTTGTTAAAAAGAAGGATTCACGATGTGCTGCTCAGCATTTTCTCAGCCAGAGTAGGTTAGTCCAAAAACCAGTTTCGATAAAACACTTTTTCTCATGACAGGCATAATTTTTTTTTGTGAGGAAAATAAAGTATTTCAGTCCCCAAACTGAAATTCTTTTCCAAATGTTGCTAATGAAAGTATTATACATCAAATCATGATTAAGCTGCACTTCTGCTATGATTGGCTGGGTTGGGATTTTGCTTTCCTTTTGGACTACAGGCAAGTGCTTTCAGGATTTCTCAACTTTTTTTCCTTCATTTTCTTTTGATTTTTCATTTCTTTTGAATCCTCTCAAAAGTTTGGTCAAGGTGCTGTTTTGGTTTTGTGAGCTTCAATAAACCTAATGTTTGACCAATATTGTGTACTGCCAGAGATGCACTCAGCACTCTACCGGGCCTCCATGATGGTAATTAACAACAGATACTAATTACCTTCAGTCCAGATGATCTCTGTTATCATCATGGGGTTGGTGAGTGCTGACTAGGAAGGCAAACACATGGCAGCCTGGCACAACTGCTCAGCACGAGCATCTCTTGCTCTAGATCTCTCAGGTTCTTGGTCTTGTTCGCCATTCTGTTGTGTTTTTCAGCTCTGTGAAGGGCAGCAGAGTGGAACTAGATGTGAGCAAATCCTCTTGGAAACAGAGGGTATTACGAAAAATTACAATTTTTCCTCCTCCTGAAGATGTCAGCTCTTCTGTGAGGAAGGTATTCAGCACACTTGATATTCCTGATTCCTTAGTGGATGTTTAGGTAACTCACTGTTCTCACTGTAACCTGAGAAAACAGGGTTATAATCCTGAGATGACATGCTGTGTTTTAGGACAGAGTTCATCTGTTCCACTTCATGGTTCTCAGACACCTGAACCTGAGCTCATCAGTTCTGCTCTCGTTGTAATCCAAGGAGGGAAATGTGTGCTGCTGAGTGCAATTCACACAGGTCTGAAATAGGTCAGGGGAACGACTCCATGGCACTGCCTGTTTCTTTCCACGCACTGAGATCAAGACATGCACTTGAAACTGAGGGAGAAGAGTTTTCTTCAATTCAAATCTGCTTCACAAGCTTGGGCTTAAATCTTCTGGTGGTACATCCAGTCTCTGACAAGGACAGACGTTTGTTAACCATTCTACAGAAACAGTAGGCTTTTTCTGAGTCCTGAGAGGATCAGGTTAGGACTAAAATCTCTGAAAGCTGTTTACTTCTAGAAGCAGGGAAAGAAACTGAATTTCCTAATGAAATTTCTGGTAATGTTTTCATGCTGCCCTGAATTTTGAGTCGATTCAGACATCCATTTACCAATTACCAGCTGGTGGTAGCACTAAATTGAGTGTAACCGTCACGATCAGATAAACTGTGAGTGTTTATTCTTTCCATGCATCCTTTCTTCATTATTCAGTGGTACTTTGTGATGCTGTACTTCAGCTGCCTGATGTAATTTGTGTGAGTGTGAATATTGCATCTTTTCTAAGGCATGGGGTTGATGTGCAGTGTCAGAGCTGAGAAGGTTCATTTCACATTGTTGTTGTTTGTGACAGTACTACTTATGTTTAAAGATCTTCTTTTGATGTCTTTGAAATCATTTTACTCCTGGACTGTAGCTATTCTTGGGTCCTTCCGTATTTGTGTTTCATGAATCTGTTCTTAATGTTATTTTGCTTATCTTCACTGAGCTGTCAGCATCTCTTCCTTCTAACAAACAGGGCTGCAATGACTTGCTATATTGTGATTTATCGGGGGCTGGGGACATCAGACAAGGCATTTATTATAGCTCTGGAGTTCAATAATAGGGAGTTCAGACACAGGGATTCAGCCTTCTTATCCTAAAGGCAACTGTTAGGTCATCAGTGACTGTAATTCCTGCTTCTGGGTCTGCATTTCGTGCCACTCAAAGCAAAGAACAAACTCCTAAATAGCTTTATGAATTCATTTCATATCATTTGGGATTGCTTTAACCTTTTCCAAACCATGAATTAGAGCTTCTAAGAAGGAGCAGACAGACGAGGAGGAAGAGAGCAATATGTTAAACTGTGAGCACACTGAAAGAAGATTGGGACTAAATCCTGACCACTCCTTGGGGGGAAGGAGGGCAGGCAGTGGAGCCTGTTCATCAGTATTTGCTAAATGGATGTTAAGATAGGAGGTGCCAAAGGGATCCTGTTACCTTGAACCTGATCTTTTGTTTTTATGATAATCTTGATGGGAATTACAAGATTGAGACAGCCACATGATGGCTTTGCTGCATCCAGCCTTTTGAGCAGCTGGCCTGCCCTTTTGGACATCTCTGGTTTCCTGGGGTATTGATGAGGAATGTGACAAGTATTGGCAGGGCTTTGAATGACAATACCCTGCTCAGTTGTCCTTCTCTTGTCCTTCCACAAAGGTGATGTGGTGCCAAGGGTCCTGGTAAAAAAGCTGTGCCATGGTTCCTGTGGTGTGGGCTGAAGTCCCTGTGTGATCTGTTTGCCATTGGTGTAGCTGGAGGAGAAATAAAGAACTTTGAAGTCACAAACATTACCTTCATATAAAGTTTAAACATATAAAGAGTGCCCAATCCATTGGCCAGAAATTCAGATAATCCCTTTTAGCCAGTCTGAAGCTTCTCTGTGGTCAGTCTAGCACTTGCTGTTCAGGAGATTCGGACAAGTCCAGCTCGGTGGTGTTTTCATTGGTGCTGTAAAACCAGATGTGGTGCTTCTGTTCCCTGCTCTCACCTGCTGTGTGATGGCTGTTACTGTACAGTGCCCATCTATCATTCCAGCCATTCAGCTGCACAGTATCCTGCTATTTGTCTTGCACACTGAAAATTACTGTCAGGTGTCCCCTTGTTTCAGCCAGGTTTGCTCCTCTGCAGTGAACAACAGCAATTGCCTTTGACATCAGACATTGTGTGTCAACGCAAAATTTTGAGGTGCACCCCAGGTCCCTCATCAAAAAGTCGTGATTTGACTGGTGAAGGTAAGTGAAACCATTAAGAATGACTCCAAAGAAGCAAAAGGCAGGTGCTGCTATCTACAGTTATTTGTACCTTTCTACCTGCTCTTCAAGCCACATCATGGATTATGAGGTTAAAAAGGGCAGGCTCATAGCAGAGAACACATTCTGTGTCACAGGAATAACACCTCCACTTACACGTGGGTTGACTTTTTAAAAAAGAATTGTGCAAGGTGACTAAGTTTTGACAGCCTTCGGTGGGGGAGTGAAAGCAGAGGACGTGCTGGAGGAAGTACAGAGGGTCAGTGATGGTGGTAAAGTATCAAAGTATCCTCTCCAATCCCAGACCAGAGCATTTTCCTTGTTCACACACAGGGCTGTCAATATTCTCTTGCTCTGGGCTGCCATTTTCCTAGGACATTACTCTGAGGATAGCCTTCTAATTAAATTGTTTACTGACAAGTGATTTGCTGGGCTACTTACACTGTGTCTTTCTGCTGTAATGATTAGGAGTGCTGGGCACATCACAGGACCTTTAGGGTTTTTGCAGGAAAAGTTTCCCTATGAACACATGAGGGAAAATGCAGCAGCTCAGTCTGTGCTGACCTTTCCTGAATCAACATGACAGAAGCAACAGGAAGCAGCTCAACTGTTGGTTCTTTTGGACTGTAGTGCTGCTTTTCAGGACAGCACCATTTCTTACATCTGGAAATCCATCACATGGGTTTCCCATGTGCTCTAATAGTGTCTTTTGGATGTGTAGAGTGGCTATGGGATGTCAGAGGCTGAAGCAGACTGGGTGCTTTCATGGGTGAATGCTCCTGAATAATGTTCATTTTTTTGTTCGTTTGTTGTCCGCTTTAGAGAAAAGTTTGTGAGACACCAGCCTGCATGCAGAGGCAAATGTCTCTTACCACCTTGGCTGGGAAGGGTCTTGGCAATAGATGTTCTGGCAGCAGGGCCTGGGATGTTTGGGGAGGAGTCACCTGTGGAAAGCATGCACTGTGGAGAAGGCAGCAGCCAGGATCAATCAATTTGTTTTCTCCAATCTAAAATTAGAAGAGTAACAACAGTGGCTGAAAATAGGATGTCCTGTCCCTCACTGGTTCTGGGAAGGGTGTTTCAATTTATCCTCTTGCTTGAGAGCACAGCATAATTCTGTTAGTCAAGCTGTTATAATAGTCAGGTGTAGCAGCAAGGGCTTTCTTAGGGAGTGAAAATCAGTGTTAATTCACTCCAGATGGCTGCATTAGTCTGGACTGTGTTGACTTTTGAAGACAAAGGGTTGTGGGGCACAGAGGGATGGGGAGGAGGGTTGTACTGACATTTAATTTAAAGCCCATGGCGCCTGATACTGTTTTGGTTGCATGCTTTGGTCCACAGGTCCACATGCCTGCTGGGTCAAATTCTGTGTCCATCTTCTTTTGGGGATTGCTAGGTTCATCACAGCACTGTGTCCTGCTGATTGCTGCAGTACTTCTGGTGGTCCTAAGCCAAGAACCTGAGCTGCTGTGCAGGTTCATAATGTGGGAGAAGATACACTGATTTATCTTGTGGGATCCATAGGGAAAGTATGTTTATTGGTCGGTAATTTTCTCTCGGGAAGTTGCTAGAAGTTCAAGTCCTTTTAAAAAGTTGATTTACTCGTTGTTGTGCTTAGCTTGGATAAGAAGGAAAACATTGGTTTTTGATGAAAAAAAGTTTGTATGAAGTATTTCCCAACAGCCATCCACCACTACCATCATGAACAGTCTGCATTAACCTGTTGGCTCCTGCTTTCTAGTCAGTTTTAAATCCTACTTGTAGTGTTAGGATCCTGTCATTACACTTGATAATTAAAAAAAAATTCCAAGCTTTTGGCCAGTTCGTTGCATGAAGTTTTAACTGATGCAAATTTAGTATTCCTCACCTAACATTTGTGTATGCAAATGGAATTGCACCACTGCAGTTAGCCTACAAGGTGCAAAGTCATAGATATTGAACAGCAATTTCCTTCATTACTCTGATTTTTGTGTAAGTAAAGTGCTTCTGGTAAATTGCCAACCATTTTTTTTTCCCAAAGTCATTTCTATTTAATGTATCACAGTACTTAATTCTGCTATAGCTCTGCCTGAGTTGAATTAGGAATCACTATATGCTGTAACAATTTCCTTTGGAAGGATGCCTTAGTGATACTTCTCAGAAGAGTGAAATGTCCAGGGATGCATAGATACACTTTTTCAGGGAGTTTGACGATGGTAAAAAAAGCTGTCATACACCTCAGGGATCTTTGCTGAAATTTAACTGGGGCACTTGATGGAAGTGTGGAGGCAGCATGAAGTCCTGGACTAGGTTTGCTGTCTCCATTACAGAAGTGAGTGGGAATCAGCAGAGCAGAGCTTTCAGGAAGTGTCGATAATTAGGAAACTGATGGACAGATGTTGCCATTTTTATGTGCCTTTGTACAGTCAAAATATGTCACTCATCAGTCCTAGCAGGATCCCCATCTCTCAGTAATGATTCCACCTGTCACTGTCCAGTGCTCCCTGTCCCATTAGAGATCAAATACAGGATATAATGTTCAGTAGTGGTTTAAACTGAATCTGGAGGGCTGCTTGGTCATCATCTTCTAATTTTGTCATCTTCAACAGAGCGCAGTTTAGGAGCAGTGGTGGGATAGGAGGATTCAGTATCTGAGGGGTTCTTGCAGGTTGTCTGGGACAGAATCCTGAACCTGGCAGCTGTTAATTAGCAGCTTCTGGCCAGTGCAACCAGGAAGAGCAGGAACACAACCCAATTTTTGATCCATAGCTACAGTTCACATCCCATTTAGGTCACATATACAGTAACACTCTGTGTATAGAAATGCTACAGGGCATGTAGCTCACTGCACCTTTTCCCAGTCACAGGAATGACTGCATAGCTGTTGTCTTCTGTAATTAACATTTATGTCTTTGGTTAGAACACATCTAATAAGAAAACCCTTCAGTAAAAGGTTAGAGGTAGCAGGGTGGTGTGTTGTGCTTTTTTTCAGAAAACTGTGTTTAGAAAAATTCAGCATTCCAAGGCCAAGACATTTTGCAGCAAATGAGCAGGGAGAAATAGCTCAGTACATCTGTAGAACAACATGTTTTAGTTCTGCCTGCATGTACCAGCCAACAGCTCTTAGTTACACCTGCCCTGGAGTCTGTCAGTTTTACTACAGACAGAAAATGCTGTTGTCTGTGTTGAACAGTCTCTGTTGCTGTGTGCTTACAGTCACAGTGTGCTGCTTGTCCCTCACAAACCACACTCACCTAACACCTCATCAGCATCCAGGCCTTGGGCCAAGGGGCCTTCTTATCCCAAGAAAGATCTCCATTACCATCAGAATTGTGCTGTACCTTCTAGGATCCCCTCTGGCTTTTAATTTTGAGAAAGCTACTGAGTGGCAAGAGCTTCCTATTTTCTTTGCTGGGCTGTACAGAAAAGGAGTGGGAGGAAAAAAACAGGGAGTGTGAATTTATGTAAGGTAGTTTTTAATTTCTTGCTTTTTTGTAAGCTTGATTTTTTTCATAGTTGTATACTCAGAAAGGACACCTGACCATAGCATGAATGGAATGGTTTGGGCTGGCACTTTTAAAGGTCATTTAGTCCAAGCCCCCTGCGTGGGTAGGGACATCTTGCATAGATGGGTTTGCCCTTCTAGGGTGCTTGACTTGACAGCCTCCCATGTGGATTTGATGCAGTAAAAGGAGACTATGCTGAATAACCAGATCCAACCCAGATTTTCGGAAGACACTGTGAGTAAAGCAGAGATATTCAGGAAAGCTTTCTCGTGTATTTGAATGTCTTACAACAGCCATATTGCTTTCAAAATTTTTTTTTTTACCTACTTCTTTTCTCATCTAGAAGTCCTGCCCTAGATGACAATTGTGATGGGCTTAATTTTGTAATAGAAATACTTGTGGCAGTGTTTGGCTGTCACTGCAGCACAGTGGTTTACCCAGTTGCCCAGATGCTCATTCATAGATCTCTGTGTGAATTAAAATAAACTATCAGCCAGCCTTGGTTTGTTAGTTATGGAAAAGGAATTAAGGTACTAATTGGAAATGGAGTGCATAAATTTGACTGGCATGGGTAGGAAATGCCTGAGGAAGCTGGCAGTTCTGTCTCCGCAATCTTGCTCCTCAGAAATTCTAATTAGAGATAGCAATTGGGTCCTTTGAATTTTTTTTTTCCATGTGCACTCTAAGCAACATGAAACCAATTAACTTCCTCATTGCATTGATACATTACTTTATGTACGGGACACAGTGATAGAAGACATTTCCATTTGAATCCTTGCCTTTTGGCCTTTAACAGAAGATCAGATAGTTGCAATTTATTGGACAATTACAGATTTGGTAGGAATGCAATTTTTTTAATCTTTTTTTCTACCAGAAAGGAAACCCTAGACCTTTCTACTTCTAGAAACTTATTTTGCACAAAACTTCTGATTTCTCAGCAATTTTCAAAAACCTGATAAGGATGCACATTAATTAACTTTAGATGAAGGAAACTTCTTTGCAGTTAATCTTTAAGTCTGACTTCTGTTCTGTACAAAAAGCTCTCCTTGGCTGGGAGTAGGTTTTTAACCAGGATTTTGTTTGGAGGCAAGGCCTGAGTGTGGGCACTGCACATGTTCACACACAGGATGAGCTATTAACTAAAAATAAGTGTCTTGATCCAGCTTGGGATGATTAATCAATTCAGCTTTTCTGTTCTGACTTTTTTCTGTTTAGGTAGGACTTATTTCTGAAGGAAAGTTGTATAAAGCCAGAAATTGAAGTTTTATGGTGATTCCAATTACATTCCCCTAGTGAAGAGAAATACTGAACTGTGGCTGGTGGGGCTTAGGGAAGAGGCAGGAAAAGATCTGTCTCAAGGCATTTACTCCAAGCCTTACTTCCACTTACTTTCTTTATTCTTTTTCTTCAAGGCTCATAAATCAGGAACAACCATGATGATTTCTGTGAAGCAGTGTCTGTTTGGGGAAACTCAGCAAAGGGTACAAACTGGCAGAGACTGGAGTACCTGGCACTGCCTAAATGTGGATTTATGGTGTTGGAGACCTGCAGTCGCTCCCCATCATGGCCTCACATGGTGCTGCCTGTGCTCCATGATGCAGAAGGAGGAAGAGGCTTCCTGCTGCCATTGCTGGACCCTTCCCAGTTGTCACAGCTCTGTCCAGCTCTGACAGACATCCAGACCCAGCTGTCTGTTCAGACATCACCCCCAGACAGATGCAGCTGACTGAGAAACCATTTGCTCTCTATGGCTCAGTAAAGCAGTGCAGGGCAGCTGTACTTTATTTTCTGCATAAGCTGTGCTGAGGTCCATGGCGCTGAATTAAAGCCCAGCATGAGCCTTCAGCATGTGCAGCAGCATGGTCCAACCTTTGCCAGGGCTGGGTGTGGGGAGTGTGGTCCCATCCCTGTGGTCTCCAGGGGTGTGACCTTCTTTGCCCTTTGTAAAATCAATTATTTTCATCTCCTCTCTCACCTCCCCTGTCCCTCCAGCAGCCACTGCAACCACTGTGTGGTACCAGCTTCCTACCTGAGGACAGGGAGAAGAAAGTGGGGAAGGTGGGATGGCTGCTGCTGCCTAATACACTGTGCCAGGGCTGTTGCTGCTGGGCACATGGGTGTTGAAAAACCAGAGACAGTAACTCAGGTGCTGCCAGGTGCATTTCAAGAGATCCTGTCTGCAGTGGTTTCGAGGAAATTGAGCATTTCGGTTCTCCTGTATCCTCCTGGTGAACCTGCAGAGCAAAATCAGCTGCATCACATAGATTGGCAAAACAATATTGAGAGCTGATTTTTTTTGGTGATATTCTGAGAGTTGCAAGAATGTTACAAACTTAAAAACTCTTAAAAGCTCTATTTAAAAACTTCTTTTAAAGCCAGGTTGGATTTAACATTAAGGAAAATAAAAGTCCCGGGAAACTGAACTTAATTTCTTATTGATTTGTATTTATTGTTGTTCTCGATCCTATGGGAGTGATGAGAAGTGGATTTTCATACTGCATATACTGTACTGCAAAACTTTTCAGTAAATCCAGCTTGCATATATGCAGCCTTGCTCAGTGGTGCAAGAAATTGTTCTGTGGTACTGAACACTATTTGATGAGCTAGAGGGAGCTCTTAGACAAAGATATGTGCTATTTCAGCCTTGATTTTTCTCTTCAAAACAGTAATTTTAATATCATCAACCTGTCATAAATATGGTTTTCCAAACTTATGACAACACTTAAAGACTTGGAATAGGTTTTCTGAGTAAGAAATCGAGTTTTGTTGACCTCGTTTGCCTGTCCGACCTCCAGAAAAAATTTGGGCGCCCTGAGAGAGGAATATTTCAGTTTCCTTTACAATGACTTCCTGCTACAGTGGAAAAGCAAATATCTGCTTAAAAAAAAATAAATCTCATTTTTAATTCTGAAATCAGCAGAGCTGTATGTAAAAGGTGTTTTCCAGTGTGAAGCACGTTTGCTCATGGGACACTCCTGAGCTCAAGTTCCTGCTCCTTAACAGCCTGACCCAAAGCTCTTTGCCCTCTGTGGGATGACACTCATTGACTTCAACATTTGACCCCAATTATTTCTTGTTGGAGCTGTGGTTTCACACAGGAAGAATTCTGTTGTCTTGAAGAGTTTGTGAAAGCTCTGTAGGTTTTCTCTTACCAGAGCTTCTCCCTGCTCTCATGTCTGGGTTTGGTAGAAAGGTTTTGGTGCTTCATGAATCTTGAACTATCATTTTCCCATGTTCAGATTACCTTTCAATACTTAGTGAAATAAACCCTCCAGGATCTCACAAGCCCAGCAGTGCTGCTTTGCTCAGTTTACAGGTGGAAGAACTGAGGTGCAGTGAGAGCCAACTGTGTCCATGGAAACGTGGGATTTCTGTGGCAAAGCCACTGAGCCCCCAAATCTTCCTGTGTTCCTGCCTTTGCTGTGTGGCTTGGATTGCAGGCTTTTAGATGTTTGCACATATGTCAAGACTAAACTTGCAACCCTTTTACCTTCTGATCAAGAATTTTGCTGTTTTATTTCTGAATATCAGTACTTCCATGAAATTCAAACTCCCTGACTGGCCCATACCTCCATGTCCAGTTTGTTGAACCAGAGCAATAGTGAGATGTCTCAGCTTGGTGTGATGGGTTCATACCTGTGCCTCTTTTACAGAGAGCTGCTACTCAGGTACAAAAATGTTATCTCTTAAACCTGGACTGTTGGCATTTGTAATTCAGGGCAGGATACATTTTTATGTGTGCAGATAGTGGAGAACAAGTCTCAAAGATTCCTGCACAAAAGCAGCACTAAAATCAAGTGGAGCATGGAGTCCTTTTCAGTACAGATGAAATCAATGGCTCTTTTAGCTTCAGCTGCCACAAGTGATGTCCCAGCCAGGTCTGTCAGTGCAGGGAGCTGGTGATGCTGGGAAGACTTTCACAGACAGAGGGTTAGGTCAAGTGTCTGGTTTTGTACTTGGAGGTCAGGAAGAACTGCCTGTTGTAACTTCACCATTGTCATGAGCTTTCTTTCCCAGGAAACAATTTGTTCTGGGCTGGACAAAACATCATTTCTAGGTTTCCATTTCAAAATAAACACATTCAGGGTGAAAAGTAAGGAGAAAAACCCCCACAATAAATAATTTTAAAATATTTGGAACCCTTGAAAACTGCCTTAGTTTTGCATTCCAGGATGCTTCAAATAAACTCTGTTCACCACCACTCCCTGGGCCTGGCCGTCCAGAGAGGTTTTTACCCAGTGAACAGAACACCCATCCCTGCCATGAGAAGCCAGTTTCTCAAGGAGAATGCTGGGGGAGACAGTGTCAAGGGCTTTACTATAGTCCAGGTAGACATCCACAGCTTGTCCCTTTCTCTCTAAATGGGTCACCTTGTCACAGAAGGAGATAAGGTTGGCCAGACAGGACTTGGCTTTCCTAAACCCCTGCTGGCTGAGCTTGATCCCTTATTTGTTCTTATGTGCCATGTGATGGCACTCAAGATGATCTTCTCCATGACCTTCCTTGGCACTGAATGTGTATGTCTTGGGTTATGGAACCAAAAATGTGTATTCTATTTTATCTGTTGAAAGCGGTTGGGGAGATGTTTTTCCTTATCTCTTGTAACTCTGGGGGGAGGGGGGCAGATGCCTTCTAATAATGGGCCAGCTGTTAAAACCAGGTGGGGCAGTGTTTCTTATCTCTTTCACCACCCATCCTCCCTCCAGGGGATATCTTCTGCTGATGGGCCATTAAAGCTCACTTAAGGGCACAACATATTCCATTGTGAGATGCTCCACCCAGTGGGGGGAGCCAACCATTCCTACCTGGATAAAAACTGAGATGTAGGAACACAAGATATCTGGTTCCACCCGATTCCTGGAGGAAGACTGGACCCTTCTCACCATCACTGGACCCTTGTTCTACAGGATCATCTCTGCTCCAACAGAACCACATCTGCCTCTCCAGGAGGATTTACTTTGGGACTGCTTCAAACACCCTGACCAACAGGGTGTCAGGTTGTAGCTCTGACTCTGTCAGGCTTTCTAGGATTGTTGTTTGCTTGCTTGTTTGTTTTACTACTACATTTGTTAGTATTCCTAGTAAAGAACTGTTATTCTTATTTCCAAATCTTTGCCTGAAAGCCCTTAATTGCAAAATTATAATTTGGTGGGGGTGAGGGGTTTACATTCCCCATTCTAAGGGAAACTCCAGCTTTCCCTGGCAGATACCTGTCTTTCCAAACCAAGAAAGTTTTTCCCTGGATCCTCCTTCTGGACCTTCTTGTAGATGAGCATCACATTTTCTGACTTCCAGTCAAGTGGGAAGTTAGCCAGGACTGCTGGTAAATGAGGGAAGGTGTCTCAATGAGAACTCCCTGCAGCTCCCTCAGTATCCATGGGTGGGTCCCATCTGGCCCCATGGAGCTGTGTGTGTCTTTAGTGGTGTACCAGGTCCCTGAGCTTTTCCCCTTGGAGTGTGGGGGCTTCATTTTAATCCCCATCCTGGTCTTCAGGGGAGCTTCAGCTTGAAGAAGGGGATGCTGAAACTGAGCTCTGAGAGTTGAAATCACAGTTTGAAATACTTGCTCTGAAGAACCTGGAGAGGCAAGGTGTGGTTTACCCTTTCCTGCTCCACAGGTGGCTGTAGCAGGATCTGCTTTTTAGGTGCTCTTTAGGAACATCAGTCAGCTGCTTTGGTCTGTAGGGGAGCACAGATGAAAATGAAATTTTCTTATCTACAGTCAAAGATGCTTCAGTTGGCAGCTGTTGCTGAAGTCACTTCCAATCTCATCTTGCAGAAATGTGCTGCCAGTTAATAGCACTGGCTTGCTTTTCTTCCCATTACAGATGCAGCTGCCAGGAGCTGGGACCAATCCCAGTGGGTAAATTGGCCATGCAGCCTGCAAGGTGATGTGTGTACAGAACAAGAAAGGGAGAGTGGGGGGATGCAGGAATGTTTTTTACATGTGCATCCCAGCCCAGGCTGGGGACCCTGGACCTGGCAAGGTTTCTCCTCTGTTTGTTTGTTACTGCTGAGTCTGTCTTGCCTGTGTGTGCCTGCCCAGGGTCTGTCCCTCTGTGTGTGTTTGTGCAGGGCTCTGCATTTCTGCAGCACACAAAGTGATGGCAGCAGGCTGGAGGCTGCTCAGGTTGTGTGGGTGTCAGGCAGTGTCCACATAAAACCCTTCCATAGGAGAGACAGGATGTTCTGACATTCCCTGGAGCTTCATCTGGGGATAAAATCTACAGGGGACAGGCTAAGATCCATCTGGATCAGCACCAGATGCTGAAGCATATCCCCACCTTCCCTGATAAGGACACAGCTGTGTAGCTGTATGTTCCTTCTGCTTGTGTCACCATGCATCTGGCCCTGTGGGAAGGTCAGGAAGATTTCCAGTATCACTATAATTGTTGTCAGGCTGGTGGAGCATTGAAACTGCTCCCCAGTCCCAGATTTAATCTTTTAAAAAATTCCTAGGCCTGGGATATCTGCCATTAAAAAAATCCCTGGCTGAAGAGTGCCTGCTAATTTAGTGTTTTCAGGTCAGGACAGGAGTCTTCTGAGTTTTTTGTCTGAGCTATAAATAACTTATTTTTTATATATATATATATATATATATATATATTTATTTATTTATTTATTTATATATATCTCATATAAATAATTTTGGGGAAAACTCTTAGAACGCAGTTGTTGAGAGATACAAGCCAACTTGTATCTCTTGGTGAGGGCTTGAAGCTGCCCCAGAGATTTTGAGTCCACCAGTTCAGTGGAAAACAAAATTATATGGGGATCATTTGATATTAGATATTAGTTTAGATTGACATTAGTTTAGATTCCTAAGGTTTTGTGGCTACCATGTTAAGCATCTGCAGGCAAAGCAGATGTCTAAGGTCTTATAGCTGATGACAATGAAGGCAAAATAGTCACTGGATATATCTGCTTTAAGCTGAGTAGAATCATTCTCTAAATTCTTGTTGACTGACTGTTAACTGTATTGGGATCTTAGGCACCTGGATTCCATGTATAGAGCTACAGGTAGGCACTTACATAGAGGTTCATTCTCTGGAGCTGAATTCTACTGTAAATTTGCAGAAAATATAACCTGGAAAGATTGAGATCAACACTTGCTCAGCCTAAATATGAAAAGACTGGGAAGGAGTAGTTCTAGTCTTCAAATACACTGAGGACTGCTACCAAGAATAATTCGTTTATCAAGTTCCTGCAGAATGTGATGAGAAATGATGGATTTTGGTTGCAACAAGGAGGATTTAAAATCGACATCACAAAAAACTTGGTAATGAAACACTGAAGAGAGATTCTCTGAGAAGGATGTAGAGCTGTTGACATTTGAGGTATTTGTCAAAAAGTATCTGGCAGAGGAGCTTGGTTTGGATTCCTTACAGTTCAGTAAATGAAAGATAAATTCTCTTTACTGCTGTAGTACAATTAAAAGATAATGTATAATACACTCCTGAAATCATGGCTTCATTTACAGAAACATTTCCTGCCCTGGAATTGAGGATGTCACTGGGATGTTCCCCATGTGGAGGTTACTGACTGTGCTTACATTTTCCTGAGGAGTCAGTAATGTGGCAGCAAGAACAGAAGAGTCTTTCTGGAGCAATTCAAAAGCAGTTTTGTTTTCAAAGGCTTAAGCTACTTGTAAAATAAGCAGTATGAGCATTTCTGCAAGCATGTTGCCTGTTAAAGGTCTCCCATCCACCATTTGGAACTTTTCAAAATCAAAATCGAACTTCTACGTGTCCTGCAGAAGCAGCTTCTGAAGGTGCAAGAGTCCTGTAACAAAATCTGGGTGCTCTAGAGCACATGGTGCCTTTTGTGCCCTGTATTAAGGCTGAGAAATTGCAATAGACACATTATAAGTGCTTGGATACTGGGTTTTTCTGGCAAAAAATAGGGAGAAATGAAATCTTCAAAGGCATTTGACATAAAGTAGTTTAAGCCTTGTGAGCTGCTGAAACAGCATGTTTGGGTAGGGCTATCTACTGTAGCTATTATAAATATCAAGCACTACATTACTGTGGCTGTGTTATCTCTGACAAGATTAAGTGCATTCCTGTCAGAGAGAATTTTCCGATAAAGATTTCATTGCCTCTTCCTCACATACAAAATGATAAGTGACCCTGATATTTCTCTGCTCCACTTTATCAATAAAAATTGTTCTGCTTGGATTATTTCTGTTTGTCTCCTAATGAAGTGACATTTTGTGATGTGTCAGTCAATCCTGGACTTGAGAGAGACATATGAACTCAAACCCACATCCTAGAAGTTGTAACTGTGCACCACACCCTGAAATATGCTGTGCTAGGCTTTTAATCTGCTATGCTCATAAAGCCATAAATCACCAATTAGAAATAATTACTGAGGTGAGGGAATAGATTATTTGATGAACCAGATTGCTCACTGTGAATCATTGCATCACTTGCTGAAGCAGGCATACGGTGGCATGGACTTGGAGACATTGAAGCTGATTTAGGAATAGATACCAGCAGTGTTAAATCAAAGTTACTGCTTATAGAACAGAATTTATAGTTTGCTGGGTAGACATCCTGAGGACCACATGGAGTGCCATGAATATTAAATATTCCATGCTGCATGTGAAAAGTGCAACACAATGGTCTAAAATATGCACAGGGACCTGAATTGATGACAGTGCCATGGTGTCCTTTTCCTCACTCCCTCATCCTAATGCATCCATTTCCAGGGAATCTCAGGTGTGCTGGGGTGAGCTCTCCACACTCAGTTGGGCCCAGCACAATCAAGGGAGTTGGGACTTCCATGCTGGCACACATGAGCTTACCCAGAATAAAAGTTATCCTTTGACACTGCGTCAGTTGGAGAAGCTCGTGATGGCTGAGGCTACTTTCCAGAGCTTCCTGTGTAGCCTGGTTTGTGCCTGAGATATTTTGGTTTTCTGAAATTCTTTTCCCAGGCAATTTTCTGTAAACAAGAGACATGTTTTTGTAACAATAACTTTGTTGACATTCTTTCCCTAGGAGGGACTTCTTCTTGATGTCTCTCTGGTCTGACAAATGTGATTGAAGAGGTTTGTCTTTGTTTCACCAATTGAATTGTTCTGAGTGGAACAGTATAAAAGGGAAACATCCCTAGAAATAAATATAGTCATTTTCAGCCTTCTGAAGTCGGAGTCTGTGTCGTTGTGGTGTACAACAGTGTCATTCCTGGGAAGTGTGAATGCCATTTTAAGAATATTTTTAGCAATGGAGATGGCTGTGGGGATGATAGAAGGAGTCAGTGGCCAAATAGGAGCTCAGAATACCTGCCTATTCTTGGCTTGGAGTGTTATGGAACTGCTGCAGGTGGTCTCTGGTGGATTGAAACCAGCTCCACCTACACTGTGAACAGACTGAGAGGAACATGTTAGTCCCCAGGTTTGAGAGGAAGAAGGGGGAAGAGCATTTAGGAAATGCTGAGGCTGCTAAGATTGCATCTGATTTAGTGTGTGGAATTTTCTGTACAAACTGAGGCAAAGAGCCAAGTGAAGAGCCAGGAAAATGGAGAAAGAAGCTTTGTCTAGAGAACTGACACCATGGCATGGGTGAATCATTGATTCCCTCCATCCCAACAAAGAGCCACTCATTCTTCTTACCCCCATGGCTGTTCTGGTGGCAGAACACCTGAGTAGCAAGACCAGACACTGGGCAAGCTGATGTGAGTCTGCAGCAATCCCTGCCTGTGGTTGTAAAGGATCTGCAGGTGTTTTCATAGGTGACATAGTTTTCATTGCCCATTATGATGTCAAGTGTGTTAAATTTATGAGGCAGTGTGTTTATTTTAATGTGCAGTGTCTGCATCTCACCAGCCAGATATATTTCAATCTTTAATGCAGCCATCTCTTTGGATTATAACGCTCTTGCATATTTACTCACAGTCTCTCTGAATGGAGAATTGAACAGTATCTCATGGCATTTTACTAATTAAATAGATTGTGTGTTTTGCTGGCAGTGTGTTGTGAACATTAACTTCTGAAAGCTTTTTCATTTGTCATTGTCTCATTCCTTGGCATTATGATTACTGCAATTTTATATGTGATAAGACTGTACAGCAAGTTAGACTGTACATCAGAAATTCCTGCCAGCAGCAATCTGCTCTGTGAGATAGAAGTGTAATGGGATTCATAATGTTCACTCACACTCTCTTCCTCAGCATTTCCTCCCTCCTCTTGACTGGGTGTTTTATTTGTGTCTCTCCCTCTTCCATTTGGACTGTGGGGAGGGGGGCAGTGCTCTTTTTTGATTTTCTGCTTTAACCTTGACTGTGAAACACTTTCTTATCAGGAAGCTGTTAGATTGGGTTTCACAAAGGCCAGGATGCTGGAGGAGCATATGGCTGTGGATAGGGTATGTGTTCTCACAGGTATTATCAGCTCCCCTGTCTCTTAGGGTGTGGAAGAAGCTGCTCCATCCCTGAACTTCCAGCTCAGTGGCAGGGTGTGAGGTGTAAAACCCCATGGCTGAGCACTGCCTCGCTCCTGGCACTGAATGAGGTTTAGAAATCCCCATGTTGCCTTTAGGTCTGGGGTTGCTGTTGCAGCACAGTGGTGTTTGTACCTGTTTGGGCCCATTTTCTACTATGGGAAAGCCATGGCCATCTGTGTGAATGGTGTTTGTATCCCCTAATTTAGGATGTCTCTATTATTTATCCAATAAATAGTTTATCTTTGGAAAAAGAGATGCATTCTAGTCCTGATCTCAGAAACTGCTGGTGAGATGCAGGTTTAAATGTAGGGATTGGTAAACTCTCAGATTGCAATGGCTGTGTGTGAGCCACATTATCACATTTTATTCCATGAAGAGTTTTTTGATGGAGAGAGCAGATTACAGAGAGTTGTTCAGCTCTGTGTAAATGTAGGATGAGGTTAATACTTCCAAGATTTCACTAACTGGACAGGCTGGATCTCTTTGGGATATAATGTGAGGTCAGCTGCAGATGTCTGCACGTAGACACTGGCAAGATGTGCCTGGGGTGCTGGATGTCAAAGCTACTGTGATATCTATCCCAAGGGATGGCAGGGACCTTGAAAATTGCCTCCTCCAGACTCCTCATCTGAAAGAGACCCCTTCTAGAAATGCTGTTGAAGTGACCCCAAATTTGGAAATTCTTTTTTCTTCCTCATTGATGCTTCCAAAGGCCACAGCTGCCTCCTGCTTGAGCAATGAATTGCACACAGCAGTGAAGGTGCTGTGCTGCTTTTTCTGCAGGATCATTGTTCCTTGATGCCTCCTCTCAGCTGCATCTCCAGGAGCAATCAGTCTGCTCTAATCTGATGAAGTACATCCATCTTCCTCCCTTTCCCAGTGGCCTCATCTCCTGATGACAATGCCTGTTCTTCTGTGGGTGTGTTTTGGAGCCCCTCTAAGCACACTGATCTCAACACTTTTTTAATGCTTGTTAGGCTCTTCTATTTTTTTAAGGTAGGGAGCTGCTCCTGTAAGTTATACCTTTTGAATTGATCTTTTTTGCTTGGGCAAAATAAGATCAATCAAATCATATGGCTAATAAAATTGATAAAGAACCAATAAAAGCTCGATGACACACCATCTGGCATGGTGAAGATGAATGAGAAAACCAAGCCACTGCTCAAATCTTAACCTTCCCAATCACATTAGAAGCTCATTCACACTTCATAATAGCCCAATATTTCATTTCAGCTACTAAGATTAATGCCAAAGAATACATATTCAGACAATAATTCTCTGTATCTTTCCATCCAGATGCATTGAGGAGAGTCATCAAAATAAACAGATCAACTGCTTATTCCTTCCCACCATATTCACTAGCACTGTAACAGCAGCAACCAAAACAGAACCTCTGCAGGAACTGGGGATCCTGCTGTTAAACAAAGGCAGCTGGAAATAACAGCTTTTCCAGAGCATCAGAATTATTTAGGAGGAGAAGCCCTGTTAAAGTCCACAAAATTTCAAGTTGTGACTTATGGAGCCTCCTACTGTGGAGCCATCAATGGGCTTTTGAAGTTTTCACCTGACCCTGCCTAGAAGGGTGTTACCACAGAATATAAAGTAGAATCCCAGGTGGAGAGCTGAGGTGAGAGCACCACGGTGCAGTCCATGGAGCTGTATCTTGCCAAGGGCTTTCAAATGTCAGAAAGACATGGAAAAACCAGATAAGGGTTATTGGAGGTCACAGCTTTAACAGCCACATCTATAACATTGAGTGACCTTTAGAAACTGAACATACCCTTAGTATGGATTCTGATCCTGATGCACCCTGAAAATATGGGATATTTTAACAAACATTGACAAATTGTCAGTGTAATCATACCAGACATGGCTGGAGATTTAACTGCATATTTGAAGTACAGATTGCTGAAGGCTCCTCAGCTCCTCCTGCCCCACTGCTGAGCATCCCTCTGGTAATGCAGGGAATCTTGTACACGTCTGCTGCAGCACTGTGAGCTGTTCACAGTCCCAGTGGCAGGCTTTGGTCATCTATCACCCCAGCTCCTAATCAGAGTGCTGCTCTGTGAAGTGTTGGTGCAATACATCTGCCCAGAGACAGGGCTGGATATTGCACACCCACACATCTGGCAAAGGCACCTGCCCCGTGTGTTTATGGATGTGTGTGGAGGGGTGTATGGGCACACACACGGAGCCTTTGCTCCCTTTGGCATTAGATTAAAACTGTATTGATGTTTTCAGGGTAGCTCAGGGCTCCCAAAAGAGAGGTGTGCATCTCTCAAAATGCCTGTGGGCCAAAGTAACCATGGTATATCTGCCCCCGAGGGATGACATGAATTGGGAACATTGACTTTGGTGGGAGGATTACAGCAGTTGTGCTCAGTGATATTAAATGACCATTAAACCACCTATTAAGCCCCACAGTAAATGGCATAGTGAATCATCTGAACCATGCAAAATACCTTAAAGAGCTGACTTACCAGGAGAACTCGGTAAGTAGTTACACACAGGGTGTAGCTCAGTACAATGCATTTGTTAATGATACAAAGGAAAAGACAGGCTCATTACTAGCAAGGTTTGTGGTTTGGAGCAGCAGCTGGCAGTGGTGAATAATGGTGAGGGAAGGACAGTTATACAGTGTTCTGTGATGTGGAATGATTTAAAGAAGCAGCATTTTAATGCACCCAGATGCCAAAATGTGCCCCTGGGAAGTGGAGTTGTGCCTGGAGCTGGCAGGATGTGGGGCTGCCTCCTGGAAGTCATCGACTTGGGGAGGGGATGGGAGGTCATGGTCAATAAACAGTGTGCAATTGTTGTCTGATATAATTGTGTGGCTCAGAGATCTAATGGGAGCCTCAGATGTAAATACAGAGGAAAATGGAACAAAGGAAAGAAAGTGATATTACTGCTGTTTGCTGTTGAGTGTGTTCAATGGCCAGAAATTATCTAGGAGTCTGAATGAAGGTGCAATGCAGGATGCTGGAGGAGCATATGGCTGTGGATAGAGTATGTGTTCTCACAGGTATTATCAGCTCCCCTGTCTCTCAGGGTGTGGAAGAAGCTGCTCCATCCCTGAACTTCCAGCTCAGTGGCAGGGTGTGAGGTGTAAAACCCCATTGCTGAGCACTGCCTTGCTACATACATAATACTACATTATTCTTGTAGTATACAGTATTCTTGTAGTAAGAGTACTAATATATTCTTACTACAAGAATAGCCACTTACATTTTAAAAAAATTAACTGAGTTTAGACAAAAAGCCTAATTACAAGAGGAAGGCCACTCAGAAATAAATACATATCTTACTCACAAACTGTAAGCACCTATTTGGGACATAAAATTACTGAAGGCAAAGGGCTGGGGAAATGGTCAGGCAAAGACATGGTGAGATCCTGTGCCAGAACTTCAAGCTGGATATATTCAGAGTAACAACACAAAACTTTTTACAAGCTAGCAGCCCTGGTAATACTCCATCTAATGATTTTGTGGATTCTGCATCACTGCTGGATTTCTCTTGGTAAGCTTTACTCAGTTCAAGCAGAAATTATGCAGGAATTACCAGGTGAAATGTTATGCCCTGTATTACGGTGCTGTCATACTCACTGATCCTAATGTTCCCTCCTGGCATTACAAATCTGTGAACCTAAGAAACACATGACTGAAGGGCAGCCATGGTGCAGCTGCTGCATTCTTAAGTGGAGGAAGCTTATCTGGGTCATATCTTGGGGAGAGAGATTGTGCTGTGCTGGGGAGACAGGCAGAGGTGAGGACTGACCTTTGGCTTGTTCTCAGTGACAGGAATTGCAAATACACTTTCTTTGCAAAAATACACCTTTCCCTGCCAGCCCAAGGCAGCCTTGCTTCTGCAAAGTTGTGCTACAGACAGGGCCTGGCTGGCTCTGCACGAGGCTTTGGGAAGGGTAAGAGGGGAACATTTTTGCAGGGGGGTCTTGTAGTTGAAGAAGGCTGCTTGTGTGGCCATGGTGTGAGCTGGTATGGTTCTCCCCTGTTCCAGCAACAATTCAGACCAATATTACCCCTGTTTAGCACTGTGCCATCCCCTGCTGTCAGTGCTTCTCACAATGCAGCCCGGGATACCATTTTCCTTCTTAGCTACAAGGGGCACGTTGCCATTGAAATGATGTGCTCTGCTTGGTGCCCACCAGGACCCCCAGGGCCTCTTCTCCCAAGCTGCTTTCCAGTCAGTCAGCCCTCAGCTTATCCTGGTGCCTGGGGATGCTCCTCCTCAGCTGCAGGACTTGGCACTCGCCTTTGCTGAGCTGCATGACATTCCTGTTGGCCCATTTCTCCAGTCTACTGAGGTCCCTCTGGATGGCATCACAGCCTCTGGTGCATCAACCACTCCTCCCAGTTCTGCATTGCCTGCAAATTTGCTTGCCAGTCAGTTGGCTTCTGTAGCCAAGCTGCTGCTGGACATTCTGCCAAAGCTTCTGTCAGGACTTTGACCAACACAAGGGAGGCATCGGGCCCAATATACCCAGGGCTGTGAGCTGAGTGCCACTTTGGGACACCTCTATACTGAGCAGGTTTGTGTGGCAGCAGCCCCTTCACTTACACCAGTAAAGGACAATCAGTGGGCAAGGGGCACAGGTATCTAGGTTAGGTTTCTAGTAGAGGACTGATGTGTCCTGTGCTTCATTTTTTGGTCAAAACTGTCTCCTTATCCCTGTGGCCTCCCTCCTAGTGCAGCTATGCACTAGGAGATCATCACTTGATCTCTCCTGCCTCTTGGCACATCTGTACCTTCCAGCTGATTTCACTGCAAGCATCAGAGAGTTAATGTGGAGTTTTCTGAGGGAGACAGAGATTATGTGGGCTATTGAGTCATGCAGAGATACTTGATCAGACCCCAATAGCTCCTTAGCAGAGCAATAAACCCATTTGGTAATCTCTGTCTCTTAGCAAAACTGATGCCCTCAGAGGTGGGGCTGGGCTGCTCTGGAGCCTGGGTGGCCATCACTTGCTCTGGCATTTCTGCTCTGTTCATTGTGGTGTGACCTAGTCACACTCTAAGATACTTTTCAGACTCACTAAATCATAGCAGTTCCCAGGAACTGATTGGGAAGTTGTATTCTCAGCTCCCCTGGAAAATGATTGCTATCACATTGTCACATCAACAATCAGACAGGCATTTTTAGAGGCAAATAATACCAGATCAAGTGGGGAGATTAAAAGGTGTAACCAATAAAAGGGACAAAGCAACAGGGATGAAAAATTATTGCAGTGCAAATTAATTGCAAAGCACTTACAGATGTAAAGTATAAGTCATACAAGTCAGGAAGGGAAGAGAGAGCTTGATAGACAAGGAATAAAATGCAAAGTACAGGAACAAATGCAATTTCAACAGAAAGTTTATGAGGAATTATTGCTCTGAGGCAAGAATCTGAGGCTGGAAGAAATAGCTAATAAAGCAGAAGGAAAGTAATTTATTATTTGAAGAGGTTAAGGTTTAGGAGCTAGATCTGTGACAGTCCTTTAATATCAGCAGAGATCTGAGTGCCATTATTCTCTTGGATAACCTTGAGACCTCTGGAGCTTCTGCAAACTACAGAATGAGACCAGCAATAGCCTGTCCTGTTCATGAAATAATTGTGGGTTCTTTCTCCATTTTTCAGAGGAAAACTCAGAGGTAGCAAATGTGAACCTGAAGGCTGAATGAATTTGATGAACACTTAACTTGTGAAATGCATTGCCCTGGGCTGTCATGGAGCTCACCACATTGAGACAATTCATTGAAATAATGGTCACAAGGAGAAGGCTGCATTGTGGTGACAGTTTGACATCACAGCTGAGCCAGTCTGGCCTGGTGAGCCTAGGGAGGCAGCACACACCATTTTTTCCAGCTACTAGGCAGGTGGTGCAGGCATCATCTGTTCAGTGTAGGCAGCAGCTCCTGCAGTATCCACAGGTGACACTCCTGTCACTGAGGCTGCTTGACAAGTCCCACCACAAAACTGTCATGTTAGCTTGGCATAATTTTGCTGGCCATTAGCAGAGAGAAACTTTCCTGGATGGACAGTTTGAAGAGGATGGGATTGATGATTTTTGTCTCCCTCAGCTTGTGTCTCAGCCATGCCCAGCTCAAGGCTGGGAATGTGACAACAGGCTGGCTGTGGGGTTCCCTTGGAGCAGCCAAGGCCAGTTGTCTTCAGCCACTGGCATTGCCTTCAGCTTTCTTACTAATGTGCTGATTCTCCTCATTGGTGCAAAGGGTTTCAGCAGACAGTTCCAGAGGCTGTGTGTGCAGTATTTGTGTTTCTAGGGAAACAAGAATTTGATGTCTTTTCCCCTGGTAATTAATGCAGAAGTTTGAAACCTTTCACTTATACTGATGTCTATCCAAACTCCTCTCAGCCAGTGTCTGTCTTTTGATAGAAGGTGTTTTATGGAAGGTGTTTGAAAATCCTCTGAAATATTGTCAGTGTCTTGCAAACATGCTGTCCTATACTAGATGAAAGTCTTTGGAGAATTTACCCAACAACTCCATCATTTCATGTGTAAATGTCTGCCTTATGTACAGAAGGACTTTCTGGGAGAAAAAAACCCACCAATTTATACCTTTCTGGTTTGTAACTTGACCCTGTAATAGGAGGAAACCATGCTATCAGTCTGAATGGGTATGAAATAGTTCCTACTGAATGAACAATTCGTAAGGACATGAGAATGACCATACGAGATCAAATCAAAATCCATCCAAGCCTGTGTTTGGCACAGCCAAACGTGCCAGAGGAAAAATGTAGAATGGAAGAGCAAGCAGACAATATACCCCCTTTACCAACAGGACTCCATGGTTTCCTTATACACATACTTTTTATTTTATTTGTGATTTATTCTTTTGCCTTTGCAAACACAGACCATAATCCTGAAGTCTGTAGTCATGCTATAGATTTGTGTAAAAATGCTTGGTGCTCTCATCAGGCTGAGGTCAGTAATGCAAGTTATGGCAGAGCTGCTGATCCAAAGCTCTTTCTGCTGGAAGAGTCCAGGACTGGAGATCTTGGTGGTTTAAAGACAGATAGGATTTGACATTCTGTAAGAGTAAAGATAGTCCTGGGATTATATTTCAGTAATAAATAAACCATGATAGTGAATTCCCTCAAATAGCTGTCCAAGATTCACATTGGTATTTCAGTAAAAATCAGAAGCCTTGATGGTTCAACAAAGCTGATGTACTGGAGCAAATGAAATTTTTTACCAGTGAATGCTTGAAGCTCAATTAATCAGTTCTTTAAAGTCAAGAATGATTATATTTTTCATTACTGAATTTAGTTATATTATAGCAGTAAATACAAAAATACTTGCTATGAATTTTGCTGGCTGTGTGCGATCAGATTATTTGTGGGAATAATTGCTACATGGACTAGAATTACATTACCTCAGGTTATTGGATTACATATCATGTCCTGCTGAATTGTAACATCATTTTGTTTAAATGCAAATGCTAAAATAAATGATAGCTTCTGCTTTAGGGCTGTGGATTAGTTATTCAAGATGATCTTACTATTAACTCTGCAGGGAAGATAAATCGGTTAAAGGAAAAACTTGACATCTTATCAATTTTTTCTATATAGAGGTTTTAGTGGAAAAAGTGCTTGTTGCAGCAGTTTCATTTTAGTTCCTTAATCATGTGTTAAGTAAACCTCTACTAGGAGTTTAATATGGAGTTTTAAAGTCCTTGCACCTAATGAAACCAGACACTGACACTGTGGCAGCAGCAGGACATGGTGTCTTAGAGTAGGAATAACCCAAACAAGTCATGTTGATGTTCCTCCTTCCCATCAAAAAGTTTACCAAAGTTTTTATGGTGCCTAATGGCAACAAATTTGGGTGCCAGAGATTCACCAGAGAGGCAAGTTAGTGCTGTGTGCTCCCAGGACCCCCTTCAGTGGCATTTCAGTACTTAAAGGAGACCTGTAAGAAAGATGGGGGCAAACTCTTTAGGAATGTATCTCGTGACAGGATGAGGGGGAATTGTTTTGAAGGAGGGTAGGTTCAGACTAGATATAATAAATATTTTCTTTTACAATGAGGGTGGTGAAACACTGGCACAGATTGACCAGAGAGGTGGCAGATCCCCCGTTCTTGGAAACATTCAGGGCTGGTTGGGTGAGGCTCTAAGAAACCTGGTCTAGTGGGAGACAGGTTGGACTAGGTTGGACTAGATGACCTTTAAAGGTCACTTCCAGTCCAAACTGTTCTATAATTCTATAACTGTACAAAAATTTTGAGACAGAAAACTGGGGAGATGATTGGAAAAACTAGATGAAAGGCAACTTAAAGAAGAAAAACTCTGCACAAACTCCAGATTCAGTGGAAGGACCAAGTGCATGAGGAGTAGTAGGAAGGGCTGGGAGAGCAATCACGGGTGTTGTGGCTTGGAGCAATGGAATGAGGAGACAGTGACTTCACTCTGCCTAAGCTGATGGGCCTTTAATCTTCTGGTCTTCTTGGGCAGGTCATAACTGGGACACACTGATGGACAGGATAGAATTCAAGTGCAGATAATAATAAGGCTGTAGAGCAGGATTTATGAAGAAAAGTTAAGCACCAAATGTGCACAGTTTGTCTCTGTGACAGCCTGACATTAAAGCAGTGTAAATACAGATGAAAAGGAAGAGGTGTCGTTCAGCATAATAGAAGGATGCTGTGAGCAAGGGCTTTACACACGTCCTCACTTCAAGGAAGTCTGCATATTAATGAAGACAAAACTCAACCCCTTCTGCATGCTTGGCTGCTGCTGAGATTCCCACCCCGTGCAACTGCTCAGCCTCTGCCTTATCCCTGCTCCCTGGAGGGAAATCAATCACTCCCAGCCACATTCAGGTGTGATGAAGAGGGATTCACTCTCCTGGGAGTCAGCAAAACTCCCTTCCCATTTCTCCAGAGGCTCAGAATAAATCCCCTTAGGTGATGACATGCTGCTCATGGTCCCTGTCACCCGTGTATCAGGTTAGGTTTGAGGTACAGCTGCTGAGGTTACCTGAGAGCTCTAATCCAACACTGCTCACTGGGGCACTGGCACACAAACACTTGGCCCTGAGGAACAACTTAGCCAGTGAAATGGGTTACAAAGCTCCCAAACCTCAGGAAAACTTTGGAGACCATCAGGTTGAAAGAAAAACTGTCCAGAGGAGCTGTCTGCAGCTCTTTTCTGATTCCTCACTCAAGGATAGCAGCTGTCTGAAAGCTCCTACAGCTCAGGACAAGGCAACTGGTGCTCAGCTATCAGAAAAGCATCCAGAAGTAGTAATTTCCCATTATTTCTTAGATTGCATTTTAATTATTGACAGGCAGGCAGCCAGCACTGGATGCCGATGGCTGCCAAGAGCCCAAAGGCCTTCTGTATAGGGGGTTAAATTTTGTTAATGATCTGAGTTTCTGCCAAACTCACTGCCACATATCAGGAGTGACACTAAGTAGACTTGGAGGCTGTTTCAGTTAAGTGCTTGCACTTTATTTACATGAGCCATTTCATACACTGCTGCTCAGAAAATACAGGAGAGCGCAGGGAAGAAATAAGGATGGGTGAGTCCCTCTGGATAGCTGACCAATTTCCTTCTCCACATTGTCAAATTATTTTTCTGCAGTTGGGGAGGAAATTGGCCCTTATACTGTCATACTGATTTAAGAAAACTCCTTCTTTCCAGTCCTACCTGCCCTTCTGCTTCTCATTCCAGGAAAGAATTTTACTAGGGAGTTTGGAAATTTTTGTACAAGAGGAATGTTGTGATTTTTGGGTTTCTTTCTGAAGTGCTAATGTGCCTGTGCTATTTTTCCTGGTGCTCTTGGTCAACCAGTCACACAGAGAGTTTAGATTCATTACCTCCCTTGAAAAAGTCTTTCATGACCTTCAGCTTTCCTCCTGGCTACCAAATCTGCATGTCCCCATCTTCCCCCTTATTTTCCATGAGGCTGCAGATCAGCTCATCTGTATTTCATTTTTGTCTTTACCCCTGCTGTATTAAATTCAGGGACTCATCTACCCATTTCAAATTAATTTTCATCCTTCCATGTTCCACTTCCTGAAAAGTATCTCTCATGCTCTACCCAGGGGTTTCCAGGAAAGCCTTGTGTTCCCTCTTCCAGGAAATCTTGTGGCTCTCATGCCAAAGAGGACAGTGCTGTTGCCATCAGAGGATTTCACTGCTACCACAAATTTTTTGGCCATCATATTTTCCCCAGGACTTCAGTTTTTCTCACCTCCTACTTTCAGAAATATTCAAAAGAAATGAATGCAGCACTGACAATATGTTCAGCAGGTATTGAATGCACGTGGTATTGCAACAGGAGATGATGCTGGCAGGATGGGAATTTCAGCTCACCATTCTGGTGGCCAGGGGCAGTGTCAGCCTGTCCCCTCCTGTGTCAGCCTTGCAGTTAGAGCTCCTTCCCTGAGCTCTGGACATCTTTGCAATTCCTTGTAAAGTGATTGCTTGGAGACTGCAGAACATCTGAAACGTGTGCCCACTGCCTATAGCCACACAACTTCAGGACACACACAAAACTCTTAAGCAGGATTTAGGGCTGAGAAGTACAAGAAGTTGTGTGATTCCTTACTCTTAAGTCAAGAAAGCAATCACCTGTCAAGGCAATCTATCTTCCTTGTTTTATCTTCTGAGAAGAAATGCATGGCAGATAAATTTATAGAAGTTAACACGAGCAGGTTATTTTAAAGGAAATATTCTCCACCCTTAAGAAATCTCTTCTGGTCAAATTTGGCTGGTCCCCAAATGTCTTGCAGAAAGGTTAGTAGTGAATGTTTTAATTCCCCCTCCAGGCCTCCACAGCTTTGAGTTCTCTTCCCTCTTCCCTCTTCCCTCTTCCCTCTTCCCTCTTCCCTCTTCCCTCTTCCCTCTTCCCTTCCCTTCCCTTCCCTTCCCTTCCCTTCCCTTCCCTTCCCTTCCCTTCCCTTCCCTTCCCTTCCCTTCCCTTCCCTTCCCTTCCCTTCCCTTCCCTTCCCTGTTTCCACTTATTATATAAATAAAATTCCAATTGGAATGCACCTCATTAGTGATTATGTTTCATATTAATTTAGGTAAACCAGGAGAGGACATTGTATTGAGCAATAGGCTGAGAACCAGAGTGTTGGGTAAGTAGGAAAACAAATTTCCAGAGGGATCAGTGTTTTGTGTTCAACTCACTGCCTTGCCCAGTTCTTTGTCCTGGCAATAGACTCCCAGTAATGTAAAATAATGCTTAATAAAATTTATACTTTGAAAAGTAATTTGCTTGGGCTATTGATTTAATTGAATTGAGTCCATTTGTTTGAGCACTGTTTGTGTTTGTAATGCACAGCACAGAACCCACAGAAAAATGTCCCTCACTGCAGTCCAGTATTCCATTCCTTTCTGCAGGGAGCAAAGAATGGCAAAGGAGTTTCCCTGGGCATTTGCCCTGTTGGAAATCTAAATATGGAGGGTTAATATTCCATCAGTGACCTGGTGCTCCAGTTTGGGCTGATGTCTGTGGACTGGGAGCCCTTTGTGTCCTTGGTGCAATGGAGTAGGGAGAGTTGGCAACTTTATATCAGTGGGGATTTGTCTGTGATTGGTATTCAACAAAAACAAAAAAGGCTTTAAAATACCATGAAACTTGTTAGGCTTTGTAAACCCAATGTCTATTCTAGCAACTGCGTCTCTTTTTTTTTGGTAAATTTACTCATCTCTGGTATTTTGTAATGCCAATATCCCTTCATTATCTGTGAGTCACGCTGTTTGTCAGATTGAGGGAGTGTGTTCTGGAAGACCTCATCTGTGAAAGATTTTGGTGAGAGTTGGAAAGGTCCCTCCATTTTGGCATTTGTAAAGTGTAGCTGTGCTCTTCTATGTGGTTTAGTGCTGGACAGCAGTCTACAGGTGGAAGAGAAATAAATCAGTAATATTAGGAAACAACTCTTTAGTTTAAGAGTGTATAGATAGGTTGCCTTGGATCTATGATTGCTAATAAGGCATGAGAAAATGTCAGGCATTTCATTTCTTCTGTGTCTTTTTTTAAGGCTGAGATATGGAGAGTGCTACTTTCCACTTACTTATTCTGAACAGGGAGCTGGTAGTGTTCTGCAGAAATGTCTCTAAAAATTCTAGAACTGATTAAAAATAAGATTTTGAAAGATTTGAATTTTTTGGCTAGTACAGAATAAAAATGTCGGGTTGCAACTGCTGGGTTGAATCCTGTGCAACACTCTTGTGGGCATGAGAACAAGGAATTACCATCACCCTAAATTACTAAACTTTCTTTGTACAAGGAGTAGAAAGTCAAGAATATTCTCTTCTTCAAGCACTGCAGAACAGGGTATCACAATTCTCTCATCTGGGGACCCTGATAAGGCCCCAAAAAATGGCCACGTCACTGAATGTTTGCCTGGAAGTCTTGTCAGCCCTTATCTCTGTTCACAAAATCACCTTTCAGGTTCACACTCGGATTTTGAGGGATATGGGTGGTGTGAGAAGCTGAATGGGATGGAATAAAAATGGAAATGTTTTTAGTGTTTCGTGTTTAGTGCACCATATTCTTCATAAAGCTCAGAAGATGTGTTTGATTTTCTTCTAGTGTGACATAACTGTGTATTTTGTCCTGACACTGCATTTCCCTCATCAGCCACTGAGTAATTGTTCGTTGTTGTTGAGAAGGAGAGAGGAATTTGACACCTCCAGAGAAATCCAGAAGTCACTGGGTGTCTGTGGTTGGGCTCCAGTAGCCAAGTATAACCTCTGCCTCTCTGGCAGTCGAAGGAGACATTCTCCATCATGCCAAGGAAGTAAATAAACACCCTCATTAGCTTTTGCAGTGAGAGCTTCATCACTTAAGTTATTGATGTTTCAATTAATTTGGAGAACTCTCAGGACCCTTGCTGCTTACACACTGCTGACCTTCATGGTCAGTGATGCTAATTCTCAGTTAATTATGAACAGGTAAATGCCCAGTTATTTATAAGCAGGATCATGCTCTTAAAAAAGTGCAAATGTGTTTGTTGTCTGAGAAATGATTTAACAGTCAACAAAGGTATGGGCAGGAAGAGCTGTTGGTATTATTCCTCTTCTTCATTTAGTTTCTCATGAATTTTTGAAGTCTTTTGATTATTTTATTTATCCCTCATTATTAAATATCTCTGTGCCTAAAGAGGAGAAAAGCAGCAAGAAGACATGGTGATTTTTTGTATCTATTTCCTAGCATGAAATATGTGTCAGAAATGTTAAAGACTGAAAATCCAAATGCAAAGGAATTAGTGAATCACAGCCATAGCTCTCCCTCTTTGTGCATCATTTAGACAGACATATATGGAAAAAAACCCCAAACACATATGAAGGTACAGTTAAAGACTCATAAAAATGTAGAATAGTTTTTGGAAGGAACCTGTAAAAGTCATCCAGTCCAGCTTCCCTGCAATGAGCAGGGATGTCTTCAACTAGACCAAGTTTCTCAGAGCCTCCTCCAGCCTGACTTTGAATGATTCCAGGACTAAATCCTGATGCATTGAAATCTGCTTGCTTTCTGTGGAATTTCACAGGGCTTTCTCATCATGAAGCTCCCTGCACCATCACTGGCATGACATCCATTCTTGCTTCCTCCTGAGCACCTCCCTTGTCTTCCTCTGGACCCTGGAAATCCTAGTAGGTGCAGATACTGGGTTTTTTATAGCAGCCTAGAAAATATAATGTATGGGCTGTAATATAAGAGCTGTGTGAGGTGCAATAGAACATTAAAAATTCCCTCAGCTATTCCATGTTCTGTGATTCACTCTGTTCCTCACCAGCTCAGCTGTGAAAGCATCATTCACAATGCTACTGGCTGTTCTGGGAAGCATCAGTCTTGAAACTGTACCAGAGGGTAATTAAAAAGGGAGCTGAGGGACTGTTGGAACCATACTGATTGTGTAAAAATCCTTCTCACTGCTTCTCAGTTTTCACTATGGAGAATGAAGGAAAGCAACAGCTTTTCAAAAAAATTATTATTTATTAATATTTATATTTATTAAAATAATATTTATATTAATAAATAATAATAAAACCACTGATAGCTTTTGTTTTCTTTTTTGTTATTTATTAAACAGACCTTATGATCCAGCCAAGGAGCATTTTTATGGCCTTAGTGAAAGGAACAATGAAATCCACAATGTGTCCCTTTCTTTCCGTCATCTCCCTGTTCAGCTGTCTAAGAAACCCTTGGCTAGCTGCTGCAACAGGCTGATGCTTTTAAACCCAGGCCATCCATCTTGCAATTGGTTGCAATCAGTGAGGTCAAGAAAGTTCTGCAGAATCAGCTTTTTTAGGCTCAACACAGGTAAAAAAAAATTAAAAGCCCGTAGTTTTTAGCTGAAGAATTCATTCAGTATATTCTTCATTTAATCACAATCAAGCCAAATTTGTATTAAAACTCACTATGCACTTGACTGCCCATGTAATAGGAACCACAGCAAACAATGAAGTATTACTTGTCTTTTTTCCCTTTCCTTTTCTTTTGACCCTTGAATCTGTACAATATCCATGGAGTGCAACTAACTACAATCTCCGTATTTAATCTTAAAACGTAATTAAAACAAAGAAGTGTGAAATGAAAAGCAATCAGACAGAAAATACAGACTCCAGACAGAGCACATCTGTCTGTTTTAGGAATATAAATTGGACTGATTGCGTACTTGGATCAGCCTAATCAAAGTAGTACTAGAAACCCAAACCGGTTTTTGAGGAGAAAAAACAGAGATAATAATTAGATTTTCTGGTCTATAGTGGACAAAACCCAACCAAGAATACAAAAGTCTTGTCCAGCATTGGGGCAGGTTGGGAGTACAGGGATGAAGCTGTGCTAGGAGTCCATGGAAAGGCTCTGGTGGTCAGGTCCCAGGGGAAGTAGCAAGTGCCAGCCCTCCTAGTTTTGGTCATCACTCTGCAATTGCTGAGTCAAAAATTTCAACAGTGGCCATGCACTCCTGGCCAAATGATCATTAGCAATGCCTGCTTTGGTTTGGCATTTTACTCAGGGCAGTTCTTAGCCCTACCACCTTTTGTGTTTCTACCTTACCTGATTGTCACTGAGGAGGCTTTGCTGCCATCAAATAGTTTAGTGTTTAATCCTGTCTGTGTCAACATTCCCAGCCTGCAAAACAGAAAAAGAAAGAAAAAGTAAAAAAAAAAAGAGAAAAATAATTCCTAGTTTTGGGAACTCTTTGGGCAAGATTTGTCCCCTGTATATGTACAGAGCTTCATCCCACCTCGAACATTTTTATGTCACCAGGATCTCCATATAATGAACAGTTTGTGGCCATGCTCTAGATCAGCCCATTTGACTCAAATATTAAATAATAGTAATATGAATATCAGGTACTAACAGTGAAGCTCTTAATCAGTTTATCCAGGAGTGCTTTGTGAAGGTGGCCAGGTACAGCAGTGACTGCTCTCTTTTTCAAAATGACATTCATGGGTGTCCATTTGTCCTCACCTCTGTCTTTATGAACTAGCTGAGATATAAACTGTTCAAGTGGCAAATTATTTTTTCATCAGCCTTACCTACTGTGCAACAGTGGGAAAGACTCTCATAAGCCTACATAAGGGGTTTTAAAACAAACCTACTCTGTGTCCTCTCAAGATCTTACAATGAAAGGATCTCCATCAGCTTTGTCAGGTATGGTTCTGTTCACTCTGCATTTGGTCCATATCCACGATCAGTCTTTGCTGAATTAGGATCAGTTCAATTTGCTGTACCTCTTGGGTAGAGAGTGCAGGAGAACTATCTTTCTCAAGGGGTAGTTTATCTCTATTTGAATCAAGATTGTGAAAAATCTCACCACTGTATTGTCTTTCTAGGCTGCAAATCTAATTAACATGAGCCCAAGAATCTTGTGCATTAATCCTGCATTTAGCTATTTTTAGGTGTTGATGGTAAAGTACAGAGAACTGTGCAGTAGCAGGGAGAAGGACAACTTCATCCTCTTGTCCAGGATGGTACACCTTGGGTCAGGGAGGACGCTGGGAGGGAGAGCAGCTCCTTCCCAGTCTGCACCAAACCTCACTTAACTAGGAAAACCTGCAGGAACTGGGAGACTAAAGGAGAGGAAGTGACCAGGAAGTTCTGAAGGAAGTGAAGGGCCATATTAAAGATTTCAAGAGGAAGAAAGGAAGGAAGGAAGGAAGGAAGGAAGGAAGGAAGGAAGGAAGGAAGGAAGGAAGGAAGGAAGGGAGACATTTTCTGCAAACCTTGAGGGATGCAGAGTCCATTGATCTCCAGAAGTCACTGAAGGTTCCTGGGCTAAGAACCAGTTGGGAAGAATGGACCCAACAAGTGATGACTGGGACAGATCTCTTTACACCTCCTTATTCTCAGTCACAGCACACATAAGACCCAAGATTCATCCACCTAAAGGTTACCTCCTTCTAGAGCGTGCTTTGACAAAGTGCAGAACTTGAGTTTTTGATGGGGAAGATTGAGGCAGAGGCCTCCCTAAGCCTGACACCTCACACAGCACTGGAGAGCCTGGCCAAGCTTGTGTTGGGGCTCAAGCCACACTGTCCAGGAGTGATTCCACCCTCAATCTCCCCAGCACCAACCTAAGAGCCTCCCTGGCACCAGGTGGTGGAGGATTGGTGCCCTGCATCTTGTTTTTTGAGAACACCACATGGCTGCAAAGGTTGGGAAATGGCTTGGTGCAGCCAAAATTCTGACCACAAAGCCAGAATGCTACTGGTTTCTGACCCCAGTAGCATTGGGTAAAGAAGGAAGCCCTGAAAAATATTATTGGTGCTTTCCTGTTATAATTTCCATGGTTTAGCAGGAAGATCACTTTGTCTTTCTTCATGGTTTCAGCAATGAAGGGAGGAGAAAAGCAGGTGAAATCCTGTGTTGAATGGAGTGCTGCTCGTCAGCAGGGCATTAGCCACTGATAAGAGTGTTTGGTGAGGTCTGTGACTCCCCACCACTCCAGTCTGACAACAAGACAGATGAACCTGTGTTCCTCATTCTTCCTACTGCTGATAGTGCTCTTCTCTCCTTTCCACTCTTCAGTTTTGCCCCTCTTTGATACTCTTCTCAAACTTTAATTCTCTCAGCATTTTCTTCCCTGCATTGCCAGCACTCTCTCCTAATTTCTCCTTTCATGGCATTTCCCTCTTATCTTCTTTTGAGCCCAAATCACTTTTGTTTTGTACCACCCGGTTTTCTTTCACCAGCTCTATTCTTGCTCTTCACAATCCAAACTCTCTTTTCCCAGGAGGTCTGGCTTATCCCAGCTCTTTGAATTCAATTAATTGATCTTCATCAGCCAGATTGCCATTGGCAAAGAAAACCAGCACGCTGACTGTCTTTGTGCTTTAACTTTTGTTTTATCCTCATTTAATTTGTGCCCTTTGCAGCTTATTGAGGCCTAATTACCTCTGCTGCCACCTCACTGCATTCAATTATAGCCTTAATCTCACTGACCTGATGTCTCTGTCCTCATCAAATCTCACCTTTCTGACTTTGCCCATTATTTTTGTACAAAGTCAGTACCCTCCATGGGGAGCTCAGTTCTTCCAATCTCACTTCATTTTTTTGACTGCTTCTAAGCACTTTTGCTGCATTTCCCTACCTTCACTTCTCCAAGCTATTATGGGATTCACCAGAGCACAGACAGACCAGGCACACAGGCAGTGGTTTCAACCATGGCATCTTGACCTGGCTTGAGGAAAATTTATCTGTACACCAGCATCTCATAGTAAGTGTAAAAATAATCTCTCACACCCACTGCACAAGCCCTCAGATGCCCATACAGGGCTATTTAATACATTTTTGCTAACACTTTTCTGGTGAAAACGATCCCTCTGGTGCCTGGGTATCTCCTTTCCTGCTCCTCTCATTGCTCTTCCTATTACCTCTTCTCCCACCATCCCATCCCACCACTGTCAGGTCATGATCCTCAGATATTCCTCTTTCAAATAGCCTCAATTTCCCATATCCTTCACTCCCTGACCTACTTTTGTGCTGCTCCTGCTCTTTTCCTTCTTACAAGTCTGACCATAGTGTGGTGCTGACCACGGCAGTCACAACTTCCCTCTTCTTCCCCTCTCTCTTCATTCTGCTTTATTTCTTTATGCCTGATTTTGTTAACTTCTCTGGAAAGGCTGATGCTTTCCTTATAGATAACATCCTTTCCCTTTGCCTTATTCTAATTTTTACCTTTATTTTCATATTTGCTCTTTCCCATGATGGTGATTTTTGAGTGATTTATGGGTTGTTATTTGGAAGTGGGGATGGTTCACCACTTGAAAACCCTTTAGCCACAACACAGAAATGCCCCTGAAAGTTCATTTCTCACTGAGTTGCTCCTTCAAAGTGCCAAGGTTTGACCTTTCCAGCTTTTCTTGCCTCCTGCTGTGAAGCCCCTCCCTATGGCTTCTGGGTGGTATCTGTGATTCTGTCCTTGTCCACCAGCAGGTTTCTGGTGAGTGCTTGTATCCCTGTGGGTCACCTGCATCAAACTTTATCTACTGATGGCAAGATACCATGGTCCATGATGCCTCTGATATCTCCTAATTTCATTCACCTCACTAGTGCTTCTTTAAAAAAAGAAATTCTGGCAACTGCTGCCATTGTGCCCATGTCAGGGGTGTCATGCAAGAAGATTCTGGGCATAAGGACTTTCTGCAGCCTATTAAAAAAATGCCCATTTGTGTGATTTCTTTCCGGTTTTGTAATCCATCTCATAGGTGAGGAGGATCTGGGCAATTGCCCTTTCTAGACTGTACTGAGTCCCAAATTTATCAGTCAGGGTTCTGATTCCTCCCAGTGTTCTGATTCCCATTTCAGCTCTTTTCCCAGCTGGATGTTTGACCTCATTGCTGATCCCAGAAGCTGCACTGCTCTGGTTTGGCTGGAGTTTTCTCTGTATCTCACTGTGCTGGTGCTGAGATGTGGCCTTGAGGAAGTTTGCAGACCACAGGTGTTGAGTTGTACATAAAATACACCTGCCCCAATCCTTTGCTGTTCACAGGGAGCCAGGGTTCTGCAGCTGAGCCCCACTTAGGGAAGGTGTCCAAAACCAACCTTGATCTTTCCTCTCCCACAGTGAGGTCTATTGCTCTGGGTTCGGAGGGTGGCCTCTGAAATGATATGCAAATTCCCCAGTCATTAGTGCAGCCTCAGATGAATATTTCCCTGCAAGGGAGCAGACTGTGAGACTTCACCCGAGTTATTTTCTCACCTGGGGCTTGCTCCAGAGGCAATGAGCAGAGTTACTGCTCGATCTCTCACTCACAAAGAAGTGAAGCATGGCATGCCAGGTTCCTCCTCTGACCTTCTGTTAGAAGAGAAAGTGCTTTTCAGTACTTTTTCTTTTTGACACGACTGTACTCCTTTGTCTTCTTCCTACTCTTCCTGAACATTAAACTCCCTTCACAATCCCCTTGTTAACCACAAAATTCCTTTTTTCCTTCCTCTCGGTTTTACTCTGCTGTGTTACTAGAAAGATACACAAGAATAAATAAATAAAAAAAGTGCAAATTTGGAAAACACAGAGCTTTTTTGATTACCTGGTTGCTTTTGTGCCATCCTTAAAAATTCTATTTCTGTGTAAGAAATTCTTTTAAATAAGAGGAGAACTTTCTGCCTTCACTATTCTTTGAGATGTTTTGTGGTACACACAGGTACAATAATATGATAGCAGAGCTTCAGGTATGCTGAATGATTCCCATTTATCCCAAAGCTTTGCATGTAAGCAAATTATTATGAAACCATTGAACAAGTCTCTTTCTAAGGCTCCCAGAGCAGGCAGTCTGAACCCAATCCCTTCCCAGGTTACAATGAAATGAGATCTTCAGCCCCATTGCAATATTTATCCCAAAGCATCAGATGGAATGACAGAGCTTAATACTGCAAGGAATTACAGAAGCATTTTTTATCTTACAGTTACATCTCAGCCTTGCTTTCATTTACTTACCTCTGAATTGGGTGTATTTACTTTTGTGCACTGTGGCTATTTCTGCCTGGTAAAAAATAGATAATATGTGTGTCTCCAGCTTGTTGTAAATGTGTACAGATGCACATTATGGGGGTCAGATTTCCAGGAGACACTATTCCTTTAATGTGTTTGTAATATCAGCACTATTCCTTTAATGTGTTTGTAATATCAGCCAACTTGCACTGCTTGGAACTGTTTACAGCTGTTTCCCCCTTGACACAATGCATGGGTTTCAAGGTCACAGTTACCAATAAAACAGAAGAATTGGGTCAGACTGGAGTGTCTGCACCTACTGGCAGATGAATGAACGACTTAAAACCCAGTGGTGGTGCTACAGGCCCCAGCTGACACATAAACTGGTGAGTGTGAAGTGTGTGGGCTTGGGAACTTGGTGTCTGGAAGAATTTTACTGCCTTATGGGTGTGCTGAAAGTGAAGCAGAAGGATGTGATGACGATGGCACTGGGTGGGTTTCCCAAAGTGTTGTGTGATTTGGGGCACATCCTTCACCTGGACACACTCTCTCTGCTCACTGGGGTGAAATAAAGGTTCTGCTCCTCTCCTCTCTACTGAGAACCATAGAGCAGAGCAGCTTTCATTTTCTAACATAAAGACAGGTTGTGTCTGTCAGGATGCATTGCCTGTGGAGCTGATTACTAGAGCTTCTCTGATTTGATGATGGATCATAACAATCCCACAATTTTTTGGGTTTCTAGGGCAAACAGGTAGAGGCAAATCTCTATGACTTCCAGGAATACTACAGTTTTCGTGAAATCTGCTCCTTCCCTAGCCTGGCTAAGGGAGGGTCTGCATTGCTGTCAGAAGAGACACTTTTATGTGAAAGTGCCTTTTCTCTCCACACTCCTGTCAGTTTTCTTTCAAAGCTGTCTCAGAGTGGTAATTTGGGACATCAAGCTTAACATTTCCAATTCCTCTGTAGACAGACCTCTTTCAGAGTCCAGGTCACTTCTTTAGTGGTGATTCACTTTTTGCACCCTGAGCAGTAGGTTTCCTATTTCATAAATTTAAAGTTGTGTCAGAATGAGACCTTCTGTCCTGACGTGGTGGTGGAGCTACAGCAGTGAACACAGCAGCAAACCCCCAGCCTATCTCCTCTCATTTAGGGTCCCTGCCAGCCTTTGGAGCATGTGGAGGCTTGTTCCTTACTTTTGTTTTGGACACATCTTCTGCATTTTAGGCATCTGTCATGCCTTTGGACTGTGGCTGGATTTTCTGTCCTGTTTCCTTTTAGGGTGGATGCATGGGAGGGGACTGCAGGTGTGCTGAGCGTGGGGTTTTACTGCTGGGATTGAGCTGGGAACAGTGGCTGCTTGTTTCTCTGGAGCTCAGGTTGGAGTGAAGACAAGATGGGGAAAATGGGTGTTTGGAGATGCTAAGGATAAAATGATAAGGAAGGGAAGTGGTTGTTAATCAAGGAATGTGGTCCTCCATGTAGAGCTTCTCATGAAGAGCATTGCACAGGGAAAGGGACTGCAGGAAATGTGAGAAAAATAGCTTTGTTTTTGAATAAAGACTTAAAGAGGATATGAAAACCACTGATGAGTGAGAAGAAAACACTTTAGTCCATTTTTTGTTATCTGTATTAATTATCTGTGCCTGACTATGTCTTGGGACCCTGGGATTCTGCCTTTCTTTTGTGCTTGGAGGGCTGTAAGGACCTGAGAGCCAAGACCTCATTACTAAAGATTCCCTGTGGCTGAAGGACAGCTTCATCCAAGCAGGCAGGACCTGGGACATTTTTGGGAATCTCATATTCTGTTTCCAGCTGAGAGGAGTTTGGATGGCATCACCATATACGGGTAAGTTCCAGGTGCCTATTCTGGTCTCCCTCCCTGGCTTCTCTTTGCAGGTGGCTCAGAACAAAGGGGTTAGTGAGTCAGTTTAGAGCTTGTTCATGCTTTTTCAGTGCTGTTACCAGCAATGATTGTACAAATTTAAAGGGTAATGTACAATGGAAAAAAGTCTTCCTGGGAGCTTTGTTCCAGGACCAGAGGTAATTTCTCTGAGGCTGATAATGTTGAAAATTAATAATTCCCCATTTGAATTAATTAATGTATTTCGATTGTCTTAGTATTAGTATTAGGAATGTAATGAAGAAAAAAGTGGATGTGGGGGAGGTGAACCCAATTAAAATGTAATTGTTTCACTCAATTCACAATCTTGCATTAGTGAATCTGGGAAAAGAAGATTTTGTAATTAAAAAGGAAAGTAGGTTTGATGATGTCCACCACCACATTTGGAGTTCGTCTATACTACAACAAAAATAAATTCAAGATGATTGTGTCTGGAAGTAGCATCTGGTCTGTATCCCTCATTTCTGACTTGCTAAGAGTTTATTAATCGTTTACATGAGGATAGGAAAAAGCCATTCAAAAGAAGAAAATATGTAATGATCCTTTACTGCCACCTCTAATACTGGAAATATGTAATGTATCATAGTGGGGACCCTCCTCCAGCATGGTAAGGTTTATAAGCTTGATGAAATGACTACCTACTAGCTAAATTCCATCTGTTCCAAATACTCCAGGAAGCACCGTGTTGCACTAGATTTTGGCAAACTGTTCTATGAGGTTCAGCCCCATATTAGCATTTTAATTGCTGGCTGATTGCTTTTATGTTGCAAAACCCAGCTCGCCACAGTGTGTAAGCTGCAATTAGTTTTTACTGTGTGATTCATTAGCTCCTATAAAGCATGTCGTGCTGCAACATTTGGAAGGTAATTTGCTAGAAACATCAGCACTGGCATTCAAGGGTGGGGAGTGGCACTGGAGATGCAGCAGTCCTGCCTTTCAGGAGCAGAGCCCACCTTTGCTGGCAGGATGTCTTCTCCCAAACCAGGCTGAGCTAACAGCTGCAGATGAAATTGTCTCAGGTTGGCAGCTTTTCCCTGTAAACAGCACCTTGGTCCTGCAGGCTGCTCCGTGTGGGTTTGCATCTGCCTGGGATCTGAGCGGAGCTGGTAGAATGGACACAGGTGTGAGAGATCCCTTCCTGGGAGTTTGGCTGCTGAGCTCAGCCTGGTTCCTGATATTCCTCTGGGGGAATTTCTGACGTCTTCTTCATGCCTCAGGAATCTCACGCTTCCTTTGGAGATGCTGCCGTGTTCGTGTTGCTTGTGATGGGGAGGATGTGTGTGTTCAAGTTACATTGATCAGTTTTGCCTTGAGAAGGGGAGAAATTAAGCACATCTGCTACCTCAATCATGTTATATTCCTAGGTTTTTGTCTATACAACATTTTGACTGGGTTTAAAACCAACCAAGACTTCTTAACCCCATTCTGTTAAAAGCAGTGGTTCATTTTGCCTTCTTCCATCTCTTTTGGAAATTGTTGTCTCTGGCAGAAAAAAAAAAAATCAACAAATAGTGCACGAGGACATAATCAGTGAATTTTCTACAGGTACACACATGTTGTTACAGCTTTTTGAGTATCCGTGTCAGTCATGTTATTTTTTCTTCCCTGACTTGGCTGAAACTACCCTGGAAAGGTTATTCTGCATGTGGCTGCTGGCAGTCCAAATTCTAGATCCTGGCTGTGAATGGCCTGTCTGGGATGCATCACACCACACATTACAATTCAGCACTCACTGCTAGCACCTCTCTGAAAGTGTGAAGCACAAAATGCAGCCTATGTTTTTAAAGAGGAATTTGAATTTTTCTTTACTGATGAATAAAAAAATGGATGCTGAAAACAATAGCCAAAACATCTCCCTCTGAGCAATTTCCCATAGAATGTTCTAGGTTTCCTTTCTTCTGTTTTCACAAACTCTCTGAAGATTTGAAGTCTTTTGTGCATCTTGTCTGTCAGAAGTTTTGCATTGGGAGCGTTTGCCAAGTGAAGAAAAACACTGCTCATTCCTGCAAAAATACACTTAAGTCAAATTAAACTGGCACATTTGTAATTATACAACAAATTAGGTAAAATATAAACTTCCAATATTTCAGCTCAGACTGTAACAACTCACTCAATTTTCTAGCATATGCTTTACACCTGTAGAAGCCAAAAGCACCTGCAGCTGTTTAGTCTTCCCTGTTGGTTTGGTATAAATGGCAGCTGCCTCCAGCCTTGATTTTCATCTCTCAGTTTAAGCATCTTGCTGCTCACACCAAATTTTTGTGTAAAGCATGGTCTGTGCTGGGAGATTTGAGATGCATGCTCTAGTTGTTGATAATTCTGATTATTGAATAGAAATTTATTAACTTCTTTCAGCTGAAGCTGTACAGTGTGTTTTCTGTTGTGCTTGGACAGACTGACTGCTGAGAGCATGAGTGCAGAGGTCAGCTACCAGATGAAGGAGTGTGACTCCAAAGATTTTATGTTAGGTATGAGTCAGGAGTGTAGGATTTATGCCTCTTTTTGTGTTTCTGCTGCCTGGAAAGTGAAAGCCATGGGAGGTGTACTGACAGCAGCAGAGGTAATGTCAAAGTGGGAAAGATGGAAATTTTTCTCCTGCTGCTTTTTCCTATTCGTATAGTTTGTAGTGTGTGGAGCCCAACCAGCCAAAAATCTTCCCTGAAGGCTCAGTTGGTAGTCACTGTTGGGCTGCTGCACCAGCACTGCCTGTGCAGAATTTCTCTTCGAATTTCTGTAGAGTGGGAGCAGGTGGAATTTCCCAACTAGGAGTTTGCCTTGCTGAGGTTTGAGGACTAAGTCTCACTGACAGGTGTGAAGCAGCTGCTCTGACTGCAGTGAAATATGAGTGACTTTCCTGTGGGTATTTGAAGTCTTGCTCCAAATATAACAGTCCATGGAGGAATGGCTGGGGAAATCAGAGGCATCATTTGCTCTGCTCATCCACTGCTGGCCCACACAGGTGGGCAGGGCAGGCAGTGTCTGTGGAAAAGGGAAAGTGATGGGCTAAAGATTTGAGTGCTGCAAATGCTCATTTGGTGTCTGACATGCAGGAAAGTGGCTGCTGGGTCTGCTGAGCTCTACTGAACCTGTCTAATTGCCCTGGATTTTGTCCTGTAGTATTACCAAGACTCTCCTGGGGAGGGTGATTATTCAGTACCCAGCAGAGCTGATCTCCAGGAGCGTGGCTGAGACCTGGGTGTCATGAAAACATAACCATGAAAATAAAACCCTTCTGTTGCACTGCAACTATTTTTCTTCAGCCCAACTTAAACTGGCTAAAATGATAAGCTGAGCTGGGAAAAAGTCCAGAAGTCTGTGTTACACTTGAGTAGGACTGTCTGTGTATATCTGTAAGTAACTGAGAATTACATGGGGCATTGTAGTGATCAAAATTTACTGCAGAGGCAACTCCTTAAACCAGAGTCAGTAAAATCTTTGTTGGACTGCATGGCTGGAAGGAGTTTTTTCCCCCAGTAATTTTATTTTTTCTGTATAAGCTTTAAAGGAAAATGGTGACTTTTATACATTTATAATCAAATAAGCAAGTAAGTTAAGACTTTTCTCTAAATGCAAAATTATTGATTTCCCTTTTTTTTTTTTCCCCCACCTTCCCCAAACATTTCTTTGGTGAGGAAGGGCAGGATGGGAGGGCTGTCAAAATTGTTTTTCATCCCAGCACTTTCAGTGTGTGATATTTAATTTCAGAGGTTTCTTCCTTTTCTGTCTGCTGTTGGAGGTGACCTCAGAGATTCCCTTTGCCCCTGAAAAAAAAAAAGGGAAGACTTTTGGAGATAAGGCATTTCTTTTGTGCCACCAATGGGTAAAAAGGGGAATAAAAGCTGATGACAATATAGATCTGGGTACATACTTTAAAAAAAATATGGCAGCCTAGTGCTGCTCAGATTTCCAGCTTTCTTCTCTTATTCATTTTTCTTTTACAAGCACAAGCTGTAGGTGGGAAGTTTGAATGAAGTTGGCAGAGACATTTTGTGTGAGACTGCTGCTTTTAACATACCCCACGTACCCCTGGCAACATTAGCCAGCACTGCTGCTTCTGTGAGACTTTTGATGGTGACATTGTGGTTTTCTGAAAAGGCTCTGGAATCCTGTGGAGAAACAGATTTTCTGTTTCACTGTGCCTTATAGATTGTCTTTTGCAAATGGGTTTTACTCTGGTGGAAAAATGAAAAACTTGACTTCTTTGTGATTCAATATTTAAATCACATGGTATTGTGAGGGGTGAGGGCAAGTGTTCCTAGTCCATTTTCAAAAGGAAAATGGGTGCATAATGTGTATGGGAGAAGAAGGTTTGATCCTTGTGTGGATAGCTGTGGGCTGGAGGAGACAAAGGCAAGCCTGGAGTCAGGCTGGCATGGGTGCAAGAGGGTGCTTGATCTCTGCTTTCCTCTGCAAGGCCATGCCAGGTGCAAGGAGTGGAGGTGTCTTCACTACTGCAGCGTAAGGGAAAAATTCAGTGTAACAGCCAGCCTGATGTTCACAGGGGCCAGCAGGAATCTCCTGCTCTCCCAGAGGAAATGGGAGCGAAGGAAATTGTACCTTTAAGGAGAATTTCTATGCAGAAGTGACAGATCAGAGAGAGCACGAAGCAAATGTGTAAGAAACCCCCCACATGCATCTGGCTTTGGAGTGAGACCAACCTCATCTTTGAGATGCCACACAAGTGCCTAGTAATGGCAAAAGCTGATGATAAGACAAAAATAAAAAGTATGGCAGTCACTTTCAACCCATCAAACTAGCTGACATCAATGCTGCAGCAGATCAATCAATGGTTGATTTATTTATCCATGTATTTCTCTGGCACACCCAGCCCCTGTTTCTGAGAAAAGAAAAGCATTAATGTGTTTGCAAATTGTAGGAGCTGATTTTTCAGTGGAACTGCCCAGGATGTTAGTTAAGTGAAAAATAATTTTGTGTGTTTTAGTAAATGCAGTTCATCAGAAGCTGTGCAGATTAACTGGGTAGAGACACTGAACACAATGGCATCTGCAGATAAAAAAATGATAAATTATATTACTCTTGCTCTATGATTCATTGGGAAGGACTCAGAAGCTAAGCATTTTCTTCAAAGAAATTACTCAATGAAGACTGAGCAGTGACTATAAAACAACAAAACACTTCCTTTGCTATGGTTTTAAATATTGTTGTACATAAAATCTAATTTATATGGTATTAAAGGCTTTTTTTTGGACTACAAATAATCTTTGAAAAATGCATCTTGTAAATGGTTCATCAGCCGCATCTCAAATACTTTTATGATTATTAGTAAATGGAATTAGAGCACCTTGTAGTAGTTTTATTACATTTTGCACAGCTGTCATGGATTACAGAGAGGCTCTCACTGCTGTAGCTCAGGCTGCACAGAAAGTTCTAAGTCAATACATGTTTTTCATAGGTTCTTTGGGTTTTTTTTTCATAGGTTCTTTGTGTATATCTACCACTTTGCTCTGAAATGAGCCATGCCTGATGCCAGCTGAAAGTGGGAGCAGTCAGATGGAGCTGCCTCTGTTAAGGATGCCCATGATGTGTGTAAATGATTGGCCTTTACCACCTGCTTTTGTTTGTTGCTTTGTCTGGCAGGTGGAAGGAGGAGATCTGCTGCATCCTAAGGAGGTATGAGAGAGGGAGGGGCTCACCTTGGGTCATGCTGGTGTTAATTGTGGGGTGTTCTGGGTGCCACCCAGCTCCCATGTCACACAGTGGGGCTAAGGGAGTCGCTCCAGACCTGTGTCGTTCTGGGATGGCATTTGGTGGCCATTTGGGATAACAGATGCCCAAAGCAGTGCTTGGCCCTGATCTTTATGGGGCTGAATGTAGCCCCCGCTGCAGCTGAGCTACTCAAAGTAGGCTGGGCTGGAGAGAAATGAATGTTTAGGGCATGAATTATTTCAGATTAGGTGCCTAGCTGGTTAGTGTGTGACATCAATATCTTCTTTAGTACAGAGAGGTAGCTTGGGTGGACACTTGAATTCACTCAGATGAAACTCATGTGTTTAATCTAAACTATTTGTGTGGGTTTTTCCAACAAAAACAACAGATAAACAGAGCATAATTCATCCTACCATTATTGGAAACCTTCACATGGGATGGATTCATAGAATCAGCAAGGCTGGAAAAGACCCCTGCTAACACAGCACCACCATTTTCACCACTAAACTCTCTCCAGGTGTCACATTCATGTGTTTTATGAACATTCCAAGGATGATGATTCCAGCACATCCCGGGGCAGCCTGGTCCAATGCTTGGCAACCCTTACAGTGGACACATTTTTCCTAATATCCAATCCAAACCTCCTCTGGTGCAACCTGAGGCCATTTCCCATCATCCTTGGCATCTACATGTGCTCTCCACTGACTGCAGACAAATCCTGGGTGAGTTGTTCAGGCAGCATAGCTTACCTGGGGCCAGCTCAGGTCAAACAGGATAAATCTGGGCTTTACAGGCCTGTAAGAAGATTTCTGCTGCCTAAAGTCTGCCAGTTTTATCCAACTGCATACCATGTAATAAAAAATACTAATTCCTCCAGAACTCGTGTATTTTTGTCCTTAACTTGCCCTATTACAGCTCTGTGCTGAGGTCCATCTAGAAACTGATCTTGGCTTCTGATTTATAGAGATACTTTAAAAATATAAGCCATTATCCAAATAATACAGTACCTCATCCCAGTAGTGCCTGGGCCCAATAGCACTGGTGAAGTTCTTACTGCTCCCATGTTTTTCCTTGTTCACAAAAGGACCCATGTGCTTGCTAGATGAGTGTTGAAGTAAAGCACCAGCACATAAGTGCTTTGCTGAACAGGGATTGATTAAAATACATACTTTGGGGCCTTACTTAATTATGTGTTGGGGACTGCATAATTGGCACTGTACTGAAGACATTTAATAGCTTTCTTCTGATAAATCTATACATGCACAGCAGTCCTGAACTGTAATTTAGCATGATAATGCCAGCTTCATCAAGGCCTGTGGAAAAAAAGCAGGAAGATGTTTGGCTCTCTACGTCCTTGTGAGAGGACTGAATTAGTGATTGCAGCCTCTGATCTGATAAAAAGCAGCTTCAGTGTATTTTTCCACTGAAATAACTTCTTACTTGAGCAGAATGAAGGAGGCCCTGCACAGCTGGCAGAGACTGAGCTGCCTGAGGTAGTAAGGTAGATTTTCAGCCACCAGGCAGTCAGGCTGACAAATAGTGGCACAAGATAAATTCACTACAGGACTTGAAGAGATTATAATGCCCTCAGTTTTAAGTAGTAGTTCTGTGTCTGATGTGAGGCACTAAAGCTTGGTGTAGTAAAAGTCTAAGCCCTCTGCTCTGTATTTTCAGGGTTAATAGAAAGGTACACCACCACTAGAGGCTTCACAAAATGTGCATATTTCTTATCTTTCCTTGAGAACGAGTTGTGACTGTTTGCTGCTTCTCTTTGTTGTGACACAGAGAGAAAAAGACAAACTCTTGTGCTCTCAGAGTGCACAGTGCACACAAACAGGAAGAGACAGCAGAGAGACCCTTGAGGAAGGTGCAAGCTGTGATCTAAAGGCTGCATGGGTCACTCTCCAAATCGAGTCCTGGCTTTGGCTGCTGGCTCATCACTCCCAGCCATGGACAGGGATTAGAACTTCTCTTCCCTGCTGCTGCCTTTCTTCTCAGTCATCCTGCAGGGCAGCTCTCCCATGTCTGTGCTGCTGCAGTCGTTGCTGAAGAAAGATTTTCAGATGTTGTGTAGAGAAGAAATGCGTTTTCCTTTGCAGCCAAGAAGGTATTGAATTTTATGTTTGAGTTTTCCTGTGAGTTTCTGGAGCTCAGCCTGTTCTGTGCTGTGTAGTGCAGGGAAATAATCCTGTGCAATATTGATACCCCTGTGTCCAGGGCAGCCAAGGTGGTTGCAGACTCCTCTCTACCTCAAAGAGTCTCCAAGAAAGAGACAAGTGAAGCAAAAAGTCATGAGATGTTTAAATTTGTTGAAAAAAATTGGCAATTTGACAAGCAAAGCTTTTGAACATGCATCATAAAAGCATGAAACATTTGCTCTGAAGGGAAAGTTTCTACCAGCCAGTGCTTCCCAGCTCATGAGAAGGAGGGGGTCAGCTTGCCCTGAGGCCCAGCTGTGGGTGTTTGCCCTGGGGTTCATCCCACCAGCTCACATCCAAGGCCTTGTAAAGAATGATTTTTCCATTGGGGAGAGGTGGTATCTTCAGCAGATATTTCTTCACTGTTCATTTACCAGAAATGCTAAAACCCCCCCCAGGTTCTGCCCCCCTAAAGATTATAGAAGTATGCACTGGAGGGCTTTACTACAGGCATTTTATTATTCTGCAGCAGTCTTCCCACAAAAAAACAGTCTTCCTCACTCAAGCTTATAGTGAAAATATTTGACTAATTTTCAATAAATCCGAAGGCCATTAAGTAGTGAAGTATTTGGTTTATTTTTCTGGTGGCTCCTCCAGTACTGTTCTTGTATTGGGTTTGTACATTGGTAGGACCAATGCATTTGAAGAGGTTAAAGAGCTTTTGATTATAAACAGGCTGCTGACATAAATATTTTGCTATCATTAAGTGGCTGCTCCTCTTCATGAGAGTGCTAAATATCATGCAAAAACTGAAATAAATGTTACATCAGGAAACTCTAGGGAGCAGTAAGAAAAGTAGTCTTTAAAGCAGGAGAACTGTAATTTATGTTTTACCTGATTCTGTTTCCTATGAAATTATCTGGTTTTATAGCCTAGAAAGGGTGATCTTGTCCAAAGGGGAGGCATATTTTACTAAATTTTGTCTTACCTTAAATCAGGTCTTGTTCCTTGAACAAGGTGGACCAGGTGTTAGAAGAGCCTAAAAAAAATCTGACAGTCCCCTGAAGTTAAGCAAGTGGCAAGCAATTGTTTAATGGAATGTAAGAAATAGGAAATAATTTTCAAAGGTGGCTTTTTTCAGGGTAAACCCCCCTAACAACAACAAAAAAGTGTTAAGAACAATTTCAGGAGGTTTGGGAAGGGTGAGAGTTACAATCCAAAGAGCTGCAGTTATTTTAAGAGTCCTTCTGTGACACCTCCATAGCCAAGAGAAGCTCAGTATTACAGAATCAGTCACCATCACAAAGTATCTACAACAAGCAAGATTGTGTTTGTAAGGTCCTTGCATGGGGAGGAAAGGGATTTTGGGCTAATGTCTCAGCTCCAGCAAGTTCCATCTGTGCATAGATGGGAAGTTTTTGGGCTCTTGAGAGAGTTCTTGGGTTCTTGAGACAACAGGAGCTGCATGAAGGTGTGTAGGCAGGGCACAGAGGTGTCTCCATGTCCTCCTCATCCCACAAAATTTCCTGGGTCCCAGCATTCCCCATTATTTCATCTCTGAGCAGGAGTACACAAGATGAATGGCAGGCATCTAAATTTAATGAAGAGTGTACTGCAAACAAAGTAGGAGGCATGTTAATTTGTGGAGAGCTAAGGAGCTAATGGAGAATCACAAAACTTCTGGGAATAGACAGAGATGAGGATTAAAGAGTTGTGAATTATTAACTTACTGCCATGAGATGAGAGAAGGAAGCATGGTCCAACTGATCCTCCCCACTGCTCCTTCCCTGCTATGTGTGACTTACACCCCCCTCAGATTATAGAATCTGCCATAAAAAATTGAATTGCACTGCTAAGTGCATTCCAAGGACAAAGAAAAAACCTTGAAGGATGCTCCCACCCCCTGCAGATGCTGGTGCTCCACATATTGATTCAGCAGTTCAGATGTGCACCTGCTGCAGGTGATGACAATCCCATTGTTCCTTTGGTCCCTGCATCTCCCTTGCAGAGTGTCCCTTCTGATACCTTCACAGAAAAAAAAAAAAAAATCAGTGTAAATGAGCACAGCTCCATCAGTCTGATGCATTCAGCTGTAGCCAGTCCACGTGAGATATTCTGAGATATTCACAGCTCTCACAGAACCCTCTGGCTCTGTGTCCCCAGTTGTCCCCCCACTGATTTTGTCCCTCTTCAAGCACCTGTATGATGCTTCCCCCTTGCCAGCCAGATGGGATGTTTTTGCCCAGCTTGGTCATGAGAAGGAATCAGGTGCTGTTGAACAGATCCATCCCCTGCCTTAGCTGCAAGCATTTAGGGTACAAGAGAGCAAGCACCCAGACCTGTCTCTTCCCTGCATCCCAGCTATCTGCTGTGCTTGTCAGAAGGTGAGTTGAATCCATGAGTTACACATGACCCTTTTATTGCCAGCTGAATTTTCAGCTGTCAGGACATCCTGCTCTAGCCTGAACTGCTGCCACTGAAATGCCCAGACAGGTGGTGCAACCCAGGGCTTGCTGATGGAACAGCAGTTTGAGCTTGCATGACTTTGATTTTCCCCTGCCTCCTGTGCAATTCCTTCTCCTTCATGCTGCTGTTACCAGAAAAGCAGAGTCAGGGATTGCTTTTGCAGCAGATTTCAGGCTGAAAACAGCCCATTGACAAATGGTGCAAAGTCTCACAGAGCTGTCTGTGTTCTGCTTTGCTCAGCTGCACTATCAGCTGTCAGTTGTTTCTGGTTTTGTTATTATCAGGCTGCTACAGAGACCTTAGCATAAGGGGCAGTGTAAATTAACTGCAAAGAGGTGTACCCAATAATTCACTGCCTTTCTCACTTCTAATGTGGCATTGAGAGAACATCACTTCCTGATACAACATCTGGTGCCTGGCCAAACACTAAATTTAGGTATTTGTTGTCCCCTGTTTACCATTTGCATGAGGAGATAAATATTGCTCGTTGAGTCACTGTTATTACCTTAGAAACAGCTCAGCTGCCCTAAAAGCTTACCCCTTAATTGAAATGGGTAAAAGGTGTGTCAAGTACAGAAAGCAAAGCAGCTACCAGAGGGGATGCCATGCCCTTTCCTTAAAAAAAACTTGATTAATTCTTATTGTTTAATGCCTGCAGGAAACTGTTGCAGATCACTTCTAGGCAAATGTTGTAGGGCATGACTTAATTTTTAATACTGGAGGCTTTGACACTGCATTTATTATCATTTTCTTAGCTATTGCAATTTGTTTTTCCTGACAGGCACAGATCCCAGGGTAGTTTATCTCACAAGGACATTGATAATAGGGAAGTGCCTTCTTTGGAATAGGAGCTCTTTGTGGGAAGATGAACAAAAGAGCTTCTCCTTAGCACTGCTCCCTTCCCTCACTGACTCTGATAAGCCAAAAGCAGGGGTGGGTCACAGCTTGTGCACAAGAGGTTGTCTGCAAGGTTCCAGGGAATTGTGGAGCCAAAGGGAGCCTGCAGCTATGGGTGGAACATGGCCAGTGCCTGGGGGTTTGACAGGAGAGACTGGAATATTTGTCTCTGGTGCTTCATTCTGAATATCTTCATGCACTAACAGAGATGTGCCCAGCTGATGCTTTATGGCACTGCAGTATTTAAGTAATGAGTAAATCAAGGGACTGGCCCAAGGAGTCACAGGAGTCGTGAGTGAGGTTCATAATGAGCAAGCACTGCCAGTCCTCTGAATCACTTTGGCTCCCTTCTACCTCCTACTCCTGCATTTACCATCCCAACTGCAGTTCCACGCAGCACACCCACCCCTTGCAAGAGACTCCTGTACCCCACCTCAAGGGCTGTGTTTTGATTGTCTCCTTGGTTTTCCATCAACATTTTTGCCTGCTTCTCTGCCTCAGTCTAGCTGCCAGACACACATTCCTCCAGCAAACATGTCACTTCCCTCAGCAACCTTATTCACAAGCTGTACCTCCTGAATTCCTGTTCAAAGCTTTCAGTTTGGGGTCTTTTTCTCTCTACCCCTCCAGTTTTTCCCTGTTATAAGGATTATCTTTGCTCTGTGTTTTTGCAGAGCCACAGGCAAGGAAGGTTGGTTTGACAGCAGCTCTGGGTGCTCCTGCATGTGGGTGAGCCACCAGTGGTCCCTCCTGGAGCCAGAGGAGGAGTCCAAGCCATGAGCTGCTGTAAATGCACAGCCAAGGCTGTGGCTGTATCCCTGCCATTTCTTTTCCTTGCTGCCAATGTGCAGGAACTCTGCTAGGAAGGTTATACAGCTTTCACATGGGGGCTATTTTTCAGTGGTTTGTTCTTCTCAGAGCTGTTCAGAAGCTGCAAAGTGAATTTTGCTTGCAAACCACGTGAGCCTCTTGCTTGTTTTTCTGGCAGGTGCAGGGAAGACACGGGCCACTTGTTTGCTTCCTCATTTCTATGTGAGAGCATGGTGACATCTGCTCTGCTTGACATTGTCTGTGCTGTGTGCAGGATGCTGAAACATGGATTTTATGACTGCTGCCTCTCTGGGAACTCCAGGAAAATTAGATATTTGTCTCATGAGGTTCATCTGGTGGGGAAAAACATTTAAATAAGTGCACAAGACTGCAGTGATGCTGTTCTTATCCTTTAAAATGAGAAAGCAGATTGCTTTGCTTTTGTGCCTGGCTTTTGTCTCGTACCCAGGCTGATGCTTAGCACTGACACAAAGAGGACAGGCTGATTTCCGCAGAGCTCTGGGCAGCACTTGTGGCAGTGCATATGTACCAGTCTGAACACCCAATAAAAGCACTAGATGGGGATGGTTAAATTTATATGAGCACCAGGGAGCTTTGGCTATGGCTCTTTCTTGCACACACCTGTGCTGCTGCACACAGGCCTGGGAATTATTTGCCTGAATTTGACAGAATTGGCTGTGTTTGTGTTAGGAAGGACTCTTCAGAGGAGCTGATGCTGAGTACCCCCTTTAGCCTCATGCTATGATAGATTTTATTTCAAACCAAACATGTTGCACTGGAGTGAGTTTTTCCACTTTGCAAGTAGATTGAAAGTGTTCAAAGAAGCAGCCCTCAGTTTGTGACCCTACAGCCCACTTGGGAGTGGGATTTGTACTGCATTGGGTGAATACCTGGGGAAGAGCTTCTGTTGTAGCTTCCTCCAGAGGAGATTTATGTCACACATGCCAACGCTGTGCTGCAGCCCAAAACAATGGGATTGACTTGAGAACCCCCTTGCTGCTTCGAGCCAAACAGAACACCCCAATGTAGACCCAACCACCACTGGTTAGACATGACTGGGAATTTTTCCACATGTGCCCTGTCCATACTAACTAGAACAAATCCACTGCTCCCACCTTCCCTGGTCCTTGGCTGCAAATGGGAAGAAGCAAATTAAGAAAGCTGTGGCACTTAGGAATTGTACTGGAGGTGAGTTGTAAACACTTCCTCTGTGAGCTGTGTTCTTGAGCTGAGTTTCCTTGAAGATGTAGGGGATGGACAGCCAAGCCTGGGATCTGGCCTAAGTACCAGGGCAGAAAAAGCAGCACCAAAATCTGCACTGGAAGCTGCTGAATCACATTAGAACCTGCATTTCTGGGCAGATTTTATAATATTTCTCTCTCTCTTTCTTCCCACCCCCATCCCCCTTTTAATTCATAGCAGTTTAGGCTTTTCATTTAAACTTTGAAATTATCCTAAGAGAATGCTGTGAATGAACACCATTTTCCAGTAGAAGGCCTTTATTAAACATTTTTGATTAGCCTTTTTGATTGTTGAATTTTAAAAGGTTTCCTCTTGGCATGGTAATTCAAGCTTTAAGAAGGAAATTTCTTATGAAAGGACTCAGTGGTTGGTTATAAAAAAATGCAAACAGATGTGGTTAGCAATAAAATCACACCGTGATGTCTTTTAATTCCATATTAATATGTAATTGAGTAATAAAATAGTGGTCTAATGTTTTGCAAGCTGCAGTTTTACATGCCCATAATTTATCCTGTAATGTTACCTGGCTTTCTTAATCTCATCACAGTTTAAAATTGGAATTTCATTATTGGAATTAAATATTATTTCTGCTACACTTTATATCTGACTCTGCCAGGCAGCACTGAAAACCTTCAGGACAATTTACTGCAAGCTAAAATTGCTGTTTTTCTTTCAGCATAAGACACAAATTAGACAAAACTGCATCTTCCAGTAATGTGGTTAATATACAGAAGCTGAGCTCTATTAAAAAAAAAAAAAGGGTTTTATTTATAATTAAGAGTAGGATAACCACTAAGCCTATAAAGCCATCATCCAGAGTTGATAGTGAGATTTTAATGCCACAGATACTCTGTGGTTTTTAGGAATCTGTAATCTTTCAAAAGCCTTACAAAGCCCTGAAAGCTCTCTAGGAGAATTGCTTACCAACCCACTTTGAATGCATCTGAAACAGATTTAATTTACAGTGATCTTTCAGCAGAGCTTCTCTATAGATTCAGTTCCCTCTGGCTCACTCTTACATCTAAATCTATCTTATAGAACAATCTTCTTGGCTTTAGTGATACCCCAAATAAATATATAATTATGCTTGTTCCTGTAAGTCATGACCATTTCCATAGGATGGAACAATAGATGTGGGATTTGTTTGAATTTGATGTTAACACAGTCACTGTTGCAGCTCCAGTGCTCTGCAGACAGAATGCTTTCGACTTCAGCAAAAAAAATTAAATTAAACCCACAAAATAGAAACCATCAGATGATTCCAGGGCTCTTTTGTTATCTCTAAGCTGGGCTTTTTTTAGAGATTCCTCAGCAAGGCACAGGGTTTCTGAACTGTAGTTTTTACTCATTTTCAACAGCACATTAAGAAAAAAAACACATAGCAAACGTAATATGGATAGTTAATTTGTGAATCTTGCAAACCATAAATGTTGCATTTAAAAGCAGAGGTAGATTAGCTTTTTAGCAGGAGCTGGTGTTATCTGGAAAGTTTTACTGGAAAATGAGGTTTTCTTTTGAAAATGCTCCTTCAGCAAAGCTCTGTTGGCAGAGGCAAAGGCTTTGGGAAGCACTGTGGGCTCTGTGTGTAATACCATGGGATGGATCCTGGTCTGTTGTGTCCTCCAAAAAGTCACCCGTGACTTTTGGGGCCTCACTGGCTTTTTGCCCACAGAGCATAATGAACATGGTCATGAGAAAAGGCCTTATTTTAGACATTCTCCCAGGAAAACAGCATCCCCCTTGGTAAATCACATGTATTTTATCTCAAATATATATTATTTCTGCTACTTTGAAATGTACTGTCAGTCACCACAAGCCTCAATTTATTGGTGAAAATGCTGCATGTTATCAGTTTTTTATATATTTCAGTACATTTTGTTTTCTTAAACCTAGTCATAAAAGTCCATACCTTTTCCACTGACAATTTTAATAGAAATTCAGCCTTAGCAGAATCCATATTCAGCAAGATGCTGCATCTGCCCAAATCCTTTCACAGAGAAAAATATTCTTTCTGTGGCTGAATTAGAGATAGGAAAGGATGTAATAAATTCCACATGTTTTAAAAAAAGCTGGAGGAAACTGGTGTTGAAGGTTCTGGAAGATTGTGTGTACTCACTCTACTGAGCCAGTAGGTACAATGTATTTCTAAAAAAAAACCATGTTCAGATCCAACCTTTTATTAAGTTTTGGCCTCTCAGTGTTCAGGATCTTAAAAGTCAACTTTTTTTCTTCACAGAAAAAAAGACTGATTCAGGGCAAGTTTATCCTATTTGCTATGAATTTGAGAATTCAGGAGCCAACTCATGCCACAGAATGAAATAATTTTTGAGATTTTTTTTTTCCCCCTGAGATGTTTTAAAATAAGTTGCACATCTGATTAAGGATTTATTCTGTGATATTTTTTTGTTTTTGTTTGTTTGTTTGTTTGTTTGTTATAATTTGCTCTTCACTGAATCCTTTGTGTCACAGACTTGGCACATCCCAGATGAGACTATTCTACTCCTAAGACATCTTGAAATTTTTAGTATGCAATTTTAGCACATAATTACTATTTAGTCAAAAGTGTCTTTCCACTATCTTCATCTTTGCCACTGTGAAGAAAATGTAACCCTCACCTTTTCTCTATAGAAAGAGGCAATTTTTGGAAAATATTTGAGATCCTTTCAATATACATGTAATTATTTGTGTGGATGTATCTGAACATTTTGCTGTGCTGAAGGCTGACAAATGGATTTCCTGTAATTTTGAAATTCCCCTGCACATGACAAGTGACTGAAAAGTGAAGTTACATAAACTTCCAGATCAAAGGATGCTTCTCTCAAGGTGCTCTGCTGTGTGACACTGTATGAGAATGAAGCACCTGCCTGGAAGCAAATATTTATTCTTGTTTTCCTTTGAACATTAGACATATTAAAAATAGCAGCTCCAAAGGAGGTTGCATTCTTGAAGTCTCAGCCATTTATTTGCCTGCAGTAACCTTTTTACACCTACAACTATTCTGAATGAAGTTTCACTGCTGCCTGGCAAATCACCAGACAATGGATTGTTTCCTTTTGAAGCACAAAGAAACTAGCAGTTTTGGGAGATTTTTTTTGTATATCTGTAATTTCAAGGATTGGTGGCAGCACAGAAAGAAAAAGCTCTTTTCAGCCATTTCAGGTACTGGTTTATACACATGTGTTAGGTATTGTCTTGGTTTGGAAAGACAGGTATCTGCCAGGGAAAGCTGGAGTTTCCCTTAGAATGGAGAATGTAAACCCCTTACCCTCTCCAAATTATAATTTTGCAATTAAGGGCTTTCAGGCAAAGATTTGGGAATAGGAATAACAGTTCTTTACTAGGAATACTAACAATATAAATGTAGTAGAAAAACAAAACCACCCAACCAAACCAGCAAACAAACAACAATTTTGGAAAAGCCTGACAGAGTCAGAGCTACAACCTGACACCCTGTTGGTCAGGGTGTTGGAAGCAGTCCAAAAGTGAGTCCTCCTGGAGTGGCAGATGTGGTTCTGGTGAAGTAGAGATGATCCTGTAGAACAAGGGTCCAGTGATGGTGAGAAGGGGTTCAGTCTTCCTCCAGGAGTTGGGTGAAGCTGGATCCTTTTTTGTTCCTGTGTCTCAGTTTTATCCAGGTAGGAATGGTTGGCTCCCCCCACTGGGTGGAGCATCTCACAATGGGATGATGGAATGTGGATAGTCTGTTTTGGGGATGTGTGCTTTTAGGGGTGTCTTAATGGTCCATGAGCAGAAAATATCCCCCTGGAGGGAGGACGGGTGGTGAAAGAGATAAGAAACACTGCCCCACCTGGTTTGAGCATCTGGCCCATTATCAAAAGGCACCTGCTCCCCTCCTCCCAGGGTTACAAGAGATAAAGAAGAACATTTCCCCAAGTGCTTTCAGCAGATGAAGCAGAATACACATTTTTGGTTCCATAACCCAAGACAGGTATATGGAGGAAGAGCTGATAGATTTTGGCACAAAACTCTGAAGATGAATCCTGTAACCTTTAAATTGTGTTCTCCAAGGTTCACACTCCACCTTTGCTGTTGTTCTTGGGATATCCATATGAGTGACTCTGGGTAATGCTAAACAACTCTTCTATCCTTTCTGTAGTCCTGGCATTTTCTATCTCCTCCAAGGACCTTGGTAACAAAGTGTTTCAACTGTTTTGCTGGCAAAAGCTGCAGAAATTTTTAACATCTGCCCCATTTGCATGCTGCCTTTTGATGATCCACCATGAGCAAACTCTGCCTGCCTAAACTGCAATAAGCTTTAAGGCAATTATTGCTTCCCTCAGTGATCCATGGAAAATCATATCTCTGCTCATTTAAGAAAATGCAAAGCTTTTCCTCCTTTCAGGGCTTATGTCTTGCCTTGCTGATGGGATGGTAACACCTCTGGTGCTGGTCATAAGCCCTTTAAGGTTCTAATGCAACCAAGTGTAAATACATAAATAATCCACTGATTTGACTTCATCTGCCTGTGCTCCCTCTGTGTCGGCTTAGAGCTTCCCAGGCACCCTGGGATTGGTGCTCACCACAGGCAGGCAGCCCATGGCTGAAATAATTTTTGTAAAGTAAAAGAGCGTGTGCATATGGTAATATTTATGCACTAATCTTCTTTTCTGGCCAGGCTGAGGCTACTCTAAGAAATTGTCTCACAGTTGATTTATTTTTTTTTTTTTTTAACGCACCAGTAGTGGTGGAAATTTTATCACTTTGAAGTTTCTAGTGAAGTTTATGATCCATTGTTCTTTAAAGTGGTGCATGAATGAATGATTTTGCCTAGAATCTAAAATGGTGAACTTGATATTGAGCACTAAAAAGTGTCTTAGGGGTATACTTCAGTCTTTCCTGAAGTCCAATTTTCTATTTGAGATAAAATTGTCTGATGAGTAACTCCTTCCTGATAGTCACCTATGCTGTATCCTTTGTTGTTTATACATCTTATATTTTTAGTTTTATTTAGAAAGTATCCACAAACTTGTTTTGCTGTCTACAATGTATTTAATAATTTTAGGTCACATGCAGATGTCATCTGAAGAGGTGAACACTGAAGAAGGAATCAACAGTGTTCCCTTCCTGGCAAGGCACAGTTGCTACTTCAGGAATGTTAACTGCAAATTGAATGTCAGCAATGGATGCAATCCAACAGGATATTCTCCTGAGCTTCCCAGATCCACAGATGTTTCCATCTGCTGATGCCACCAAAGGTTTGTTAAGAAGGAAATGCCAGAAGTGAAAAATTTGCACAACTACTGAAGTGGTTTCTTGCTAAAAATACATTTGAATGTAATAAGAAACCTGGGCATAAGGATTCTAATGAGGGGAACTTCACAGAAACTGAGATGAGCTGCAAGTTGGTCACCAGCAGGCAAGCTGCAGTACTTCTCTCAGAAATAAAATGTCTACTTGTAAAAGACAAGCACTAATGGACTGTTGGGTAAGTGCAATAGATTAGATGAGGATGGACAAGCTGAAAATAACTTGGTGAAGTTGATGGGTGGAAGGATTCCTACTGTTGCCCATATAAGTGCTGCAGAAATTTTCTGTCCTGGTAGTCATTAAAATTGTACATAAAATCAAGATAAATAAAACCAGAGTACTGTTAACATCAACAATATATACTCTGCAACAGAAAATGTTTCATTCACCAGCAATGAGCCTTTTGCTAACGTTTTCTTAACTCCAGATTTCCCAGAAGGAAGAGTTGAAGATTCACAGGTGAGAAATGACATCTAAGTACACGAGATGATCTTGCTTTGAAACATATCACAACTACATCTTCTTTTGCTAAATTATCAAGAGAGACAAACAAAAGTAGTTCATCAACCATACCAGAAGTACTAATAAATTATTTGATTGATACCATATGTAAATGCAGGTGAAAAAAGAAATCTACTGAAATAACATTCTGCTTTTATTTGCTCTGGTCACTAGTTTTTTTGTTTGTTTGATTTTTTTTTTTTAATTGTGGTGCCATCATTCTCTTAGTAAATCAATGAATTAACTATACTGTTCCACAGGATTTAGCTATTGAAAATCAGAATTTGTTTCATAACAAGATGTTGTGTTTACAGGAAACATTAGTCTTGTGTGTTTGCTGCTCTAGCTCTGAATAATTTAAGTAGAATAGAGAGGTGGCAGAGTGTGGGTGTTTATTTTACACTGAGCTGGATAACTCTGTTGGTTGATTTCTTTACCTGGCTGTTAATGCTGGAAAGAGTAAACAGAGAAAAGTCAACATCACAGAATTGCAGAACAACATTTAGAGAAATATTTTTGCATTTCTGCTTTACAGATGCCAGAAAAGATTGCAAAAGCTGAGAGGGAGCAAAGGATCTGCATGCTCACAAATATTATTTGATGGTTATAGGTCCGTCCCACTTATAGAACAAATGTGGTTGAAACAAGAAGTGCTGTTGACAAGGCTTTAGGAGAATGGGATATTTCTGATCATTAGAGCTGCAGGAAGACATAGAAAGTCATAGAATTAAGGTAGTGTTCAGTATTTACAAGGAAATGTCAATTAGAGATGCTGAGAAATGAAAGAGAGGATAAACACAAACATTTATTTCAAGAACACAGGTGCAGGTTACAAATCTCAAATGAGAAGTTCCTTTAACACATCAATCTATTCTGAGGGTGAAAAGCAAATGCACCTGTAATAACAAGGGGTTTGTCCCATGAGAATCAGTAAAGAAAATATGTAAACAATCCAAGAATAGATAGATTTGATGGACAAGTACAACACCTTTTGCTAACCAACAGAAAAATTAACAAGAAAGCTATTAACCAATTAAAGTTGCCCACGAGGTTTGTAAAAGCTGTATAAAGGACAGCATGCAGCCATAATAAAGGGAGCCTTCTGAAGATTTTACTGTGTCACTCTATATGTCTTGGCTGCCTCAACAACAACACTGATTTTCCTGCTTGGCTTTTCAGGAAGCTTTAATGAATGGGACCTTAGCACAGATTTTGCTGGTGAGAGAGAGCTGGTAAACTGAAGACATTTTGCAATGCCACTGTCAGTGACTGCCTTTACCAACCCTCCTGTGCCAAACGGGGTGGATGTGACACCGATCACCCTGCTCCTGCCTCTGGGGTGTGCAGACCCAGGCTGCTCCTGATGGGGGAACACAGTGCTGGGCATGACACCTGCCCTGTGGATGCCAATGGAAATTGCTTGGGTAGTGTGGTAACCGGGGAGGACGGTGATGAGAGATCTCTGGAGTCAAGGCTGGTCTTGGAGCAGTGGGTTATTGCACAGGGCATGTGTGGGTGAAGGGGCCCTGCTGAGAGCTGCCAGCTGCAGCTCAGAGCAGAGCCGAGAAAGAGAGAAGAGAAAGAGCAAGAGAATGAAGTAAGAGCAGTAAGAGAAGTAAGAGCGCTAAGTTCCCATTACAATACATTAAATCTTCTTCTATACTGAATATTCTAACTTACACCCACCAATCTAATACAAGATACAAATCCTATAGCATCTACATACAGCCTATAAGAACCATACTGTGTTATATTTTAAACCCTAAAAACTACTCTTTGGACCCCTCCTGCCAAGCTAGTAGGATCTGCTCTGACCCTTGGACTTTTGGTTAGGAGAAGGGCATTGTTTAATCAAAAGGGGATTACCTTCAGCCAGCCACACTATTGTTCTCCAGTTGTCCAGTAACTAAGGCTTTAGCCATCAAAACCTGCTTTCAATTCTATTTCACTTATAGATTTCATATTCTCAAAACCTAAGCAGTCATATTTATAAGGCTTTCCTTTTTCATCTTCCCCAACAGGTAGGTCGAGGTAGCCAGCTGCAAAGCTGCCCTGGAGGCTGTGAAATGCAGCTCTCTCCATTTTGGACCTATCAGTGGATGCAGGTGCACTGGCACAGCACCTGGGTGTGCAGTCATGCACAGGTGTGGCCAATCAAAAGGCTGATGCTGAAGAGAGAAAGAGCTCATTAGATTATTTCAATGAATAAGGTAACACAAGGGGGATGAAGTGTTTGAAGTATTTATCAAGTGTCTTCCAAGTGCCTCACCCTATGTCTTTTTATCAGAGGAAAATACTGGGTTGTGCCACTTGCAAAAAAGGAGTATATTATAAATTTTTAGTTCTTTGTATGTATTAAACCTGTCTTTTTGAGTAATAAGCACTGTGTTTTAAGAGCAAAACTAAATTTATTGCAAGATTAAAGGTTATCACTTTTCAAATCACCATACTGCTTCTGAGCTATACTTCAGGGAGGGATATTTTACCTAAATCATATTTGTGCCCACAGAAAAATTCAAAGAACATTTTCAGACTTGGCCTGCACATGTAAAGTCGTAGCAACAATTAATTTTTCTGAAGTGAATTTATCGGTGACCAGAGTTTTCTTCCTGTTGCATGGCATTTCATTACTGAATTCAGGAGTAATTACTGGGAGCAAATCACATTGTCAGAAACTTTAAGTGGGAAGCTAAACCCTTGTTTTTCAATTTATGTTGTCAATTCAATGAGGAATTATCCAATTCTACGGAATTGGGCATTTTGTAGAAAAAGAGCTTCCCCCTTTTTTCTTCCCATTACCTGCTGTTGGATCATGGGGAATGTAAATTTACACACAATTTACACACCATTTATACATTTACAGGTTGTAAATCTATTGGGAATATCATGATGCTTCCTTTTTTTTTATTTTATTTTTTTTAATGTGTATATGTGTGTGTTTTAAACATTTCTGCAGTTCAGAGCAAACTTCCAGACTTAGGAGGTTTATTCCTGTCTCCCTGGAGTCAGTGGGTGTTGTGCTATTGATTCCCACAGAGGGAGGACTGAATTGTCCAGAATGCAGCTCTGGGTCTGTCCCTTTGCTGTTTTCCCAGTGCTGGCAGAGGGATGATGTGGATGAGAGCAGAGCAGGTGGTTTGAAAGCACCAACTGAGACATTGATTTTAGTTTTAGGTCAAAAATTACTCTTCTCTAGGTACCCAATGAGAAATATGATGGCAAGCACTTAGCTGAGGTTTAGCAGACCATCCTCACTGAGGAAAAATACAGTGCACTTCATGAAGTGTATCCCCTGGGTGACTCCTGCTGAGTTAAATGGGACTAAAGCAAACAATTAAAGTTTGTCTTTGAAGCATTTTTTCACCCTGATCAATGTATTTGGTGGCTACTAAAAGTATTTTATTTTAGCATGGTGTCCTAGCAGGTACAACAAGCTTTCATCTCCTTGCACTTCTGACAGCAGCTTTTCCCCACTGTACTTCAGATGTGTGTGAGAAAAGTCACTTTAATTTAGCAAGAGAAAATATCTTCAAAACTATTTTAATTATTTTAAGATGAGTTTTCGTGAAGACTTTCTTCCAATCTTCTTAGGGTTTCTCTTTAGCTCTTATCACTGAGAGAACATTGTTCTTTTACCCTGAGATGGAGAAAATAAAGCTTAGGACAGAAATAATGAACTTTTTTTCTTTGTAGTTTATTTTTTAAGCTTAAATGTTACTGTACTGGATACTTTCCATGGCACTGATAATAACAATGAAAGATCAGCCATAGATCATAGAATATTGTGGTGTAAATGATAATGAATTAAATGCATTTTCTTTTATATAAACTTCTTAATGTATAAACTGCACTTTCTTTTATTCTGAGTCAAGTTGAAGTTACATGTGACATTCAGATCAAGGAGAGGATTTTGAATGAAATATTTCATTATCTCCTAATAGAACTGTAAATACTAATGCAGGTGTTCCTAGGTAGTAACTCTCTTCAAAATATGGTCTGACTGTAGAATGCTTTAGTTCATAATAACACTTAGTGTATTTCTATATTAACACCAAGAGAAACAAAGATGGGGCAAACCACAGCTGATCCTGAGGTCTGTGTTAACCCTGGGTTTAGCCTAGTGTTAATCTAATCCTCATTGCTGAATGAGATAGAAGGAATTGAGCTGTGATTCTGTGATTCTGTGAGCTCTTGTCAATGCAGTTAAACCCTCTAGGCATGAAGGGCTTTTGTCTGTGAGAGCTGTCTAATGACAGCTTTAGTCAACTAAAAAGGAACATATTGGAAACCTTGTTTGTCACAGGCAAGCACAAGACTGTCCCCCTGAGTGTGTGCAACCTCTGCTGGTGCCTGTTAAACCATACTGGCCAGTGTCACAACTCCTGCTCAAACTCTGCTCCCTTGTACAGACCTTTGCTTCCCTTGTACATGAAACATGCCTAGCCTGCCTTAAGCTCTTGTCACAGTTGGATTAATGAGTGTATAAAACTCAGATCTTGTCAGACAGCAAGAAGGAGTGATGGCAAGAATGAGTGAGTTTCTGTCAAAATGTGTAAAGCAGAGCTAAAGAAAGTTTGTGTCTGGCTCTGAAGCCTTAAAGGTTTAAAGAAACATATGCACAACATCTGTTAAGAATCAGTGGGGAAAGCCTCAATTTCAGCTGCATGCATGGTTTCTCTTAATAAATTAAGAGCTTGGCTTTGCTAAATTGATTCCAAATATACCAGGGTGAAGAACAGCATCTTGCCTAATGAAGTTGTGTAAGTGGCTGAAGAAATTGTCACTGGGACTTTGTTTAAAGAAGTGGAAGAAGAGTTTGACTGAAAAGCTAAGTACACACCAAGGTATATAATTAGGAGAATATGAGTTAATATTGTTTATCTTTTCTTACTTTAATTTGGATCACTTGTAGCTGGGGAAAGAGGGGAAATTTTGTTTTTTGAGAAAATGGGAACATATCAACTCAAGATTTTGATTCCACAGAAACAATTATTTTCAATTGGAGCTGGCATTTTGACTGTCTGCTCTGGCAGACAGTTTGTGCTGCAGCTCTGTATGTTTGCCCTAAGTGCAAGTTTGGTGTTTTGGTGGTCCTGTCTCCCCACTGAGTAGCTGTGAATGTGTCAACACTGACTTTAATCCACTGTTGTTGAATTGATGGCCATCTTAATCCCCTTTGTGCTCAAATTGAGGCCAATGGATTCTGAAATGAAGAAATCAATAGGCAATTGATGTCTTGGAGGAGATGAAAAATGAAACTTGACTTTGGGAAATAGTGTTACAAGATATACATAAATATGATGGTGAAAATGGCCTTAGGCAAAACAGCTTCAAACAATTTTCTACACCTTTACCAGAGAACTGCTTGCATGTTTGCTAGAGCAAGGAGAATTTGCTGATGGTTGCACTATTTTTTAGACAGGTCACAGTCTTTGCCAGTTTTTCTGTCCTCCTTTTCTCAGTTTGACAGGGAGCTAGTAGGTTGGTGGTTTTTTTTATATTTTGCCTTTTATTTTGAGACTGCACATTGTTCTGAGCCTGCCAACATCTCCTCCCATCTCACAACTTTCTCTTTTTATCTCTCTCTTGCTTCTGGCATCCTTATGCCTTTTGTGCAGTACTCCACACTTTTTGAATCATTATCTTGTGTGCTAATCCTTCTTAAAATCCTTATCCTTCTTAAAATCTCATATGTTTTCTGAGGCTCTAATAAAAATCCCTTAGGCATTAACCAAGCCTTTTAAGATGGGATGATGCTTCTTGTGTTGACAACAGCTGCTTCTGGATGAGTCTTAGCTGTTTTCCCTGGATACTATAATTCATTAAACTTGAAGATATTGCTGGTGAATGCCATTCTTGTGCTCTAGCCTGAAAACCCTAAATATTAGCAAAATTGGCTTACAAGTTGATGTGAGTTAATTCACTGGTGCTGAGCCCACAAGCCTGGAGAAGAGCTGCAGAAGTGAGATCCAAGCGGGTTTAAAAACACAGCAGTGTGCTCTGTGATTGAGAAAACTGAAATCTTGATTTCTTGTGGCTTTATATTGTGTGGTTGGATTATCTTCCAGCCAATTAAGTGCAGGCTCTGACTGAAACATTTCCTGAAGTTCGAACAGCATTTGTAGCACTCTGCACTCAGGGGGATTCTCTGATGTCTGACTCCATAATTAAAGTAGTGCTGATCTAATTTCTTTCCTCTTTCTTCATTGGAACCCCTTTTCACAAAATTTTTGGGGTCTAAATGCTGTAAGCCTTCAGTTCCTCTCTTCAAATTTTCACTGAATCTGGCTGAGTGGTTCTGATGTTAAGAGGATGCAGAAAGGCAGTGGGATTGCCCAACCCCTTTTTGTCTCAAATCAACCTTACAGAAATGGTTGGAGCAGGACTCATGGCTCAAATCTTTTGAAAATTGATGGCTGTTTCTTAGTTATGGGACTGTGTGGAGGATTGCCTGCAAAAATCTCTGCTTGTTTTTGATGTAAAGAGTCAGTAACCCTTGAGGGATATTCATTCTGGTGGGCATTAATTTGAAACCACCTTGGTGTGTCAGAAGGTGTAGAGAACAAGGCTTATTCTTGTTTTACATGCAACATGTTAAGACAGTTTCATTCTAAGCAAAAAATAGGAAATAAAACTTTGTAGCAAAATTAAAATTTACTTCCCTTTTCCACAGAGACTTATTTTGTAATTCCTATAGAATTATTCCTTACAGAAACAGAAAGCATGGCACATGTGTTTATAAATGATGTAAAAAAAGCAAGAATGTAATTTTGGAAATTATTGGAGAGAAATCCAGATTTTTAAGCAACCAGAGGGAACTTGTACATTTTGAAAGAGATTCTGCTTATGTGGGTAGAGTTTACATCTGGCTTTCATAGTTATTGGACAGCACAGAGGGGCCTTCTCACTTTGATTTAGGAACTTGCTCTGAACAGGGAAATCACAAAAGGGGTTTGGCAGAATTTGGGTGCTGGCAGAGAGTAGGGAGGAGTGGGTTGCTCTTTTGTGTAAATACTCCCATATGCCCATCTAAGAATGATGACTGTGGAAATAGTTTTACACTCTCTGATGAAACCGGGTGTAGGTGCAAATTTAAGTTTTTCCCATTCCCGTGTATTGGACTTGAATGAGCTTTGAAGCAAACCTTCCAGTGCTGAAATCCCAGCTAATGGCTAATGCCATGGTGGCTGCTGTGAGGAACCACTTGGAAACCAATTTCTGAGGTGCTTTCTGAACACAGCATTTTCAGCATTCTGCAGAAATACAGAGGAAAAGAGTGCCTGTAAATGTACATTGGGATTTGGGCAAACCTGTGTTGCATTAAATCTCTCTGAATTAATATTATTTTTCCCAGACATTGCATTTTAGGAAGACTTTTTTACTGGAAGGGATGGCCGAAGCCTTTTAGTAATTTGTAAGCATCCTACAGGGATTAGTTATTCTCTCCTAAAAAATTGCTTTTATTTCCTGCTGGAATTTGCTTCACTTTGACTTTGGACCTTGCTATGCCTTTGTCTGCTGACCTAAAGATCCTGTTAAGTCAGAAAAATCTTTTCCTTAGAGTAGGTATTTATAGACTAATTCATCACTTAAGCCAAACTGAGCATTTTTAAAACTCTTGGTGGAAAGTTGATTTCACAGACCTTGAATCATTTTTTCCTTATCCTTTGTGAACCCTTGCTTGACCTCTGCACTCTGAGAATGATGACAGAAATGTAATGGACTGATCTCCAGTCAGAATGTCTCCATGGTCTCATAAGCAGGCAGTTGTGTATTCCCGTGGGATATTTCTATTTTTAGATTTCACAGTTTTACAGCCATCCTAGGTGTTGTTAACCTGAGTTATAGAGAGATGTATGTTTATTTTTTTGGGCTTAATAATTCAATGCTTTGCTTCTTAAGTTTCACTGGTACTTTAAGGTAATAATTTTTCTTTTCATTCTCTCCTCTTTCTTGTTGATCTGAAAATTTCACACAAATTAACTTTTAAAGTGAGCAGTACATGCTTAGAGATAAAAAAAAAAATCCCAAAAGGATTTTTTCTTTCCCCTCTTTGTTGTACCCCAGCCATGTCCTAAAAGCCAGTGAAGGAGCAGTCTCAGTTTCAGAAGTCAGCAGACAGCTCCTCATTATTCCTTGTTATTTCATTGTGTGTTCCTTATTCTGGTATTATCAGGTAGCAGAGCTAAAAACATTTTTTTAGTCTTTTAGCCCAACACACTCCAAGGAAAGGATTTCAGTAACAGAGTTCAGAGAGCTATCAAGTTTTCCTCTCTCTGGGCAATAAGCAAATGTATTTTCTCATTATTTCTCTTTGTTGTTAGCACATTAATCTGGAACCAGAAAGAGAAGACCAACAAGTACTAAGGGTGATGAGGGATTTGCTGATGTTTCATGAAGGCAGCTAGATTACAACAATACAGCTGGGAAATAGGAATATTAAAATCCACTCTAAACTCTATTTTACGATAATGACTCAAAAAATATCAGTTCTTTGCTTTAGGACACTGTGGCCATACAGTAACTATGCATTTCTGCAGAGAGTATCTCTAAGTTGAGTACTAAGACCAACTTATCAAATTGAGAGGAAACGAGGAAAAGAGATAATTTTTTTAAGCTCAAATGTGATTTTTCTGGCCCCAGATTTTTGAGTAAAAATGGAAGATAACTCTTAAGGAAAGAAAAAAAGTGGACCATAAATGTAATAACCTGCTAGAGCCTTTTACGAACCTTCAGTACAAACAATATATCTTGTGATAGCTTTGAAGATGGAATTTGAGTCATATTTCATGTGCTGATGCATAAAATACTACTGGCTGTAGTACACACGACAAATATTTCTCTCTCTCTTTTTTTTTTTTTTTCTTAGAAAACCTACATCCCATCAATAGAAAAACCTACCACCTAGAACTCCTATTGCACTTTTTCTCGTTCACTATAAATCTGCAATGTTTTGTTGAGGGGAAACAAAGACCAGACAAATAAAAAAAAAAGGGATTATGATCTTTCATATTAATTGAGATCTTTGTTGTATTCATTGCACTCCAAATGGACTCTAGAAATGCTCTTTGTAATGAGACCATGCCAAAGAGCCTGGTCTTTAATTCGTGGGGGTAGTGATGCTCTGCAGTGCAGCTCCAAAGAAGTCAGCAGAGCTCCTTCAGACAGCCCCAAAGGAGGGTCTGCTTTATCTGTTTGGTGTCAGAAAAACTTAACACAGGGTTGGTATCATTCTTCCCAGGTTCAGTTCACTGTGCAATTATTAAGGTATTTATCTCTGGATGTCTGTAGTCAAGCCATTTGCAGCCAAACCCAGACAACCTGTGCTCCTTTTGGTCAATAGGTCAGGTGAGTTGGACCCTAAAAGTGTTTATTCCATGGAGCTGGATGAAGTAGGGCTCTAACCTTTGAAAAAGGGGGCAGAATACACATATGTCTAGTCTTTTGTAGATGGTTATCAGCTTGTTTTGCTCTTGATCCTCATCTGAAAGAAATGGACCCATGTTAGTGTGAATGTGTCCTGCTTTTGACCTGAGATATCCCTGGGATATATTACCTGGTACAATATATGGACTGGTGTAATATATTGGCTGTCACCAACCCCACCCCTGCATGGACCCATCATGAACCCTTGGTGAACATGTTGGTGTTGGGTTAATTTTGGACTCAGTATTCTTAGAGGTTTTTTCCAATTATTCTATTTTTTTTTCTTTCTGTGATTTACATGTGCTGACAGAGCAAACTGGGTGTGCAGCTGAGCCTGCACTGCCCAGGCTGCCCCTGAGCTGTGCAAATCCACACTTAGGTACTGTGGGATATGAGAAAAAGGTACTGGAAAAGGATGCCTTAAGTTTTAGCTTTCCTGTTTTTCAGATCCTGTGCTGCCTGAGGGTGCAGTTCTGAGCCTCACATTCAGTGCCACTCAGCTCCCTTCACAGAGTAGAGAGACAAAACAAATCCTTTCCCTGCTGAAGACCAAGGACAACTTTCAGGCCCAAAAGCACAAACAAGGGTGGCTGAAGGGAGGAACAAGAAGGGATGGGACCTCACAACCTGAAGCTGTAATTGGAAAATTAAACCCCAATATGCAAATGGACCAAAACTTATAAAAATGTAAGATCTTGTGACCGGTTGCCCATTTTGTGACCATTCTCAGTCCACCTTGGGTGTACCCCTGGTCAGGCCCTGTCCTGCCCAAGGTGTACCCTGGAGACCTTTTAATAAATATCTGCTTTATTCTCTAGCTCTGTCCAGTCTCTGTTTTAGGCCAGCCTTCCCAAGGCATCAAAAGGCCATTCTGGCTTTTGACCCTGCAGAGCACTTCTGTGTTTCCCAGGCAGTGACTGGCACTGGAGCTGTTTGAAGCAGGTATCCAGACGGGGGAGGGAGGGTGCTCCATGCAGAGTGCACAGTCCCCAGGACTGTGACAGGGAGACAGCACACAGACAGTTTTCATATTTATTTACTCCACATCTTTTCCTTTCCCTTGTGCTGCTGTGGAACTCCAGCTCAGGGAGGCTGCCTGTGCCTTATTTTGCTGTTGAGCCTTCACCATCCTGACAGCAAAACTGGCTTCAGGTCAGAAAAACAAGTTTTGGCCCCTTGTGATTTCTCTAGCCCGGTGAGCAAGCCTGGAATTTGTTGTAAATGCAAGGGGAATATGAGCTAGGCCTGCCAGCTACCTTATTACTTCTCCTTGTCATTTGTGCTGTTTTGTTTTGATGCTCCTCCTAATCCACCTCAGAGTGGCTGCCTGATGCTGTTGTACACCACAGTGACACAGACTCTGGCTTCAGAAAATGACTGTGTTTATTTCTGGGAATGTCTTCTCTTTTGTACTATTCTCCACAGAACAACTCGATTGGTGAAAGAAAGACAAACCTCTTCAATCACATTGGTCAGACCAGAGGGACATCAAGAAGAAGTCCCTCCTAGGGAAAGAATGTAAATAAAGTTACAGTTAGAAAAACATGTCTCTTGTTGACAGAAAACTCTCTGGGAAAAGAATTTCGGAAAACCAAAACATCTCAGGCACAAACCTGGGCTACAGCTGCCCAGTGAACATGGGCAAATACAACATAGAGCTCTCGAGGAGGGGAAGGAGCACCAAGAGTGACCTTGCATGGCAACAAGGAGAACACTGCTGTGGGCCTTGCAATTTGTGGTGATGGGCAACATCAGTGTCCTTAAATTTGACTTCTCCTTCAGGAGGAGATCCTGGGCAGATGTGACTGCAGCAGGCTTTAAAGGAAATGGTCAAGGTGGCAAATACTCAGCTAGACAGTGATTTCTGCACAGTTCCCTCTGATACCTTCTCTGTCTTTCCCAACACAGCTCAGGAGGGTATGAGGGAGAAGAAACAGCTGCACTGTGTCCCTGCCAGGGCTGTGACCTGGGACACTGCTGAAGGGGCAACGTGAGGATGCTTTTGTAGGGACAGGTTTCAGCAGTTTGCTGCGAGTCCTGCCTGTGCCCTGAGCCACTTTGAAACCTGAAGGCAGAGGTGCCACAATCACAACCCATCCCCTCCTGACAGCTTCCACCCAATACAGACTGTTTTTCCAAAATTGATCACTTGGAGAAAAAAAATTCTCATAAAAAGTCCTTATATATGTATCCAGAGATAAACTAACTTGTGCACTACTAGAATTTCTGCCTTAGGAACTGGGCAGAATAATATAAATTGGTCCAACATGCAGCAGCAAAATATGGAGGGGAAAAATGCACATTTTTTTTCCTCAGCAAAGACTCCAAGAACTCCAAGATACTGATAACATTTAACCTTCTCTCCTCTTCTGTAAATATCTGTCCCCTGAGGACCCTGACAATGGCTAAAACCCAATTGTTCAGTCCAGCAGGCTCTAGAGACATCCTACTGTTCTAAAATTGTAACTGTGAAACAGGATGGCAATGTCTCATTATAAAAATTCCCAGTGATACCATTTCTAAATCAAGTTAGTATGCAAGAAGTGTCTCGGAGCAGAAGAGAGGCTTTCCTGTTTTTCATTCCCCTCTGATATTGTCTGTGTGGGAGGCAGCTGTTGGAAGGCCTGCAGGAACTTGAGAATTTGACTGAAAGCCATAAAATTGTACAAACACAATCAAAAGCTTTGTACAGTTTCCTTTGGAATCTGGGTTGCAAGTTTATGGTGAAACCTGAAAACTTCATCTGCCTATTATCTTTTTTGATGTGAAAGTTTTGCTGCGAATATTACGGAACATCTAATTTGAAATATTAAAATGTATCTGTAAGGAAGAAGTGTAAATACTTTTCTGGAATCAACTCCCATGCAAGAAATTAATTACAGAAAAGAATTCTCTTCATCCTCTATGTCTGCATATATCTGTTTTCAGCTAGGGCTGCTGTTTCTTCCTATTCAGAGGTGCTTTTCAACTGTTTTATCATATTGTGTTAATTAAGATGATGTTTTCATTAGTTTCAGTTCACATATTGTTGGAATCTAGATATTTGAAGAGAGATTTTAGCAGATAACGGAACGTGGGCAGCACAGTGGAGGCCACAGGGAGCTCATTACCCTTTTCTCAATTCATTGTGGTTTCATCAGTCATTAATTCCACTCTAAGTTTCCTGTTGTTAGAATGCACATTGTGAGTGACTTTACTTTTCATGTTCAACAATGTGCCACTTTCCATCCATAATACAAAGGTAGACAGTAATTACTGGCAGCATTAGAATACTTCAAAAGATTTAGAGACGTGGAAGAAGGCTCCCTGAGGAGGGTGCATTTGAGAGTGTTTGAGGCAACAACACAACTTTGTAAAGCTGGAGAAAAAGGCAGTGAAGAAAAGGGTTGATGTTGAGCTTGCTCATATCATAAACCTAAGAGTGAGTTCTGTTGAAGACTCTCTGGTCTAAGGCCCTGCTTAAAGCAGAGCTGACTTCAGTGTTGGGTGATATGGCTAAAGGCCTTTTCCAATGGTATTGTAGATGTTTTTGAGGACACTGATTTCAGGCTTGACTACCCTCAAGATGCTGAGCTTTTACTCATACTTAATGGGATTTTTTTTCTTGTAACTAGCATCTCTTATTCCTTGTCCTGTTGCACTTCACCTCTCTGAACATTTTGTGTGTCTTCTGTCTATACCACCTCACTAAGTAGTTAAAGACAGTAATAAGATCCTCCCTTGGACCCTTTTTCTTTTCCAGGCAGAACCAAATGAGATTTTTCAGCCTCTTATGGTACTTTGTGTGCTCCAGGCTCTGGAGCATCTGCTGTACTCTCTCTTGTATGTCTGTGTCCTTCCTGTACACAAGAGCCCCAACTGAGACACAGTAGTCCATATGCTGTCTTGCAACCGCCAAACAATGATGAAAAATCACTTCTCTTGACTAGTTCTCTATGCTTTTGCCCAGCGTTTGTTTGTTTGTATTTGCTGCACTGCTCACTTGCCCTCAATTTGCCCTCCAGCACCCGTGGATCCTTACCTGTGAAGCTGCTTTCCAGCTGCTTGGCCTCTAGCCCATGCCAGAGTGCAGATTATTTCTTCCCATGTACAGGGAATTTCCTGAAATCTGGGAGATTTCTGCCAGCTCATTTCCCCAGTCTGTTAAGCCCCTGCTCCAGCTCCCTCTTGCCGTCCTTGAAGATGCATCTGATGTTTGTCTTGCTCAAGTCATCACAAGCCTCCCCAGCCACCATAACCTTTCAAAGACAGATCCTTAGATCTTAGAGAACACATCCTTAATGCATCAGCCATCACCCTTGGGTGCATCCTTCCTGCTCTCACAAAGTTTGGTACAGGCTTGTGTAGTGTCTGCTTTGATCTTCTTCTACCACAAGCAGTGCTTCACTGCCCTTGGTTTTGCCCTCAGCACAGGGGTGTGGGGGGAGACCTTTCACTAAACACAAAGGCAATAAAAGCACGAGATACCTCGTGTATTTCTATGTGGAGGATCCATGTCCATACCCACTTAAATTTGCACTCCTGTGGTTTATATCCATCACCCACCCAATTCACACACAGGAGCCAAAGGACTCACACATACAGAACCTGGTGCCCTGACATCCCTGTCACTCTAGAGATAGACACAACACACTGTGCAGTGTAGCAAAAGCTTCTTTTTTATTTGCTGTGTGTTCCCTTTTTATAAATTTCTAAACAAAATGTGTACAGAACATATTTCTAAACAAAGCCTGCACTTAAATCACTAATTAGCTCATTGTGTTCATTGGTACAAAGCCATCAACATCAATGCATTTGGCAAGCATTTGAAAAAAATCTAAAGGCACGTGTTCACTTCTGTTTCTTTAACTACAAAACTGCAAATATCCTTTTAATTGTCTCTGTTTTATGGGTTCTCATGCAGACAGCCTTGTCTTCTTTCCTTTCATGGATATACAGCAATCTTATCAGCTTCTTCTCCTTCTGCTGACTCAATCATTTGGCTGACAGACCTGCTGTCAGCCCCCCGGGACCTGTCTCCTTGTACAACTGCAAATGGACCATGTGCATACTAAGGTTCACACCTGGGAGCTGGAAGCAAGCTCCCCAAAATGGATTGAGGTGATACCAGACTTATGGCTGGGCTACTGTTCAATTAATGGATTTACTATCCTCTTTTGGTTCCTTACTAGGTGCCACAGCTTGGGCAGATGCAGAAGTGAGGGCTCTCCCTAGAAAAGTGAAGTCAGCTCTCAAGCAGATGTAGGCAGAGAAAGGTAGGACAGAGAACTACCAGCTATCAGGAAAGCTGAGTATAATCCTGGCACAGTCCTATAACTCACAGAGCATATTAGGTGCTGAAATTCTTATTCCTCATTTTCTTGACAAATGATGCAACAAGAGCAGAAAATGGCTAATATGAATCTTGTCCCAAGACTGTGATTACAGTGGTAATAAGGAATGATATAAACTTAACTTGTTCCTGTTACAAAGTGCTAAGGAGAGTAAATTGGACTTCAGGAGCAGTGTGCAACCAGAACAGAAACTGGCTATGAAATAGCTGTTTAATAATCCTTTTTCATGATTTTTGAATTCTGTTTAGCGTGTAGGGTTCTTGTGTGATATTCAAAGCAACAGAAAACAAGTGCTTCTTAGCTGTACCTCTTGACCATGAATGACAATTTTATTTAAAGGAAGGACATTTTGTAAAGATTTCAGGCTCACAGAATGGTTTGGGTTGGAAGAGACCTCTAAAGATCAAGTGGTCCAACCCCTCTGAATTGAGCGGGGGCACCTTGAACTACATTGGATTGCTCGGAGCCCCCAGTCAGCCTGGCCTCAAATGCTTCCTGGGATCATTCACCACACCTCTGGACTGCCTATTCCTGTGTTTCACTGAACATTATTGTATGAAGTCAAATTCAAAAAATTTATTCCTTGTATCTAGCCTGAATCCACCCATGCAGGACATGAAATACTTCTTCACAAATGCCATCTGCTAGCCAGACTCTCTGTGAGTTTGCTTCACTTGAACATGAAATCTTGCAGAAAACACAATACATGATACAGAAATCATGGCAAAAAGAAGCTTCAGCTCCTGGAAATATCTATTTACTGGTCTGGTTTTTGACCCCTTTCTGTATTTTCTAAGTAAACTACCATTAAATTAGTAAGTTCTGATAAATCCAATAACTGGTATAGCCCTTTAGTTTGCTTTCAGGTAGCAATAATGTATCTCAGTGTCTTAGGAGGGGGCACAATCTTTCCAAGCCATGGCTTTGCAGCCCTCTGGGGCAGCACTCTGCTGAGCTGTCAATACATGGATTATCAGGGGCCTGCCCCTTTCACTTCCTTCTGTCAAAAAGCTTCTCTCAAAAGCTTGATTCCTTTAAAAAGGAAGTCTTTAAAGTCTTCCTTTAAAGTCTTGTCTTCTCTCCTTAGTGACTGTGATTGAAATGATTCTTTCTGCAACATAATAGCTTGGCTTAGGAGTGTCCATTTTACCAAATTCTTGCTATTTTAAACTATGAAAACAATTTTATTTATTTTGGTTTTGACATATCCGTTTTTTGGTACTTTAGTGTTTCTTTAACATCTCCATTTATCTGTGGCCAAATGAGAACTACCACAGTTTATTGGGATTTTCTGATTCTGGTGTTCATTCTGACATTTTTCTTTCCACTGGTGTGGAAGTTGGTTTGTTCAGCCCTGAAAAGCATCCCAAACAACAGCGTTAGAATTTTCATATTAGAAACATGCACACAGACTGATTATCTTCTATTTGCAATGTTTCTTCTTCAGTGATCTGTTTCTAGTTCATCTGCAGACTTGCAGATTCAATGCAAAGCTTTTTATCATGTTTGCATGCAGGTTTACTGCTGGTTTCAGATCATTAGCTGCTCTTGAAAGTGTTTGTGGTATTACTAATGGGACCCAAGCTGAACCTTAGTTGTGATTAAGTACTTCCATATTTGCAAAATCCTCTTTGGTGGTATCTGCTAGTTTCTCTTTTGGGTCTTACAGCCAGTGCTCACTGATTAGTTTCTGCTTTGAAATTGCAACTCCAGGGGAAGCTTGAAAATGTTATTCATAGATACTTGCTTGGGTCAATATAGCAAGTGCACCATCTATTTCACTTTGTGTACACAACTTCTAGTAGCTCCCAAACCCGTGGGCGTGTAAGAGGCTAATAAACAGCCTGCTCTGTGATTCTGCAGCAGTTCTGCTCCCAGCCCTCCCTGCTGCTTCTGTAAAGAGAGTTTGATTTATTTCAGCAGGTCAAAAGTTGGTGTTCTCTGTTGATGCCAAAAGGTTTTTCTTTTTTGGGTTCCTCTTGTGCTGTAGCCTCCATGGCGGTTTGCTAATCTGGCACAGGTTTTGTGAGCTTTGCAGGGGGCTTACATTTTTCTTCTGATTTTTGAACCATTTTATATTGGAGTCTTGGCACATGCAATATTACTTGAAAGTGAGGTCATGGGGCAAGGCTTTCTTGCACTTTAAAATAATATGGCTCTTGCTTGAGACTAAAGTCTGGTCTTTTATGGCTTAAGACCCTTTGATTCAGTCATTCTTAGAGTTTGCTGCAGCTCATATCCACAGGCCATTAGAATGCCCTTTCACATTTTCAGATGAATAGTCTGGCTTGCTGTCCAGTGAAATTTTTATACATATTCCTGCATAATATTTAAATTCTACTTTACTGTCGTGAGGTGAAAACAGATGTAAGGGTTTCAGGTCTCTCATAAATTTAGCATACTGCTTTACCAGTTTCCTCTGTCATGGCACAGAAGGTACAAAAGTGTCATTTTGGATCCTTTGCTACATCCCATGGCATTGCCATGAGGAAAGAGAATGCTCAGCCTCTTGTGTCATTAAACTTGGCATTTCTGCATAATTTTGACCAGCTGCATCTCAGAACCAAAAATCATGCAACCCAAGCTAATGGCCCATTTCCTTCCAAGGTGAAAAAAAGGTTCCTACTGCAGTAGAGAATGCAGGGAAAATGTACAAGAAGGCCTCCTCCCTCTGATGGTGTTGTGCAGGTACACCCAGGCTATCCACATGTGGCACTTCTCCAGCCTGCCTTCAAAAACTCCTGTGTGAGGAAGGTTCAGGAGGTTCTCTAGGAGGTATGAAAAAGAATTTTGTAATTCTGATATTACATTAGCTTTTTCCTTGCTTTACTGATAACCAAGGAGAAATCAGATCCATTAATTGAGTTTTTATCTGAATGTTGTTTCCTGCTTTTGCATGGCAGGTACCACATGCTCTGTGTCTTTCCTGAACTCCTGTGATTTTACTGTCACATGTTGTTTGGTCATATTTTTATTTTGGGCTCTGTATAGGGTACTCTTTTGGTGAGGTGTAGGGGTTCCCACTGTGTTAATTTGGTCATTTTCTTTAGCTACACTTGCTCCTCTGTGTCTATCTTGTGTGTGTTACTGGAATGTTATTTAATGAACAAGATCTCTTAAGAAAAATGATTAAAAATACTTTACTGTGTTCAAAACACACATCTCACTGACTTTTTGGTGCACTGGAGCATAAGTTTTGCACATCAACAAAGCTTTTTCCCCCGCCCCCATTTTCTGTGCAGTTGCCTGAATTTTTTTTCTGTAATATTTTTTTCCCTGATTGCTGTGTTATGGCAGTGCTTCCTGCTTTCCACCATTTGCAGAATTCATCTCTGTTGCAGTTGCTTCCCAGTTTTGCTTACAGATTCTTATCAATATATCTTGTTGGTCTTTCTCTAGGATTCTGTGTAGCTATTTCTTTTACTGTTTGATATATGCACATCTGTATATATCTTGACTGTAGTGGTGTGAAATACATCCCTAGAGCTACAGACTTGCTTTTTAATAGTTATAACCTGTCTGGTTTTTAATAAGAAAGTCTTTTATGACCCCATCTTCAGAGGAAAAGGTCCTTAAATTTGCCTCTTCATTTTGTCTCTTCCTCATTGCAGTTTTTTAATAAGTAATGGACAGTGCTTTAGACTTGCTGTGCATTTGTAAATGCATTTCCAACTTTGCTGAGTTTTTGTTTTAATGTTCAAAAAATACATAACATTTAGGATGAAGGAAAAAAAGAGTATGTGAGACTTTCTCCAAACAACAGCCAGAAATCTCATGTTCACAAGCCCTGAACCTTGTGGTGACCTTAAGCCACCATGAAATGTGCTGGGAAGGCTCAGCATGACAGGCAATGCAGCAGGGTCCTGATGGCAGCACTGATCAGAGCTTCTTGACACAGATGGTGAAGCTGATGAGTGGGGAGACATTGCTGAACCTCATGCTTACAGTGCTGGACCGTGTGAAGTTTGGCAGAAACCTTGAGGACACTGACTACGTGAAGGTAAAAGTCAGGATTGTGAAAGGAGGCCAAAAAGCAGGATCATAGCCTCAGACTTCAGTAGAACAGACTTTGAGTCTTCAGGGACCTGGGCCTTGTTCTGTCCAGTCTGGAAATCTCCTAAGCCAGTGATTCTCTGAGCATAATTTTCTCTGTGAATGTCTGTTTCCCTCCTCTGTTGTCCTCTCTTCTGTCTTTTCATGGTGCAACTGCTGGATCATCCTGTCTCTGTCCAGCTGTTAAACTCCTTTCACTGAGCTGTTGAAGTGGATTGATCTTCTATGGTCAACCAAGTACACACAGCTTTCTGTTTCACTGGCCTGTTCTGGCTTTTGTCTTGTGGGGCCTTACTCTCTTCAGTGAACATTTCAGTACTGCAGGTCAAAGTGGTCATAAGGCTGCTGAGAAGAGGCAAGGATGAGAGCAACAAGGGCACAGCTGGTGCTATTTTCAGCCTGTTCAGTCTGAGATCAATGTACAGGGAGTGACAGCACATATCATGGAAGTAAAGGCATGGCTACGTACCCACAGGTCTTTGTTTTCCTGACCTAAGAATGATGTTTGACAAAGGGGATGAGCAAAAATGGAGACCAGTGAAGATCTTTGACTTGGAACTAATCAGTCCAGAAGTAGCATTAAAGATGGTTGTCTTACTTAGGTGGACACAAAACCCAGGCTGGGTTATTCTTCACGAAGTCATAGGAGTGGAGAGTACTCACTGCAATGCAAGAAGGATGATGAACAAGCAGAAGGAGATGTAAATCTTAATGCAGGTTCTTAGTTACCCACAAATCTGGTGCAAATAAAATAAATTTCAGAGAGAGCCTGTTCAGCAAGTGCTTTGGATGTGTTTCTGATGAACTTTGGTAAAGATAATTAAGATAAGTCGAATAGGGTGAACTTTGATTAAATAATAACCGATAGAAAAAAACCCTGTTTGACAGTATTTAGACAAAGATCATGTTAGCTGAGAATAATCATGAAATTATACATGTATGATTCACAGGACTTGAAGGAACATAAGCAACAAGACAGTGGATTTCAAGTAGGAGGGCTTCAATACTCACAAAATTGGTAGATGGGAGGCAAGCCTGATGGAATAGGGAATTTGAGAAAGCTGGCAGTTCCTTAAAGAAGAATATTAATAAGGCTCTCTCCTTGTGGAGGAGAGATAAGAAGTCAGTAAGAGATCAAGTTGGCTAAATTATGAGCCTTTCATTGACTTCAAGCACAGGAGAAAATGATACAGAAAGTAGAAAGTAGGTCAGGTTACTAAGGAGAATAAAGACGTTGTGGGAGCTCTCAGTGACCTAATCAAAAAGGTTAAGACATGAAGTGAGATGAAATAGCAAGGCACATTACTTAGGAGAAGCCCAAACGTTGACACTTAATAGAAGATTTGGAGAAGCCTAAACTGATGAATGCTTTATTCTGTGCTGATCTTCACTTGCCAGCAGGTAGACAGCACTATTAATACCTGTACACAAAGGAGTGAAATGACAGCCAGAGCAGGAGAGCAAAACAGCAGAGGGAGTTTCTCAAAATGATCATGTAAAGTTTTTTGTCAAAGGAATTTAGGCAGCCCTTAGCAACTTTTTCTCTTTTTTTTTTTTTTTCTTTTTTTTTTTTTTTTTTTTTCTTTTTTTTTTTTTCTTTTTTTTTTTTTTTTTTTTCCATGGGAGTGCCTGGAGGTGAGGTACCCAGTGGGTGTAGAATGTGGATGGATACTAGGGAAGTGTGGTCTAGAGGAAATGACAGTAGACTGATTCGTTCTCACAGAAAAACATAACACACAAGCATTTCACCTTGAAATGAAGGATATAGTCAGTGAAGCCCTTCAAGGTTTCCTCAGGGTTTGGCTGTAACCAGGGTTTTGTATAGTGCCCTGTACAATGGAGAGGTCCTGAGATGAGAATCCCCATCAGAGCAACACAGACCATAATTCAAAATGATCTTGACAGAATGGATGTATGACCTGAAAAATGAGGACATTATTTAATAGGGAATGATTACACTTATGTAGGAATAATCAAGTAGATGAGTATAGGATGAGAAGAAAACTCTCTGGACATTCTGAAATGGGTGAAGAGGCTATAGAGAGCTGCAAAATAGGCAGAGATGAATGATGGCAAGCTTTGTGAAGTACTTAGTGTCACAGGGAATGTGTGAACAGGAGCACAGGCTGCCCTGTGATGTAATTACTTCTGTGTAGCAAAGTGATGGCCTTAGACAGAGAATTGTGCCATTTTTAGTTCTGTCCTTCAAGACAGAGATGATCTATTCTCTCGCTGAGAACAGTTTAAGACATGACCTACAAGAAAATACTGGAAGAATTTGGCTTGTTCAAGCTAAAAAGAGGTGATAAGAATATACTACCTTCCTTATTTAATTTTCATATTACTTTTTACATATTTTTCCTCTATTTTCTCAAGTTAAAGAAAAAAGGCGAGCATCATCTCTAAATGCATTTTTAAAATGGAAAAAAGTATAAGACTTGACCTTCAGCAAGGAAGTTTCAATTTGAGCTGCAGACTGTTATTGGGGCTTCATTTACAAATACTCATCGGGAATGTCAGGAATGCCTTGGGCAAGGAGATGAGTGGACCAGGTGATGCCATCTTGGATTTATTCCAGCCTGATTTTCTGTGGTGTGAGTGAATGAGATTTTTATTTGCATTACTATTTGGAGGCTGTGACCCCTCTCCCTACTAATGCCACGCTGGCATGTGACAGAATGACAAGAGGATGAACAGGAATACTGCTGGCAGGAATCACTTGTTGCCCTATCTTTACTTTCAGACCTCTAGTCACCAAAGAGAGGGCTATTATCCCATGGCACAGCTGATTTTTCACTTTACACAGAGAGTGAAATTCATATATAAGCCTTTGATTGAAAACTGTTTATTTCTGTGTGATGTGTAAATACCACATTATCGCTTCACAATTGATGAGTGAGCAGAAAAATAAACATCTTTGTGATCATTTGTTTGTAATACAAGCAAATCTGTTCACATTATGAAATGAAATAATTTTGCCAGCTTTTAAATACATTTTTTTCATTTTCATTGTTTGTCATGCTTCAGAATGGAATAAATCTTCATGAATATTGTAGAAAGGCAAAATATAATTGCTGAAGAGAGAAATTGGCAAGGAGTTAGGACTTGTCTATCACTTGTCATCTATCAGTTGCAGAGGAGGCATAAATGACTCTTAGACTCTGAGATGGTTTGTATTAAGACAGAGTTTGTTGTGCTTAATGGCATTTAAACCTTCCATAAGCCAATATGTTTCAGCCTTGTGTGCTATCAGTTTTAGAAAAAAGTTGTAGACAGAATTTCCTAGAAATAAATGATGCTGTGGGTTGATTGATACATATGAACCCAAAGCCCCCAAAGCCTGTTTGGCAGCTAAAAAATACAGTGAGGAACCAAGGACAAGAGTTATACTTTTCTTCTTAATAAATCTGTTCTCATGAGCCATAAATAATTCTGATATCTAGGACGATTTTTTCAGGACAGAGAGCATCATGTTTTGGTGTTTGATATGGTTACACTTACATGTCATTTGTTCCTGTACATAAGAAGTTGCTGTACTGTGTTGAGAGATCTGGATTTTATACTGTCAGAATGTGTAATCAATGGAGTTTTAAATATTCTTTTTTTTTTTTTTTAACTTGTGGGAAGTTATGCATAATGCAACATGTGAGAATACCTTTAGCACTGCTGTTAATGAAAATCCATTTTTTGAAAATCTCGGGCTTTAATGAATGCAGGAATGTGTTATTCCTTGCAGACATTATTTTGAAGATTATCCCAGGTTATTAGATTTGATTAAAGGATTTTATGCTTGACTTGCTCGAGAGCTGAGGATTAAGCAATAAGGAGCTTTCTCCTATGCTGTATCTTTGGGCTTATCATTTCAGTACCTCAGGGCTTTGATTACTTACCCAATTTTGTAAAACATACAGATTTTGTTAATTTACAGCTTTTCAGATCAGTCAGAGCTATTAAGCCTGCTGGGTGATATCCTGCCTGACAAGCCCTATTACAGGTTAGGTTTGCTTCTGCTGGCTTGACCAACGTGTGCCCTTTGTCAATACACAGCACTCAGCCCTTGTGGGGATCCCAATCTCTCCATACAGGGACTTTGGTGTCCTTGGGGATTGAACTGACCTACCTGTTAGCAAAGTTTTGGGCATCAGAAACTTCTTAAAAAAACTTACATGGAGGACATGGTGTTCTTCAGCTTCATTCAGAGACAAGGACAGACCCTAAGATGGTTCAGGGGATGCCTGTCTGGATTGTTTGTCTGCTTTACTGTAAAATATCCCTGATCTGCCTTTGCACAGGACCAGGCTTCTTTGTGTGAAAGAAGCTGATGCTTTCTTCCAGAGCCTTTGGAGGGAAAGGTGAGGAATCCAGATGCTCACTTCACTGTTACAATGGTTTACAGACAAGAAGAGAAATGTGTTCTCACTCCATGGATGGTGCAGACAGAGAGTGTAAGTGTGTGTCTGTATGTCCTCTTCTGAAGGCAGTGCAGAGGTGGTCAGAAGTGCATCAGCAGGGTCAGAAGATCACTGTGAATTACTCTCCTGAGGATAAAACCTCATGCTTCTCATGGTTCTGCCTCCCATGTACCAGGAGTTAGAGCTATAAGATGTTTTCTCTGCACCAGTGGGTGTGCCTGGCTGTTGTGCTGTGCTTGTGCTCACCCATAGCCTGTGCATTGGGGATGTCCAGGTGGGAATGCTGTCACTCACATCCTCCAGCCAAACCTGCAGCAGTTTCAGCAGATGATCTGCTGCAGGTGCCTTTGTAGCCCAATCTTCCCACATACACTGTCAAAGAGCAGGTCAGATTCAAGAATGTGGGTTTGTGTTTTGGGTTGGTCAGTACCAGTAGATGAACCTCACATAAATATGGTCTTTGTTCCTGGCAAAAGACTTTCCTTGTCCCTAAACAGCTGCCTGAAGGATACAGCTTTTGTTTCTAGAACACTCTGTTTTGCTGGTTCTTCAGCTCATTTCCAGAGTGGGATGAAAGACCTTGGAATTTAGAACAAAACAAGACCTCCACCTCTTCAACCCAACTTCCCACAGACAGATTGCCAACAGAACAAGTCCAGCAGATTTCCCAGGCTGCTTCTTGATATTTCAAGACCCTACATGTGTATAGATTCCTCAAATGTTCTTTGAAATATGTGGGCTGGTGGTCACTTTGGTGTTAAACTTCAGTGTACAGCAGCAGATAAATACAGTTGCTAAGCATTCACAACCTCTAATGCTTTTAATTGTTACTGCCCCATCTGACTTCATGTTCCCACTTTGGTCTGTAATTTTGATTTTCTTTTTCAAGCCTTGACCTCTTTTCCATTATCAAAGAGCTGAAAAACAGGCACCATTCTTTTACTTCTTATTCCCTGGGGTCAGTTCATAACTTATTCAGTGTATTAATTGCGAGTTTCACCGTGCTTGGCTTATCTTTCTTCAAACAACTCATTTGCAGAGCTGCATTTCAATCTGGTTCCAGTTCTTGTTTGAAAGAAATTAAACTTAGATTGAGCAGAAATCAGAGTCTGTAGCTGTTAACCCTTGGGAGTTCAGGGAAAGCTCTGGACTGCACAGCTTTTATCAACTTTTAATATGTAGGGTGGTCTGGGTGGTGATGGGACATAGAATTCAGTTACAGCAATGCCAGAGGAGAGGTATGAAAGGGAGCCAAGACATTTCTAATGCTGTTAATGATGTATATTCCTTTGCTTTCCTTCCTTGCTGTTTCTTGGCAGGACCCTCCTTCTTTTTTTACATACTGTCCCTGATGGAAGCATTTTGGCAGGTGGGATAGTACAATGGTGAATTGTACTCAGAATAGTCTGCTCAGCTCATTTCATCTCAGTTGTCCCTTTGCAAGTTTGGGAGGTGTGGACCTGAGCAACCTTAGGGAGCAGTAAAAAAATTCCAGTGACTAATAATTCAGAAACCCCTCCTGAACAAAACACACCATTTTTGTTTGGTTTGATGTTGTTTTAATCAATCAATTGAACTTACTAAAATGTGATCCATATTCAGACATTAAAAACCTTTCACCTAAATTAACTTTTGATAGAACCATTTTATTAGTGTTCTTAGACTTCCAACGAGGGGTAACGATGGTAAATCCTTAATGTATATGCTGCCATTTTAAAAATTAAATCTGTGCCCTGATGTGTTTTAATGTTTTATAGCTATTATATGAAGCCCCTTGGGATGTTCTCATAAAAGGTGCCCCATAAATTTTATATAGCCTTGTACTGCATTGTATTTTATTGCAATATTTCAGCTTTTCATAAAACCTCCAAGGCATCATTTTTTTTTTTCCTGAAGGCCTCCATGAGAGAAAGACATCAAAATTTGTGTTGGCAATTTCTAGTGAAAACACCTACCATTTGCAATTGTCATCTCAGTTCTCAGTGACATATTGCCTTCTGTCATTTTCAATGGAAAAAAGCTTAGGTGTAAAAGATACAAATGGAGATGGATCTGTAGGAATAAGAGGGATCTATTTCGTATGTACTTCTGTCTCTGATTACACACCAGTTGGTTTCTCTCTGCTTGTTTTACTCTCCTGCTGAGCTTTCACAGGCTTTCCTGCAGTTTAGCTGCTTCTGCAAAAACAGCCAGGGCCACATCCTACAGGGGATGACAGAGACAGGTGCTGGGTGGGGTCCATTTGCTCCCAACTCCTCATGATGGTCCCTGGGGATAAGTAAATGAACCCTGGGGCAGCATCCAAGCTTGGGGACATCGCCCTGTGATCCCCATTGGCAGGGAAAAAGAGAGAGATGCTGATTTTGCCAGCCCCCTGGAGACCTGTAGTCCCTGCAAAGGAGAGAAGAAATGGTCTCCTGGACGGTAACCTGAAATTTAGTACATGAGCTTAATTCCCATATATGCCACAACACACTGTCAATGCATTGGCATGATATTAGAGAAGAGCAGGTTTATAATGTTATTTTGGAAGCCTAAAGATGCAGTTTCTCTTTGTGTGGGGGGATCTGAAATGTTCTGGGATGCTCAAATGTTTAAAAACTGGAGATGGGTGTGTGGAGAAAACTGGGACAGATGTCACCTCACTGTCAGTGTGGAGTGCCCAAGGCTGTGGTGCCTTAAGGGAAGGAGTCCTTCAGGAAAGCCATAGTGCTGTTCCAGAAATTGCAGCTGCTCCATCTCCAAACACCAGTGAGGAGGGATTGCAGAAACCCAGCAGTTCAAAATAGACTGTTGCAGACATTGGGGAATACAGAGGAAGCTCCTCCACACTGTGAATGTTCCTCAAAATCACATCAATTGTTTCTTAATGTGGAAAAGATTTTGCTGCTACTGCTTTGCTCAAGGATTGAATTTAATCCTTGCTTGAATTGCTTTGGGGCATGCAGAAAGGAGGTACTTTCCATGTCTTTCAATTTCTTCAAGGGCCATCAATGCTTTTTCTTGAAGCCTTACTTGCAATGTTGCTCAGTTATCAAATAAAATGCTCTCCTAGATTCCAAGTTAAGACAAGAAATACTTAAATCAGAATGCTTAAAGCAAAAGATAATTTCAAAAAAGTCCCATGAGTTTTCAGGCTTATGATGTTTCTGAGCATTTGTCATCCTCTTCAGTTATTTTTGACAGGACCAGGGATGTGCCTTCAAATTCTGCCCATCAACAGATCTGACAGTACAGGATATATCAGAGCTGCTGCCTCTAAGCAAATTACTTGAGAGCTAATACCTCCTAACTTGTGCCTTTTGAATGATCCATGTATCTTCTACTCCCCTTGACCCCCACTTCATCTATGATCTAATTCAGAGAGTGAACTTAAGTGAGAAAAGGAAAGAAAGTTTTGAAACATGGTAATTTCTTGTAGCTTTCCCTACTGAGTTTTCCTCTTGGGATCTGGATTGGTTCCTGTATTAGTGTGCTGCTGGTCCTAATGCCTCTATAAATCCACTTACTGCCTCACTCCTTGCTATTTGATTCTGTTCATCATTATTATCCACCCTTGTCAGCAATTTTAATCACAGTGATGAAACCAGATTAGAGCTATTTAAATATGCTAATATGGTGACAAGCAATTGAAGGGTTTCTTATAAATGACTGAAAATCAAACATAACTTCCTGTGCTTTGCTGCACCTTATTAGCTGTGATGTTTCTGCTTGTCAGGTAAGTTGTACTGTCACTTTCTTTGTGGTCTGACTTACCCTTTTGATCACTCTCAGTTCATTTCAAATCCCAAATTGTGTTTGTGCATTTCTCTCCTCACCAAGGTGGGTTTGTAAAACTGCACCACAATTTGCACCCAATTGCAATGGACCATAAGCTACCAGAAAAGCAGGGGATCAGCCAGGAACAGTTAAACAATCACTGGAGAACTTCAAAGACTGAATCAGGAATTCTTGTCATCTATTTTGCAGCTATGAAGGCAGGAGGTTTAAATGTAAACTGACCAGCACAGCACAGGAATACAAAGGTATCACAGAGTAGTCAAATCTCCTGGTGAGGGGCTTTTAGCATTACATCAAGACACTTTCTGCATGTCAGATAGTGATAGGACAAGGGGGAATAGTTTTAAACTAAGAAGAAGAGATTTGGATTAGGTGTTAGGAAGAAGTTCTTTATTCAGAGGGTGATGAGACATGGGCACAGGATGCCCAGAGAAGTTGTGGACACCCCTTACATGGAAAAGTTCAAGACCAGGTTGGATGGGGTTTTGAGCTACCTGCTCTAGTGGAAGGTGTTCCTGCCCATGGCAAGAGAGTTGGAATTAGATGATCTTTTGGGTACCTTCCAACTCCTACCCTTCTATGATTCTATGATTGGTACAAGACCGAATTTATCGCCAAGCTTAATTTGGTCAGCTGGAAGTATAACTTCATTTCATGCTTCTGACTAATCTAATTATGGCAGCAAAACATTGAGATTAGCAGTCTCCAGTGTAACCCTAAATGAAAAAGACAGCCCAGATCCCAGCAGAGATCCTGGCCTGTGCTGTAATTCTGGCAGAGTGGGAGGCAGTGGGAATAGAAAAGCAGTGTGTCTGCTTTGTGGTTGCAGCAGAAGTGCTTGTCCTACACAGACTTACATGGGAGATAAAGACTTTGCTGGAGGATGGGGTCTCTAGACAGCTTTCCTCAGGAACACGTGGGTTTTTTCCATGTTTACAAACCAGGCTAGTAAAGAAACTGTTCACAAACTTGTAACAGAAGAATTGAATATATAGACATTTTTTGTGGTAGGGGGGAGGCTGTGCCTAGGTTGCAATGTTTAATAAAAATTAATTTGTGCCAGATATTACCATTTCACAAAAAATAATCTAAAGAGGATTTAATTTTATGCATTGTATTTTTCTGAGATCTTCATGACCCTTGGTGTGCTATGTTATTGTACACTCCTGTGTAGGGCTGGGAGATGTATGTACAGGTGATCATTTGGGAGAGGCTGGACGTCCATGTACATTGTAGCCCGCAGTGGTGAGATCTCAGCTGTTATAGACACATATTAGGGAGAGATTTAAAGCAAATCCTGAGCAGCTGTAGAGTCCCTGAAAAATGAACTCCAGAAAGAAAGGACCTAAGTCTTCAGTTTACTAAAAACAGAGAATTTGAAATTTGCAGGGCCCTAGGAGTTGGACAGGAAGTACTGAGCTTAACCCCCAGAAAGGGAGGTTCAGGTTAGAATGACATTGGAGTTAGGAAAAGTCTTTTTGGAAGATCTGTGGAGCTGTGTGGAAGATGTACAATTTCCACCACTGGAGGTCTTTCAGAGGCACTCGGAGCAGCATTGCTTGGGATGATTAAAGCATGGCATGTCCTCAGCTAGGACATAGCTTATAGATCTGCTGGTGTCACTTCCTTTCTATTTACTGCATCAAAAGGAGTAATAAGGAAGTATAAACCCACGAAATGCCATGATTATTTGTAATTTCAAATAAAGAAAGAAATAGAATATCTAGAAATCTAGAAAGTCTTCCACCCAAAGAATTCTCAATTCTGGATAATGAATGTTAGATGCACCCCAAGATAAATTTGGAAAGTGCTAAAGAGATTAAATCATACACATGTCATTCCTTTCAAGGCAGGATGTCATTTCCATGTTTTACATCAGAACAAATACTATAAAGCTACAGTGGTTTGCAAAGCCCGTCTTCACTCAGACAGAAAAGTCTCTTACTGTCATATATTCCCAAGTAAACTCCTTGAGAGTGAGCTGGGAGAGAGTGAGTGACCTTCAGCAGAAGAATGAGGTCATGGGCTGAGGATACCTTGGGATGCCTTGTCTTGTTACATCACTGTTGCAGGCAATGAAGAAAGCGTTTCAAGAGGTAGCAAAAATCCAGCTCTTACCAGGGATTTACAGTCTAGCATGATAAATCACGTTCACTACCCAGGCATGAGAATAGTCTTGATGCTATTTCTACTACTCATAAAATCAGAGGCTTGCTTTATGTAGGAGCAGGCATTAAAACTGGGCTAATAATTCTGCCCTGCTATGCATAAATATAGCAAAAATATCTATATGTCCAAGAATGCCAGCCTTGCCTCTGAGTTTGAAAAGCTAATGGAAATAAATCAGAGTGTATAAAACCAGGAGAGAAATGTAATTAACGCCTCTCAGTGTACTCCTCTCCAAATAAGAATCCCCTGGCAAAAACTACACCTGTGAGCAACTGGGTAATGTAGAGTGTCACTTACAGCCGTCACTAATGGAGCTCTCAGTATGTAAAATGATGAGCTCTCAGCCCCAGGGTTTATTGAAGATGTTAAATAGTTCAGAGCACATAAACACAAGCTGAACTGAACTCTCAGCTCAGCTTTGCCAAGAGATCTGCAAAAGGAAGATTGAAATGGGAGACAGCAGAAGCTGCTGCCATGGATCCTCTCACCCTCCCTAGCCAGGACAAGGATCTTTTTTAGAGTCTGTTTTCTTGTGGTTGTCTATAATCTGTGATTGAAAGGGACAGATCTGAAGTTAATTATATATTGGGGGGTGCTGAAATGTTGTTTTTCCTTTGTTGAATTATTGTTGTCATGCTGAGTTGAGGCAGCCAGAGGTTTATTTCTTGTTGTCACATAGATTTATTCTGCAGTATTCTGTGATAAGAGCAGGGGGGAAGATGCATTTCAAAATCTGCCAGAAATCTAATTGTAAATGGACTTTAAAAACATCATGCCTTTTATCATCATTTTACTGAACTCCCCTGAAATTATCTACTTCAACTTTGAATTTTTCTACTTCATTTTCACCTACTGATGTTCCAACAAGTAGCTTGAATAAAACCAACCAGTGATATTATTTTTCTTTTTTGTTCTTCTCATTTTGTATGTCCCAAAAATTTATTGCCAGGGCCCAGCTAGGAAAGTGGTCATTGATTTAAGTTCAGCTCCCTGAAAGATAGAAGGTGTTTGTGGTCTTAGAAGATCTGCTTCCCTGAGGTTTGGTTTCATATGTTGAAGGAAGCTCTTACATCTCTAGGAATGAACAGCATTAGCCACAACAGAATCTTCAGGATTTTATTAAAAGTAAATAATACTTAAAAAATTCTAAGAAGAACATAATTACAGAATGATTAACCAGCATCTACAATCAAATACTTTCCCTGGCATCATTGTTAACAGTGTTCAGCTAATCCTTTGGAAGAGTTTTTACTTATACAATTTATTTTCCATTTTCACTTCCATTTATCTGTTTTTATGATAAAGAATGCTTAATCCACCATTCATCACTGGTCTTACTATGATCCATTTTTGAACACTTAAATCTGATTATACCAGTGATGTATCTCAGGGAATTAGCACAGCAAAGTGTGAACAGCAGGACATTATCTGGGTTTTATTTTTGTGTGGGTAACAATTTTCAGGTGATGTTTCTAAATTTTTGTAACAAAAATAAATGAAATGGCTGCTGAAGGGGAATGCAGGAGAAGGGAGGATTAGGCTTAAGGTTAAAATGGGGTTAATAACAGCCAGGAAGAGTGGTTTTGTGAGAGCTTATCAGCATCACTCTCTCCATGGATGTAAGAAGAAGCCTGGAAGGAGCGTGGATACTGCAACAATTCAGTTGGGGATGGCTCCCTAGTGCTCTTGTGTTCATTTTTACTCATTCTGTATAAACCCACAGAATTCAGGGAAACTTAAGGAAAGAAGACATGAGTAATGCTGTCCAAAGTGATGAGCAACAGAAGAGACCAGACCTGGTTTTGGTGCTACACCAGCAATCCAAGGCCAATGTCTTGTTGATTTCCAAGAAGAGTAAGGCCTGAAGATTGGTGGTTGTTTGCCAAGGTAGTCATGGGTGTTTGCTGGCAACTTGTACTGGGGAGGAGAGGTTTCTGCTGCCACAGCTCATTCCTTCCCCTTAAACAGCACAGCAACAGTGTCACATGTGCGGCACAACCACACTGCAAAGCTTTTGTCAGCACAGCTGTTGGTCACAAATCACAGCTTACCCAGCTGCTGGGTGAAACAAGGGTTGTAGCAACAGCTGGTGGCAAAGATGTCTGCTCCAGGCCCCATTCCTCAAAAAAAAAAACCAAAAAAACCCCTCCTGCTCTAGCAGCTCTGGAAAGAAAAGAAACCCAGAGCTTTGCTTACACCAGTGTTGTTGTTCCTAAAAATTACAGAGCTATTTTGTTATAAAGTTCCTCCATTAAATTATGCTGGGAACTAGTTTGCAAAGTTTCTTTGGACATATTTGGGTCAGTTCCCACCAGAAGTTTTTAAACCTTGCCCAAGCAAACCTTTCTTTGCTGTTCATTCTTGATAGTGATATGCCATTGAGGTGTCAAGCAAGAACAGTATTGCAAAATACAAGAACAGCACAGGTAATTTATTGCCCTGATAATAATAAAAAGGTGAGAATAATTACTTGTTATGCATGGAAATTAAAATAATGGTATTTCCCTCTAAAGCATTGTAGCTTCCTGCTGCACAACCCAGTTCAAATGCTGCAGGCCTTAAGGAGAAATCTGGGATGGGTGCAAGTTGTGTGGAGTGTAGGAGCATGAGAGAAATAGCAGGGAAAAAGATCACCTTGTAGGCAGATTTATGTAGGACATTTAAAGAAAAAGGTGGAAGGTCTGGACTTGATCTATTAGAGAATAGCTGGATTCTACTCTTGGGCAAACAGTAGGAGAGGAGATTTATAGACCCTTCTGGGCAATGTTCAAGTCCGTGGCTTGTTGTATGTCATTCAACCAGCCCTGTTTCCCTTGCCCCTTCTATACTGAAATATGGCCCTGCTGAGAAGGTAATGGAGAGTGGTCAGAGAGGCTACAGAGAAGGTGGAGGGCAGCCTGGGTAAGGCTGATGTGAGTGTGGGTAATGGAAGAGGCAATAACAGAGGTGTTGAGATCATGAATTAGCTAATCAACACCTTTTTGTCAAGCTAAAAACTCTTCAAGAACAGTCTTCATTTTATAGGCAAAAGGAAAGAATCCTGCAAACTGATTAATCTTTCCAAAAGAGGACTAACAGCTCATACAAAGGCAGAATTATGTCCCAGCTCTTCTGCCACGAGCCATTGAACTTCTAGTGAAATATGAAGGTGCCATTTTTGGCCAGATTGGATTAGTAAAACAACCACATCTATTAGCAAAACTTAAGGCACTGTGAGATATAGTTATCCTATGGAAAAAATGTGCTGCAATATAAAAGGTGGGTTCATTTGGTATTCTGGAGACGTAAAGTCATTGAAACTGCTTTTGTTAGAACAGCACAGGGGGAGGGAACTTATGAATAGGAACAAAAATGCTTTTGTGCTTATATTAACTGTGAAGTGACTTAAGTGTCATACAGAACACAGGTTTCCTTTCCTTTCCTTTCCTTTCCTTTCCTTTCCTTTCCTTTCCTTTCCTTTCCTTTCCTTTCCTTTCCTTTCCTTTCCTTTCCTTTCCTTTCCTTTCCTTTCCCTTTCCCTTTCCCTTTCCCTTTCCCTTTCCCTTTCCCTTTCCCTTTCCCTTTCCCTTTCCCTTTCCCTTTCCCTTTCCCTTTCCCTTTCCCTTTCCCTTTCCCTTTCCCTTTCCCTTTCCCTTTCCCTTTCCCTTTCCCTTTCCCTTTCCCTTTCCCTTTCCCTTTCCCTTTCCCTTTCCCTTTCCCTTTCCCTTTCCCCTCCCCTCCCCTCCCCTCCCCTCCCCTCCCCTCCCCTCCCCTCCCCTCCCCTCCCCTCCCCTCCCCTCCCCTCCCCTCTTTCTCCTTTTTTTTCCCCCATCCTTCTGATTGAGCTTCTTCCTTCATTGTGATGTTGAGATAAATAGAATGGAAAATAAATGTTAGGTGAATGGACAACTTGTATTCCAGCTCATCCATACATTAGAGATGGGTACCCAGCTCTGATTGAATTTACCACAGCAGGTGGATTGCTGGGGTAGGGCAGGGAGAGCTGCCTTGGGCAGGTGGAGGGGCTGGATCTGCCTGGAGAGCTCCATGGGGAGCCCCAGTAACAGCATTCCATATCAACACATCACAGTGGATCCTCAGATCAATACTCCTTTGGTTTGCATACCTTGTAAGGCTGAATGATTAATTGAGCAAACAAATGCAGAAGAATGACAATTCCCTACTGGAGATGGCTAGAGGAGCAGCATGATTCTCTTTCCAGTAAATCTGGAGGCTTGTGTGTGTTGTCACATCTCATTTTCAGAGAATGCTGCTTAGGTCTCTGCTTGACCAGCTGAACAAGATGTCTTGGGTTATGGAACCAAAAAAGTGTATTCTATTTCATTTGTTGAAAGCAGTTGGGGAGATGTTTTTCTTTATCTCTTGTAACTCTGCGGGGAGGGGGGAGGATGCCTTCTGATAATGGGCCAACTGTTCAAACCAGGTGGGGCAGTGTTTCTTATCTCTTTCACCACCCATCCTCCTTCCAGGGGGATATCTTCTGCTAATGGGCCATTAAGGCTCACTAATGGCATGACATATTCCATTGTGAGATGCTCCACTCAGTGGGGGGAGCCAACCATTCCTACCTGGATAAAAACTGAGATGTAGGAACACAAGATATCTGGTTCCACTGGATTCGTGGAGGAAGACTGGACCCTTCTCACCATCACTGGACCATTTTCTATAGGATCATCTCTGCTCCAACAGAAACACATCTGCCACTGCAGGAGGACTTACTTTTGGAGTGCTTCAAACACCCTGATCAACAGGGTGTTAGGTTGTATTGTTCCATTTATTTTATTTTACCTTTCTTTTCCTCTCTTCTCCTATTAAATTCTAACTCTGACTGGGAGTCTCACTGGTTTTGCTTTCAAACCAGCACATAAGAGCTGATGGGAGAGGGACTCATGGTGCTCACACATGAGGGATTGTGTGACCTCTCCAGTCTTGTGTTTCCACTGGATAAGAAAATGGGACAGGGGTTAGCATTTCAGTGCTCTGCCTGCTGAACCCTTCTCTGGATGGTCAGAAAATGGCCTTGCTTAGAAATTCCTGTGCCATATTCATGCTTTGGGCTGATTTTCTTTTTTCACACAGCTTTCAGCACAAGAGTCATTGCTCAGCTGTCCCTTGAGATGGAGAGTCCAGAATTTTATGAGTATTTTGCACTCCCCATTCTAAATGTGCTCCATATTTGTCCTCTGACATTTACAGAATCATAGAACATTTGGGGTTCTAAGGAACTTTTAAAGATCATCTAGCCCAACTTCCCTGCAATGAGCAGGGTTGTCTTCAAACCCCATCCAACCTGACCTGGAATGTTTCCAGGGATGGGGAATCCAGCACCTCTCTGAGCAACCTGTGCCAGTGTTTCACCACCCTCACTGTAAAAAGTCTCTTCCTTATTTCTAGCCTGAATCTGTCCTCTTTTAATTTGAAATCATTGCCCCTTGTCCTGTCACAACAGGACCTGCTAAAGAATTTCTGTTTTTCATGTAGCCCCTTTAGGTACTGGAAGGTGCTCTAAGGTCTCCCCAGAGCCTTTTCTTGCCTGGATTGATCAAGCCCAGCTGTCTCAGCTTTTCCTCACAGCAGAGGTACTCCATTCCTCTGATGGTCTTCATGGCCTCCTCCAGACTCACTCCAACATGTCCATGTCCTGCTTCCTTCTGCCTTAAACATCTCATTCCACTCTCAGAAATCCCTTTTCTCTGTGGGACGCAAGGCTGACACAACCACTGTCTATGAACCAAACTAAACTCACACCAGGATCCCTGAACTAGGCGATTTCAGCTACGCCCACTGAACTCCTTACAAGCAGCCTTGTGCCTGCAGTTGACCTCGTGAACCTTGGTTCTCAGAGTTGGCAGCTTTGGCTTTCTGTAGCTTTCAGTAGGTGACAAGGTTGAGCCTTCCCCTAGAAACCAATTTAGAACTTTTTTCCCTTTCAGTCTTTTCCGTGGGGCGTTGTCTCCCATAACTACTCCTCCCTGGAGATGCTGTCCATCTGTCAGAAGCTGCTATCACTCCTTCCCACCACACCTTCCCCTGGGCTGCTCCTCAGCATCTCTGCTGTCAAACCCAGCTGCCCTCGACCCTGCTATGGACTTTGGAAGTGCAGACTGAATACGGTCACACAAGGGCTGTCTGACACTGAGGTGCATGATGAAGTGATGACAGGGAGTTTGCATTTGTTGCTGATTTCATCCTCTGCTCAGGGTGACTGCAACCCTTAGGAAATGTAATTCTTGGTGTAGAAATTGTAAATACTTTGGTGGTATTCAGTTTTCAAGAGGAGAAAGGAAAATGGAGGCACTTGTTATGGTAAGTTTTGTACTGCACAGAAATGAGGACACAGCAATGTGCATGTGTATTTATTGCCTCTGGAGGCTGGGTGGAGCTTTTCAGCTTGTACTTTGGCAGAAACAGGTTCAAATCCCAGCTTTGTTTAGCTGATAACAGTGCCTCTCTGTCCTTGTCATCCTGGATCTGGTAAAATGAGAGCTGAATTTATCTCTTCAGGCATCCAACTCTACTAACATCTGTGTCCTCCACTCCCAGCCTCTGGTGTAAGCTGCAGGAAATGGCAGAACTGCAGAACCTGTGGCAAAGTTTCCTTCTGATCAGTTCTGTACAGAGGAAATATTACAGAGAGTTCATTTCCAAGGCATGTGGAGAAGTGGAAATAGTACTTTCTAATTAAAGATTAAATTGCCACTTAGGTACTCAGACAGGCGTTAAGCCACCTTCTGAGCTCAAGGAAATGACTCCATGTCAGAAAGAAGGCATAAATCACCTGAGAATATGAACTTGAAGTGACTTGGTGGATTGATATATAGAGAACAGCTCTTCTAGCTGTATTTATTTAAAAAACCAACATGAATTACTGAAGGGATATGCTTAAGACAAAAACCATTCAGCTTGATGCAGGAGTATCTTCAATAAAGCAAGAAAATCTGTGTGCAGGTGACACAGGAGGTAAGAGCTGATGTTATAACTGGTCTCAGGGGATGTCACTGCCAGGGAGCAGGAGAGGAATCTGAAATGAATTTTGTTTTGGGAGACACCAATCTGTGAATGTCAAAACTTAAGGGCAAACAATCAAGAGTTAAATTCAAGACAGGAAAATCAGCTGCACTTGAAATATTGTTCCTTTCCATACTTCTCCTTCTCCAGTTAGCTGCCATAACTTTATTGAAAGATTCAGAAATACTTACCACAGGCCACATCTTTCTCACTTTGCTAATAAAGATTAGACTTAAAAGACTATTTATTGCAGAAATGCTGCTATGATGAGTCACTGCCCCAGTGATCTGCTCTGTGGATAAGTCCCAGACAAATCACAATATACCAGTGGAAGAAAGTAGGAACAGAAATGTCTATAAAATTGGCCTCAAATATCTGAGGATTGAAGTAGACTTCTAATCAGAGGGATTATATCACTCATGACCGTAACTCCCTCACCTTATCCTTGGTGGGTAGTGCCTCCTGTACCTGTCTTCCCAATAAAACCAAAGTTTGTTTTCTCTTTATGTGTGTAGGCTGCGTGGAAGACAATGACATCTGAGGGTTGAAACAACTCTGGGTTCTCCCATGATCAGGCTGAGATGATAAGAGCCTATCTGTATTTTTTTTATGCTCAGTGGTAGAAAATACCTTCTTGCAAGTTGTCCAGAGCCATTAGCATTTCAGCTGCATTAGTGCTTCCTTCATGCATGTAATCACAGCCATTGCCACTGCTCCTCTTAGACCTGGTGAGAGGAAGTAATTATCAAAGGGAGAAAGGAGAGCCCAAGGGCAGGGTTATACCTGAGTGCTTTGTATTTCAGACACCAACAGTGTCACAAGCCCTGAGAGCCTCCCCCACCTAAAAGTAAATGTCGTGTTGGTGGAGCATGACTACACGTGTCCTCCATATAACTCGAGGAAGTTTAGACATCTGCCTTGTTCTTGTGACTTCCAGAGAGTTTCACTGGGGTGAAACAGACCCTTCCTTCAAGGAGTAAAAGGAATTTCCTCTGCTCTTCAGACAAATGTGTCTTTCAAGGAATTGAAAATTCTGCCAGCAGGGTTTCGCTATGCACAATACTGGTCAGACAGACTAAAACTTGCAATTTTATATGTATCTCTGTCATTTCAAAGAAATTATCAGGTAAGTAAAATAGTATGACATTTGTTTTGATTTTCCTTTTTGGGGCTTTGCCCAATTTTTTGAATCTCTGGATAGTGGAAGCAAACTTTGTTATTGTAAGAAGCACTCGGCTCTCACTTGTCAGCTGTAGAAAAATGATGTATAGAGGAGGAGAAAATTTATACCCTTAAACCTAATGTACAGTCATGAAATAGTCTCACTTCCTTATATGACTGCTGCACAAAAGGGTGTGACAGCCTGTTTTTCTATCACCATTAAAACCTCCTTTTTCTACAATGCTTCAAGCTGGACCTTCCCTGGGTTGGTGCCTGTCAATTGCCGTGGCCATTGCCTTTTAGTACCTATTTTTGTCTTTATATGTCAGACAGAGGGGTGGGAATTTTTAGAAGAGGCAAACGCTGGAGGAAATTTTTTGGTAACTTTTTGTGGACTTTTCCAGGCCAAAGTCTTTCTTCTTTCCCTTCATCTGAGAATCAGTGAAGGTTGCCTTGAAGATCTGTGGTTGTTTATGGTAACCCTGTGGAATAGCAAGGCTTGAAACTTCACTGGTTTTGCTATCACTGTGCTCCAGGAGACGTGCTGGGAGGATAGGGACTTGACATAACATTTCTTCTCCTGTCATCTCTGATGAGGCAGATGCACAAACGAAGTTCTAGTTGTTTACTCGCATGTTAATTTTAAGCTTAATTAGTAACACAAGGGGTGCAGGGAATTAGTGTTTGACAAATACGAGAAGACACATTTGGAAGGAGAAGGAAGCAATGTTTGTTTTTAAGCTCCTAAGAGGCTGTTGCCAACTATGAAGAGAAAAGGAAAACAAAGTTGAACTACAGGAAAAGTACTTAAGAGTGTGTCCTTTCAAATACTCCTTCCTCTAATTTTAAAAGGGCAATGACTGCAAATATAAAGAGCAGAGCAAAATTTGTCCTGTACTTAATTTTCTAGAGGAATAAGAGCCAATATGAACCTGGCTGTTCACTCCCCAGGGAAGACATGGGATTAAGTTACAAAGAAAACACCGAGTGCAAAACATTTAAGTTTTATCCACTGGCCCTTCTATGATTCCTGCAGTCCTTTAATAACTTTATTCCAGCCTTATGTTGGTTAAGCCATCAACAAAGATTTTTCCCTCATCACATTATCTAGCCATTGGTGAGGCACAGGGAGAGTGGCTTTAAGGACCCCTGCCAATTTGCTTCCCCTTCCCACTGATGAAAAGCAGCCTTTGTGGAGGATCTCACCTTCTGATATTTCTAAAACCTTTCTTAGACTCAGAATGGCACCAAGGGTCACGTAAAAACTGATGGAGAGTCGAGGCCAAGTCTGAAGGGTGTGACCTGTGTCACAAGCAACAGCACCAGCTGCTCAGGAGGTAAGATTTACCAGTGGCTCATGTTGTGCTGATGTTCCTGGTGTGTTTAGAGGCTGTATCTCCTCCTTTCCTGCTGTGCATGCCATCGCTTACCTGGAAACACAGAGCAGCAAGATCAAAGCTCTTGAAGCAGCTACATTGCACTTGCAAGGTACTTTAAAGTCTTGTGCCTCTGTTCTTGGTGTCAGCTGAACAACCTCAGCAAAACACGGCGGGCTGGCTCCACAGCTTTTGATTCTGAGAGTCACTGGAGGGCAAGCACTCTCTTTGGAATTGGAGGAAAATCAGTAAGAGCAGGTGAAGGGTGGGAATGACTGTGCAGCTCCTGCATGAGGGCTGAGGGGTCACGGTTCCTGCAGCACATCAGCTTTGACTGATTATCTCTCTGGAACAGTGATTTGCACAAGAGGCTTGTCTCAGGTCCTCTCAGCAGCTGGAGACCCTTCTGTTTTTGTTTAGTTTAAAATGTCATTTCAGCAGTGCTGATGAGCAAGGGCATATGGAGAGGGCACAACGCTGTCACTCGTGCTGCAGGTCATGAGGAGCAGATGAGCACTTCTCATCCCCAGAAAGGCTCCATCCAGCCCTGTCCTCCAAGGGGCTCTCTCAGTGCATCTGTGCTTGGGTGGGGCACTCTGCACAGTTGCTCTGTTTTGCCTGTTTTGCTGTTTTGCCTGGGCTATACTTGGTTTTTCCCTGTAACCAATTGTTCCCCTGTGCCAACAATTCAGGGAGAGGGAAGTACAGACCTCCAGGTTTTGATGGTCCCATGGAGAGTTCTTGTAGAGACATTGGGTCCTGCTTCCATTTCCCCACTCCACAGCTCTGTTATCAAAATTTCAGTGGCCATTTATTGCCAATACAATAAACAATAAAGAATTACAAACAATAAACAATTTAGCCAATTGACATTGGGTAAAGTCTTTGGCGTTTGGCATATTTCTGCTTGCATGTACAAAGAGTTGAAGGGTAAAGTGTGAGTCTCTGCCAGGTATGTTTGGTCTTCTGTTCCCTGCTAAACTGGTGAGCATTTACAGAAATTTCAGTGTGACTGGTAGTAAAGTGAATTTGCTCTGGGGTTTCTGAGCAGAGCAGCTGGCCCTGCATAGATCTATCTTCAATGCCCTGCATGAACTGGTCTATACAACTTAAATTGTGGTTTTTTACACCTCCCCTGAGAAACCATTTGCTTTTCCTTGAAATAATGAGGAGCGCAGTGGAAATTGGATTGGTTCCCAAATGCCATAAATCTTTTTCCTGGTTTTGGGAGGGACTTACAAAATCATTGACTAAACTACAAGCAGAATTAAATACATATTATACACTTAATATTTAACTATGTAGGCTATCTTTATTTCTTTTTAAAAAACAAACAAACAAAAATCTAGTACAACTTTTCTCATAATTTTAATTGTTAATGCATTCTGTAGATATTTATGGATAAATGTAGTATATGGCAGATGTAGGGAAATAGCCTTCAACAGCCCTGTGCTCAGTTGCTTGAAAGGAAAAACCCCATTTCACATTTTAAATTTACCAGTTTTGATAAAAGCAAAAGGTATAGAGAGATTTCTTCCTCCTTCAGATTGAGTTGAAGCTGAATATTTTCTGTCTTCCACCAGGGACTAAGTGAAGGATGCTCAGATCTTCCTCAGCAAGGTTCCCTGAAACCACAGGAGAGACTCTTCTTGTCAGGAATTCAATTCAAGGCATCAGCAAAAACCCTGGTTCTTATATCAGCACACAACAATACTTCCCTTTTTGTAAAAGGTCAGCTTTCTCTAGAGCAAAGAGAGATTTTTCTAGAACTAAGAGGCATGTTCTGATAATATTCTCTATGCACAGATTATCTGAAGTTCTTCAAAAATATTCTTCTGGACTATTGTTGCAATATTTTTATATTATTTTTATTTTTCCTTTTCTTAGCATTATCAATCGACCTGGTTTGTTCAACAGAATGTTGAGATGAAAATGATAAACCTATTTTTTTCTTCTGTAAAAAAAAACAAACGGTGGGGTTTGATGTTTAGTCAATTGATTATTTAAAAAAAATTAAATATCAGAATGTAACTTCAATTTTGCTGGTAAAGTTTTGGGTCACAATCATTTTTTGAGTCCATGGCTATCATAACTGAGTTGAACCTGACAACTTTTTGGCAGTCTTCTGCAGCTGAGTAACAATTCCATTGAGGTTCATGTAATAATTCAATCCCACTTCACCTATGTTTAATGGTCACTCATGCTCAAATAAATCTTATTAATAAAACATAATGCCACAGACCTGTGCTGGCTTTGATCCTGCTCTTCTTTTCCTGTGATATCAGTTTCCTGTTCTTTGTGCTACTACAAATAATATACTTCATACTTTAAAGTTTAATCTTTTTACTGTACTTTGTTTGTGTTGTTTTTGTAAAACTGTTCTGCCCGCGTGATTGAAATGATTGCAAATTTTTTCTGCTCGAGCCTCTTTGCATTTTTATGAAAGTTTGTATTGCTCCCCTCAAAGAGACCTAAAATTTCAACAATAATTGTCCAATGCACTTAATTTTTTCTCCTAGAAAAGGAATTAGTATCCTCTCTTGGGCTATGTGCTAAGATTTTTGTTTTGTTTAATCCGTTTTAATTTGGAGAATGAAAAAACATAATTTAACTTGACACAGATAGAAAAAGACAAAGTTTTTGAAATCCAGGGGTTTGAAATCCAACTCAATTCTGTTGAGCTGTTACCAAAACTCATCTTTATTAACGATGTTCTAGTACCTGGGTACTCATTTAGGGACTATTTTATGTTCCCATATTTTATAATATATGTCGAAACAGCTATTAATTCCCTCACTGGTAAATACAGTGCTATATTCAATTTTGTGCATTCATGCCTATTCTTTTCCATCTTTTCAAGTTTTTTTATGGAACAGGATTTCTACCTACTTTTACAAAAACAAAAGTGATATTTTCTTCTTTCTTTGACAGACTGCTTTGCCTCTTGATGGAAACCTAGGTGTTTGCACTACTTCTCTTCATGCAGGAATATTTCCTTTCTCAGTTCTTATTTTAAGGGAGATTTACTGGTTCTGTTGTCTCACCCAATAGTTTGGTTGCCTCTTGCTAGGCTGGTTGGCTGCATTCCTGTCTCCATATGTGATCCTATAGCTGTGCTTCTCAAGATGAGAGATGAAAATCCTGGCCCTGTGTGATTTAATAAAAAATAGTGATATGTGAAAGGGATGATGAATGAACTAAATTCAATTAAAGAAATAACTTCTAGAATAGTGATGTTTCCTGGTCTGCATTCTGTATGATATTCTCCTAATAGAGAAGACATTACCCTCCCATATTTCCCTTTTCTCCCCTGATATCCCTCTTTTTCCTCTTCCCACTGAGGTGCTGTGTGTCTTTTTCCTGTGTGGCTCCACACAACAAGGACCAGGAGCAGTGGGTGGTTCAGACTACACGGAGTTTTGCCTTGCAGAAGGTTGTGAGTGGGGTGAATTTCTCTGACTCCTTGGAGAGGCTGTGTGTGTGAGAAAGGGCTGGCACTAGGGCGGGATTGCAGAGCCTTCCCTTGGGGTGTGGTTTTCTGGGAGGGAGTGACCAAAAGAGAGCAGAGCCGTGGAGCTGGAATTTTAATTCCCTCAGGGTGGAATGTGGTCAGAAACAACCATCAGTTTGGTGTTAAACAGTCCATAGAACATAGAGCAGGCTAGTCTTTCTATTTACCCCTGCCCTGAGCCACTACAACACACTCACTCTGCTCTTGACCTACACATTTTACAGGTAGTGATCCTGCTTTATCCTTTGGCATCATGCCTTCCCTGGGGCAGAGTTAATTTTCATTCACTTTTGCTTTCCTGCACTGCTGTTTTTCCTGATCATGGAGGAGTTGTGGTACTTTTCCAGTGTCTCTTATCTGGGTGTGTTGAGGAGACCTAGACAAAGCCACCTCTTCCTAAATCTTCTGCTGTCACAGGTAGTGCTCCAGAGACAGACATAAATCAGGCCTGATGACTTTTCCTTCTCTGTTGTAATACACCTGGCTCCATTAACTTCAGAACATGAGGCCCCATCTTTCAGAAACTGTCACTACTTTGACGTGTTCAGGGCCTGAAGTGGAGCCTGATGCTGGGGAAGGAGAGGAGCCACGTCCCACCCAACCTTCACACTGCTTTCATCCCTGAAAACACTTGTGTTTCCTGATGTTGGTCATGAGCACAGGGCAACTCCAAACAAGGAGTTTGAGCTGGAGCTGGAAGGGAAGCAACTTCAAATAAGAGACAATTCAGAGCAATCAGCAGCAGCCCTAACATGTAACTCAGGGGTCAGTGCTCCCTTCCCATGCCATTAGCATCAAGGGCAGCCATCATGTGGACAGAGACATGATGTCACTTTGCTTTCCAATTTTCCTCTGTGGGTGAGGGCTCTTTCCTGCCTCTCCCCATTTCATAGCCATGACCAGTCCCAAAAAGGCTGAGAAATGAGCACAGACCTCCTGGTTCAGAAGCTGCTACTGAAAAGGCTGCTACTCAAAGGACTGCTGTCCTTTGCGTGTCTTTCTCCAAATATTAGGCTTGATTTCTTTCTAGGAAATGCTGACTAAATAAACATTAAAGAATGAAAAATGCATAAATGTCTTGCTTTGTAGCACTGAAAAGAAATACCTTAGCACAGTAGCTCTTTCCCCTGCTGTCCCAGCTCTGTTATCTGAGGATGTTGTTGTTATAAGGCAGTTCAGAGGCTGACACACACTTTGCAAATATAGATTGTCTTTCCCCACAGTGCTGCAGTTAAATGTGTTTTTGGGAGGAATCTCTTGGTTTTCCTGTGATCTTTCATTTTAATCTTCCACTCTTCAGCTCTTATTAGCAATACCTCTAAGCTTCTGGGAGGACTGAATTGCCACCAGAGTCAGCTGCACACATACTCTGAAGTCCTTAGACAGATATCAGAATTCATATTGACCATTCCAACATGAAAAGTGTTTGCATTTCTGTGCTTTCTCTCAATACTACTTTGGTATTGGGACACAAATAAATGTTTTCAATCCATCTGAGGACTTTCAACTACCATTTGCTGATGAACACATCTATGAATAATAGCAGTAGGGCACTTGTATCTTTGCCTTCCTCACTGTATTTCTGTGCTTGAGCTACAGAAGCTGAAATGAATAGTGACATGGCATAGCTGGAGCAGTGTGATCAGGGCACACTAATTTGGAAGCACAGCCTGTTTCGTGGGGCTGATGTGATGTTGTGCAAGGACAAGAAACTTTCTGATAAACTCTCAAATGCCTCTTGTGTGCTAAAACACCTCCAGTTTTTCAGCCCTGGAAGATGCATCTCCGAGTCTTTCCAGACTGATGACTGAATCATCTCATTACAGGAGACTACCACAAGCACATCTCCAGCAGCACTCTCAGCACTTATGTCAGCAAAAGAACAGCAGTTTCACAGTCTGAACAATTTGCTAACTCAAAAAAATTTACTACTAAAATGAGTGGTTAAAAATGACAGCTTAAATAAGGGAATCTCATAAAAGTAAATTGAGTTTAGACAAATGAAATAGGATGGTCTTTTAGTTTTTGGCTTCACCAAATCCTGTTAATTTTGGGTCCTGGTCACTTAAGTGTCTTACTTAATGAGATCACTAAAAATAATGAGGTACATGTTGCTGATGTAAAGGAAATTCCAGCAGCAATTGTATAGAAACTGATAAGGATTTGCTGCTGGTGGACTTCTTGGAAATTGGAGTTGAAAAGATTATTGTAGAAATCTTATTGACTTTAGTCAGTGGTTACATAAAACTGTCCTGATCTGTTAAAGACAAACCTTTTTCCTCAGAAATAAGGTAATATTTTCCCAACAAAGGTATTGTTTGGCATTGCTGATGCCATCCATCTAAGAAAAACCACATTCCCTTCATAGAAGAAGAAATGTAACAGGCTTCCTGTGTACATGTGGACTATCATTTGGATAGGACTCTGTGTCAGATAAGACAAAAGGCACCGAAATAATCAAAGCTGGGTTCATGGTTTTGTGAAAATTCTTATCTTTTCCTGCAATTACCAATAATATGAAAAGTCCATCTCAATTCATGTAATTTACAATACTGCAAGGGGCTGGTGGTTTGGAATTACCACCGAGGACTTGGGGCTGTGGGGCAGAGGCTGGGGATACAAGTGTCATTACAGAGGCCTGTAGGGCCATGATGTGTCCCTGCAACCAGACATAATCAGCACAGCATCTGGGGAACAAGGCAGATCTGTGGGGAGCTCTAGGGCATGGCCCTTCATAGACAAAAGGTCAATTCTCCATGGTGCCCAACTTGGGGGCACCAAGTCCAAAAAAACCCCCGAAGAAGATAGATTGGATTTTCCCTGCTAATGTTCTTTCAAACAGCTGTCCCAGAGGGTGATTTGCCATTAGCCTGGACTTTTCTGGGGCCAAAGATGACCCAGGATCATCCTACACAAGGGTTGGTATCTCTCAGGTGAGCCTCTCCATTCCTCCTTGTGCTGAGGTGTCGGGAGGGCTGCAGGCTTGAGTGTGTCCTTCCTAGATGAGCTGAGTAGTCTTCCCTGGATTTTTGGTGGATTTTCCAAGTAAGGCATAGCTGTTCTGCCTCTGCTGAGGAGCTGGGCAGTAACAGCTCTGTGAAGGAGACACCTGGAGACTCCATGGGGCAGGAATATCCTCATGACAAGTGTTGTCTCCATGAGAGAGTTCTTCTGCTGCCCCTCTGCTCTTGTCTGCTACCAGCTGCTGATCTTGGTATGACCCAGAGAGTTCTCAGCCCTCAGAGCTGGACAAAGAGCTTTCAATCCTGCAGTCTGCTGTACAACAACTATTTTCTTGTGCTGTCAGCTTTCATACAGACTGATAACTTCTCCTGGTTTGAAAGCTGGAATTCTTGATACTTTAGGAAGCTTAGGTTCACCTTGTAGCAGATAATTGAGTCTCAGTGTCACTGAACTCCAGATTCTTAGAATGATTCAGTTTGATTCAGTGTTCTTCCACGCATTCAATGCTATGCTTTTGTTTGTTTCACCTTTCCCCTAGAAGCTTGCACACCTTCAGAAGCAAACTCCAGGTAAAACGTCATAGTTGGAGTGGCAAAATACTCTGTTCAGTGTGGTTGTTAAAAAGATATTGCAAGCAATTTCACTAGCACTAATAAGGGTAATTAGAATTGCTTGGATTAGAAGCAGCATTGTGGGTTTAAAAGCCTAAAAGCTACAGAATTCTGTGAATAGAGAGATCCTCCTTAATAGGGAATGATTTCATTCATTATAAAGATATGAACTCCTACTCTAATGTCCTACTCTTATGTCCTACTCTGGACAATAAGTGCTGAGAACAGCAGTGCTAGGAATGTTATGGTTTTTAGAATAACTGGCCCAATAATTTGAGTCATAGAGGAGTCTTGAGTTTTTGAATCCTGGGCTTCGGCTTTGTGTGAATCTTTAGAACAATTTCTGTTAAGTGTCCAGTTACACTGAGCTCATGCTTAAAAGAAAAAGAGGAGCATGAACTGAAATCCTGATTTCATAATAGTAATACTGTTATTTGCTGAAGTGGGAGAAATTGCTTCTGAGACTTGTCTTGGAAGAAGAATGATGTGGTTTACAGTTATTTTAAAAAGGGATTTATTGTGTAAAATTAATAGAAACTGTCAAAAATGTCTTCCTAAAAAACAGGGAAAAGGCTGTTGGAAACTGGTCTAAATGTTAGTTCATAACCATGGCCTAAAATATTACTCTGTTTATCTGAAAAGACAAGAGAAGAATAGCAGAAATAACTGTATTGGGAACACTCTAAGTCCTGGTAAATGTGAGATAATGAGGCTTAAGCTTCTTCCACTGAGATTAAAATAAATTGTATTACAGTGTACTTGCTGTGGGCAGCAGTGCCTGTGATGGTTATCAAGGCTCAGGTAGCCCATGCTGGCTGTCCCCGATCACCTGAATGTACAGGTGGAACGAAAAAAAAAAAAAAAAAAAGAAAAAAGAAAGAGAAAAGAAAAAGGAGAAGAAAAAAGAAAAAAAAAAGGGTCTGAACACTTCATGTACCACAGGTAGCGGGACTGGGATTTTACTTTATCATTATCTGGAATATCAAAGCTGCTGGCTGTCTAGTTTGTCTTCCCCTCACACACCATGGCAGGCAGCCCATTTACCCCATAGGTACCTAACAGATGATCAAAAGCTTTTTCTGCTTTTTCCAACTACATCAGCTAGCCTAATAAAAATAACCTTTCTTTCCCCATATTTCTTTGGATCCTTAAAAGCCTACCGCATCACCACCACCATATGCTTAACACATTTAAAATGTGGGGGGAAACAGATGAGAAATGGGGAGTTAACCCTGTATCTTTTGTGTCTGATGATAACCCTGTACCATTCCTTCCCAGTCAGTTAAAAAAGTCATCTAATAATACTGTATCTATTTTAATGCCAGGAGTATTCAGGTTTAATTGGGTAAAGTGTTGCTTTTTGGTACCACTTCCTTTGCTCTGGTCTGATCCACAGAAGTCTGAAGCTGACTTTATCAAGCCCCAGCTGCTCAGAATTGTCTGCAGTTCAGGTAGGAGACACTCATGTCTGTAAATATTGACTTTCTCCTTCAAACCCTGCTGTGGCTGACATATGCTGTTCTTTGCTCTCTCTTTAAAGGCCGATTAATAATACTGAGGAGCTCAACATAATCCTGACTCCTTTTGTATAACTGAGCCAGTGACTCCTTTTCTAATATTGAGCCAGTTAACCTCTGATCTATTAACATTAAACTATAAAATTCAATAAGTAAGGGCTGGGCTTTAAATAATTGAGAACAGGCTACAGGGTAATTAGATATTATGAACTGGGGTTGAAGAAGATCTAATAATCTGAGGCAGGATGCAAATCTATAATGAAAACTTCTCTGGAGTATTACTCTCTTTTCATTTAGGGGCTGGTAGGGAGGCTGGGCAATACTATGTCTGCAAACTAGTCTGTCAATACTGAGCGGGTTCAGGAAGAAAATAAGTATAGTGCTGACATGACCAATATGGAATATGTGACAGGGTCTAAGTAAGTTGGATGAATATTTCTTAATTAGTGTAGGAAACATGTTGTAATTCAGATATATGAACACTCCTAAGCACATTTATTATTTATTCATGGCTATTCCTAGCTGCTATGGAAGCAAACCATGACATACTGCAGACTTCTTCTGTTGATAATAAAACCAAATCCTCTGGTAAATAGCTCCGTAGAATGTCTAGTGTACCAGAGGATTTTTTTCAGGCAGCACTGCTGGAAAAAGGTTCAAATCCCAATGGATCTGATAGAGTTAGAAGACTTACTCAGATCTTATAAGATCACTCTAAGTTGAAGACCCTAAAATTTAGGGCAGGGACATAAGGTCCCTCAATAGCCACCAAAGAGCTCCTTTTGACATAACTGTGTTTAAAACCAAGCTCCTGTATTCATGAAAACCACTGGTGTTTGAATCTGAACATTTTCAAGGAAATCTTGAGAAATTTGGGAATGAAATGCTTCTTGCTATTCTCTCCTGATGTTGGCAAGCCTTGGAAGAGTTGGGTCAGTTTGCCTGTGCTGTGGAAACTGCCTATGATTATCCACCAGTTTGCAGCACTAAGTCAAAATGTGACAGAACAATATTTCAGTATGGCCAAGTCAAAACAGAGTCTTACTGGGCTAAGGCATTTTGATCTCAATGGGACTGGTCATGTGGTGTCTTGGGTTGTGGAATCAGAAATGTGTATTCTATTTCATCTGCTGGAAGCAGCTGGGGAAATGTTCTTCTTTATCTCTTGTAATTCTGGGAGGAGGGGGGCAGGTGCCTTTTGATAATGGGCCAGCTGTTCAAACCAGGTGGGGCAGTGTTTCTTATCTCTTTCACCACCCATCCTCCCTCCAGGGGAATATTTTCTGCTGATGGACCATTAAGACACCCCTAAAAGCAGTACATCCACAAAGCAGTACACCCACATCCCATTGTGAGATGCTCCACCCAGTGGGAGGAGCCGACCATTCCTACCTGGATAAAAGTGAGACACAGGAACAGGAAGGTATCTTGCTTCACCCAATTCCTGGAGGAAGACTGGACCCTTCTCATCACCACTGGACCCTGGTTCTACAGGATCATCTCTACTTCACCAGAACCACCTCTGCCACTCCAGGAGGACTCACTTTTGGACTGCTTCCAACACCCTGACTAACAGGGTGTCAGGTTATTCTCTCTGACTCTGTCAGGGTTTTCCAAAATTGCTTGGGTGATTTTGTTTTCTACTATATTTGTATTGTTAGTATTCCTAGTAAAGAACTGTTATTCCTATTCCCAAATCTTTGCCTGAAAGCCCTTAATTGCAAAATTATCATTTGGCAGGGGTGAGGGGTTTACATTCTCCATTCTAAGGGAAACTCCAACTTTCCCTGGCTGATACCTGTTTTTCCAAACCAAGACATGTGGTTAGAGTCAAGTTACAGCTCCAAAATTAGTCTGGATTTCACTATCAGTTTATTCATCTCCATTTTAAGGGCAGGTGTAAAAATCACATATCTCAATAAGGGGCCATGAAGGGCACCCTCAAATAGTAGCTTTGAATCTTTGTCAGCACTTTATTAAAAAAAATGGATTGGAAAAGGGCTGTTTACTGCTCCTGAAAAGAACAGTTCATCTTCCTGAGTACACACAGTTCCTAAAGTGTAGAGAAAATCCTCCAGACTGTTGAATTATTGACATTTATCAATAAATCAGTCATCCTGTGCTGCTACCACAGCATCTGAGGTGCACTGAGTATTTCCATGATTCAGTCTACGTCATGTGTTTGAGGTGCTACAAATACTCTTTTCTATAGGCAGCAGCATCCTGTGAAATTGTGCTTGAACTGCTTGCAAAGGAAAGTAAAGGAGAATTCAGGCTTATGTAATTTCCTGCTTTCCTACAAACCTCTTTCTGTCCAAGGTTCCACAAAACAAATGGGGAACTCTTAATTTTCATCAGGGAAAGCACAGCTTTAATGCCAATAGAGCAGCTAGTCTGGTTCATGTGGGCCATTTGGACAATATTTGTTCACATTCAGAGCATTCATGCCTGCCTTGTGATCTCAATAACAATCCTGAATCCCCTGGGTAGCACACAGGGCAGAATCTCTTGTCTTAAATTAATTCTATTCAGGGCTTCCTCTGGAGTCCCAAGTAAAATCAGAATGATGTCAATGTCCCTGGAAAGCATGAAGGGGCAGCTTTGGAGGAAAACTCAGGATTTCAGCTCAGCTTTGACATTTATTCATTATGTGGCAATTCCCAGTGATGTTCTGCCGGAAATATACATCAATGGAAATTCTCTGGAAGAGGGAACATAGATGCTGTTTATAGATTAAAAGTAGGTTATCAGGAAATTAAATTATTTTAGTGAAAATTTGGCTGAAAATCATCAAAGTCTCTTGGGTTGAGATTAAAATAGAAAAAAATGGCCCTAAGTTATTTCTGTGAGTAGTTTCTGATGACTTCAGTGGTCTGTAGAATTTTTCCCTCTCTGTCAATAACATTGTTATAGAAAACCAAATGAAAACACAGTCCTCACTTTTTGAAAAGCAGACATAAATGCTACAAAAAAGGGAAGAGCACAAAGCATAAAAGAATTCTCCCTCTTTAATCCACTTTATATCCATGCTACAAGCTTTGCTGCAAGATGCTTCACAGTGATGAGTCTACACCCTCCTTTCACAGCTAAACCAGAAAAATGAATAAATGATTCAGCTTTTACTCCCTCTCCAAATACAAAGCTCATCTGCTTGTTTGTGAATCCTTTCTCTGCTCCCTCTTAATTGCATCCATGTGTATCAGCAATCACTAATGTCTCTAATAATGAGGGAAAACTTGCAAAGGCTGAATGCTGAGAGTGGCAGTTCTGAAGTGTGAGTCTGTTTGTGCACTGTGTTCTTGTTTTTTGTTATGTGGGGGTAGGATTTTGTTTTTGCAATGTGCTGCAGAAGTGGCATCCTGCTGGGATGAAGAAATTGCCTCTTGGAACCCTAGCTGAAAGAAGAAGTAGGAATAAACAAGAGGGTTTTTTCCTTTTTTTTTCTTTCTATTTAAAAAAAAAAATTCAAAGGTTGATTTTGTGTGGAATAAGAAAACTTTCAGTATGTGTTTAATGTTATATTTAAACAGATAAACATGTCATGCATTGCAGTTCAGGGTGTTAATAGGTGGCAATTTATTTATTTATTCATTCCAAACTTCTACATGCAAATTAATGGAGCATCTCTTCCTGGATGTAGGCAGCTTATCAGATACATAAAAATCCAACAAAATTAAGACAGAAAAGAGCACTAACAAATTAGGGGAAGCCTTTTTGGACACAAAAATAGCTGTCTGATATAATAGCAAAACAGATATCCTTCTGATCCATTCTTTTGTTGATTTCTTCTTCCCACATTTCCTTCAGACCATCTCAATCCTTATGTGCAAACACATCCCCTGAATCTCTGAAACCCTGTAAGGGCCATCCCCAGTGGGATTTTCATGTCCCTTGAAGAGCAGACCCGGGGTCCTTTGGAAGCAAAGATAGTTAGGATTACAGGCTGCAGCATTCTCAGAAAGGATATTCCAGCAGTATTTTCCTTTCTTATGTTCAAAGCAGGGTTTGGCTCTTCTGTTGGTCTTATTTGTGGGAACATGGGGAGAGAGAATGCATTGGATCAGAAAAAGTTGTGAAGGGAAAGTACACTGCTACAGAGATAGCAGAATAGCAGACTGTGAGATTTGCCTCTCCGCACAAAAAAAAAAAAAAAAAATTCTTAAAGGACCACCTCTCCTTCAGCTGGGCTAGAAACAATTGTATTAGAGCATCCTAATCCAGTTTGCATTCACCTTGAACCTTTTTTTAAAAAGGTAATTTTCTTCCTAGTTCTCTGCCCTACTGCAACCCAACAACATTCTTCCCCCTATTATCAACAGATGGATCATGCAGCTGGAAGACTGTGACATCCATGAGACACTGAGACACCTCATGTGGAGGCTACTCCTTTGTCCTTAAAGACTTGTATTGGGCAAGAGCAGCTGCATGCTAATCATGCAAATGACATCCTAAACGAGTCTGTGCCACAGAAAAGGTGATTTTGTTTCTGTTAATTGCACCTGTGTGCCCCCCCCACAAAACTGCCCTGGACTTCCAGCATAACTCACAGAAGCAGAACTCAACCTACTATTTGGCTTTGTTCTCTTTTGCTTTTCTCTTAGTTCTATCTGCTTTTCTCCATGCTCCAAGCCCACCTTCATATTTTAGAGCACCTTGAAGTGTTTCACAAATGCAGGTTAATTAGCAGTTTCAGAGCAAACTTTACAGATGGGCAGGAGCCTTTATCTAGCACAAGACTGGAGTGGTTTGCTCTGTCTGCTTTGGATCTGAGCAATGATGGCTCTGCTGGATAAAATGGGCATGTGCTTATTGAAGCTGACACAAGGAATGATGTTTTTCCTCTGGTGCAGGGTGAAGCTTAGCTACCATTTTCTTAGAAATCTCTGATGATGACAGCCCAGACTGCTCCTTACCATCTATTCCAGCTTTTGAGTGTCTATCTCTGAGCTACAGCAGGCATGAAGAACACCTTATCACTGTCTTTTTTTTTTTTTTTCCATGTATGTCTTTTATGTTGTTGATGTTTGTTTTCTTGGTCTCCTTTTTCCAACTGAACTGAGCCCCAAGCCTTTCCCATAGGTCACATTTTCTAGAGCCCTTGTTGTTGTTTTTCTCTACTCTCTCTGATCCACGCATTCCTTGAAGTGATATGCTCAAAGAAGAAGAGTGTTTTCTTAGTGATTTGGTCAGCTTTGTGTTGCAAAGAAGAAATTCTGTTTGTATTTCAAGAGTTATTTTGTGGGTTTTTTTGTTTATTTTTTATTCTTTTTTTTTTCCTCTTTTTAAAGCAGTTTGACATTGGCTTCTCTTTACTTCGTGATCCTCTAAAAACCCCAAATCCTTTTTGTAGAAGAGCTGCATAATCAGTTACCTCTTATCTCTTATGTAGTTGATTATTCTTTGGAGTTCGTACTTGTGCTCTGCATCATATTCCTTACAGGCTGCTTCTCCAAGGGGACAGACTTATCAATTCTTCCCACTGAAAGGCAGAACATACTTAGTTTACAGATAGGTTAACCATATTCACTGTAATTCTGGCTGGTTTAGTGTCCAGGGAGAGTGTGACTGTATCTGCAACAAATTTGGAAAATAGCATATAATTTTTTCTTTTCCTTGAGCATCTTTTATCCCAGTCATGGGTAGGGCATGTACCTGCTGCTGAGTATTATCACAGAACTACTTTGGAAGAGAGCAAAGTTCAAATCCAAAGGGATAAGAGAGAATGTATTTCATTGGAGCAGTTTTTTTTTCTAGGAGAGCTTTATAAAAACATTCAGAATTTGATGTCCTGGTATTTCCTGAGGTCCTTTTACAGAGAAAGGAGCAGGGCTCCTTTCACATGTCAAGTTATATAGGAGATTTAGGGACTTCTTGCTGCCTCTTTTTGTGAGCCCAAAGACTCTAAATACCAGTAATTAGTAACTAATGGAAATTAAATCATGACTGAAATGGGGGAATAATTTAGGTCCTACTTACGTTCTTTTGTAATGAGCAACACTTGCACTGTCATGGTTGCTATTATCACAGTGTGAGCTGTGACAGAATAAGAGAGCTGGGAGTATAGATCAATTTGCAATAATAATAAAAAATTTTGGGTCTGGAAGAAACCAATTCCGGGATTGAATTAATGGAAATGCAGAACTTTTCAGTCAGTGTCTAAGCCAAGCTGATGCTGTATAAGTCAAATGTCACAGCTATCATTGTCTGCAACTCCTAGTAGGAGAAAAAAACCCCTTCAAATGAATTGTCTTCTGCAATCTGCATGGCCTGTTTCTGAATTCTCACTCGGTTATGCCCCCTTTCTTGGATGTGGTTTTGTGCTCTGATGTACAGCAGCTGCCCTGAGCTGGTGGTTTCAGCCAGTACAAATCTCTTCTCTGAGCTCACAGGGTGCTCTGTGCTATTTGCTGGCAAAGAGCAGCATCAAATCCAGTTACTACAGCTCTGCTCAGGCGCCAATTAAGAGTGATCCTGAAATGTGTTGTGGTACACAGCCTGAGAGGCCTGACAGCTGTGTTATGGAAAGCAGGAAGATTAGCTTTTCCCCCTAAATCACTGACAAATCCCCAGTGACACAATATTTGTGAACAATGAATATAAATAATATATGCGGTTTTTACACATATGTTTTAAAATATACAAACGGTTTAGGAGCTGGAATTACATCTCTAAAATCCCTGTGAACTTTGCTTTACTTCTTCCCATCTCAGTAGCATAAATCTTGCCTTGGGGAACTATTTGCAAGCCCAAGCAGGGGATTTCAAGCCTGTGTGAGCACCTCCTGCCCATATCACAGTGGATCAATCAATACCACAGCAGCATGATAATGCTCTGCATCAAAAATTCTGCAGAAGCCTTATCAAGACCTACCAGGGAATGAAACCAGAGAGTGTTATTTCGAGTGCAAAGGCTGACCACTTCTTTTGAGAGTGAGGTTGTTAATCTCAGCACTGTCAAAAAGTGTGGCACCTGGGGAAGAAATAAAAAATATAAGATGAGCTTGATTTTGTTTGTATATTTACAGATGGGCAATGTAGTATTTCCTTTTCTTATTCCTGCTTCTGCCTTCCTCAACAGAACTAATAATGCCACTTGGTTTGACAAGAAGTTGTCATATTTTTTTCCCTTTCTTTCTCTATATGTTTGCACACCTATCCATTTGTGGTATTTATCTTTTGTAGATTACCCTGCAGGACTTGGGTCCTGAGGCAGAAGGAGGACAACATTATTATGGAATATTCATATCAGCTGTGCACATTTTGAAGCAGACTTTCCAGTACCTTGTTGTGATGCAGCCACTTCTCCCCTGAAAACCAGCTGTAAAGTGCCTACTGCAAATGCAAATAGCTGCAAGAGCATGCAGGGCAATACATTATCTGGCACTGTAGCACTAAAATTTTGAGGGGGAGGAAGCAAAATTGTAATTTAACCCTCAAAGCATGGCTTGCTCTTGCTTCTATTTGAGAGGATATCATAATAATCTCTTCCAAAACCACTTGTATTAATCTCACAGCATTTACCTTAATCACAGCCATTCATGCAGTTCCTGTAGAAATCAGGAACCTACGATGTCTCTTATCCCAGTATCAGTGGGATGGGTAATTAAAAGCTAATCAAGTGGTCTCCAGGAGTTCTGGGCCATCATTTTCCACTCTAGCCAGCATGATGGATTAAAGCAGTAACTCAGCCTGAAAAGATAGAATCCATGTTATTTTTTCTCATTTTAATTCAAACGGTAGAATTTCTTTTGGTAAGATAGATGATGCCATTTCAGAATATTGTATGTTCGTGGGTGGATTTAGGAGGGGAGGATTTAATAATAAGGAAAAAGGAGGATATAATAGCAGGAAAAAGAGAAACAGGTTGTAGATTGAGCAATAAAATACAGACAACACAGCAAGGTGGACAAAATAACAATCCTGGAGCCCAATCACTTTTGAACACAAGCTGCAGATTGGTGCAGTTCAGCCTGTGGATCCTCATGGATGCTCTGACAGCTTTGATGAGTTTTTTCTGACAGAAGGATTCCAATATGCTTTGTTTCTCTTCACCTCCTAAATTTCTACTTCCTATTTCCTGCTTTCTTTCCTCTGGGAAAATCTTGCTCATTTGAAAAGCAAAAGGTCAAAGCTCAGAAACTACAGGCTAGCTGGTGTAAATCATCAAAGCACCTCTGGAGACTTTGTTAGCCATTAATGTGCTCTGTGATGTGTCTGTGAATTGTAAAACTCTCTGGGTTGGTGGGGACACACATGAAGATTTGCACTAATTATTCTCTAGACTCAATATTAATTTGGTACCCTGGGCTGTTCTCTATTAACACAACTGGAAAAATAGAACTAAACCCTTGAGGATCTCACATTCAAGAATCTTCTCCATGAGGTAAAAACCACACAGTGTAGACCAATCATGGGAAAAGCAATTTTCTGAGAATCCTGGTCTCTGGGAGACCTTTGTGAAGTGCAGTCTCTGACAAGAAGATGTCTTTGCTGTCTCCCCTTAAAGCCCTGTCGTTGGGCTGGTGGTGTCAGTGAAGGAAAAACCACTCTCTTCTCCTCAGCAAACTGTCAGACTGTGTCAGTAGAAATGATGCACAGCACTGACAAGTTCAGGGTGGTATCAGTGCTTGTTGTCAGTAGGTGGTGTGACCTTACATTTGCCTCTGTGACATTTGTCATTAGTGATAATTAGGTGTGTTCTGCATCCCACAGCTTCCAACCCAACTTTTTTCCTCTTCATTCTCCTTCACCGCCTGATTTTCTGGAGTTCTTCCTAGAGCACATTGCACCAGACACACATGGTTATTTATACTCAAGCTTGTACTTGATGAAAAATATGAAACACATTTTTAGCTTAGATTAGACTGAGAATGATCAACTATTACACAGCTGTAGGTCAGAGCAGAGGTTCAACTTGCTCAGTACTTCTTCTGAGAGTGGGCAGTAGTAAAGGCAAGAAATGCAGAGTGATATTTCCCAGCACATTCTTCCAGCCTCTGATATGTGACTCAGCAAATTCCTTAGCCAGAGGAGATAGATTTTGCATTTAGCACCCCTTTCTCCACTAATGTGTATTTTCGCTTTGAAATCTGTTTGTCATGTACAATGATTTATAAAAATTCCAAAGGCTAAACAGCTCCAGGTAGTGTTGGGTGCTGACCCCTGTGTCCTGCATTACTCCAGGAGGAAAGACTCTCTCCTGTGGGCACTGACTATATCAGATTTTATGTTTACAGTGAGAGAGCTGAGGGTAGGTTTCTCCCTTCTCCAGGGCTGTGCCAGCTCTGGGCAGCCTTGCATGGTGGCCCCCAAGGGACTGACTGTTCTCAGGCTTTCACCTGTGTGAAAAAGAGGCTTTTGTGGTAGAGCTCTGTGTTGCTCCAACAAACTGCACACTGGTTTCGCAAATATTTTACTTTCATTTGGTTCAGAGCTGTACTGATTCTGCAGTATAGCTGATTTTATGCTCTTCTATGGCAGTGACTGGTCTTAATAGGCAGCAATAAAACTTGACCTATAGCCCATTTTTTCCCCCCAAATAGTGATTATATTTTAATGTGGAAGGAAATGTTCTCATGGAATATATTTCTCAAAAGGAGCAGGAAAAAAAAATAAAAACAAAAAGGAGACAAGAAGAAATGGAAAGAAAATGGGACTTACTCTGCTTATTTGCTCCCTGTGACCTGAAAATAATTTCTGTGCAGTATTAGGTAAGGGAGAAGTTACCATGAAGTTTCATATTGTCTCCCTCTTGAGGGAATAATAATTGTAAAATGGGAAAACCGAGACCTTGTTTGCTGTTATAAATGGACTATATGCATGAATAACTTGTGGAGGTAAGTGGTGAAACTGTAGCTTGTGAGTTGTTTTTATATTGCTTTTGTGTGCAGGTCAATCAGTCTCCACTTGTTTGTGATTTTTATTAAATATGATGCCCTCTCATATTTTATGAGAAATGTTTATGCAAAGTAATCTATTTGATTCGTCACCTGGAATTCGCCTAATGAATATATATTGCATATGATTAATCTTCTTATATTTCATTGTTCCAAGCATTTAAGAAAAGTGAGTGTAACCAGAAGGGGCAGCTTCATGCTATCCAATAAACTGCAAATGAATAGAGGCTTTTAGCAAAGGTGTTTGAACTTGCAGCTCATGGCTGGCTGGCAATATTTTGCTTTCAAACAAAATGAGTTTTCTCAAAGAATCCTCTTCTCCTCCTTGTTCTTGACTAAACTGAACTGAAATGCCTGACTTGCAGTTTATATGATGTAGGAATTTGAACTGTGTAATTGGATGGGGTCTGCAATTTGTTTCCATCCTGTGATTGTGTTTGTCTCTTCTTGTTTCATCAGATGCTGTAAACTGTATCCCTCTTCACAGTGAAACAGAAAACACAAAAAATGTTTACAAGTTTGGGCACCTCTAGCAAAGCCCTTTTGCTCTCTAATACATTCTTATAAATTACAATGTCCCAGATTCTATTTTTTTCTTTCTGTTTTCTTTCTGTTTTCTTTCTGAAAATGGTGGACTTCCTTTAATATACACTAGGATTGTCTCTTAATGACTCTGTTCCTGTAGGTTGAATTTTGATAAGCTCTACAGACAAAGAGTGATATGTGACACTTTTTGTGACCCTTGTGTCTTGGAATCAAAAGTTGTGTAATGGAGATTTTGGTCTGTCTGTTCCCCTTGTACAGCTTTGGATGCAGGTGGCCATTTCCACTCAGTGATGGAGTGACTCTGTCCCTGCCAGCACTGATGAAGTCACATCTTGGATCTTGTGGTCAGTTTTGTCCCCTCATTGCCAGAATGGCACTGAGGTGCTGGAGAGTGTCCATAGAAGGTCAAGGAAGCTGGTGAAGGAGGTGGAACACAAGTCCTGTGAGGAGCAGCTGAGGGATTTCTCCAGGGGTCAGCCTGGAGAAAAAGAGACTCAGGGGGGACCTTCTCACTCTCTACAACCACCTGAAAGGAAGCTATATCCAGGTGGGGGGCATGCTCTTCTCCCAAGGAAAATATGATAGGACAAGAGGAAATGGCCTCTAGTTATGCCAGGGGAGGATTAGGTTGGATATCAGGAAAACTCTTCATCAAAGGGGTTGTCAAGCACTGGACCAGGCTGCCCAGGGAAATGGTGGAGGCTCCATCCCTGCAGGTATTTAGGAGATCCGTAGATGTGGCTTTTAAGGACTTGGTTTAGTGGGGACTTGACAGTGCTGTGTTAACATTTGGACTTGATGATCACAAAAGGTCTTTTCCAACCTAAATCTTTCAATGAGAATTGAAGACCTTAATGATATCTTTAAAACTTAGGTAAATAGAGGACGAAAGAAGAAAGAACCAAAGGGGACACCAAAGAAAGGGGAGACCAAAGAGGAGACCAAAGGGAGACCAAGGAAGGAACAAGGGGACAACCACTTAAGGCTGCATTTATGGGCTCAAATATCCTGGATGTAAGGGCCACCCAGCCAGTGCAGTGCCCACCAGCCATGTCACATGAGACAAAAATTGTTTTACTGGAAGGAATTGGAAATACTGGTTGGGGTTGATGGGAAAGAAGGCAGAAAAAACCTGACTTGTGGGACAACTGCAAGAAAACAGTATTTTTTTTACTTTAACATTCATGAAACAGCTTTTGTGTTTTGGAGCTGGATTGAGTTTCTGATATGGGTAAGGCCATGCTGTGAATCACTACTGACAAGCAGGACATTTTTTGTTCATGACCTACAGTCCCTATATTGCCAGACAAGCCTGGAACAATTGACTCTGTGGCAAAGTCAGGGTGATGAGGAAGCAGAAATGCTGATAAAGATATGGATATTATCCCAATGAGTAGTAAAGTGAGGGAAATAATCTCTTTTTCCATAGGCTGGAAATTTGGAGTAGTATATCCCATTATTTCCACACCTCCTCTAGTTTTCAAAGAAATGCAGGGCAGTTTGGACTTGTAGCTTGCTTTTTTTCCCCAGAGTAGATAAGAATATTGTTATTAAAAATATAAGAATTCTAGGCTAGATTAAAAGCAGGTAGAGTCCAATCCTTTCTCTGTTCATAATCAGTGATTCCCCTGGGTGAGGATTACCAGGTTGTATGGGAATCTATTTTTATCAGGTATATCCTAGCAGTTCCTGGCAAACAGCAGTTCAAGGAATTTCTCAGCCACCATTAATCTGCAATGACATATTCTCTATCAGTGAGATTAAACTTATTTTATGAACCAGATTTTGCTTTTGTCTCTACAATTTCCTGTGGCAATGAGTTACACAATTTAATTATGAACTGCATAAAAATAATTTCTGAGTGGTGATGGGGTTTTTTTGGTTGTTTTTTTTTTTTTCCTTCTGATGATTGCATTTCACACTGGCTATTTCTTGGGCATCATGAATAATTATTTACAGCCTTTCTTGTCTGCACAGTTCCTATACAGACCTCTCCTATCCTTTTCTTCCCTCTCTCTAATTCATATAATTCCTATAATTTTGCATTTGTGGTTATGGTTTTTTCTACAAATGCATTACTTTGAATTCATTAGTATTAAAATTTAACTGCAATCTTATCACCCTGTCATTCAGCATTGTGAGCTCCTTTTGTGAGTCTTTGAAATCAGCATAGAATTGACTGTTCTGAATAGTTTTTTTGCTATTTATTCCTTTCCCTAAACCATTTATGAATATGCTGAGCTGAACAAACTCTGGGACAGTTCCTTGAAGGACTTCCTTGGAACTTGACCTCTCTCTCTCTCTCCAGTTTTTTTGTTATTCCTTTTGTTTCTTGTATAGTAATGTGTGCATTCATCTGTAAGGATATATTTGTGTTGTTGGTCTGTCCATGCCTGTGGCTCACTATCTTATTTCCCATCTGTGTTTGCATGCTCCTCCTCCAGATGAGGTTTTTTTCCCACAAAATCAGACCTTCCCCATTGATTACACAGCAGCGAGTTGGCAGCAAGGCCAGTGGAGTCAGGAGCAATGCAGCAAACCCAGAAATCTCACTGATAAAGGGGGCTGTGATGCCTTTCTCCTTCCTTCATCACCACTGGAAGAGAAGAACAGCTCCAGCTACCACGTTAAATGCAGCCTGGGCTCAGTGCTGCATTGGGAGAAAGGAAGGGAAGAGCAGCAGACCTGGCTGCCCACTAATTGAGCCTGACAAGTGTTTCCATGAGGAATCAGGCTGGCAGTGCCCTAAATGCACTGATTTATAAGGCTGTTGATTAGCAGTGACCAGTCAGGAAAAGCAGGGGCAAACTGCTGCTTCAGCACTGCCCTTAAGAGCAAAGATCAGTGCAGACAGCCCACGCCTGTGTATTTAATTATATTTATATCCATGCACTCAGTGCCATCCCAGCCTTCCATTTACATATTCATGTATCACAACATCTGTGCATTCACCAGACCCAACCCATGCTCTGTTATCCTTCATATTGATTAGGCTTTTACACACATATTGAGACAGATGTACTAGATGTACTTGTTTTTAGCTAATACATATTTATAAAGGAAGACGACTAAGGATGTGCCTGTGGTCACAGTTTATCTTTTGTTGCCTTGCTTTCTGAGGGATGCAACACAGCTCTCTTCAAGATTACTTCCCTTTTTATTGGTATCTCGTCTTCCACATTGAAGCAGTCTCTAAAGTCCTTCAAATTATAAATATATCTTAATGCTCCCTAATGTAATGCATCATATTTATGCATCTCACAACCTGAGTAGGAAATAGTCTCTTAGACTACTCAGGTTGCTGTACATGGAATATTTTAACATTGTAAAAATCAGCTTTTCTCAGGCAAATATTTTTTCATCACCTTAATATTGGAGTACTCTTTTCAGATGTATGAATAAAATTTGGTGTCTTGAAATCCTCATTTATAGTAAAGCTTTTGAACTTAAGATACAAATACAATGTAAAATTAGGTTTATCATTTGCCCTTTCTATGGTTATACAGAGAAATATTATATATCAAGCCCAGTTTCAAGCCCAGTGAGCTTTCTCACTCAAATGCCTTCTGTTCTGATGATCTTTCATCTCCTGAGAGGACAGAAGCCTCTAAACAGAAAATTCCCCACCAGTTCTCCTGACATGCTCTGTGACTGAAGCCCTGCAATTTCTTTTCTCCATCTGTACCTATTTCTCCAGCTGTATCTATGTATCTACCCACAAAATTATGAGAAATATTGTGGATGCAGGGCCCAAATGCATTGGAGCCCTAGGGAACCTTCTCAGTGTTATCAACCCTCCTCATCTACACATGTCATTCATATCACTTGTTATTAATGTTTATTATTTTCCCTCCTCCCTTTGCACAGCTTGGCAATGCTCCACAGCCCTGGGGCTGGTGGCTTTGGAACCTGGACAAGGGGAGCACCAAGAGGTGTAATGCACTTCTTCACTTCCAGATTACCCCTGACCATGCATCACACAGGAACTGCTGCTTCCCATCACTAGCTGAAGGAGTCTTTTCTTTCTGCTCCTCAGGTGAATCAGACCTGGCTTCAAGACACCAGATTTCTATTGCCATTTTGTTTCTCAGTCTCCCTTGGAGAGATTTAGCTGCTGGCAGGTGCTTCTGGAGAGAGGGTGGCTGGAAGTTGTCTGAAGTCTCAGCATCTTCCTTTGAGCAGCAGAATTGTGGATATTGGAGTCATCCAGAGGTGGGAGAATACCCAGTGCAGCATGGGCACACTTTGCTTCCTGGGCAGCTTTGGGAACATCTGCAACTGCAAGCAACTCACATGTCACCACATGTCCTTTCAGGTTAGCTGCATCTCCATGAAACTTGCTTGGAAGAGCTTTGCTGACCTGCTGGTTCAGTTTTTTACGGCACCAGGGAACTTTTGGGATGGGTGCTGTGAGGTGCAAAATGAACAATGTCCCTCAGCAAAGAGCTGAGAGCGCAAAGGAGGGCAGCCATCAGCACGGTGCCATGAGTGCCATCCAGCAAAAACAGCCAAAGGTTATGTCTCTCTACTAAATAAGTAAATTGGGGCTTTTGGCTACCAGAGATCTCATCTGTACAGAAATTTTTCTGGCCATTAGCCAGATGTTTGCCTTGGATGTTGCAGAAAGAAATCAGTTAAAAGACTGAACTGTGTAAATGGGCTTTAGAAGCAATATTATCTGTATTTGTAGAGATCAGTCTTACAGCAATACTTGTAGCTGTATTTCACTGGACTGGTCAGAGACCCTGAAACAAACTCACTGCTTTCTTTGCCCTGTTTTGGTCTGTTGTGGCAGCTCTCACAGCTCCAGATAATAACATCCATTAGCTGGGCTAGTCCCCACTGTGACCAAGATAAGACTGGCCTGTGAGCTGTTGCTGGCTCCAATACCTAATTCTCTTCCTCTGGAGAGCTAAATGAGCTTGCTGGGTCACTGGCAGGAGCCAGAGTTGCTCATCCATGAGCACAAGGACCCTTTCTGCATTTCACACTTCTGCTATTTCTACAAGAATCTTTGTAGGAAGTTGTGAGTTCTGCAACTCTATAAATTGTCCTGGCAAGAAATCAATATAGACTAAAGCCTAATGAACTGGGTTTCCATGAATGATTTATTAAAAGCCCCAAAGCAGCCAGGTGCTTAGATAGACATACCTTTAAGCATCTGATTGGTCTTACTTTTAGTCAGCTCTCCGCTGTCTTAGCTCCAGGCATGCAGGCAGCTCAAGTAAAGATGTCTTGGTGGAATAAGTTTATGTGCATGATAAATCACAGTAATGAAATATGTGCTTTCTGCTTTCCCGAGCATAAAATAATAAAAAAGAAAAGAAAAGCGAATGGCATTTTCTGTTTTTTCTGTTTGGGTGGTGTTTTTGGTGTTGTGGTTTTTTTTTTTATTTTTTTTTTTTTGTTTGTTTTTTTTTTTTTTTGTTTTGTTTTGTTTTGTTTTGTTTTTTTTTTTTTTTTTTTTTTAAATCCTATGTATAAAGATGCCTGCTATCAGTTTTAGGTATTATTAAAATTCCATGGGCTGTATGAACAGAGTAGTAACTAAAAGAATTTTCTAATCCAAATTAGCTTTACTGCTGGGTAAAGTTTAGGGACTACAGAGTGACTCTTCAAGCATCTGTTGTGAATGCTGTTTTGAATAGTTGTTTTGAACAAGACCTGGTTTTCACCTCTGTAGCCCTCTGCTACCCCTCCAGCTTGAGAGGATTATGGACAGCTGTAACTTCTGGTCTTGGAGGTCATTTTACACTTACAGTCCTTTCAACCTCCAGTAATCTCTAGGAATCATGAATTATATTTCTTATTAGTGCCCTCAGAGAGCCTCAGTTTCCTTGACTGAGGCAGAGGGTTGGAAAGAGACAGGATTTAAATGAACAAGATGAACGGAGCTGGAATACAGAAGCTTTCCAAACTACATTCAGCTGTGACTGTTGTTTTGCATATGACATTCTTGGTTTGCAGATAAACAGCAGCACAAATGGATTCACATGTAAATTTGTCCCATGATGATGCTGTGTAGCAGGAAAGAACATGGCTCTCCAGGGCTGATCTGCTTCACTTCCAGGGGTAGCCAGTTCCTCTGTGAAGCTGGCTGATACACTCAGGAGTGAGACCAGAGGAAGGAGTGAGAAATCCTTTTTTGCTATCAACTTTGTGCAATTGCCAGCAGCAGACACAGCACACATCAGCGTGTGTTTGAAGGGGTAAAGGGTCATATTTCTGTTAGGGCTTTCCATTAGAGCATCTGCACTGCAGATCCAACATGGTCCCCACCACTGTTTAATTGCTGGGGCTCATCCACCAGGGTGCAGAGGGCAGGCACTGCATGACTAATGGGAGCAAAAAGCAACCCAGTGTTTTTAAAACCACACTCAGCTCTCCTGGGCTGAGTGATGACACACTTCTGTCTGCAGGATCATTTAGTCAGCTCCCCCTGAAACCCAACTGTTTGTAATGGAAATGCTGATATCTTATCTTCAGTGGCAATAATGGAGGAACTGTGAAATATGCCCAGGGAGCCCCTTTATTGGCTTTAAAGTGACAATGGAGGCACATTCACAACTGTAATCTGCTCAGGACAGAAATTTGCTCCTTGTTATCTGTGAGTCCAAATTTAATGTGTTTTTAATTGCCTATTCACTGCACCTACCAATTAAGGCAAAATGATATCTCTTCATTTAAAAAATGTATGAGTTTTACAATTAGAAGTAATTGTCCTCGTTAATTGAAAGTGCAGCTTTATTTTCTGTTGATTGTATTTGTATTTTTTTATTAAAGGATTGTAAAGGCTTTTGAAATTCCATTACAGGGCAAATGCTATCGTGTGCTTCCACTGCAGTCACAAAGGACAAACTAGGGGGTCAGCTCAGCACTTGGGGGCTCTTTAAGCCCTGTGAATGTTCAACATAAAGTTAGTGATGTTTAAATATGCTAAACTGGGCCAGAGGGTAACTTTCACACTGGACATCTTTTTCCCACTGCTATCAGTAGCACTCAGATTCTTGCCTCTTGGGACAATGGCCATCACTACATTATGTATAAGTGCTATTCCAAGGAAAAGATTGTCAAGCTCTTGTGTGCTGCTGTTTGATGAAGGAATGTTAAATATATCTGTACTGCATACAGAAGAAGACTCTTAGGGAACACCAAGAATTTTGGAAGGCCCAGAATATTGGACACGGGGTCAGCAAATCCATAGGTGGATCATGTTATAAATTAGGCTAGGAGACCAGCTCCTTTGAAAAAGCCTTTATTAGAAATCAGCTCTGGGTAGGGGCTCGAGGGGCTGCGCACGCCGCCGCTGCTCCCTGAAGACACCACGGTGGAGGAGGTGCAGTCGAATCTGCCGCCGCTGGTGCTGCTGCAGAGTCGGGATTCCGTCCTCACGGGGGTTCCAATAGAATCTCTTTGGCTCCTGTGGTCCAGGGGCGTTACCTTTCTCTAGTTTCTTTCAAGCCATGGCGACAAAGTAACAAAAGAATGCCTGCCGCCTGCAGGTAGCTAGACATGTGCCTCGCACAGTTTTGTCCTTCTTAGGTCCAGTTTCTGTGTCGGCTCGCTGTCCCAGGGGTTTTTTTAGCTCTAACTGGACTCTCGGCTGCAGCCAGGCACCATGGGAGGTCATATCCATATTGGGCGGAGCCCACAGCTCGACGGCAGGCAGGCAGGGAGCAGCACGGAGCAGCAGGGGGCAACAGGAAGTGGCAGGGGGAGCTACCTACAAGGCAGCGGCGTGCTTTCCTCGGGGGAGGGGAAAGCTCAGGATTTAGGGAGAAAGGGTACAGAACTTGGACATAACGAACAGAAATTCAGGGTACAGATTCAACATGAACAGTTTAAAACAGGCAAGTAACAGTGCAACTTTAATTTTACAGAAAAACAGTGTAACAGCACAACTCGGAGGTGCATAGCCTGGGGCTAATTTCTTTCAATCCCCCCTCTATTTCTTTGATCGGGCTTTAGCCCGCATCAATTGGCCATGTCTGATTCAAGGGAATAAATCTGTTTTAATTTTTGGTATTGGTCATAAATTCTTTTTGCTGTGCTCAGTTCTTCTTGGGGTTGTAATCTAATTGTATTTGTAGGTTTCTGAATCTTTACTTTAGGGATTTGGAGACTAGCTGGAACAGTAGTGGCTACAGTTCGAATTAGACAGGGAAGTATGCAGGGGAGAAGTAGGAGGCTGACAAAGGCACTTATTGCAATGAACACTACTTTTTTCCACCAGGTCCCTTCAAAGGACCAGAAGTTGTCCCACCAGTCTATATTAATTAAGGGCTTCCATTCCTGGGTACTTACATATGCAATTTTTTGTATTCTTTTGGAAATATTTTTTATTACTTTACTTTCATAATCGACTGCTAGTTTGATTTGATAAACTACTGCTCTTGTCTGTGCCAATTGGTTACTGATATGATCAAGGGCAAGGGCTGTTTTGTTTGATAACCTGATAATTTTATTCAACATGTAAATTGGAATTCGGCACCTCCATGATTTATCTTGTGTCCAAGTTGCTGGCTTATATGTTTTCACTATTCTTTTTGGTGTCTGTATTTTACTTTTCCATGTTTGTGTGCTGCCCCTCCTCCCCTTTTGGTATTTTCTTTTTCTCAGGTTTGCTACTCCCTCTGTATTTCTTAACTTTTTAAAACAGAACCACTCTCTGATAGGGCACTCCCCAGTCAGGCACTGCTTAAATGTGGCAGCATTTTTTGCAATCCAATGTTGTTTTTTCTCTTTTTGACAGGTGGATAATTGGATCATGTCAAAACATGTGGGATTCACATGGGTGTGAACTCTCATAAGGGATTGTAGATTCTCCCCATCACAAACTGAATGACAGCATTCGGAGTAAGCCCCATCTGTAAACTTGGTTATCAATAGGACTACTATCAGTCCCTCCAAGAGTCCAGTATGAACCATTCTATTTGTGGATCCTTTGGTCTCACCTGGCCTTGCCTCTTGGGTCAGGGGGTTCTTTCTCCTCATCATATCAGTAGGACTACTATTAGTCCCTCCAAGAGTCCAGTATGAACCTGCCCCCATCTCGCTCTGAGGGTTCTCTTTGGTCTCACCTGGTCTTGCCTCTTGGGTCGGGGAGTTCTTAGGCTGGATTTGTGGAGTTCTCCCTTGTTTATTCCCACCTTCCACCTTTTTCTTAGTTTTAGTTAGCTCCCTTTGGGTGTGCCCTATGAGAGATTTAATTTTTAAATTAAGAATTACTGTTACTTATTACTTTTACATTAACACATTGTGACTCATTATAACAAGTTATAACATCAGATTTAACTATTATTTTATACTTTTATATTAACACCTTTTTAACCTCTTATAACAATGTGGATTTTTAACAATGGTAACGACAGCTTGTAATAACTGTTATTGTCCCTTATTGGCTTTAACTGGTTTTTGGTTGTTTCCTGAGAGTTACTTTGAGGGTGTCTGGATCTCGAGTGGCAGTCCACTCAGAGGGAACTCTTGTTGGGGTTGCAGGGTCAGAGGGATCACTCGGGGGTGGTAATGGTCCTTTCACTCTGGTGATGTGGGTCCAGCCCTTTTCCTGGGTTCGCACTGCAGTATGAGTAGTGAGCAGAACTTGGAACGGGCCTTCGAATTTAGGGGTTAGTGGGGTGGTATTCCAGGACTTAATTAAAACCCAGTCTCCTGGTTTTATTTGATGCATGTCAGTGTCCAAGGGAGAGGTTTGAGGAAGATACCCTCTTCTTTTAAGATCTGCCAATGTCTTTCCAATTGTTTTTACATATTCTTGGGTAGCGGCCTCCCTTTCTAAATAATCCCCAGTGCTATAGGGGGTCAGTAAGAAGGGGAGTCCAAACATCATCTCATATGGTGAAGCCCCTATGTCAGATCTAGGTCGGACCCGGATTCGCAGAAGGGCCAGGGGCAGACACTTGAGCCAATTCATCCCTGTTTCGGTTATCAATTTAGTTAATACATTTTTGAGGGTTTTATTCATCCTCTCAACTCTCCCTGAACTTTGGGGATGCCAGGGTGTATGCAACCGCCACCTGATTCCTAAGGTCTTAATGACATCATGTAGAATTTTGGCTACAAAATGAGGACCTCGGTCTGAACCAGCACTATTCACTAGCCCATACTGGGGGATGATGTGTTCTAATAATACCTTTATTACCACTTGTGCCCTCTCCTCTCCAGCAGGAAAGGCTTTCACCCAATGGGCCAAACAATCAACCATAACAAGTAGATACCTGCAACCCTGTACTGAAGGCACCTCAGCAAAATCCACCTGTACATTTTGAAAGAGTCCCAATGCTATCCGTCTTCCTCCTGGGGCACTCCCCCCCATCGTTTTCTGATTTACCTTTTGGCATCCTTCAGTTACTGCTTTGGCTAGACCATGTACCCCAATACATAAATATTCTTTTAAAAAAATGATCACATAACCCTTGGGTGCCCCAGTGGGTCAGGCTCTGTATTCTTTATTTAAAAACTTTTATCTATCTGGGGTTAATCATTCCCCTTGCTTCCCTTGGTACAACCCTAACTTCTTTATTTCTCTCAACTCATGTTCACCACGTATTGGTTCTCTTCTTTTGTCAGCTGGCAGGATGTTGGATGGCAGTCCACTTGGGGAGACTCGTGGGGGATTTTTCTGGGTTTTGTCCATAGTTAGGAGGAGGCGATACTGGTCCTTTTACACGGGAAACGTCAGTCCACTCTTTTTCTTGGGTCCAAACAGCAGCATGGGTTACTAATTTCTAGCTTTTTCCTGATATCAGGCCAGGATCCAGCAAGGAACTGCACCTTTAACAGCACTTGGGCCTCAGGACTGTCGGGATCCACATAACCAAAAATCTCCTCCCCTGCTTAACTAGGTGGCTGGGGTCCCATTCCCCCTGGGTCCCATCAAAGGCCAGCCTGGTGCTGCCACCCCGGGGAACAGACCCTCCAATGCCCCTCACCACCAGGGTTCCACAGTCTCCCACATTCTGCCCTTCCCCTTTTCCACCTGGATCCCACCCTGGATCCGCCCGCGGGAGCCCGTCCCCTGCCCGGGGCCCAAACCTGCTCCCCTGTTCCCAGACTTGCATCCCCGCAACATGGACCATGGCCATCTCCTTGGGGCTGAACAAGGCACCCAAAATAGAGTTCATCTCACTCCAGGTGCAAACATTAGGATTCAGGAACCAATCCACCCAGCCAGCCACCCCCACCAGGTCCCCAACCAGGCCTCCCAGCTCTTTCTTAAAGCCCCCAACTTCTGAAGCTGTCAGAGGTGCATCCCCAGCTGCCCCACTTATCGGGACTTTCCTTAGGGGGAAGAGCTTTGTTCTTGACCTGGTGCCACAGTAGGGTCCTTTTGGGGTTTCTATATTATTGGCTGGCAAGTCCAGCTCCCAGTTATTTGGGGGTGCAGGGACAGTAGATGGTGAGGGGGAGTGGCCTCGGCCAGTGCTAGGAGAGGTCGAGGATAGAGTTGAAGAGTAGAAGGGGTTAGTACTCAAGACAGTCGGGTCAGACTGAGGTGGTAGAGAGGGTGGAGCTGTAGGGGTTAATCCGGTTGGGGAGCAAGCTGAAGAAGGAGTAGGGATCATGGTTTGGAGAGATGGGGAGGGGTTCGCAGGTAAAGCTGGAGGGTTAGCAGGGACAGTTTGGGGTATCCCAGGGTAAACAGGAGGAGGGGGCAAATAATCAAGAGGGTCCCAATGGTGACTGCTTTCCTCCTTTTTCTCTTTTTCATTTTTCCTCTTTCCCTCTTGTAGCTTGCAAATCTTAACTGTTTCACTTTCAGTTCTGTGTCTCTGCCAGCAGGCAGCATAAAGGATCTGCTCAGTATCTGAGTCCCCTCGGGATTTCAGATACTGGTTTAATTGCGAGCACATCCAGGGGTCCTTAGTTCCACACCACGGCCATCCTCCAGGCAAATTCAAAGTGGGCCAAACCTCAATACAATAATGGATCATTTTAACCTTGCTCAAATTTTTAGTGGCCTCATCAGTATCCCATAGTTCCAACATTTGTCCTAATGGACTATCTGGGGGAATGTTCTTTATCTTCCCCTTTTCCTCCTCAGGTGGTTTTTGCTTATTTATATATCCTCCCATTCTCACTAGGTAATCTTCACTCACTCTACGAACACTCGTCAGTGGTCCCAGTGGCACCACTCCTGCCAGTGCTCAGAGTGCTCTGTCGGTAGCCTGATATCTCGCCCTTAGAGATTCAGCCACTACCCCAGCCAGCACCCCTTTCTCATTCACTCCACGAACACCCGTTAGTGGCCCCAGTTACCCGCCCTCGAGGTCTGGCCACTCCTGCCAGTGCTCAGAGTGCCCTGTCGGTAGCCTGATATCTCGCCCTTAGAGATTCAGTCACTACCCCAGCCAGCACCCCTCTTCCTCTCCTGTATATCTATCGAGTTTCCATAAGTGGCCGGTCAACCTGGGCCCAGAGTTCCAGTCACCACCTACAGCCAGGACTCGGACATACAGTGTGCGACTCACTCACTCCCCCTATCGTTAAATCCCTCGCACCTTGGGACTTCCCTAACTTTCATTCATCCTACACCCAGGCGGTATACTCAAAAGACCCCCGGCCCTGTAGGCTCTCCGCACCTGGAACGCATACCTCTCACTTCTAGGTACCCCCAACCAGTGCGCCCACTCCTGTACCCCGGTAGTTACCCCAGCCGGTGTCCCAAGCCAGTAGTGGTTGCAGTTACCCACCCTCAGGGTCTGACCACCACTCCTGCCAGTGCTCAGAGTGCCCTGTCTGTCAGCCAGCACCCCTTCCTCGCCTGGACACCCCGGGCTGTAACTCGGCCAGTACCCTCTCTCACTCCCACACCCTGTTAGCTACCCCAGCCAGTATCCCAACTCGTGGATACCCCGGGCCGTAACCTCAGCCAGTGCGGTGCGTGCTACACCCACGGCTCCAGGCTTTCCGCACGCTTGGATCAGCCTGAGCAGCCCGCCTCCGTAGATTCTAGAATGAGGCGGGCCTATCCTACACACACCCTGTGACGTGCCACTCACCCTCTAAATTACCTCCGCACGCCCGGAGGGGGGCGCCTATGCCCCTGGAGACGCCTCTTTCACACCGTTCTCCTTTCGCTTCCCTCTGTTCCCGGCCAGTTCCCTCGCGGGAGACTGAAAACGCGGTACTGGGAGGCCCACACTCGCTTCAAAGATCCGAACTACCGGTCTTTGTCTCACTCACACACCACTCGCTCGTCTCCACTCCCGCCACCGGCTATACTTTACCGGCGCTCCTCCGTGCTGTCCAATCCCAGGCTGTCTTCCTTGGTCCGGTGTGACCAGCTGTCCTGGAGATCCAAAGAGCGGTCGGCCGTCCCGTCCTCGGTCCTCTTCAGGCGTGGTCACCTCCCGGCGAGCCCCCAATTTGTTATAAATTAGGCTAGGAGACCAGCTCCTTTGAAAAAGCCTTTATTAGAAATCAGCTCTGGGTAGGGGCTCGAGGGGCTGCGCACGCCGCCGCTGCTCCCTGAAGACACCACGGTGGAGGAGGTGCAGTCGAATCTGCCGCCGCTGGTGCTGCTGCAGAGTCGGGATTCCGTCCTCACGGGGGTTCCAATAGAATCTCTTTGGCTCCTGTGGTCCAGGGGCGTTACCTTTCTCTAGTTTCTTTCAAGCCATGGCGACAAAGTAACAAAAGAATGCCTGCCGCCTGCAGGTAGCTAGACATGTGCCTCGCACAGTTTTGTCCTTCTTAGGTCCAGTTTCTGTGTCGGCTCGCTGTCCCAGGGGTTTTTTTAGCTCTAACTGGACTCTCGGCTGCAGCCAGGCACCATGGGAGGTCATATCTATATTGGGCGGAGCCCACAGCTCGACGGCAGGCAGGCAGGGAGCAGCACGGAGCAGCAGGGGGCAACAGGAAGTGGCAGGGGGAGCTACCTACAAGGCAGCGGCGTGCTTTCCTCGGGGGAGGGGAAAGCTCAGGATTTAGGGAGAAAGGGTACAGAACTTGGACATAACGAACAGAAATTCAGGGTACAGATTCAACATGAACAGTTTAAAACAGGCAAGTAACAGTGCAACTTTAATTTTACAGAAAAACAGTGTAACAGCACAACTCGGAGGTGCATAGCCTGGGGCTAATTTCTTTCAGATCAGGGAACCAGGCAAAATGGAGCACACAGCACAGGGACCACAGCAGGTGTTCACATCAAGGTTGCAGGAGATTGGTCTGGGGAAATCTGTGTTTCAAATGATTGTCTCATTCAGGGAACAAGGGAAATCTCCTGCCCACTGCTCTCATATCTCATGCTGAGGATGTTCAGAGCAAAGGAAGACAGAAAAAATGGTGAGCTCAGATGGAAATGCTGAAGGCAATTTTGGGAATGTAAACACCAGGGCAGTCCTTCTACATTCTGAATATCTCACTCCATATAAAAATTTATCTAGCTGCATCATGATTTTGAAAATGGCATCATACCTTCAGTAGTGGAATTGGGACATCTTCAACATCCAGGTTACCCTGCCTGTCAGTGGATGCCAGAATTAAACCTCAGTGCATGAAATCAAGCCTTACCACTGTGCAAAGATCCTGCCCAGGAGCCTCAGAGCTCCTATTTCCTCTTCAGCAGAGAGCTAGAGCCTGCAGAGATGCACTGACTGACATGCAAAGGCATCTTTCATCTTTTCCTGTCCATGCTTTTGCAAATGGAAGCAAATGGACACAGGCAGCTTTTTTTTTTTTTTTTTTTTTTTTCCTGAAAACCCTCTGCCTTATTCTTCACGTCACCTTTAAATTACTGGATCCCGTGTTCCACAGAGCAGCTCAGAAGAAAGACACGGGGCAACTGCTTCATTTAACACTGCTTGACAAAATGATCTCTCATGACCTCCCAGCAGCAACTTTCTCACTCATTTTAAGTACAGTGTAATTGCTGGATATCTGACTCACCTCGCTGTTTTTCAAGTGCACATCTACGGCTACATTTTTAGGCATGACTTTGAAATACACAGTGAAATGCTATCTGTTCATATTTCTGCATTACTCTGGTGCTCTGGCTGGGATGTGTGTCAGTCAAATGGACATTTAACCTTTTCTTCAGAGGGAAGAAAATACTGTGGGATAATATTGATTGGTTTGTGTGAAGTGAGCACTTGAAAGCTGCATGCCTCTGTGCATGTGTTTGGGTGTAATCAGATTTAATGGCACAATGGTTGGATTGCTTCTCCCCAGACCTGGCAAACAGCTCAGCCCTTTGATTTTTGGGTTTTTCAGTTCAGTTTGAGTGGTTCACTGCCTCTCTGACATGGGACTGTGTATTCTCAGTGAGATACTGGAGATACAGACCCACTGGCAAAAGGAAAGCTCAAACCACGGTTGTATTACAGATAAAAGCACAAGTATATTGTTTGGGCTGTATTCATGTTCAGAAGCTCTCAAAATAATGGTTCTTCTTCCTGCTGAAACTGGCAGGGAGTGAGAGACATCCAGAGGTGTTCCATCCTGTCATAACAGCAGCATCTGAGCAAGGGGCATGTGTTACTCTCAAGGCCTGCCTCTCTTTAATTGTAGCAGAAAGCCAGAACACTAGCAAAGCTAAACAGCTAAAAAGCTGGTATTGGCTAAACCCAATTCCCATCACGCTGTCTATATAATCCCTGTGTGATTACCGTGCTGGAAATACCCCATGTAGAAACCCACATTTATTCTGCAAAGGAAATTCCTGCTGATTCTTCTGACATTTATCTTAGGATGGGCTAAGGAACTCTGCAGAGGTGCCCCTCTCCCCACCCTGTTCAAGGAGCCCAAGAGTGGAATTCCAGATACCCAGAGTAGTAAGAGCAACCCCAGTCCAGCCTGGTGAGCCATGCTTGGCCACCTATTCCTTAGTTATAGTTTTCATGTACAGTTTATTTTTCATGGTTTTTTAGAATACATCTAGAATTTAAATATATTAGTGGAAAACTAGAAATTACTATAAAAAAATTTAAAAACACATGGATAACATTCCTGTCAATTTACTTCAGGGCATTACAGCTTGTGCTACAATTTTGCACAAAAAAGATTCATCTTTAAAATCCATTGTTATTTCTGGATTCTGTTGAGGAAATTGTGGAATTAATTTGGACCTAAGGGACAAATTCTTGATGGGTGCAAATGAGTGCCTGATCCTGCCATCAAGTATCTGTATTTTGTCCTAATCTTGAAATGAAAATGCTTTCCAACCCCAAGAACAAGTAGTCCAATGCACAGGGCACTCAGAAGTCTTTTCTTCTTGTGTTCACTGGTCTGCTGAGGTTACTTGGATGCTGCACTTTTTTCTTAAAACTCTTCCAGGCAAAATAAATGCATCCAAGGCTTTGCCCCACAAGAGCCTGAGGTTTGTGGGAGCCATGGAAACTAGACCCACCTTCAGTGGTGCCCCATAAGCACTGGGAGTGCTGAGTGTCCTCTAACAGGGAGCTTTTAAAGAGGGCTTGCGTCCTTCTACAAGTCCTTGTTGACCTTGATTTCCCCAGTGTTCCCTCCTCATATAAATAAGACTTGATCCCTAAAACCAGAAGACAGTTTTGTGAGACAGTGATTACCCAAAGTCTTGTTTGCCTTCAAAATTGTTAAATTTTGATGAAACTTTAATGAGAATTTGGAGTGAAACTGTTCTGCCACTTACTAAGTCTTGAATGGTGTCTCAGGTAAATTTATATCAGCTCATTCCCATGTTCTATAATTCATATGGCTTTTTAATTAACCTTCAAGAAACATACTGTGATGTGTCTTTTTTATGTTATTTGTGTCTCCTGCCATTCCCAAGCTGGTAAGTGGGGAGAAGGCATCTTCTTCCTGCTTCTGGGGAGAAGGTGATTGCCAGAGGCTGGCAATTGCCACACCTCAGTGTAATTTAGCCAGGAGCACTGGGATGTGTCTGACTCACTGCAACACAGAGGAACCACTTGACTGAAGCTGCCCAGGCGAATGGGGTGTGCTGGTTTAATTTTCTTCACAGTAGCAACGGGGCTGTGTTGTGGCTTTTAGAGACTGGGATGGAAACATCGCTGTTCTTGAGCCTTTCCTGGTAGAGTTGTGAGGACTAGGGACAGGTTCATTTATTTTTAAACAAGAGAAGGTTTCTTCTTGTCTAGATTCTTGCTCATTCTCATTATCTTTTACATGCTGAACAACTTCTACTCTTAAATTTCCTTTCTCTGTACTGCTTTTCCCTGTGCTACACATCTGTTATTCTGCCTCTTCCTATATATTTCCTCTTCCTACTTTCCAAAATCACTAAAATCCTCCTCTCTTCCCTCTTTCTTCTTTTCCAGAAACCCTCAGGCTTTCTGTCTATTGATCTGTTATCCTGTACTTTGTCTTGTTTTATTTTGTTGACTTAAGAGGGAAGCTTAGCTGTGCTTGTCAAGGGGACTTGTCATCCAGGAAAGCTTTCTTGGTGCTTGGTGCTTCCCACTGCAAGGCAAGGACAGTTAAAATGGTATGAACATGTTTTGCAGCAATAATCACCTATAATGCTTGTGTTTGCATGGCTAAATATTAACTAGAGTCGAGTTAGAGGCATAAATCCTGAAAATTGCAGAGACCTCTAATTATGTGGCTACAGCAAAGACTTAAATATACTGATGACAGTTCTGTTCCTCTTGTGTATGATGTAAGAAAAGAGGTAGCAGAGACCTGTTACAGGTTTTGGCTTTTACATTACTATGCCCTTACCAGCAGAAGGACCACCACCCAATTGAGCACTGAGTTGTTTTTATCACAAATTTCTAAGATCAGAGCTGTGCAGCACCTTACAAAGCATGAGTAGGTTGTAGTCATAGTATCATGTAGCAGAATATCAATAAAAAGGGTGGAGGCAAGAATTTTTTTTGTATATTCACTGTGTAGAAAACTTGAGCTCTAAAGGTTTTAATCCAGCATTTTCTTTTATAGCAGGGGCAGGCTGAGCAGCAATGGGCAGATCCCATATCCTCACTGTGTAAATGGTGACACAGATCTCTGGTGAGGTTTTCAAATGTGCCTCAGGAATAAATCCTTATGAAAGGAAGACTCATGAACATTCAGGTTCTGCTAACATAAAGTCCAAATGAAGTTTGTTGGGGCCCACATGAAAGCAAAAAAGTTCATATCATAATAATGATATGTTTTTTTTATTGACACTTGAGTATCTAAACAAATCACTGAGGTATTTTTTGCTAACAAATTGTCACAGCACCCCAGCATAAAAAATTCTGCTTATGTACATGCATGAGTGATGCACACGTGTCTGCCTGCACTGCCATGAGCACACACAGGAGGGAGGAGGGAAAGGATGGAGAGGATTCTTTTTGCACCATTACTCTCAAAAATGTTTTGGAGCAAATTCAGGGAGAAGTTAAGCTTTGTCTGCCACATTGAGTCGATGTGCATTAAAGGCACAATAAAGATGCAAAGACGTCAGTGAACACAACAGCCAGTGCAGTCAGAATTGTCAGGCTGAGGTCTCTGGAATACACAATTTCTTCTTCCCTTTAAAGGTTTTTTTGAAAAGTGGCAGTGAGCATAATTAACTGTCCTAGCAAGCTATAAATTGTTTTCTGGGAAAAACACGGAGCTTTTGCCTGCATATTTCATGCAGCTGTGATTATAGAAAAGGAGGTTTTAGGAGACTGGCCTCCTTTGATTGCACCTTTGTCATAAATGCATTCATTTCCATTTCTTTGTTTTGTTACAACTGTAGAGGCACTTTGTGATTTAAAAAAAAATTCAATTAATAATAATTGTTTAATAAATAATATGTCATAAGAAAGCGATTTCTTTTAAACGAGTATCCTTACCCAAGTTTTAGTCTTTTAATTGTTAATTTTCTCTCTCACCAATGAATCTGCTCCTGATGGGGGCAGATGTGTCTGCAACATAGAGCAAGTGGTAGAGACTGCTGAAATATGTTCAGATATGGCCAGATAAGTCTGTCTGAAGCCTTTGAGGTCTGCATGTACCTTTCTGAGGGTAAAATTATGCCTTTGCTATGTTCTGCATGGAGCCAAAACTGGCAGTGGTGTGTGTGGCAGGATGCACAGAGCTTCAGCAAATGAAACACATATTTTCAGGTCAGAGTGGCAAGGATCACGAGTTTACAGCTTACAGGCTGGATACATTAATTTGCTTCTATGGGCCATAAAACTATTACAGCAGCCATTACTACAAGAGATGCAACGCCGTGAAAAAGTGGCCACTTTTACATCTCTGGGTCAATAGGCATGTACAGCTTTGCAACCCCCTGCACCCACAGCTGCTTGTTAGGCATGGCTAAAACCCTGCTCAAATCTCTTTTTTTTTTAACTGATAGGTGTGATATTATTATTTTCCTGTGCTCTCTATAATTATTGATATTTTTTTAAGGATATGGTATGCAGTTTGTTGCTGATTCTGAAGTTGAAATGAAGACTCATGTTCTACTTTTCATAGCAGTGTCCTTGGATAGGTAATTTAGAGCTGAAAATATACATAGCTTCTCTGCCTTTTCCTAATGGGTTGGGTATTTAGTGACAGTACAGATTCTGGGATCTTTTATTCTGAGACAGCCAATGGGAAAGGCAAGGATATACTTTTTATTATTCCCAAACAATGACAAATCTTGAAGCCTTGAAAATAAATTCTTGCTAACAGAAATATCTGTGGCATAGAATGTAGCTGCTTGCTTAATCTGAATTCTTAGTAAAGTTAGCATAATGCATCTATTGTGTAGGGACATATTCAGAAAAAGCAAATCAAACTTTCACTCCAGACAATCAAAAAACCATTCACAATTCACTCTCTCTGGACAAATTGAATCATAAAATAAATTCCTGGCTTGCAAGAGCTTCCCCAGAGGCAAGACATCATCTCACTAACAATATGGCCAATATGGTCTTTCTTCAACACTTTTGCATTCAGAGAATTTATAAATACAGGTGTGACAGAGTGTTTTAGAGCCTCTCACAGTAAGAGCAGAACAAAGCTGTGTCCGTGCCAGTTAGGCAGGCAAATAATTTACCATTGTTTGACACTATGGAAATTAGAACAGACTGAACTTGGGGTTTTGGGGATGTTCTTAGCTACTTCTGGCTCTGTTCATTTGAGAAGTAGCTGTCTTTCAGCTCCTTGATGGGAAAAGACAAATCTCTTCTGGAAATGCTCCATAGTCTGAAGAGATTTGTCTGTTTTTTCCTGTATATGAATGAATGGCAGTGGGGAGATCTGTGCTGAGAAAAGAATGTCTGCTTAACTGTAGTAATTAAAGATTTTGATTCCTTTTAAAGTTTTTTGCCTTTTTTTTTTTTTTAAGCTGAAAATTTCATTTATCACAAATACAAAGAAAATGTTATTAGGGGGTGTAAGCCTCTGGCATATTTTTTAGTACACAGCCATACCATGGGGAAATATTGTAAGGAAGGTCCATTTGTGGTCCACTTACTGGCTTTTACTCCTTGGAAAGATTCTTTAATGATAAATGTGTTTAAAAATCCATTACAACTGGTACATTGTGTTGTTTTCAGTTGGAAAGGGGGGAAAAGCAGCATAAACAATTTTATATTTCAAATGCATTTTATGCTGAAACATTCTGCTGTGGCAGAATTTAAACTGCAGACAGATTGGAACAAATAATGCAGAACTGCTTTGTTTTAAAATATTGGTGCAGATAAAAAATGTATTATTCAAGGGAGCTCTTTGGACTAGTTCTGAAATAGCAAAGCCTGAATGCAGATGGTCTTAAATACATATGTAAGAGAGAAATTTGAGGGAGACATAGCACATGGGACCTAGCTGTGATCCCATCAGATGCTCTGCAGGGATGCTCTCTGGCTTGTAAAGTTTATTTTTCCTTCTTCCTCCTCCAAAGGCTGTGATAAATATTTTCCATCTTGTATTCTTTATTCTGCCCACCTTATACTATCTTCCCTTGCCTCTTCTTCTTAGACATTCTTCATGAGAGTATGATCACAGGTCAGCTTGCTTATGTTTTTATTTCTTTTCTGCAGTGTCTCTTCCTTTGAGGTCTTCATCTGAACCCTGTCTTGCATGGCCACAAGGGAGATATCTTCTCTGTAGCCTACTCTGGCCATCTCTGTGCTTCCTTACAGTGTTCTTTAATTGCTTGGAAGGTACTTGGGACAGAGCCTGCTCTGAGGCCTCTGCAACACCCTCATGCTGTTGGTTGATGGAAAAGGAGCCAATCTCCCTCATAATACCATGGGATTCCAAGCTCTCCCTTGTAATACCGTGGACATTGTTAAAATTTCTTGATGACCAGACTTCCCAAGACAGGTGGCAGGAAGAGCTTATGTGTAAGAGACAGCCTCAGGCATCTTGTGTTTGCTCCCAGTGAAAAGTCCATCAAAGAGGTGAAGCAACTGGGGTTTCTCCATTTTCAGAATGGTGGCTCTCAGAGCTGAGGGGATCTCTTGCTCTCACACTCTTCCCAAGCAGCAATGACACGTTATATTTCTACCCTACAAGCAGCTGGACCTCTTGCACCCTGTGATTTTTAAAGCAGGGATCAATAGTGGTTTATTTGGCAGCACAAACACTTCAAGGGGAAAGCAGCAGAGTGCAGGTCATACTTTGTGCCCATTTCCAATAAGTATTTAGCCTGGGGCTCGTGGAGAACATGTGTAAGTTGTTGATGAGGAATGCATTGAGGTCGTTGCTGTGTGGTCAGAAAACAAGAGACAGCCTGTCTGAAGGAAGGGGTTTGCAGTGCTCATATCCCTCCTCAGGCCAGTCTGCTGCCCCAGAGGCTTTCTGTCATTACTGGCTGCCAGGGGGAATGGGAGTATTGGGCTTCCAGGCTGGAGAAGCGTGGTGGTAACTGCAGCCTGCAGCTTCCCTGCATGGCTGTGTGCATTCCCTGCATGGCTGTGTGCATTCCCTGCAAGGCTGTATGCATTCCCTGCATGGCTCTGTGCATTCCCTGCATGGCTGCATGCATTCCCTGCATGGCTCTGGGCATTCCCTGCATGGCTGCATGCATTCCCTGCATGGCTCTGGGCATTCCCTGCATGGCTGTGTGCATTCCCTGCATGGCTGTATGCATTCCCTGCCTGGAGCCAGCAGCAGCTGAGCCCCCTTCTCTGACATCCATCACCAAGCACATTCCCCTTCCCACTCCCAGCACACACACGGTACTGGGGAGGCAGCTGGGCTTTGATCTTCTCCACCACAGGCAGCAGAACCACTGCTGAAAAACTGTCAGGGCTGCACTGGTGGCTGCCTGTAAAGAAGTTGTGAGGGGCCCCCAAGCTGGTGGGAGAGATGAGGGGGAGTTGGAGACACCCTGGGGATCAGGTGTGTCCGTGGAGACAGGCTGAGGTCAATGCTTCAACAAAAGGTGCAGTGTTTTTGCATTCAGACTCCCTCTGGGAGAGATGGAAGGCATCTGCCACATGGCTGGCAGGTATCTGTTCAACCCTTTTCACGTCCAGCAGATGTAGATAGGCAAAATTATCTCAAAACCTACAGCTTTCTCTGCCCCTGCCAACATATTGATCTGTTTGTGAGTAAATCAGCTGGGGGATACCCTTCAGCAAGTGCCACAACTGCCCTCAGGCAAAAATTGTAGTGACCCTCCAAAGGAAGCATCAGTCATTGCTCTCTGTGATAGTCTGAGTTTTAACTTTTCTATCTCCTGTCAGGAACTGGCAGCCAAGGTTTTCTGCCCACTTGAGATCCTCAGGACTAAATGAATCCAGCTGCCATTACAATCAATCTTGAGGCCAAAAATATAAGGCCAGTGCTTTAGCCAGAATAGGTGTGGGACATGCTGTAGTTGTGACTCACACCTGTTCCCATGTACTGACATGGGATGAAGCTTTATTTATTCTGGGCTGGTGTGAATGAGGGGCTTGGCATTTTCAAATGTGCCTAAAGGTAGCTGGTTCAAGAACTTGCAAATCTGGTAGGAACTGGGGAGTCTCTGTCTCCAGAGTCAATATTGTCATACTGGTAAGTAACTGAGAACCTTGTGATTGTATTGGTGTGGGAAAAAGAGATGATGTGGGCTGAAATACTGGTGATAAAAAAAATCAGTAGGCAACGCCACAGAAGGAAAAGAGTATAGTTAACTTCTCTTGAGAGAACTGGGGATGAGAGGGCACTTCAAAGCAAAGACTGAAAAAGGTATTAAATTGTTTTATCTCCCTGATGAGCTCTGCTGTGCATTTTTCTTCCACCCTTTCAGGCAAGGAAGATGTACGTCAGATGACATTTAATATAAAAACAGCTCTCAGTAAATAACCAGATAAGATTGAGGGATATCTTTAATATCAGCAATGTGCATAAGTACATTTAATAGGCATGGCACTAGCTGTACAAGTGACTACTCCTTATGAACACCTCAAATTGGCATATTCTGCAGGATCCTTTTGATGTGCAGATCTAATCTGCATTTGAGCAGTAATTGTGCAGCTCACACAATGGTATTAGCATGTGGACCATGGCTGTGTAAATGTCTTCTACTGCAGCAGATGGAGTAGCAGCTTGTTTTTGAAATTGAGATAAAATATAAAAAAAAACTAGAAGCAATTTTTAAATTTTTTTTTCCAGGGGAGGGTGTGTTTGCTGTAATTTTGGAAGATGTCAAGGTAGCAAGATCAGACACCTGGACTCTCTTTAGCTAATGAGATACAAATGTTTATTTATTCTTCACAATATCAGCATTTTCATTTTCAAAAACAACCAGTTATTTCTGGTGCCCCAGTTTCTAGTTTCCTTTTTTTTGACTATACAGAGACCTATTTTTGCAAAGTGACACTTGAGAAATCAAGCCTCTTCAATGAGATTTAAATTGGACATGCAATCTCCTTAGTTATTTGGAAATAATTTGAACCCAGATAGTTCTAATGTAAATATCCACCATTTATCCATATCAGAATCAGTTAATATCAGAGAAAGAGTTGGAACTGATATCAATTAATTAATGTTTTCTGTGTATGCGAAACAAAGAGCAGACATACTTTCTGTTCACACTGGGCAGAAAGTGATGGGATTAAAACCAAAGATTTAGCTTAAATCAGAAGAGCAGCTGCCTACCAGCAAATGAACTATCCAGCACTTGAATAGTTTATTTGGGAGGCTGAGCAATCTCTGTTGTTTGAAGATTTTGTGAAAAGCTTCTATACCTATCAAGAATGATCTGTTAGACCTGGCACAGCTTTGCAGAAAAATATTCACTAGGTGAGATCACAAGGTCTTTTCCATTCCAGTCTCACTTTTGTCAATGTACATATCATGATATATGAGATATATATATATATACACACACACACATATATTCAGAACTTCACATATATGATTTAATAGATACAACTGATTATGTCCCCACATATACACATGTAAAACATACTAGACGAATATATATTGATAGTTTATAGACATGGCCTGATAAATTATATTTAGATTTGTAATTCTTCACACAGTGGAATGAAAAGCTAATCAGTTTAATAATAATGAAGGCTGGCAAGTGCGGGGCAGATGCAGGGGTTTTGTTAAGGAGCTCATTCTTCCTTCTCAGCTCCAAGAAAACTCTGCAGATGGGCCACAAGGTGGCAGATGAACTGCAAAGATTAGATTATTAGCTAAAAAGTAAAAAATACGATTGCAAATGACAGGTTAAAAAAAAAAAAAGCAACAATTAGGGATGGAATCGCTGCTGTGCTTTTGGATGCTTTCCTTGAAATTCAGCATTGCTTCTCATTTTCATTGCATAACAAAGTAAACCAAACAACCCCATCCCCATTGCAACAGGTTTGGGTTCTGATTATACTCCATGGTAACAAAATCAACCACAGTAATTTTTATGGGCAGGCTCCTTTTCTTGGGCAATATTCGAAAAAAAAACCCAAAAAACTGATTTTACCCTTTCATCAGTGTTTGGACTGAAACAGCTCAAGCATGAATGATTTTACATCTGATGGTTTGGAACTGTAGAGAAGAAATTTCCTTGTGACTGGAGTGTAGCAAATGCACTGGGTGTTTGTGCTGGAACCTCACCTGCTGGTTTGAATGCCTCTGTGTATCTGCTGAGTGTAGCAGGAGAGAGAGGAGTGATAAAACCTGGCAGCACCTGTTCTCTGTAGTTCAGAACTGGTGATCAGAAACAGTGAGCAGAGGATCCTGCCTCTGCTCTGTGGTTCATCCACTGTCTGGAAGATCATTCTCTTCCTGCTGGCTCACCAGCTCATTGTTTTTCTGAACTATTTTTTCTGTTCTGCACACCTACAACAAATATTTTAAAAAATCCTCCTGAGCTGCTATAATTTTCTTTCTGGGATGGGCTAAATTATAGTTTTTGTCTGAATCACTGCCCACCTCAACAAACATGCAGCAGACAGGAAGCAAGCTCTAATTAATTTCATTCTTCACTTCAAAAAGGCTGAGTTCTCCTTCAGCTTTGTCTCTGAGGCTGATCTGAACCTGTTCTTGTAAGAACTATTTGAAGCACAGATTAGCCCTCAGAGAGTGGCAGCTCCTCACTAGCAGTAAAAAACCTAATTGGAGCAAAGACATGCTGCTTGTTAATGGAAACACTCATAACAGTTCCATTGCTTTTGTATTTTTAAGTAATTTTACTGAATAATTAAACAGAAATTTATTCTTTTTGTTTTGGAAGCAGTCCTCTCATTTTTCAGCTTGTGTTTGTTATGCTGTTGTTGATTTTCCTGTGTTTGATCTTATGTTTGCTATAAGGATATATACTGGAGTACTTTTAAAATGTAATAAATGAATTTGCTGGCTGTGGTCTTACATAAGGCTTTGCAATTATATGAGTGAATGTTTTGTTATAAATAATTCAGCCAGTATTAATCAAAAATTCTTGTTTAATAATCACTTGGTTCTGTCTCATCTGTTTATTAGTTTTCTTCTTATTAAAATAATCTCTCATAAGTTATAGGAACTCTCTGAGTATATCCCAGAGAAATCCAGTGACAGTCAGAATAAGTGGCTGAAAAAAAGATTCCTGTCAATGTTTTTTCAAAGGCTTATTGTGTTTCTGTTACTTTTCTTAGCTCATTGTCCTAAGAGCAAGAATGGCCAGATTTTCAGAGTGCAGAATAGAAATGCTTAGAGTGTTTTTTTGTCTTGTGGTTGGTTATGGTGGTATAATCAATCAAGACTATTTAATGATTAAATTAATTGTAATTCTGCAAAATCAAGAACTTCTCTGTTTCAAAGGAAAATTACAAAGTAGCTTCTACTAAAAATCAGCTTATAGTCAGAAAAGAAGAGAAAAAAGGTTTTATGAGATTGCCCTGGTTTCAGGTGGGATAGAGTTAGTTTTTCTTCCTAATGGCTACACTTCTGCATTTGAATTTAGAATGAGAATAATACTGAGAGCACACTGATATTTTAGTTGCTGCTGAACAGTGCTTACTTTAGATCAATGTCTTTTCAGCTTCTCAGACCAGAGAGGGGGCTCGAGGGCCACGAGAAGCTGGGAGGGGGCACTGCCAGGACAGCTGACCCCAGCTGGCCAAAGGGATATTCCAGACCCCATGGCATCACAGTATATAAAGTGTGGAGAAAGCTGGCCAGGGGCTGCTGCTTGGGAACTGCCTGGGCATGGGTTGGTGGGTGGAGAGCAATTGCAGTTTGCATCACTTATGTATTATAATTACTATTGATCATTTTTATTCTTTCCCCTTCATTTTCTATCCTAATTAACTATCTCAACTCAAGAATTTTACTTTTTTTTTTTTTTTTTTCTCCCCCCAGTTCTGTCTCAGCACAGGATGCAGTGCCTGTGTGGTGTTCAACCATGACAGATAAGAGTTTTCTGGAATCTCTTAGCAGAACAACATGATTGGTAAATTCTTAGTCTTGTGGTGATGTGGGCATCCATCACTTTGGCTGGCTTTAGGGGAACCAAAGGCACTCAGAGCCTCCCAGGTGTGAGCAAAAGTTCTGGAAGAATTAGCAGCAGGGTTTAATGGCTCCTTGCTGGAATTTGCACAACTGATTTTCTGATTTGGAAGCACTGATTTCCTCTCAGCTGTAGCACTTACACTTAATGATATGAAATAATTTGCTTCAAGTAGTATTGTTCACTCTTCTCCTTTGCATTTCCTGATTTGTCTTTTTTAGTTATTTCTGTCCCTAAAGAACAGTGGTTCCAACAAAGCTTCATTGCTGTAAAGAAGATGTTTTTAACAGTTATCACAAACTTTATACAACGTGCTCTTTTGAAATCAGGTCTTCTGGTATTTCTCATCAAAAAATGAACCCACTGGGGTTTGCCATTTAATAAACTCTTTTCTTAGAGGAGAATCACATATGTTTTTAGCTGTACTGAAAAAATTGAGTATTTAAAATTTTAAGGAGGGGCAAATTCCAATTAAGAAGTTATGAGGAAGGCATAGTTCATTAAGCCTGCTGGACATTTTCAGTCTTTTAAATAATGTTTCAAGTTTTGTCTGATATCCTGAATTAAGTCAATATGCTTTTGAAAAAACTCAAGCAACAAGATTTTTGCACTGGAGTTACTTACATAGATGACTCCAGCTGAATTAATCTTCCTTGGCTTCCTTTACAGGCACCAGAGTCAGAAGGTGGGACTCATAGGGTGCTATTCCACTCATCCTAAAAAAATTAAGTTAATCACATTCTTGTATCATCTAATTCTTCCTGATGACCATAAAGAGACACTCAGGTATTTGTTTGGCAGCTGACATCCTTTCTGTGGATGTTTAAAGTGAGGTGAAATCCCACTCACAGGGACTTTGTGAGATAAGGCAGGAAGATTTTGTATAACGTGGCACTGTAAGAACTGAAATGGTGTAAAGCTGAATTCCCTGCATGAGTCAGTGATGCTGTTGTCAAGGTGTGTGGAACAGCTAAATCAATATAGTGATAACAGGATCTGACTTTTTGCATATTTTTAGTTACAATACCATGATTATCTACACTATTGTGCCACAGTTACAACAGTAATAATATAATTAGAAGTTATTGTGCTGTGATGTATTTCCTAGGTCAGGAAAAGGAGGAGAAGCTGTCTCTGGAAAACTGAACTGAAATAATTAATAACTTAAAAGTCTATGTCCTTTTTTTTTGGATTAGGTTTAAACATAATGTTTATAATTTAAAATGGGCACTTATAAATTTTTGTTCAGAGTCCTATCTGGGGGATGTCAGGTATTTTGTGTACCTTTTATAAAGTGCTAATATGAGAACTTCAGAACCAAGGTGGAGAAGCTCTGGCTTTGTTGTGATAGCTGTGGCTGAACATTATCTCCATTTTCTAACCTATTTTATGCCAGTTACACACCAGAGTAAATGGATATTGTAATTTGTAGGGAAGGATTTTTTCTGCCACTATAGGCCTGGATGTCTATGAAAACCTGTTTTGCTGATGGACAGTGGGATGGGGTGGAGAGAATACAAAAGATGGAGCTGGAAATCATGGCTCTTGACAATCTTGGTAGAAGACATCCTGAAAATGAGGTTATGGCTAAATCAAGGTAGCATCTGCATTCCTACCTCTGCTTACTTAGAAATGAAAGCTTGAGTGTAGAAATCTGTGAAAGGAACAGAAAATGTTGGGAGATGCAGTAAAAGGCAAGGTGGAGGTGATGATGGGTTGGGAATATGTTCCCACTGATCCTGGCAACATGTACCAGTCAGGATCTATCATTAGAGAGAATTTCTTGCCTCAAACACCCATTTATCTTTCATGTAAGGAGCCTGCAGGAGAATACTCGTGGTGTATTGCAGCAGATGAAAGACAGCCGAAGTTGATTAGCTGGAGTCAGCCTTCTCCATATCGTTTTTATTGCAGTTCTGAGATTAATTTTATGTCCTTTGGTATTGTCATTTCTGTCTCTTCCAGTGAGAGAAAATACAAGGGAAGGTGTTTTCAGAGATGTAGGGTGTGAATACTTTTTCTTTGCTATCTTCTTTCTGAATATCTTCTTTCTCCATGCAGTCAATAATTTTTCACCCAGGTATGAGCTGGAAAAGCTCTACATGAGTCATTGTTGTACAATGCTGATAAGATGCTATCAAGAGCTGAAGCAGCAGCATATTGGTTTTCCTTCTCACATCCTACACTACAGATAAAAGATACATGTCAGTCGAAAACATGTCCATTTGGAGGAAATGTTCTTACATAAATCTTTATTATCTGTTCTATTGGGTTTTTTTTTCTTCTGTTCCTACTATCATTGCAGCCAATCCTTTCACTGAAACCTCCTCAGATTAATGTTTGTAATGCAGGAGACATAGAACAGCATTTGCAATATTCTTCACTCTAGTGCACCTGGCCACTCTTTAAAATGCAGCAATGCTACTTGGAATTTTTATAACAGGAGCTTTGCTCTGCATTGGATGAAGATGTGCTGGAAGACAGATTCAGATCCTTTGCCTCCAACAGTTTGGCACTGGCACAATGTCCCTGAGACACAAACCAGTCCATGTGCATATTGCCATGTTCTCTTATGTTTCAAAGTAATCTACTGGGAATGGTCAAATCTGCCCAGGAATCTTGTGAGATTCTGGGAGGTATTGGTCAAATCTGCCCTTGGAAGCCCTCTGTCAGTGTACCAGGATGAACAGCATTTCAAAGTCCGAGGATATTGCCTAGCATCTTTCAGTTTGGTGGTAGAGAGATGGCTTCTGCAATAATCAGAGTTACATATGTTCTGATATCACAAATGCCAGTACTCAAAAAGCTATCTCCATCAGCAAACCTAGAGTTATGTGCCAGTTATATGTGCTGTCAATAGAAACCTGGGTTTATAGTCTCTGAAGCAGAGGATTCGAGGAAGAATTCATGATTCAAGAATTCAGAAACTAATTTTTTTCTATTAGATATTATTCCTTTTTGTCAAATCCCTCTAAAAGCCAGAGTTCACATCGTTCCATGGCTATCTCCACACACAGATACAGCTGCCTCCCTTCCAATACCCTGGGTATTGGTAGGAAGAGAATCCATGGCTTGGTGGCTATTTGTAGGAAGTGAATCCTTGACCTTCAGTACCAAAAGAGTAAGATGTGAGTCAAAAGAGTAAACCTTTCAGCTGTAAGAAATCAGTGGATTATTACAGACACTGAGGCTTGCTCTTAGATGAAGACATGATTATACACTAAGCCAGTGTATTATTACACTTTCATTTTCTCTACTGAAAGGTCTATTACCCTCTCTGTAGCATGATCTAATATCTGTTGAAGTCAGTGTGAGCTTTCCACTGAGTTTAATCGGCTCTGATTCATGATCTAAATGTGTGAGCCTATTCATACCAGATAGAATTAAGCAGGATATAAGAAGTGTGAAGAGCTAACCTTTAAAATATTTGTATTTATCTCTAGATCTGCCTCTCTATATACATCTGCTTTCCATGTAAACACACAGAACAGAGTATCTATCTGAAGATGGTAACATAATGTGTGAAGGAATCCAGCCTAAATTTAATCAAGTGGTTTTAAAGGGCAACTTAGGTAAAGCTGATAGAAAGAAAAAGGAGATTTTTGAGTGAAAGGAAAAGAAAAGGTAGGAGTTCTCATGAATAACCTTCCCAAAGAAGGGAAACTGAGATGCAGTTTCATGGTGGATGGTTTTCTTTTTTGCTGCTCTGAAAAACTCAGCTATCCTAGATCTGATAAAACACACTCTTAGAACAGTTTTTTTTATGATCAGCATTTATCATCAGTGTATATTTGTTTTGTTTAAGGTTCATTTCCTACTTTTTTTTTTTTTTTACTCTGTGACTGCAATGAGTGTATTTTGGAGTTTTTGGCGGTTTTGTTTGTTTGTTTGTTTGTTTGTTTGTTTTAAATAAATCTGAGTATTTTTCACAGATATTTTGGTCATTCACTAAACACTGGTTCTCTGAAGGCAGAGTGGACCCAACCCATATCCATCAGCAAGGAATCAGCTCTCTAAGACTACAAATAATATGGAAAATATTCCTGTGTTTTTAATCTTGAAGTATGGGAAATAGGCGCTAAAGTCTGAATTTTTAATCATTTGAAAAATTTACCAGAAGAAAATGCACTGATAAGGACAATACTGGGGCTTTAGGGCAGTTTTATATTACAGGAGAGGTGTCTGAGTCATCTTCAAGTACCTTACCTGAATCTGTTAATTCTCCTTTTACTGCTGTAAACATGAATGGCCACACTGATCAAACCAAAAGGTTGTCTAGCAGTTCATCCTGTGGCTGATATTCTGCAGGTGTTGACATCCAGGAAACATTTAGGAGACCAACATAAGTTGTACACAGACCTGTCCTGCTCTTAGTCAGCAGCTCAGCACCATTCTGAGTTTCATTATTATCATTATTATCATTATGTTTTACAGCCAGTCTCAGTTTTCCCCTCTGGTGTTCTAGTAAAATTTCCAGCAGAATAGGGTATTTTTTAATATATTTCTTTCTTGACAACCCCAGCTCATTTGCATACATTTTATTGGCAATTCATTCACAAGCACCTAAGTTAGACTTCAAAAGGGACTGCATGTGCTGCAGTTCTGCCCACACCTCACACTGCCCCACCTTCACTAACTGGTACAACTGCACAATGACAAATCTTCATTGTGACAGCCAAAATTTCCACCAGTGGGAATTACCTCTGTTGGAAAGCAGGCAAGGATATTATCCTGCAAATTGTGGTTGATTGTCATAAGGAGTCCATCCAAATGGAACTCTAGTTGCTCGGCCACAGCAGTAGATGGATCACTGTAAATCTATAGTACAGACAAGGATAGACTATAAATCAGCAAAAATTCTCAGTGGACAAGCTATTTCAGCAACAATTATTTATTGTGGTGGAAATTAACATACATTTGATGTGTGCATATATAAGGTGACAGGATACAATGACTGGGAGAGCTTTACAAGGGATATGGCTGTGGGCTGCAGACTGCTGGGAGAAAATTCTGCTTTGCATCAAACTCAGGGAGAGACTGACACCACTCAAATCTTCCACAGTTTGTCACTGCCAGTAGAGAAATCACCTGGTATTATGCTCTTTATAAGCAAAGGAAAACTGTCATAAATCATCCACTAACTTTTAAAATAAAAAAATACTATATTTTATTATTAACACAGTGCTGACAATTTTGAGCTCTCTGAAGGGTTCACAGACACCCAAAACCCTCTGCAGAGAGTAGAAATAACCTAAGGATTTAGGTCTAGGCTTACTGAATTTGCCTATCTCCCCCTTTATCTTCCAGTCAAAAGGCATCACCATCAATTATTATGCATACTGTAGGAAATGAGAATGCTTTTCATATTCTATGGTCTATGAATCATATTTTGATTCACTTAACCTAGAAGCTCAAAACAGAGGCTGAATCATGTAGCAAGAAGGCAGGTGTAGAATGGGGAGCACTGTGGCTTGTGTGTCTATTTTCTCCTGCCAGAGGAAGGGAGTGGCCATGAACCCAGAAACCTTTCCCCTTGATGGTTCCCATGTTTGCACAGGCCCTGCCAGAAAACATGTTTGAGGATGCAGTTCCATCCTACAAATTCCCTCTTTGCCATCCTTCTCCAATCTCATGACTTTTCACCCCTTGGTCCAAAGAGGCAGAAGAACAGAAAGCAGTGAGAGGAAGCTGGAAAACACATTGGAGGTCCAGGTCATGTTTGTGTGACACAAACTGTGTGCCTTTTGGGCACCCTGGGCTGTAGGACGTGTCTGTGCTCTGGACATTTTGATCTTAGATGTCTTTTCCAACCTAAATGACTCTATGCTTCCCTGTAGCATGTTCTGCTTGCCCCACAAACAGCCAGAATAACTTGGGTTGTGACAAACTTGGATTGTGACATGGCTAACACCAAACCTGTGGCTGAGCATTGCTCTTTAGAGAACACCATGAAGTTTCTACTGCAGAGAACCAACTTGTTAATTAAACTTTCTCCTGTAACAACATGACATCCCTAGGGAGCTGGTTCAGACAGGAAATGAGGAGAAAAAGGAAGGAGATATAATTTAGGGCAACAGTAATTTTTTTTGACATTCCCATTTTGATGCACTTAGCAGAGGTGGGCAGCTTGTCTGATCAAATTCACATTTGACCTAATGACCTTAGTCTGCCTTAATATCAGTGGAGACAAGTAGACACTGCAAAGGCATGACTCACCTCCTGAAAGCAGACATCTGAGTCAAGAGGAGCCCCCAGAAGTGCCTATTTCTTTCCATTGATTATATAGGTCAGATATAAGTGCCCACATTACAGATGTATAAAGATGGGGGTTGTGAAGACACTGCAGAAAAGCACTCTCTGCCTGTCCATCCACCAAATATAAAATAAGCCAATCAATAATATGATTAAATCTTTTGGGCAGGAAATATCTTCCTGACACGCTAGTGCAGGTAAAAATCTGGGAATAGCAGTAAAGGCTCTCAGAAATATCAGAAAAGAAAAAAAAAAGGATCATTTATGTGTCTTATTTCACAGGGTGGAAACTCAAGCACTACACTGAGATCTGTCATGGGGTCTATGAAATATGACTGACATTAAAAGAAAGTTAAAAAAAAGGGTAATTTTGTAACCTCATAACTATTCTGGGTTAAATTAGTTTTTATCATTTTACAGGACTAGGTTTCCACATAAAGTTTTATTGGCTACAACATCTTTATTACTTGACTCAAATAAGGTCTGGTTTTCTGGATCTTATTTTGATCTTGCAGAGATACTTAATTTTATTAGATTGTTTGATCTTGCCTAAGTGCAGCTGTTAATCAGTGCCTTTCTACATCCTCCTTTCTTCCTCTGCCTTTTCTGGTAGATTATTTCTGCCATTAAGACCAAAATCTGCTAGTCTTAGTAAAATTCATTTTGCCCATTGCTATAATACGAAAATGTAACACAATTTCCAGCCCAGATACTTTTCAGAGGGCATCTATCAGGTATATCAAGGAAGACCATGGTTGTTTTGGGCAGCCTTATTTCACTTGACTCTATGTGTTTTCTAATATTTACTTGTCAGTAGTCCCACACATAATTTGCACTAGATTTCTGAGGATTGAGATCTAGCTTTGATTACATATAAAAAAATATCAGTCTGTCACTTTTTTTTTCATACATTGCACTGAAATATATGTAAATGCTGTCAACAGGGAAAGTTGTGAGATATTTTCTCTTTTTGTTTCTTCTCGTCTGCAGATTTTTTCTGACTTAACCCAGACTCAATCCTGTTGAATCTCAAAGATTTTTCTAAATGCTTTTTTCCCTGTCTTTTAAATGAAAAATAAAAATAGCTTGCTAAAAAAAAGAAAAAGGAACAGGTGTTTGTTCTCTATAAATAGAAAAAAATAGAAAGTTGTTTTGTTGTTTTCCAGATTGCTAGCTCTCCAATGCTACACAGCATAGAAAGATATTGCCACTTTATGCAGAAAATCAAGGAATAAAAATTAACAAGGAGAATGAAAACTGGTGTTGGACTGATCTTTTCTTTCAGCATCTACAGTCCAATCTTACAGAAGTCCTAATTTATTTTTACACCACCCAGGGTATAAAAAAAGCTAGAAATGGAGTTAAATTAGCTATTATGTATTCTATAACACACTATGTGCATGTATAGTTTCTAAGAAAAACCAATGTTCAGCATATACACAAGGATTGAAAGGAGGTACAGTTGAGAGTCTGCTGTCCCAAACTGGATTAGTTTCAAAGGAGATAATGAGGTGAAAGGAAAGATGCTCTAAAGTTGTTTATTTTATGTTTATTTTGGACCTGTAAAGACACCCATAGGGCATTGTTAGTAGATAGGCAGTCAGTCCACATCATCATCTGGTTATAATTTTGTTCTTTGCATCAGTGAACCCAAAAAGTGACTCCAAATTATGGGTTCAAGAGCTGCTGGAATTTGTGGCAGGGTTGTGTAGTGTTTGTTTTGGTTTCTCTTTTCTGTTCACTTTTGTTTTGTTGTGTTTCTCTCATGTGATGCAGTTTCAGCAGACAGGATGTAAATAGCCAGACTTTGTAGCTTGCCCCTCAAATGAATCAGTTTTTCTCTACCACCTCTGTGTTGGCCTATGGGGGGTACTGAAATCCTCTTTGTATACCTGGCCATTTCTATGCCTTGTTTGTGCAGGGTTGTGTTGGGCCAAGTAACATTAACTGGGTTCACCAGCAACACCCATCCTCTTCATCTGGTCCCTTCCCAGCTGTGCACACTTGGGCCCACTGTGCCTGGGACAGCAATTTCCCCCTGACTTTGGTTGTTTGCAGCATGTTGACTTCTAGGATGGATGAAGTGATGCTCAGCAGCAGTGACCCAGCAGCGTGTGCTCCTCTCTCAGCAAGTAAATCAACAGAGAGTGTCTCTCTCTTCCAGACTGTTCATCAGTCCATGGGCTCCTGCAGCCCCTGTGTGATATGGTTTGTGCACATAATACACTCTCTGCAGCTAAGAATTGGACCTGAAAGGAGAAATTGCTGCAGCAGCTCAGTGACATTTCTTCTGTAGCTAGATTTTTCTTGTCCTTACAGTTCATTCCCCTCCAGAAGTTTAAACAGACTGAGCAGGACTTGGAGTTAGAAAATCTCAGTTGTGCAAAATGTGGTTTAACCAACTCCCTACAGTACAGAAACAATATTAACAGTAGATGATAATTAGAGCTTTTGGAGCCTGGTTGTTAATTGGGTTGTTACAAATGAAACACATGGATCATTAAAAGGACATCAAACATGGTGACCTGCAGTATGGACATCAGGCTTTGGCAAAGACAAATTGTTCATTAAAGCCATATGATGACTGTAAGTAGCAGTTGTTAACACCAAATTTCATTCTAATGGGATGCTCTTTGGTGCCTGTCTAGTTTCCCTTCTTATCTTCTTGTGCTTTTTCTTTGCTGTGTGTTATCTTTGGCTTTGTCACTGTCAGCTGTGCTCACTGGCCCTGGCAGTCTCCTGACAGGTTTTCTGTTTGCCTGTTTGTTCCTGCAGCCATTTCTTAACCAAGTCACTGATGTACACCAGACACATCAGTCCTTTTCAGCTTGGTGGGAGCATCCCAGGGCACATGAGAGTCTCCTAATTTCTCTTTATTATCCTGGTTGTTTTCTCTTTTCTGTTCCACTGTGGTTACCAGCAGAGCCGAAGTGCCAGACTTAGAAATTCCTGTTGCTCTACACCCAAGCTGAATGAGCAGAAGCAATCCTACCAATCCCCGTTATATCCACAGAATATAATATCAACATAAACAAAATCAGGAGCAAGGCCTCAGTAAAAATATCCTCCACATGTGCTGAGGTGATATCATAGTGCTCTAAGAGAAAGTTGGTTCTGGGAAAACCTTTCAGCTAGGCTATCTTGGTGTTTTAGACTAATTTCAGGATAGAACTTCATTTTTCTAGTATTTAATTTCCAGGGGAGTTCTGCACTCAGTAGCATTTGGCATTAGTCTGATGGACAACAGGCAGTCTGCTCATTAGTCCTGTATTTAATTGGTTTTAGTCACACTCAAGCTTTCCATTCCTTCAGTACAGATACTTTTACTGAACTTCACTTTTTTTTTTCCAGGCGTTGCTTGGAGAGAGGAAGCCTAAAAAAAATTCTGGGGGCATGGGGCTGGCCAAGAAAAGGGTTAAGAGGTGAGGGATGTTCTATTCCAGCTTAGTCCCAAATAAGGGACCTTAGTCCCAAATGAGGGAGTACCTGAAGGTGCCTACAGTAAGCTGGAGAGTGACTTTTTGCAAGGGCAGGTAGATATAGAACAATGGGGAATGGCTCTAAAGAGACAGAGAGTAGGTTTAGGTTGGATATTAGGAAGAAATTCATTACTGTGAGGCATTTGAGGAGGTTGCCCTGAGAAGTTTTGGATATCCCATCTCTGGAAGTTTCCAAGGCCAGGCTGGATGGGGCTCCGACCAACCTGGAATAGTGGAAGGTGTCCCTGCATAGACAGGGAAGTTGAAACCAGATGATCTTTAAGGTCTCTTCCAACCCAGATTGCTTTAGGATTCTACTCCATGACTTCTGGGGCTCATGGCAACATGCTTTCAGTTTGATTCACCCTTGGTCAGTGCCTTATGCTGTATTTTCACATCCAGTGGGATCTGGCTGGGTGCAGCCACACCAGGTGACCACCTGCAGACCCAGTGCAGGTAGCTTTATGAACTGATCAAGTGCTTGTGCAATCCACACCAAGCAAAACAACCAGGTAATGCTCTGGGGCTGCCAGCTTGGCATGCATCTCTGCTTGAAAAATTAGGCTGAATAAATTCATGCAGATACCCTGTCAGTCAGCTGCTGTAGCTGTGTGGTTCTGAGGTGTCTGAGGGTCATTTGTGTCCTTCAGAGACAAGCCCACAGCAGACACATGGTGTGATAATAACATCCATCTCCACACAGGCCTTGATTCTGCTGCTGATTTTGTCAGCAGGAGGCTTTTCCTGTGAGGAAACCCTCTGCCATAAGGGTTCCCCAGGCTGGGCAGGGCCATCTGCAGACAGGTATTTGTGCTGTGGTGACCTGTGCTCTATGGGGATGGAAATCACTTTGATAACAGACTTATTTTCAACAGAGACAAAGTGATGCTTCTCTATTGTTGGTAAGATTATTGTATCATAAGTATTGTAAACACTGTCTCCTAAGCTCTCTGGCTTGAATTTTGGGTAATGAAAATGCTATTTTTTTTTTCTTCTTCCTGCTTACAGTACCCTTCAGTTGAAGAAATAGCTTTTCAAAGGAGAGATAACACCTTGCAATGCTTTAATCTTTGTAAATGTGGAAATCTGATCTTTATAATCACTTCCAATTGTTTCTTATAGCAGACCTTTTTAACCCTAAGAGGTTATTGATGTAATTGTGTTTCCTTCTTGTTAGGCAAATGACATCCTGTAAAGTGTCTTGAACAAAATTAATGGCTCTATTTTTTATTGATCTGTTTGGCTCATGCAATTGATTTACCTTTCAGTACTGATTGGCTGATGATACTCACAGCCAGAGCTGATATATAAATCCTTTTTTAGTGTACAGCATCGTGAAAGAAATTGCCCACTGAAATCTTTCTCTTTTCAGTAGATGTTTAACTGATGCAGAAAGGAGATTTGTCACAATGAATAAAAAACCAAGGGTTTGGTTGTTTGTTTTTATTTTAATAAGGGGAAAAGATAATTCCTGGCAACAGAATCTGCATTGTCTTGTCATGAGCAGACAATTTCCTATGGAAAATACCCTTCTCCCTAAAATATCCTTCCCTTGTAATTTTACCTGATCATCAAGTTCACTAAACCAGTCAGAGATGAAAGATGGGCAATGGATGTGTAATGATACAGGATGTGAAGGTTCTCTTTTCTGTGTGCTACCAGCAATACCTTAGTGTCACCCAGCCAGAAGTCCACTATGGGACATTTCTAAATCAATCCTTACCCCCACTGAAGGGATCTACCAGCCTGCAAATGCAAAGGCAAAGCTTCTTTAAGGCATTGGAGAAGCACTTGTTTTTTTCCTTTTCCTCTCTAATCATCTTCAGGACTATCTTTTATGTGCTGAAGATATCAAATGCATACAGATATGCACAAAGTTTTTCCAAAAGTGTCAAAGGTTTAAAAACACAAAAGCAAAGCCTGGGATGTCATTGTGCAGCATGAGTTCAGTTGTGGAATGTGCTTGGATCCACTTGCCAGTCCTCCTCTGGGGGACAGAAAGGGTCTGGAGACCATTGCCTTATGAATATTTTAACTCTCTGGTCTCAAATAGCAGGCTTGGATAAGATGTGGACAATTTCTACCATCTCTAAACATGAACTAAAATGTTTGTGTTCAGTACTCAAGCTGCTGTCAGTTTTTCTACCTGTACAGCATCACAGGGTGTCAGAATCCCAGAGCTAAAGAATTAGGTACCATGTGATTTTAGGGGGTGTTATTGTAAATTGGGAGAGAGTTCTGCTGTCCCTAGAAAAATACCGGTACAATCAGGACCCCAAACCACCTTCCTTATGCTAAAGGTAATAGTATGACACCTTTTTTGCAGGAGCAGTACATGAGAAATCTGCTTCCACAGGAGTTGCTAAAGGTCGGAAATGATGAGAAAATCAGAACTGGGCCCTTTGATTTTTTCTGATGTTCTGTTCTGACCTTCTAACCTTCTAATCGGCTGCTTCTTTCCATCAGAAAATGCGGAGCAATATTAATTTCTCTCACACAAACCATATGCTCTTGTTAAACAGACTCCTGCACCTGGCTCAAGAGCTCCTTTGCATATCCCACTCTCTAATTGCCAGTCACAGCGACCTTCAAGTGCTTTGTGCAAAATGCTGGAGAATGACCAAGAGCAACATTTTAATAACTTCACTAGCATGTTGAAATGTGGTGGAGGGAAAAAAAAAAATCTACTTTATTGTGTGGAACAGCTGGTGCTCATTTCAGTAGGATTTACCAAAAAACTTTTTTGCTTCTGGGTTTAGGATGACTCATAATTGATCCCAAGAGGAGAGCTCAACTAATCTCTGAACAAAACATAATTATGATAAGTATTTTGGAAAATTTAATTATTCTGCCCTTGGGATCCTACAGCCTTTAGAAGAGATCTGCTGCTTACCACATTTATTTGGACTAGTGATTTATAAAAGGACAAATAACATTTAACTCCTATCATAAAACAACCTTAATTTTGGCCTCATTAAAAAATTAATCAAGGCACATATACTTTATTCCAAATGGCATTGGTGTGGCCAAGACCCAGGTCCTCAAAGGTATACAACTGTTCAGATAGGAATTAGCCATCTAATACTCATGATTTTGATGGACTTATTTACTTAACAGCCATTGTGGGTCTGAGACAAAATCCTAGTGGGGAACTGGGTACCAGCTGGCATATGTGATGCTGCAGAAATGCTGATGTTGCACAGCAGTGACTGAGGTTCTGAGAGAGCAGCTCTGACACTGTTGGCTGATAAATGTGGGAGTTGATGGTTTGGGCAGCAGAGGGAGAAAGCAATGTCAATGCCATCAGGCACAGAAAGGAGGTTTCACACAAGGGCAGCAAAGACCCCACTGTCTCAAGCATTAAAGGATATTTTTCATCATTCACTACTGCTCTATTGCTCAAGAGTATTGACAAACATCCTCTGATTGGCATCATATTTTGTGGGTTCAGACATTCCTGGAGCACCTGGCAAAAATATATTGAGGCAAAGGTCAGAGCTAAGGTGTTACACATTAAAGTAGCAGCACATTTTTCACAGTGAGGTAACATTTGGATTTTGGTTTCCACAACTCCTGTTGGAGATGTGATCTCACCAATTAAAATTTCATTTTTCCAGCAAATGGTGACTAAAACAGTATATTCCTGGGTTTTTTTAAGAGGGAGGTCTCAGAGTTAAATATGGGTTCTGCTCCTAGATTCCAGGAAAGACAGTATAGAAATGTTTTAGGTGAAAAGAAATTATTACTTGATACAAGAAAAACCTTTAAAATGAAAAAAAACCCCAAAAACCAAATCTCAAATCCCACAACTAACCAAACTGCAGAACAAAACAGAACAACAGCAGGGGGAAAATAAAGATATTTTCTTCCGGCTTCAAATGAGCATTCATTCTTTCTGTCTGTGACAAAACAGTCAAAATAATTGAAAGAATCTATCTTGGTGCCCCACAAAAACAATGTCACCTGTATTTAAACAGTGTAAATACATTTTTGCTGGCAGGAAAAAATATATTGTAAGTCTAGACTATTTTCTCAATTCCCCAAGATAGACTTAACAGGACCCTGAAGCTAAACAAGTACACTTATAAAATCCATTTTCACCACATACCTGGCACAGTAATGCTTGAGAATGGAAACAGGGTGGTGGGTATCAGTTTATGCAGTTTACACATGGATTTAAGCGTGGATTTAAATGTTGTATCACTAATTTCCACCATACAAAACTTCAGGGACTTGTGTAAGTGATGACGTTGGCACCAAAAATATTCGGAGTCGAACTTGGATCCATTTGCATCACTGGTGCTGTAGGGATGGTGTGTGTTGGGCATCAGCTGCCACCTGCACACCAGTGTCAGGTTTGGGGCTGCAGATGTGGGAAGGGACAATCTGGAGCCAGATGTAGGAATCTGCTCTGGCCCACAGGCACAAACTGCACTTGTGCCCCTAGGACAGACTTTGTCATCACCTGGAGGGTGGAGATGGAGATGCCTTTTAGAAAGACAGGCAGAACTCCTGATTCCATAAAACATGGAGCCAACCCTCATGGATTCATGCCACAGTTGATATGTGGCAATCAACACAGACACTGCACTCAGGGTGCTTCATAAGAATCATCAGAAGGCTTCAAGCATTAGCACCTTGATATTCAAAAGTCTCCCATACCTTTTTTCTGTATCTTCTAAGAGCAGCTCCACACAGCTCTGGCTCTGTCTCTCCTTCTTTTTCAGTTCTGGCTCGCTCCTTCCTGTCCTTAGCACAGCCACCTAACCCTGTCTGTCCTACATACAGCAGCTCACCTTTTCTGGCCCTTGCACAATCTCCTGTCCCTAGGTCTTCACAGCACAGCAAGCAGACTCCAACTGACAACATACCAGCTAACTCACTCTTTATCACACCCATGGCTGTGAGGGCAAGGCTGTTTCTACTCTGGGATAATCAGCACAGCTGTAACATATCAGAGGGGAGACTGCCTTCAGCAGCATCTCCTTTTGTCTCCCCACAGATCCACTGCCAGGTTTGGGCAAAGCAGCAACTGTCTGCATGAGAAAGGCCCTGCAGTGTCTATCAGCTGTGGTGCTATTTGGGCAGCAGGTGTCCTGAGGAGTTTTCTCCATCAATGCCACTGCTCAGAGCATTTAAGAGGTGGTCCACTAGAAATATAATCTGTTTGTGTGACTTTTGTTTTGTTTTGGTATGACTATGTTTTACTGGGGAAGGCTAAACCTTCAAGAGGCTCCACTAAGTACTGCTTGCTGTGTTGTGGGCAATAATCACATTATCAGCATTTTGGAGAGCTGGAGAAATTGTCCTGCAAAATAGGAATCCATGGGTTGGTGCTCACAGACCTCTCAGTCAATTTATTTGTCTTACAAGTAAAAGATTCATTTTATAATTTCTGGCAAATGTGAAATCCAAATTCAAAATCAAAACCGGAAGTCAGGTTGGAGACCCCTTCATCATCATCACTAATAGGAGTTTTTTGGGTCAATATATCCCTGTACAAATCCCTTAGTCTTTAGCTGGACTGTAGGATTTTTGCAGCTGGCCTCAGTGCATTGTTTGCAGACTATAGAGTTATACAACAGCAAATGTACATTCATATCTGTGACTTGTGCTTTTGATCTGCAAGATGACCTTTATTGGTGAGCTGTCTTTTTCCTAATTCTTCATTTCCTAAGTCTTCTTCATTGTTTATGAGCTTTCAAACAACCTTCCTTCCTTCCTTCCTTCCTTCCTTCCTTCCTTCCTTCCTTCCTTCCATCTTTTCTGGAGTTTTTTATTGACACTAATGCGTGGCAGTTGTTTAAATGAATAATTGAGTGGATTCAGGTTTAAATATTGATTAATTGTTAAGGAGTCTGGGTTCAAAGTGGGTGGCTGTACAAAGGGCTGGCACATGTGAGAAGGGCAATACACCAGGAAGGAAAAGACCATATTTATTGTGTGGTTTTGTAATAAATTACTAAAAAGCTTTAAAAAAAAGATACTATAAGTTTTTCAGCTCAGATCTGATCTTGCTGTAAGAAGAGAATATAATTTTCCACATTACACTGCTATAAAGAAAGAATGTGTGACATGCCCATGCCTACTGGCAGAGAGGAAAAGAAAATCCAGTCACCACATTCAGATGTTCTTGTTACACCATTGTGGTGCCTGACTGTACTTCAGTGCTGGTTGGTGTTTGAAATCCAGATCCATTTTCCCAAACTCTACATTCTTCACCAGCCAGATGACAAATGATCAAATGATCAAACTGTGAATCTAATGTCTATCTATGTGAAAGTTTGGTGTCTTTGAATTTATGGTGCAGTTATGTGGTCCTGATGGCAAATCCTCAGCTGAAACAAACTGTTTGGTTAAAATCAGGAAAGTCATAGTGACTTAGAATAAAATTGGAATAAATTTTCTTAGCAGAAGCAGTTAATGGAAGACAGAAATATTCTGTAGGATGTTACAATGGATCACTTATTTCAGGAAACACCAGAAACTCTCAATTGCAGACCTCCCCTACTATCTCCTGCATCTCCATTTCTTGTATCAGCAGCCGGCAGCTGTGTGACAAGGGCAGTTACACTTCTGAAATCAGGAGATTTGGTTTAGATTTACTATTGCAAAAGTGGGATCAGAATTTGGTTTCCTCTTTTCATACCTTAGACACTTGTCAGTGTTTGCTAGATCTCTGCCTAGATGGTGACTGGCCAGGGAGAGAGAGCTGGGTTTAAGAAAGAGATAAAACCAATTTGATCAGTAAGCAGGAAGAAAAAGCAACTCTTCTACTTGCTGATCCATACAAAAACCCCCCATTTTTCTTTCACAGAAAAACCCAAGGAAGTGATTTTTCATTCTGGGCGAAACTGCAGAAACGACATGAAAAGTGCTTTTCCCAAGGATTTTTCTCAAAGGCAGATGCACCTCGAATCCCAATAACAACAGAGGGCTGGTGTGCTGTGCAGTCCCCATGCTCTAGAGGAGGATGGGCTGTATCAGTCCTGAATTACAAGTGAACAAGAAATGTCCTCCCGCTACATTCAGATCTGGGTGATCTGTCTGTCCATCAGTCTCAGCAATGGTGCTGCTGCCCAGCATCAGGATATGTCAGCACTTGCCATGCAGAATTCACTGGCAACAGCAGTTTTTGACTGTTCCATTTGAAATCATTTCACTATCAGGCTGCAAGACCCATGTGGCTGAGAGACTCAAGAGAGAGAATTGAAGGAGCTTTTCTGTGTGAAATAAGCAGTAAATCTCTGAAGTAGTCATCTGCTTTGGTGTATCTGGTGTGCAAGCCTGGACATCCTGTTTCTGGTGGCATCAATTTATTATATCAAGAGCTGTGGTGCCCCTATCAGAAGCTCCAGATGCTTCTGTGCCTGTGTGTGGAAAGCCAAAGCAAGGAGGGGGTTCTGGCTTTGATTATTTTTTGTTGCACATTTTTGTTGGAAATGGTGATCTGAGGCAAACACGAATTTTAAGAAGGAAAATAAAGTTGCAGAGACCAGTGCTGTAGAGAATTCTGCCTCTCAGCATTGAGTAATACATTTCCACTATCAGCACATTGGCTTCTAAGAGAGAGGAACAAACGGGACTGTAAGGATTTGTTTTTCTTCCAGAGAGCAGTGTTGGCTGCTTTGTAGGCAGGTTAGTAACCCTGCACAACAGCCTTTATTCCTCACTTGGCTGGTCCACGTCTGGTATCAATGCCTTCCTCGCTGTAGCTCTGTGCTTTGTGCCATGAAAGATTGGCACTGCTGGGGGGGAGAAGCAGGCAGCAGGCTGGAGGAGACACAGCTCTGAGGAGGATGACCACAGGGAGGTTTTTGGTCTTTTCAGCAACCAGACAAAAGCCCTTTGTGTCTGTGTTTTCAGATCGTGACCCCACGTCTTGTGAATTGATAAATCAATATCACCAGAAACAATCTGGCCAGGCCTGGATTTCAAACATCCCCAAACAGTAAACTACTTCAGAGCTGTGCTGCATAACAGGGGTGAGTGGAGGGGTCATTTGTTTATATTTCTATGATCTAAGAAGATGTGCCCTAGAGCCCTACTGAAGGTCTTAGCACAAATAACTCTCTAATACCCAGCTGAGAACTAAAAAGCTGCAGTGAAACTTGACTGGCTTTAAAAGAAGCAGAATCAGACCAGAATTAAGTGCTTTCTAAAACTTTGGCTTCCCTTGAGCTTTTTTGACCATTCAGATTCATTCTTTGATGTGCTACCAGTAGAAATACTTATATCCAGTATTAATTTGAAGAAAGAGCAATTTTGCTCTCATGAAAGAGGCACCAACACGAAGGCTTGGACCTTTGCAGCAGCCAGTGCAAGATGTCACAGGAGTGTTAACAACATAAAACTGACCATACCAATTGAGATAAAAAGTCTATTAATCCTAGCAGTGCATCCTGCTGCTGCTTATCAAACCTCAGTGCTCAGGTCCTGCAAACCTCTGAGGTGGAGAGACTGGCTCTGAAAAAGCCATGTGAGGCCTGAACTGAGAGCACTGAGTTTGAGGGGCTCAGCCAGTTGTGTTGTGTTTTCCAGCTCTTCCCTGCCACACAGACTGCAGCCACCTACAGCCACTGATAACTCAACCAATGCTGAACTATAACAGGAGCCAAATTTAAAACAAATCACACAATCTAAGCTTAATTTGATTTTCTTGTACCTTTTACTAACTTGACTGGTGAAACTACCAAACTTTCAGGCTGTTGCTATCCCAGAGCCCCCTGCAGTCCTTTCATTTTCCACCTGCCACATCCTTCTGATCCCAGGAGAACTTTAAGACAAAGCTTAAATGGTGCCGTTGGTATTTTGGCTATTTCATTGCTGGGCTCCCTTAGGAGGAGTGGATGCTCTGGTCAGTGGCTGGTGTTCACTTTTACCATTTGTCCCAGCACCTTTTCTGTAATGATTCAGTCTCAGAATCACAGGCTACAGGCTATACAAGGCTCTTCTCAGTTTCTTCTACAGCTACCACCTGTACAAAGAGTTTATTAGCTGCCTGGCAATGGCCTTGTCTTTCCTGAGTGATCCTTGTCCACTGGGATTATCAGTTGGCCCCACAGGCTCTCTAGGCAGGCATTTTGGTCCTGGTGTATTAGAAGAAGAAATTACTATTTGTTTTAATCTTTTAGTCAATTGCTTCTCAAATAGTTTTTTCCATGAGCCTGATTTTATTTTTTGTTTACTATAAAGAATTTATGATACTTCACTAGTATTTTTATTACTATTATTTGTTTTGGGTACAGTTTCAGTCTGTGGAATGATGCCTTTTTAATTCTAATAACCTCTTTTTCTTTGCTGTGTCATCATGCTGCTTTCCTGTTATCCTTCCTCAAGATTTCCTTAATGGGTGGTATTCACTGTGCTTCCAGTTTCACATCCTTCAGTAGCCTTTATACTGCCTAAAAGATTTTAATTCCCTCAGCTCGTTGATTTAACTTTTTAACAAGCTTTCTCATTTTTACCAAAGTTGTCTGTTGAAGTTCAGCTCTACTACACAGGACTTTTGTTGTGGTGGTAGGGATGTTGAATCTCAGTTCATTTTAGTCTCTGTTAAAAGTGGGGCTTCCACTGTGCAGGCCTCAATCAGACCTAGTGCATTGCTCAGTGTGAAGGCAAGGGTTGCTTTTCATCTCACCATCTGCTCCAATGAACTATTGAAGATAACTGAAATCCCTGCATATATTAATAAGATAATTCCTATTTCACTGAGGTCATTGCAATAACCACTATAGACAATCCACTTGGGGAATTTGCCAGCATACAAAGCTGAAACCTGTGCTCCTGAAATTATCCATTCACAGCCAACCTTCACCACCAGGGTGGAGAACAAATTGGAGAATGGGAGCTACCCTCAAAATTTGGACCATATTTTTCCCTTGCACACATTTCAGTTCATCAGCAGTCAGTGCTTGGTCTGTGCTGGGAGTGGAAAAGCTGATCCTTAATTCACTAGTTCACCACAGATTTGCCAACACCTTCCAGACAGACTGGAACTTCAGGTGGCTGCAAGGCAGGAGCGGAGGGGATCTTATCAGAGGCACAGAAGGAAAATCCCCTCCAACTGCAAGCCAAGCCCAGTCTTTGGGGGTGTGTTTGTACCATATGGCACCACATAGCTCTGAAAAACAAACCTGACAGAGCAGGCTCTGAACACACAACCTAATGTTGCTTCTTGCTGTTATTTCACACTTCTTAGGTACAGCTCTGGGAGGTCTTCAGCATATGCCAGCATAACCCAGAGATGTGTTCCACTTTGTCTTTTTACTTTTTTTTTTCTGTCTTCTTTCTGGCTGGGATTGGTAGTATTAGGAAGAAGCTTCAGAGTGAAGAACTAACTGATATCAAATACAGCTCATTCTGCCCTGAGATAATGTGATATTCATAGAAGTCTATTCCCTATTTTGTATGCATTGTATTCTCTATTGTGTATGCATTTATGTCTGTAATGAATTTACAGATGTTTTTAGGAGGATTACTGAACAGGGCTGGAGTAGTTTTCACATGAGAGAAAACCACGTTTCTAAATCATGAATGCAGGGAGTTACCATCACAGATGGTGGCTTTTACTTTGTGCTGTTAAACCCTGCTACAAAAGTGGATCCAGATACACCTGAGGTGAAAGTAGACCAATGCCTGCTCAACTTCTGACATTTTTGTTCTTGCACTGTGAATACTCTTAGATGAGGTGAAAACTTATCAGGGACTAAGGGCATAGTGATGCCATGCTGGCAAAATCCAGAACAAGAGGTGTGCAGGTGAAAGGTGGTAACTGAGGGCACACATTATTCTTCTCCTGAAAATTATCACTTTTTTTTGGAAAAAAAAGGAAAAAAGTCCCCACTCCAAGCACAACACTAACAATGATGTATCACAAGTGTTCACCTCTCCCTCTTCCTAAGACCGAGTAAAGACTTATCACTTGCACTCCTGGTGGTTTTGGATAGGTTTGGCAATGGTGTCACACTATTGGTAAGAAGTCAAATGAACAGAAATCCTGGAAGATAACTAATGACGACTTGTCTTGGGTTGCAGTGTAAGATATAACCAAAAGTGTGTGTTCTATTGCCATTTGTTGGGGAGCTGTTCTTTATCTTTTCTATGACCCATCCCTCATAATTCTGGGGGGAAGGGGGTGCTAATCACAGCTGCTAATGCGTCAGCTGTTTCAACCAGGTGGGGCAGTGTTCTTATCTCCTCCTCAAACCATCTTCCTTTGGGGGATATCTTCTGTTAATGGGCCATTGAAGCTTACTGCATGAGGGATAAAATTACATCATCCTGTTGGGAGATGCTCCACCCAGTGGGAGGAGCCCAGCATTCCTACCTGGATAAAACCTGAGACTCAGAACAGCCGGACAGCCTGTTTGCACTGGATTCCCAGAGGAAGAACAGACCATCTCACCACCACTGAAACTTAAGAGAAAACTACACCCTTCCACAGGATCCTCTCTGCTCCAACAGAACCATGTCTGTCACTCCAGGAGGATTTATTTGGACTGCTACCAACACCCTGACCAACAGGGTATCATGTATTCTGACTCTGTCAGTCATGTTTGTTTGTTTTTGTTTTGTTTGTTTGTTTTGTTTGTTTTGTTTTGTTTGCCTTTTGGTACTACTACATTTTTATTTTTAATATTCCTAGTAAAGAACTGATATTCCTATTTCCATATTTTTGCCTGAAAGCCCCTTAATTTCAAAATTATAATAATTCGGAAGGAGGGTGTTTACATTCTCCATTCCAAGGGAGGCTCTGGCTTTCCCTGGCAGAGACTCATCTTTGCAAAACAAGACACAACTGTAACTTCTGAATGTATTTGTCTAGTCCCTTGTGCATTCCTGATTATTTATCCTGCTGTCCAGCTCTCAGCACCCACAGCCTTCGTTGTAGCCTCAGCCTCTCAATGGAGCATAAAGGAGTGCAGAGGTCTCTGAAACACAACTAAAACACAGATTGGAATTCCCACTGTATTTCCCTGGGCTGACATATGACAAATATTTAATTGGCTGTAGATCAGTAAAGCACATTTCCCACCTGCCAATATCTTTATTTGGAAAGAAAACAGTGAGAGGTTTGGCTACTGCAGTGCAACTCTTGCTCAGAGCAGGTAGGACTGGGACAACATGTTGTGGCAGTCTTATTTGCAGGCTCTTGTAATTTCATTAGGATTTGATTCTTTCTCCTAGACAGTTTTATAGGGATTTTTTCTTTTTTTTAGTTGCTATAGATTGTTAGAGAAGATGACACTGCTCCAGCAGGTCTTACAGCAAGTGCTCTTATGAACTCTGGATGACACAGACACTATTGGGAGCTTTTGCCTTTTATGGTGAATAACAAAGCTGAAAAAACAAGTTTGCTCCCTTTATTGCTTCTTTATGATGCATAAGTGCAGTCTCAGTGTCTATTCTGCCACTGGCCTTTCAACACAGATATCAGACTCTGAATGCCTGGGTTTGTCCAGGAGCTCTGGGGAGAACAGGTTCAACAGGACAGAAATATCACAACAGACAAAGCAGAACCTGTGTTTTATTCCTTATTCAGTGCCTGATCTGCTGCATGACTCCAACCTCTACTTTACTTTTTCTGTGTTGGGGTCTACCTCTTTGCCAAGATTGATTTCACCCAACTTTAGGTGTCACCCTCCTAGTTAAAGGGAAAGAAATATGTATATTTAGGGAGTGGTTCATCTGACTCATCTTAGATATCATCTTTAGCTTGAGAAGAATCACACCATTGATCAAGACATGGTTCACCTTGTCATACATAAGAACCATAACAGATCACATGAATCATTTAAACTTGGAAGAAAAATCATTGACAAGAGAACTTGATGCCTCCTTATCCTTATTTGCCCATAAACACTTCAACTTACACAACAGAGAGAGTCACCAGGGCCACAGGGGCCTTCATCTGTTTCCTGTGATCACATACTGAGCAGCACTCTCTGATTCTGAGGGCACAGTTCTGCTTTATTTATAAGTCTAGTTATTTTAAGGAAGAAAAAAAATCAGAACTTCTGAAGAAATCCTCCAGCTTTTCATCCTAGAGTAAGATGTTGCTTGCTGGCAAAGAAAACATAGCTTGGGAGATGGGGTATGACAGTACTTTCTGACTGTATTTAAACAGAAGAAAAGCACTTCTGGGTGCTGTGTGGATGGAACTGGCTGACAGTACAAGTCTTGGTGAGCTTAAGCCCTTACTTGAGTAGAGATAGTGAAAATATTCTAAAAATAAATGATGGGTCTTGCATACCACTTGTGTTTCAGCCTATTTTGATTTCTACCAAATAGGCCCAAGGCTAAAAAGAAGCAAACTTATTCTTGGGAGATAACAGGAAAAAACCCCAACCCTGTTGTGATTAAAGGACTTGAAGGGACATGGTGACAGGCATGTGAAGAGATTGACCTAACACTTGATCAAACATTTCTAATATGTTAGAAAACGTATTCCTTCTGAACACTGATGCTGATATGCCCTTGGGACACACAGCAGGGATCAGACTTGAATATAAATGTGTGCTGGAAAGGTTGTTCACTGAACAGGGGAAACCTGTGCACTGTGAGTGCCTCCCATGCAGATCATAGCAGCTGCTGGGGGCAATCTGCTGTAGATAATATTAATATATCCTCATACCACACTCTCATACAGACCTATATCTCCACCAGTATTTTATATTCCTCCACTTACACAGAGAAGGGGAAAAAGTGCTGGAGGGTTGAGTGTCATCTTTGTCAGATACCAAGGGTTTGACCAGCTTCCAGTGGCTGGTTATGCTCCCAGTGGGTATCTTTTAAGGGTAATTGATTCCACCCACAGATAGATCATGTCTGAGTATGAAGAAAGCCTTGAACATTGTTTAAATTATACAGTTAGAGTGGGATCAGTCTGAACACTTGAGCTCTTCCTCCCAGAGAGAGGAACCATTTTATCTTACTTTGTTTCCTTTTTCAGTCAATTAACAGAAAGGAGCAATTTAGAGGATGATGTATGCGATTGCTTGGCCATCAGCTTTAGGGTGAGATAAATCATAATACAGATTCTCTTGACTGGGCATGGAGACAAAGGTTGAGTCATGTTTAAGTGAATGTGAGCCAGACCTTACTGAATCACTTCTGCCCCAACTCTTCTTCCTGCTATGCATTTCTTCTTGCCATCTCAAGGGCAGTATTTAATGCAGTGCAGAACAGTGTCAGACTAGGAAAACAAGCAGCAAACCCAGCAGTACTAAGGCATCACCTTCTAATAAAAAATTGGCAGGCAAGTCTGACGAACAGGGCTGTGTGAAAGATACCCATCATGCTGCATTTTGGAGGCAGCACTGGAGCATAGCTGCCTTGGAAAAATAAAATATATGTACATCAGATTTTAGATTTGAGTTGAAAAGTTAACATATGTATCTGCCTGGAACTAGTGGCTTGAGTTTGCTATGTTCACCTCTGGAAAATTGTTGCTCATCCAACTGTGAATATGACAGAGAGCCAGGCTCCCCCGAGGGAAGCTCAGGAGCAGGCAGTTTCAGTGGATAAAGTGTATCATCGGCACACACACACACCGAGCAAAGGCGTGCTGGGGAGGCCCACTCCTGAGTGATGGCAAGTAAATCAGAAATAATATCCCAGGCCAAGGGACTGCAGCTCTGGAGGTTGTTGTGATATGGTTATACGGACAGAAGGTGAATGTGAATGGCCTCCAGGTGCAAGGACATTTAGGGTTAAGGAGGTAACTCCTGAAATGGAGAGGCAGCACTCCAAATGCCCATGGGGATACAAATAGCAGGTAGCACTAACAGGCACCATGGAGATGGCAGACTAGATTTTGTGGCTGTTTGATGCTTTTGTGGCTGTTTCATGAGAAAGGTGTCTCTGGACATGGGAGAAGCTAGAAGTGAATGGTCTGCACCCTGGTGAGACAGCAAACAGACCAAGTGGAGGATAATAGAGCTAAAGAGCCACTCACAGCATGAACCCTGACTGACTGCAGCAGCTGACAATGGACCTGGGAGTGAGGTGCTACTGATGCAGAGGTGCCTGTGTCTGCCCAGGGAGAACCACTCTTGTGCTTGCACAAAAAGAAGAAGAGCACGACGTGACTTAGGCTGACCCAGCTGCCTGGATGGCCAACCCCTGGGGAGTGACAGTCTCTACTCTGTTCAGTGAGGCATTTCCTTTTCTTCATTCTTGTCTACCCCTTCAAAAGGCTAAAGGCTTGTCCCAGTGGGGGAGTCTGGAAAGGTCAGGGTATAAACCCAAGATCTAGAGCTTGGTTCCCCATACTACTGAAATATTATTTAAATATTACTTGACCCAGCCCAGCTAGCATGGCTGTTTGAGAGCCACAGGGGTGATACACTGCTCAGGGACCCTCACGGGACAAAGCAGAAATTGAATTAACCATTTTGATACCCAGCCCAGACCACAATTCCAGCCAGCACATCCCAGCATGGACATTATTATCCCATTCCAGTGGAGCCAAAGAATCAAGCCTTTCACCCCTTGCTAGTACTGCTGACTGCATGTTAGACACCCTATGTTTTTCCAGTCTCCTCCAGAGCAAAGGTCCAAGGAACCCCAGCTGATTCCCTGCTTCCCAGTCCCTCTCTGAAATACCTGAACAAACTAGAAAAAAACAACAAGAGCCACCTGCATGTGAGGTGAATTCCAAAGATCACTGTGTGCTGGGAAGCACCATGGAAGAGCCTGAAAATGGGTGGGAGCAGGCTGCCTTCATACAGACTCATCAGGTCCACAGCAGCCCTTTGTGCCCACAACGAGTTGTGTTCAGCACATAAAACCAGATATCAAATTCATGTGAATCCAATAGGCTAAGCTATAAAATTCTTAATATGATATTGAGGTGTTACTCTGATGTAATAGGCCATTTAGAAAAAAATGGATATAGATTTTCTGTCTTTTACCTGATCCATTTCCTTTCTCACAAAGGAGCAGCTAAGGAGGAAAGTGCTGTGCTCTTGTTTCATAACCATTCCTCTGATGCTTATGGTGATGCTTTAATGGAGATGCTTTGAATCATTTGCTTTATATTGCTGTTACCTGTTATTTTCATATCCGCTTTCCATTACAGTTAAGCCAAGCACCCATTTAGTAATTCTTACCCAAGGGCACGAACAAACAATAGCAAGATATTTAGAGTTACTAAAAAGCCTGGGGAACTTAGTCTGTCCATAAACTGTACAAATATTTTTGTGAACCAAATGAGTTTGCACACATGGCTGGGATTTGTGCTCAGAGCTGTAGATGTAGTTGTGCGGGGTTCTCGGCATCTGTGCTCCAGGAGTGGGAAGTGTCAACAATTTGTTATAAAATGCTGCATTACAAAAAAAAGCTTGAGCACTTTTTTTATGCAAAAGATTGAGTGCATGTTGCATATTCCTTCCTGGCACCTTGTCTGCATTGAGGTTGGGCTCACAGCAACCAGAAGAAGAGGCAAATCTCTTGATGAAGCAGTAAAACTCCTGGATTTGACTCTGTGGATCCTTAATACCGAAGTCAGAGCAGAGGAGTGATGGGGCTGCTTCTAGAGTTAATTGCATTTTCCTACATTATGATAGTCTGTAAAAAAATTTGTGGGTTTACCCAAATATATCTATATATTAAAAGCAAGAACAACAGACATCTATCATCTTCAAAAACATTTTGCTCAAAGCAAATAAAATTCTCTAAACCTCTCTGTCTCTCCCTATCATGCTTGGTCTCCCCCTGCCAACCTAAAGAAAGAGTTTGAAGGCAGCAAAATATTCTACTTCTGACATTTTCTGAATACATAATTTTTCACTGTGAAGTCATCTCATACCTTAGAATTTGCTAAACCTTTGACATATTATAAAACCCACAAACAACAGCAAACAAGAACAGTAGCAACACATACCTCACTGAAACCTTTACATAAAATTGTTTTTTCCCATTTTGTCTTACAGGTCCATTGAGTTTTGTTCTCCTCTGGTTGCTGTGTAATGCAGGGGGTTTGGGATTTGGGAGAAGAAAGGGTTCTATTGGAGATATTTAGTTCAATCCTTCATTTTTCAGTTTCTGGTAGTGATGCCTTTAATAATTTAATTCTTCAGACATGCCATTCTGGGTATATGTGTAACACATTGTCACTTACCTGCCTCTTACAACCAAGGGGTGTCAGGAGTGGGAGCCTGAACAATAATGCAAAGCTATACTATATTTTTTTTTTTGTCCAGAATATTGTTCAAAGCAAGGGACAAGTTCCCTTTCAGCCACTCTGAGGGCAGAATCTATCATCTGGGTGCTGTGGAAATGAATAGGTTACATTCCCTGGTTTACCTGAATGTACCTCTTCACTTACACTAAATTGGGTGCTGAATGCAGGCCCCTTCCCAAAGTTAGAAAAAAGTAAGCTGGACACAACCAAATGCAACTTGAGCAAGGCAAGGGAACTAATGATTTTCAAAGTCTGTGTTTAGTAAATAACAAAGCAAAAATTAAGGGACTCTCAAAAAGATTTGGTTCTAAAGGTAAGTAAAAAGATTCAGTCCTAAAATCAAACTCTTTAAGTTCTGCTAATTAATACTTAATCATGCTTAGTATTCATTAAGTATCCTGTGGTTTTCCCACTACCTTAACTGTTAATTCAGTGAGACAAACCTAGTAGGTGACTGATTTGGTAGCAATGTCATTAGATCACCATAAATCATATTGACCCATTGTTTAACAGCTTTTTGTTTTCAGTCCTTTTTGAAAACCTTTTCCTGAAGCACTGGGACATGACTTAGTGGAGATGAGGGATTAGTCTTTCTTTACTGTTCTTGCTTTAACAAGACTGTGTAAAAAGACAAAAAAAAATTAATCTGAATCACAATGTAGTGCTAACACACACTCCACCCCCCACACCCCCAAATGCAAAAAAAAAAAACCAAAAACAACCCAAAAGCCAGACCCAAACAAACAAGAAAAACACAAAAGAAAATATTCTCAGCAAAACTGGTGAAATTCCAGTGCCTGGAAGCAACTTGTTTCCTCTATAGTAGGAAAACTGTGCTGTAGTCATGAGATACAAAATGCTAGTTCCCTTAGCTGTGACCAGTGAGGATCACAATATACTTGCTCCCTAATCACTCCTGAAAAGGGTTTTTCAGTCTGATCCTTTAGATCCTCCTGAATGGCACAGCCTGGGTTTCAGAGTGTCCTCCAACAGTTCCTTTTCTGCCAAAATTTCCCCCTGAATGGGGAAATGTGCCTTTCTCCTGAGCAGGCTAAGGATTGCTCCATACCTCAAACTGAGCACCAATTTATGCTATGGTGAGAAAAGCTCAACAAAGCATAAATTCTCTCTTTCCCTGGAAGAGTTGGGTGCCAGTGGCAGCTCTGGATTCCTCTGGGACATCCTTGCTCCTGTGGCCTGTGATGGAGAGCTTGGATGGGTGCTTGGGTGGGTGGTTCTCCCTGTGATTGAATGTTTCCCTTGTTGCAACTCCCAAGGAGTTAAAAGTTAAAGGATTGTAAAAGAACAGAGGGGGATAACTTGCATTTGAGAATTTTAAAGGAAACAGCCAAAGTACTCTTTAATTCCTTAAAACTGATGGCTAGCAAGACCATGAAACTGCTGGAAAGTAAATACTGATGTTTTTAAAGGATAAATGGTATGACTGGGGTAATTACAGTCCTTTCAGTATGACATTGATTCCAGAGAAGATAATGTAACAGTCAATCTGGGATTTGACTGATACAGGATTAAAAGACAGTAATGTAATTAATGCTAATCTACCTAAGATTATTAGCAGTAGATCTTGTCAAACTAAAGTGGATAACTTTACTTGATAGCTTTACAAACTATGCTGATAAGGAGAATAATATCCCTTTGATGGATTTAGCCTTTGCTAAAAAATTTGCCTTACTCCCACACAGAAAAAGTGGAAAATCAACATGGATGCATTGAATTGATTAAAAGCTGTTAATGGGGAAGAACTCAAAACATTCCTGTAAATTAGAGATCGTTACCGGACAGGTGACCCGATAGTAAAGACTGCTATTTAACAGTTCTGTCAATGCTTTGAATAAAACTCTATCTGAGAAAGCAAGGTGATGGCAGTAATATTGGGGGAGTGATAAATAATGAGAGGAGGTGTGATGGAGATGGAATGGTCTGCATTGTTTGGCAAACTGAGCCTGGCCAAGCAGCGTGCCTTTTGCAACAGCAAATACAAAGTCATAAATTGAACAAAGAACAAAGGAATGGGTGCTGGACAGAGGCTGCTGCTGGAGAAACTGGTTCCCTGGAAGGTCTGGCCTTCACTGCAGACTCCTTGTTTGGGGGGTCTCACCAGAGGAGTGGAGAGGTTTCTTGCGTTATCAACTAGGGACCATTCAATAATCTTTGTGAGGTTTGAACTTTCTAAATTCAGCTGGTTGTTATTGTTGGCCATTTTTGTTTTATCAAATATCTATACATAACAAAAGTCTTCATTTAGCAAGTTACCCAGGACCATTTCTTCCATTAAGCATATGCTTAAACAGTTTGCTGAGCTGGGGACCTTCGCTGCAAGATACTCTTCCATTACTCTTCCATTCCCTTGGTTTCATAAACTCATTTGGATGCAGTGGTTTTCTGTGGTTTAATTTACTTTCTCTGTGTTATTATTGTCTCCAAACTGTGTATATTTACAAAAGGAATTAAATGAGTACTATTTATTTTACAGCCTGTAATGGCCCTTTTGGAGGGAAGCCATTATGTAGATACTTAGAACATACATCTTCTCGCATTAGAGAGCTCTCATGACATAAATACAAGAAAACAAATATCAGGCTCAGTCCTGGGAACAGTTTATCGCAAAACAGCCTTTATTTCCAAGAACAGCTCTGTAAAAAAGCTGAACTATCCATTCAGCTGGGAGTGCCTCCTGATTTTTCCCCATTAAACCAGGAGTTTTGTTATAGATGTCTAGGTAAAATTGTCATTAAAAAATGAATGTGCTTGTTTGTGCGTAATTGCATGTGCAGAAATCTCAACCAGTTCCAGCAGGACTGTTCCTGTTGCTCCCAGTTTCAGCTCAGTTAAATGAAGGAGATCTAAAAACCCTTTTGTGTTGCACAGTCAGTACAGAAATCTTAAGCAGAAGCTGAATTTGGACCAGAGTAATGAATGTTGAATTAGAAAGGTGAAAGGGTATTTCTGGCAATGGAAAGGAGAGGAGAGGAGAAGGGAGAAGGCAGAAAGGAGAGGGAGGGGGAGAGGGAGGGGGAAGCCACAGGAAACAATTTAACAAAGGGAGAGAGATGCATGAACTTGCTGGTAGTGGGTGACTTTCTCCACTGCCTTGTGTCAGGGACATTGGTGACTGTTCTTTCAAATCTTTTTCTAGGGTGGTATTATCCCTCCTTTGTCCAAACATGTGTCAGGCCGCTTCAGCCTGGATGAAACTGTTATTCAAAAAAATGACTGTACTAGAGAAGTTTTGTGGAGTGAGTATTGTATCTTCTGTCTCCAGTCAGTTTTGAAAATAAATGGTGTGTGCTTAAATGCAATTGGTCTACCACAGCTGAAGCCAAAAGGTCTTGTATTAAGCATAAAAATTGTCTGGATGTATTGACCTTAACAGGGCAGCAATGATTTATCCCAGCTGAAAATCTCTCTCTGCATGTTTATTTCCTTTGTTTTTCTTCTCTTCCTCACTGCTCCTATACTTTGATTCTCTTGTCCCTCCCTGCTCCTCCTCCATAGGGACAAATATATACATCTAGACTTGATTCCCATTCTCTTTCTTTTTAAATTTTGCTATGAGGTTTAAGGCTGATTTCTGAATAAAGCCAGAAGCGCTTCAGTTTTTAAGCTCAAGAATTTTTTTCTCTCTTCATGCTAATCAAATTCAGTAATTTGAAAAGGATAAAGGCAGGCTGTGACTAGCCAGGCTCAAAGATTATTTCTTGACAACATATTGATGCCAAAAATCTCAGTTGTTTTATTCTGGTCTTTGCTGTTCTGTGGGTAAAATGGAAAAAACAAATGGGCAGAGGAAAATGGTTTTATTCTTTTTGTATGTCCTAGACAGCCCAATTTTCTTTGAAAGCATCTCTTGCCAGAATGTATCCCTCTAATGCAAAGCCTGATATGTTGATACTATTCCTAACTCACAGTTTGGTATGAAAGGCCTTGAATAAATGACTTCAGAATTTATATTAAACATACTTAGCAACTATTGAACTGATACTTCTTGGAGAGAAAAATGAATTTTTTTTCCTTTTCCAATTCCAAGTGAAAAAAAACCAGACGATGAATCAATGGGTAAAAATGTTACCTTAGCCACAGTAAATATTTTTTTGCAGTCATAGTGTTGGGAAGCTCTAGCCTTCTCTATTTTGAGCTAAAGACTCAAGTCTACAGCTAAAAGATTGTGGTTCAGTTCTGTGCTTTTGCCACTCCTCTGAAAAAAAAAACAAACCTGCCAGCACAAATACAAAGTAATAATATTTGAAAGACTTCAGTTTGTACCTGTCTCTCATTAGGTTCAGAGATCCAAGGCCACGAGCAGCAGAGAGAGCAGAGGGGAACAAGGATCAAAGGTGATGAAGGAAAAGGGGTAGGAGACCCAAGGGGTCTGGATTAAGAAGGATCTAGTGATGGGATAACTGAGATGGTTCTTTGTGAGGAAAAGCAGAAGGCAGAACCATAACCACTGCAGTGCACTTGTCAGCTTGCAACTCATCTTGCAGAGAATCAATAATCTCAGCAAACTATTGCCAAATCTAGTAATGAAGTGGTCACTTTAACTGCATTTGACACTGATTCCATATAGTTATTTTATAACTGTTGATTTGGGTAATCACAAAATTAATGCAAAACTCTGTCATCTGACCAGGTTCATTCACAGGCAAAGGTTTCAGGGGAGATTTTACCTGAGGTCCAAATGCATTGTGCTTAGCAAGCAGAAAGGAAAAAAAAGGCAGCCAGGAGACTGATGATTTCAGAAAGCACAGATCAGGGAAACTTCTCACCAAAACTGAAATAGAGGAAAAGATGTCATAGAAGAAAGCAGTAGGAAAAGAGTGAATGAAAGGGAAGAGCCTTTCTGTCACAGTGTCAGAAGGCCAAAAGTGAGAGGGAAGCAATAGTATTTTAATCACTGCTCTCTCTTGCAAGGCTAGCAAGCATTTGATGATTGTTGACAGACCTGTAAAGTTTCCACATGTTATGTGGACCCAGATTAGCACGAAATATTTCTTTTATTGGTGCCATTCATTCAAGACTTCTTTGCTTCATGCCCTTCCAGAATGGGGAGAGCAAAAAGATCCAAACTTCACAAACCTAGGCAAGTTGTAGGCAAGCTGTCATCTTGGAGACAGGGAAGCAGACCAGAAAAATCTAAAGTCTTAGGGGCTTTATCTTCTTCTACCTGTTTCACCTTCACTTAAATCCTTTTATAAAATACATATAGTCCCCCATGCTTGTAGACATTTCTGGGCTTCATCTTTCTGCAAACAAGACTGACACCTCCATTTCTTTCATGGCCAGAGAGTGGATCTGGGTGATCAAGAAAATAACAAATGTAACAAATTAACAGGGGAAATGGTGTTTTTGTTGTCTCCTACAGCTTTCAAAGTCTGGATGCAATTGTGCATCTCACAAACACTTAATTCCAGTAGCTGTTGATCATCTGCCTGGGAAAGGGTTTCAAGGCTCCCAAATTTATCTCCTGCATACATTTCACTCAGCTTTGGAGTGAAAAGAAGAGGTGTCTAAGATGCAGAGACTGGGCTGTGGATTTAACAGGCAAACACAAGGAATGGCCAAATCTGAAGAGAAGGCTTGGCATGAACTTTGTTAAATTATCACCCCTTTTATTTTGTTTGTGAAGTCCAACCAAGCTTGGGTTATGGTTGTTCTATTGTGCTCTATAGGTTAAAAAGGCACCTGGCATTTATAAATGCCTGACAGAAAATCAATAGTTACTGTTTATGTTCAAGGTCATGGGCCTGGGATGTTGGAACCAACCTGCAACCACAAGTGTGCCTTCAGCTGAGGAATTTTGGAAAGCTTTGACAGAAAGGGTGGAGTGCCCTTTATAAGAATTTCTAGGGGAGCACCCCATCTCTGAGCAATAGCAAGAAATGCTTCTGCTGTCTTGTTTTTGTTTTCTTTAATGCATGCATTGCAAATTAGCACAGCCTTCAGAATTTTAGGAAAAACAGCCATTAAGAGGTAACCATCCCACATTTGTAGGATGGCTTGCTGGCAGCATTTGCTCTAATTGACCCATTCAGGAGAGTTATGTTGGTGGTGTGAACATAATCGACCCACAGCAGATTATTATTTCTGTCACAGTGCTTCTCTGCAGATGTGATAGAAAGTAACTTAGGCAGGGGCTTACGGGCTTCAGAGAATCTCATCAGCCTTGAGCAGTACAGATACTTGTATGCTACTGAGATAAACATGAAATACAACATTCATAAATACCAGGCCCTTGGGCTCAGAGCACCTAATGAATGTGGAATGTGTTTCTTATATTATAGTAGATGTGAGGGAATGCTACATAGTAACTGAAAACAGAGTACTGTTCATGAAATAGCCTTGGTGAAAATGTTTATTTATGTTTATCTTTAATTAATACACTGCAATAACATCTGTTCATATAAAATTAGGAAAATTACTGACTCAAAGACAAGTTATTTGAGCAATCATAATTCTCTGACTGACAGCTTGCTGGAAACATTTGCATTTTATACCTGTATCATGACAAGTCTGGCAAATTGTATCTTACTAGCTTATTAATATTTAGCAAAATGTCAAATAATGTCCCTGTTGGAAGAGATTTTTTTATTTTTATTGTCTATCGTATAGAAACGAAACCCAAAATTAAGTGAGACTCCATTCAGTTTGTCATGAAAACAGTCTACCTACAAAAAATTAACTGTAAATGAAATGTACTGGGGAGATTAATTAAATAATATCTCTTAGTCTTGGACTTAATCAAGTCATTTCTGAAATCATGGCATGCATATAATCCTGCATTTATGGTGGTGGTGGGGAAATACCTTCAGTGTTCCACTACTAACAGATTTTATAGAAGCTGTGATTGGGCAACAGTTCCTCAAATCCTGATTGTATTCTCTTCCTATCCACCACTAATACATTGTGAGGAGTTTTTTGTATTTAAATTAAAAATTAAAATGCATCATATGCAAATTGTAAAGTAAGCTGGTATATGAATCATTTAAACTGCAATATATACCATTGCAGAAAGTGGTTTAGATTCATTTATGAAAAGAAAATTATTTAAAAAAATCACATCCTCTTATCCATAGAGTTGTGGCTTCCTATGTTTATTTCAAGGAGGTTGCCTGGTTTTGGTGACAAATACACTTTTTTACTGTTGTAGCCAGGACAACTGTGCAGCAAGAGGAAACAAACTGTGCATTTGCTTCTTGTTGTGTGTTAGCACCAAGGTATCTTTCTTTACTCCAAGGATTTGTTCTGTGCAAAGACATTGAAACCAATGGCTTTTTAGAAAAAAAAAGAGCTCCTGGAAGCAACTAAGGCTGAAAAACTTCTGTAATTTCTACAAAGTTAGTTTAAGATTCCCAGCTTTTACCTTAGACTTTGCACACACCAAATAATCTACAAGATGGAATTTCATGGGAAATCATGTGGAGGTGTCACATGATCACCAAAATATCATTTATGGAGGTGTATGAACACATCTGAAATTTTGCCATTGGCAAAATGTTTAGGCATTGAGTCCACATGTGAGATGTGGACTATGACAAAATTCAAGGAGGAAAGGGTGAGGAAAAACAGGAAGGGAAAAAAGGAAGAGAGATGGAATGAAGGCAAGGCACATAATTTTGGACAGGTGTACTTTTAGGCCTGGGAGGAAGAGACTGGAAGCCTTTGCATTTACCTGCATATGAGATAAACAGGACACTGCACAGCCAGGCCTCCTGTCTCAGCTCTTCTCAATCCTCCTCAGCCCCCAAAGAACCAACCAAACACATCCTGAGCCCTGTGTGTTGCAGGTGTTTTGGGATGAGGGATGTTTAGCTATGAGAAATGAGCTCTTGCCAAGAGCACAGGGAGGATGAAGAGCCTGGTGAGTGCCAGACTTGCCCAGATGTAACCCCTGGCACCTATTGACCTGTGAAGGTCACCCAAACTGTGATCAGGCACCACCATCACCTTCATTGATTTTCTGTCAGGTAAATACCTGACATAATATATAATAATATAAATATAAATAATAAATATATAATAAATAAATATAAATGCCAGGTGACTTTTTAACCTATAAAGCACAACAGAACAACCATAACCCGAGCTTGGACTTCACAAACAAAATAAAAGGGGTGATAATTTAACAAATTTCATGCCAAGCCTTCTCTAGATTTGGCCATTCCATTCAGCCCCAAAATGCATCCTAATAGAGCACGTGTGCACCTCTGCAGACAAACAGCTGGCTTAGCCAAATCCGAGTGATGAGCAGGCATGCAGCATGGAAAGACAAGCAGCAACTCCGGGATGTTGGTCTTGGGGACTTCAAAACCTCCAGCATTATGTTTGAAGGAGTCAATTTATCTTGGATTTTATTTGATTCTCCCATCAGAATGATACTTAAATTTATCTGGACTCCAGAATATTTTCCTGTCTCTTGGAAGGACTGTTTTACTCCTGCAGGAGGATCTATGTGGTAATGCACCCCCACACCCCAGCAGTTGTTTCCATGCTAGGAAAGTGTAAGTTTCACCCCATATCATTTAAGGAAAAAGAACCAGAAACTTCTATGCTTGTCTCACCATAACTGGCCCAGTGCCAGGACTAAGGCACCTGTTGGATCCTTGAGCTGTACCTCAAGAAATGTAACTATGTTTGGGCAGCCTGCCAATCCCCCTCCTTGATCATTGAATACTTAAGAGAGAGCACGGAGTCTCTCCGTGCATTTTTAGGGTGTCTTAGCAGGTTGTGGTGGTTTAGGGCAAATTTGGGAGGAAACCTCCTCCCTAGAGAGCCCTCCCTCCCCTCTCCCAACCGGTTCGGGAGAAACCTCCTGAGAGAGAAGTGGAAAGAAACCTGTTTATTAAACTGGAAAAGCACTCCCCAGCACAATAAATTAAACAATACCAGATGACAATAACTTCATGCTGCTGTGGAGAGATGACAAATTAGGAAAGAAGTCCCTCCTGTAGATGGTTTCTCTGCTCTCAGTTCTTCCTTGCTGGGAAAAGTTGCTGCGCTGAGTAGATCTTGGTGGGTCCCAGGTGCAAGCTTCCCCCAGAGCTCCTCCCGTGTCCTCAGTCTGGGGAGGTTTGAACAGTTCCAAAGAAAGGAGAAAAAAGAAAAAAAAGAAAAAAAAAAAGAGGAAAAAAAGAAAACCAAAGCTTCTCAGCCTCAGCTAAGCTACACTAACTAACTAAAAAGGAAAGCAAAAAGAGAGAGGGAAAAAAAACCCAAAACCTCTCTGTCTCATGTCTGTGTGTTGTTGACTCACACTCTTTCAAGGCCAGCCCAGTGGAGAGAGGCTTCTGAAAACAAACTGTGCTCTTCTCCCCCTGTTTTTACTCTCAGACCCAATGTTAAAGGTACAGAGTAATATCCAGCATAAACCCAACAGATGATTGGGGATACAACATCGTAACATCACCCTAGGACTCAGGTGTAAGGAACCTCCCTGCACCTTGCACAGTTTTTATTCTTTTGTTTTATATAGTCAGTTATTTTCACATTAATTAAAACCTTTTTACTTCCTCAAAACCCCTCTGATCATTGCTAATTTTTCATAAGCTATTTCTGAGAGGCTGCTGGCCACCCTCAGAGAGTGATGCATCTTTGTGGGGCTGATGACAGGCTGGCCTCACCCAGAAACTCATCAGATCTATTGAGGTGTAAAGACTTCACTAAGGCTGCAGAATGGCATGTGACTGCATCAGCTACACGCTTCACGTATTTCGCTTTTCTCTGGCCTGTTTCAGGAGAATTTGTTTGACTGGAGTAGTCCCAAGTGAAAATGACTCAGTTCCCGAGTCCATTTCATTTGGAAACCGCTGAGAAGCATTAAACACAGAATCTCACATTGGCATTAGTGCAAACCCACTTTTTGGAGCAGAAGTTGACATCGCCAGGTGCCAACTGATGCCTTGTAAGAGCCACTGACAAGTGTTACTTGTGGAGACAATTCAGCATATTAACAGTGTAGAGAGCCAGAAACAGGGTTAACTTGTTTTTATCAAGTTATTTAGCCTGAAAACATCACTTTTGCTTCTCAAATATTGACTTATTCCTCTTGTTGCTGCTTAACTTGAACAGATTAGGGCAAATTTGTCTACGGTGCTAATTTGACTTGAATTAAGATAAAAGACACTTTTAATCAAGTACCTTGTGCTCTGTGGCTTCTCAACCATTCTTTATCTCCTATTGAGCACATAATCCACTCTGTCATTTTGATTTTGTATCAGCAATTGTCAGGATTGGTTGTCACTCTCCTCCCTGACCAGCAGATACTTGATCAGAAGAGATATAGGATGGCCAGACTCTTTCAAAAGAAGAAAGCAAAGATTTAGAATTTTTTCTTACTGCTTAAACTGGTCCCTAGAGGTTTTTTTTGCTCATAAACAGAGTTCTGGTTTTTTTTAAACAAAATTCTAATTTTCCAGTACGTTTTCTATTTCCATGTGAGTTCAATGTCTTGGCTGATAAAGTGACAGAACTCTGGAAATGTTTCTCTAGAGACAGTTTAGAACATCCACAATCCATCCTTCAGAGGACTCAATTGAAGACCCACTTCTTCAGAATGAAAGAGAGAAGGAATCAGCCAACAGCTACTTAAAAAACCCCCAAAACACGAAACAAAAAAAAACAAAACAAAGCAAAACAAAACAAAAAAAAACAAACAAAAAAAAAAGAAGAAAAAACCAAACCAAAACCAAAATCAAGTAAATCTTAGCAGCTTTGAGCTATTAGATATTCCAACCAATTCTTAATAAATGGAACATTTCTGATTTTGATGGACAGTATTTAAACTCTATGATCCCTAAGATGTTACTTTTGGAGCCTGTTTTGTTCTTGACAGGTTTTCAATGCATTTGGAACAGGCTCTGAAAGTTGGAGGGCTTCATTTAGATAGAGAACTACAAAGTCTGGGCTGGACATGTACAGAAATATGTGCACAGTCTGATTTTCAGTCTGTGGTCCCCTGGAGGGAAGATGAGGGTAGGAGACTAAGAGGGAATCTGCTTACCTCTTAGGGATCCTGAAAAAGAAATAAAGCAAAAAATGCTTAGGCTAACTTACTGTCCAGGGTTCCTGCCTCTGTGGAAGTGCCTGAAGGTCTGCCAATTTGAGGGGAAAAAAGGAAAAAAGAAGAGCTGAAAGCTATTGAAGTACACCAATGCTGGAACAGCACAGCATTTCCAGACCTTGCTATGAATTTGCTTGCTTCCAAGGGATGCTGAGTGAACAATGTGTAACAAATAATTTATTTGACCTGTTTGTTTGGGCTTTTTTCTTCTTTTAATCTGCCTGTATATTGATCACAGTTTTCAAACTGTGCTTCTGGGTGTGTTTGTAAAATAAGGGCCCCAGTGCTCACCTACTACAGAAGGGTTTTCTGAATGTGGCTGGGTGAATTCCACTGTGCCTGATTGAGCAGCCCCAATGCTGCAGGCTCTTGGAAATTTGAATGAACTTCACTGTGGAAGAGGCCAGGTGGGATTTGCTTCACAGCCTCACTCCAGGTCTGAAAGGCTTTAGAGAATGCTACAGTGGGCTCTGTGAGTGTAGATCCAGCTTTTACAGACTGAAGGCTCTATGCAAATATTTAGAGCTGTCCTATTTGCTAGGCTTTCTTCATTCACTCTGTGAAGTCCTTCTGAAAGATTAAAGGTGTTACCAAAATGTGTGATGAATTCATAATAAATGTACCTAGTTTGAAGTGCTTTTAATACCCTGCAGGAGCCTCCTTATATAGCACCTCTTTATGAAATAAACCAAACCAAACCAAACAAACCCAAAACAAAGTCTCATGCTTTGTAGACAGGCACATGCATGAAGACTGCATATTATTATCAAGTCATGTAGAAAGTGTCCCAAGCTTTTCTTCTGTATCTCATATAAATAGGACTCCTGGGCTACTTGTCATGGGGTAACACTTACCATGGCACATATATTGTCTGCTTCACTTATTGACAGCTGGAGCATAAGTTCATTTGACTCAGCAGAGCTCTTCCTGATGGGAGACCTGTGGCAGGAGGCTTACATTCTAGATCCTAATGGTGGGTTAATCAGGATAATCCCAGAGGTCTTTGTTCTGGGAGAGTTCATCACCCAGTTAGGACATCCTCCACTGTGCACAAGGCTGTAGTGGTGAAGAACCACAGAACCACAGAACCACAGAACCACAGAACCACAGAACTGCTTGGGCTTGAAGGGACCTCTGAAGATCATCCAGTCCAACCTCCCTGCCAAGACAAGGTAACCTAGAACAGGTGGCACAGGAAGTCATCCAGGTGGGTTTGGAATGTCTCCAGAGAGATTCCATGACCTCCCTGGGCAGCTGTTCCAGTGCTCTGCCACCCTCAACATGAGGAAGTTCTTCACATTGAGGTGGAATTTATTGTGTTTTAGTTTGTGACCGTTGCTCCTCATCCTGTTGCTGGGCACCACTGAAAGGGGTCTGGCACCATCCTCTGACACCAGGTTTGAGATATTTATTTGTATTGATGAGATCCCCTCTCAGTCTTCTTTATACTAACCAGGCCCAGCTCCCACAATGTTTCCTCATAACAAAGATGCTCCAAACCCTTTATCACCTTTGTGACCCTCTGCTGGACCCTCTCCAAGTAGCCCCTTGTCTCTCTTGTACTGAGGACTGGACAGAGCACTCCAGATGTGGCCTCACCAGGGCAGAGTAGAGGGGCAGGATCACCTCCCTTGACCTGCTGACCACACTCTTCCTGAAGCACCCCAGGATACCCCTGGCCCTCCTGACCAGGACACTGATGGCTCGTGGTCAACCTGACTCCCAGGTCCTTCTCAGCAGAGCTGCTCTCCAGCAGGTAGGAAGACCCAATCTCACAGCTAATGCTGGCTACCTTTCAAAGGCTTCCTTCTGGAATAAAACCCTGGACAACAAATGTACAGTTTTCCACTTATAACTACTTCTATGCAAAAAGAGACTTCTGTAGGTGTGAGAAGTGGATTTGTAGAGAACTCTCAAAGCCTGACAGAAAGCTTGTGCCTGCATAGTCTTGTGCATCTGTATGCAAACCTTGAGATAAAGTATGCTGACTTAGAAATGCCATGGAATAGGACTTTTTCTCAAGAAGAATATTGTTAAAAGAGAAATGGAACTAGAAACAAGTTTCAAATGATGACCTTGCAAATAGACCAGATTTTGGCAAAATAAAACTATGAAAGATGTATTGTAGCAGGACCCACGTGGGGTATTTTGATAGATGATTAGTTCAGAAGCATTAGCAGCAATGTGTGGCAAAAGCTGATAGACCAAAAAACACCTTTAATGTTTTATAATTAGGAAATAGTTTGGCTTCTGATCATGATTGCTTGAATTGTAACATCTGTATTGTCTCACCCTTCTCATGAGACTGATTTGGAATAAAAGTCCTTAAGACACCTCCCAGGAGCCCCATCTCTGGGTCAGAAAAAGGGTTTTTCAGACATCTAGGATCAGTCCTCAAGAAACTACACCAGAAATTTCAGAGGTCTGTTCTGAGAGTTTTGATAAACCTTGGGTCTTACTAATCTGGCTACATCATGATAGCAATCTCTCTGAGAGTACTTTTTATTTTAGCCATAGACAAATCAAGGGCTATAATTTAAAAATGCATGCAAGTCCACATTATTTTTGGGTCTGGCTTTACTCCTCCTGTTGGATATAGGCCTGTGTGCTTCTTGGCTCTTATCTGAGCTATTGACAGTTACCAAAGACTGCAGTCAGCTGATGGATTGATTTATTAACAGAAATGACAGAGGTCTGCATTTGATCTTATATGCCTCATGTCTAACTTGTCCTGACAACCACTCAACTTTGATCTTAAACAATTTGAAGCAATTTGCCCACCATTCCTCACTGTAAGTGAGCCAGTTCTAGTCAATATGTCTATCTCTTTGAGGGAAAATGTTGCAGTTTGTTCTCTGTGAAGGAAATCATGCTACTGTTTTCACTGGGGGAAAAATGTCCTGCATAAGATAACATGATTTATCTGGGAGACATATGGTGAGGATGCTATTTTTAATGATAGCTCAGCTAAAATATAATGTGCAATGACTCTAGGAGGTTATCATTTGAGAATCAGAATCTCACAAAGACAGAAAAAGGGCAGCATGAAAAATTGATCATAGGAATGCCTAATCCCCACAGAAGGCACTTTCAAAGGGGAACACCTTTAATGCTTTCAAAGGGAGCCTTACCACCTGAAAAGGCATTTATCAGAGATAGGAAACAAGACTCCTGTGAAACTTGCAGTCCAGAGCTGGAAACTGCAGTAACAGGTTCCATGTTTTGTTGCAAACTTGCAGCTTTTGCTGTATTCACTGAAAGCTCTGGGTGAATTTGTGCTATGAGTGAACCTGAGTGTGTTTACAGGTGTCACTGAAGACTAGACAGTGGCAGTAAGAGAATATTTCTGTTTTCTGGATCTTGAAACATCCTCCCCAATTCACAAATCTTCAGAGAAGTCCGGGTCTTAGCCCTGATGTTTGAAGGGGTCTTTGAGGTATCAGAACTACTGGTCTTTCTCTTTCATGGAATGCTGGCAAGCACCAAAGTGGCTTAATTTTTACATGAAAACTATGCCCACTGAAATCCATAAAAGCACAAAGCACTTAAGAACATCAGAAAAGAAGTTTCCTGTTATTTGTGTATTATAAGTCTTCTTTAATTTTGGTGCAATAAAAAAGTTAAGATAAAACATGAACTATACCTCAGGTTTCATCCCAAAGCCAAAGATACCCAAGTCTACCTGTCTCAAGTATTGTTCTTTTCCACCAACCCAAATTGTCCTAGCCTTTTGATGCAAGCTTGAATTTTTAATCTTTAAAACCCACTTAGATATTCCTCCCTGAGCACATTAGCAGTTGTGCCAGTCTGGACCATAAAACTTCCCAGATTTTATAGCACTGCTGCTACATGTGCTGTGAGGTCTCCTGGAGATGCTCCCAGACAGAGGACATAGCTGTGTGGAATTTTAGAGGCTGTTATCAGTAATGTTCTGGAGCTTGTTGTGAGCACAGTTGGCTTCTTACACTTGTACACTCATTGTATCTTTTCTGTGTATTTGGTTTGGACTGGTAGAACAACATTAGCTGATTCTGGTAATTTTTTTTTTTTTTTGTGTGTGTCTCAGGCTCAAGATGCTGGAACTTGGGTGTATTTCATGAATATCTAAGACCCCTTTGAACTACAGATAGATCAACACTTACCTCAGCAAACACCCCAGGGATTCACATCTCTATGCAGAGGACAAGCACTTTCTTGAGCCAAGCTCTCATTCTGACAACTAATAGAATTAATGTTTTTGCTTTGCACACCTTTGCCAGCGTAACTGATGCAGCACACGACAGTGACCTATAACTTGTCCATTCATCAAACATGAACTGCACAATTTTGTGGTGTTTTCTAAATGGCTGGGTAAATGCCTTGATTCAAACACCACTGCAATCAGTGAGAAGATTGTGTAAGTGTTGCTGGGATTTAGGCTGAACTCACAGAGGTTAGGGATTTTTGGAGGGCAGATAATTTTGTATGTCCTTTTGAAATCCATCCTTTTAAAGAGATATACATAGGGTGTGTGCTGCAGGATTAACAGTATAAATCATCACAAGTCATTAGGACCATCATACAGAGATTTATAAACTTCTGTGGGATCTGATCAGCAGACCTAGTTATTTTATAGTTTTTAGATGTTTTTGGGCAGTTTGTAACACCTGTACTGGACACTTCAAAATCCTGTGAAGCTAATGTATTCCATCCAGTCCCTGGCAGTCTGCATTCTGCTGAGAATACAAATGGTTTGCAGTTGTGCCTGTGCCTCTTGCTCACTGCCACGTTGGGAAGTGAATGCAGATGGACTCATTTGTTGACAACCAACAACATGGTTTTGACATCAATTGCAGCTATGACATCAATTTCCTTTTGTGTAGCACTCCAAAATCATTGAATATTTACAAAAGGCCGAATTCATCTCAAGGTCAGCGCTGAACTAAATTTAGCAAAGGTACAGAGAAAACAGGAACGAGGATACACAACTCCTGTTTTTCTTTTTTTTTTTTTTGGTGCAAAGCCTGCAGACCAATTCAGACACAGAACCTTTGAAATCCCAGAACTTCTCATTATAAAAGTTGGTGTCTTTTATTTTTGTGGTCTCATTTCATTACTAGAGTTGTTTAGAGGGAAAACATCCCCTCACTGTGAGTGACTGATTGAGGGTGACTGCTTCTCTAGTCAGAAGTAGCATCCAAAAAGCCATGGAAATGTGGGATGCTGAGAACCAGAGGCAGGAAAATCACTGATGTTTCTCAAAATCAACTAGGCAGATGACCAAGGGGCTGGGGCAAGGTGACAGCAAACCAGGTCTCCAAAGCTGCAGGGCAGGCAACAGTCAACAAGGCTGTTGGAGCATCTTCAAAACTAATACATCCAGGAAGAACTTTTTCATTCTAACAAATTGATAAGGTCAAATATCTCTTTATACATATGGCATTGATCTCTGACTGATCAGACATCAGTTTTTTTCTTCACCTGTGTCTCAGAGTAAGGTCAGTTTTGGATCTCAGTCTAGTATTAGATTCATCCTTCTGGCAGCACAGCTTCAGACTGATGGGAATTTGTCTTATTTCATAGATCTTCAAAGGATTAAATTTTTATTCCACCATTGTTTAGCTACTCATTCTTCCAGCCTCCCTTACTGCATCTGATACAATTTTTCAACTTTATGTGCTTCATTCTAATCTATAGTGACTTCGTCATGTGCATCACTTGCAGCAATATTGTTGTTTTATTATTTTAAACTGTAGGGAAATGTAGAGAAAAACATAGTGAGAAGAAGACAGAAGTGTCTGGATCATCTTAGAAGCCTCTAAAGAAATCTGAGACAATCCTGGTTCATTTTTGAAAGTGAGTGATTCACACACTTTGGATTTGGAGGATAGCAATGCCAGTGAACAGGAGGCACCTTCCAGGCTCCTACCAGATGTAAATGCCTGTAATACCAAATTAGAGAAAAGAAGGATGAGTCTTAATCCTTTCTAACAAGGTAGAGAAGAAAAATGTTTTGCACTTTAAATTTGTTGCTTTCAGGCTGTTACCTGAACAGAGACATTCATATAGGGTTATTTAAGTAGCATTTTCATTTTGCAAATTACTAGATTATGTGTTCATTCCCCCAGAAAGAAAAATGAGATGCTTTCTTCTCCCTTTTTCATCCTTTGGAGAAACCGTGTGTGTGTGTGTTGCGGGAAACTTGTTGCCTTGTAGTGTAACAGAGGAGAAAGTAGAAGTGAGGAGAAAGAACAGTTTCAGCCAAAGGTCAGAACTGGAACAACACAACATTACTATAAATTTTTCATTAATTAGTTTAGACTTGATTGCTTCAATCCACAAAACCACATTCCAGGTATTTGATTAAGGGCAAAGCAACCTGTCAGCTCTTGAGGCAGAGCTCAGTAAGCTGGCCAGATGAACTGCATGACTTAGTGACCACAACGGGGGCTCTGCAGCAGGGCCTGCAGTTGGTGGCATCTGCAGAGATCCTCCTGGGAAGGACCTTGTGCCTGGCAGGGAACAGCCTGCAGCATGATGTGACTGCTGGGCACAGATTGCTAAACTCCTTTGCCAGGACACGCGTGGCACCAAGCAGCTGCTGCTGTCATTGCCACCGTGAAAGGTGGTGTGGGGACCTGGCTTGTCTGAAGATGTCATTCATTTCCTTTTCCTGCACACAGTATGGGTCAAACACACCTGGGGCCAGCTGAGGTGTCCAAGGATCTCACACTCAAACTGCAGGAGGCAAGTCTTCTGTAGGTCTTGTGTCCTGTCTGCCAGACACATATCCCAGTTGTCCAAGGGCATTTTGCATATACCTACATTTAGAAAACTAATTATGGCCCCACACAGAGGTTTGTCTGAATAAACCTGGGTATCTACAACACAGACATCTCTATGAGCTGCTCAATATGTCCATTGACTACACCATGAGTAAATCAATTGATATTTAGTCAGTGTAAGTCACTGGTGTCTATGGTGCAATTTATCTCATTCTGAAGCAGATACCTAAAATTAGTTAGGTGGCTCTCACCCTAGAAGTGCCAGTTTCTCTCCATTGACTATAATGTGAGCTTGATGTGAGATATTCTGGTTTAACCCTTCATTTTTTTCAGATGTTAAAGGCTAAGTGGGCTCAATTTCTTTCTAGTTATGCTGGTCACGTGTGAGCCCTGAGGAAGGCTCCTCAAATCCAAGAGTTTCTGGCTGGAAGGAGGAGAGGTAAAGCTTTAGTAACTTGTGAAGCAGAGTTTTGTCTGAATGACAGTCAGCTCAATCAGCCACAGGGGTGGTTGGCACTTCAGTGACTCAGTGCCTAGCTTAGCTCAGGCCAACTGCAAAGGCAAACCCCAAAACAGCTCCTGTCACTGCCCACTTAAACCACCATGGCTCGGGTGGCATTGTCCAGTTTAGAGTGAAAAGAATTATTTATTAAATTGTGCAGGTGCATTATTTTGTCTGTTGTTAACATTTGTGATATTTGCAGTATTTAAACACTCTGCAATTTTCCCCCTTAGGCTAACAGTGCTTGCTTGCAGCTGTGGACAGTGCTGTTGCATTTTTTCATCATTTTATCTAAGGACAGAATTAACTGGTATAAGCAATTATGAGACTTACAAGATTCATAATTGACCTCCTTTGACTATATGAGATAAATGGATATGATGTCACTAAACTGCCCTCTGATTATCCTTTAAGATCACAAACACTCTTGCAGATAGCACTTGGGATGTTATGTAGGAATATAAACATAAAATTCATTGATGGCATATTGATTTCATACAGCGACTCAAAGCATTTATCTTAGCTATACTTATTACTTATCATAACTCCAAGAAAGGCAACAGATTCAGCTTTTCACCAATGGAAAATATTTTACAGGTTTCTCTGAAGAGAGATACAAATTGTTTGGTAATAGCGTTTTGCATAATCACCTGTTTAAATAATTACCAACATCCTCCTCCTGCTGATGTTCTACAATAAACCTAATGATTTCTGAAAACATTTTATAGCCTTCTCTAACTGGTGCAGACAAGTCAAGGATTTCTGGTCTAGCAGTCAGCAAGGGGAAGAAATTGTGCTTAGCATGTGTAGAACATTTTCCTCCAGTGCCAAAGCCAAATGTTCTGCCAAACATCTTGCTCATGTGCAGTTTTCTGCACATATCCAACTGTCACTGCCCTGTGTCACAGAGCATGTGGGTTGCTTCTTAGATTAAGAAGAAAGCAAAACATTTTGGTTTTGGGATAAGTTTAGTCATTAATCTCCTGAGTTTTATTTTTTTTTTCCCCAGATAGAGTAAATACGGTTACTTGATGCTGCTGTTTGAATTTATGATATTTATATAGTCTTTGCCTGTTGGGGAATTGGGAAATTGACTCCTCAATAGGGTTGAAAGTATGCTTAAGTAAACAGCTGTGTGAAATGCAAAGCATGTTGTGATTTTATTTTGCCATTCCTTTCAAAATGAAAGAAAGTTTGCAAAATCCATTTTAAAATAACAGGTTTTTTTGCTTTAATTATGGCAACATTTTACCCTGATGCAAACCAGTATGTTTCTACATTGACATATTGAATGCTTATGGTGGACAAGGGTGGTGGCAATGCCACTCCTTGTGTCTTCAACAGCATCAAGCCATGGTTGCAGGTTTGACATCTTGTGGTGACAGTGGCATTTCCCTTACTGGCTCTGCTTGCTTATGTTCCACTTTACTGGTACTTAAAGATAAGATGATTTAATTATCTGTCTCAGTTTAGTGGAAGTGAGGTCATTATTTAACTGTTGAATATTTTCCTGTGTCAGCATCATTATTTTTTCCAATAATGTCCTTATCTTCTCTTGTGCTTTCAAATTCCTGAGGAGATCACGGGTCCTTTGTAGAATGAACCTTTAAATATATTGACATTAAAACCCACAGATACAGATGAGCCAGGATTAATGCTTAAATCTCAAGGGCTTCCAAATGTCAATGACAACATGGGAGTTGTGCTGAAAATTTCCATGAAACGTGCCTGTCGAAAAACACTGATTTTCACTTATTGCAGGCAGTTCACTCGTCCTCTGAAATTAATATTTAAAAAGTTAGACGTTACTTCAGTTTCCTGGAGGATTTGTTACACCACTGAGTGCAGTTATCATTCCCAACCTGTTGTGAAACAAAGTACTTAATGCTAAAAGCAGCAAGGATGCTGGGTGTCTGGGGCTCCCTGTTAAAAGCCCGTCGGTCTGTTCGCGTCGGAGTTAATGCAGCCTGCTTTCCTCCAGGTTATATCTTGTGGTTGGCTGTCTGGTGTCTAATGAAGTGTGTGTTCACGTTGCATCTTTTAGTACTTTACAAGCTCTCTTTGTCAGCCAATTTTCATGAAATATCTCTGAGATTTCTGCTCATGTTGAATTTGGTTTTGTTATAGCAGGACTGTCACACCGTTCCTCCGGCACACACACAATACAGAAAAGAGCTGCTTAACCTCTATGACCTTAGAAAAGTGGTTTAAGATGTCTTGGCTGCAAATAATTAAGCTAATTCTGAATTTGCTCGTGGGTTTTGCTTGTGGGGAATTCACTGTTGCAACGGCCAGGTTCTGCATCTGCTGGTTCTTGCACAAGTCCATGCCTCAGCCTTCCAGTGACCTTCCTGCAGAAGGTTGCCTTGGGATTGTTTGCATCAGCAACAGGGTATGGCCATGAATACTATCAAAAAGAATGCACTGGTTTGGAGGGTTTTCTTTTGTCAAATGAATTCCAGTGGATAACACTTTGTGGTTTGTAACCTAACCTGGTGATTGCAATGAAATTACAGCTCGTAGCAGAAACAGATGACAGCTGTGTCAGAACATTTGAGGTTTTAATGAGGCAGAATTTCGTTACCTGACCCTACATCCAGTAGCTTGTCATCTAGTTGTGAGCAGAATAATTACCAGTGATAAGGACTCATTAAAAAGGTAATTCTCTTTCAACAGGAACTGCTGTCTGAAGCTCAGCCTTTGGGCTATCAAACCTCTGAGTAGCATATGGGGGATGGCAAGGAGATGGCAGTCAGAGAGCAGCTCAGGGGCTTGGGATGGAGCAGAATGCTTTGTAATGTCACCCTTCATTTACAAAAAAAAGCACATTAGATAGAAGTCAGAAGAATTCCTTTTTCTAAGAACTGCACCAGGACTTATGACTCCCAACCCCTTTAACAACAGAAAATATGAGAAGATCAGCAACACCTGACTTCATAGGTGAGCAGGGACAGGGCAGTAAATTGGATCTAAAATGGATCAGAGGGAGAGAGGAAAAGCCTTTAGAACAACAATGACTCCAGAAACAGCAGAGCTGAAGAGGATTTGGGGGAGATGGGAAGAAAAAGAAAATCCTTTGTGCCTTTTAGAGACAATGTCTTCACAGCTTTTGTGCCCTTGGACCTTGTGAAGGAGTGATTTGGCTGACTAGCAGAAGAGACAAGGCTGTGAATGTTTGCTGGCTTCAGTGTGTCTAGGAGAAGGATCAACATCACTTTTTGCCCTCCCAAGTTTGGGAGTTTGTGAGGCTGGGAATTCATCTTCCTCCTTGGCTGGCTGTGACTGATTGGAGGAAGAAGACTGCTATTTGAAAAGAGGGCAGGTTCTCTTCCCTACAGCAGCCTGGTCAAGCAGCAAGTGGGTAACTCAGGACAATGCTCATGGTCTCACAACGTGGATGGTTACTGCAATTAGATCGTTCATTTTGTGATGTATTTGCATGCATTAATAAAAGCAGCCAGAGTGCTGTCAATAGTGGTTTGATATCTGGGAGATGTGTAAGCAGCTTTCTCCACTCCAGTGTGGATAAAAGTTGTTGAAAAAACAGCAGTTTCTTATCTTTAATATTCAGTTCAGTGCTCCAGAACAGCTGCCCTCCTGCCTTGGCAGTATCCTCAGGACATTGCAGAGGACATTACCCTGACAGTCTCCCAGCTCAGGTTTTGGGCATGGTTCCCTGACCTTGCTCAACCAAGAATCCTGTTGGTTCAGAGACCATTAAAAATTATCTGCTGTGGGACTTTTCTTCTTGTTCTGGTCATTCTTTCCCTTTGTGAATCTCATTTCAGGACCTGTTTTTACTCTGCCTGCCAGTATGCCCATGGAAAGCACAGAGGTTATATTGAGAAGATAAGGGAGGAAAAGCTTTAGAGTTTTTAGACATTTTTCTACAAATGATATCAAATTCCTCAAGCCTACATTCAAAACAGGCATGGAGAAAGACTCAAAAATTATAACAATATTATTATATAGTATGTATTTTTTTGTATTAATATAATTTTACTTTATTAGCAGGTTAAGTAAATGTCTTTTCAGTAATTCTCTAGGAAAAATTATCTTCTGAGCTCAGCTTTATTATTTCCTTCTCTTTTTATTTCCTTCTCTCTTTATCTGGGAAGACTTTTGATGTAGCTCATTTAGGGAGGAAAAGGATGGTGCACCCCTGCACCCTCTGTTCTGGGGGCCTTCCTGCACGTTGCAGTCACAGGGTCTCTTCTGCTCTGTTTAATGCTTTTACATCCCTTCCAGGGCATGTGCAGCAGACTGAAGGTGCCCAGAAACCAGGATGACAGAATTTCATTTGAATTTCCTTGTGTGCTGGATTGTCCTAACTAAGACTGCTCAATGCATTTTATTTCTGTTATTTTAACTATTTTGCAGTTAAGGTTGAGCAGTAAAGATGAAATCCCCCTCTTTCTCTCTCTCTGCTCTTGTGGCACTGCAAAGCATATTTCAAGGCTCTTTTTTTTGTGCTCTGCCTTAAGAATACAGCACTGACCAGGGGTGAATGGTCCCTGTAGCTCTATTAATGTTAAATGAGGCTTTTCATAAATCATGACTGAATTTCCGGTGTTACATTATGCCAGAAATTCTTTCCTAAATGCTCAGTGAAATCAAAGTAGCACACAAGGATTGACATTTAAGCTGCATATCTACCTAGAAATATTTTACACACTCCATTAAAAAGCTGAAGATAATTTAAACACAGTAATTCATATTAATGCCATTAAGTCAAAAGGAATTATATTTTCAATGATGAAAAATGTTTCCCTGGCAGCTTAATCAAATATTAGAACAAACAGAAAAGTCTGAGGTCTAATTTTCAAGTGTTGCTTGGTCATATTTGGAAAAGGGTAAATAACTTTGCATCTGTTTGCCTTTACAAACAAAAAGGTTGTTAGCTACCAGGGAGCAGTAGAAGATTTATATGTCTCTTTTTGTCATTCATCTGCCTAAAACCAATAAAATTCATGCTGTACCTATAATGATGGAAGTAATAAGGGAAATGGTAATCAAGCAGAATTAAACTCTCTGAAATTTTCTAGCAACGAATTACTTTAAGTGAATGTTTAAACTGCATAATCATTTTACTGGAAGAATGGAAAATCTCATTAGGCACTGCAGATAGACAAATGGAGAGCTAAGGATTGTCCTTTCCCATGAGTTCAGTCCTTGCTGATGAAAATGCTCCTCCACTTGTTGCTGTGACTTGTACCCCTTATTCTGCAAGGCTCAATCCTTATTTAAATCTTTACACTCGAAGGCTCATCATGTTCATTGCACTTTGGGACTGATGTCTGCACAGCCTTTCCCTCTCAATTCAAACACTGGGTTTACAAGGATTGGTGCAACTGTCCTGGTGCCCCTGTCCCTCCCTGTCCCATGCCAAGTGTAAATCCTGGTTCCTCTGTGAAGGGAAGGCAGCACAGAGATGAATGCTGGAGTGTTTACAGGTGTTACATTCCTGGTGTCAGTTGAAAACATCTCCAAGGGGCAAGGCTGGAGGGTTCCTGTAAGGGTGAGTGAGCCAGAACCATTGGACTGAACAGGAGAAAGCTGTGCCTTGATTTTCCTTAGTCCTTTACAGTCATTGCACACTTTTCAGTCAGTATGGGAGGGCTCCACAACTGTTCAGCAGCAGGTGCTGGAGAACCACAGCTTGAGGTCCTTTTGTGTCTTCAGACTGCAAATAGGGCAGAAGTGTGTCTTAGTTAAACCTCCCTGGGTCATTTTGGCTTCTGCCAATCTGGTGCAAGACAAGGCTTAGCACTGAGGTGTGAGGTGAACAGAGAACCTCTGCAAATCATGGGTGTCTCTGTCCTCCTTGCTGTGACTGCCAGTGTAGTAACTCATTTTACTGAAGGAGAGCAATGTGACCTCAGAAGAAAACCAGTTCTTAGCAGCTGCTGTCAGCAGAAGCATTTCCAGTACTGAGTGTGGTGATGTTCTCAGCCAGTTCCAGCTGAAGCTTTTCTCCTCCCTGTCCTTGTGCTGCCCTTTTCTGAGAGCACTGAAGAGCCTTCCCTGATAGAACAGTGCTCAGGAACACACAGCTGATTTTGTCTGTCCTTTCCTCACGGTAACTGAACATCTCTGAGGGAACGATGCTAACTGGCATCAAATATCAAATTCCTGTTATATCCCTGTGGATCCACAAGACAAAGCTTGCAGCAGAGGCAGGGCTGCCCTGAATTATGGCTGACCCAGAATTATGTCTGACCTGTTGTCATCTGAGACATCTTTGCTCATTTCAGCCATTCACCTGTCAGACACTGGGTGAGCCAGAAGCAGGACCTCATTGTGCCAGAAAACAGCATCCACCTATGAACAGGCTGGCAAAAAATAAAACATGTGGCAATATTTTTTCAGGAGCACTGGCTCCAAAAGGGAGGTTCATATGTATTCCAGAGTTTGCAGGCTGTGACAGTGCACCTGCTCCCATGGCAGCATCCCTGGCTGTGCAGTGAGGGTGTGTTTCTCTGCTTCCAAGCAGTAGATTACTGTTTGAAAAAGTTCCATGGCCTTATAAAGAAATGTTTCAATTGGGTGAAATCTCTCTGACCCTCTGTTGTTTTTGTACTCATCAGCTTTCCCTGTGTGGGTGAGTCTTTCCTCCCCTCATTCACAGGCTTAACAAAAGTAATTAAAATTGCCACAAAGTTGTCTGTGAGCAATTCTTGTGTGTGAAAGAAAACAGACGGGAGAGTGTTGGAGGGATTGTTTAATTTTTAAAAACTCTTTTCATTTTTCTGATCTCCTTGTCCTCTTCAATCATGTGAAGCAAAAGTAAGCATTTAAATAATAAGACATTTGTGTAAAATTACTTTTTCCTTGCCCTTGTTTTATATTACATGAATCTATCCATTTTCCCTGCATAAACAAACAAGATTAATTATTCTTGGATGTTTGAGAATATTTCTGCCTCTTATCATCAAGCCCACTCAAATGATTAAAAGGAATAATAAAAACAGCATTTCACATTGAACAAAATGTCTTTCATTTGGTCATTAATGCATTGTGGTCCTTATGTACCAACACCCTAAGCAATTAAATTCTCATGAGGTAGATTAGCCTTTGAAGGCTAATCAGAAACCCAACAGAAGCACATTTGAAGGGGCACATATTTCAGGGACTGGCTGAAGGATGGATATTCAGAGGTAGTTTTAAACACTGGCTGTTCATAGCAGAAAATGGTTTGAGTCATCAGAATTGAGTGTGAATCCATTTTCCTGTCTTGTGAAAAATGTTGAAGCTTCAAGGAGCTCTTTGTACCAAACCCATGTGCATTGGAGACCTACCAAAATTACTGTGTTTTCTTATTTATTTTTCCTGAGAAATGAGGAAGGGTAGGTTGAGGAACAGAGCAGTCTTGGGAGAGCAAAGAGTTTGGTAGTCAAGTCTCTCTCCTGAGCTCCCTGTGGATGCTCTGCTTGTTAGGAGGGAAAGGGCTCTTTCAGTCTCCCCTCACTGTCTACGACCTCTCTGAGTAGCAACTGCCCATGAGCACATGTGGGGAGACAGTGATTTGTGTCTCCTTCCTCTACTCAGATACTGATTGGAGATTTTGATTTCTCATCTTCTCCAACAAAACTGAACTTTGGTTTTGAGGAAAAAAGAAAAAAAGACCAAAGGTTTTTGTTGATTCATCAGTTCTTTATGAGGAATATCTTGCTGAATACTTTCCAATCAAGTAGGTCTCCTGTTTTATGTGTCCAGCTCAGCCCCTAACTTTTCTTCTTGCCAGAAGTGATTGCCCTGCTGTGAGCAAAGATAAAATTACTGCTTTTTTTCTTGAGACAAAGTGAGGAGAGATTGAGGCACGAGCAGCAGCACTTTGTTAAACCGGGATGAATCTTGAGCACCCACTTGGTGTCTGAAGAGAGTGACCATGCAGGGAGGCAGAGAACAGACCCTTCAAATCTTGTGGAGCTGGGACCAGTGAGCTCAGTCTGTGTCAGCACCACTCCTGCCTATGTGAAATATTCTGCTATACAAACAGGAGGACAACCGGGCTGTCAGCAATGGGAGGAAATCAAGGTAAGATAGAGTCTTCTCTCCCTCTCCAGACCACCCCCTGGCTCCACAGCTTGGAGGTTTGAGTCTCTGTTCAGAGGGCGAACCTTCTTGGCAGCAAAGCATCCTTTTGAGTTGGATTAGCTGTGAGAGAAGGTACAAGCAAATGGATACATGGCTGAGCAATGAACTGCACTGAAGAGAATCACAGTGACCATTGGGGAAGTGAACCATTTCTGACAGATTTCTGCCTTTGTGAGAACACTCAGTGGGTGTCCACATAGCTTGGGACCATCATCCCAGTCAGGCAGCCATGAAAACATGGTGGGTTTTTTTATTTCTACATTTTTTCCTTCTGTCTTACCCTCCATGTTCAGTATTTCAATGCTTCTGGAAACCCAAACTGAACAACTCACCAGTGGGTGCTGCTGACTGCAGTGTCCCAGTGGCATTCTACAGCTCACTTTGATACATTCAGAGCTCAAAACATCCTTGTCCTTTGTCATACTCCTACTGGACGTGGTCTAAGTAACAAAGTTGATGTCCTTCTCTTAATTAATTTCTGTGTCTCTCTTTTGGCTTATGGTTATGGGAAATGTTCTATTTGAGTTCATCCTCAGTTCAATCCTCATTGATAAACACTACACATGTGACAAATTTACCAAAGAAAACTTATTCTATCAGCAGAGGCGTTCACTCAAGTCAAACCTGCTTGGACAGGTGGATGAGGGGAGTGTTATGTGACTGACTTCAGAGGCGTCGTTCTGGCAAGTGTCACAGAATTGAATTTAAAATGTCAGACACTTGCTCCCGTTAGAGCTCCTGCTGGGCACCAAAGCCTGTTGAAAAAACCCTAAAAGACAGCTGGAAAAGGAAGTATTGTAGCAAATGTCACTGTGTTTTAATTGACTGGTATGAGCAAGGAAATCCACAAAATACCGAGAGGCCAAGTCCTTGCCCTCGGGTAGTTGGCTTCAGGAGAACTTGCAGGTGCCTTCAAAGTGTACGTCGTGCATCCCTGTTGTCTAAGAAGATAAGAGTCTAATGCAGCTGGTGAAGTTTAGCTTTGAGTTTGAGAGGCGTAGGTCTGTGCTCAGCTCCACAGGTCAGGGGTTCAAACCTTGCTAACGACTTTTGAAGAAGCAAATCTCACACGTCTATGTCAGAAAGCAGCCCCAGAAGTTTAACACTGGTGAGTTCTCAGTAATCTATTGAAAAGCAATGATATGAAGAAGGGAAGCTTTTTGCCTTTGAAAATGCAATCTCCACACCTGAGAATGTGCTTTAGCAGTGGTAAAAATGTCACATTGCCACCAACATGCATTGGACAGACCTGTTCACAGCAGATAGGGCTCATTTGGCAAAATGTAGTATTGGTAGACATTCCCAGCTTTCAAAGGACTTCAGCTGAGCTAAGTTGAGCTAACCCATGGCTGCTCTTGTTTTCCTTAGTCATTGCTCTCCTCACTCTTGTCCATGATTTTCTCCTAAGAAAAGCAGAGAGTGTGAGGAAGTGACTTTCTCTGCAGGGAGAGGACAGGGGAGCAATAATATATCTCAGGTGGGAAGATATGTTTGTCAGAGAGCTAAAGCCATAGGCATGGGCATGTGGAACAGGCCAAGGCATCTTGCCTTGCATTTCAATCAAAGAACTGTGAAAGCTTCTGGGAAAAAAATATCCCTCAGGTATCACCTGAGCTAGTGTGACAATGCCTTTTATATATATAACAAAAAAAAAAAAAAAAATAAGGCTGGTGTGCAGTGATTACTTACTGCTCTCAAGCTGAATTTTTGGTCAATTCCACACATAGGGAAAAAAAAAAAAGTGCATTTGAGCTTTATTTCCAGTGATCATTTTGGGAAGGGCTTTCTAATATCTTACAGGGCACCAATAGCTGCCAGAGGAGGAGAAACATCAGCAAAGATGCACCTTCCCAGGACCTGGGCTGTTTGTAACATGTTGTGAAGCTCATTGGTAAAGACAGACAAAATGGGAAAGGGCAGCATCAACCAAGGGAATTTGGTAGCAGATTTGAAGGGGTTTAAGCAATTTAGAAAGAAGATATGAATACTTCTTCCTTGTGAGAGTGAGGAAAACCTAATCTACTGTAAATCCTCTGGCAGGATGCTGAAAGAAGCAAGTCCTGTATCTCAAGGCACAGTCCTTTAAAGAATGAAAAAGATGCTGCTGCTCTGCTGAGGTTTAGTTCAAATAAAGATCCAGTTTGGGCTTGTGAAGGATCCAGCCACTTTGCTCCTTTGCCCTGCTCCCACCTGTGTCACACACTCCCAAGTGTGTATCTGCTTCTGACAACACTCAGGACAGGAAGAGAATAGCTCATCTTTCATGTGGTGGTGGAGGATTACAACAGAACCTGAGGGGGTTGGTACACTTTTTGTGTTGTGAGAAGCATCAGGAAACAAAAAGAAATGAAAGAAAAATCCATTTCTGTCCCTAGAGATCCAGCAGACTAAAGAGACAAGGTATGAGAGGAAAGGGATGCCTGGCGAGGTAAAAGATTGGCCCAAGGTCACAGAGCGAGGGCAGGGTTTGCTGAGGAGTCAAAGCTTTCCCAGATGCAGCCTATGGTTTGTCTATTTGTTGGATGTTCTTGACATAAGATGACATTTTCAAAGCTGAGTTAGCAGCTGTAATTGCACTCCAGTCATCTTTATTACATTCTGGTAGTTTATTCAGGCAGCCTCTTAGGCACAGCACTTTATGGACCTCTGGAATGGCAGGTGTGTGCTGTGAGGAGCTCAGTTTAGGCTGCACTTAGCACTGCAAGGTAATGGCAGACAATAAAGTAAAGCAGACAGGTGGGAGGGCTGTAACACTGAATGTGCTGATATATCAAAGGAAAGGTAATGAAATCCTACGTGGGTAGATCATCCTTCATCTGTAAAACAGGACAGTTCTCAGCAAGAGGGAATTACATTTAAATGTAGCTTTGCCTTCCTAATGTTTTTTGGACACTGTCTCTTCTCTCTTGTCTATGTTGTGACAACCACTAGACTTTCCCTTGGATCTCAAGTTTAGTGTGGACAAGAAAAGAAAGTTTCAATAATACTTAAGGATTAAAAAAAAAATAAAATTAAAACCTGTTTGCCTAGCATCAGCTTTCAAAAAAGTGGATAAGGCTGGACCTGAAAGTAAAGGTGTGCTGCTCAGTGAGAATGCATGGATGGAAAATGCAGTGTTAAATGTGAGGTAATAGTGAACATAAGGAGATAGATGTGCTTGGGCATTCTGGAGTACCACTGTTCTGCAATACCAAAAGTCAGAAGGATGAATTGCATTCACAACAGTAACTCTATAAATATGTGTTATGTCTGTTGGAGAATAGTGCTGTCCCTGAGAGAAAAATAAAAAAAGAAAGCAGGAAAAGTGATAAAGACAATTAAATGTTAATAATCTGATTGTAATTGTACCAAAAGTCTTTGAATCACTGTGAAAGCAAGGAAAAATCAGAGACATGGAGGTGAACAGAAAGCAGACTCAGGTTTATTTTAAACTCAGGTTAAAAAACAACACAGGTTATCAAAGGGACAGCATGTCATACTGTTTGATACTTTTCTCTGATAAAGAGATTTTATCCATGAGATTTACCTGGTATAAAAAAAAATTGAGAAAGTGCCATGTGGGAAAAATTGAGAAAGTGCCATGTAAGTAAAAGGAGGAAACATGAGGACCAGAGCAAGAACTGTGCAGTGAAATGACAGAAAGGAAGCTGTAGTAGTTGACAGGAGCTATGTCAGTCTCAGGGAAGTCACTGACAATCTTTTTCAATAATCCTTGCAAGATCACTTAATAGACAAATAGAAGAGAAATGGTGAGGAAAGATAAATATCTTCCTTCACAAGGTGACTAGGAGACACCATGGCTATGAAAAGATAAATATCTAGGCAGGCTGCAGTGGCACAAGCACATCCAGTAGAGGTAGGTAAATAATGATATCACTGTGTAGGGCATTGGTCAAGCATCAGGAATTGTAACATTTTTCTGTATAAAATGTAAATGTAAAAATCTGGCCATCTACATTCAGGTGAGATGGATAATAAGGAAGCAGGAAAGTAGAGTGGGTAGGAGGAAGAAAGTGTCCTTTATGAAAAGAGAAATGGAGAGTAAAACTTCTACAGCCTGGTAAAAGAAAGATAAGCAGGTGTATGGCAACTATCAATAAATCTGTGATTGGTGAGCAAATGCACAGGATGGAGACAGAGGCGAAGAGAAGAGAGGCAAGGAGAGGTGAGGAGAGGCGAAGAGAAGGGAAGGGAAGGGAAAAGAAGAGAAGAGAAGAGAAGAGAAGAGAAGAGAAGAGAAGAGAAGAGAAGAGAAGAGAAGAGAAGAGAAGAGATTAATACAGGTGAAGGAACAGGCATACACTGACTAGCTGGGGACACTCTTTAGTTAGAAATTTCTAATCATCAGAGGAGCCAGGCTCCGGAGCAGTTTCTGGATGGGGTCAGGATACAAAAACCAGACTATTCTGAAGATGGTCCACACTTTGCCTGCAACAGACAGGGTGAAAACACAATGACCTGGGAAATCCCTTCTTGGCCTGCACTCCTCTACATTAAAGAGCAATGGGTGATGCCACAGGTGCATGTAGGGAATTAATCTCCACATGAATTGTTATTCACTGTCCTCAGCTGAGGATTTTTTGGCTCTCATGGCAGTATTTGAACACTGTCTGAGTGAGTTTTGGATGTGATATCTTTTGAAGTAATCTGCAAACCTTTCTCCCCAGCCCTGAAAGCATGTCATCCATCAGGGGGTACATCCCTGAGCATCCTGACCTCCAAGGATGTGTCCCAAAGAGCTGTGTGTCAATGGGAGGAGACAATGAATCACCGAGGCATGAAGGCAGGTATGTAGTTGTAAGAGCTCCTCTGGTTTATGTGCCTGCTGTGGGGAGGAGGAGGCGTGCAAAGTAGAGAAAATAAACCGTGGGACAAGCACTGCTTTTATGATTACTAAAAACCTTCACACTCCATCAATTCTAAGACCTCTAGTCTTTAATCCAATATCTGAGGCTTACAAACAACTCACTACCATAACTCACTAAACCTTCATGACTCTCTGGGTCAGAAATGCAGCCCTAGTGATTAGAATTGAATAGATCTCCACCTCTTTACACCAAGCTTGGGTTTGGCCATGCAGCCATCCTGGTGGCCTTTGGCTTGGACTGTGTATTAATTTAGGTATAGTAAAATTATCAGTTATTTGAATAATGTCATATGAAATGAAATACAATTTCATTTAGAGATCTGCAGGGATAACTGAGTGTTTCAAAAAGCCCCTTGGCAGATCTGCAAATTAAAGGTTACTTTCTTCCTCAGTTTAATAACAGAGCTCTCCTTGATGCATCTATCTTAGTAAGAATATAAAAAATTTCAAAATCCAATTTAGCAACTGCCCACATAGTACTGTGATATTTATAAGTGAATGATAGCTAAATGATTTCAGCCTTTAGTAAATCTGTAACCATCACTTACAGGAGTAGAAACCAAGCTTTTCCTTCTGTGAACTGGAATCAGTGGCCCATTCAAATGCTTCCCAAACACCCCCTAACAGCTGAGCTTCAGATATCTCACTACATAGGGAGCAACTAAAGATGGCCAAAGCCAGGTTCATGATTTTAATTTATATTTGTTTTATGCAGTGTTCCAGAGCATATTTACAGACACATCCTAAGATTTTCCTAGTTAAAAAAGATTGTCAACTTGTGGAAACAGGTCAGTCCCTTCTTTGACATGCAAAGAGCTGCCAGGTCTGTCTGAACCCCATCTCACCCAGCTTAGACCTTAACTGGGGTCCTTGATGGTCCCACAGGAAAAACAGGAGGGAAGATTTACTTTTGTAAGGCAATGGCTTTAAAGGTTTTGAGACTGAATAGACCAAGCCTTATTTACAGTGATTCTCTTAAATTGTGCTGCCAGTAGTGTCACAACTTCCACTTGGAAGGATGTGAACACATCTTGCTGCTTACCTGGAGGTATCACTAGGGAGGGAGGAGCAGTGCTTGAGAAGCAGAAGGTGGCAGCTGCTGGAAGTGAGCAACTGTTTCTTACTTTGGCATTGAACACTTGTAAACTTTGTCCTTGTTTTGAATTCTGACCTGAGCAGTGTGTACAAAAAAGAGTCATAGAATCATAGAAAGGCTTGGGTCAGAAGGGACCTTAATGACCTCTCTGCCACGGGCAGGGACACCCTCCACTATCCCAGTTAGCTTCAAGCCCCATCCAGTCAGTCCTTGGACACTTCCAGGGATTCCAGCTTCTCCAGGCAACATGTTCAAGTGCTCATCACACATTTTATTGGAGAACTTCCTCCTAATTTCTAATCAAAGTCTTGTCTCTTTTAGTTTAAAACCCTTTCTCCTTGTCCTATCACTGTCTGCCCATGTAAAAAGTTGTTCTTTCTTTTTTTTTTTTTAATAGTAATTTGTATGAAAGTCTTCAAAGAGTTAGAGACATTTGGTAATTAATCTGAATTTCTTTCCATGAAGATGGGAAAATATGAAAAGAAAAAAGACAGGACTCTTTTGCCACTGATAATCATTACCCAAGAAAATGACATAACTTCTGGAATAATGAGTTGTGATCAATAACATCCGGGCTTCAACACCACAAATTTTGCCAGCACGGTTTCTTTGCTAGCCAATGTGATGATGCTGATTTCCTCTCCACCTTGGTGTCCAGGCAAAAAGCCCCAATTCACCAGCAGCTATACTGCCATCCTACTGATAGAGTTTATTTGAATTTGATTGAATGGTTGGAGCATAAGAACTGAGCCACAGATTCTTAAAGGCACCACTCACCTCGTCCTCACTGTCTTACTGATGGCAATATCAGTTTGTCAACTTTCTGTGTTCAAGCAACAAAACTTTGCAGTAGGAGCCTACAGAGAACAGGAATTTCCTGATCAGTTATCAGTGCTTTGCATTGTGTCCCTTCCCATCATGGCCATGTCTGCCCAGACCTCTGAAAATCACCTCCTGCAGTGGCTCTCTGTAGTGCAGGTGTTTGATTTGTGCTGGTCTCTTGCCTCCTCTCTGGCCCAGCTGCAGGGACTGAAAGCAATTATAACAAAAACTGCCCTGTGTCCTTAGCCTAAAAATATTTAAAATAACCCAACCCACTGCTAGAGTTGGAATAGAAGGACACAGAGATCTCCATCTCAAATAAATTTTGTTCTTCTTGTAAGTTAACCATTGCCCTTAAAAATAATTTGTGATTTTGATTTGTAAGGCTGTTGTCTGCCATAAAAATGAAAAAAAAATTATTACTCAATTTCCTCAATTTTCATATTAGTTGTCATGACATGTTTGCATTTGTATGATTTAAGCCACCACTGATAGAAAAGTGAGTAATTTGCTCTTAGTTCAGAAGAGTAGTATGTGGTACTACAGAACAACCCCCTAAAACTTCATTAATGTTGCCTTTTTTTTTTCCCTTTAAAGTATGTTTCTGAGTATCAGGCATAGTATATATTTTTTAACCACTTTGCCTAAAATTTGGGACTGGTTAGACTGCCTCAAAACACACTTATCTGAAGACATTTTCATTATCCTGAATTAATAGCATGCTGATTTATTATGGGACACAGCTCTCTGCATTCAGGAAAATCAGGATGGAAACATAATGCTGCTTCCTGCCTGCGGCATTTCCTCTCCTGCCTGGGATGTGAACTCCTCTGGGTCACTGTCAAACCACATTTCTGCAGTCTTTAGCTTCTCTGCTTAAAACTGAGTTTCAGACCCGATCCCAGGAAACACAGAACATTTTAAATTCCTGTTGAAAAGGACATGCACAGTGAGAGTGTTAACACCTACTCAGGTCAGGTACTTCTTTGGTTCTGATACAAAAGAGGGAAGCTGTGAGCTTCAGTCCCCACAGAGTCATTCAGTGTTTATCTCCAAAGGGGTACGACATTTGAAGCCAAGTAACAAGCATCTATCCTCCTAAGCAGACAAAGCTAAATGCAAATTTCACGGCAATGAAAACACAGAATTTCCATTTCATGCTTGGAAGAAGGGGCAGGCTTTGTATGACCTGATCCAATTTCAGAGACTTCCTGAACTGATAGATCTGATCTGATCCAAAGTAGCTGCTGCTGCCCTTGAGTGCCTGCAGTCCTTGCTGTTTCTGTATTTCTTTCCTGAGATTTGATCCTCTGCCCTTCCCTGTCTCCCAGCACTGACTCCATTTTCGTGCTTTGCAAAGCTCCTGCTTCTGTTCCACGTGGGTGCTTTTAGAAGCCCACATTACTGGTGTAAACTCCTATGTTTGACCACTCCAACCTCTCCAAATTCTCGTATCTTCCTAACTACAGCATCAACACCTCCGTTGACCACCCCATGTCAAAGCACTTCCCATGAGGAGCAGTCCTGCTGGCTGCTAGGAATTACCTGGATAGTAGGTGTTACAGATAGAAAAAGGAGTTGAAACTTTTTAATAGTTGTGTCAGTAAATTGACTGTGTGTTTCGATTTTTGTTCTGTGTTTTCAGAGTGGTTCTGGGTGGTGGCAAATACTTGCAGTTGTAAAGTTGTTCAAATGATTGTCGGACAGTGCTGCAATGTATAACTTCTAATATTTGTAGAGATTTTGTATGGCTGCATTCCCAATGTAGTTGCTGCTGTAATGGGGTTGTTAAAGGGATAATACCTGTGGGAGTGCGGGAACCTTCTGCTCTCCTCCAGATGACCCAGAGACTGAGACCACCACCCAGAGCCTTGATTGGTGGGTACAACCAACCAATCAAGTCACGGCAGGAAGGAATGATTGGTGTAGAAAGCACCGCGATAAAGGCCAATGAGAGCTGAGAAAATGCACCAATCACAGGGAGGATCCAAAACGAACCAATCACTGAAGGGACTGAAGCTATAAGAAGGGACTGACCGCCCTCAGTGGCACTTGGCTCTCATGAACAGACTGTTTTGAGGGGTGGTACGTAGATACCTATTTGATTGCTCTGGCTTGCCCTGAGGGGCTGAGACCAGCTCAGCCTCTTGTTCCTGTAGCCATTTTGTATCAATAAATAATTGGCATTTTTCCTTTTTACCATCTTTGGATTTATGGCCTAGTCATTCTTTTGCAACATTGTAGCAGTAGGGTGTAGGAAACACAGCAGGCATTTAAACTGATTTTATTTTTTAAAAATTTTTATTTTTTTTTTATTGTGGTACTATTTCACTGTGCTCAGCACAAGCTGATGCAGCTGTTGTGTGACACCAACAGGGCTGATCTGTGCAGGGCCAGGGGGAGGTTGTGAGTTTGCCCCTTTGGTTTTAGGGACTATTTGTTTTCCTCAGATAAAAATCTTATCATCTCTTTCCCTTTCTGCCAGCAGCTTGTCAAATACAGAATCTGTTGGCTGGGGCATGTCCCAGATGGTGCAGGGCAGCTACCCAAGGGCACATAGGAAGTCTATGGTAGAGTAGGAAATCAATCCTCCACCAAAATGGCAAGATTTTTTCTTATTCTTTAAACTCAGAGCCCAGTAAAATGCCAGGCCCCATGACTGCTGTTGAGGGGAAAAAAAGGGACTCTTTGGTGTCTCCACATAGGTGTTGCTGTCCTTAGAGCAGAGAGGTGGCCTGGGGCTGTCACACAGGGATACAAGTGACGCTCCAAACCTGCAGCTGTAAAGTATTGGGGCCCCTTCATCTTCTAACAAGGACACAGAGCTGCTGTATGGAGCAGTGAGGAGCTTACTATCAATGATGTGCACCAAAGTGTGGGGTTGAAGCTTTCCCAGCCTGTAGTAATTCACCCCCATACCCGAGCAAGTGCTTTCCATATAGAGAAAGTTTTGGGACTCACCCCTTGTATTTCTTATAAGGTAAAAGACCCAGAAACTTCTTTGCTGTCCTGACAGCAATTGGCTCAATGACAAGAGACAAACACTTGTTGGCTCTTGTCACTGTTGGTCAAAACCTGTACCTCTTCCTATTGGCAGTTTTCCAGTAGATCCATCCTTGATCATTGGGTAGAAAAAGTGACAGAACAAAGGGTCTGCAGGCATTCTTGGGGTGTTGTAGCAGGTGTGGGATCTGTCCCTACACTGAGCACAGCTTTGATCTTTGTTGTTTTGTATTATTTTCTTTGTTTCATTAAACCCTTTTAATTTATCAAGACACATCTGACCATGCTGTCTTGCTAATTATTTTTAAGCCATGTCCCTGCCAGGGCTGGACCCTCAGATGTATTGAGAACCCCACTACCAGCCCCTCATTACCAGTCATGAAAATCCGGCAGCTCTAATCTCAGTTTTTCCACATTTTCAGGACAGGGTGTGGTGTGGAAACTTCCTCCAAGGCTGCAAACCGTGGGCTTGGGATAAGGGAGAACAGAGGAAGGGTCTGTCCTGCCCAGAGTGGCTCCTACAGAGCAGGGTGAAACTCTCCCCACACTTTTGTCCGCCTCTGCCTTCCCTTGAGGCAGGAAAATGCCACCACCTGCAATCAAACACAGGCAGCCAGGAGTGCAGCTGGGTCCTCTCACTGCAGTGCATCTGTTCCCACTAAGTGTGAGGAGCTGTCTTGCAAACTATTCCTCTCTTAATAAATTATTGATGAAGCTTCTCCCTGACAGATTGCAAAGCCAAGGAGCCTTGGGCAATTCTGCTCCTCCCCCAAAATGTTCTAACACTTGTATTTACCTGAAGAACATATGCTTGTTGTTCCTGATGACTTTGCAGCTTTTTGGGTTGTTGTCTACATCAGGAACACAAATGCTTTGGCTTCCTGCAGACAGAGAATCACCTTCCCCTCCTCTACACTCAACTTATCACAGTGGTTTTGGAATTTAATAGGAAAATTCTCTACCCGGAGATGTGACTGGACTGCTTACTGATGAATTATGAAGTTTTTTTCTGTCTCTCTCAGTCCCTGCATGGTAAGAGCTTGAACCTTTAGGTTTTTCATTTGGATTGACTGTTGTTATTGGTATAAACGATCAACAAAGAAGCAAGTTAACACAAAACTCTGTTTTGTATTTTGTGAGTTTCTGTACAGCTTCACATCTGAGGAGCCGAAGAGCTTTGGACTGTTCAGGTTTTGTAAACACAGGAGGTTCTCAGAACAGTAGGAAAACATGATTTCAATCGAGTTTTTCAAAAATACAGACTCAAATTGACTCTTGGAGTCAGCATGGCAGATATGAGCTTTTTTGTCAACGTGCCTGGTGGGGCTTGTCTGCCCTGAGTCATCCTTGTGTATCTTAGACCACTAAAAACATGAGGCAGAGCCACATCTCTGCTGGAAACTGAGCTCCCCAGGCATGCTCTGACTACAGCAATTTGCCTTGGGGGTATGTTAGCAGCCAAAACCTGGCTTATCTCTACAAGCAGACAGAGTAGCCTTCAAATGGCAGCAGAAAATATATTTTACTGTTGGTAAAGCCATTGCTGTCCCAACCACAACCAAGCTGGGCTCACAGAACAGTTTGCAATGCTTGAGCCACACAGGTGGGCTTGGGGCAGGTAGGTCTGCTGGGGTCATGCCTAGGCACAAGATAATTTTTAAAGGGCTTTACTGAGTGCTGCAAGTTGGACTGCAACTTTTAGAAAGTGGGTTAACCATAAAACTTTACATTCTTCCCAATTTCCCTCAAGTCATCCTTCTAAAACTCGGCACCCTTTTACTGTGCCAAAAATATTTAAAAATATTCCCTTTTAAGTCAGCAGAATCTCCTGCTATTTCCATATTTAACTTCACCATTATTTTTATCTGCTCTCTTTCTAGAGTCAGGTAGAACTTTTTTGTTCTCTTTGAAAGCTGCAAATGCTCACCTACCAGTCTGCTTTTGTGTTGGCTCCACTGGCTTAATAGAGAGGGCTCCTTTAAATTCCCCAAGGAAGGGGGTGTAGAAAGGAGGAGGGATGGTGAAAAGCAGGTAGAATTTGGAGGTTGGACAACTCTTTTCAGCACTGTTTGTGAGTAGTTACATATGTTCTCCTTGGAAGCATTCAGGTCTGTCTCTGTCAGTCCCTGCACGCTAAGAGCTTGAACCTTTAGGTTTTTCATTTTTTAAATTTGAGATTATTTTAATTTCCTAAGCCATCAGTTATCATACCCAAATGGCCATTGTTTCCTTGCACCAGAGAAAAACACAAGCTAGTTTACCTTTAGTACCTTTGTCCCAGTGTGCCAATCCTTGGTTTAGGATGTGAAGTATCATAAAGTTTATGTAAGGCTGTTGTTTCCTTTTTTTTTTTTTTCACTATTACTAATACAGACTTTAATGCAAAGGACATAAATACTATTTTTTTTTGTCTGCTTCTTCTATCTGGCTTGGTAGTCTGGCTAATTCTTGATTTGTGGGTAAGACTTAAGGGTACAATCTATTAACCTCATTTTGTTTTTACAAATCTCCTTTGCTGCCTGCACTTAAAACATTCACCCATTGTAAAAAGCAAATAGGAAAAGCATTGACTGCTGGCTAAAATGGATATTTCTAACCATCAGATAAAATGAATCTCTCTTTCTGTGAGATTTCTACACTTTCATCAAAGCTACGCCCAGTTCGCCCTCCTTAATCCTAAATTGCAACAATTTTCTAAACACTTGGGAAAGTGGATGATACTGTAAAGGAACTACCTGGAGTGTCCCAGGACAACATCTGTGGCAGCAATTACCTTCCTGGTGAAATAATCCCATCTCTCAAAGGTTATAGTTAAGACAGGATCTTTTAAAGCCTTCTGTCAAGGTTAGGAGTTTTTAGAGGTCTTGCACTCTAGCTGGGATCTCTTTACGCAGCTTTTTTTTACATTACCAGTTGTCTTGGGTTGTGGAGCCAGGGGCATGTATTCTATTTCATTTGTTAAAAGCAGTTGGGGAGATATTTTTCTTTATCTCTTGTAACTCTGGAGGGGAGACGGGCAGATGCCTTTTGATAATGGGCCAACTGTTAAAACCAGGTAGGGCAGTGTTCCTCATCTCTTTCACCACCCGTCCTCCCTCCAGGGGAATTTTTTTTCTGCTAATGGGCCATTAACAGCTCCCCAAACTAACTCATCCACATTCCATCATCCCATTGTGAGATGCTCCACCCAGTGGGGGGGGAGCCAACCATTCCTACCTGGATAAAACTGAGACACAGGAATATGAAGATATCTGGTTTCACCTAATTCCTGGAGGAAGACTGAATCCTTTCTCACCATCACTGGACCCCTTCTCACCACTACTGGACTCTTGTTCTACAGGATCATCTCTACTCCACCAGAACCACATCTGCCACTCCAGGAGGACTCACTTTTGGACTGCTTCCAACACTCTGACCAACAGGGTGTCAGGTTGTAGCTCTGACTCTGTCAGGGTTTTCCAAAATTGTTGTTTGTTAGCTGGTTTGGTTGGGTGGTTTTGTTTTTCTACTACATTTGTATTGTTGGTATTCCTAGTAAAGAACTGTTATTCCTATTCCCAAATCTTTGCCTGAAAGCCCTTAATGGCAAAATTATAATTTGGTGGGGGTGAGGGGTTTATATTCCCCATTCTAAGGGAAACTCCAGCTTTGCCTGGCAGATACCTGTCTTTCCAAACCAAGACATCAGTGAATGCTTTCTAAGTCACTACTGAAATGATCATGTGAAGGACAATGACAGAAATGGGACTACAGGTTCACCTGTAGAGTTATGGCAAAACACTGTCTCTGACTAATTGTGAACTTGGTTTCTGGGTCCTGGTCTTGGGAGCAAGAGGCTGATTTCTGAAACTAATATTGTAAAATTCATCTGAAGTAAACCCGCCAGCCCAAGCATCTCAAAATAAGATATTTTCTCCTTTATTGGACAGAGTTTGGAGAAGAGTTTCCAAACTTTCTGGAGCACAGGAAGGTCTCAGCCCCAGGTGTACCTCACTTGTTCATGCCCCTGGTGAAAGGTTTGCAGAGGCAGCAGGGATGTGGTGACCAGCTGTGTCCAGGACCCGTGGGACCCTGAAAACCATAACTGGGGGATCACTGTGGCTGGGCCTCATGAGCTGAACAAACTGAATACAAGCAAACATTGAATGACCATGCTTATAGTCAAGATTTTGCAGCCTGAAACACAGGTGCTTCATTCCAGGAAATTTTTCAAAACTGGAAGAGTGATTTCACTGCTGGGTTTGTGCCTCAGTGTCCTCAGATTTGGCATATTAAACTGTGGGATAGGATGGAAGACAAGGGTCAGCAGTGACCTATGCTGGCCCCACAGCACAGGGCAGCACCGTGGGGAGATGCCAGCACCAAGGCTGCTCAGGCTGAGGTCCAGCTGACCTATCTTGCACTCTCACAGGATTTATTAACTCAGGTACTAACAGACCTGCACCATTTCTTATTTCTGGTACTACCTTAGTCAAGCTCAGGGCTTGAGGGGCCACTTGGTGGGCAGCACTTTAGGAACTTTTGAGGATGATGCCCTTGAAGCTTATGCTCTTGTCTAGTAGGTATGGAGTGTCATTTAGCAAGGATGACAAAAAGAATTTCTAGAAACTTCCTAATTCACACAAAAGCAGTGCCATTGTGTATTTCATTTCTACACTGAGCTCTGGAACAACTAGTCACAAAAAAAAAAAAATTGGTTGGTTCTGGGTCATCAAGTCCAGACACCTTCCACCTTTGTGAACATAGTAAATCCTGTTCATAATCTGACACACTCTCTTTTGAGATCACGTAGATTGCCTTTCCTCCATTTCAGCAAGGCATTAAAAATCCTCACTCTTCTAAAACTGCCATATGATTCTCAGCCCAAATTTACTGACAGCTAGGTCCTTGTTCCAGCATTTCTTTTAATAGTCCTCCCTCTAGGGTTTATACCCAATCCATCACATTTTACAGAATGATCATCTCTCTTTCATTTTTAAACCAAACAAGTTAAACATAAGCTAAATTACTTTAGAGTGAGAGGAGATCACACTTACTGTCTCATAGAATTGCACAGCAAGTCTTAAGCACCTCTTTCAAATCATCTTTTTTGTGTTAGAGTGCCGTGGTCTGAAGATATGTAGTGAAGTATTGAAGACAGGCATTTGTTTATTCCTGTGGGAAAATACCTGCCATGCTGTGCCATTACTGGAAATATCATCTGAAAAGTCTCTGGCTTATAGTGATTATTTTCATGCTGAATTCCCTCTTCCCCCCAGCCATGCTATTTTTCTTGTGGGACTATTCCCAATCCAGCAAGATTTTTTATAGTTCCTGCTGTCGGGATTGGATTTTATGTGCTGGGTTTTTCCCCATCATTCTGGGCTAGGGATTTTTCAGTACCCTGGGTATACTGAGATCCCCACACCTGGCTTTTACCTAGGATGTGACTTTAATCTTCTACCTGTGCTCCATTACTCTGTTTTCCTGGCCTTTACAAGCAATCCTGCCTCTTTCCTCTTACGAAAACATGGAGCGTAATGCTTATTTCATATTTTATCTAGGACTTTAATCCCCTCTTAATCCATACTGGCTTTGTCCCTTTTCTTCTTCCTTTTTTTTTTTTTTAGTAGGAAGACACCTTTCAGCAGAAATAACTCAGTTTCACTGCTGTTTGACAGCATTAACAGATCAGATGTTTTGCTGGTGGTTCTGACATGATGGTCCCAATTTATTTTTCTTGTTTAGTTTGGGTTACAAGAGTCATTTGCTAAAAGTGGATAAACAAGAACTCTTTACCTGCAAACAAAACTTAATTGGTAGTGGAATAATTTAGAGATAATATCACAGTGCCCTTCTGGCAGGGGATATTACCATCACTTTCATGCTCATTGATCCTGTTTAATTCCCATGGCATGCAGACTGCAGCTTCCCTCAGACCTCTGGAGCCCACCATGCATAGGTCACTGCATCTGACACTTGCATTTCATTTAACATCCCTCACAAGTGGCTGTCCCTTGATTTCTCATTTCCCTGACTCCCACCTTATGTGACAGACAGGCACAATTTGGTGGGTGGACAGTTCCTGCCTAGGTGTGCATCTTCCACAGGGCTCTTAGTTGTCACCACAGCAAAATTAAATGGTGCTGCTTTGATCCAGTTTAATCAGGTGTCTCAATTTTGTGAGCATTAAAACCATTCAAACTATTTTCATGTAACTCTGACATCTTTTTCTTTTTCTTTTTTTTTTTTTTTTGGTGATTAATGAAAAGAAGTAGGGTGAAATTAAATACCTCTAAAATGTTTTGTCAGTTTTCCCCTTATGTTCCAACTCTGCTTTGCACTGACTGACAAATAGGATGCATATGAAATTAAAATCACCAATGAATAACACATTTCTCCAGGAGAGCGTGTAAAGCCAGGAAGATTGTCTTTCCCATTTATGAATTTAAAGCATGAATAATTAAGCAATGTACTGGCACACTAAATATTTATTTGTGGTGCTGCTCTGAGCAGAAAAGATTTAAAAAGGCACAGAAAACAAACTTGACTTTGACCATGAAGGTATAAATAGGAGATTTACATGCTGACTTAAGAGGTTTAGGAACATGTACCTCAGTTGCAATAGGATTTATGCTGCTAAATTCACATATTTCTTCTAGAAATGTCCTCTAACCTCCTCTGTGGTTCCTAGATATTGCCTTGGTTTGTCTGGATGTGCCTTCTAATTCTGGCCCTTTTTGAACACAATATGTGGTAATACTCTAGAATCAGCACTTCAGCTGCACTGGTTTTAATTATAAATACACTCCATGCAATTAAAGATTAAATCCCCCATTGCTGACTAGCTTTTCTGAAATTGGGCTAACAATCAGAGCACTTGTGTGCAAGGCAAATCATGATTGGCCCTCCCTGGAATCAGCTTCTGGAGGGAGTATGGGGGTGGTAAAAGGGGATAGCTGAGTCTATTTGCTGTAAATAGAGAGATAGGAATCTGGGGATGTGTTTTCCCCTGTCCTGTTTCCGAAGATGAAAAGCAAGCAACACCTAAAACCCCTCAGGCAACTCAGTGTCTCTGTTTGCTCTCTCTGTTCTCAGCTGTCAGCATTTGAAATGGTTCTTGGGGTCCTACATCTCTGAGTTACTGCTCTGAATCAAATCACGGCGATGCACAAAGGGACAGGATGGAGTGGACAAAATGTGCAGACACAGACTTGCTTTTAAGAACTTGGCTTTGTAGTTCATACACCATGATTTTAAGAAGAAAGCTGGCTGCCTGTATTTTTAGTTAGAGACGAGCAGCACAGGTAAAGCTGTAAAGAGAGATGGTATTTTAAATAGGGAAGCACAAGATGACTGACCATCCCAGTGTTTGTGTTCTGAGTCATATTTGAAGTATCTTTTCAAAATGCTTTCTTCCCTTTTTTCCCCTTTTTTTTTTTAACAAGCCAATCATATTGTTTTCCTCTGAAGAGTGCTAAGATGAACATGGCATTTTCAAGCTGGTAAATGAGCTGAAATGCTGCATTTAAAACCACTTACTGCCAAATCTCCCACACAGGAGAAATACCTCATGAGCCTAATAGTCTGCCCAGAGCAGAGTCTGGGCAACTCAGGTTTCAAATGCAGCTCCTTCCCAGGAGAGGCACAAAAAATGTGAAGTGTCAATGAGATGGCTTTCTGAAAGAAGACTCCCAGCTAAATGTTGGGTCATGCATGCAGAAGGCATTGTCTGGAATTCTCTGGCCTGTGGCACAGGAGATGGCTGGAGTCAGACTGGGTAATAACAATGGCCTGTTGAGGCTGCATAAGCCATAAGTGGCATGAAGATAGGAATGTATGCTCATGCTAACCCTGTAAAAACTCCTTGAAAAACATCAGTAGCATTACAAAATCAGGCAAACAGAGGCTAAGGAAAGCCAGAATTTGGGGAAGACTACTAACTTATGCATAGCCACTGTGATTGCCTTTTAAAATGGTAATTAATGATGCACATTTCTTTGTGATGTGAGAGTTCATCTCCACAAAGGACTGTCTTCTGACCTGTCCTGACCAAGCCAGTGGGACACCTGTGACACAGGACTGTGTAGAACTCCTGTCTTTGGGTTTGGGAACCCTAGGAGCACGGATTTGTGTGCAGGACTTCCCTCTCACAGTGGGGTACAGAGAAGAACCCCCACACTATCAGAGAGAACAGATTTAGGCTTTCTTCTTGAATTACTGCTCCAGCTGGTAATACTCTGAGCTCTACCCCTGCAGACAGACTTATGGTAACACTCAACCCTGCAGTGCCCCAGCCCATCAATAGACTAGACCTCAATCCTCAGGTCTGAGCAGGAAAACAGAGCCAGGAGCATTTCCCTGTTGTACAGGAATGCTGTGAGCCAGGGAAGGCCATTACTGACAGATTGCAACTTGCTCAGACAGCAATGGTTAAATAAATGGAAAATGTCCTGTATGAGCCTGTCAGCTCCTCCACTGATCTTCTCCAGAGCAGGGACTGGTAATTATGGCATTGTACATTAAATTAAATGGTGAGTTTATCCAATAAAGCGTAAGTTAATTAATTTTTACTTATTCTCTATAAGATTTGTACTGAACTCGTGTTCAGAGGCCTTAGCCTTAAGAGTTTTCTACTCTAATTGTTTTGTTTTAGCTACAACTAAAACCTCCTCACTCTGAAGCTTGTATCATCCACTGGCCAAATGTATAAAAGCTGGGTTCTTTTCCTCACTTTGCCTGGTGGTAGATGGCCACATATCTGCAAGAAGAATCATGGCCTTAATTTACTATTCTGAGTACAAATTTTTCCTGCTTGAATTCCTGCTTTATTCATGACAAGGCTTCAAGCTCATTAATTATTTGACACAATGAGTAATTTCATCTTCACTCCATAACTCTGTATATTTTAATTTCTTTCCCCCCTTTTTTTTTAAAAAAAGCAAATGATCATTTGTTCTGCCCATGTGGAACAGGCAGTCTCCTGGGAGCTTGAGACAGTGCTCATCCTTCACCTCTCATCTGTAACCAAAACCAAGAGTCTGCCATGACCCACTCAGCAGCACAGGTCAGTGCCAGCAGAGTTTGACAGCAGCACAGTTTTCCACCCCCCTCTGAAGCCTCAGTACTTCCTGCACATCATCTCTCCAGCTGGATGAGCTAAAGGCACTTTCCTCACCATAACACTGCATTAGCTGGATGTTGTTTATGGATTTCCTTGGCAAGGGATGCTGTGGCACACACCAGGTGGGGAGGTGGTCAGGGTCACACACACCAGGGGGTTGGGCAGTCAAGGTCCTGGCAGCTCCTGGCTGGGGTTATGAAGGGTGACAATGACTTTTTGGGGCAAGAAGTGTTGTCCACAACAGTCTCCCTCAGACCCACCTCCTCCACTTCCAGCTGTGACCTTTCTCTGTCCCCTCCCCATGGCAGCAATAGCCTGGTCCAAGTGATCTCTGTGGGATTAGGGTAGAAAATGCATTCAAGTGTGTTCCCCCTCTGTGTGCTCAGCCTGGCACTGTTTCCTGTGCTATAGACAATCCTGAAAAGTCCAGCCCCTAACTGCTGCTGGTTTTACTTATTTATCTGTGTTTTCCCAACTCCAGGTCTCACAAGTAGGGTCAGGAATGACCCTTTTGAGCTAGGACATTCTGTTTTGTCAGACTTTGGATCTGGCTCTCCAATACATGCCCAGTAACAAAGGAAAATTGGGATACTTAATACCTAAATACACTTGTAGAAGTCAGACTTTACAATGCACTGCTCCTGGTGAAAGGTCTTTCCTGTGAGAAAAAGAGTCACCTTTCTGCATTTTGGATATATCAATCTTTCTTAAAGGCAACCTGGATTTTGTGGAATGAATGACTACAGACATATGGAAAATAAATATATGCAGTGTTGGGTGAAGGTCCAGTCAAAGTGAATTCAGATGTGAACTTAAACAACAGAAAATCAATTCCTGAGCTACAGTTTGGAACCACTTAAACAAAATATAGATTTACTCCTGCCTATATATATAAATGTACTTTTCCCTTATTTTACACTGATAAAATTGTATTGCAAATGGTTTATCTACATCAGAGAGATCACTTTTTTTTTTTTTTTAATGTGGAGGAAGAGAAGTGGTTAATATGCAGCTTTTTATTGCTTTCTGGGATTAAAAGATGAGAATGCTCTAAACTTTTTGGTAAAAGATAAACCAATGACAAAGATGTAAGAGAAACCCACAGCCCAAAAGCTCAAATACTGCCCAATCAATAAAATGCTAAACAAAATTAGACAGCTAGAGTAAAAATAACACATACATGATCGCTTTGGAAATTGAGCTAAAAATAAAGATTAGGATTTATTTTGGGATTAAATGGTTTAATCCTTCTTTGTGTTGGATTTTTTTTTAAGTTGCAGGTGGTTTGTTTATTTTTAATTACAGATTGTTTGTGGTCCTCTGTGGAAGGCACATGTTAAAAAACCAGTGTTCATAGCAGGGGACCATGGAGGGACAAAGTTCCCAGCACTGCAACTGTCCGTAAACTTCCTCCAGCAAAACTTGCTTAAGGCAACAGGGTCATGCTTTTGGCAAGAGCTGAGACTTCCAGATGTGACATGTTCTACATGTGTTGTAAAAGCTGTAACTTTCTGGAAGTGTCCAAAAAGCTAAAATTAATCTGGTGATTTAGTCACAAGCTAAAACAGTAGCTGGGAATGTTGGTGGGAACATGGGAGTGGATGAACTTGGCTCACTACTTCCTTGTCCATGAACATGGAGATTGCCTCCTGCTGGATTAGCTCATCAGCAGGAGTTAGAGCAGTGAAAGTGCACTGGTTCTGGCCCTTTCCAGTCACCCCTGTTTTGTTGCATCTCAAAATGGATGCATCAGCTAAATCTGATTCTCTTGCAGTCCTGAGAGCTGCAATGGAATTGGCTGCTTTTAAGAGGGCAGAATTTGATCCCCTGCTGTGGCTCATACCCTTCTGTGGGTAAAGGCTAAAGACAGTCAACTCTTTTCCAAAAGATTCATGTCTTTCCAACCCACATCCACTAATTGATTCCTCTCTACAAATTGTTGTAGTGTTTGTGATAGTTCCGCTATCTGCTGAGGTTTCTGATTCACTGCTTTATTTGAAGTGGCACTTTCTCTTTCAAGGTACTCTGATTCAAGTAGTTCCGAGCTTATATTTAAAAGGTTATTTTGATCATCATTGCCTTCATGGAAGTCACAGTGCTGAGAAGATGCTGCACAGGTTGGGTTTGTGCTGGTGCTTTCATCACCTGAACCATGTTCAAGCATTCCTACTTGACAAATGTCTCAGAAGTTCAGAGCATCCAAATGGCTTCCTGTTCCCTGCAGCTTCTGGAATAAAAATTATCTTTGTTTGCTTGTGGAGATGGAGAGAGGCACTCAGCAGTTTCTGGCCTCTGCCTTTAGAATGGGGTGAAGGTCCTTGTCTGGAAATGTCATGTCTGACAAGTGTTCTGTGTGGGCACTGGAGGATAATGGGCCAGCTGGAGGGGGGAAACGACATTGCTCTGGTGAAAAGTAGGCAGTGGGCAGGCAAGCTGAGAATAGACACTGCAAAAGATAGGAAAGACAGCAAGGAGGTGTCTGATGGGGAGAAAAGTGATTGAAAAAATGCATAGAGTGGAGAGAAAAACAAATAGTGGACAAAACATATTATCAAGATCTTTTGGGGATTATGACTGGGCAAAATTACATTTGCCAAGACCAGAGGAAAGGGTGTTGGAAGGACCAAGCAAGTATCTGTCACTCCCCTGTAGGAGCTCCTTGGGTCTGATTATTTTTTCAGTAACCTTAAAACCAAATGTTTCTTGAGGCTGAAGTCTTCTCTTCTGATAGACAGAATAGAAGAGTTGTGGTGTAGTTACAAAGCGTGGTATCACTGAGGAGAAAAAGAGGAGGTGAATTGTTTTTGGAATGGCATTAGCGTGGTGCTAAGGTGTCCCTGCAGTAGTGGTGTTTACTTGCACTGTGTGAATTGTGTGCTGCAGTTTTACTGTGTCCAGAGACTGAAAGGAAGACAGATGAGTTACAATTTTCTACAAGGAAATTGAGTGGTAAGGTCTGTCCTAAGCTCCCAGGAGGAATCACTGAGAGAAGTCATTTGATTTCTCAAATTCATAGCATTGTGGTATTGGAAAAGACCTCCAAAGGTCAGCCAGTACATTCACTGCCCAAGGCAGGACCACCTTTACCAATGTTATTCATGTCAGACTTGCTCTTGAAGATGTCCAATGCTAAACACTCATACACTCCTCAGACATCCCATTCTCTTGCTTATAAAGCATCTAGAAATCTTTTTTTTTTTCTTCTGGTTTACACTTTTTTGGCTATTGGTAAAATATTTCAATCACCTGTTTTGAAAGTCACTTTGTAGATTGATGAGATGACTTCTTGTCATGACTGCAACACATTGCAAGGAGGGCTCTGCTGGTTTAGGGGCCAGGGTTTAGCAGATGTGCCCATCTGTGGAGTCCCACACCTGCATCTGGCATTGTGCTGTTGTTTTACTGCAATTTGGAACCTCAGCAACAACATCTGACCCCGAGCTCTCCTACAAAGACCTGGGATTTTTAATTTTTTTTTTTCTCTGAGGAAAACAAAGCTGGGGGCTCTGCCCCTGCTTTTTTAATACAGAAAATAAAGATTCAAATGTGATTTTACTTGGGCTGCTGTTGGGTTGCCTGCTGTATTCCTTAAACAGTCACAGAGAGAAAATCTGGAAGAAAGCTCTGTAAATTGAGTCACCAGAACTATGAGAATAGGTGTTTCAAATGTTTGTAGCATATACTTGTGAGAGTAGAGTTGATCCAGTCCTCATCCTTCTTTCTTTTTATTTTATAAACACTACTGTAAGATTCCTTAAATCTTTCTTTGTTTTGTTATTTATGGAGAAACAAGGCATTAAGTTTAATAGATCCAATAGATCCTATTGCCCCAAAAGAGCATCTTTAGCACAGAAAAAAATTGGAGAAATAATCCCTTTGTGAAGTTACAGGAAGAAGTTACTTGTATGCTTCAGGAAAAAGGGGAAAAAAGACAGGGAACAAATATAGATCTTAAGTTTTCATGTAAGATGTGAGCTTCTTGCATCAAGAACTCTGATTAACTGCTTGTCTCTATAGCACCTCATGCAGAGCTGCATTGCTGTAAATGTATTCTCCTGACTATCATATTAATAATGTCTAATAAGAACCATAACATTACTTTTGTACCTCTCCTCCATGATCCAGTGCAGACACATGAAAGGCAAAATACCAGCACTTTATACATATTTAATAGACAGCCACTGCTTGTAGCCGCTGAAAGGTCCTTCTAAAGCATGAAGAACTTAATGAATGTTTCAAACACAACTGGTCCTTACACACTTGCCTTGAAAATTTGACATCAGTGGAAAAGCTGAAATAATAAGAACTCCAGGACTGCACTTTGGGTGAATTTTGAATCAAGAAATAGTGCAGGGACCCAAGGTAACAGGCCAAGTATGGCCTATATGATGTCCATGGAAAAGTCTTGTCATGCCTCATTTCACCCAAGAATAAACAGAAATATTAATGCTTCCCTTTCTTTTGGCAAATTGTGTGGTTTGCTGATCGAAGAAGTACATAATATTAGTCCTTGTGTTTATTATCCATGTTGTTACTAAAGATTTCATGTGCATTTTAGGGAGCAGGAAAATAAACGCAAACTCACCAAAAATCCCAAAGCCTGTCTTTAGGAATTGGATTGGTGTGAACAGGAGGATGGGGAGCTATCTGAATCTGGTTGAATGGAGCTATGTGTCTTGTGCTGTCCTCAGGAAGAAGACTTCTATTGCTGCCTGTGCCTGGGACAGAATTCTTCTTTCAAATGGACACTGAGCACTACCAGGATATTTCAGAAGTGTATTGAGACAGTTCATCCTGGAAAATGTGATTTCACAGCCAGTAAAACTTTAGACATGGTAATAAAAAGGCTTAATATGTGTTGTTTGTTTTGCTGGCAACAGTGATTTTTTTATTTTTTTTTTATTGAGCTTTTGAAGCTGAGCAGAGTGAAGCCTCTACAGGATTTTTGGAGCAATTTGGTTCAGATTTTCATCTGGAAGATTATTGTTTCCTTGCAGACAATAAAAAAAAAAATCACACAAAAATAACTGCTTCTCTGGGTTTTTGACAACTGCAAGCACAAGCCCCAGACACTGTGGTCCTGAAGCTTGTGTAAAATACACACCCCAGGGAAACTGCCCCTTCAGGCAAAAAGTGCTTTGGTGCTGGCCTGTAAAATGATCAGATAAAGACTGTAGTTTAATTGCAGGTTTAAGACAGCCTAAACCTGCACTGTCTTCTGCCCCAGAGAAACCTAAAGCTGCCTGCCATGCCCCAAAAGGAGAGCCAGAGGACCTTGATGCAGCCAGATAAATGAGGGTCCTTGCAGAGTGGCTCCCATGGATTGCACAGCCCAAGGCAGTGGGAGGGCTGGAACCAGCACTTTCCACAGTGATATCAAACTACATAACCATGCTTTCAGGCTGGCAGGCAATTAAGTCAGGACTGCTGAAGTCCAGGGCATTAATATAAACTGTAGCTGGTGGTGATTTACATTAATCTGAGAGTTGTGGTTGTGGCAGCTCAGGGGTAGCTCTAAGCTCAGTTTGGATATCTCTGTGAGGAGAGAGGCAGAGAGCCTAAACATCAGCCACCCTTAAATGGACTGTGAAATGTGAGTCAGAGCCTTGCTTTAATTCTTTATTATGGTGGAGAGGTTCAAAGTGAAGCATTACATTTTACCTTGGAGCTCTCAGCAGTCAAGGCATCAGGTTGGCTACAGCAAAAGCCAAGCATGGGGCAGTGGCATGAGAATGTGTGCCTCAAGTTTAAAATTAAACATTTTGCTCACCTGCAGAGTGCCAGTTATCTTCTATGATGCTTCCTATGTGTCTAGTTATTTTCCCTGAAGATAGGGGTCCGAAGCTAAGGAGTTTTCTGCACTGAAACTCTCAGTACTGTGTTGGTGTGGAGGCAGCAGTGGGACAGGGGAAGAGACTGCAGGCACAGGGGGCTCTCAGGAACTGCACATCCCCCTTGTTTTACTGTGTAACATTTGGGATCCAATCAATGTCATCTGAGACTGTGGGGGCCAAAAATAAAAACAGCAGGTGAGGAATGAAGCGGCCAGAGAAGCAAAACTGGGCTCACAACCTGCTTCTTTAAAAGAAGCCCTGAGTGGGTGGGCACCCTTCATGCAGCTCTGAGAGCATCCGGAAAATGAGGAGGGAGCAAATCTCTGCAGACCCAGTGGGAACCAAATATGTCAGCCAAAGATCCCTTGATCAAGAGCATCAAAGGCAGAAGGAATGTCTGAAGGAATGAATGGGAACAGATGTGTGACTGCAATCCATCACCAAGAAGATGCTGTGAGCTGTGACTCTTGGAAATGCCATCATTTGGGAGCAAGCTGAGGTCTCACCTGTCCAGCAAATTTTAGGAAAAAAGCAAGAGGCTCTGGAATCACAAATGATTTAATCTTTTAATCTTAAACATATTTTAACCTTTGTGTTTAATAGCTGCCAGTAGACCTGCCACCCATTGATACAGCTTATGACTAATTTGTTTTTTAATCCGTTTATTCTCCTGGCCTGTATGATATATCACAGCAATGAGTTACAAAATTGAAGTGTGGTAAGGTGTTTGGCAGGCTGCTTATTCTTGTGGCCTATTTGTCATACTGTGAGAAACAGTCAACAGCTCACTCTCTAAGTGCAATAAGGCTTCCTAGCTCCTCTTCTACTTGTCACCTCAGGGCTGAGAGATTCTGTAGGGTGGGAGCTGTGGGCAGTTGGGATCTTTCACCTGTATTTTCTATTGAGTTTTTTTCTGGCCTTCAGTGCACCTTCATTTGTTTTGCTGCTATGCACAACCTTCAGAATACAATAAAGCACAGTTCATTTATGTTTCTAGCGGGCTTAAACACATTCCAATACCTCAGATTCTCCTTTAGAGTTTTGGTTTTGTTCTGCTGTTGTTCATCAACGTTTCCAGCCACAGAGGCTCACAAAATTAATTCAGGTTGTTCATAATTTTTTAACATGTTCTGTGTAAGCAGCTCCAGCTGGCTCAGTGCAGAGTCCCTGAAAAGTCCTGGGGCCAGACACAGTTTCACATGGACACGAAAAAATGTGAATGATTTCACTATTTACTGCTTGTCATTTATCAGCTTCAGGTGACTTGCCAGTATATAACTTTGTCACTTCATTTATCTTTCCCAGCTACTGCATAGAGAGGTTTCTCTTTTTGCCACCCTGCAGAAGATCTTGATCTGCACCTCTGCAGAAAATGTCTTTATCTGGCATCTCCTTCTTTAAACAAAAGCAAACAACTAGATTACTGATTCTCATGAGAACCAGTATGGTGCCAGCAACATACATGAGGTGGGTGTGGACCCATTGGAGTGAGCCCAGAGGAGGCCGTGGAGATGCTCAGAGGGCTGGAGCACCTCTCTGTGGAGACAGGAAAAGAGAGCTGGGTTTGTTCATCTTGGAGAAGAGAAGGCTCTGGGGAAACCTTATAGCACCCTGTAGTACCTAAAGGGGCTACAAGAGAGCTGGAGAGGGACTTTTGACAAGTGCATATAGCAATGGGACAAGGGGAAATGGCTTTAAACTGAAAGAGGGGAGATGTAAATTCAAGCACTATCCAGATGAAGGTGTCAGCCATGGATGCAACAGACTGCACCTCTTATCTGAGTGATGGAAAAATCCCTCATTATGGATTGATAGAAAAGCTGAGAGATTATTTAGAAAGTGTACAATGAAAGAGTAGGTGGCTGGATGCTGATCAAGGCTCAGGCCTGTCGGGTTTTGGCAGTTAAAAAAATTGAAATGTTACTTACTGTTCACAATAATGCCTCTGAACAAGTAGTACTGTAAATTCTAGGAAAATGCATACCTCCTAATCAGATATACTTCTCATGTCTGCACTTCTTGTGTAGCTTATGCTTCTTATATAGCTTACTTACACTCCCTTCTAGCCATCAAAGAAAATGCATTAACTTTGAGCTGAAAAGAGCTGAGTTATTATTTCTTGTGTGCTAACTTGGGAAGGCCAAACAGGAAGGGATGGAAGGCAAATCAGAGCTGTGTAGTTTCTTGCATTTGTGTCCTCATTGTATGCCACAGAGGCAGATCTCTGACAGAGCTGCTGTGTGAACCATGGTGGCTGGCAGCACAAACTAAAGTTACAGATCTGAATATATATTCCTTTAACTGACAGGTCTATCCTAAATAAGCCCTCTCTTAGCAGGGAAGTGGGGAAACTGAACCAGGTTAACATTTTTATGAAGAAATCTTGGATCAGTATCCATTGAAATAAATAAAAGTTTATTGCCTTAACTTATTTTGTGTTGTTACTGCGTAACTATGGAAACCTGAGATCAGTTGTTCAATCAGTGTTCTGCAGTCTTGCAGTCTTTTCAGTCCTAGTATCAAACAGGAGTTAAAAAATACCTCTCAACAGAAATTTAGTCTTTGTGAAAGTGGTGATGATGACATTACAGGCTTAGAACACCAACTTGGAAAAGTGCTTTAAGTTATTGCAGGGAAAAATTGTTTAGTCTGGCCCACTGCTGCATTATTTACAATGTGGTAGCTCTGATGTGCCTGTCCTTCCAAATGCTTTGCAATGGAAAGTTTGGACATGTGAATCTTTACTGGGGAGCACTAAATCACTCTGTGGCAGCTGCCTCATGACCATTTCCCAGGCACAGGCACTCCTCTAAGGGAGTGAGGGACCTGGGGCTGACAGACTTTTAAACTCCTGTTCATTGAGGCCATAAATATAAACACAGGTCAGCTGCTGTAAAGTAACAGTAAAGTGTTGGTTTATTAACTAAGATAATGATTCATATTTCTATATTGATGTTTGTAAAACTATTTTCTAAAAATCAGGGTCTCCTCTGAGAGCAACAGTACTCTGCAGTGCATAGTGATGCACATCTCAATTTTGTGAAATAGATTTTTTTTCCTTTATGACCAAAAGATGTATAAATTTATCCCTGCTGAACTCTCAGAAGGAGAATTGTTACTCTTTGCCTCAAAGTGTTTCTGGGTTGTTCTGTGTCTGGTTTTATGGCTACCATGTCAGAGGTATTTGTTTATCACTATTTTGCTGCCCAGCTGTAAAAGCTTCACAGGCTCCTCATCTGCATAGTTTCTTGAAAATCAGGCCAGTGAAAAATTTGGGGCAGTTTGCCAAAGCTGTTAGAAAATGGCAGTCTCTCTTTCTCTGTTTGTAGTGGGCATAATTTCATGAAGTTGATAATACAAGAGTGGAAATGTCAGGGGAGACTGTGACAAAATCAGACACCAAGCTACAAGGTGTTTAGAGGCCAATTTCTTGCCAGCATCAAGGGGATGTCAGAGCAGATGTTTTGCACCCAGAGTGGAACTGTGGTGTGCATCCACCTCCTGTCCATCCTTTCTGCCTGGGGAATTGACCATTGGTGAGGAAAAGGAGAAGGCAGCACCACTGAGATAGCTCCTGCTGTCCAAACCCTGTTAGAAGGAGGTGTCAGGGGAAATGGTTGCAGGAAATTGGGTTTGCTCTGGGAATGGCAGGCAGTTAGTCAGGTCTCTGCTTACTAAATGTGTTCACTGGGATTTCCAGTAGAGAAGGTTTTTTAGTACCACTCTGTGCAAAGCGCTCGTTTCTGCCTCAGGATAAGGGAGGCAGCAGCTGGAGAAGTTTGTTCCTCTTTTTTTCCTCCGTGTCACATCTGCACTCTGTTCCCTCAAAACAGCTTTTCTACCACTGAGCCTTTTGCTGCTTTTCACCATGCCCAGCTTGGTAGCTCTTTGGTTTACTTCCCAGCATGATAGAAGGATTAAATGTGAGAACCTCTCAGTACTAAAAAGTCACAAGCTTGATGCTAGATATGACTGCTGTGCCAATGCCATTCTGTGTTGGTTTTTTTCTCAGTACCTTGAGGGTGAAATGTTTACATTAAGGGCATAATATCTTTGTGTTGATAGGATATGGATAGGACAAGGAGTAATGGATACAAATTAAAAGAGGGGAAATTTAGGTTAAATATTAGGAAGATATTCCTTCTAATTAATTAGTAACAAATGCAGTTCAGGACTTAGATCACAAAGTCTTGATCCAAAGAACACATGGAAAATCCGCCTCTTCTTTCTTTTTCCTCTCTCTCTTCTTAGTTATACTGCAAAAGGAACAAGGAAAATGCAAGGCAGGTATGTTGAAATGAGATGAGACTAAGTATGTGTTGAAACTTTTCCCCTTGGAGATACAAATTCAGAGCATGGAAGGGGTTGAGCCCCTCTGACCTGCACGAAGGCTCCAGACACCCAGAGACATTTCCTTGGCTGCTTGTGATAGATGTTTTTGAAAATACTGCCCCATTTAGATTTTCTTAGCTCCAGTAGTTTCTGAGCATTGAGCTCAGTGGAAATGAAGACAAAACATCCCACAGCTCAGTGCCTACCAGCAGACAACCTTCCAAGCAGATCCCACTGCTGGATGCTGCCTACTTTGCTTCTTTTATCAGCCATCACCTGTTTTTATAAAGTCAGTGATTAATGTAGGCCATCCCCAATCCTCAGGCAGAAGTTTTTGCAACTAGATTAATATTAAATACTTCTGGCTTATTAAAATAATAATTTTGCTTTTGCATAATTAAGATCTTTAAAGGATTATCTATATTTTTTTCCTCTCCATGTGGCAGCCCTAAGAGCTTGGTAGTTATTGATCACCACGAATCCTAATGGAACCACAAGAATTTGTGATACAGCTCTGATCTGTCTCTGCATTGCTAATGAAGGCACTTTAAGCAAATGAGATTAGCTTCAGCTTTATGTAGCTCATATAGAAGCTTTGAAAACATGTGAAATAAAAGTCCTCCTGATAATTTTGACATTACTAAAGATAAAAGTCTTATCATGACCTGAGGTAGCATCCTAATTTATTATTTTTTTTTAAGTTGCAAGTATAAGCCTCTGTCTCTCTTCCAAGTCAGCAATCCAGGTTTGTTGTGCTCTGCAGCAAGGAGAGGTAAAGGACCATGATACCACCACGGCCTCAGCCTATGGGGCAGTGGAAATAACAGCTAATGATGATCACAGAATCATAGAATATTAAAGGGTTGGAATGGACCTTAAATATCATTTAGTCCCAACTCCTCTGCCATGGGGAGGGACACCTTCCACTAGACCAGGCTGCTCAGAACCTCATTCAGCCTGGCTTTGATCACTGCAGGGTTGGGGCATCCACCACCTTCCTGGGCAACCTGCTCTGGTGTCTTACTATCTTCACAGTAAAAAAAAATCCTCCTGATATCCAGCCTGAATTTCCCCTCTTTCAATTTGCGTCTGTTACTCCTTGTCCCATTCCTATCCCACCAAAACATCTGTGTCAAACTCAGGCCTAGAACAGTCTGCATTGTGTCTTTCATTTCTTCCTTTGGGAAATAAAGCATTGTTCACTTCAAAAGTGGATTTTTACTACGAAAAGTAATGCATTTTGTTCTGCTTCTGAGTGGAGGGGAAGACTGGAAATAGTGGCTGGACATCTATTAGCAGAAAAGGAGGGAGGGAAAGGGGGAGTTTTTCAACTTGTCTTTCTAAGTCACTTCAGGAGGTTCTCTGGAGTGGTAGGTACTCAAAAGGAGCCTTTAATTACATTTCCTATTTGGCTGTGGTGAGATCAAGCCCAACCACTCTGCAGACAGGGTCTGGGAGGCCAAACAAGCAAAGTTTGCCAGTAGAAGGTGCAACAAGTCTTTTTGGGATTGACACCTCTGACAACTGAATCAAACTCCACAGGCCCCAGATTGGAAAATTGAAGTTGGATAAACATTTCTGACAATGAGGACTGAGTGGTGACCTCTAGGGTGGTGGCAGTTCAGAGTCCTCTTGATACTGCACATGATCTCAGAGCCTGTGTTAAGTGCTTGCACAGTCCATGCACATTTTCTTCAACCATCACTGACTCAAGTCTTTATATTTTTCACTGCTCCATCTCTAAGGTGATAAAAGGCCAAAAAAATCCTTAATGATTATCAGGTCTTTGGATATTGTGGTAATAAAGCTATATTAGTCACCAGAGAATCTGTCAGTAGTTGACTGAGGTGATGCAACAGGAATCTGACAATGATTTATTTTTAGGTAAGATGTTTTTATCCACTTTAGCAACATTTCACACTAGTTCTCTGAACCCTGAAACTCTGACACGGACCATTTCAGAAATTAAAAATGTATGGCATGAGGCTATTTGATGCTACCATTAAGGCACTTCACTGCTGTATCCCTGGATCATCAGGGGAGGAGGAGGAGGGGGGGTGCCCTTCAAATTAGCAGAGGCTGCACATTGCACAGCTGCATGGAGGGAGCCTGAGTGCATTTTAGTCAGGGAAAAGAGGCAGTGGTGGCCAGCAAGAATTACCTTATGTAACAGAAATGCCAAACAGCCTTTGGGTGTGCAGTCAAGAGGGAGAGAAGCCTCTGGACACGACATGTCAAAACACTTAGGAGATTTTGCCACTGGATCCCAGTCATTCAGGGAGCCCGGTGTCAGCAAAGATATTCCACCATATAAATTTAATTTTCTTTACATGTTTATTCATTCTTTGACTTTGCCTTTTCATTCCCATCAGTTTGGCTGTGTCCTGGTACTGTACAACCTCTAACTGCCTGAGCAGATAGCTTTTCCCTGACTTTTGTGTCATACATGAAGAACAGGAAAGAGAAAGGAAATCTTGGAAAAGGCAAGGGCTGGGCTAATAATACACTGCTGTTGTGTAGGTGTGCTCAGCACTTCCTTTAAATTCCTGCTGGCTAAAGGATTCAAAGCCAGCTGGCTGGAACAAAGTTCATTAACCCTGCCTTTAAACACCTAAATGCAAATGGCCTGACTTCTGAGAAATGATGGACACTCAAGGAAATTTCCTCTTTCTCTGGATACACTTGGGGAATTCTCGTTAAAAAGTCACAGTACTAATTCCTACATCTTCCAGCTGGCTAACCCTGAGGGTTTGGCTAATTCCAAACTGAGCTCTGTGACCTTTCTGTTGAGTACAATGTTTATCATATGTGAGCTGAAACAAAGAGCAAGAAGGTGACAGGACAAAATTCATGCCCTGAATCACAAACAGAACTGGAAAGAGACACAGTTGTAATAATTTTGTTTCTTGCTCTAACTCTCCTTGGGGTAAAGCATGGCTGATAATGGGGTTTTGGTGCTCTTTATCATCATTATTTTACTCTACTTCTGCAAAAAATGCCACATTATTTCTTAGCATGGCTGTCTAAAGGAAGAGAGGTAAGAGACTCAGTGTAAGATAAGGTAAATAATCTTTATTTGTCTGCAGGTGCTGGAGCACTTTCTGGAGGAATGTGCAGCTCTGAGCCAATGTCCCACGAGGGCACTGGGCTGGCTTCTCTCAGGGTTTTGTAAATGTTCCTCAAGACTGCACCCATGAAAATTCAGCTTCTGCAAGTACTACTTGCTGTTGAAACCACATTCTGTTATCAGAGGCATTCCCAAATTAGTATCCTGGGTTTTGACTGAAATGTTCTGAATGGTTTGGCCATTTCCAAGAATAGACTTATGCTGGATCTAGTTTTTCCAAATGACGGGATGGGACTGCTGGGTGATGTTCCTCGAGCTTTTATTGCAACATCAGCCTCATTACAGGGTGAGACAATTGAAAGATGGCAATAGCTCACATCTTGCCAACAGCAGCCAGAGTTGTCTGTGTTACAAGGCTTTTTAAAACTTTCTAGCTAATAATTGTTTAGAGCTTACAGACATCTGTATAAACCAATTATTAAAACTACACGTATCCTTTATATCTAACAATGGGTGCTTGTTTTATATTTTTTGTTATTTAGAAACTTTTTATATTCTTCTATAAACAAAGCACAGAGCCTCATTATTAAACTTCTCTATTATCTTGCTTGACATATTTTCCTGCTTGTTAAGGCTACCTCTACACAGCACAGAAACACAGTTTTATTGTTGCATGTCCTTGTTCCTGTATCTTTCTATCTCTAGGCCCGCATCTACATAGCTCTGAGAGTTTTCTGCTTTTTCTGTTCCCCACAGATTTAGATGAAAGAAGATGAAGTTTGTCATGTTAAAGAAAGACAAGGAAAGTATCTCTGCTATAGACTTCAGCAGGAAGATTCTGATTTCTAGAAGATAAAAAAAATATTTCACATATTAAGAACTGACTTAAATCCATGTTTAAGCGAGGGATAGCTCACTATAATATGACACAAAGATGATCTCTTCCCAATTCAGTGTTGTCCTGTGATTCTTCAAGCAAAGCTCCTTAAAGACTCAGTGATATCACCTGGTGTGCACATTTGCACCCCAGGGCTGGCTTAAATCCACGAGAAACTCTTCTCATGCTTTAATTTGTCCCTGAGATTTGAAGCAGAAACAGCTTCAATTCTTTCCCTCTGCAATGAGCAAGCCACATAAGCTGCATTTACTGTGAAACTTGTGGAATGGTGCTTCTTAGTCCAGAGAGTCCTAGAATGGTTTGGGTTGGAAGGGACCTTGAAGATTATCTCATTCCAACCCCCTGCATTGGCAGAAACACCTCCCACCAGATCAGGTTGCTCAGAGCCCCATCCAACTTGGCCTTGAACACTTCCAGGGGTGGTGCAGCCACAGCTTCTCTGAGCAACGTGTTCCAGGGTCTCACCACCCTCACAGGGAAGGATTTCCTTCTAATTCCTAATTTAAGCCTGGCCTCTTTCAGTTTAAAGCCATTGCCCCTTGTTCTGGCACCATGTCCCCTTGCAAAAAAAAAATGCCATGAAGCCCTGAAGGAGGGGAAGGCAGCGAGGGTTGTGCTGTGACTGCAGAGCTGACAGCACTGCTGCGACAAGCAGGTCATCCTTAGTTAAGCAACCTGTTCATTTTCACTCTGCCTGAACAGGAGGTCAAGAGAAGTTCAGTGTAATTAACAGTAGAGAGATACAGGGGGTGGAAAAGTATGAGGCAGTGTTTATTTAAAGACCTATAAACCTGGTGAAAAATAAAAAATTCCTACCAGAGAGGGAGCTATTAGATTCAGCTTTCGTTAGGCATATTTGTGTAATGAAGTGTTGTGACTCCATAAAAGGGTGTAAAACTATCTGAATAAAACCCAGGGAGCAGATTTATGAAGCCCAGGAGCCACAAGGGGTAGGAACATCAAGTTTTCTTCATAGCTCCCTTACCTTGAGCTCATGCATGTGTAGGAAGCTGCATTCCCACAAATGCCAGGTTCATCATGATCCGCTATTGTCCAGTGGCTGAAATGCAAATTTAGAGTCCCAGTGGGGAGCTGCTGTTCCTGCAGGGCTTGTGTGAGAAATGCTGGAGAGCTTTAACAGCTCATGGAATACCTCAGCACACTGCCCTTCATCACTTTATTCTGGCTGCAGCTGTACCCTGTGGTAACAATGTTAATAACTGTAATGCCATGGCTGCTAATGATCTTTGATGTGGGTTTGACTGATAATGATCCTTGACATGGGTTTCCCAAGACTCAGATGGTTTTTATATGGTGAGGCTGTCCTAGCTGTGGGGCTGTTCCTCCCCATCTCTCCTGGGAGCAATCTGGCAGGAGAGGAACGAGAAAAGTCAGAGCCACAGAACTCAGAGCAGCAGGGCTGAGCCAAAACCAAAATGGGCCAAAGAGGGGGATGCACAGGGCTTGTGGGGGTACTGTCAGTGCTTCCCCCTGGATCTGTCAAACAGGGCAGCAAGCATGCAAGTAAGGACAGCACCTAAAATACCTTTCCTACTTTAAAGCACCAGAAACTAAAAATAGTAATTAAAATAATGCTGAATTGAGATTATGATTGGAGTAATGTGATCAGTTTGCATGACAATGTTATGGTAGCAGGGGGATTACAGGGGTGGCTTCTGTGAGCAGCTGCCAGAAGCTCCCCCTGTATCTGATAGAGCCAATTCCAGCTGCCTCAGTTAGTGCAGAACTGCAGCCCGTGGAAATGACCATGCTGGAGGAGTTTAGGGATGACTGTCTGCCATGGGAGAAATCCCATGCTGGAGCAGGAAAAGAGGTGAGGGTTTGCCCACAGGGAGGAGGGAACAGCGTGTGATGAACAATCCCCCTTCTCTCTCCCACTGTGTTGCTGTGGGGAGGAGGCAGAGAAAATTGGGAGCAAAGTAGAGCCCAGGAAGAAGGCAGAGATTAGAAGAAGGAGGTAATTATTTGTAAAAAGTTATTGGTATTAAGTTATTACCAATCAAATGAGAGTAGGATAATGAGAAATAAAAACTAAAGCCACTCCTGTAGCTCCTCCATAATGAAAACCTTGCCATGCAAGCATAACACAAGTAATCAAATTTCAAACATTACATGGGTTGAAAAATAATGCATCTTCATGTAAAGGTGGACATTAACTCTTATCCATGGACCAAAAGTCCTTTCTAGTTAAAGAATTTGTCCTGCCTTTGCTCCTTTGAATGTGCTTGCCACAATTTTTGTTCCTGTAAAAATAATAATTATAACCATCCCAATCAAAGGTCACCCTAACGTAGGAAGTAAAAGTTTTATATGGAAAAGGACTTCTGAAGCTGTAGGTTTTGGCTTACTGTCAAGGAACATTTTCTGTTTCACATCATTATATGAGCTTTTGGATTTGCAAGGAGGGTACAGATTCTGAAATAAAACCCCTTCTCTCTAAATACATGGATTTCACACACTGCTCTTTATCATTATTGCTCAGTGGGATAAATTTCTAGTTAAAGTTTACACAATGTTTTATAAACCTCATAAGATATTTTCTACATCCCAAAGTCCCCTCATCTCAGGAAAAAAGGCAAACCACGTAGTTCAGGGAATATAGGAACCTTGTCACCTGAAAACAGACCTGAAACCCACCTTGTTTAGACTCCTGTCTCTGACACCAACACAGAGACTGTGTTTCAGAGGGAAGCCACAGAACCTGGCAGGATACAGGTGGGTTTGCTTCCCCACACGGCCTCTGATCACAGGTGGCTGCTTTCAGCCCTGATGGGTGAGGTTCTAAAATCCTTGAAGCTCCCTTGGGATGGAGGACATAGATAGAAAGGTAGGTTTGAAGCTCACAGGAGCCCTGTGTAGGAGAAGTGTTCCCCATCTAAGGAAGCTGATGGGAGGTGGATGAGGAGCAGACACTGAGATTTTCTACTGATTACACACAGGCACTGCAGGAAAGACATAAATTTATCAGCACAGATAACACTGGGTCTCTTTTGTCGAACCTAGATCAGACCTTCTAGTGTCCACTTCATGATACATCCTCCATACAGGACAATACTTTCCTCTCAGATATGAAACCAAAATGAAGTCTTGCACTTGGTCCTGCTCTCAGAATCACTTCAGGCTGAGCCTCAGCTGGGGAATGCAATTACTGACATGTTTGAAGAATGAGGATGCTGATGTACTTTTGCAGATGAGAGTGACAGTGCTCAGCACCAGCCAAAATTGAGTGCTTGAATGAACTTACCTTTGTGGCAGGGATTTCTCAAGCTTAAACCCCAAAGTTCTCTCAGAGGCAGATGATTATATATTTTTACCTTGTGGAAATATTTACACAGGTTTACCATGGGGAGTCATAATGTCCTGGGCTTTGTGTGTTTTGTACCCTCTTAAGAAGAAACAGAGTTTGAATTTGAAAACATTTCAGAATGTTCACATCAAATTCTTCTTCCTTTGAGGTGCTGCATGAATGGTTGCCAGGTAGGGGGGCAAAGGCCTTAACACAGGTGTGTAAAGAGGAAATGTCAAGTTAATTTTTTTTTTAGAGAAAAATGTTTTCCTGTATTTTCTTCTTCCTCTGCTGGGTTTTATCCTGGAAAGCAATGACAAGAACTGAAAGCTTTCCATAGCTGAGGTCACATTTCCATTTGTAATTGAGAGATCAGAGAAAGATGGAGCAGAAAAGTTTTAAACCAGAACCATATGGAGAAGAGAATTTCTACACTAATGGATGTGTTAATTCCTCAATATTTACTTGCACATCAGAATGAAACAAGCTTGTGTTTTAAAATTTCAGAAGTCCTGCAGAAAGCTGATTCAAAAATTCTGGAAAGGATCTTTTTGTCATGATTTCTGTGAAAATAAGCAGAAATGCTCTTTGGAAGCCTCAATATTGCAAAATATTGATTCATGAGGAAGTACATAATTTTCCAAATCTCCAGCGAAAATATTAATTATTCTAATATTCCTCAGAAAGAACTCTCCTCCTCTGTTGATTCCTCTGCCAGCCTCCTCCATTCTCCTTTCTTCAAAGTGTAATTGAAGGAATAAAGTTAATTGAAAGTTAGTGGTCAGCTCCAGTTATTGCTGATCACACACAGCAAATCACTGCAGCTCCAGGGAGCAGAGGGCCTGGGGGATGTGTCCTTCTCAGGTGCTTCTGGACTCCACAGACAGCTTCCATCCCACAGTGCCTATAGGACTTCATGGGGTAAGTGTTTTAAACTTGAGCTCTTCTTTACCTTTTATTTTGCCTCCAATGAGTCAGTGGGAGTTTTACAATGGATGTAAATGCAAGCACCTCTCACTTAACCAGAATTATATTACAGCAGCTCATTATTTCTTTCATTCTAAAATACATAAAAGGGCATTTCCCCCACAATTAGGATATTGTTGTGTTATCCTCTGAATAGGCAGTAGAAATTTTCCTTTCTATGACTGTGTTTATGAACAAAATAATTGATATTTATGTCGTTCTCAGCAGACTGTGCAGTTCCTTCTCTGTGGCATAAAGGACTTTATATTGGTCATTATAAAGCACTCTGGATTTGTGCTTTCTCTAGGAGTCATAACTGTTGTGGAACATCTGAATCACTGTTGCAGAGGGTGGATCACTGGTGACAACTGGATGATTGATCCAAAACTAGTTCATTAAAAATTAATTTGATGTCTTTCATAATGTTGGCTCCAGTGCTGCTTTCTCTGAAGTCCTGCTTCCTTTGAAGTTTTGTCACTGTCTTCTTCAATATCAAGATCAAACACTTCTTCTGCATAACTGTTACCATTCAGGGCAGCTCTGTGTGTGACCTGTTTCCTTGATCAAGATTTTCTGGTGACCTATGCAATCAGTCTGTGTCTGTTGAGCTACTAAACATCCAGAGCTCAGCCACACAGCCCAGAAGGTTTTGGTGTGGTTTTTATTTTCTTTTTATTTTTCTTCATTTTGAGAGTTTGGCATTTTTTCTTTTTTTTCCACATCCTGAAATGGTTAGAGAAACTGGAGTTGATAAGCTGAATGCAGCTAGAATGGATTTTATGATTTATGTTCTTTATTCTTACACTGTGCCATCACGACCTCCCAAGAAAATCCTCAAGTGTCTTGATGGCAGTTGACAAAATATACATCACTTTTATTTCTCCTTGGATTCCAAAAGCAATAAGAATTAGCAGTCTGATTTTCTTCATAGCCCTTTCTCCTTGCCACAGAGATCAAGTTCACATTTATCAGACTTCCTCCAAGTCATCAGTGCCGCTTTGCTGTTTTGCAATTTCAACAATTTATGACAGAACACTTAAATTAGTGTGATTGTTTCTTCAGTTTTTCCTTTCTCTGAAAGTATTCCTCTTTTGGATACTTCTTCTTATTACTGCTATGATTCTCTGTTCAATCACCTTCTCTGATGAGAGGAGCTCATCACCAGTAGATATGAAAAATGCAGAAGATAGAGCTTAGGTGGTAGTAGGAACAAGAAGAATAAACATGGCAACTCTGCAAGTTATGCAAGGCTAGGAATTTACATTCTCTAATTTTTGTAGGTTCATTTTTGAAAAAAAAAAAAAATTACAGATTTAAGGACTTTGAGGATCTGAGTGCTGGAAAAATTTCATCCCAGGTGCTTTGTCCAAGGTCACATGTAAAGAGCTTGTGTAAGAGCTGGAACCAAATATCTTGAGACCTGATTAGGTGCAGGATTATGAGCCTTTTGTTTATTCCCTCTCCTGTGGTCATTGTAGCATCACACACTCCCCTCAGTCACATTCAGCTAATGGAAAAATTGTCATCTAATATGCTGAGGATATTGCTTTGTTTCTTATATTTCGAACATCCCAAACTACAAAGCCAAAGAAAGAGATGTCTTCAGTTCCTCATTTATCATTTCTACTCTCACAGGATCTGCTGCTGCAGAATTTGTTTCCAGAGTTAAGGGAAAAATCCCTCATAATTGCTAAACTTCTCTGGTTTATCTCTTATTAGCTGTAATTAAACACATGAATTGCTTAGATGTCTGTTATTCATGAGAGATTGTCATAGAGCCTCTTTTAAAAACAATTCCAATTTAGTGATATTTCCCCCCTTTCAGGGATATTATGATAACAACATAGGAGGAACTTGCCAAAAATGCTTTCTGGGTGGGGTAATAAATCAATGTAGCAAATATCAGCTCAAGTGATATTGAAGGCAAAAAGACTCTGTGGAGATTTGGCACAGGTAGGTGTGTTCTCCTCCTTGTGGATGCTTTGTTTCTACATCTCACATATTTCACTGCCAGCATGTTATAACCTCAATGATTTTGTGACAATAAAACCAACAGTTACACTCATTGCCTTCAAATACTTCACAAATTACTCAATCCATTTTGCCATTTCCTTGGAAAATCAAATTCCATGTCTCTGTTTTAACCCTGGTGAGCACAAAGACCACTGTTTGGAAAAGTGCTGGTGTGCCAGGATAATCTGTGGCCAAGTGGGATCAGCACCTGTCAAAACCACAGTGTCTTTCCTGCCTTAAGCTTTATCTATGAGCACACCTAGCAAGGAAATGTAAGTATTTCTTGGTCTTTGAGGCAAAAGATGTGATGAAAACAGAATGTGGTTACTAGTTTGTAGATCTATGGTTAAAACAGGTACTGAGAAATGCACCTTCAAGCCATGTTTTTTTGTTATTGTTGTTTTTGTTTGTTGTTGCTCTTTTTAATTTTGTTTTGTTTGGGTTTTTTTTTAATAGCAAGAAGTAATTTCCTCTGGGTTAGCACATAGTGACTCATGCCAGTTCCTGCAGCAATGGCACACAATAAATTACACAACTAGCACCTGACACTTCTTGTCATCTGAAGAATCAGGTTATAGATTGCAAGATTTGCCAAGATAGTCTTGGCACAATTCTTTACAAATTTGCACACTCATACTTTTTTAGCTTCCACCAGGCACTGAAATTACTTGTCACATTTTTAAGGCAAATAAAGAAGCTAAAGGGAATTTTGAGAAATGCTTTTTGCACCCTTGGGGTCCTCTACAAATGTTAGGCAGGTGTCAAAGCTGTACACAACACCTTAAGTATGAACTCATTCTCATTAGGCTTGGGCAGCTCCTGTGCCTTCACACTGAATACCTTCTCTGTCCAAGAACATATTCTGCCAGGAATTTCAGCTGAAGGAAGTAATTTTCTTTCCAACCAACTAAACTCCCTTATCAGCTTCCTTTTTATTTAATCTGTGCAAAGCAAGGAGTAAGAGCCACATACCAGAGTGAATACTCCAGCAAATAGCAACCAGTGACCCTCCTCTCCATAAAGGAAGTCAAAAGAGTAAACTGCAACCTCAGGTAAAATTCCAGCCACAACAGTAACAATATTTACATTGTGGATTTAGGGTTGAAAAAGTGAAATATTTGGACAGAGGACCTCAAGTTTTCCATCAGGCTTTCCACCCTTGTGTCCAGGAGAGGACAGCAGCTCCCAATGCTGCAGAACACCTGGCTGTGTTGAGCAGCATGTAACAAGTTCCCAGGCACAGGCAGAGCTTTACCAGAGCAGAAAGTGGAGATGGGCAAGTAGAAATAGAAGATGGACCATCTTCATGTCCACCCTCATGGCTTCATTGTCCTGGACATCCCCTCAGACACACAGTGAAGGCTGTCAGGCTGGGCAGACCTCTTTCCCCAGCCCTTTCTTTGGTTGTGATGGAATCTGTTTTTGTGGGCATCTATTTACACTGTAATCAAAATACTTGTTTTGAAGTGTTTGTTTTCATTTGGGTGGGCTGTAAAAGCCTCCTGTTTTTCCTCTGCTTCTGAATGGAAAATGAGGCTTCAAAGTGACAAACTCAAAAGCTTCATTTGAGAAGCTGTTAAATGAAATGTTCCATCATGATAGAAAGTATTTATTTGTGAAACTTGGAAACAAAACTCCAATATTTCTAAAATCTTTCAAAAAAATTTTTTTTCAGCAGAAACAAAATATCCACAACCCAACAAAAAACCCCAAACTAACAACAATCCTTTTCTGGAAATTAGATATGAATCTACTGGAAGTTTCACTTGCATAAAGCTGCACATTTTATTCCCACTGAAATTCCTGTCTTCATTCAATTTGATGGTAAAAAGGAAAAAAAAATAGCCTTATTTTATTAAGAAAGAGGCCTTATTTATAAATCTTAATAAAATCTTTTAGTAAGATTTTATTTTATTAAGGAGACAAGCAGAAGGAAATGAGAGCAGTGTCACTTGCAGGCTGGGTCAGGGACTTGGGAAGTGCCAACACTACCAGTCTTTTTTCCATTTCTCATGGGACTTTGCAGATGGGATTTTATCCAGTGGGTTGAGGGTGGCAGAGATGTCTTTGGAATAAAAGCCACCTGATTTTCAAAAAAACCCAATGTTTGTCTTTTCCTGACTGCAGAAGAACTTTACTAAGCTGAAAGAATGGACATGTTAGTGTAGGTGTTTAGCCAGCTGACACTCAGGTTACTTTATCTATTTTGGCACAATTTCTCATGCCAATACATAGTAATTCCCCTATAAACAGTAATGCAAGTTTATTTTGGAAAAGTGGGCAGTGTCTCAGAAAAGAAAAAAAATTCACATATGCTAAAAAGAATATTTACTGCATACAGATCCTATTGAACTCAGTACTATCCAAGCAAATTCTTGTAGAGACTTGACACTGAGGCACTTGTATTATAATGTTCTTTTTACAGCCAGATTTAACAGTTATCTCTTGTTTTCCTTAATTTGTATTAGTCAATTGCTTTTCAAATCAAAATTAATAGAGGCAGAGCTCCTGTGAGACTCTGGGACTGTGCTGGGAGCATGTTGTGTTACATCTGCTCACTTCACTTTGAATTGCATCAGATTTTGGAGTTTAACAGATTGTTAATGGGTGCTGTCATACTTCGATGCAACCATAACTCTACATTCTGAATTTTCAGCCCTAAATGTGACCCCACTGGACTCATGAGAAGAATTTTAGTTCCCTGTAAGGGGTTTCTTTTAAACCAATGCCAATAAATTTTGATAGAGTTCTCTCATAGTACACTATTGTATAGATGTCACTGGACAAGACTTTATTATCAGCATCATAGGCTTGTCCCAAAGATGCCAAAGTCAATAGTATATTAATCCATTTATTTGCAAGTGCAGATCCCTGAGTGCTAGTGAAAGACCCAGTTTTCATCCCTGAATTCCAAGACAGTATCACTAATAAACAGCATAATCATGTATGTGATCACAGTGTGTAGGAATAACCCAAAGACTTAACGAGACACAAGAGGCTTTAGAAGAAATCTCAGTGAAGGGAAAGGGCTAGAACAGTGAGTGGAATAAAACAGAGGGAGAAACAGGAAGAAGTGGGCACATAGGGCTGGAGTGAAGATACAAGTGACATGAGGTGAGGTTCTGTCTGTTCCACAGGAAAAGAGAGACAGCAGATGGTTCACAGCTATTGCAGCTACTGCAACTGTTCCTGCAAGCAGGAGTCACGTTGGCAGAGGTGCCTCCAAGATCTTGGGTGAGGAGTGATGGAATGAGGAGGAAGGTGGCAGGAAAGGGTCACAGGATTCTTTAGTTCCCCAGGCAGTGAAAGGTCTCTGCCTTTATGGCTGTTAGTCATAGTAAGGCTGCAATGATACTGTGCCCTGAGAAATCTCTGCCCTCTGAAGATGTGCATGGATAGAGGAGAATACAAGCTGAAAACTGAAACCCTAAATTGCATTTAAAAAGTGAATTATCTACTTTAGGGAAGTGAAAGCTATCCCTGGATCAATCCATTCTGGAGAACATTGACCTAGATGTGTAGATCTCCAGGGTGAGATATCTGGTTTCAGCAGAGAGATGTTCATTCACCTGAGAGTCCTGCTGGCAATTTCCAAAGTATTAAACTTGCATCTGATACTTATCCAGTGAACCAAATTCTTGCCTTCAGCAAAATTAATTTCATATTGGAATTGGCCAGTGGAGTTGCTCAGAACTCCAGCTAATGGAAATGAGAGGCACATCTAATCTAGAATCTCGTGTGGAAACCAGCTGTATAGATTGAGACATTATTTAGAAATATTTCATAGTCAATACTGTGACTTCAAAGCTCAATGTGATCTCAAGTCTCCTGGTGTGGATACATGACATTTATTAATACAGGTGCTGAAGGACTGGCATCCAGTTGATGTCATCAGACAAATTACTTCTCCATTACCTATTGATTACTGTTCTGCCTGGCAAAAAGTATGTGCTTACTTCTCACACCAATGGGAAACAGAAAAATTCAATAGCTGACCACTTTAGGCAATTGTCCAGTTCTTGAAATGCTTTAACTATGGACAAATAAAAGCTGTGGCTTTTTCAGCACCCAGGAATCTGTTTTCTCAGCAAAATAATCCAAGAGAACATATTGCTTTTGGGTTCCTCATGTTTCTCTGATTCTTTCCCATTAGATGATACATTTAATTCATGCTCCAGTCCTTATTTTCCACAAGTGGGACACAGTTAGTCAAAGATGACTTTACTATATTTGATCCACAAGATAAGAGAGAATCATTAGTAGGGTTTATGAAAAAGTTTGGATCCAACAGGTTCCAAAAAAAAAAAAAAAAATCACAGTTCTTTAAATAGAAATACATGTAAAAATATGTCAGTTTTCACAAAATAGTATGAGAGAAAATCCAAGTGATTTTTTTCTCATTTTATTTTGACAGGAAAAAGAAAACTTCCTTCTGACTCTATTGTCCAGACTCATTTTGTCTAGACTGCTCCAGCCCATGCCAATGTGTATTTTCACAGCATTGCAAAGACATCACATAAATTGATATATTAATTCCTTATCTCTGCAAAATATTTTGGCACTACTGTAATGAAATACTTCTGTAGTCTCAAAATCAAACAACAGATCCCTGTGTATGAAAAGACTTTGGGTTTCATTTTTTTCACCCTCTTTTCATGAAACTACCTAACACAACCACAGATATTATGATTTATTCTGGTGACAGAATAGTAAGATCTATTTCCTAGTCACAGTTGAGATTATGATTAGAAGATCCAGACTGGTTGGTGTTCTCAAAGAGCTGATTCTTTCATGTGGAGAAAAAAAAAAACCCACAACTCGGCTTCCTGTGACATAAGCCTGGTGTTGTTGCATCTCTGCAGAAGTGTTGTGGAGGTGACTCTTTATAGACCTTCCAATAACATTTGAGATGGGATAGACACAGCACTGAGATTGGAAGGCTAAAGGGGAATTCACCAAGATGGGAATGTGATGGATAAGTTTTCAGAGTGAAGCCCATGGAAGAAAGGATGGAAAACCACCAAGTGCCCTTAGAGTGGTGACGAAGGAAATGTTTCTCTACCAGCACCAAGGCAAAAAGGGATTTGTCTTGTTCAGGTCTCCTAACTCACTGCTAAAGAGTCAAGAAAACTCACCAGGAAATCGTGACTAAACTCAGATATTCCAATCCTGCTGTAAACCACAAGGAGGGTGATTCAGGATGAGCACTTGTACTGGGGTGGGAAAACTGAAATTCATGAGAAATGTGAGCACAGATAGCCTTTTGGTGGCAGGTTTCAGCTCAGGAGACCATTATTATCAGCATTTTAATCCTTCCAAATATCTCTTTAAGGGTAAGCATGTGAAGAGTCATTGCTTTTGGAGCTAAGGAACAGCTCCCCAAGAAAAGACAGAAACTCCCCTGTACCTCAGCAGTACTGCCACCACCCCAGGGGTGCTCTAAGGCTCTGTGCAAGAGCAGGCAAGCTATTCTTTTAAGATCTCTAAAAATTGCATGGAAAAAGCTTTGACAAACCCTGCCCTGATTTACATCCCTCACAGCTTCAAAGTTTCAGCCAGCTTCCATGGAGAGTAAATCAGAAAAGGGTTGGTCTCACTGTTTGATCTCTCTGTAGTTGTTTAGCAGCTCTCTAGATTGGCACACCATGGCCAGGGAACTTCAGGAGCCCTTGTGACTTCTTGCAGAACCTGAAGTAATTAATAAAAAGTCTTTCTTTAATCTACATTCTCAAGGGCAAAATGGTCACCTTCTGGAAAAATGGTGAGAGAGATGGATTTCATCGTTAAAAAAAATATAAAAAGAAAAATGCAACACTCACAGGCTTTGTTTTCTAGATTTCTTGTAACTACAGCTGGGAGAAGGTTGAAACCTTGCAGTACAACATTTCAAACAAACAAGAAAATGAATAAATAAATAGAAATATTAAAAACCCAACTACTCAAATCTATTGTTAACATTTCCTTCATGGAGAGGATCTCAGTGTCTCTGGTTGTCCCACAGCATTCCCCTTTCTCAGACAACAGTGAATCCATGTCCAACTCCTGTTTTGGTGTTTCCCAAAGCAAATAGAAAAAACACTTCACCAGCCTGCATGGAACATCTTGGTTATTTTGTAGTCTCTGCTATGAAACCTTCACATGGATGCCTGAATGCTGTCATTATTTGTCAGGATTATGAATGGGAAAACAGGACCACCCATAAAAATCGGAATGAACTTTGAATAGGAGCTAACACAGAGAGCTGGAATTGATTACTTGTGGACAGCAGTGGTTTCTGTGTGAGAAGAGGGTGAATGGGCAGCTGCAGAGTTACAAAGGGTGTGTGTTTGACAGGGTTGTGCTTTCTCCATTTGTGAGCAGGATCAGGATGTTCTTGCTCTGCTGCCTCCAACCCTTTTGAATAGGGTGACTTTTCCTCAGCTAAAGGGTCTCAAATCCTGGTCCTTTCTCGTTTGCACAGTGAGCTCTAAATGCCCCTACTGCCTTCATGCACAATTGTCAGTAATAAGGAATAATATATGTATTTATCTATATCTGTGCTTGGGAGTTACTCATGCCTCCCAGTGCTGAGTGAGGTAGCACTCAGGCCATCTTTCAGAAGATAAATAAATGAGCAGACATTAGCTTTTTATTACTTCTGTGATATATGTAAGTGCTTTTGGTAAGTGACTGCTTCAGTTTTAACAGCTGAAAGTTAAGCAACCTTAAAAGAGAGTGCAGTTTTGTGTTCACTGAGGTAGAAAGGATAACTTTTCTGGCATGATGGAGGTTTTTGAATGTTATTACATGCCCTGTGACCAAGTGGGGTTTTAAGATTACAGTTCCAGAACTGAAACCTATTGAATGATACATCAGGGACTTGAGAATGAAACATAAGCCATGGGCAGATCTGATATCAAGGATGAGGCATGTATGGCATGTAATCAGTGTCCAAAACTGGGAGGGAGCATAGCTGAGACAAGTGACCTGAACACTAATCCAGACCATAGAATGCATGTCCAGGATATAAAACGGGAAATTTCCTGGAAGCAGGGACTGATATGGGTTCAGGAAGGGGGATCTGGCATCAGTCAGTAGGTGGTGAAGAAACTGTATTGTTGCATCACTTTTTTTTTTTTTTCTTTTTTTTTTTTTCTTTTTTTTTTTGTGGGTTGTTCTCTTTCCCTTTTTATTATCATCATTAATATCATTATTATTTACCATTGGTTTTGTATTTTACTTTATTTTCAATTATTAAACTGTTCTTATCTCAACTTACAAGTTGTACTTCTAATTCTCCTCCTCATTCCATGGGGGTGGGGAGGGAAGGGAGCAGGGTTGAGTGATGCCTTCATGGTGCTTTATTTCTCCAATTCCAGCTGGGTTTAAGCCTCAGTACTGGTCCATGACTTCCCAGTGCTGTTGGCTTTGTCAGTGTGATGACACCCACAGGTTGATGATTCCCAGTTTTTACTGTTCCTCTTTGGATAGGGTACATTGCACAGACATCCCTGCCCTTGTTTAATAGCACTTTCTGCAGATGACTTCCTTGCATTAACATCTTGCCTTTGTTCAGCTGTCAAAAATAATTCATGCAACAGTGTGAAACATATTTGAGGCAAATAATAGCACAATAATGAATATAAACCGTGTAGCAGCGCAATGCAGATGAAACAAACAGGGAAGGAGATGAAAGAATTAATAACTACAACTGCTGGAAACAGATTCTCTTTTTAAAGGTAAACACAGAGTGATAAACATCAGCCTAAAAAGCAAAAGTGTGTGCAGCCTGGAAATAAGGTGTAGACAAGCAGAACAGAGTCTCCCCTTAAAGCAGCAGAAAAATAATCAGAAAATGTCTGGCAAGGGAAACTAAGTCATCTCTAAAGACTGCCAAAAAATAATACAAAATACATTTGACTGCCTGCTTTGCTCTTTGTATACCCAGAGCTTTTGGTTGTGTCAGAGGGAGATCTGGCAAAGCCAAAGAGGTGAAGCCCTGAACAGGAATCCAATACATATTTTACTTCTCTTACATCCTTCCCTGCCCTACATAGGCTTATATGATTTCATCCCCTTGTAAATGATCCCATTATCATCACTGTAACACCTGAAAGCTGATCTCAAATGAACTGATCTGCATAATGTTACATCTGAGCTTATTTATTTGGAGCAGCACTCCAAGCTTGGTTGAATCTTTGGGGGACTTTTTTCTAGTTTGTTTGCTTTATTTTTTTAAACACAAATATAAAATATATATTGTGTTAACTTTCCAAAAGAGAAAAGCTGAACATTTCTGACACTCCATGAAAAAGAATTTCACAGGATAAAGACCTGACTTAAGCACATTTATGGAAGTCCTTAAATCCCTCATTGTTTAAATCCTCACTTAAGTTTGTGCACAATGCAAAGGATGTTTTTCCAGCTCATTAACCACAAACTCTGATAAGTGTGTTTACCTAGGCATTTTTCCAGGTGATACAAAAGTATTGTGCAAAGTTTCTGCTTAAAATATTATCCATTTTTTTTTCTGAATAAGAAATTAATACAAGTCAGGAGGAGGAGTAAAGGTGGGAACATCAGAATTCATTCAAGGGAGGGATCTCCCAGTTTGTCATCACCCAGAACAATGATATGCTTTTGTCCACATCCATCAGGGAAAGAGGAGAGATAGCTCAGATCCTGTTTCATAACTTTCTAGCAATTAGTAGGTACCCTGGCCTTTGCCAGTCACACTGGTGGTGGTGCTGAGGGCAAAGCATATTTTTTCCCATAAAAAGTTGAAGTAACATGAAAGATTTTTGAAAAGAGGTGGTCCATTTTGCTTACAGAGGATTTTTAAATCATTGTATTTTAAATGAATGGAAGTAGTTTTGAGCTCACTTAGAAAAACCAAGCAAAATACCTGTTTTTTTTTTTTTTTTTTTTTTTTTTTTTTTTTTTTTTGTGGTTTTTTTTTTCTGTCCATAGACATCATGTTTATGCCATATTAACCCCTTGATTTAGGAGTCCTCCTGGCTATCTCAGCAAATAGGAAAGATTAATTTTCCCTATTTTTAAGCCAAAATTTGGCTTCTAGGAGGGAAGAACAACAGAGAATTGTTAGAGATGTCATGAGGAAGATGTACTGGGTGTTCCTTGTGGCATCAGGCTTTTTAGCCCCTCTTATTGTGACCCTTCTGCACTGAGATTCCAGAAGGGATTTTTCTTTTAGGTTTTTTTTGTGTAAGAGTAGGAAAATGGATCTGTTTTCTCTGTAGCATGCACTGCATGTCCTTTCCTGTGGACAAAATATATAGCAGAGGAGAAAAGGTACTTCACAAATCCTCTGTTAGAGGAGGTATCTAAAGCAGGGAGGCAGCAGCCACACTCCACTGCACATTTCTGATGTGGCACTTTACTTGTGTGGGTTTGAGTTTCCAGCTCTATATCCTTGGTCAGCATAAGATGGGGGGAAGGTCTGCGGGGTAAGGACAGATGTTCTCTGAGCCAGCTAAAGAAAAAAACACTGTGTCATATAGAAAAAGTGGTTTGCCTCTTTTTCTTCCCCACGTCTCTTTTGTAAAATTGGACCTGAATCCACAGATTTGAATGGGGAAAGGGAAGTGTTTTCCAGTAGTTCATTTGTGTTCTCCTGACACACAGGGCCATTCAGAAACAAGAAGTTCTCTCTTTTTAGAAGCAGGTGAAAATAATTTTCCACTAAAACACGCCTTTCTCATTCAAAATAATTACAGATATTTTGTCTCTGTCTAAGACAATATGCAGGCTAGATATTAAAAAGCACTTTTGTATGTTAGTATTGAAAAGGTTTTGTAAAGTACCTTGATGGCTATTTGTCTTTCAATTCAATGTGAGTCAGCTGATTTAGAAAATTCTGATAACTGCCTCTCTTACCTTTCTATAAATATCTTTAAAATCTCTGACCTGCATGACCCAGATAAAAGCAGACAGCACAGCAGCCATTTGTATGCTTTGTGGATGGTAAATGATCCACATGGATTGTCTGGCTCCTTTCCACACCAGAGTGTCTCCTTCCATTGTAGCCCTGAGAAGGGCACGACTTTCTAAAGTTAATTCAAGTTACAGGCATGAGTAAGGAAGTGGAACTGCTCAAAGGGAGAGGAGAGACTTGTCTGGCAAGCAGGAGGAGCCTCCTAACATTGTAGAGGTAACTTTGGGAAATAATTGCACAGGGAACAGTTCTTGACATCTTCTGGGTCACTTTAACCACAACTGGAAATAATCAGGGCAAATCTGAGCTTTTCTGGAAGAGGGAACACTGGGAGTGGCTATTTTTTTATCCACATGTCCTGTTCTTGTCTCGGACACACTGCTAAAATTCAGACCAGATATTTATTTGCATATGGATTTGCCAAGGTGTAACAGTTTCTAACACATAATTTAAGGATGCTCAGGTAATCTAGAGGCTGTCACCATGATGGGATCACATCCTGCTGCAGAGGGAAAGAGTTTGCATGCTTCTTCCATGTCGAATTCTGTTCCACTTTTTGAGATTGCCTCTCAAAAAGTCTGGAAGTTCTTGGACTTTGGGGAATTGTGGAAATTGGGAACTCAGATTAAAAAAATCCTCCTTGAATTCTTTAAGCCTGGGGAATTCTTTCCTTTGCTATTAGATGTTTTTGGATAGAAAATACCCTGTGCTCTATCAAAGGATAAGAAATATCCTGTGGAGGACTGAAAGAGAAGTTGCATTAAGAAAACTTTTTTGAGAGGCATCTCCAGTGAAGACACTTTATTCAATGTTGCTTGAAAAAAAAAATCCATTTCCCTCAAACTCTTGCTCCTTTTTACCAAAAAATTACACTTTGGCACTTCCAACTAAGTCAGAAGGTTGCTGTCAGGCATTATTAATATTTACATGCCCTTGAAACTTTCAGGGAGTGTTTCCTTGATATTGTAGTGGTTTTTTTCTTGTTTGATGTCTTACCATGTAAAATTGGTGAGAGCATCCTGGAAGAGGGTGAATGCTTTTCTTTCTTTTTAATTCCTGTCTTCTGTTGTTGTCAGAAGCCTTATTGTTGCAAGCTAAATGCCTCAGCACACAACAGGAGATATTTTGCCTCTTCATGCTGCTTTTATTCTTCTACACTGCCAGCTCATGTGTTGGTCTTTGATAATTGTTCCCTTCAGCACAACTTTTTGCAGATCCTCTTGAGGTTCAAACTTTTCGAAGAATACCACTGAACTTTCACTGAACATGTGCCAAACTGTACATCAGTATAAAATTGTTCCTAGCTATTTTCTAGCTGTTTTGGAGAGAAAAACTGAAAAAGAAAAAGAGGAAAACAGAATAAGGAAAAATAAAAAAGAAGAAGAAGAAGAAGAAGAAGAAGAAGAAAAATGTTGTTCATAACTTCTGAGAAATTTTTCAGAAATATGACTTTCTCTCCTTGGACATCCTTATGTCTAAGTAATGAGTACTAATAGGAACTTATACATATCAGTGTTGGAACACTGAAGCAAAATAGAGGTAAACAAGAGATTTGAAGAGGCTGAGCGGAAAAATGTACCATAGGCATGGCTCAGGATGTCAGAAATGTTCTAGAAATCTTTATGAGATGGATAATAGGAAAACAGAACTGATTCAACGAGTAAAGATGTGCTCCACAAACCAGTTATAACCCCAGCTATCAGACACCTGGCCCTGCCCACCAGATTATCCCCACAGGGATCTGTTTTCATTAATAACCCTCAGCAGATTCTCTGCTGAGGTACAGTGCCTGGAGAAGAGAGTGGGTAACACTGCTGCTTTGAGCCCTGAGTGATTCAAGCAGGTTTGTGTCATTCTTCTGGAGCAGAAGGAAATGTCCAAGAGACACATTAGTAACACCTTTCAGCAAATTAATTCCTACTTGGAATTCTCTACACATCCCCAAAAAGTATAGATTTTCATGGGCTTGAAGGGTGGGTACAAATGCCACCAGAGGAGCATCTTACAGTTGCACACGGGGGAAAATCAGTTCTGCATGAGACTTCAAGGATGAGTCTACATTGGCTTCTGGTAGAGTGGGAGAGTGCAGCAGAGCTTTTATTTTGGTGCTGTAATAAAATATCTACAATGAACTCTTATGTAATTATCAGTGCTCTGTTTCCATCAGAAATGCTCAATATACCTGACTTCAAAAGATAAGATTCTTTACCAGGTAGACTGGGTCAGTTGTGTCTGCCAGTAAATACTGCATCTAATATCATGTCTATTTTTACTGAAGTTAAAATGGTTATTTTAATGCATTATTAGTTGTTAATTTTCACCTGAATGTGTCACATTAAAATAAAACATTTAATATCCAAGCAAAGATGCGAAGAAACACAATTTCACCTGCAAAAACCAGAACAACAGAACAGGGCCAGGCACTTGCTGATCCCCTCAGAGGCAATATCACAGCAAAGGGCCACATCCTGTCCTTGGTGCCACCAGGGTAACTTGCAACAAGAGCACTGTCTATGAGCATTTGCATTGTGTTCTGGTTTGCATGGTGTTCTGGTTATAAAGTAGAACAGTGAATGTGATAATCTGGATAATTCCCACGTGCTTGAGTACAGGAAACCAGTTTATGGAACAGAATGAATTGATGAGAAATGTGGATGGCAAAGGTAAATGTGGTTTCTCAACTGTCTTAAACAAAGGCTGCCATGAGAGGGATTGTCCCTTCCCTTCATGCTGCCCTCACCTTCACGGTTCTTCTCTTCACAGTTCAATAATTTCACTGAGTGAGGGAAATTTTCAACCAGCTCAGTGGAGATGGCTTAATTTGACATTACCAGCCCAGCAGAACTAGGGCACATCTTCCAGGTCCACATACATGCCTTCATTGCACCATGATGAAGGACCAGAAGAGGCAGATGCTCACTGGCCTGTTCTAGAAACCTAGATCTGTATGCCAGAAGGGGCCACAGCAGGCTGTGGTAGATTGCCACCTGGACATGAGGGCTGCAGAACTCTGATGGGGTGGTCAAGGCCTTTACCCCTCAGGCAGATGCACAGAAAAGGAATGCCTGTGTTTGTAAAAATGTGATACACAAACTCTGCGGCAGAGCTGGAGATAATTCCCTCAAATACCAGTCAATAGTATCAGCCACAGGGTTTTGAGATACCTTTAGCTATTACCACTGAACTGAACTCTGTCTGGAACAGGCAGGATTGATATGGCTGTGATGACTTCCATGCCAGTGAGCCAGCTTGGCCAGAGATCAAACGAGCCAATGGAATATCAATGTCGGTAAGCTACGGTTTCCAGATGCCAATGTCTTTTAACATTCCTGCCACAAGAGAGATGCTGGGATGTGTTTTCTATTATCTAATTGGGTGAAGCCCATCCTTACTTAGCACTATTTTGAAGTTTAATGTAGTTTGTCTTCTTTTTTAGGTCAGAGGACCCACGAATCAATGTGTATTGAGTTAAACAACCACAATGAGATAGTTAATTCTCATCCACCACGCTTTGAGCACTACCTGCATTGACTAGAGAAGGCAGAACTCCCTCCTTACACTGAGATGCAAGGAAAAAACCCACTAATGACATTGCCAAGTACTAATCCTAAGTTATTTAAGTTGGATTTTTTGCTGAATTAAACTATCAGTTCTTCCACATTGAATAATGACTTTGCCAAGCAAGCCCATAGGTATGTATTTGAAGTTTCTGTCTACACTGTATGTTTTGCACTCTATGGCCAATTTCAAACACATTAAAGGTAAAAATAGCACAATCTGACTTAAACTGACACCCAGGTTCTTTCTCTGCTGTATAAATCATATTTTTTTTTGCATTTCAGTAAGAAGTCTCTATATAAAACCTGGTGCCACCAGTGAAAGTAAATTTACTGCAGGGTATTTGGCAAATAGACAACACCATTATCCCATCTTTGCAGCTTATTTTTACACATAGGCTTCAGCAGCTGGTTGCAAGTGTTTATCCTACCTGTAACAGTATGAAAGGGTTTAGCTGTATAAAGCACTAGCTGTCAATGCCATTTTTCTTCACAAAGCTCGAAATACCTAGAATATTTCTTTAAACCCTGTGCTTAAGTCTCTGTGATCATGCACAGCTCTTCTCTATCTCTGATTGAGCATAAACACATTAATGGCTTTATGATTAATGAGAAAAGCCTGGAAATGTCATTATTCACAACTTAGAGCTCAGAAGATAAACAGTAATAATCCCAAAGCAATTGGCTTAAAATTAGTAGAGTTATATGTAAATAATTATCAGTTGAAAAAAAAAACAAACCACAAACAAAAGCAAATTTTATACTGGCAGTTATGAATGGCCTGGAAAGACATTTTTATGGTTCACTAAGAGGGTGGGAGAATGTGTTTTTCTCAGGCCCACCATGGCAGGATCCTGAACCCAGGTGATGATTTCTTAACATGGCTACAATACACATAGATAATAAAATTTTCTAAGAGCAGTGTTCAGAGCCTCATCATTGTTTAGTAATGCTGAATAGCAGATGATGCCTCAGGGAGGATCAAACGGGGATTAAATGAACTATTGTCCAAAGCCCTGTGAAATTATTACTTTGAGGATGCCTACCAGGCAGTGAGAGACTGGAAATAAGTCATGCCCAACCTTGGTGTAACATCCTGTGACACCCCAGAGCAGTGCCAAGGTGTGACTTGTTTAGCAGTGAAGACACCCAATCTGTGGCATGGTCCTTCCTTTACCTGGGACAGGTCCAGGACCTGCTTTTCCTGCCTTTGGAACCTGCTCCCACTGCAGCACTGATGGAGACATCTGACAAAAGAAGTGTGTGGGCTTTTGTTTCAGCTATCTTAAAGCTCCATTCCTTCATTAATTCTTTACAACCCTTTTGATCCAAATTTCCTGTGTTCAGTTTTGCATTAAGTACTTCTGCTCTTTCAGAAAGCAGAGATGAGGAATCACCTCAGCCAGCTTCTGTTGAGACATCTCAATATTTTCAAGTAACTGCCTTTGCAATCTGATTTTTTACTGCTTTGTTTTTTTGACTGTCTACAACCAGGCAGATGCCATGTGCAAAAAGAAATTAAGGTTCTTTACATTTACCACTTTTCCAGATTTGCTAAATATGTACTAGTGGGGTATTTCTCACCTCTTTTTAGGTTTATGAACAAAAAACCAGTGAAAATCATGTTCCTGTGACATGAGACTTCATAGTATTCCTGGGAAACAGCATTTGTGATGGAATCAAACCAAAACTATTTCTAATTTTTCTCCGAGTGCTTAGTCAAGGAAGAATGTAATCTTGCTGCTTATTTTTTCCAGCATCCCCATATGTCACTATGTTTCTGTCTTTCTTCACTTTTATAGTAATTCCAAATGAATTTTGTGTGTCTCATATATGACTATAGAACAGTTTGCTGGAGGAAAAAGATCCTCTCTTCCTCATATCAAATGCTCTGAAGAAGAAGATGCTAAACCCACATGTATTCAGCCACCTCCCTGGACAGAGAAGCAGCAAAGAAAGTCTTTCTAACACTCTAAATAAATGTCTTTAGACAGGAAGTTATAAACAACCTGTTGATATTGTAGTTAGGTTACAGTGACAGAATTAGCACCATGTGGCTATGGCCATGTATTATACTATCTTAGTTACTTTCTGTGCAGTAAACAAAAGGTGTGCAAAGGCCTCTACCAGCCTTACCTCTCATTAAATGTTCTTAATAGACAACTTTATGTGAGTTGTCAATACCTGCAGAGACACCTTTTCAAGCAGAAGTTTCTGAGTTGAACACGGCTGTTCTAAATGTTTGCTCTCTTCCCTTGTACCTCACTTAATACCCAGCTTTTTTTTTTTTTTTTACTTATTTGCTGTTATATTGTTCCTCTTTTTGTTTTTGTTTTGCTGGATTTTTTTAAGCTACAGTTAAATATAATTTAAAAGAGCCAATGAAATCAAAGGATTAACGTTTTGTGCATATGTCTTTTCCTGAATATATTTTCCCCCCCTCATAATCTTTGTATAATTTTGTTATTAAATCCACAATGTTTGAAGGTCTATCTTGCATTTCTTCTACTTTCAACAGAAAGTTGTTCTCTTTAAAGCATCTGTTTTTTGTTTTGGTTGCAGAGAAGATTGTGTATTTTCCTTAAAATTGCTGAAGTCCCTTGCAATGCTTTTTATCACTCTGCATCTTCAAATTTTTGACAGGAGCGGAGTCTTTGCTAATGGCTCTCTTTTATTATGCACTGTTCTTTTTGGTGTCAAATATGACTATACTCTTCAGGGAGACTTAAAAAGGGATGGCCCACTCATTGTCCTAGTTCATAAAGAGCAACTGAAGTGGAAGAAAAATTATCATGAAAGAATTTTCCTGGAGATCTTCCAAGGAAAGCTTCAAGACTGAGCAAACGAGAAAGGCCATCTCCATCAGTTACACCTGATTGTTCAGAGAATTAAGCTTGCTATAGAAATCATAACAAATGCATTTTCTGTCATTGGGAGGTTTGCTGGCAAGGCTAGGGCTGGAGGAAGAGCTGTGGGCTGTGCCAAAATGATTAAATTCAGTGATGTTACAGTTCATACCTGCTGCAGCTTCTTTTGAGCTGCCATTCATGTTTCCTTTCTGGTGCTGGCATTCTCCTCCACCCAGAGAAAGAGGGAGTGCTGTTTGCAGGGTCCAGGCTGATCCAAGCCCACCCAGCAATTCTGGTTATGTCACTGATCAGCTAAATAATGCAAACCAAGATCTGCCTAAAGGGGACAAAAGCCATTTGGAGACATTCTTATCACACCATGGAGAAGAGAGGGGCAGGTGTGTTGTGCAAATGGATATAAACAGAGGTAGAAATATAGATTTGTACCTGAATAGCACACAATGATTGCAACCTCTAGTGCTGCTGTAATACAGCTGAGCCACAGAAGTATCTGAGCATAGCTAATTCTCACCTTCATGGTTATTATATCTGGTTTGATAAACAGCCAGAGCCAAAGACAAAGAGCAGCTTTTTATTCCTGTGTTCTGAGTCTGGATAAATCCTGCTGTATTTTGCACCCAAATGCAGCTCAAACACTGCAGCTGCATTCTGGGGTCAGCTGGCAGAGCTGTGGTGCACCACAGGGTCCCACTGACCCAGGACTGGGGAGATGCAGGGACAGGTTCACACTGTGGCCTGGGATAACCAGAGTTTCCTCTGATAAGGCCCTAACTCTGGATGTTAGAGATGACAAGGGAAGCCAAAAGAAGGGAGGTTGACACTTACTAGAACTTCTGATCTCACTAGCACTTTTACAGCCAAATCATCCAAACTCCAAATGGATGAAATCAGAAGCAAGAGCACCAGACACAGAATTTTTTTTTCTCTCTCCCATTTTTGTTGTTGTTGTTTTTGTTGTTTTTTTGTTTGTTTGTTTTGTATTATTTTTCACCAGTCTCTGCAATACTGTTTATGTCTTCTGTCTCCCTGCTATGTGGGTCACAGACAGACTTGTCTGCTCCTAAAAAGTCATCATGTTCTTTTATCTGCCATCAGGACCAGTCAGATCTGCCTGCCCCATACCTTGCTGTGGCTCACAACTGTGAATTCTTCCAGCTCATAAGAAGTGCCAGAAAACCCCTTTTCCTGCAAAGCAACATTGTTGTAATAGGTATGAAATAACTAGAGGGTAGGCTGTGGAGGCTGCACGTGGATGGACAGAAGGAGGCTGCATCTCATTTTTCTATCTCACTAATTGCCTTGTTTCCCCTAAGGACAGCTCTCCTGAGCCTGCCTCCCTCTCTGCCTGGAGCAGGGCTGGGCTCTCCTCTCCTAGGCAGCACCAGCCCAGGTCTAGTCCTCTGCTTTGGTCCCACTGGGAATTGATTAGGGTTTTTTTCCTAATCTAGAAGGGGAGAATATGGGAGCTGCATTTTTTTTAGGGGATGGACACTGGAGAGTGTGTGTATTGGTGCTTCCAAAGGGTGTGCAGATTACTGTAAGGACCAAGGCTGCTAGAAATGCCTGCAGTTCTGCTTATTCTATTATTAAATCAGAGCTCTCCACTTTTTAAAACACTTTAATGTGCTTGGAGGAGAAAGATACTTAATTTGCACATTAGCTAGAACAAAAGCTTTTGTTCTGAGTTGATTAAATGCGTTGCAACTGCTCCCACATCTTTCTCCAGGCAAGCACCCAGAATTTATGTACTGAAACACATCAGCACTGGTGATGACTGTGCACAAGAAGATGGGGATAGAGAGGATTTTGCTGCCTGTGTGTCTGGTTCTTTTGCAAAAGCTGATTCCTGTCTTCAGTCTGCTTTCCTCCAAGCTGGGGAGAGCACTGGTGGAAGATTTGGGCATTGACCTCCAGCTGGTCCAGATCAGAACCCAGAGGAGTTTGCTAAGGAAGAGAGGAAATGACGTTGCAGACTTTCAAAAGTCGTTTGTGCCTCTAGGGCTGATCAAAATGTCTGAGAAGTCATTCTGGCATGCCACTAACTAACAGGCATCCAGTCAGTTGTGTTGCATTTGGGGTCCTTTGCCTAGGCAGGGAGAGAGAGCTGAGAGAAAATGAGCAGTCAGCAGATCCCATCCCTGTGTGCCAGCTCAGCCATTCCTTGGTGCAGCAGAGTTCTGTCCTGTCTGCTGGAGGACAGAGCTGCAATTATTTACACTTTGCATGATCTGTTACATCAGGCAGCTGAACCTCTCATCACCAGTAACTATTAGAAGCTAACATCTGCACAAACCATGGATTTGGCAGTGATAGTCAAGGTGAGAGAAGAAAAGTCTTGACTGATCCCTTCTGTGTCCAAAAATCTCCATGGCAATGTGAGTTTAAGAATATTTTCAGTGGAAACAACACACTTCGTAAAATTCTCCTTGCTCTTCTTTTAACTCCAGCCATCTTTTCAACTAAGCCTGTCAACAGCCTCTGGAGCTGTTCAGAACCTTTTCTGTTGGATATCAAACTTCTTTTTATAGTGCTGCTCACTTCTTTCTTCCAGTTTGCACAGAGGCGGGAGACAGATCTGAACCCGCAGGATATTTTTGGAAAATTAAAAAGAAAAATATTGTGTTTATTTCATGAAAACAAAGAAGGCAGCCCACTTTTTTGAACAGGGCCAAGTTGGCTGTTTAAAATATTGATGCTGTTACAAAAGGCCTGGTGACAGAATGGTAGTTCAGCTTTGTTGATATTTGTCTTTCCCTTTGTTCTCTCATGAGACAAGCCTGTTTATTTATGCTGGGGGCAGCTTGCACGGTGCAGATGAAGGCAGTGAGAATGAGCAATGAACTCTCTGGACAATAGAGGAGCTCTCAGTTGCCCTCCTCAGCCCGAGACTGCTGACTTCAATTCAGGATGGTGCTCAGGGTGGGAGGGAAGAGCTGGCTCTTGAGCCCTGCCATGCTCAGCTGCTTGGGTTTAATAAATCAGCTGGATTTATTCTCAAGTAGCTTTAGACATCTCTAGTATCACCCTGGGCCTCCCTTACAATCAGTGAGAGGAATGGGCACCTACAGCAGTGTTACAGATGCTTTTTTCCAGAGGAGCTGCTCTCCCTAGACTCTGCTCACTCTCTTGCTGAATATCCATTAACTCTGATGGGATCCTTGTGGGATCAGTGTGGGTTAGAATATTTAAGTGCAGGGAGCTACATTTAGCCATCTGAATGCATCTTTAGTGGGAAAAAGGCTTTTTGCTTCTATCTCCTAGAAGCTTTATACACTTTAAATGTATGTATTCTTTTTATCTACAACCACTCCCTGGTGGGAGGATGCATGTGTAGCAAATTTAAGCCTACTGAAAATAAGCTTGTTTTTCTTATTTACCTTTCTCTGACTCTGCAGGAATAGTCCTCTCACCTGCCAGGCTCCATGGGTGACAGAGTATAAACCCACCAAGTTTTAGAAAGTGTTTTGTGAATAAAGCTATGAGAACAACCCTAGTGACACTGCTGGTGGCTTATGGCTTATGAACCAGTGAGGCACCTCCAGAGAAGGAAAGAGCAAATTATGGAGGAATAAGGAATAAAATTCTGCTCTCCCTGCACTGACAGAAATGTGGAAAGCACTTACCTGGCAGCTCTCATGGTGAGATTTAGCAAAGCAGTTTCTGCTGGCCTAATTCTCCTGCCGAGTGAGCCAGGTTTTGACAGCAGAGTTAGGGCAGCCTAATTGTGTTCTACTGTTCCCCACCACCCAGGTGCGTGTCCCTGGCACCAGAAGTGTTGCAGGAGTCCTGATCCTCCTGAACAGTTCTGCTGCCCTTAGACACAGTTCCACTCTGTAGCTGGGAATTATGTTGTCTGCAGGTGCAGCCTCTCATGGTGGAAAAGAGAAAGCACAAAAGGAGTTTTCCTCATGTTTGCTACCTGTAATATAAAGAAATACTGCCTTGACTGAAAAGTCCACTTTTTTTTTTTTTCTGGGATACTCTGAAATCCCTCCATGGCCTGCTGGAGATGAAGAGCAGCTGCCCATGTGTTTTGCAAAGAGACAGAAGCATTCTGTTGTTGCCCTGTTAAAATAGTGACTCACATAAAGGAAAGGTTTTGAAAAATCAAGCAGGAGGAGTGTGAGTGCATGTGACTGTGTGTGCATAATGCATAAAAGTCAGGGTGAGGATTAATATTATATTAGAAATTTAACAACTCTGAATCACTGCAGTTTTCATTTAATGTTTTACCAAATGCCTGTAACCTTAAAAGTCTAATACATGACAGATACACTTAATTACCTCACTGTAAGAAAAATAATGATCAGGACTGTTAAGTAGGAGAAATGAAACATGACTAAGCTGGCATTTGTTACAGTGCCTAGTTTTAGACTTTTCCAAGCCATTTGATGGCAAGGCAAGTCTGTAAGCAGTGGGTGGTTACTAATGCCTTTTCATGGTCCAAGTAACACTTTCTCTGCCACTCTCCACGCTGGGCTTGGGGTGGGATGGGTCCTCCCCAGGATGCTCTGACAGAAGAGAGGCCTGGGATGGATAGAGAGGGGTAGAGCCTGAGAGTTCCATTCTGTCTTCACCACTGACACCACTGGGACTGGGGGAATCATCTCCTCCAAACAAAGGCCCAGTGCAAGGTGAACATAAAATTAATAATTTTGTGAGATTTAAGTTAAATAGAACGATTATTAATTTAAAAATTATTTATTATGACAAAACACAATAGCCAGTGTCTGGTTCAATATTCAAGTTTAATGAATAAACATAACATGTATTTTCAGTGGAGCAGACTTAGCTGTGGGCCTAATATGGAGTGCAGCACCTCAAGGGAGAGATGTTTTTTTGACATAAATTGAGTTCATCTTTATCTGTTGAAGTTAGTTTAATTAAAAAAAAATAAAAGGCAAACAAAACAAACTTGATAATAATGAGAAATCCAGCCATAGTCTTCAAAAAATATACCTTGTGAATGTCCTTGGGCATCAGTAGACAAAGCTTCTGACTGGAGCACCATTTAATGTAGTTTTTATTCATTACAAAGTCAAAAACTGTTGAGCTGAAAAATGATCATGTTTAAATTTCTTTTATGTTAAACATGTCAGTGAAGCAGCAAAGTGCTTTTTATATTTCTCCATTGCTCGAGGCATTTCTTGAAGCCTTTTCTCATGATCTGCTTCCACCCAAATGCCTGGGAAAAGAAAAAAAAACCTTCTGAATGAATTGATTTATGAACACTGCTATTGGTTTTTAACACACTTTTCATTTTTTTGTCTTTCTCTCCTGGATGAAAGATGTTTAGCCTATGAATATTATTGGATCTAAAAATTCTTTCTCATATGTCTCATACAATCACAGAGATTAGAGAGAAAGAGAGAATGTTTTTTGGTCTTTTAATTAATTCCCTTACTATTACAGGGCTGTCATCTAAAGTATATCCAATACTTTGTTTTGTCCAATCAAAATAATTTGGTAGATGTGGGCTTTGAAAATGCCCAGAGAACAATCCCAGCATCTCATCAGCCCCACGTTGATCTGGATCAGTCGAGACAGCCCAGCTGGACCAGCAGTGTCACAGCACAGCTGTTTTTGTGAACAGCCTCAAAGATCCACTGGTGCATCTGCCACATGTGGCTGCTTCCCCAGCCCATCCATTCCTGCATGGCTCAGGCTGGGGCAGCCCCTGATGGGAGTCTACAGCAATGCTCCCACTTGTGCCTTCCACCCTTCCGTCTCTTGGGGATGGGAGGGAGAGTCGTAAAACTTCCCTGTCCTAATTTCCAAGGGCTCTCTGCATACCAGCTTCCTCCAACTATGGTGCTTAAAAATTTCAGATATGCTTTTCTGGGTGGTGTTTTTAGGTATGCAGCTCCTCTAATGAGAGTTTCTGGAGATCTGCACCTTCGAATCCTGTGGAGCTGAGTGTGGCAGTGGCCTGTTTGTAGTAGATGGAGGATGCACACCAGGTCCTCTCTGATTATCAGGGGTTTTGCCTTAGTTTCTTGCTTTTGCTCAGAATGTCCTACATTAAAACTGCTCTTTAATTTCTATCCTGACTGCAACTGAGTATTGGCATCCTTCAGCCCATGAGCTGGTTTGGAGGGCAGTTGAGATCCAAGTCAGAGCATGAAATCGCTCTATTTTGTGTGAGTGCCTTTGAAATATTCTTATTCATTTATTTTTTCAATCAAGAATGTGTTTAACATCCTTCAAGGGCCAGGTAGCAATTTCTATTTGGTCATGACCAATTTTATTTATTTATGAGCAGAAAAAGTTCCATTACCAAGCAACGTAATGCAGTCTAAGGTCATTATCTTGAAGTTTACATCATTGTTACAGTTTTCCAATAGCAAAAAAATTTCAAAGATAAACATTGCTGTGTTCTTGAAGGGACTGGAGCCAGATCCATTTGCTAGGTCTGTCACTGGACTGAGTTCCCCATGATCCTCTGCAGAACTGCCATGGTTGTGTTTCAGCTGAGAAGAGGGTTTCTTTTTCCACAAGATGTGGCACCATGCAGTGATTAGAGACCTTACACCAACCCAGTCCACTTGTTCAAATACCAATTAATTCTTAACATTTGAACATTACTCACAGAATCATTTGGATTGGAAAAGACCTCCAAGATCATTGAGTCCAATCTTGGACTAACCTGCACCTTGCCAACTGCACCACAACACTGAGTGCCACATCCAATAGTTTCTTGAACACTTCCAGGGATGCTGAATCCACCACCTCTCTGAGCAGCTCATTCCAACTTTAAAAACCCTTTTCCATGAAGAAATTCTTCCTGATGTCCAAACTGAACCTCCTCTGGTGCAGCTTGAAACCATTTATTCATGTCTGTTTCTGGTTGCCTGACAGGAGAGACTGATCCCCAAAGTTACAGTCCCCTTTCAGGAGGTTGTTACTTCAGAAACAGAAATTACTGGTCTGCTTTCCATCATGCTCCCATGAAGCATGTTACCACTTGTGCTATAGAAAGTGATAAGGTCCACCCTAAGCCTCCTTTTCTCCAGGCTAAATTCCTTCAGCTCTCTCAGCTGCTCCTCACAGGATTTGTGCTCCAGACCCTGCACCAGCTCCGCTGCCCTTCTCAGGTCACTCACTCTCCAGCCCCTCAATGTCCTTCTTGTAGTGAGGGGCCCAGAACTGAACACAGCACTCAAGATGGGGCCTCACCTGTGCCCAGCACAGGGGGACAATCCCTGCCCTGGTCCTGCTGTCACACTACTGCTGATCCAAGCCAGGATGCCATCAGCTTTCTTGGCCACCTGGGCACTCCTGGCTGATGTTCAGGTGGCTGTCGACCCAGATCCAAGATCAGTGGTTGATGAAAAAGAACAGGAACAAAGTCTTTCCAACAAGAGGTCCTTAGGGCAACGTCGTGTTGAGGGCAATGGAGTGCTCAGACTTTTCTACTTCTCTTTTTGTATTTGCTTGCTTGTTTGTCGTAGGAAATGAAAGTGCAGCTTCCACATATCTCAGGAAAATCCTGGGGATACTTTAAGCAGAAAATTACTTACTGCTCTTTTTCAACAGATGCATTTCACATCCTTTAGTGCTTATTGCTGTAATCAATTAAGGAGATTATGGTGAGCACTTTTTTACCCTAAATTCCTAAACACATATCCAGGAACCAGAGTATGTGCCTGGATTTCTATGTGCCAATGCCCAGGAGATGACATAGACACAAGAGCCTTGGTAAAAAACGGAAAAGGAAGGCAAAAGGGAGAAAGAAAAGGAAATGAGAAAGGAAATGAGAAAGGAAAAACAGAGAAAAAAGGAGGAGGAAGAGAAAAGGAAAAGGAAAAGGAAACCTCTAGTTTATAAAGTTGATTCATTTCATGTAGTTCCTTTTGGAAAAATTACAGCCTAGGGACATCAATATTTACTTATATCCACTCAGGCAGACTTTTAAAGCTAGAAACACCTATAGCACTGAGCTGTGTTTATTTGGTATGTGCCATCTATTGTGGGAAAAACCAGGTCCCAGAAAAGTTTCTCCTCAAAGGCAGACTCACCTGAAAGTGATGCTTCTTCGTATCTGTTTTTACCCAGGGCATCACTGAACCCTGACTCAAACTCTCCATGACTGTGTAGCAACAACTCCAATTTTTATTTATGTCAGTTAATGGCTCCTCACTGCCCTTGCTGCTCATGCTGTTGAAATTTTGGAGATATGTCCACTTATTTAATTTTTGGCCTAGGAGACAGTGGGTGAGGGAAGGTCCCACCACATTTAGTTGTTTACTGTGCTTTTGCCAAATGTTACTGGAGGGACAACTGCCAGACCTTCCTGGATAAAGATATATTTGCTTTAATTTTTAAAGAGCAGCCTGCAAGGTGCAACACCCACTCATCCTCCTCCTGCAAATCGTGCCTGCTTAGAGATAAGCAAGTATCTGGAAACAAATTAATTGAAATCTACATTTCTTTCTGGCTTAATGCTTGTACTGCTCTGTTACCTGGAAGTTGTAAATCCAGTCTCTCCTTGTGCTAAATGCCATGGCAGCAAAAGGAATTTTGGGGGAGTTGTTAATGTTTGCTTGGGTCTGCAGAGTCCCACATCCTTGTTCACCCACTTTCTGGATAATTTTAGCATTTTCCCAACCAGTTGCTGATTTTTCTCTGTAGAATAACCTTGGCTGCAATTCACTCTGGCTGTTTTAGATACTAAATTAAAATATCATTATTAGTCTATTTAGGTCTTTCAGTGAGTAGGGGCAGGGTATTTCCTTGGTATTTCCCTAAAAATACAGTGTTCTTTGGCCAGCCCTCTCTAAATGAGGGTGGAACAGGAGGTCACCAAGTAAGAAATCAAAGGAAAAATCAGCAGTAAGCAAGATTAACTAGAAGGATGAACTGAATAACAACTAAGCAGCATAAAGCTGATCTCCTGTTAGAGGAGCATATTCAATACCGGTTTTTCTAGTTATCTTAATTATTTTCTATGAATTTCCAAAGAGGCTGAGGAAGAAAGAAATATTGGAAAAGCAATGTTTTTAATCCTGCTTGAGGGACAACTTAAAAATTCTACTCCCTCATGCAGCTGATCATCAGTAGAGCACAGAACTCCAAAACTATTTCTGTAATTCAGCCTTTTAACTTGACTCCAAGCAGGGCTCTGACAATATCTGGGTAATTGCAGACTACTTGGTGACATTGCCTTGTTCCCAGTTTAAGGTCTCTCTCAAAAACAGAAACAACAATAAAATTGCATAGATTGTTACTTCAGAAACAGTCAGAAATCACTGCTCTGCTTTCCATGATGTTCCCTTGAAGCACATTACCATTTTTGTGGAGAAGCACAGTGAAAGCCAACAGTAAGTGTTGTGGCACACATCTGTAGTGGCAAAGTTTTGAAGGGGGGTATGAGATGTGGGTAGGAAAAAGAGAGAGAGAATACTGCTTTCTGTAGCTCTTTGTTGCTGTCGTGAATAGCATCACAATGTCTCTTAATGAAGCAGATGTTCAGATAAAGAGTTTCAGGCTACAGACACCAAAAAAATAGAAGTTTCCACACAGCTTGAGTTCTAGCTCTGTTATCCTTGTTAACCAGTTGTCATGCTCTGCCTGGCAAACCATAAGCTCAAAGGCATCTGTTTGATGAAAAGTTTATCAGAAATATTTCTATTACAGTTTCTTAGGTACATCTTGCTGTGCGCTCTCTCATCATGTTAGATGGAACATTTTCAGACTTGTGATCCCACTTGCTATTACTCATGTGGGGCACCATGGCCCTAATGCACTGCTGTTGTAAAATGGGAAGTAAGTTTACATAAAACAGATGAGTTTTGATTTAATTCCTTTTTACTCTAATTACGTGTTAGCCCTTGCTATAACTGGAACTTTGTCAAACAACCTCCAAAGTCTCATGAGAAAACCGTTATGTTAATATCCATGTTTGGTAATACTCTAATACCTTTGAGACTCTCACTCATTTTTGGATGTATAAATAAGAAAATTGTAAGGGGAAGGGGAGAAGATATTTTGGAGGAGAGGTCTGGTTTGTACGTTAAGTATGGGGTAAGAAAGTCACACCTCACTTTGGAGAAACCTGGATCACTTGTGGGCATCACCATTCCCAGAGTGAAAGAGATTTGGAGGCAGCTTTCAAGCTCGAAGCAGCTGCTAAAAAGGCTTGGTGAACCTAGAATTAGGTGCAGAGCAAAGACAATTAGACTGCTGGGTCAAAACCAGCATTTGCACTGGGGAACATCTGCTCTGTGTTTGTGTCCAGACTCTCACGACCTCCTGCAAGCCAGAGGCTGGTGAGTGTCTATTAGGAAATGTCAACCAGAGGCATGGACAAAGGAACAAATCCACCCTGTGTACATGGCTTAACAGGATGTGCTTATTTTTTAGCTGCCATGGTTGATGTTGAAGTGGCCTGCTTGGCTCGTTGACAAGGAGGGATTTGGCAAGTGGGAGCATAAAGCTGGCTAATGGGAAAGGTGCACAAATCTCTGCAAAAACAATAGCTGGCTCTGTGCAATCTGGAGGCAAAGCCAAAACCATCATGTGCACTGAGGTATAAAATGAACAACATAAAAAGAAAAATAGGACCATAAAGGGCAACAGCAGTGACTACAGCGTAGTCGTGCTGCTTATGGCCTCCCACAGCCCGTGTTAGACACCACAGATGCTGTAATCACTCCTCTCCTGCTTTTGACTGGGAGACAAGTGTTCCTCATGCTGTGGAAGAGCTGTGTTATGTGGTGGTGAAAACCATCTGCAAGGACCTGTGCAACACTGAGGAAGAGTGTCTGTCCTTGCTGTGAAAGTGATACAGAAGGACACAAGTCCCCTGGCCACCATAACTCAGATTATGAAGTAATGAAGTCTTGAGTTACAAGAGCCCTGCAGTGAATCCTCAGTGGAGGCAGCTGGAAACAGAGTAAGCCTGCAACAACAGCAACAGTGGGTGGGAGTTAAAGCTCCTGAATGCAGCAGCATTTGTGCAGACTGCATAAACACACCTGTGTTCAACCCACCCTGACCCTGACTCTGCAATTGAGTGTGGGTTTACGTCCATGATGTCAGTCCTGAGGTGTGGGAATGGCATCTGCCCTACAGGACCTGCAGTGGGAAATGATGAGGGAAACAAAGCTCAATTTATCACTCTGCAAGGCAGAAAGGAACCTGAATATTCAAGGTGGTGTAAAGGGTAGAAATCATGTGGGTTATGCCAGGTTTGAAGAGCTGGTGTAAGGTTTTCATGTTTGCTAACACACATGGATGCTTGGTTGTCCTGTGAAGACAGACTGATGCTGTTGTGTTATGGACAGACTTCTTTCCTTAGTCTCTAGGACAAAGTTGTCTGGGATTCTCAAATTCAGGGAAGGGGATTATCTGACCTGAAAATAATTTTTTTTTCCTATGGCTTCTGCATCTTCAGACCTTTGCTTCTAAAGATCACAGGCTAATCCTGGGCTATGCTAAGATGCCTCAGGGAGATGGGTTTCCTATGGGAGTCTCTATCAAGAACTGTAGCACCCCATTCCCTTTGTTTATTTTAGTTAATGGCTTGAAATTGCTCCAGAAAAAAGAGGATATGTGAGTAAAAAGGAATTTGTCAAGCCTAACTATGATTACAGAGGAATCAAAATAGCTTTACCCCTTCAGATGTATCATGAAGCTCTGCCTCAATGGGACTCTTTGTTGTCAATGGAGATAAAAAGGTAGTTTAAGAGAGCAGGTCATCTGACCTGCTTCAGATGTCTCTGTCAGTACGGTGATTTTCCCCCACCTCTGCCCCTGTTCACTGGACCTCCACTGACTTTAAAGGCAGCCTGCAGTGACTGGCTCAGCTACTGCCACCACCATTTAGTCAGCTAAATTCACAAGCTGATACACAGAATTTGGGTCAGAGATGTCAAGTGCAATACCAGGAAAGCAATGAACAGACACATTCATCAAACTCTTCCATTGGATGAAAAGCTGGTGCAGTAGCAGCAGTACACAGTTATTTCTTCTCTCATTAAAATGTGCTTAACTTGGATTGCTGTTCACTAAAAGGTTCTCCTTCACATTTCACCTTTTCCCTTAGAATTAATCCTAGAACTCACAGTATTTTCTTTGAATATTCACCTCCTGGATTAGTTATTTTTTAGCAAGATTGCTCTTGCCTAAGCAATGCTGTATATTAACCAGAACTATGTCAAAACATTAATTCACTTCCCTAATTATTTGGTGAGGGGAGGGCATTTGGGATATTTAAATAATGTTGTAAATCTAATAAAGGAAATCTAAAAGACTCTGAGTTTTCCCAATTGACATTATTTCCTGCATTTCTTCCACTGGTTCTGATGTTCCTCTCAGTCACCTCTGGACTCATCAGGAGATGTCAGGCTTTGCAGAACAAGCTGTTTACACAGGAAAATTAAAAGTACTCAGTGCCATGCAAGTCTGCTGATTGATAATGTCCCCAAAGCACAGTATATGGGCTTCTTTCTCTTCTTAGGCTGGGTTCTGCTTGCCAAGCATTCTCGGAGATCTGCAGTGATTTATCTGTGCACCTCTCTGCAGTTGTGGGGGGACAGAATGATGTTGCCACAGTCTGAGTTGGAAGTGCAAGTGTATTGTTCTGGCACTAACAGCAGACTGCTGTATTTCTGTCAGTCCAGGCTCTGTCTGGAAGTGCAAGTTAAGACCTCTTCCAGTAATTTATGAGACAAGTGAGGAGCCAGCAATGTGAAGGAAGCTGCCAGGGAAAATCCTTAATAGCATGAAATGCAGTGCTAAGACCACATGCATCCCAGGAACAATGTGACATGACTCCTGTTCTTCATTTTTGTTGAAATACTGCAATTTCCTGAAGGCCATGAACAGCTTGAGAAGCCACATGAACCATGCCAGTCCCAGAGTCAGCTAACTGTCCAGATCATAATATGCCACAATGGGACATTTATTTTCTCTCCAGTGACACTTCCAAGGCAGTCAGTGCTGACTGACCTCCAGATTTACCAAACTATTGCTTCTCCTCCTTATCAGCTCAGGTTCTGATGGGTCATAAATCATAAAGCTGCCCTGAGTATTTGTGCAGTGCATAGGAGCTGTGACCCATGGTTGAGGTTTTCAAGCTCCCATAAAGCCAGCAGTAATAACAATAACAACAAGAAGCTTGAAGAAGTCTGTGCTTTCCTAGAGATTCTAGGAAAGACATCTGCTGTAAGCAGTTCTTTCATACAAGATGCAAAGAAGCACTGGGAAAACCATTCTTGTGATTTGTCATTGATTTGCCTTCATTACCCTTTCTCTAACCCAAATATTTGCATCTTCAGTTGTTCCATATTGTTAATACTTTTATTGTCATTGTTGTTTTCATGGATACAATTTCTCCTCATAAGTGACTTTCCATTGGTGCAAGCATTGTTTCATTGATGTATTGTGTTGTACAGCTGCTGTTTTTCCTAGAACTGCATTCTTTGCCTGTAATTTCCTGCTTAGTACTTAGCACAAAAACCTGTTGTCCTTTCCTATAATTTTTGCTATTTTCCCTCCCTAGTTCAGTTTTGCTATTGTCTGTGATTCAGCCTCCACAGACTTCTTTCATGGAATGTCCTTTTCCCTCTCTATAATTTGCATCTTTTGCAATTTTGTGTATTCTTCTCTTGTTTGAAAGAAAAGTTGCAACATTGTTAATCAGATTCTCTTTTCTCACATGCTGCTCTGCTTCAGGTTCAACAATCCTTTATTTTTCCTCTCGTTTTCCAATATCATATTAATAGTGAATCGCCACTACCTTCCAGAGCAGCCTGTTCCAATGTTTGAGCACCCTTTCAGTAATGAAATATTTCCCAATATCCAATCTAAACCTCCCTTTCCTTGCTCACAGGAATCTGATGACTGAGCACTGCCTCTCAGCTACCCTCTTATTCCCTTCTCAACCTTTCTTTTTCTGCCTTTTCCTTCCCCACCTTTCCCTTGTTTCTCTCTCATTGAGCTACAATGTGTCTAACTATGCACTCTGAATAGTGGGATGTAAACAATTATTTTGCTGTCAAATGTTTCATTGTGTCCTTCTCTGGACTATAATTCTTTCAGAAGTGGTCACTGCATAGTTAATTCATTACATGGCTGTCAGAAATCCAAGCCTTAGCTTGACATATTCAATCAGTGCTCTTGGCTTCCATGCAGTAATGTGCAGAGGGCTTTAGATTAAATTGTTATTGTTTGTTAACAGCTCATGCACCTCCCAGTGCAGTCCTTGCAGGGCCTTGGGCTGTTTGGATGGAGAAGCAGCTGCTCCTGAGTGTGACTGGAGATGGAACAGCAGCACTGGCTGAACCAGGGCTGGTGGCAGGAGTCCACTGCCTGGGAGTTGTCTCCTGTATTATGTGGCCAGGCAGGGCTCAGGGGTCTTGGTCCAGCTGCAGCCAAAGCAGATGGCACTGCTTTGAATAGTCATGGAAGCACTTAGTAAGCTTTGAAGCTTGTTGAGTTGAGGCTGTAAGTGAAGCAGGTTTTCTGGAGAGAGGTAAAATAGATTTCTGGATTGATTTTTATCCATGGCTAAAATAGGGAAACTGTCAGGAAAACAATCTCTTCTTCCAGGCCAAAGGAAAATCTCTCATCTTGAAAGCTGGATTAAATTGATGGTGCAACTCAAATATTTTGCTGCTACCACCTTCGTCATGAAGGATGTACACTGGTATTTCACCCTTGGTGGCAGCACAGCCTGTGCTGGTGCCTACAGCCTGCACTGAGGACTTGCCAGAATAAGGCCAACCTGTAGGCCAGCCTAAATATACTGCCAGCACAAATACACTGCCAGGTTCATCTTTTTGTAGCCCTTGCCAACACGGTTCCTCCTGACTGTATGAACAGAAGTGGGCACCAAGGTGGCTCCACATTACAACCCCTTTTTTGAGCAATGCTCAAGAGGATTTAAACCCCACAATTTGAAGTCAACATTAGTCAGCATTTTACCTCAGAAACACAGATGGTATCTTTATTGTCTGGGCTGAAATTTTGGATTCCCTCACTGGTTTCTAAGAAAAATTGAAGACACTGCAGTCTACCACCAAACTAACTCTTGAATTCTTTTCTAGCAGTATTGAAGTCCAGCAAACCATGGTCAGCATAAAAATGTTATCCAAAAAACTGTGCTACATAAAAATGTGCAAGTCACACCCCAGTGAACACAAACAGCAGTCATCCAAAACCTACTAAAAAAGAGACAATAGGCTGTCAGATTTTCACCACCATCACATCTGTTCCAGGGGGACCCATACCCACATTGAGAGCCTAAAGAAGCTGCTTGGGAAGTAAATATTTTCTACACAAAGAGTTCTTATATATTTTCTCAGAAACTTGCTTCAAACCCCTTAGACTGCACCATATACCACCAAAGTCATCATTAAAAGGAAAATACCAAAGAAGAGTACATAACAAATGGAATCATATAATTCCTTGAATAACATGTAGGAAAAATTTATTATGCCCCCAATCTTAAAAATATTCCTGAATCCTATGCCTAGGGCTCCTCCCAAAGTATAATATACTTCACCTACTACACAACATCCTCACAGAAATTTTATGGATGCAACAACCTCCATGAGACAGAAAAAAACATGCACAGGCAAAGCAGAATGGTGAAAGCACACAATTATTAGTAGACTAAAATATTTTTCCACACAGACAATTTCCTCTCTCTCAGTCTCTGTCCTCCAGGGGAAGCTACAAAACACTTTCCAAAAATGGCAATCAAAAGACATCACTCATGATAAGAAAAAGTCACAGCATCAACAGAGACAAACATTCTCATGGCACATTCTAATTCTCCCCTTTCAGCACCACTCCAAATCTCTTCCCAGTGAAACTGCCCATGTGCCATGAGCTGTAAATTCTTACTCTCTCCTTTCTCTCTCTCTGTGTATCTCTTTCCAGTGGCAGATACTCTCATGGCACCTTTCCTTTGCAATACCCTTTCTTCTCTACTACAGCTACCAAACTTTTTCCCTTTCATTCCCCCCACAACTGATTAAGAGAACATAATTAAATTCCAGCCTTTGTTCTCAGCTCATGCTCACCTTTAAATTTTGGCCTACTCATTCCTGGCTCAGCAAAGAGTTGTTAATCCTGGTATCTGCCAGTTGTTTCAAAGTAAATCAGTTAATGTGACAAAAGGTGCTTTCTCCTCTGTACGAACTTTGCCCAGCTTAATACACAGCTTAGATCAATGCTTAGAAAAACAACACCTCCAAATCTATTTTGCTCCATAAATATTATTCAGATTTCATTTCCATGGGTTAAAATGAAATTTTTAAGGGATTTTTGCTTTTTTTTTTTTTTTTTTTTACAGAGTGGGTGGGAGTTCTACTGGCCTACTACTGCCTGTCTTAATAGGAACTATATGAACTGACTTAAATTTCAAAAACTGTGTGTAGATCTATGCAAATAGATTTATTTCTGAATCAACCAGGATAGTTTGCTGCAGCAGCACAGCTCTTCTTGTTCCTTTTGGAATGCATGTTTAACTGCCTCAGCACCTCCATGTGAAATATCTGGTTTTCAGAGCCATATGTCTGTGCAGAGCTGTAAGATGTGTGCTTGTTCATCACCTGCTGCAAGGAGGCTCTGATGCATGGCTTGGTCCCTGAGGCTTTACTGCCCAGGCAGCTCCATGCAAGGCTTAATCCTGCCATTCCTGTGGAACTTTAAATTGAAGTGGTGCTAGGCACAATGCACAGTGTGGGGAATGCAGACAGGGCTGGGCTAAAGATCCTTCTGAAGCACAAGGACATGGATCAGAGCAGCACTGGGCTCCCCACTGCAGCTGATCACAGAGGGAAAGCCCCCAGGTGACTTACATAGCCTGGTACTTCATGGTGAGCAGCATCTTTGAAATTGGGAAGGTTTTGCTCTTTCTCCCATTGAGTACAACACGTGATGTGAGTGCAGAAATGCTCCTGCTGCTGTTTAAGGAAGTGGTTTGGTAGTAAAATAGCCAACAGACACGAACACTTGAATTCAGGTACCACATTTATGCTGCCTTTGAAATTTAAACAGGCTGACTCCTCTTGAATTACTCTTATCACTCCATATGAATCTATGACTGTATTTTACCTTTTTTTTTTTTTAACTTGTTTTCTTTCTGTCAGTAAAAGCCCATCAGACTATTCTGTACTTGTGTCCCTAATACTGACATATTATCTCCTAATCTCTGTGCACAGGAATGCACTAGAGAAACTCTCAGGGACTGAAATTCCAGGGAAATATTTCTCTAGGGGAAGTCAAAAAAGGAGGGATGGCAGATTTTACTGAAACATTTACCACAACTGACTTTTAGTTTGGTGTAAGTTGTTCCCAGGCCTCTCTCTGGGTTATGTGCAAGCAACTTGTATTGCGAACCTGCCTAGTAATACATTCAGTCCTGCTTTCTTCAATATTAAATTAATCCACCAAAGCCTTTTTATATGTGACCCTATGGCAGAGTCATCTGCATGCTCTCAAACTGCTGAAAACACCCCAAGGGAAATTTAAATTCTCAAAAACTGATGGAGCTTTGATGATGGTAAATTTTTTAATTTCGTTTTGGCCTGTAATTGCAACAAATACGGAAAGATCCTAAAAGCTGTGAATGCATCTTTGTCTGTTGTTTATGGTGGGACTTGTTCCTGTAAAAGCTGCAAAGGGGATGCTGTTGGGGAATCTATATTTATAAAATTAGATTAGATTCAGTAGCTCAGTAGAGGCAGGTAACTGGTTCCAGTTTGGTGAAGGTGGTCAGCTGCACAAAAACACTGGCTAGGGGATGTTGGGATGGGTTGTGGGGCTGCAGAAAAGACTTTGGATATATGTGCAGGTGTGCAGATATGTGTGTAGTAAGTGGGTAAGTGGAGTCATGGAATTAGGCATGGGATGCTTAGAAATGGAGACTTCTATTCCCTGCAGGAAAAATACAGATTCAGCTCAACCACAGCCTTCAGATCAGAGCACACCAGTAATAATGCAGACCACCTGTGGGAGTTTGGAGGAGTTAACTGGAGTTGTTTAGTCAAAAATGAGGGATAGTAACAGCCTTCAGAGATTAAAAAAAAATAAAATAGATAGATAGATAGATAGATAGATAGATAGATAGATAGATAGATTAACAGGGTTTATAGGGATAGGGTTTGTTTTACTTCTTGCTTCAAGGAATGAGCTGCTCAACCTGTTCCTTGTGGGTAGGAGAGAAGGAACCAGCATTAGACAGCAGCAATGGAGAGTTTTATCAGGTGTTAGGAAAATCCTTTTAAGGTTGCTGAGGCTCTAGGAGCATTTCTACCTTTGTGGGTTGTTATGAAGAAGCTGTGCAGGCACCTGTCAGCAATGATATGTTAATGAGTCTGAGCAGAGCTGACCTCTGAAGGTCTCATTCCTATGAATGGGAAGTCAGTGGTTTGTGTAGATCCCATATATAATTTAGGAAGCCCACAGCTGCTGTCTACAGGCTTCCAAAACCAGTAATGCTGAAAAGTCCTTGGCAGAAGACGTTGTCTTTCTCAGTGGTACCCAGGGGTGTTTGTGGAGGTAATTTCTTTTTTCTGCCTGAGCATCAGAGTCCCCCATTTACTTATCCTTGGCAAACCTTATGTGATCATTAGTGACATAAAAGGCAATAGGTAATTTTAGGAAGCTAGATCACTTGCTTTGCTTCAAACACTAGCTTGGCAAAACTGAATTTTTTATTTAAACATGACTAAACTTTGTTTTTAAACAAGACATTTTATTTTATCCTGGTCATCCTAGCCATCCTGGCGCTGCCTTTTTTTTTTTTTTTTTTTTTTTTTTTCACTCGAGGTTCTGTATTTCAAAATAAAATATTTAAAGAACAAAAAAGAATTATACCAAGTCATTTTTCCTATTGATCAACATCAGCTTTAGAAGCTGGCTGGAAAGAGACAAGTCCAAGTATTCCACTTCAGCTACTTTGAGGTACAAATGAACATCTGAAAATCTCATTCAGAGACTTTTCTGCAAGCTGAAGTTTATGATTGTTTTTCAATGCTCATTTCTCATTGATTCCCCTATGTAGAAAGAAACTAGGGAAGCAGGGTGCTCAGGCCAGGTCCTGCATCACTCTTCCTATGAAGAAATTATTAGATTTACATTTGATTAGAGAAATGCTTTACTCTGCTTTACTACTGATTCAAGCACTCTCATAACATCTTAATCCATCTTTAATTTGGCACAGTCTGATGAGCTTGACCATACTTAGCAGAAAACAACACTACAGGAAAAGGAATGTGTCAGTTTTCTGTCTGGTGGAGGACTATGAAATAAACTGCTAACAAATAAAACAAACCTCTAACAAAACTTAGTTCTAGTGCCATCAGTGCAGGGTGCCCTTGAAAAATTATATATTCCTTCCTTAGCCCATTATCTGCAACATTTGCTAGCTCATTGAGTAGTTGCTAAATAATGTATTCGGTTCCTAATTATTCTTGCAGGTGAGAACAGCTACAGCACAGCCATCACGTAGCCCAGCTCTGCTTTTCTTATGAGCATTGATGTTTACTTAGCAGTGTCTTGGGTTATGGAACCAAAAATGTGTACGCTATTTCATTTGTTGAAAGCAGCTGGGGAGATGTTTTTCTTTATCTCTTGCAACTCTGGGTGGAGGGGGGTGGATGCCTTCTGATAATGGGCCAGCTGTTCAAACCAGGTGGGGCAGTGTTTCTTATCTCTTTCACAGCCCATTCTCCTTCCATGGGGATGTCTTCTGCTAATGGGCCATTAAGGCTCACCAAGGACAGGACACATTCCATCATCCCAGTGTGAGATGCTCCACCCAGTGGGGGAGAGCCAACCATTCCTACCTGGATAAAACTGAGACGCAGGAACACAGGGATCTGGTTCCACTGGATTCCCGGATGAAGACTGGACCCTTCTCATCATCACTGGACCCTTCTCTTTCAGGATTATCTCTACTCCAACAGAACCACACCTGCCACTCCAGGAGGACTCCCTTTTGGACTGCTTCCAACACCCTGACCAACAGGGTATCAGGTTGTAGCTCTGTTAGGGTTTCTAGGATCTCTCTTTGCTTGCTCGTTTTTTTTGTACTACTACCTTTGTACTTTTTAAATATTCTTAGTAAAGAACTGTTATTCTTATTTCCATATCTTTGCCTGAAAGCCTCTAATTGCAAAATTATAAAAATTTGGAGGGAGGGGGTTTACATTCTTCATTCTAAGGGGAGCTTCAACTTTCCCTGACAGACACCTGTTGTTCCAAACCAAGACAGCAGGTTTGTCAGCTATCTACATTTTCCTTGTTTTACTTGCAAAGAGCATGAAACTGGAAGATCTTCTGATCCTTTTGCAAACCATGAGTTTCTCTGCATCCTGATTCCTTTCTGGCGTGAACAGGAGGACGGAGCACCTCACAGGGCCAGACTTGCGCACAAATTGAATAATTTAGCATGAAAAATGCTGTTGTACTCAGCAAAATATTTCCCTCTAGGATTAGTGAATGTAAGAGGAAAGCAAAGGAAGTTAATGTTTGCCAGAAGGGAAATAAGATCTCTCCCCCAGTATGGGGCTCAGCTGAGCAATCAATCTTGCACATGCAGCCCAGCGTACCCAGAGACAAATACCCTACTCTTTCTCCCCTGCAGAAATTTATTAGTTTGAGAACATTTCCACAGCTTGCTCTCTGCACTCTATTTTCATGGCTTACAAGTGCTCCTGGAGGGCAGGAAACCCAAAAGTGTGTTTTGAGTAATTGTTGCATTGCTCCTTGAGAACAGCAAGGGAGATGCCACAGACGTCCCGCTCTCCAGCCAGGGTGGTTGATGTACAAACTCTGTTTTTTCAGCTGAAGAGAAATGCAGCACACATTTGGTGGGGGTGCCACCTCTATCTCCCAGCCTGATATTCCCTCAGTTTGGAGTTTTCCTCAGGGGCACTGCCAACTGTGGTGAAGGGTTTTTGAGCTACAGACCAGGAGATTCTGAACCAGCACTGCTGTTTTAGACTCATTCTCCCTCATCCTCCTGGATCTACTGCAGACCAGTCAGGAAATACCTTAATCTTCCAATACAGCACAGCAGAGATAGGAATTGTTGATAACTGTACTCACTACATTCTTTTCACTTGTGAGCAAGGGAAGGGTGAAGAGGAGACTGAGGAAAGGCCTCATTGCAGTTACAACTTCCTCATGAGGTGGAGAGGAGGGGCAGACACTGATCTCTGCTCTTCAGTGGCCAGTGAATGCAACCTGAAGAAATGGCCTGAAGTCGTGTCAGGGTTGGTGTTAGGAAAAGGTTCTTCACCCAGAGGGTGGCTGGGCACTGAACAGGCTCCCCAGGGCAGTGGCCACAGCACCAGCCTGACAGAGTTCAAGAAGTGTTTGGACAATGCTCTCTGGCATGCAGTGGGATTCCTGGGGTTTTCCTATGCACAGCCAGCAGATGGACTTTGATGATGCTTATAGGTCCCTTCCAGCTCAGGGTATTCTGTGATTCTGCTGGTCATCTCTGTCTCTGCCCAGCTGGGATGGCAGCTGGTGAGACTTGCATTATCCTCACTGACTCCCCTGGGCTGGTCTCTAGGGTGGGATCACCTTGCCTGCTTTGGGATGTCTGCAGTGAAAGTCTGAACCTGCCACTCCTGTGGTCAGCACGGGGGGGTAGGCACAGGGAAGATGTAACTCACCTAGGCCAGATCAGACCTTTTGTTTAGGGGACTCCCTCAAAAAACATGTATTTCTCCAATGTCTGCAATGGATGTCAGGGTCTCTCTGACTCCAGGTACCTGTGTTTGGTCAGAAGCAGCTCCACCTGTGGACTTGTGCCACACGTGGGAGATCTCTGGGGACAGGACAATGCTTGTGCCTGTTATGCAATGCTTAGCCCTGTGAGGAACTGTATTCCTTACCAAGACCACCAGTTCTGATACAGAAGCTCAACAACTGACATGCTGTTGCTATAAACTTGTGGTCAATAATAAAGATGCTGTTTCTATCACCATGTTTTCCATTTGTTTTGCAAAGAACTGTTCCCAAGGCTGCAGCAAACTGACTGGAGGTCAGATCAGAGACATTGTTGACCTCCATTTGCACGTGCAGCCACTAAATCTTAAACAGCCATTACAGAGGAGACCATGATTTTTTTTTCTAACAGCTACTGCTTGGTTTGAATGATGCTGACATTTTAAAATCTCATTTGCAATGAGTGTTCACATCCTGACATATCTTTATTTTGGGGAGTTGGTTGAAGATTTTGAAGAGGAAGGATTGCTTTGATGATATACTTTGCACATAATACTTGAACAATCCCCTCCTGAAAGCTGTGTTGTTAAGATATCATTTTACTCCAGGTGGAAGCAGGGAAGTGCTGATGGATTGTCTATAAGATGCATGAGCAGGGGAGGCAGATTAAACAGCGGGGTCTGAAGGAATAATTATTTCTTATCAGAGGAAATTGATTATCAGACAGTCCTGATCATTTTCCCTACATCTGCTTTTTCATAAGAATGAATACATTTCACTTTATTAAAATTTCATGGTCTAAGGAAGCTTATAGTATTATAAACCAATACTGCCAATAAGCTGCTAGTACAAACAGTCCAGCCTAGCAGTGATGTGCAAAAGCTTCAAATATGGAAAGGAAAAAGTTGGGAAAAAGAGAGCAAAACCAAGAACAGCTAAATGAAATGAAAGAAATACATAGTGAGTGGTAAAACGATCCTTTACCTTTTCCTTATTGTTTTACTCCTTCATTTTTCCTACAGTTTTCTGTCTATAGCTCCATCTGGAACTGTCTCTTTTCTCTAAAATATAATGCACACATAAAGTGAAGAAATTATCTAGAATGTCACAGTGTTATTTTTGAGACTGGTTTTGCAAAATTAATGAAATTTCCCAGTGCTCTTACCAAAACTCTGGGCTTTAAAATTTATACCTCAGTGTTTGGAGCCCAGGGAAAGCAGCAATAGAAGCCAAGAATGATGTAGGGAGGGCGGGGGACACACATCTTGGGCTGTTCTGTGCAGTCAGGAGCCATGAGTTCCTCCATCTACCCATATGCTGTGGTTTGCTCCATGCAGAGTGGTGACACGACTCTGCATGAACCTGCAGGATTGACTTACCCTCTTCTTTTCTTCCTGACCCTTCTTGCTCTCTTGTCAGGACCTAAAAATTTCTCTCTTGTCCAGGGACTCCCCAGCTGCACAGGTGGAACAGAACAGTGGTTGAAGTTCAAGCAGTGGACCAGCAAAGCTACAACAAAGGGACTGACTTCACTTCTTGACACCTTTCATACAAAATATTTAATTATTCAGTGTAGCTCTCTAGGTGGGAAATTTGATCTGTTCTGGAGACTTCTAGTGTGCTACACCTAGAAAAATCTTTATGCTTCAGAGCAATTATTTTCCTTTTGATGTGTTGATGAACACCCTGAATGGAGAATCCAAAGTTCTCACTGCAAAACCAATCCAATTTATACAGACAACAAACATTAAAACGTTCTCTTGCAGATACAGGAGGGCTCAAAAAAACACAGCTTTTTGTTTTTTGCTTTGTTTTCCTCTTTTCCTAAGACTGTAAATGTTTATCTCTGGTTTAAGACAACCAAGAACTATGGATTGTGTGTTTGCAATAGTGGTCATGGAGGAGCTGGATGTCAGAATTGCACTTTGGGGATTACCATGTAACCCATATGGATCTCCAGATGGAGATGCTCTTGCATGGCTGCTTGCAAGTCAGGCTCTGGGCACCATCCAGGCAGCAACCAGACACTGTTCACAGCCACAAGGCTTTGTTTCCTCATGGAAGCATTACCTATTGCAAAAATGTCAGGTTTTTGTCAAATATTCTGTTGATGCAACAGTTAAGTGATGGAAGGTAAGTGAGACTTTCTTATCTTAAGAGAGAAAACCAATTTCTACTGTAGCAAATCACCTAATCAAGAAGACAGATATGCCATATAGTATTTAGGAAAATGTATCAGGAGATTGCAAGACACAGTACTTTGCTGCTGAAAACACCCCTCTATCAACTTAGAGTTCTGCTTGCAATATTATTTCCTCCTCTAGGAAACACTTTCTGCATCAATCTTGAAAGTAGGAATGTTTTCTTCATGAGCTCTAGACCAGCTGGTCAAGACGGAATAGCAGCAAGGACGAAAGTGATGTCCTTGAATCCTTCATACAAATAATTTAGATTCAATCTGTTTACAGAGGTTAGATGCCAGTACACAATTCAGATCCAATTAGACTAGAACATCAGGGGTGAAATGATATTTAGATAGATCCTACAAACACAAATCTCCTTTTTCTTAATGCAGTTAACCTAACACAACTCACCTCACAATGCAAATTAAGTACTCTGAATCAGGAAAGATGTGTAATTTAAATTAAAATCCCAATTTCTTTATTAATTTTGGAGACTGCATTGCTTTTTGCGTTGTTACAACTGTATTGCATGGTTACAATGGTCAGGACTTATCTGAATTTCCAGGTTAAAAGCGTAGCAATAAAATAAAAGGAAATTCTTTCCACCATGAAGGAAAGAAGGGCAATCAAAAGACTTAATTTGAAAATCCTTGTTGACTAGAATATTGACTCACTGTGATCATTACCGTGGAATTAATCTAACAGAATTTAGACACATAAAATGCAGACTTCTGTGTAGGAGTTGCTAGTTGTCCTGGGCTCCCTGTGTGGCCATTGGAAACTCAGCCAGGGAGTTTTCAGAGAAGTTAAGATGCATTTTATCTCATTGCAGTTGCCTACAGTCCTGACATTAAAATGTTTCTCTCCACAGACCGAAGAAAACACCTTGGCAGGCTGAAAGACTGTAGGAGTGCAGTGTCAGCTTAGGGGGAGCATGCACTGCCCATTTATAAAGGAGAAGCCACAGAAGCACTAGAAAATCCTGGCAGAAACTGTGAATACTAAACTGGCTGCTCTCTTCTTGGCCTGGCTCTGAAGAGAGGGGGGTCACTGCACCATGAGCCCATGAAATTCCTGAAGAAACCCCTAGGAATGAGAGCAAGAACAAATCCCTATCTCAGGGAAGTCTTACAAAGCCTTGGTCTTGCCTCACAGTGTAGGACCTTGGGGAGGGGAAACGTCGTGATCGTTTTCAACTTGCTAGAAACATCAGAGCTGTAAAATTCCTTTTGCAGGAGAAACTGGAAAACCTCTGAATCTTTGCTAACCAGTGGGAGCCAGGGACCAGCCTGACCTTCTGGAAATGGTTCTTTTTGAGAACTGATGAGCTGTAACCATTCTTATGACAGACCTTGTTCAGCAGGTCCCTGTTGCTCAGTTGTAATTTCTGCTGGACTAAGTAAACAGATTACAATGTTATAGTGTACATATGGTCCTTACAGCCGGTGAATTAAAACTTCCCTGATTCTCCTCAGTCGCTGCTGCTGCCAAAACAAAGGTATTTTGCATTAAACATGAAATCTACGACTTTAAATCTGCCTTGCTCCAACAGCCAGGCTCACTTAAAAAACGATGGTTCAGCCAATGGCCAGCCTGTTAATTTGCTGAAGAGATTATTGAATCTTGCCAAAATGCAAAAAGGAAAAGAAGTGCTGGGCTTTTCCATCACCGCTGATAAAAACGTGGAAGTGATGAGACAAACTGTGTACAGGAAATTAAATCTCTGGGACAAAACAGCCTGGTTAGCTAGAAAGGGAGCCAAGCAGCCAGGAGACAGTAACACTGCAATCATAAAATATCCACATTTTTGGCTGCCAGGTTCTTAATAAATGCCCCCTTTGCTTCAGTGTTTTGCTCTCTGCCTTCTGTCTATTCATCTTCTTCCCCTGGAATAAAGCTTTCCACTTCAAGTCTGCTTTTTAATTCTGAATTCCAGCTTTCTCAAAATTAATCTATATTGTGCTGAGCCATCTGTAGGTGCCAAAGTCTCCAACTAAACTACTGCAGAAATTCTGGAATGGCAACAACTTCCTCTACCAAGTGTTTTCCCTGGAATCAGCCCAAAAGTCCCTGGGTCTTGCAGCAGACAGGTCCTCACAGCCACTCTAACTTGCTATAAGATCTTGACTCTAACAGAGTAAGAACTTCCAAAGTTGGTAGCTAAGATTAAAAATGTAGAAACAAACTACCACTAATGAGAAAAAGCCATCCTAATCAAGAGGACAGAGTTCAATTTATATTTTTTGGCTCAATACTTGCTCTCGATCCTTGAAGATCACCTTTGGAAAGAAGAGCCCTTGAAGTTTAATTTCTTGAAGTTTGGCTTAACATTGGCAGAGATCTGAAAAACTCTTCCAAAGCAGGATGGTGTAGGAATCCTTCAGTCAACATGATGTCTGGGAAATCCTGTAGCACACAACAAGCATGTATATAATCATGGCCCAAAACTTCCAGGATCACTGCACCATGACCAAACATCACCTTCTAAGCACCCAGCTGGCAGAGCAAGGCCTGTGACTCTCACAAGATACTGTTTCTAAAACCCGATCATTCACAAGTAGGTTGAAGACTGGTCGCTGCTGAATGCTTGTTGTTATTATTTTTAATTATAGGGCCTGTCATGGTGAAATGTTTATGAGGCTCCCAGCTTTCACTGACTGTCAAAGGGAACTTAGTCCCTTCACACCACTGGAGAAACTGGCACAATATAAACCCATCAAGTGGAAATAAAGAATTAAACATCAGTGGTTTGCCAGAGCTTTGGTGACAGCCTTCTCCTCCCCTCTCTTCACTTCCAGACGAAGAGCTGAGAGATGTGCAAGAAAAGGCAAAAGAAACCTTTCAACAGGAGACAAAAATGAATCACTTTAGAATAAACATAATTCCTCAGCCATGAAGGGCAATTAAACTTATTTTACTAGTGAAAAGGAGAGCTTAATAAAGTTATGAGTGTTTTAAAACTCATAAAAGCAATTTTTACATTCCCCCTTCACGGATGAGCTCGCACAAGTCACAAGTTGTGAGCTCATTATCAGCTGCCATTCAGGGAGCTGCAGGTTGTTAAAATTCTTTGTCAACTCTCTCCATCTCCAAGCTTCACCATTAATTCAAGGCTGTTTTTTTCCTTCCATCCAAGGAATTAGATCCCAATAAAAATTTTGATTAGAACAAGATAAACAATACATTCGGTTGCCCATCTCTTCCTGCCAGCTCTGTAAAATGATCAGCCAAATAATTGTTTAGATTTTTTGGTTTTTGTTTCTCCCCAAGTAGCTGTTGGAAACAGATAGGTGAAAATATTACTGCATGATGGGAGGAGGAAAGCAAGGCTCTGTGGTGGAGCAAAACCTGAAACATAGGAGTGATAAGCAAATAACCAAGTTTAAGGAAGGTATTTGAAAGCCTGGACAATTTTAACCCTCGTTCATCTTTGAGCATAATTTTCACCTTCTGAGAGGATCCATATCATTTTGAATGTCTACATCCTCTCTGGGGTTTTCTGCAGTATTTGGATTTTTCCTTCCCTACTCTGGATAAACTTCACTTGTCATAGATTGACTTATTTTAGTGATCCTGGCTTAAAATTGATTTGGATTTACAGAGCAAAATTGTCTTCCCTTTCAGTGCTTAAACAATCACACATACAACAGGGGGAGAGGGCTGAACTGGGAGGATTCTTGATTTTTTTCTGGTTCCTAAGAGCTCACATAGAATAGACATGAACTTTGGTTGTGATCTGCTGCTTTGAAAATTCCTGTATCTGCAAATGCTTCAGGAAGTTAAAGCAATTCCTAAAATACTAGTGAGTGAAAGCTGTATGCAAAACTTGTCTTTTAACAGCTGCTACCTTGGTGCCAAGCAAAAAAAAAAAAAAAAAAAAAAGTGAACTGAAATGTAGAGCTTCATTTACATTCTCCCTTTCTGTGGTAAACCAAACAAAATGTTTAAGATTAATTTCATCTGATATGTTCATCTCAGATGAAATTTCAGACACTTAAAATAATAGCACAAAGCAGTCACACCACAGCTGGTATTTGCAGAGGGGTCAGCTACAAGGAGTCTGCCCAAAACTCACCTTTCACTCAGGCACCTCTGTAAGTGCCCACCTCTTGAAAATCAGCTGCTTTGTTCGTGTGCATAGTGCACTGAAAATTTTGAAGCTTTCAGATGTTATTTCTCAAGACAACAACAGGGCAGGAAAATCACACTCCCTAGAAAGCTCTTGACCTTTTGTTCAATCCCGCTCTCCTGCACATTTTAATGCATGATTTTAAATGCTCTGCAATGAAAGGGAAATTAGACTGCTTGTGATAGTAGTGGTGCAGTTATTTACAGTTGTTCCTGGAGGCTGATTCAGAAATGCTTTTGCTGAACCATGCACCATCAGGTTTCTTCGAGTATCCTCATCAGAACTCCCCAGGATCTGGGCATTGTACAAGCACAAGTGTCATGCATGCACATGTGTATTTTAGGAAGCCAGTCCTCTTTGAACCCTCAGGTGCCAGGATTATGAGTAACTCATTTGTTCTCTGGGACAATCACACCATGTGCTTCCTAACACAGGAAACACTTTTTTTGAAAAAAGGTGAATAAAAAAGGAAAAATCTATCAATTATATATTTTTTACAACCTTACCTCTGATGCAAGAATAATACTGAATCTTGACCTACCAACACCAATATCCTCTGCAGCTGTTGGCAAGGGCATGTTGTGATAGGACAAGGGAGGATGGCTATAAACTGAGAGGGGGCAGGCTTAGATTAGATATAATGAAGAAATTCTTTACTATGATGGTGGCAAGGTGCTGAAACAAGTTACCCAGAGAAGCTGTGGATGCCCCATCCCTGAAAGTGCTCAAGCCTAGGCTGGATGGGGCTTTGAGCAACCTGCTATAGTGGAAGGTGCCCCTGCCCGTGGCAGGAGGTAGGAACTGGATGATCTTTAAGGTCCTTCCAATAAAAACCTAAGATTAATGGACCAAAGAGAAAACATGTCTGAATTTTCAGCCCTCTTACATGGTCATTGCTGAGTAATTTATGGATCAGGATCACTTATAGCACCAGAGAAGTTACTCTTGCACCAGCTGCCTGTTAACAGAACTTCTGAATTAATACACATTTTGCCACTTGCAATGCTCAGGTTTTTAAACAAATTTCCCATTCAGACAAAAAATTCAATAAGCCCTTGGTATTCTGTGTGGTGTCAAATATAACATCATTATGTGATACAAACCATTTTACTGTTTTCTAATGTAACAGCTCTCCAGTGTGAAATGCTGTTAATGACCAGCATAAAATAGCGATCATTTTAGTACAGACTGTAAATCAAAATTTATTTGGTACCTGGCCTGCCATGAGGGTATGATTAACTTTTATAAAATGGGCAGGATTTGGGGAGCCATTTGATTGGTCAATATTAGTTCTAAGCCACAGGTATAAATCTTTATGACTAAACAGGTCAAAATTCATTAGTTCTGTGCCCCTCCTTCAGTTCACCTTGCTGTAAAGTGGCAAGGAAAAAAGTACCAGTGGAAAAAAAAATACTTTTTGTCCATCCCCTGCTCTATTTTCTCCCAGCAGAATGAAAATACACTGTGGGCTTTAGGTCCAGCCTTGCTGCATGATGATCTCTCTGAGTTACAGCCACAGGCTGGCATCTGTGGACAGTTCTGTGGAGGTTGCACAGCTTGGAGGGGCTTGTGAGAGCCAAAATCCTGCAAAAGGTGCTCACCCCTCTCAGCCAAATGCTGGAGTCATCCCTTATCAGTTCCTGTGTCCAAAGCCAAGGTTGAGAAGCACAAAACCACCTGGTGCTGCTTGGAGAGCCAAAATGAAGAGGAAAACGTGGCATGGATTAAACAGAAGTCCCTGATGTTATCGACTCTCAGCTCAGTCATTGCCTCCTCCACGGCCTGGAGCAACTCTCTGTGCAGATTCTATTTAAATGGAGACACTTAATTTCACACTGCATGTTCATTTTATTTTTCCCTTCCTCCCCGGGGCACAGACATCAAATTCCACAGGAAACAGGATTTCAGGACTACAGCACTCTCATGCAGGTGCAGCTTCCCAGAGCCATCACCCCAGCACAGGTGTGCTGGAAGGGAAGAAGAGCCTGCTTCTTGATTACTTTGTTGTTTGCCACCTCCCTGCCGAGGCAGGTGTGGATGCTGAGCCACCTGGTGCACGGGGATGAAAGAGCCCTGTGAACAGCTCAGCCCACCACTGGGGTGGTGAGGCACATGCCAGTGCCAGCCACTGCACTCCTCAGAGGTTCTCATGGAGCTGGAAAGAATTTTGCTTCCATGCCTCCCTCTGGGTGGGCATAGGGAAATATCTCCGTGCCTCGACAGAGACATTTGATTTCCTGCATTTAAAAAATAAGGAAGAAACAGAAACCTTGCTATCAGGTATGGGCACCTGTAGGGGTTTAATTCTGCTGGGGACCTGCTTTGCAGCTGGGGAGCTGTCCATCCATCAAACTGGTGAGGGGGCCCCAGGAGGAGCAGCACCACAGCAATGTGTCCCCAAGAGGCAAATGTCCACACCTGCAGTGGTGTCCACTGGGTCAGAGCTGGGGGCACCTGGTGCCTCAACATCCCCAGAGAGCCCATGGCTAAGTGAAGGTGACAAGGACACACAGAGAGGCTGTGCCACAGCAGGAGCCCAGCCAAGACCTTTGTCACTCCTCTGCACCACCTCTTTGGCAATAAATCTGTGAAAACTGTCTCCAGACACTTAATGATGTGTTTATGTACCAGAGTTTCTAACACTTTATAAGAGATTCTTATCATCCCTTTAATCATCTTCCTTCAGCCATTTCAAACTGCTGTTCCCATGAGATCTATAAATGAATATTATTCATCAGTGAACAATGTTAGTGAAGGAACCCAAACAGAATCTGGTGCTTTATATGTGGGAATTAGGTGGCTTTATTATGAAAACTCTTCTGCAGTTTTAATTACAGTGGCTGTTACTTTTGACTGCTCATATTAAAAAAAAATTATTTATCTCTGATAAATTCTATAATAGCGTCTCCAAAAATGACACCAAAACAAACCAACAGAAAATATGTGGTTAAATATTTGTTATTTTATGTCCTTAAAGCAGTCAGGGCATGACTAGTGCAAAGTAAGATTAGGAAAATAGTAAAACTGCTATGAGATGGGAAAGAGCTTTCTTTGCTTAAAGGAAGCCTATACAGATTTCCTAACTCTTAACAACAAATTTAAAAGAAAGCTTGATCAAAACTGGAAGGACTGTGCATACAAAACTTATTAAGCAAGGAGGACTCATTTCCCATCTGAATAGTCAGAGATTTATCAAGTCTGTGAAGCAAATATCCTCTGCAGCAAATTTTAGCACCTTCCTGAACCTAGTGGCCAAAAAGCACAGCCAAGCAGGCAAAAACCAGCTCTTCTCTTTCCAAACACTCACTGCTTCTTGTTTAGATAAGAAATGAGTCATCTGCAATCTTAGCAGGAGGCACTGCTGGCCTCATTGCACAGATTTTTTTACTTCAGAGGGTACTTCCCTGTCTCAGACTGTTCCTTCCAAGGCAGGATGCACTGCCCCGTGTCTGGAACAGCATCAAGCATGGCACAGCACTTCGGGTGCACCTGGGGTTCTTCAGAGCGATTTAGCCCGCTTTGATTTCGTTGGAAAACAAACAGATTAACAGCTATGTTGAAATAAAAAGAGTTCCCCTAACAGAGGAATATTTTGGGCAGAGAAGAGGCTCTTCCTTCTGAGGATAGGACACATTTAACTTCTGAGAGCCTCTTAACTGGGACTCATAAAACCACACCAGTAAGAACGACTTAATCCCCAGTACTTCTTCCAAATGGTGTGTGTCTCCTCCTTTAATACTGATGGCTGACTGCAGGCTGGGCAGACCTTTAAATGTTCTTATTTGACTTGTGCCCTCCCCACCCAGGGTTGATTCAGAGTCTTTACTGCCTCGGTGCAGCCATCTGCTCCCCTGGCCAGCTGCCCGGGGACAACCTGCTCCCAGCCCTCCCTCGGACAGCTGGTGCCAGTGCTGGGCGAGGGCAGCCTGCCCCGCAGGGAAATTCAGGGAAATTCAAGGAAATTCAGGGAAATTCAAGGAAATTCAGGGAATTTCTCCTCTCTGTTCAACCCCCGCTCACAGCCTCTGCTCTGATGGGGAAAAAGAGGGGCAGAGGCTGAAAAAACACAGATAAGGAGCCTGAGGATCTCCTGAGTTTTCTCTGGTTGCTTGTGCTGCTCCCAGAAGACCCACAGCCAGGCTGAGGGGAGGCAGGGTAGGCGACCACCTTGGAGCAGTTTACCCTGAGGTCCCTCGATAATCTGCAGAGCTTTTTGCATCACCAGCCAGCTGACTCGCTCCAGGCTGTATTCAGATGAACACATCAGCTCCAAAGGGAGTTTGGGAGGGCTGGTTCCTGTTAGACACCTTGCCTGCAGACATCTACCCGCAGGTGAGTAAAGTCCCTGCTTCCTCCAGGCTGCACAGCTCCCACAGGATGCTGCAGGGAAAGAAATTCTTGGGAGGAGCAGAGTCTCAGGGCACCCACCCTTTAAGGCTGGATTTGCATTTGGCACAGATGGGTGAATGTCATTTTAAGGTCTGGATGCCACAGCATCAAAAATGCAACTGCAGCTCTCCTGGGTGCAACTTGTGGAAAGCTGCAAACATCATCAACAACAAAAAAAGCCCCAAATCCAGCCTGCCCTTAACAGCAATTGGCAAAAAACCACCTCACTGAGAGTTTCGCTACTTGTGTGCAGGCTGGCAGAAAGTGGCAGGTCACTCTCACCACAGGATGCACACACTGGGATAATGAGCTCCAGGCTTTCACACTTAGGGATGATTAGAGCCTTAAAGCTCTCTCAAGAGAGGAGTTATCTGCAGGGGGATAGGAGGCAGCAGGTCCAAACTGACAGGGCATTAAGTCAGCACTCCTTGCAGAAGATACTCAATTTGCCGTGATTTGTCACGTATGTGTAATTCAAAAATTAATGTGCAGTTCTGCTCCTTCAATAATGCCTTCTAATGGGTTTTGGAAGGATTTATTTACCACGGCTTGTTGTGATATTTTATTAATTTTATTTCAACATTTTATTACAGATAACAAAAGCTGAGAAAATACTTTGAAATATTGCAACCTCTTATTACATTCATAAACTACCCTTCACTAGAGAGGGAAGTACTTGCTGTTTTATAAAGGAGTGAAATGAAATTTTTGCTTCGTGGTTCACTACAGGTTTGGAAGACTCCTACAGCCAAACTTTACTTTACTCCTGCAGAGTTGAAAAAGATGGCTTGAAATGAAGTGCTGATTGTAAAGCTGGATGGTATTAACTCAAGCATTCAAATGGTATTCAAATATGAAATTGAGGAATCACTAAGTATTGTTAAACTGAGCCTTCCCATGCAATAAACACAATCTCTATTGCCAGAGCAATAAACATAATAAATATATTATTACCCTTTAAAAAAGCTTTAGGAGTGGTGTGAGAATCCAGAGATTAGTGATTCTGTCTTTCACACCAGACAAAAATGTGTAGCATACAATAAAAAAAAAGAATTAGAAAATACAAATATGAAACTCTGATATATTGTAAAGAATTAACAGGATTTTCATTTTAAAAAAATATGTCTTTTGCAAATCTTAGTATTATTTGCAAGGAACCAATGAGCATGAAGATAACAGTTTTGTCATTGCAAAGGGGCTGAAGTTTAAAAAACTTAAATATCTCACCAAAGACTGTTAAGGAAACTAAATTCTTGAGGGATAAGAAGGAAACTCCTACTCCAGATTAATTAGTGAAAGCAATTAACCAGGAATTGTTTAATTAATTAGACAGGAACAAATACTTTGTTCCCACACTGGAGAGTGAGGTCCTACACTAAGGATCTCTGGTAAGGTTAGTGCTGTTCAGAAATGTAAGACATGTTCAGAAATGACCCAGGAACAGGAGAAGACACTTAACCAAATCAACCCCTGGCTGAATGAGATGTGCCAGAGTCTTGTGCTATTCTGCAGCTTCAAGATAAAAAGGTGTATTTAAATAATTTCAGACCTCTGTCACCAGCAGGCATGTCACATGGAAAGCTCAGACATCTTCTGTCAGGGGTACCAGGGAGGTCTGATGTTTGTGATGTCTTTCCTGGAGGAGGACCATGTGGCATGTGGGTGTCTTCTGAAGCCATAGGAGATATGCCTTTGGAAAATCCTGTGCTTTGACCCCAGGCCTCTGGCCAGTGTGTGATGTGTCTGGAAATGATGTAGTGCAGTTTCCTTGCATGGCTGGTGCCAGAGTGATGCCAGAGGCAGTGGGAAAGAGGAGTAGAAGATGACATTTGGGTTTATGACTGAGCCTCAAACCTGCATCCCACATCAGTAGTAAAATAAGTCAAACTAGATGCAAAAGGTAAAGCAATGTCACTGTGGCAAAAAACCAAGATAGAAGTGATATGCGTATATCAGAAAGAATATTTGTGAAAGTTGATACTGTAAGTCCTTTTAAATCTATCCCAGCTCTTGATAAAATGGAAACCTGCTCTTTTTTTGGCTCAGTGTCCTAGTGCTGCACATAAATCCTCCTGGGGAAGAACTGATTCTGAAATTTTCTTGGCGTTTTATTTCCCTTTACTGTGTAACAAAAATAAGTGACTCCCTGTGCTCACTGTTCAGATTATGAGCTGAAAATTAGACCACTTGACAGCACACACCATGTACAGCCTAAGCAGAGGAACTTTCACCCCAGAGGAAGAGGAGGAGGAGGCATCTTCAGTCCTTCACTACCTCATGTTCAATCAATTTTCCCTCAGTGCTGCACCAGTTCCTTTTTGCTGTTTCCTGTCTTTCCCTTATGCAGGGCAAATCAGTCCCATCCAGTATTTATGGCAGCACTTATTTCATATTGATTATTTTTAGCTCTTGGTATTCAACAGCAGCAGTATTCTCTATTGAAGTTCAACGTAAAATCTAACTACAGCAGCACTCCTGCAATAATTATTTTATGAATTAATTACAGGTAAGTGGCTGTGCATAAGGGTAATTGTAATTATCTGTGTCACACAGTGAGCTGCAAACAGTCACACTTTTGGGCTTGAATACTTTTCCTCTACCTTTTAAGAATAAGCCCATCAAGTCTAAAAGAACTCCTTGCACCAGAATTTGGCTGACAGGATGTGTTGATTGAGTGCAATATTTCTGTCTTAGGTTTGTGGGGTTTTCCCCTGAAGAATCTATTAACAACTTTTTCTTTTCTATATCCTTGTTCAGTTGCTGTGTGATGTGAGTTCCAAGGTCAGGCAATATCACCATGGGCCTTAATTCCAACACCCCTTATTTGGGCAGAAATCTCATAAAAATAAATCAGGAAAGAGTGTGGAAGCACCATTCTAATATTGCTCACTTTTTGGGGAGGATTTAGCTGAGCCCTGATTAGTTATGTGGTATCTCATGCCTGCTGCTTCACCCTCTCCTCTCAGTCTTTCTAAGAAGTGCACTGAGACTGAAGCCAAACAATCATGAAATAATACAGATAATAAATCCAGGGCTTACAGGTATCTCTCCTCACACATGCTCACTCACAGCAGCATGTCTCAGAAACCTTTATTGTTTGCAAAGGTCAAGAGCAGATGAGCTGGGTGTTGCTGGTCCATGCCAGCAGGCAGAGGCTCCTTCCCCATATCTCCTTAGGGCCAGTGTTAGAACCCAGCTGGGATAATTTACAGGAAGCTTCCCTGGCAGGACCTGACCCTAAGGTGCCTCCAGTCCAGCCTCCTCTTCCTGTGGTCTCACACCAAGCTTGGACATTGTTTACAGCTATTTCTCATTCCCACAGGTGCTCAGCACCCCTGACCATCCCTCTTTGCTCCCCACATCCCTTGCCCTTTATCCATTATTCTTCTGGGCAGGACTCCAGGTGCACAGGGGCATTTAAACACTTAATTCCAGGCTGGAGCATGGAGATACAGCCACCATTGAAGACTTTGGGTGAAGGAAACTCCTTTCTCTGGCTGTGAAGGTCTGTAGGAAAGATATCAGAGTTTAGTGAGGCACTTGTGGGTATTAAGGAAACATCAATATCTTGCACAACTTGTCTGGAGTGCATGCAAGGGAACAGAAAAATTTCAGCCGACCCGATGGGTACTACCACAACTCTTGGGAGGTGAGCAAGAACATTGTTCTGGGGGCTTAAGGGTCCCTTTGCTCCCTTTAACTCCTTCTCTCATGGGGATGTCTGCACACATTCTGTGTAGCCCTCTAAAATCAGCACTGGTAGGAAAATACGTTTGAAATCAGAGAAGGTTCTTTGTGTGGGAAGAAGAAAACATCAAAGACTAATTAACTTAGTTTTTAGGAAATGAACCATGGCTCAAGCAAGAAAGAAACTAGGAAGAGAGGTCTCAGGCTGCAGAATTCAGATCTGGGGAGTGGGAAGACCCTGTATATTCTGCAGTGAGACCAACAGGTCTGGAAGCATTTCAATAACAAAGGTGAGACACAGTTAAAATAGAAACAATTTTCTACAAAACTGGTTACAAAACAGTCAAGGAAAGCTAGCAAAAGCATAACCTCTGCTAAATGCTCTCTCAAATGTGATTTTTTTTCCCAATGTCAAAATATAAAATATGAGGAATAGAAGCCATTGCATCAAAAAGTAACTTTGAGAACATTTTGGTTACCATGCTGGAAGGCACCACATATTAATTTCTCTTCAGCTCTTATTCAAGAAGTTCTGAACACCCTCAGAAGTTAGTAGATCTGTAGTTTCTAAACAACTCCAAATTTTTCACATTTCTTTTTTCTGTCCACTGTAAAGCATTTCCATAAAATTTCTGAACTTCCACAGGGGAAGTAGCTAGTGCACTTTACCAAGGAAAACCTTGACTTTCTCCCCAAATTCCCTGAACTGAGCTAAATTAGTAAAGGGCACAAGAAAGGGTTAAAACCAAGCATGGTGTGAAACCTGGCCCTGTTGAATGATCTTTAAAATTCCACTGACTTCGATGAGGCAGAAAAACACATCTGCTTTGGAGAGGATGAGTTTTAATTTTATGATAGGATTACCACAGCTGCTTTGAAGGAGGCTCACTCAGGCCTAAATGCTTCCAACTTTCTGACAGTTTTGCAGCCCTAATCTTTGATGTTGAAATGGCTCAGAGGGTCAGAAGTCCAGCTGTAGTTCAGACCCCAGCCTTGCTGAGGAGATGAACCTTCATCTATAAGAGAAAAATTAGGAGCTGGATTTGCCAGGATAAGGAGACTCTGAGGACAGAGCCCTTTCCATTGATTTTGCAAGAAGTGTTTCAATGCATGTCCCTGCCTGGATGTGTCTACTGAAGGAAAAGTTTCCTGGAAGTACCAAGGTGACATTTTGCATGAGCTCTCATAGTCTCATGGTCTTGACAAGTCAAAGAGTTTGAGAAAGTTATTCCACAAATAGGCAAAACAGCAGCAATTTCCAAACACCTCAACAGGCCCCTGACATTTTAAAAAAATTGGGTGTTTAGCTTCTCTCAAAATAAGGCAGTGAGACTTAAATTCATCTGCAGTGTAGACATCCACATCTGAGCAAGGTGATGGAGATTACACAGGGTAAGGAACAGCTGAGCAGTCTGAGATTGTGAATGCAGGTGACAAATTATGTCCCGAAAGTGCCTATGGTCTCCCAGTGACCATGAAGGGTGACTCGGCTTGGTTCTTTAGGCAGGTGAGATGAATCACAGCACCAGTTAGCTATAAAATGGTGCAATGACTTTCCTGAGTTGGTCCTCAATAAAAATATAAATGCATAGTTTGTCTCCTGTAATTGGTGTAGATTCAGAACAACTACTGAGTCCAGTATGGAAGTAGTTCTGCCCTCACCCTTAAAAGACCCAAACTCTAAAAGCACCTATGAATGGTGGTTTCCTGAAGAACTTGAGACAGAAAATAAGGGGCCATATCACTTGCCAGTGCCATCAGGAAACGTTGCAACAGTCAGGGACTGAGCTGTAGTTGCCCTTGGTATTCATTTCTGTCTCATGCTTGCTCATGAAACCATTCTTTCTACTGTCCAGAATAAGTGGCAGCATGCAGACTCCAAAAATGTATTGCAGACTCCTTGCTGATGATAAATCACCTTTTATTGTGAAGGGTGGAGAACTGACAATCTGCTGTGCAGGCTTCTTAATCATGTCCTTTTGAAAGAAAATTGCCTCCATCTATTTTGAAGTGTTTGTTTAAATACTGGAAACAAGTGTCTCTGTCCTGGTTTAAAGCTTACACACACACAGTTCCTCCCAGTGGGATGGGAGAGACAATTGGAAGGGCAAAAATGAGAAAATCTCTGGGTTGAGACCAAACCAGTTTAAAGGGTAAAGCAAAAGCCACACACAAAAGCAAAGCAAAACAAGGAATTCATTCCTGCTTCCCATGGACAGGCAGGTGCTCAGCCATCCCCAGGAAAGCAGGGCTTCCTCAGGCATAAAGGTGACTTGAGAATACAAAGGTCATCACTCTGAACATCTTCCTTCTCCTTCCCCCAACTTTATGTACTGGGCATGATGCCACATGGTGTGGAATGTCTCTGTGGTCAGTCAGGGTCAGCTCACAACCCTTTGTGCACCCCCAGCCTCCTGTCTGCAGGTGTCAGGTGAAGAGAAATGGCCTTGGCTTTGTGTAAGCCCTGCCCAGCAGTAACTAAAGCATCCCTGTGTTATCAGTGATGTTTTCAACACAGATCCAAAGCATAGCTCCTGTGAAGGAAATTAACTCTATCCTAGCTAAACCCAGCACCCCTAAATAAACCCCTAAATAAAAAAGATTTACTTAGGGGGAAATAAATTCCACATTTGTCCCCAGACAAAACCATAAACTCTTGTACTGTGGCTGAAGCCAAGTTCAAAAGTGATGTGTGGCCAAAGATAGGTTTATGATTATTTCCTTAGAATCACCTATTTTTTTATGAGCTAGTTTAGCCTGGTTTAAGCAATGCATTTGGCAGCCTCAGTTCTTTGGTCAGGAATATAAAATACCACAAGTATTTGAGAAGTTGATTCCTATTGATTCCTAAACCTTCCAAAAATCAGTTTTACTGTGGTCCTTTCAGGTCTTCCTCTCTAAGACTAGGTACTGACTACATCAGGTGAATTTTCTACATCAAGAGTTTTCTATGAGTCACCCTGGGAGATGGCATAATTAATAGTCAGACTCTCTCAGATGCTTGGAGATACACAAACATCTCCTCCATCTCCTTATACTCTTGGTTTTGAGTGGCTCCCATATCTCAGCTCTTTACTCAGGATAGGATGAGGGGTTCTGGTTGGTGTCCCCACATGATCTTGGGGAAGCCATCTAATAATTTTTGTCTAAAACACACTGCAAAACTGAATTCTGGAGAAAATAAGCAGTCTGAGCCGGGGTATCAGCAGAAGCTGAACATATCTCAAATGTGGGTCTTTTAATTTCCCTTTTCCAGATTTTACACACTTTTGTTAGAAAATCACTTTACACACCAGACGTTCTTTATAGAGTTGTAAACTGAAATGTTGTTCCAAGTTGCCAATTTCTGCTCTGTTATTTCACCTTTCCCTGCACACAGGTGAGCACTGAAGAATCAATTCTCATCTCCAAAGATATTAAAGCACTTAATGAGATTGATAGGGTTACCTTCATCTTCAGATAAAACTGTCCAAGTTTTACTCATTGCTCTCTTTGTCAAAGATCTTTACTCCTCCTTTGGAAAAAAAAGTCTAAAATTCTTTTTGGACCCATATCCTATAAATGTTTGAAATCACAAGGAAAGGACTGGTGACTGAATTTTTCATTGTTTATAGATTTTATGAAAAGGGCAGAGTTATAACTTTTGAGGGATTTAAGGCTTCCATGTCTCTCAGTTACAAGATGTGTTAATAGCAGTGAGTGATCTCTGCTGTCAGTCTATATTTCATTTTTGACTCTTTGACTTTCCAGTAATGGTCTCTTAATGACAGTTTTGTTTCATATTAAGGCTCCTCCATTCTGCTTGGGTTAAAAACCCAAGCAGAACCTCGTTACCACCCAGGGTAAATCTCAGCATGTGGTGTAAGATAAATTAGTCCATCTGGCACAGCCAGCAGAGTGAGGGTGTGGCCTTTGGTCGTGGTCATTGGGATCAGTGAATTAGAGCAGGAGTCGGTCACAGTTCCCAGTGCAGACTGGCACTGAAGAGCAGAGCACGTGGCTGGCCAGAGGGTTTCATGCTTTTCCATCAGTGGTAGGAGAGTCTAATGAGACTCTGCACCTCTTTACCATCCACCATGCTCAGAGGTTTTTCTGCCCACCTCACAGCACCAGTGCTCCAAGTGTCTCTCCCTTCCCTTTTTGACTGTTTGGTCCCAGTTTTATTTCCCTTTCCTTGGCCTCTCTTCTGCCTCCCAGTGCTCATCTCTTTGTCCAAGCATTCTTTATAACTTCCTTCCCTTATCTCTAATTTAATTACCTTTTTAACCAGATTCTCTGTCTAGCCCTGAAGTTCCCTTTTTCACCATCATACCAGCAGCAAAGGAGAAAAAGCTGTGGGAAGCACAGGACAGAGAGAGACTGGCCACCCTGATACTGAGGAGCTGAAATGTGTTACAAGAACATCTGGGTCTGCCCTGGAGCTGTGAAGAGCAAATTCAGTCACTGTCTTGATGCAAGCAGTGTTCAGGAGGAGTAAGAGCTGAAAGGCAGGAAGAACCTCAGTGAAAACCCAAGCCTGGAAGATGTTTGCTGCCAAGCTTCCAGAAGATTCTACTGATCCAGGGGGAAAAAAATGACTTCCAAAAACACCAGCTGAATAAACTTTTTAGGCTTTGGCACAGTTATCCTTGGCATAAAGGTAACTTTCCTGCCACAATTTCACCTGGGGGAAGGGTGAAAAGCCTTCTGTAATGAAACAAAAAGCTGCTGAGATAAGTCTCAGATGTTGCCTGGCACAAGCAGTGCAGTGGTTGAAAAGCCTTGCCAGAGGCCTTGAATCAAAAAGTCATGGAAAAGTCAAAGCACACAAACCCCAATTTGCTGTACAGGTCTCAAAGCTGGCTGGATAGGAATTGCTTCAAGGATTAATTCAGGTGAGCATCCTGCCTCAGCCAGGATACACAAGGCCTAGCTGATGGGATTCAGAAGAAAGAGAGTAGAAAAGCAGTAGAAAGGCTCATCTTGCAAACATTTGTTAGAAAAGCAGTGCCAGTGAGCAGCCATGATTAAAAAAAAAAAAAAAAGGCAAAAAAAGCAAGCAGCAGTAGCAGCCATTGTCAGGATTTTCATACTCTGCTCAGGCTGCACATTTGATCCATCACAAAATCCCCAAAGCCACCTGAATGATGCCCTATCTCCTATGAATGGATCTGGTTTAAAGGAAGAATCTGTTTTTAAAAGGCACAAAATATATGATACAGGCTCTACTTTGGAAAGCCCATGTGATTTCATTAAAAAAAATAGGGTTATGCTTCACTGGCTTGTTAGAACATGAGTTCTCCTGTCATTCTAAAGCCTTCTGTAGTGAAACCAATCACTACATTGGGTAGGAAATTCATAAAGCTTTTAACCCAATTCTTTGGTTCCTAATTAAAATAACATCTAAGAAGCAGAGTTACACAGGCATGAGACATTAGCACAGTGCTTAAAATTGGGTTTATTCTAGAAATCATCCCTTTTAAGAGAAAATTTAACATCCATGAGAGACTCTGCAAAAGCCAGCTGTGGGATGTGAGATTTGTTATTGTTTGTATTAATACTGGGTATAATGACACTGAAATCAGGGTTTTCTGGTTTTTAAATTATGCTAAAGACCCACAAATGATAATGGGCTTTGAAATTGGACTCTGAAGTAATATCAAATAGTGAATGTGATTAAATATAGATAAACAGAGCACAATCAGTCATGGAACTAGAGACCAAAAAAGCAGTTGTGAAAATGGAAATACAGTGCTGCAAACTGCCAAGAAAAGAGATTTGTCAAAGAAACAGAAAATGGTTCAGAAAATGTCCTGAGTTTAGGCTGCAACTTTGCTAATGAATGCAAATTTGGACTTCTGGGGAATATAATAATTTGTAAATCAAAAGGAGGGGTAGTACACTGTTTCTCTACAACTTACTAGTTAAAGACCATCTAGAGTTACTGTCATTGTGCTTCTGAAAAAACTTAATTTCTCTTAAGTGGGAAAAGTAGAGATGAAATCTAATATCATGCATCTCAAACATTCCAGGGATGCAGGAATTTAATAAAAAATTAGATTTTCCCTTCAGTGCCTGATGAAAAGGCTGTTTCTTGTAAATATTCTCACATCAGATTGGTAACGTTGCTCCTAAAAAAAAAAATACACATGGAGAGGTGCAAGACAGAAGAAATATTGCCACTTCCAGCAATATTTATCCAAATTCCCTCCACCCCATGCTGTGCCCTTGCCATAGTGGGGTAACTGCAATGATGCACTCAGGAGGCACCTGCTGAGGAGGATTCACCTCTCTGGGGGCTCCTTGGTGCCGCTGTGGAGGTGACAGAGATGTCCTGGAAACCCAACAACTCCTGTTTCACTCCATTGACAAGGGGGCATGCCCTGCTCTAGAGAGCTTTCAATGCCCACAGAGAAAACACAACCAGGGAAAAAGAGATGTTTAGAATAATTTAAGTGGTAGGAGTAGAAAGAGCATCCCCACACCCCACAGTTTTGTGGCTTTAGAAATACACCACCGTGTGTCTGAAGTGAAGATTAATTCTGTGCAAAGATTTGAGGGTTTTTTTGTGTTTTTTTTTTTTTTTTTTATAATTTCTGACTCTCCGTTTCCAGATCTGTCATGAGCACCTATCCTCTGTTGATGCTGCTGTAAAGCTGAGCTCTCAAATGCAGTTCCCACATCCACCCTGTGCAGCACAAGCTTTTGTCAGAAACTGAAATAGTTCATGGCTCAGCAGCTGTTCAGCATGAATGTATTGCTCCTTCTTGCCTCTCTTGTGTTCCCATGACACTGTTGTTGACAGGTTTTGAACACGTCACAGACACAGGGGAGAGGAACCAGAAATGAATCAAGCTAAAATCCCAGGCAATGAGATTTCTTGCTTCTGAGACCTTGTTTTCCCCTGTGTTTGATAAGAAAGTTCATTTATTACCCTGTTTTTAAGTGAGTTGCTTATTCTACCTTCAGGAGTCTAATTGCTTTTCAGATTGTGTATATCATTAATACAGTATATCTTCATTTTCTAGCCTAGGTAATAATTGAGCATTCAGTCATTGTTATACTCACCATTCTGCCAAAATTTATTAAAATGAAGCAATTAACTATTGTCTTAAATGGAGTTTAGAGGTAAGGCTCATTAATTTTAGACCTCGTACAATTAAGTGGGATGATAAATGTAAACTTCTTATCACGGCTTTGTACAGAAACCTTTTTTTTTTTAATTATGCAGCGTCAGTGTTCACTTTGTGCTGCGCATTTTTTGGTTTGTTTGCCCTCATTTTATGAAGACACAAGTCGTTACTGCGTTTGAGATTGGAATTCTTCTGAGTCACACCCAGAGCAACACTATTTTCACCCCCCATGGCTGGTAGACAGAAGGCAGCATCCTCTTGGACAAGACCTTCAGATGCAGAAATTCACAGCTAAGGGCTGTCACACAGAGTGACTTGATTTCAAAAGCTGATTTCCCCCCTGCCCTCAGCTCAGCTGTGAACCTTTTCAGATGAAGCCCTTTTCTAATTAAGGTCCTTAATGCAGATGAACCTAATGATGTAGCTACATGTTCAGGAACAAGGTCAGAGATGAGGACTCCTGATGAAGTCCAGAAGGAGCACTCAGGAGAATAATGTCAAGGCACATGATTAAGTGCCTTGCTGAATGAAAGCCTCAAGATCTAAATATACCCAGCCAGGCTCCCCAGAGGCCCCACAGCACATCAACTCAGACCCAGAGATGATACAAAGGTTTCATTCCATTAAATTTTCTTCTTCAACACACAACTTCCAGGGCAGTATTATCCATATTCCTCAGTTTGGTTTATTCCTTCTCTACTGAAACAAGGGGAAGAAGTATGAATAATAGGTAAGATAGGAGAGTCTGAGGAAAAAAAAAATCATAGTTATAAACCCTGCCATTTGGTCACAGCTCTGAACAGTTCAGCTTTTCTGTACCTCTGTCTAGCAGCTGGGCAGAGCACTTTGAAGGTGCTTTCAATTCTTAGAGACTGGGTATTCTTGTACAGATATCCAAGTATAGTCACCTTGCAGGGCATGTCTTCTGTTGCAGCTTTTGTGTCATTTGAGATGCAAATTACATCACCACTTTGCTTATATTTATTTTAGAAAAGTGAAGAAAGACATCAAAATAGGGAAGGATCTGGATCTGGCTGTCTCCATGTATCACTACCTCCTCCTACCTCCACAATGAGATAAAAGGGGGACAGTTGGTAAATGGCTCTTTGAAACCTCCCAGGTTTTCCTTTTGGTTCATGACAGCTTTGAGAATCCCTGGGCTGGCTGCAAAAATGCTGCTTTTGTAACCTGCACTCTGATCTGCTCCTAGGGGTAAAGGTACACTGCTAAAAATCAAGAGGAGTTTGGCTTCTACCTGCAGGGAGGTTGTGATCAAACACCCAAGAAATGCCTAAGATCATCTATTACAAACCCCTGGCAATGAGCAGCAACATCTTCAACTGGATCAGGTTTCTCAGAGCTCCAGCAATTTAAGATAACAAAATGAAATCCAACAATTTCTGAGTAAAGCGAGTGACTTGATCTTCTCAAGAGAAAAATATTTCAGTAAGGAAAAGTACCTTATTGAAACTATTTTGTGCTAAGAGAAGAAAAAATAACCACCAAGAAACGACACTGAGTTTGTGTTTTCACTGTGGTACCAGATTAAATTTCAAATCTGAGAATGCTTCTTGGGTCACAAATTTTGGTTTTCAGCTTGTTCTCATTTCCTGGGAGAGTTAGTGAGGTAGCAAAGGAGACTCCAGAGAAGTCACAGATATATCAAACCTGTAAGTTATATTTCAGGAAAAGTTCTTTGTGATTTTGTCTGGATGATAGCACTTCAATGCAATCAACAAGAGAATTTGTGCCTTTCTGGGGATCTTTCACAGGATCTGTTGCAGCCATTCTTCAGTGTCAAATCCTTAGGTGTGGTGGTCCCTGGACCATCCACAGGGGACAATTCACTTCCTTGGGGGGTGTGCAGCCCCTAGGCTGCCTCGCTTCGTAGTGATGCCCCTTTGAGAAGTCCCTTCAAGAGTTTTCCTTATGGCTCAAGGTGAGAAAATAATACTTCAACCCATGAGCCTTTGCAGTTTTTGCTAATGTTCCCTACCCCATTGGCTGTTCCCCTTGTTCCTGGTTTTCCTCTTCCCTAGTTGGTCAGTTTGGGATCCTTCCCCTGATTGGTCCCTTTCCCAATTCCTTTCCCCACTGGCCAAGTTGTGAAGCCCCACCCCTGGCTACCCTATATAATCCCTCTCCCCCAGGACCATTTGGCTCTTTTCCCCTCTGGACCCTGAGGAGTAAAGCAGCTCTCCTGGAGATGGGGAAGACCCCATCTCACTGCTTTTACTCCTGCATTGCCCGGGGTGGCAAACACAGCTCTGCTGCTCCAGCAACCTCACAAAGAGCAAATCACTCTGCACTTGAGAGTGCACCAAAGAGCTGATCACTCCATGACTAAAGGTGCACAAAGAGCTGATCACTCTGTGCCTGAGAATGCCTGTGCCCCCATCAGTCTGGATGTCTTTTTAAAGACGCTTCTAGCAAGGAAGTTCGTGGCACCTTCACCACTGCACCAGACCGTGACACTCAGGAGCCAACAGATCCATACTTTCAGCAAACAAATAAGATCAACAGTGAATTATTGGCTTCAGCAGTAACCTTCCAGGTAGAAAGCCTCATTTCTCTAGTTTGGAAAGGGAATTTAAATTAATAAAATTTGAAGCATCCAACTTGGAGTACCATCACGCAAAAGACCCATAACTCCTTGAAATCATCCTCAATTTCCACCTTACCAGAGAGTTCCTACTCGTGATACACTCACTCTGGTTTTATAAATCTGCTGGCTGCAGTGTGTGAAGCCCAGGTCACCCCCAGGTCACACATGTCCTGTGTTTACCCGGAGAACAATGGCAGCAGGGGCACTGATTTACCAGATTAGACATGACCCCACTTCCTGAGCTGCACAGAAGAGCCTGCCTGTGATTAGTAGCTATCTGTGAAATGTTCAAACTGAATTGAGACTTAGAAGCCTCTTCTGACTCCCTAAAGGTCTATAATCCCTCTGCATGGGGGTTCAGATGAGTCGAAGTGACGTAATTTGTAATTAGGCAGCTTGAACAGCAGAGAGCCTTTAATGAGCTGGGTAAAGCCTGCTTTCTCCAGGGAGTGTGTTCTACACAGTGAAAGGGAAAAAAAAGGCAGCAAAACAAACACACAGCTTCCAGTAAAGCCAAGAAACTGCCACTGATGCTGCCCATGGCTTCTTTGCTTTCTCCTACAAACAGCCTCACTCTCTCCTAGGAGGTTCCCTGTGCTGGCCTGTTTCCAGAAACAGTGGCTGCTTCCCGTATTGATGATGTGAATATCCCAGTTGTGGCCCTAAAGAAAAGGAAAGCCACACTATAATCATTCAGAACCTCATTTCATGCCTATTTAGATCACCACTGACTCCAGTAACCCTGAAAGAATTCTATTCTTGTCTGTGGCAGATTTAATGGTTGGTTGTCACTTTATTTTAAACATTAATACCAGGTTTTATTTCTATAAATAGAAGACCCAGGTGTATTCTCAGGATTAAAAGGGCTGGTTTCTTGTCTTCTTTCCCTTTAATTTCCTGCTTCAATTCAGAGAGAGCTGGATTCTACAGCTCTTGACTCTAAATCCTTGCTAGAGTACAAGGAGTCTGTCAGAGGTCCTGGCAAGGACAGTTTCATATTGCAAGTTCATTTTAAGTCACTCTATTGCATTTTCACTGTTCAGCCTCCAATCCAAGATTATCTTTGCCCATCTGTTATTTATCCTACTGGTTACATGACCTGTGGATTACCCAGCTTTTCTCTTAAAATCTCATTCTGCTTATGTCCATTCATTGCTTACTGCCTACTTGTCAAAAAAGCTGCCAGCCTGCACTTTTACCTGAGAAGTGGTGGGATGCACAATGTGCAACTGAAGGGTTTTTGCACACATCTATAGCTATCTGTAACAGGGACAGCAGAATCTGGGAGAAGCACACAAATATCCACTGCAGCCCCTGAGGAACTCCAGATGGCCATGAGGGGAGATTTTGCCTGAGTGATGCTTCTTGAGAAAACATGTACCCATCAGTGTGAGCTAAACATTGTAATTCAATATTTCCACTGATTGTTTTTTCACTGACCTCTGTAATTTTCAGTCTCAGTCACCTAGTGCTGCCTGTGCATGAGCACCAGCCTTGCAGAAGTAGTCTTTGGTCACTAGTTGACTTGGGGAGCAGTTTTGGTTTTGTTCCTGAATTGCTGTACATCTGCCTTTTTGGGTTCCATAAGGGTTTTGACTATGCCTATTCTTGCTGAGACATAGTGTGGATGTTTGTCTTGGTTTGGAAAAGACAGGTGTCTGCCATGGAAAGATGGAGCTTCCCTTGGAATGGAGAATGTAAACTTCCCCCCCTCCCTCCAAATTATAATTTTGCAATTAAGGGCTTTCAGACAAAGATTTGGCACTAGGAATATCAGTTCTTTACTAGGAGCATTAAAAATACAAATGTAGTAAAGCAAACAAACAATAATAAAAAAAATCCTATAAACACTGACAGAGTCAGAATACAACCTGACACCCTGGTCAGGGTGTTGGTAGCAGTCAAATTAAGTCCTCCTGGAGTAACAGATGTGGTTCTGTTGCAGCAGAGATGATCCTGCAGAAGGGTCCAGTTGTGGCGAGATGGATCCAGTCTTCCTCTGGGAACCCAATGGAAAACCAGAGTACCTGGTGTTTCTGACTCTCAGGTTTTATCCAGGTAGGAATGCTTGGCTCCTCCCCCTGGGTGAAGCATCTCCCAACAGGATGATGTAATATTTTCAGTCTTGTGGTGAGCCTTAATGGCCCATTAACAGCAGATATCCCCTGGAGGGTGGACAGGTTGTGGGAGAGATAAGGAACATTGATCTACCTCATTTTAACACCTGGCCCATTATCAGAAGGCACCCACCCCCTCTCCCCTGGAGTTAGAAGAAAAAAAAAACACCTCTTCAGCTGGTTTCAACAGATTGGGAATAGAATACATGCCTTTGGTTATATAGTCCGACCCAAGAAAATGTTCTAGCACTAAGGATGCAACCTTAGACCAAAAAGAAAACTCTCTTTCCCCCAAAATAGTTCTAATCCAACCACAGCTACTGCACATGAGTGATGAATTGATATGTGTACCCTGGATTCATGCTACACAGAGGTCTAACAAGCTCTGCATCAAACCCCTTCTGACTTAAAAGGCACTCTCCCTGTCTTTTTCATAATAAATAATTTTTCAAGAGGGAGACTGAAAATGTGATATTGCTGCTACTGCTGGTGTGCACTTGCACCATTCTGCATCTTTAAATCTTTACTTAGGACTGTGTCCCGTTATGCTGGGAGATGGAAAAAACAGGGAAAGATACTGCTCACCTTAGGGAAATCAGCTTTAAATTAATAGCATAAAACAAATAGCTGTGAAAACTTGGAGCTGGCAAGGCCTGGGAGCATGTTGTACAAATAGAGGGGAGAGACTGATGGGAATAGTTCAGACAGGAGGGGAATATATAGGAAGTTAAACCCTGATTTTTTTTTCCATTTTTACGTGTCTCCACTGCAATCCCTTGATGTGAATGCAGAATTACTCTCAGCTGTTTTGTTGCTGTTTTCACGTAAAATGTAATAAAATTATCAGGTATAAAATGCTTTGAATTCTTTAAATTGTCTGTACTTGTAAATTTGCTGATATTACTGGTGTTACAGCCATCCTCTTGGTGACAGTGTGGATGTACAAACTAGTGACTCTGCAGTAGTCCACTGCAGCCAGGAGTTGGAACAGTCTCCTACACCCAAACTCAGCATGGTTTACACCAGTTGTATTTCCTGTTGCTCTCTTTTATGTGTGTGTGCAAGCTTTTGCTACCTAAAGGACAACCCTAAGGAAAACACAGAGTTTCCTGGCAGCAGCTTTACCTTTGAGTGATGAAGGATGGATGGATAGGGAAACCAAAGCTCAGAAATGGTGCTGTGAGCTGTTACTGATGTTACAAGTGGGCTGTGAATGCAGAGCTCATGAGGCCAGTTACCCTCTTTCAGGCTTGGGAAGCAAGCAGGAGGCCAGGACAGGCTGCTGTCTTTTCTTCTGGCATGGTTTCCTCCACACAATGAAAAATATTGTCTGAGAGGCTGAAGACTCATGGTCTATGTAGGTTTTATTGAGCCACCCATGGAAAAGAAAGCTGTGCTGGCTCTGCTTGTTACACAGCGCAAAGAGAATGGAGATACTTTTTATTCTGAGAAACCCTAAGATACTACTGACTGAAAATGAGGAGCTGTGATTTCAGTCTCACAGCCAGAGGAGGATCCAGAAAAAGTGACTGTCCTTATGTTTCCTATACCCTTGTTATCAGGGATATGCCTTAAAATGCTGATTATTGCTTGTGGAAAGCAAAGGGAGTTCCCATGTTCCTTTGCCCCAATATTGCCCATGTCTGGGTTCTGGTAGCCTGGTGAAAAACATCTGAATGGAAGAAAAATAGATTTTCTATAATGCCAAACTAAAAGCAATTTTTTTTTCCCTCAACAGAATTTACAAGCCATTACCCATCACATCCAGAGTATTACTAGAGCTGTCAAGAGAAAGAAATCAGTGTGGAAACAGCATTCCACTGGGAAACATGAAATGGCAACAAGTTGGTCCCTCTACAATATGTCCAACACTTAATATAAAATAATGTACAACTAATCTGCAATGAGTTCTGCACAGGAACTCTCTTTTGGGATGCTGGCTTGTAATTTACTTGCTTGCTCAGAAAAATAGCTCCTTATAAAAAAAATATAATTCTTTGTTTCCCTTCTTTTTTTTTTTTTTTTCCAGCACAGACTAATGAGGAAGCTGAGTGATTCAGCTACTGATGTGATCATGAGGGGGATATGTTCAGCATTTATGATGATTCTGTGGTGATTATGGCCCTCTCTCAGTTACTTTCCATGCCATGCTCTCTTCAATATGAGTAACAAGTGGCTTCAGGCACTTCTGTGGAGATTAAGGATTATCTCAGCGACAAAGTCTTCTCCTCTCTCATTTGCTCTCTGTCCTTAATGCTTTGTGCTGTTCTCTTCCATTTGCTTTCCCCTCACATGTTCAAGCTCTCCTCCAAAGCTTAATTTTACATTCCATAACCAGTGTATGGTTAATGGGCCAAGTGAGGGCTCAGGGACACTGGAGGAATTTCCTGCAAGCATTTGCCCTGTGCTCCTTCAGTTACGATTTCAGCTCCCAGATAGAATCCCTAGACTAAAAAACTGTGACAAAGTGGCTCCAAGCTGCAGCCGCCTCTATCTTTCTTTTTCATGATCTTGTCTTTTCTTCCTTCACTCTTCCTTATTTCTCTCACTCTGATGTCTCTGCTTGCTCTTTGTTCCTAGTTCTTTCCTCCACTGATCAATCCTGCATTCCCAGCTATTAGCTGCCTTATTTCCTTCATAGCTTCCTGCCCTGAATGGTCCCCTCCTTCAACACTAAACATTTCTGAGAGAAAGAGCACTAGCTAAAGCTGATTTTACAAGTCATTACCCATCACACCCAGCACCTTGCCAGGGCTGTACTCACCTGCTTCCTGTTAATCTTATCATTTCCCTGGTTTCCCTCTCCTCTCAACTAACTTGAAATTCTGATGAAAACCATTAATTCCATTTTATATTCCCCCAGCCATTTTTTTTGGCTTGTTTTTCACCCAATTTCAGCTTCTCCCTGAACACTCACTGACAACTCTTTTTTTGGCCATGTCTCCTCAGTTACCTCCCCATCCTCCTTGATGCTTAGGCTTCTTCTAATGTTATTATTACTCACTCTTCTTCCACATTTTATGGCTTACAGTCCCCTAAAGTAACAACTCTCTTTTAAATATTCCTGTGTCTGTGGGGTTGTTTCTGCTTCTTTTTTACAGAACTTCATCTTACTGCTTCTGTTCTGTAAGTGGTGCCAACCCCATTCCTTTCTTCCCAGTCCCAGCAGTCACCCACATTTAGCCCTGCAATCAGCTTTCTCTGCTACCACTCCATCATGTTTCTTGTCATCCCAGATGAATCATGGTCACCCTCCATCTCCATACCACAAAATCAAACAGGATGATGGCTGAGGAACATTTTTCCATGGCAGGACCTTGGTGTTGAGCAGCTTTCTGTGCATTTCGCACTTCCATGGAAATTCAGATGAGTTATGTGTAAATAAATATTGCCCAAAAGGCAGTTTATGGGTTATCCAAGCATTTGTAAAAGCTAGGTCACAGGCAAGCACATCGTTACACTATGGCAGAAGTTTTGCATCAGGAATTTTCCAGGGCCTCCTAGACACTCTGTCCTATTAAGATGATCTGTTGTAACTGCTGTTCCTCCCTTAGGACACAGCAAAGAATCATTCCTTATATATTATTTACATGGAGCTCTAGCCTAGGTAAATACACATGGTAATGCTGACTGTGTCATTTTGCACCTCGCTGTATTCATGCTCTTTTTCTTGCTGTGGTAATACACTTGTTTGCAGCAGCTGTTTCATCAGAATATCCTTCAGCAGGGATAGTGGTGTCTCTCAGGCTGTGGTGCATACATTTGCTGAGGGATACAGAGAAAATTGAGATAGAGGGGATTATTTTTTAAACCCCAAGATGTTTGTCACTTGGGCTGTAAATCAGCTGTGCATTACACAGATACGTTACTGCTTTTTAGAGGGTTTGTATTTGAAAATCCACTATGGCGGAAGCTGCAAATTCCCTCTGGACTTTCTGCCATTAGATTATTTTAATTATGTAGCAACTTCATCCTCATTTGAATACAAAGGGCTTGATTTTCATAGTGTTAAAGGCACCCAGGCATTTTCTAGCCAGAGCAAAGGAGTGAGCAGGAGCAGCTCAAACCTCTTCACACTTGCTCCCACCAAGCTGCCAGCTTCCATGTGGCTGGAGAGAAGGGGACAGTTCTGGTGACCAGACATCTCCAATGACAGTGCCAGGCCAGATGCTGCATTTCAGTGAGGCTGCAGATGAAAGGAGTGGCTGAAAACTCCTGAGAACACAGCCCTGAGGAGGGGCTCACACTCCCCAAGGGTGGGAGCAGCCTGAGGTGACAGCACTGCCATAGGCACCTCCCAGGGCTCAGAGAGTGAGGTGGGCTGGAGTGTGGGTTTGTCCAAGCAGGAGAAGGTGACAGGAGCTGAGCCTCTGCTTTGGTTTTGCTAAGAGGTGCAAGCTGTCTTTTCTACTGAGCTCTCTTAGCAAAACTCACTGACCCGGACAGTAACTGTACAGCTTTCCCCCATTTTGGGGTGATATGAAGAAAGAATTTTGCCTCAGCCAATGCCTTTTTTCCTCTCCAAGACATGCAGGAAAACATATTTGATGCTATTTTTGGTTGCTGCATGCACACATGTAGAGAGGAGGGTGTAAACAGGCAGCTGCTTCCATCCAGCCTCCCCCTGTGCCTGGTCCAGGGAAGCCCTGGGACTTGGCTGACTCTGTCCAGCAACCCTTTTTCTTTTTCTCCCCTGAACTTGTGCAGGAATTTCTTTAATCTATGCAAAATTTTAGCATTTACAACACCTGTAAGTCTGACAAAACCAACACAGCTTAAATATTCATTTGTACAAAAAATTACCCTCTCTTCTGGTTGGTTTTGTTTTAAACTTCCCACCTCACATCATTTCTTGATGACCTCTAACTCCTGTATTATGTGGATGAAGTGCAATCACCACCTTGCCTCCTCCACTGTGACATTCACAACTTGTATCTTTGCTGGTGGTTCTATTCAGTCTAGTGGCTTATATGGAAATAATTTTGTACCTCTGTTCACCTTTGCAACTTCCTCTGAGTATTACCCAATTGTCTGTATCCTTTTCAAGAGGAAGGATAAAAATTGCATGCATTACTTCAAACGTGGGATTATTTAATGGATTCATATAATGGCATAATGATGTTTTCTGTTCCATTCTCTATTCTTTTGCTTTTTATTTTTCATTTTTTTGATTGTCAGTGAGCATCCAGCTAATAAATGCATGAAAGTGGCTTTTCTAACCTCAAGATGTTTTTCTTGAGTAGTAATAACTAGCTCACAGCCCATAATCATGTATGCAAAGTTAAGACTGTGCTTGGTTTTTTTGGCATTTTGCAAATGAAGTTCATTACTTCACACTTTGGTGTTAAATTTCATCTGCCGTTTAATCATTAATTCACATAATACTGTAATTCTTCTGAAATTCTTTTCAGTTCACTTGTCTTTTACTAATCTAAATAATAAAATATCAGCAAGCCTCCTCACTGACAAGGTTCTTCTCCACATCCTTTGTGTGTAATTTGAGAAGCGTGTGGGCTGGAACCCTTTGTAGGGTGGCACTGGGTACAACCCTACACATTCCTGCCCTTTTATTCCCACCTTCCAGCTATCTGCTTGTCCATGCAAAGATTTTTTACAATCATATTCCAAAACAACTAACTTTCCAAGAATTCCTGGTAAAACCATTTTTTGAAAGCCTTTAGGAAATGTGAGGAAATACCTCATCAGACTACAGTTTTTCTGCGCAGACAAGTTTCCTTCAAAGTACTCCAATAGACTTGAGTAACATTATCTTTTACTTTCTCTGTAAAAGTCTCAGCTTTTTCTAATATATCCCAGGTTTGGTCAATGTGTCTGTCAGCTTTTGATATACTAAAGCTTCTACCAATTTACCCAGTGTGACAGTCCTCCTGCCCCAAAGCTTCAGTTTCCTGATTCCTCTGCCACCATCCTTTAAACCAGCACCATAAGGCTACTTACTCCTTGATATTAAGACAGTTTTAAACAAAAGACCAGGTATTACCTAGCAGCTCAGCAATTTTATACTTCAGTATATACATATATGTATTCACCTAGTTTTGGTACATGTCATCTAGTCTATGCCTTTTGTTATACTTCACATTTTTAGCCGTCTCATCTGACCTTACTCTTTCTCTGAGATCTTTTTATGCCTTGATCACCTTCTAGCACTCAAGCTTTTTTTGCAAATGGGGCACCTGGAAAGGATATTCAGGGATTTGAACAGTATGGGCCTTGGTTTGCATTCTGCTTGTGCATTTAGTCTGATAGGAAAAATGATTTTTTTTCTTTGGTGCATAACATCAGCTACTCAAGAAGTGGGGTTCTTTTCCATAACTGCTTCCTCTACCTTGTTCTATAACCACACTTCTTAAAAAAAAAAAAAAATCAAAACATAAACTCATGCATTTTATCTGTATTTAAATTATGGGATTTTTATCAATTTAAGCATTCTTTGAGCTGCCTGCCAGCTTTTTACCTTTTCAGATGAAACTAAAAGCTAAGGGAGTAAAATGCTGCAGGTAGATTGAGGATTGATACGCAGATGGAGGATTGATTAGCTGATTTTCAAAGCACTAATTTTCTGGATGACTTTACAAGGACTCTATGATCTAGACAGGTTATAAATACAGTTTAACAGAATGTACTAATTTTTCAACTAAATTATAAGATCTCTGAGAGAAACTTTTCATGAGTATGAAATTGCTGAGAGGTCCACCCCTCTGCCTTTGAGTCCTGTGCTCAAATCTCTGTTCCATCCCAGCTGTTTTGTACAGAAGGTGATCAATTGCAGCATATAAAAATTCTGCTCAAGTGAAATACCAGAAAGGATCCCTTCTCTCCCACATGTGGCCAGGAAAACAGGTTTTACTCTATGAAAAAATAACACTGGTGAAAGATTCATGTATGTGAAAAATCCACATATGTGGGCTCTACAACTTGATTAGAGAGAGCAAGAAAGTAACAGATGAACAGGTAAAGCAAAATGATGGTTCAGGTAACAGGTTATTTGTCCTTCAGATGGACCCAGCTGGAACTTCTAAAATACTTGGAAGAAAATCTTGCAGTTTGAGTGCCAGAGGGCTTTAAAATGGGGGAGCAGAGAGCAAAAACAGAGGTGAGCACACGAGGGTCTACCTGTCTTCTGTGGAGCACATGCTCTCTCTTCAGGACTTGAGGCAGCAATGGATTCCCTAACACCTTGTGATTCCTCATAATGCTGATTAACTAGACCAATAATTAAACTTCTTAAATTGAATGGAGATCAGGGAGATGAAGGTGTGTATGAAATAATTATGCTGGTTTTACATTTGTAGCTTTCCTTATCTGCAAACCTTGTTTCCAATCTTAACTCTAAATCCATGGACTATGTGATTTTTTTTTCTAAAAGTTAGTGAAACGAGTTATGCAGTTTGACAGAGGCAGCTGTAGCAGCTGAATTCCATCTGCCTCATCAGCATTTCACAACTAAGTAATTTTTTCTCTTTTTTTTTTTTTTTTCTTCTTCATAGAGCATCTAGGCTTGATACCTCTAGGAGTGATGATTTTGGGAGAACTAGGCAAGTAATATTATTCTGTGATCTGAGAACTTTCACCAGCTTTCTGGTCCATTTAGTAATTTTCCTTTGTACTGCAAAATCCATGTATTGGAAATGAACAGCTCAACACTGCTGAACCACAAAATTCCTGAATGTCTCCTAAAATAGCCATGCTCCCCTCAGATTAAAAGTTAAGTGCTTCATAACAAGTAAATTAGCATCTGAAAGATATAGCCTTTGCTTAGTTAGCTTGTGGGAGGTGTGGAAGCTCTGTAGGTAATAGCTCAGATAAATTAAGGAACAACAGGAAAACTTTGCTGCCTGGTCCCACTGTATAAACACTGGGTGCTTAGCAGGACTTGTGAAATGAACTTTTGCAGTGTAGTATGAGGATGACATCTAAAGGTCTCCACTGGTGCAGGGTCACACTGTGCTGAGGACTCTGAATATAAAACCTGTGTAACAATGGAGCAGCAGGAATTAGCAAGATTATAAACTAAGTTATGAGGTGCTTATGTTAAACCTTCTTTGAAGTCAGAAGGATTTTAAGTGCAACAGTCCCTCGACTTGAAATTCAATTCTTTCAACCCTTACTGTTTGCTTCTTAAAGTAGCTATGACTATTGGGTCAGATAGTCTTTTTACGTGTTGGAGACAAAAGGCTTTGATTTAGCTGCTCACACAGAGTCCCTACAGGAGCCTAAATTGTAGATAATCCTTAAGCACCTATGCAGGAGCAGTGTGTTTCTCCTCTGATGCCATTACTGAAGTTCTAATGAATAAAGCATTTGGAGGCAATACCCTTGCAGCACCAAGTTTCATTCTGTTCCTTCTCAGTCAGCTCAGTAAAAGTCTTCCCACAGTGAATTCCCAGAAAGCCAGGCTTGAAAGTGGTGAGTTTGACTTCTTTACAGCAACAAGAATGACTTTGATAATCTGACCTGCAAAGGGATGAGCCATAGTTGACACACAAGAATGACCATGTAGATTGACAACACCTCTACATCTGCTGAATTGCAGAGGGCTGAGGTGGCCCCAGCCCAAATGCAGAAGCAGAGCTTCAGCTGCTGCTGAGGGCCCATAATTCCACCCAGGTGATGCTGGGCAAATGCACAGCTTTGTTTCTGGTTGTTTCAATATGCCCAACACACACCAGAGCCTCTGTACCTGTGCTGCAGCACAGCTGATCTCATTAGAAAATACCCAAATGTTTTGAACAAATGTATCTTTTTCCACTAAAGCAATATTTCCTGAAGAGGAAAAGAAAGTAAAAAGATGATAATAGATACTAAGTCAGAAAGCAAATTCCCCATTTACTGAATTTGTTCCTCATAGCTCTTAATCCATATTTCACACTGCATTAATTTGAAAAGGTTTTCAAGTGAAAGGTACAAATTTTTTTTTAGTATTAGAGAAAGATGTCCTAAACCAGGATGCTTTGGTTCACCCATCCAGCTAATGGAAGAGATTAGATTCCACTTGGATTGCTGTTGTGGGAGTACTGATGTACAGGAAATGTCCTGGTTCTGAAAGAGCTCTTTAGCCTAAAAAAAAGGATAACAAGAACCAGTGTCTGGAAGTGAAGACAAAGCTAAATTTGAAAAAAGGACATTTTGTATTAGCATGACGATGTAACTGCTGGAAAAATTCCCAAAGGAAATGACAGATTTTCCACTTTTTTGTCCTTAAAGGCAGCACAACTTTATGAAATAAATTTTATGATCACACACAAGTTTCTGGGCTAAACAATAACCATTTGTGAATTGGAATAATGAAGGACACCAAAGAGGACAAAATAGGGGAACAAATGTTTCATTTAGCATTTAAAGTCCTCCAGGTTTCTGAGGCTGCTCTTATACCTGGTCTGAGTAGGGCTGTAGGATGGCAGGATTCACTGTAATATATTATTTATTGTTACTGTATGTTTGCAATTTATTATTATTTATTTGCAATTAGAAAGACGATTGTTTTCATTTTAATAATCAGCAGCATATTGCATTTTTAGGGAACAGGGAATTACCTTGGAGGGACAATATATTCTCAGTGCAGTCATGTTTGACCTGGTAATGACATGGCCCTAAACAGGGGCTTCAGCTTAAGCTTTCTAAAGAAAGAGGTATCAGAGAAGAATTTCATTCCAGTTTGAAGTGAGATTACTTGGGTCGACTTCCAATATGACTGCTTTCTCTTTCTAAAGAACGTAAATCCTCTAACATTAGAACTGTCTTCTGCATTAAGAGTCAGGGATACTGTCAGCACAACTTTGCCAAGACTTTGTTTTCACTTCATCTCCATTTACTTTAACAAGATGCCATGCTGAAATAAGATGCATCCTGGTAATGTAGGATTTTACTATCTAACCCCCTGAATATTCTCCCTTCCTCGAAAAAACATCCTCTGATTTTCTGAAAGGAAAAGGCATTTCTCCTAGGAAATCAATAAACCTTAGAGGAGATAAAAACCATCGCTGCCTTTTTATTTTTTTTCAATTTAAATCCTATGAGAAATTCAAAGCCAAATGATTATGATCTGTTCTCAGGTTCCGTGAAGTTTATTTAAAAAAATGTTGTCTAGCTTCTTTCCACTGGGTTGTAGTAGAAAAATGAAAATCACAGTCTCGTATCAAGAGGGAAACTTGGCCCTAATTCAGCCCTGTATAAACAACTGCTTATGATACATTTGCTGAAAAATGATATATATGCTTAAATGTGTAGCTGAATCAGGACTTTCCCATGTCCCATTATAGATTACATTCAGCCTTTCTTCTCAAGCACAACTAGAGTTTGACTTGAGGGGATGGTTCAGCTCATATTTAACCCTTCCCTACATTCAAGATAATTAACTAAGATGCTTAAAACTCGTGGAAGCACCTCTCTCCTCTTGGCATGGGCAGCACGGGGTACAAATGTCCCCAGACTGCCCCCACCCCATTGTCCCCAGGCCCCTGGGGGTGTAACCACCTGTGTGCCAGCACTGGCAGAGAGGCAGGAACCCCTCTGGGATCAGCTTCCCAAGCCCCAGAGATACACAAACACCAGCAAACACCCAGTGCTGCTGATCCAAGGGAGGCTGGGAAGAGCTGCTGCTGCTCCTGGCACTCTCTTTGCCAAGCCAGCACTGCAAACCCTGCCTCTTCCCAAAAGAGGAGCCCTTGGAAACCACTTATCCCAGCCCCTTCCATCATAATCCTGTCTTATTAAGGAAGTTGCTATTTTACCTGTCTTCTGTAAGGATATGTGGTGATGAAATTTCTGTATTGAATTTCTGTATTCTTACCTCTCTATCTATCTCCACTAGAATAACAAAGATACAAAAGGTTAATGCTGGGAGATGAAGATTATGAAAATGATTGGCAACCAAACCCTCTCCATCTGATTTTATCTCACGGTCTCCCCCTCCTCTTTTCCCTGCTCGCTCTTGAGAGTGGAGCTCTGCCAATTATCAGGTATCAAACAAAACAGAAAGTAATCATGGAGATATGTTTATCTGCAGATTTCCTTGTATTGTTTTCTCTCTCTGTTCTCTGTACAAACCACCAGCAATTATTTTTTGCTGCTCTTTTCTGTCACTGTCTATCACTTTTTCACCAGTTTCACAATTAGTGCATCTGAAAGTCATGCAGGATGCTTCAGGTGCCACACAGAGAGCACTGAGCTCTCAAAAGTAAGGGTAGCAAACACACAGTGCAGGAAAAATATTACAAAATATGATTTCTTCAGTGACAAGTTTTGCTCACACTGTGAAATGAATGAACTCCTTTCTTCATTTTAGATAACATATTTTATGCTTAGAACTTCCCCACAGCACTCTCTGCCTGGTTCAGAATTTAGCTTATGGACATTTCATTTCTGTGACATGTATTTCCATTTAGAGCACATCACTTCCCCTCTTTAATTGTATTTTGAGTTGGCCACAGTGGAGCTGCAGCTCTGGTGCTCACTCCATGAGACCCAGTGCAGGATGAGCTGCATACAAGGGATGCATTGCCCAGCTGTCCCTAATTTCAGAGTCCAAGAATGAACTTCCCATGGGAATGAAATGGAGGAATTCATTTATTTCCACTTTCATCACCATCAAATTCACAGGACTGAGGAGAAGGGATGGCCTCCTATCCTCTTTTTTCAGTTAACCTCCTGTGAAGGCTTTTTTTGTTCCTGAAGAAAAGAATTTTCTTTTTCTTCTTCTTCTTCTTCTTCTTCTTCTTTCTTCTTTCTTCTTCTTCTTTCTTCTTTCTTCTTTCTTCTTTTTTTTCTTTCTTCTTTCTTCTTCCTTCTTCTTCTTCTTTCTTCTTCTTCTTCCTTCTTCTTCTTCTTCTTTCTTCTTCTTCTTCTTCTTCTTCTTCTTCTTCTTCTTCTTCTTCTTCTTCCTTCTTCTTCTTCTTTCTTCTTCTTCTTCTTCTTCTGCTTCTTCCTCTTCTTCTTCTTCTTCTTCTTCTTCCAGTCTCACTATTATTTTAAGATCTATGTGAGGGACAGTGCCTAAGAAACATTCCTTCATTTCCTCCAACCTATACATGACAATGGGAATAAAATGTGAATAAAGACCAAGGTCCAAGTAGGAGTATGGAGTAAATACATTTCCTCTGAGTAAGAAAGTCTGAGAGTGGATATGTTCTGAAGAAGCTTGGCTAATATTGCTGATATAACATGTAGAAGTAGATGGGTCATAAATCAATTTCATAGCTGTAGGAAAACTGCCTGGAAAAACCATCTAATGCAACCTTACAATGGCAAAATTTCACGAGAAACCTCAGGCAGCCCAGCTGTAACTTCATAAGAAAATTAGATGTCTGTGTTCCCTAAATCTGGCCTTTTGTCCAAACTTAAATTTACTACTTAAATTGTTCCTTCAATGTGACTTGGAAGCATAAAAGTGGATGCACACATTTTGATATTTCCTCAACAAGGAAAATTTACTTCTGTGCTGCTTGTATGTAGATGAAGATTTGATATTGAACATGTTTTTAGTAGAAAATTAACAATGTATTTGCAATGAACTTGGCTTTGTGAGGCACCTTACTGTACTAACACGGTGCTAGCAAAATTTATTTAGAAAAATGCAGTAGGCAAAAGGTCCTTTGCAAATTTACATGTTGAGACTCTTAGGTGTATTTGTTGTCCAAAAAATCTTAACCTAGAAGGTAGGAAGAGTGAAATGGATGGTATGTCTTTCAGAAAAAGCACATTTGTAATCTGCCAGCAGATTTACATGTAGTTTACTACGGTTGTATCTCCCACGTGAATTGCTAAATGTGAGGCTGAAGCAGCATTAGTTTATTAGTCAGCTAATATTATAATTAGCAGTGGAGATTTGTGTGGTCGCAACCATTACACCTCATTAACTAGAGTGTCACTGTGACACCACAGTCACCACTCCATCACACAGGGTGTTGGCACGTTGGAATACTCTGGAAAGGAGCAAATTCCTGGTAGCACCCTGGCATGGATAATGTGATTTAAGCTTATGTGATGTTCCCTGCTGACCCCAGGCTGTGGCAGGCTGCTCTGTAGGCACTGGCACTGTGCTCTCCATGCTTTCTGTTCTTGGAGGAATCAATTCCAAGCCAAGACAGAGTGCAAATTTGTGGGACTCCTTCAAATCTAAAGGCATCCTAACCAAGCTAACAAGCCACAGCCTGTCTGGATCCAGAATGACTTTTCTGATTCAAACCAAGCAGTTTGGGACCCAGGCTCACTGGAGTAAAGATGCTCAGGTTATGCCTGTACCAAGGGATTCAGGAGTTCTTTCCCAGTCTTGGTTCCATATCCTGATTGCATGGGCACTACCTTGAAAAGAAACATCCTTCTCTCCTCTCCCTTATTCCCCATGGCCATGTCAGTGCAGTCCAAGCCAACCAGCTCCAGAGGGAAGCTTAGATGTCCTGAGGCCACTCATAGCCTCAGTGTCCTGCACAGTTATCTTGGAGGTGGTCCTGGAAAAGAGCTTTGTTATCTTGGTTGTGATTCTTAGCAGGAACCAGGAAGATGTACTTTGATCTGTCGTGGTTGGGAATAATGATCCCAGCTCAGCCTGAGCTGGTTGGATGTAGAACTGTACAGTTGTGGTCCAGATCTCAGCCCAGCCAGTTCTCAAGAGAAGCACCTGTGTCAGCTCTAGATATATAGAGTGGCTTTTATTCTGAACAGGTTTTTAATTCAAGCTGGCACAGCCCAAAAATGAATGGCCTTATTTCTGTCCCTGGAAACAATGGAGCTGTATCTCCATGTGCTTCCTCAAAGAGCTCAGCTAGAGCTGAGTCAGCTCTGAAGTTCTTGCATGGAAAACCCAGAGGCCAGGTAGCCAAGAGCCAACAGCCCTCAGCAGTACTTTATCTTACACATGCATTTTTCAGGAGGGCAGGGATTCTGTTAAGTGTTGGCACTGTAAACCTCAGGAGAAGAACACCTTTGATGTCAGCTGAGTAAGCAACCAAATGACATCCTCTGGGAGAGCAGACCAAGTAGTTAAAAGCAGCAGGCATGAGGTGAAACCCAGGACAGCAATCCTCACATTAGCAATACAGGTGTTTTACAGGTCCAACTGTTCAGCTCTGCACACCTCCAGCTCCCACCGACATCATGGTGCAAATATTTGCAAAGGGTGGTGGGATTCTGTTTGTGATCATCTGAGATTCTGTGAGGGGGAGCTGACTGCTTTTTTTCAGAGGAAACAGAATAGTGCACAAGTCAGCTACTCTAATGAAAATGTTCAGCCTCACATCATAACAGGAATAAAAATCACTAGGAAATCATTAGTAGAACCCATGTTTCCATAAAGAAATGTTGACTCTTATACAGAAGGTATAAAACATTTACCTCTGGAGCAACACATATCCCAGTGGTCCAAGCTACTTTGCAGTCAGAGAAGAAACCACGGGGGAATGGTACATTGACCCAAATGGGAAAGTGGGTCACCAATAGTCCAGATTTTGAATTATTCTGAGGTTTCTCTGTTGAATTTTCCTATGTAAGATTATTTGTATATTTATACACACACACACACACACACATATATATATATGTATGTAAATTCTAACCCAGAAGAAAACCATCAAATCCTTTTCTGTGTGTGTAAAGTACACTGTTTTGTTTCCTTTCTGGCAAGGCTGTCACTTCCTTTGAGGAGCAGAAAGAGGGAACCCACACAGCATATGGTGAGAGTTGCCTGCATTGCTGTTCCCAAAGAAAGCTGTCTGGCTGTCCTAAAAAAAAAAGAGAGACAAAACATGTGAGGAGAAATGCTGCAGATTAGCACCAAGGATTACCTCAGACACCACAGGTTTTTTTTTTTTTTCTCAGAATATGTAATAAAGGCTCAACAAGACAAGATATTTAAACATATACTTAAAATAGTGAATATTCCTAAAATGACTCGATCCATTAAGGTCTGAGATTCTACATGCTAAATAACACAGTTATAGTAGAGATGCTGGTGCATTCATATTCCCAAGATACCTGGGGACCTCTGCCACAGCCTCAGTCTTAATCCTGACCTGGTTAGTGCTCATGACACCACCTTGGGCAGTGTCTCAACTACCCCTAAACCTTTTTGCCTCTTTAGGATCATCATCAGATTTATATGCAGTGCAAACGTACTTGAACAGGATTGCCCTGAGCAGTCTCCTTCAGGTGTGCTCCTTCAAAGGCTGTGATGAGCTGTGTTGGTTATGAATGGTTCCTGCCAAGAATATTTGCCAGCAGAACTTGTTTCCAGCCTCGCTGGTGGTCAAACTCCTGACAGGACACCAAGAAACCAAGAGCTTTGCAGCTTTAAATCAAATGCCATTGAAAATTATCAGCACCCTCCTTACCTCTGGTTAGCAAAAGCTCTTGGGAGCTATAGTTTAGTGACAGACAACAAGAGCTGTCAGAAGAGCCTTATTTCCTGCCCTTTCTCATTGCAACGACTCACCTGGTGACCACTGACCCTCTGATTTAAGTGTGGGAGTTGTTAATGTAGCAATTAGTGCAAGAGCTTAGAGCAGGGCAAGGTCTCTGCCTAACAGCGTGGATAGGGTACTTGAGAATTTTGCTTATCATTTAAGTGGATTTCCTCTGTGCTTGGTTTTCTTGGTTCTCAGGCAACCTTAGCTGCAAGTGCAGATTTAGATAAATTGTGGGGAACTACACATTTTCAGAGATGATTCATCTGATATATTTTAGATGTCTATTCTACAGTGAGATTATCATGTCTTAGAGTCCACTGAGTGACAGATGAGTTCTGCACTGACAAGAAAGTGAGCCTTTAGTGTAACTCACAGGGACATAACTCCACTGTAGCTATCTCCTGCTAGGCAGACGAATCCCATGCTAAATACCTGTCCCAGCAAAATCACTCAGTCTGAGTCCCAGGATTTTTGACTCAAGCCACATGTGAAAGGTGAATATGCCTTAAACCAACATTTTGGGATTCCTCTGCTTACATTTAAGTGATATTGCTGTCAATAGAAGGAGGGTTGTTTCATTTCATTAAGCAATTGAGTACCTGTTCTGCAGCTCTTATATCGGGGGAGAAAAGCAGTTGGGTATCTAAGCACGATAAATCAGTTTAATCACTCTACTTATCTTGGTATATGGAGTGGCTACAACAAAGAATTTGACTGATCATCTTTCTTCAGCTGTCAGCTGCTCTGGAGCAGTGGAAGATTTCTCTCCTTTACAAAGGGCTCTGCAGCTGCCAAATGTCTAAAGCAATTCAGGAACCTGTCATGGGCTGTCCTGTGAGTGAAGTCTCACTGCAGAGGGGAAGGAAATGAACTTATTTTGCTCTTTTAGTATGGATGTAATCAGCATCATTACCCAAGGGAATTGAGCTGTAAATCTCATGTCAGCTTCAAGGTTACTATCAACCAGAGGATTTCCTAGGGAGAGATGGGTTCGCTGCAATGAAGTATTTTGATTTACTACTGTTGTGTTACTTTTGACTGTGCAGCCCTGCAGCCACACAAGCTGTTACCTCAGTGGACATTTCCTGCCTGTGGCCCTTTAGGAAGGTGATTTGGAAGACCAGGACTGTGTGCACTGAAAATCCACACGCCAGAGGAGGGGCTGAAGTGTAGTGTTGGGGCTAGAGTGCTCAGCTGCAGCTCTACTTGGTCCCAAATCTGAATGAGAATGCATCTTCATGATACAGAAATTTCAGGATAAAACTCGGGGTGGCCCCTACTACACCTGCAATACCTTCTACTCTCCATCCCAGCCTGTGCACAGCAGTGAGCCAGCTTTCCACATGTCCTTGTAATGAGATTTAACCTGCAGTGTCCAGACAGTGACCAATGCCTCGATAATCTGGGCCAGAGTATTCCTTCATTCTGTCTCCTTTGCTCTGCCAGTTCTTTTGAAGAACAACCTACTTCTCCTGGGGCTCCTTCAAGTTTCTTCAGGAAGTCTGAAGTCAGATGTGCCTCCCTCCCACCTGTAGATGCCTGTCTGGGAGTGCGTGTGTGTCTTTCCCTCAGGTTCTCCTTTTCCATTCCTGCAGTTCTTCAGGGAGAGCTGTGGTCCCTTAGCAGCCCTAGGGCCACAACAGTCTGTCAACATCATCACAGCCAAGCAGAGTTCACCAGGAGACCTCACTCCTATTGGGTACAACCTTTCCCACTTCAGAGAGCCTTCAGCACTCCTCTGCCTTCTCTACCTGCTGCCTGCTAGCACAGTGACCTGATGAGAGATGCCTGGAGCTGACTCTTCCTCAGTCTTCAGGATGGGCTCATACACAGCTCCCAGGAAGGGCTCAACTTTTGTCACAACCTTTAAGCACAAGCTTAATGGTGGCAGACAGACTCAAACTCCTGTTAAAACTAAGTGCACCTTGGTGTTCCTTGTTATGTGATGGCTGGTCATGGATTACACTGAAATGGTGGTATTTCTGAAAGAAAACAGAGGTTTCTCCAGAAGTGCTACTCCCAAAAGCTGTATTTATTTTCTTACTCCCTTTCTCATGAGCCTGAAACCACACCTTTCAAAATGCCTTTCTGGTGAAGGTAGGAATTTCAGCACTCAGAGATGTTAGGGGCAGTGGTCTCATATTTACTGTAACAAACACTGAGGCACTCCACTGAGCACAGGCTGTGAGTGGCTACAGATGTAGAGAACACAGGACACGGTGACACTCTCTGTGGAACATGGTTTTACATCACAGATCAAAACACAGGACTGAACAATATAATCATTGTGCAACCAAAGGTGCTGTTAAGCAGAAAAGTCTCATGAAAGAGACATGGGGGGGTTTCATTTCCTATCCCAAGACTGCTGAGTGTGTTTCATCTCTAAGTATGAAATCTGGTTTATTTTACTAACAAATCTCAATCCCAAATTGGCAACAAGGCTTCAGATGTTCTTTCCCCTTCCCCTTTTCCATGCACATTGCCTTCCCTTTCTTTTTTTTTTTCCTCTCTGAATAACTTGAAAGTGAATACTCCTGTTTAAACACCTGTGATTGAATATTTTTCTGTCCAACTCAAATGAATCTATTCCCAGTGCATTATTTTACAGTCTGCCTTCAAATCTGTATACTTGCTGATGTTGAGTGGACATTACAGAATCCTCTGTTGGAATTTCTGCACATTTTCTAAATTCTCAGAGTAAATTATCACACTATTTAATAATAATAACAATAATAATAACAATAATAATAACAACAACAATAATAATAATAATTCCAAGAGAACAAATTTTGCCCTTGTTTTATTCCCATGTAAACCCATGGGCAAAATTTCAGTCACAATACTTCAAAGCAAGATCTGGATAACAAATTTTCAGTTTTGCAGAGCTCGCAGGACCAGACTTCTCTAATCTGAAGCTGGGCCCTAAGGCATATTTATGCTCATGGAGGTTCATCCTTGTGCAGTCAAATCATGTAAACTTCCATTTATAAATGATAGGATTTACACATGCAAGAGCTGTAGCTGTTCTTGTACATAAAAAGCTTGTAAAGGCACTTGCAATTATCCACAGGAATAGAGGGTCTCTTTTCTGGCCTGATGGCTTTTTCTACCATATTTGGGTGAGAAATAGATTTCAGCATGACTTTTGTATAACCCTTTTCATCATAACTGCATGACTCCTTCCACTGTCTTCAGCTGAGATGCTGACTGTGCACCTCAAGATCTTGGACTATTAGCTCTGCTCTCTCTCTAAAGGAAGTTTAACATCCTACAGTTAGGCTGAAAAATGGGTAGCATGCATGTTTCACTGTACCCTCCTAAGTTCAATTTCTGCAATATAAATTCAATTTCTACTACATAATGCAAGCCAATAAGACTAGAAACTGCTTTTGTAGAAAACCAGATAATAGCTTCTCCCTAGATTGCTTCTTGGCATAATAACCTTATTTGGTGGCATCTCATCACAAGACTGATGGGGCCATGCCTCTTTGTGGAGAATGGGTAATGAAGCACTGCAACAAGGCCCTGACATAGTTTAATTGGGAATAAAATGCATTTTATGCTAAGTCATAACATACAGGACTGGAAAGAGATTTGCAATGTAACACAGGTCCCTCTTTCCTTTCCTTTACTTTTTTTAGCATACAAATTAATTATCTGTAACATACAATTATAATAATTTGAAATCTAGTATATAACAGGCATGAACATAATTTAAATGAAGCCGAGCTGCAAAGTGACAGCAAGAAGTCTTAACTTTCATGGCCAAGTATAGTTATAACAGTCATCATGAACACATTTGTTTGAGTTCCTGGAGTCAGCACTATCCTAATATGGTTCCATACACCTGTATTAATTATTGATGATATTGAGCTAAACAAATATTGATTTGTCTTTTATCAATATAATTGCCTTTGGAAAGTTTGGGTTGCCTCTTGCACTGATGCCTTTACAGAGGTTGGATAGTGACAGTGCTGACCATGTCCAGTTTCTTCCTTTGGAGAGGATGTCTGGAGAGGCTGGAGCTGTCTAATTGTCTCCCATGCCCCCTTGGCCCGTGAAGGATCTGGATATTTGGCTCTTGCACTGCTAAATGGCCTGGCATCCTCTCAGTGTCCTGTGCAGTGCCTCAGACAGAATTTCACAACCCAAGCAGAAAGGTGTTTGCACCAGCTGGTAAGAGATCAGCAGGCAGATTGGTTCCTTAAATCCCATCCTCCCTATGGTGCAGGCACTTAATGCACCACTTTTCTCCATTCAGTATTAATTCCTAAGCTCTATTCTTTCCTTAAGAAATACAACAGAGATCTATACTGCCTTCCAAAGGAGGCTGCAGTAGGGCCAGACTTCTGTATCTCAGAATAATTCAGTAACCATAAAGGTGTTGGATAATTCAGTAACCATAAAAGTGTTGGATAATTCAGTAACCATAAAGGACCCAAATCACTTCTGAGAATATGAAAGCCTTTAGTGTTCACTGTAGACAGTGGGCAAGCCAGCATCCTCCTGCTTCTCCTCAACACTGCCAGAGAATGCCTAAACCAGCGCCTGCTTGAGCCATGCTGTTGGATCTAAAGGATCTTTATCCAAATGCTGTGGAGAAGCTGCAACAAGAGCAAATGAGAGTGACTCTCTTGGTTCCCAGCCCTCCTTCCCCTAAAGGAATTCCAATTTCACCTTTGGCCTCAGGGTAGGAGAGGCACCCATAACACCTACAGTAAAATAAAGCTGCACCCAGGACCACCAGGTCCTGGTGGAGTGGGTTAAGAAGCTGGTTGTTTCTGAAAGATGGAGATCATGTTCAAGATAGGTTTTCCAAAGAAATGCAACAACTGAAGGTGTTTTTCTGCAGGACAGCCTCAGCAAAGTGCCCATCAGCCCAGGGTGTGAGAGGCAGGTGGATAAACACAACCCTTCCCACGTCCTTCAGACACTTCTTACTCTCCCTCCATGAGAACTGGGATATTTGGGCAATGTTAGCATTCAAATTAAACATATTCCTTCTCTACCTTCCTGATGAAGTGAGAGGGCATCAGTGAGAGCTGAGGCTTTCTTTGGATCTAGTCTTGTGGGCCTCTCTCTGTAACTAGGGAAAAAAAGCTTTTTTGAGTGTAAACACACTGAAAATTGCAAGAAGCATAGCTAGATGTCATGGTAATTGGAACAATGACTCAGTTGGGCAGAATCAGATTCCAGGGAAATCTTCTTTCCAGAGAAAATCAATCTGAAGCAAAAATCAAATCAAAATCATGAAGGAAACAGAATTACAGTGGAGAAAATGCTAGTCCTCCACTTCCCCAAACCTATAAAAAGAATAAATTTGTTTGATACTCCACTGAAATTATATTGCCTTCTTATCAAACAAACTGAAGGAGAATGAAAAGGCAGTGGTTTTATTTATGCAATCTACATTTGTACCTGTTTGGGATTTTTAGTTGTGTGGAGGCTTGTTTTTTTGGTTTTTCTTTTTTTTTTCCCTTTTACTTTTTTTTTTTTTTTTTTTTTTTTTACTTTTTGTTTCCACAAAGGGTACAAGCCCAGCAAGAAAAATACCTTGAATTTCAATTTTTTGCTGAGATAAAAGACTGAGTCCTTGTGGTGTCAACTATTCTACTATTTATTTTTCTATTCAGAGACACTTCTAAATCGTAATTTCTGACTACCTGAGTTGACCTAAATCAGGTTGCTACATAAGTTTAGCCTTGTTTTTCTGTATCCTAATGACCTTTACAGCATAAAGAACTTCCTGTTTAGTCAACAGATTCTTCCCCATCCAATCAAGCTTACTGAGTTCACAGAAATGCTGGACATTGCACTCAAGCTGTCACAGATGACAGCTAAAAACTGCTTAGGTCTAAAATCTAAATTAAAAATAGTTCCAGTAGAAAACTTGAGAACTAGCCAAAGACAAACTGCAGTTCACATTTTCTAACCCACTCCACAACTACAAAGGTAGAACTCAGTAAGAATAAAAGCTTTGATTAATCTCTGGAGATCAAAATGGGTTGTACTTTGTCATGCAGAGAACAAGTACCTCACTTAACAACTTAATAGACTGAAATTAGGATCATCCACTTGTAGACTCACAATAAATCAATATCATCATCATCCATCTGGAATTATCATCTTCAGAAGAAAATAAATAGTGCTGACAAACATATGGTTTATCCTTCAACTCAGTTTGCTAAATATATAGATAAAAATATAAAGATAGAGATAGACATGATTGTGATGTAAATGCCTCTGTTAATGAGTATACATTGATCTGTTTATCTCAAAAACTTTCAGCAGGAACTGGGCATTTTTTTAGAGCAGATTGGATGGAGAATTAAGAGTCTCAGAGTTATTGTGAGATTCCTGTGAATAGCTGGTCTGGAAGAAAAAGGATGAGGACTGTAGCAGTTCCTTGCTGAGGAAAGGGATGCAGCATGAAGCCAAATTGTCCTGGAGAACCTAAGCCAAGAGCAACTGTTACAAACATACCTGCAGCAGAAAATGCTTCAGCTGAGCCTTGTCCTATCCTGGAGACCAGAAAACTCCATTCCTGAGAGCCCAGTTCCCATTTTCTTAATGTTTATGGTGTCTCTCACCTGAATTTCCCCATTTTGTTTTTCCACTAATGAGTTTTCTATTTTGGTTGTGCTGCATGGTATGAGATAAATACAGAAAAAATTAATTCCAAACAAGGGAAAGAAAAAAAGCATAATCTGGATGTAGATTCATGTTTGGGGTCTTTGGGTGGGAGGGTGTTGTTTGTTTGTTTTGGTTTTGGGGTTATTTTCAGTGAGCATCCCTTCTTGTTTTTTGTTTCACCAATTTTATTTTTCATGGTGGCATTCTTTTTTGACAATTTCTAATTCTTAGTTTAGGATCCTTGTTTGCAAAAACTTGGAAAAAACTCTTCAGTGTCAAATGGGTAAATGTTTTCACTTATTGCGGTCAATACCTTAAAACAAAAAGTAAGGGCAGTTGTGTTGATGATTCTGACACCAAAGGAATTTATGTGCTGAGTCACTCTTAACAGTCTTTGTCCATAAAACTCAGGTGAGCTGGGCACTCTGCTGATTCAGCTGAGCACTTTCAGCATCTGGATATTGTGAGATCCCATCTGCTCTGGACAAGGCATAGAAATCCTGATCCCTCTCCCTCCTCTGCCTTTTCCCATCCCATAGACCCATCCTGAGACAGCCTTACCAGAAGTTTTCCTGAGAAGAACATAAAACTAGGCCCAATGACTCTAAAACAACAACTGGAATCTAGTTCTTTTGCAAACAAACCTGCACTTGCAGAGATTGCCAGTGCTGGGTGCTGCTTCTGTCTAACTTTTAATGAAGAAAATGAGAGTTTTATATTTGTAATATCTTAATAACATACCCCCAAATCAGTCATACCCTGGTTAATTCTGAATGTAGCAGGTCAGCAAGAGCGCTCTAGTGGTTTAATTTATTTGTCAGATTAAGAATATATGTGTGTTGTTATGGAGCCTCCCATGTGTAGTGCCAGGTTAATGTGTTGGGCTTGACAGTAATGCTTCAGTCAATAGGTTTGTTTTTTTTTTTCATTTTGAATAACTCTTCACTAAAAAGATCAACTTAACTTCCCCCTCACCTCCCTAGACAGACTGTAATTAACACAGACCACAACCCCTAGGAGGTATTACAGCTTTAAGTACAAAAGACACAATGTTTTTTGGTTTAAAAACAAAAAAAACTCCCTGTATTCCTTCAATATTAGTTAGAATAAGGTAGTGCCTGCTTGTACTGCAAGCTTTTTCATCTTACTGATGAATTCTTTAGGATGGTATTCCTATGAAGCATCTGTCCTGATTTCAACTAGGAAAGAGAGTTTTCTTCCTTCTAGCAGGTATAGTGTTGTGTTTTGGATTGACTATCTGCTGTATCAACATCATTGTAGTAAAATCACCCCAAAAAATCAGGAATGAGCTTTGATGATAGAACCAGACAAATACATTAGTGATGGAACCATAGCTGGCTTCAGCCTGCAACAATCCAACACTTTGTGTGTGTATCAAAAGACAGGCAAGGTGATGGTGATTAATTGGGATGAGCTGGAAAATGCTGGACCTGAGTGTGACATCACAGCATGGAATAAGGGATGGATATTGTTCTGGTTTGGGCTGGGATAGAGTTATTTTTCCTCCTAATGGCTGGCACAGTGCTGTGTTTTGGATTCAATATGAGGATAATGCTGGTAACTGCACTGGATTTACATGGCAAGGGTTTGGTTGAGGAGACCAGAGACTGGTGGTGAACCAGAGATTGTGTGGTGAACTGACCAAACCCTCATTCCCTGTGCCTTTGTGACACTGTGGGGGAGGATGTAGGGAATTTGGGACTAAAGTTAAACCCAGGAAAAAGGGAGGGGTGGAAAGCAGGTGTTTTAAGACTTAATTTTTATTTCTCATTATCCCATTCTCTTTGGCTGGTAACCAATTATTTTCTCCAAGTCAAGTCTGTTCTGCCCATGATGGCGGCAACAGGTGAGTGATGATGTCACTTATTTTGTATATTCTAACTCTATCATCATTATTACTATTATTATTATGCTTTCTTGCTCTGTTCTATTAAAAGTGTATTTTTCTCATCTCAAGTGTTTTCTCACTGTTGCTCTTCCAATTCTCTCTCCCATCACTCTGCTGGGGGAGTGAGAAAGTGGCTGTGTGGTGTTTAGTTGCTGTCTGGGATTTGACTGTGTCATCACCATACTGCAAATTATTCCTCATTGATCTCTTATATGGAGGTGGAGGGAGAGCCTAGACACACACTGTGTTTCAAAGTAACTGGCTGTTAAATATTGATTCATTTAAGTTAACAAGCACCTTCTTGTCAAGCTTTCTCTAAGCTCCTGTGTGATTTTCACTTTTATTTAGAAATCCATATAGAAAAAACTTATTTCTGTAAATGGTTTGATAAAGACACCAGAAAAATCATGCAGGAGGAAAAAAAAATAATAGAAGGCACTTACACCTGCACAGCAACGCATGATTAGTTTTTCTGGTAACTGCCATAGCAATGATTGCCTCATTTGCTGCCCTTGACGCAGGGAGAATCTGTCACCTCAAAGGCTTTCTCCTATTAGTTCTCCTGGATGTATTTGTGGTGGGATATGCCATTTTGTTTTCCCCATGCAACTAAAATTAGTTCCCATGCAACGCCGCAATAAATACCCCTAGAGAGATAATATTGCCTGCCCTTAAAAACAAACAAAAAGAAAAACCCCAAACCCCAAAACAAGCAAGAAGTAAGCCATAGCTAAACCGTAACAGATGTAGAGGCTGGAATGCCCTTTTAAATGGGATATGTTATAATGTGTATTTTCAGGATTTGTACTACCAGGGTACCTTCAGATAAAATAGATTTTGTGCATATCTGATATCCCTTGGCTGGAGGCTTTACAGGCACCATTGACCCAGACTTAATTTGGGGGGCCTGAAAACACCACCTGATTGTGTTGAAGAAAAGGTTGACCTAAGGCACCATCTTGATTGCAAGCTCAGTTTTTAGGGGGCTCACAGATCTGACCCAGCCACGAGGCCCTTCCCTGAAGCTGGTTGGGTTGGATGAGCTGTTGTAACTCTCTGATCTGTTGTAACTTTCTGACCTGTTGTAACTCTCTGCTCACAGGTGGGAGGCACTGGGGTGAGATGGGGTTGCAGCTGAAGAGCAGAGGAGGGGGAGGATCCAGGAAAATAAACCTGGGTGAGTCTGAGCAAAGAGCTCTGAGGATGAGATGAAGGAGAGCATGTTCAGAGCCCCATTTAATCTAAATTCAGGCTGTAACTAATATGCTGCTAAAATCAGGCTTCAGTAGGAGACTGTGATCTATAAGATACACGAGAGTGTTTTGCTCTGTGTATAAAAAGCTAAATCTTGCTGCCAAAGCCTGTGCTTGAACTCTTCTGAGGCCAGCCCTGAAACTCTGGAGCTCCAGAAGGTTTTGTGAGAAATGAACCAGGGAATGCCAGAATTTTGTGGCTGATGTGAAATTGCTGTCTTCAGCTGCCTTACAGAGTCCACCTTTGAAATCAAATTCAGCCTCACAATACAGAGCAGGTGCTGCAGTCCTGTGTTAGAGGATTCCTCATCCCATCTTGTGCTGCAGAGCCACCAATCCTGCTCTGCTGGCTGCTTTGTCCAGGAGCAGGTGATAAGCAAAACTTACCCCAAACTGAGTACTCAAGGCTAAACCCTGCCCTCTGGTGCTCTGCTGCTGAAGGGGTAAAGAAAACCTGAAAAATCTTTATCATCTCTATCATCTTTATGTACAAAATTAATGTACCTCATTGACTCCTGATTTTTCTGTCCATTGGGCTGCAGCAGCAGTCAATGCAGCATTTCAGCAGATGAACTTGTTTTGCAAAGCAGAACATTGGTATTAGGGATGTCTGTAGCATTTCAGTTATGCTTTTTTGACATGTATCTCTGAGTACTTCCTGTGTTTGGGTTGGTTTTTTTTGCAAGCAAGGTAAAGTGCTTGAGAAGTGGTAGGATGGATTCCTGGGCAATCACTCCAAACCTTATGTGACAGTTTGAGAATTTCAGTGCCGTGTTGCTTCATGGGCCTGCTGCAGAGTTCTCTAGAAATGTGTTTTTAGGCTCTTTGACGTCTTCAGAGCTTGTGGTGGCCATGATGGGAACAGGACTCCAATATGGGGTCCCAGCCCAAGGCTTCAGCCAATTTTTTGGGTTGTTCCAAAGTGGGGTGAGGGATAAATGAGGGATAATGGATATTCCACCCCAGCTTGCCTCTTACCACCCACATCTGTATCAAACCTCCCCAACCAACCCAGCACCACTAGAGAGATACCACAAAAAGGGAACAAAGATTGATTGCTTTTGTGCAGCTCTTACTAGTTAATGTCACCTTCATCAGCTTATTTGTGTTTCTGTACACCTGGCTGTGGTTTTCAAATACTGGAGTTTATTTCAACATCAAATTACTTTTTTTTTTTTTTTTTTGGTGAAAGATGGAGGTTTGAACAGTGGGTCTTGGAAGACAACAGGCAGTCTTTACACAGAGTGAACAGGGGGTTTGGAATTGTCCCTAACAAATGGGCAGACAGCCATTCGTTAAAGACATTGTATTGATGTAGTTAAAAGAGAATATTTTGCAGAAAATTGTGCTGTCTTGGAGTTTGGGGTTGAAAAGGTTTTTGAATCACTTTGTTTTTTTAAACTTTCTCTTCCTTTTTGAGAACAGGAGAGTAAAGGGAGGGCAAAGTCTCTTCAAGCCAGAAGGGGCTGCCCAGTCAGAGGTGTGGGGAGCTGATCACACTGGGGGACTGTGGCATAGAGCACTGCACACTGGAGGGGCCTGCTGCAAGCTGATGGGTCATAGGATTTTCATCCTTTACCTTGATTTTCACTTCAGCCTGACCAAATAAACAGTTAGAAATGCAATTCAGAACTCAGAAGCTGCTACATGAGCTCTTCAGGAGCCTAATGCAAGTCTTCTTAAAAGCACCTGATTTTAGGGAGTGAAAGCTTACAGCTCAGCACTTTGTGAGAATCATAAAGGTCTTTGGGGTTTGTTGTCCAGTAACTGAAGCATTCAGAAGAAGTGATCTGGCTTCAAGAATCTTGCCTTGAAACATCTTTTTACTGTTCCTTTTCCATCTGAGCAAATACTTTCGTTGCCTCGGGGATACTGCGTGTCTGTGTTGTGCATCCTTCATGATAAAAAGTAGTTCACACAGAACTAAAGTGAAAACTAAGCCTGCTTGGGAATTTTCCATCAAAATTGGCCATTGAGAAATACTGTGTTTTCATCCCAGAAAGGGCAGTGTGGACTTCATCACCTCCTCAAAGGAAAAACACCCAATGGTTTTCTTAAACACTGGGGGAAGAGTTTAATATTTTTTGCTGAACAGTTTTAATGTTTTGATTAAAAAATATTGTTATCCCTTATAAAAATTCTTATTTGATGGATCCAAGCCTCCTTATCCTTCTCTGATGTCCATGATCCATTGGGGAACTGAAGACTCCATACTGGGTTTTCAGTGCTTCTCCAAAACAAAACTGTTCTAACAAAACAAGTGAGGAGCAACTGAGAAGTCCAGGGAAATGGATTGGATTACTTCTTGGATTACTGCTCCTATGAGCAACTCTGAGACAACCATTCCACCTACCCTTCATTTGTTTTATGAGATATTGTAGACCTTTTTATTTTTTTTTAATTCAATGTTTTTCAACTTTTATTTTTCCTTTTCAAAGATATTCCAAAGCAAAAAATCTCTCTTCAGTTTTCTCTAAAGAGAAACTTAAGTAGTATCTAGTAAACTTTTATTTTTTGTAGTTAGTATGGACTTTGTGCATTGTTTGGCAGCTGTCAGAAGTGGCCTTAACTTTCAAAAGACGTAAGTGGTGACCAGTGCAAGGGTCAGAGATGCTCTTTGAACGTGTCACCCAACACAGGCATGGCCAAAATGTTTCACTGTCTCTTGGTCAGCAGGACTATGGCATCACTTCCAAAACCCCTGTCATTTGTGTGCAGGTGAGCTTTAGCTAGATAGATGTCCTTCATTTTCAGTGCAGATGTACCAATCTTTCATCTGCTTCACACAGCTTGCTTCCTCTGCAAAGGTGAGATTTGAATAAAATTATTTCTCTTTGATTTATTAAATTAAAAGGGCTCATGTAGCCTTAATCTAGCCTGAAGAACATTTGATGGCAGGGTTTATTGGATGATTTTTCTTATGTTTATAATCTATATAAATTATGCAATATTTTTGTAACATGTCATGTATCATGATGTGATTTAATATCCCATATATATTCTGGTGCCTGAAAGTAATGTGGAGAGATGTCTTTGAAAGGCCATTAAGTATAAATAAATTAGAGTGAGAGCTAGAGTGGTGCTGATGAATAACATTCCTCGATAAGGAGACCTCGTGGACTAAATGGAATGAGTAAATTATTACTTAATAATGCCATGCTTAAAACATTCCTAATAGTTACAGCATTCACCTGGGAGTGTTCATGCATCTGGCCAAAGAACTACTTATCCAGCAGCTGCACAGCATAAAATAAAATGCAGTTCCAGAAGCAGGTACAAACCCCAGGAATACTAAAAAGAAAAACACCCTTAGAACCAAAACCGTAGATGTTCACCCTGGACAGGGGTTCTTCTGACCTTGTAAGCCCTGATTTCTCCACTGGGCAAGTTCAAAACTTTCAAGGAATGCAGCTTTAGTACCTCAGCTGGGACTTTCTGGTGCTCAGTGAAGTTAGAGCCTGTGGGACCTACAAAATATAGAAGTGAGGTTGGCTGTTTTCTAACTAACTTGGGTGTTTTGCTTCCACTAAATTCCTTTACCAAATCTAGCAGGTTGTCTGTGCCCCCAAGGGTGTTAGAGCAGCTGCTTGGCTGACCTGCAGCTGGAAGAAAATGTGGATGATCCAGGGAGCTGAAAGCACTCAATGCAGCTGAGCCAAAAGCAAAGCTTGGATCCCACATTCCATGCTTGTGCTCAAGTGCTTTTGAAAACACTTGCTCACAAATTATGACAGTGGGATGAGATAGGCAGGCAGGGAAAGGCAGGAGGAATATTGTGGGAGAGCAGAGGAGTCCAGTGTTGTAGAATTAATTGGTTTTTGCTTTTCAAGCTCTCTTTTACCATCACATCTTGGGGGAACAACAGGCTGGTTAAAAAAACGTTTGGAAACTGTTGGCTGATGAGGCAGGATGGACTCGGTTGAGATGAGAGCTGATGTGAGTTCACTGACAGAAACAAGACCAGAAAAGTGGGGAGTTTTTTGGCTCTCAAACCCTTCTGAGATTCTCACTGGGTCAACTTCTTTCAGAGATGGTTTTGCCACCAGTCAGGCCTGCAGGCTGCAGGGGGCTGCAGAGATGCCATGAACTGACTTTGAATGCACAGAACTAAAATTCATCCTTCTTGAGGAGAGGATATTGGACCAAACTGGGCTCTGTGCTGGCAGCAGCAGCTTGGGTAGGGTCATGATAGGGTCTGCTGAGCAAAGATTTCTCTTCATGATCAAGGTTTTGGGGCACTCAAAACACCTCTTTTTCCTGCCTGTTGACAAATCTGGAATCGTCATCTATGGAGATTTCTCTATTCTGGGGAGATTTAATGCTCCCATCAGTGTAACGCTACACTGACATTTTTCCCATCATTACCTTATCTTTGATTAACCTCCACTGTGGTAGCAATGAAAGGAAAGTGAGAGTGGAGACTGTCTCTGCAGTTTCACAGCACAGCCACAGGACACAGTGTGGGGCAGAGCAGGAATGGCCCCTGCTTTCCAGAGTTTTGCTCAGTCCACACCAGTCCCAGAGGCACAGCTGCAGCAGGAGATGCTCCTGTCTGCAGGTATCACTTTTCCATAGTTAGAAGAAAATTTGAGAGACCCCTGTGTGTGCTGGTGGACTTTCACCCATATTGCTGTAGTGGGGACTGAAAGCTCCTGTGAGCCTCCTGTAAATCCAACAATCAAACCAAACTCTGCATTAACTCTGTCCACTTGAGTGGATTCAAAAAGCTCAGTCAGGCTCCTGGCTATGACTAAACCATCTAATTATAGCCTTCCCGTGCTGTGCTTTTTGCATTCATTCCTGATCCATCATTGCATTGATTTTTGGAATTGTGTTCTTTAGCACTCCATGGTCTCAATTTTCACATCCTCCTTGTCTCCTGTGCTCTCGATTTCTCTGCCCTCACTGCATGTTTACTGCTCATCTTCCTGTTTTCCTTAAACCAGCCTTTTAACCACATTTCTCTTCTGAGGTGGAGAGCAAGGTGAACCTTGGTGGTTTCTGCAGTACCTTGAACTCTGTACAAATGCCAGTTCACATTTCAGTTTCTGTGTCCCTGTACTGTGGCTTTGACCTGTTCAAAATGGATGTGCTTTCCTGGTTACATCACAAGTGATGTCAAAAATTACTGAGTGATGAGGTGTTGGACTAATCTCAGTCTGCTTCCTACTGAAAATATTGGAGAAGGAAATCAGCAGGGTTGTGTCTTTGCCACGTTATTGAGAAAAACTCTAAACCTCTGGAGTTCAGAGAGCAGTGTCACCATGTCCCAGACAGCTCTAATTTAGATCAAAACAGGCTCCTGGGAAGAACTTAAAACATTAAGAAATATTTCAAAGGTCCTCATCTAAATCTAACCTGGAACTTGAAACTAGATGCATATAACAGTCTTGGCAGTCCTGTGTCTTTTCTTTGAGTTTTGTGACACTTGATATGTCTTCAAAAGATTCAGCTGTTGGAGTCAGGATAAATATGTAAAACTCTGGATTTCAGTTTTGATTTTCACTCAGCTTTACAGAGTTCATCTGCAAAGTATGAATTTGAAGAACTCAAAGAGTATTCCACACATTATTAAATTTTGTGACTAAATTTTGGCTTTAAAATTTTGTTTCATTTTTAAGTCTTATGTTATGATTGCATGGATTTCCTTGCATTCTTTTGCATAGCTTTAGCTCAGCTCCAAAGACAGATTACTAAATGTTCCCAAAAAGTATGACTGAGATTCCTTTCTAATACTCTTCTCAGCCAAGCTTATGTATAATCCTTTTCAAAGTGTAAAATGCCAAGGGATGTTTATATGCCACAGCTTATATGACAGCATATTGTTGTTCCTTCACACTTCACTAAACAGTCTACGAATACCAATCTATAAATCACTTACTTTTCTCACAGGCACTGGAAAACTCTGTGCTGTTTGTGGCATTGTCTGCTCTTTTCTAGATATGCAAGCCACTCCAGCTTAAAAAAACCCAACAGGCTGTAATGATTCCACTGTTGGTTTTCTGCAGCAGTTAGGGACCTGCACTGAAACAAGGGCACTGTAGGCTTGCACAGTTGTGTCCTGCCTTAGGGAAGTTGGAAGTAGATGGGCAGAGGTGGGATCTGGGGTGGCAAAGAAGGATTCCCCCAGGATCATGTAGAGAGGCCTTTGCAGAGTTTGAAATGGAATCAATTTCTCCCAAATTTCTGCACTTCCACCATGCATTCAGTAGTCTCCTTTCAAGAGCCAGTAAACATCAACATGCTTGCTCACATTTTTGAAAGCAAAAGGCTTTTTGTGTGAATGCTCCCTGATATCTCAGTTGGAAATTGCTCTTTCCTATAGAGAAGGGAGGTTCAGTGCCATAAGGTTTGTTTTGGTTTTAGGTGAGAACGGAGATGCCCATGAGTGGGACAGCCACTAAGTGGAAAAATGAGAGAGAACAGGAGAGCAGGCCAGAGCAGGTGTCTCTCTTGCCAGGGAATAAGACAAAATGTGCCCTGTAGTGAAAATAAACTCCCTGCCTGCTCTGTCTGGTTACAGGATGGAGAGGACTCTTCTGCTCAAAAGGGGCAGTGGAGTGGTAGAAACTGATAAACCCAGTGAGACAACACTCCCATGATCCATCTGTGTAATGCAAAATAACTTTTTTTGTGAGAAACAGAGAAAAGAGTGCAGATATTTCACCTGCTCCATATAGTGGCCAGAAGGGTTTGCCATGGATTTGAAATCTCTTTGGGCAGTTTTGCTTGCCTACCTCTCTTTTTTTTTTTCCCTGAATTTCTTATGCTCATTTGTACAATTGCAAATAAGTCCAGGGAGTTCTGCATGTCTCTGTGCAACAAATCATGCTGAGAGAGTATAATAATGCCAGGCCCCATCAAACATGCAACTCAAAGTCTATAATTGGATTTATTAGCAGACATTTTGCTTGGGAAGGTATGAAAACCAAACCACTTGAATGGAACAGTCAGAGTAGGAAACTTAAAATTTCTATTAGTGTGAAAAAGTAAAAGCCATCATAGAGCTGTAGCAGGGAATAGTGATGATGTGGTGCTTGGGGCTGAGCATGCTTGATAGATCAGCCAGGGTGCCAGCACTCAGTGCCCACTGAGATTGGTGAGACACTTGTCCCTGAGGGGGACTCAGTGGCAGCACTCTGAGCTAAAGAGGAGCTGACACTGCAGGATTAAGGAGCAGAGTTGGTCATTACAACAGGACAGCTGCCTGAGGAGGGGAGGCTGACCCTGACAAGGTGGTTTGTGCCTCGAGGGACTTGTTTCTCTGATAAAACCAGTCCTTAGATGGCCACTCTCATCTCAAAACCAGTGTGCCCTGCTGACAGGGAGGGATGTTTGACCACACTGGGTGCCACTGGGTCCTCTCTCCAGAGTCCAAGCTGAAGCCAAGTGCCTCTAACTAAATTTACCTTTTAACTGCACTTAATTCTGCTGTCAGCCTCCATGGCAGGCTCTTTACATCTATTTTAGCCACAAGGCTAAAGGATGCAGCCAGTTAGAGGTGGGCTATTTGCCCTTCAGAAAAGAAGGAGCTGTGCTTCTCCAAAGCAGCATGGGCTCTGGGACAAGACAAACAATAATTTCTGTTCTTTCTGCAACCAGAAAGGGTATTATTTATTTAAAGGTTTTAAAGTATGCTGTAGGAACTTAAAAACACTTGAAACAACCTATTTGGATAGATTAATCCCAAGACAGAAGAAACCCTGATTTGATGAGATGGAGAGTGGATCCTTCTAGCCATTGCTATCCAGATCTTCTTACTCAAACTTATAGTATGTTGGTTTTTTTTTTTTCTTTTTTTTTTTCTTTTTTTTTTTTCTTTTGCTACTCTGAGAACTGAATTTAACCATACTTTTGTTGCAGTAAAAGAGGAGGTGGTGTCTGACCTCATGGGCTGAAGTGGAGGGGTAGACTGGGGATAAGAGAAATATCCCAATAATGATATCCCAAACATGGATATTTTACAGGGTTTTTTTTGTTTTTTTTTTTTGTTTAAAAACCCCCACAAACTTAATGCACCATTTTTTTTTTTAACCAGCAAAGCGAGTTGCTTGTGCAGCTCTTACTTAACTAAAACGAAAAAAAGCCAGAACCTAAACCCTGAACTCTAGCACACCTGGAAAAGGAGTTGCTCAAAGCAGTAAGACCCAAATCCTTCAGCTTGGCCGTAAAGGAAACATCTGCCCAGCATTTCTTTCGCTGCGAAGAGCTGAGGACTCGCTACCCCGAGCACCAGCGGGTCAAACCCCAGCTCTGCGGGGACCCTTGGCATCTTTAACGCGATTTCCCACTGCCCACGCGGGGGTGGGGGATTAAATAAACTGATGCCGAAGGAGTGAGCGGTGCCGGGGGCGAGGGACCGCCGGGGTGGGGAGCGGAGCCGGGCCATCCCTGCCACCCCTGCCATCCCTGCCATCCCTGCCATCCCTGCCATCCCTGTCATCCCTGCCATCCCTGCCATCCCTGCCAGCCCCACCATCCCTGCCATCCCTGCCATCCCCATCATCCCTGCCATCCCTGCCATCCCTGCCACCCCTGCCATCCCTGCCACCCCTGCCACCCCTGCCATCCCTGCCACCCCTGCCATCCCTGCCATCCCTGCCAGCCCTGCCATCCCTGCCACCGCTGCCATCCCTGCCATCCCTGCCATCCCTGCCACCCCTGCCACCCCTGCCATCCCTGCCATCCCTGCCATCCCTGCCAGCCCCGCCAGCCCTGCCACCCCTGCCATCCCTGCCATCCCTGCCATCCCTGCCATCCCTGCCAGCCCCGCCAGCCCTGCCACCCCTGCCATCCCTGCCAGCCCTGCCAGCCCTGTCAGCCCTGCCATCCTGCCATCCCTGCCACCCCTGTCAGCCCTGCCACCCCTGTCAGCCCTGCCACCCCTGCCACCCCTGCCATCCCTGCCATCCCTGCCATCCCTGCCACCCCTGCCACTCCTGCCATCCCTGCCACCCCTGCCATCCCTGTCAGCCCCACCATCCCTGCCAGCCCCACCATCCCTGCCATCCCTGCCATCCTTGCCATCCCTGCCACCCCTGCCATCCCTGCCATCCCTGCCATCCCTGCCAGCCCCACCAGCCCCACCAGCCCCGCCAGCCCTCCCCGCTGCCGCGGCGGCCTCGGAGGGCGGGGGGCGGGCAGAGCCGGGCTCGCCTCTCCTCTGCTTTGGAGGGCGGGGGAGGAAAGCGGTGCCGGGGCCGGGGGGGGCTGTTTCGGGTTTTGTTTTGGAGCCGGGAAGCCGGGAGCGCCGCCAACGCGCAGCCCCCGGCGGACGGGGGCAGAGTCGCGGTGCGGGGCGACATCCCGGTTACAGAGCGACATCCCGGTGCGGGGCGACAATCCCGGCACGGGGTGACATCCCGGTACGGAGCGACATCCCGGTGTGGGGTGACATCCCGGTGCGGGGAGACATCCCGGTGCGCAGCGACAATCCCGGTGCGGGCACAGCCCGTCCTGCCCTGCCTGCTGCCAGCCTCCCTCCGCCGCTCCTCGGGGAGTCGGAGCCCAACTTTCCAGCATGAACCAGACGGCCGGAGTGAGCAACCACGTCCGCTGCTCCGGCAAGGGCTCCAAGGTAAGACCGGCCGGGTTCGGCCCCGCGGGGAGCGGGGCTCTCTGGGGTGCCTGGCGGCGGCGATGCCCGGTCCCCCCGTCCCCCGCTCCCGGTCCGCAACCCTACAGCTGAGAGCGCGTCCCCCCTGCGCTCCCCGCTTGCCCATCACTTGGCGAAGTTCAGCATCTCTGCCCGGCTCCCGCAGCCGCCCGGGGTGTGGAGCCGCCTCCCCGCAGGGTGCTGGGGCAGGGAGGGCTCGGGATGCAGCTCTGGAGGGCTCTGGGTCCCTCCGAGCAGGGGTGACCCCTTCGGGCTCCCACCCGGGCGGGTGTTGGACCGGGCGCTCAGGGCGCTGCGGCCTCTCAGCATCGAGTGCTGGGACGGGTCGGAACTGGTGCACCTGGCTTCAAACGGGATAAAACGCTTTGGAGGTAAGGGTTTGTGGTGGAGTGAAAGGTGGGATCAGGTACAGCTTTATCCGCTGCTTTTGCTTCTTGCCACGGTGTGTTTGCATAGCCAGCATTAAAAAGAAATAACTGAGATAAAACACGGTGTTGTGCACCCTGCTGAATTCAGTAGAAATGTAACTGGGTGCTCATACCTGATCCAGGTCAAATTTGCATTAACCTTTCTTAGGTAGTGATGAACGTAGCCCTTACATCTAAACAAGTAGATATTGCAGAGTATCAATGCAGTAAAGTCAGATGCATGTGCCCTCTCACAGGCAGTTCTGTTGATGTTGTTCTTCTGCAACTCTTTGAAGTGTTTCTCTGTGTTTGTGTTTCTCTGTTACGGTGGACACACCACCCTCCCCAACACTTTACCTGCTTTTTGGGGCTAGTATTTGGTAGAGAGAGAGATATGATATATATCCTATAATACCTAATGGGATGCACCTTAAAGAAGTGCAAAATTTACGTTTCACCAGATATGGTGCCATGCTAACTTTTTTTTTGTTCTACTTTTACCTCTTAATACTGGTGTCCTGTCCCATCCTCCAGGCTTAGTGTCGTGGTGCTGTTTGAGATGCTGGTTTTGCTGCTCACCTGGTTGCATACTTCATGTCTAGTGAGTGCACACCTGACCCTACAAACTCTTAGGCACACAGATTCACTTTATACCTCCCCTTCCGTGAAGTGAATACAGTTGTTCCTCCTTTTTAGTCTTTTTAGGATTAAACCCACTAATCATAAGGCTATGTGAGTATTAAAAGATGCAACATGATGAGGGCTGTGGAAGTAAACAAACAGATTAGATGAGTCTGCTGAAATTATTTACTTAGCTCCATGACTAATCATATATTTGAAGTTGAACCCGTACCTAAGCTCTTTGCGTAATTCAAGGGCCCTAAATAAAATGTCCTCTGGGTCTTGCCTGCAATTTCAATGTTGGGCCTCTTCCTTTGCGCTTTCTGGTTTTCTCTGAGTTTTGGGTTGAACAGCTAAGGTTATGGCATATCAGTAATAATTTATTGCATCAAGCTGCTGACCTAATACTTTAATGCAGAAGAAAGAGATGGGGCTCAAATGTATATATTCTTAGCACATGATAATTGATACATTTTTATTTGCCTTGAAGGCATTTTCATCTCATTTTCAAATGCTGTAGGATCTGGGTATATTTTCCATTAGAAATAATTTTTTTTTCCAAGTCATAAGACTGAAATGATTGGTGATTTCAGGATTTAATTAAAACACAGAAAGCTCCATGCATGACTGATTTAGTTTCAAGGAAACCTTGCAGAGTTCAGAAACAAGAGTTTATCAAATGGGGCTGAAAAATCAAGCAACTGATTGGTAAGAGGTCTCTGATGGAGCAGGCAAGAGGCAGAATAGCCAAGTTTTTTTGTGACTCTGACTTCTAAACCATAGAAATTAGAAATGCTAGTGAGATATTTAATATCCGTGCTTCATTTGTCTGTTTGGTTTTTTTTTCTGAACAACAAACAAACAAAACTTCAGTGAAAAATAAAACAACAGAACCACAAACAGGATTTATCTGACTTTCCTAATCTCCTAACTTTTGAACTTGCAGCCAATTTTAACCAAAATTGACAGAATAAGAGTAATGTTGTGTCATCTTGCTACAAGTATCATGAAAATCAATTTCTTGATACAGAAGGATTATTCAATACCTGAGTAAAGGAAGAAGCAGGAAGTAAAGGAAGCCTGTCCCAACACCTCAGTCAGCACATGGCTGTTACAACAGAGTCTGTCCTTTGCCCATCACAGGCTGTGCAAAGATTGGGAGGGCATGGGAGAAAGGAGGGAGCACAGAAGGAACTTCCAGAACTGGAAGTTTATGAAGGCAAAGAGGCAGCTGTGGGTGAGGGCTAGGGTCTTCCCAAGGGGGAGTGTGTTGAGTAAATAATTTGTCATAAATCACTTTGTTGTCACAGCTGATGAAACAACCTGTTAGGGCCTTTTTTTTTTCATCTCTCCCAAAAAAGTTGTTGTGTTGTGTCAACTCAAAAGCCAGCTCAGGGAGGTAAGGTCACTCTTCTTTCTGGCTTCTCCTGATCTTCCCTCTTGCTGGGCAATGAGCACTTAGACTTCACATTTCTTTTTGCAAAGATTTACAGCTTTGCTCAGTTGTGGTGAGCAAGGGAGGTAGCATTTCAAAGGAGGGATACAATTAAAGCCCTTAAGTAGATAGGCTTGATTGTAACTCCAAACTCTAGTAATGCATGCCCACTAAAAGGTGTATATATTTTTAACATTTCTATGTAATGTTTTTTAGCTGTTTCTAACCGAGAGCTAGAAGCTCTAAGCCACTTGTGAGTGCTATTGAAAGACTGATTTATTGTCTAGAGAGAACTATTTTTGAGAAATAGTTTGTGTACATACAGCTTCTAATGCTCTTTTTTCTTGCCTATGACTAATCCCTTTGCCTTTCCTAAGACAATTTGTGGGAGGAGAGCAAGAGGATTCACCCCAATGCTGTAATGAAAAGCCATGTCACAGGAAGATTTCTGCAGTGTTGGGGTGGCTGGGGTGGTGAGCAGCCCAAGTCTGTACCAAGGCTCTCTTGTGTGGGCTGGGAGCAGGCTTTAACTCTGCTAAAGGAAGTGCACCTCACTGCAAAGTCACTCACATCCTGCCAGAGGAATTTGAGGGTCCAAGCTGTCACATTTAGACAGATTTCTTGAAGCAATTAATGAGGGCTAAGTCCATATGGGGATTCAGGCTTTTTCAACACTGCATGTTGCAGCTCCTGGCTTTTGGCTTTATTCAGCAATCCAAAGCCCAAAACCAGCCAATACAGGACACAGAAATTGTGCCTTGAATTTAGCTTCTTTTCTTAAATTAATACCAAGGAAGACACTGTGAGAAGACACTTTGTTTCATGTTGGGACTCCCAAATTCCTCTGGCTTCAGGGAGGAAAATCTATAGAAATCATTTGGAGTCATTTCTTCATCTCAGGACCATCCCCATCCTCACCTAGTGAGAAAGGAGGTGTCCTGTGGTGCAGGATTTGTGGATCTGATATTGTTCTAAGTGTTGATGAGGATTCAGAGACCCACCAGCTTCCATCCTTCTGGGGACTGTTGTACCCATCAGGAGACAGGCTGCTCCACAGCAGGAGCCCTCCCAGCTCTGCTTTTGGAGAAGGGGCAGAGCAGAGTTCAGGGCTGTTCCTCAGAGTGGGTAAGATGGAAACTCACAGAGCCTCCTGGAGACAGGGGGAATACATTGTCTCTTTATTTTGGCTGAAAATGCCTTTAGCCAAACCATTGGCTGACACACACAATTTGGATGGCATGGTCTAAACCCCCAGCTCTGTACAGCAACCTCAGCAGTACATTAGGATTTGTTATTTGGCACAACCCTGCTGCTCTTCAGTCTCTTCTGACTTCTCCCTGACTGTTTTTGAACAATTGCAGCTGTTTTAGCTGTTTTGTGTGGAGCTCAGTCTTGGATGTGGTCAGTGCACATCTTCTGGGTCAGGTCACCCGAGTCTGATCCCCATCGTGCTGTGAGATGTCAGTCCAGCTCCTTTGCCATCCTCATATGCAGCTTATGGCACCACTGATAAATACCCAGCCTGATTATGTGTTTGAAGGGTAGATTATGTGCCTATTAGGCATTTATATCTTCATTCTGTGCAGCTAGGCTTTAACCTCTTCCTCATTCCAATCCTGTTTTGTGGGTGGGAGACAAGTGTTTTCTTTCCTCATCAGCAGTGATGAGAGTCCCTGCATGGTAAAATGAGAAAAAGTTGCACTAAACCTGAGCAAATGGGGCTTGTTTCCATCATGGATTTTGTTGGTGTCAATACATGTCACATTTTGGACTGTAGCAAATACTGAAAACCACCTTTCTTCTCTCAGCATTAATTAGGTAAGCATTAAAAAAAGCTTGGTGAAAAAAAGTTAGGACATCCTCCTGAGCAGCCATAACCTCAATTCTAATCAGTAATAATGAATGCTCATGAATAACAACAAATCATTTGGACAGATTTTTTTTCCTTTTCTTTTAAAGGAGAAACAATTGTCCTAATTAGCAGTATTGGTATGAAAGAATGCAGGTATGAAAACAACTCAATGCAGTAATGTAAAGTGTTTGTTAAAGTAAAGCACACTAAATTAAGCTGAACTGAAAGTGCAGTTATGATTGTACCCCTGGTTGCTCTCTCTCATTGTTTTGAAAAGAACAAATTTAACTCATGAGGAAAAACAAGCTGCTGATGTAGGGTATTCTGGCTGCCCTGATCTAAAAGGACAGTGCAACATTTGTACAGCTGTGGGCAAGACGTCCATAATGTCCTTTTAAACAGATTATGAGGGAGTGTGTTTTTATAGTTTATTCCTTAAACGATTAATAAGAGATTATTGCATCTACACTGGGTAAATCTAATTATCTTCTCTTTTATATGAGCTATTCACCTCACATGAATTCCACTGATTTCAATTGAATTACTGCTTATTTATGTTGGTTTAATTGCAGAGAGGTTCAATACCTCCAAAGTTATGGAAGCAATAGAGGCACAGCATTTCTAGGACTCTTGGATGCAAAAAATTAAGATAAGGAGGCTGTGCTGGCTCCTCTGTACTATTTCTGAAGCAGAAACAAGCTCAGCTTTACGTGCACATTGTATTTTACTGTGACTGGTAAGTTACCCTCCATGAGCACAGCTAAGCAGTGTATTTTTGAGTTTCCTAATTTTAATGCTCTAGTGGGAATGCAAGGTCAAATTCCACACCTAGTCAGTATTAAAGTAGGACTTGATGTAGCTGCCAGGGCTTTAAAACATGATTGGTCAGCTATCTCCAAAAGTCCCTTAGAAATTACACTTCCATCTAAAAACATCAGCCTTTCAGAGTAGTCTAATATAGCATTGCATAAGAAAAACAGACAAGATCAATGCCCCATCCTGCTGGATGCTGTGACCCCACCCAGACAGAAATGGCTTGGCCTTCAGTGTGTTTATGGTTTAAGTTGACAATAAGAAGCAAAAATCTGGAGAATGGTTTTGCAGGCAGTGAAGTGCCAGGAGTAAACCACCAAAAAATTTCAGACTAGATAGAGATGATAGACTAAAGCTGAGCTTTTCTGCCACAGAAAATAAGGAAATGCTAATCATTGTCCATTGAAGAGCCAGCAGGCTCATCACCATGTTCTCCCCATATCCCACCAGCAGATCCCTCTCTATGAAGCATGTTATCCCTTGCCCAGGGTAGGTGTCAGCAGGAAAAACCTGTGGGCAAAGGAGAGAAAACTGTATACTTGGATCCTCTGTCCATTAGGGATCCAGATATTAGTTTGGGTCCTTCAAGAACAAGGTTTCATTTTGCACAAGCAGTGGAAATGTGTCGTGTTGATTTAGGTCTTTCCCCTGTACCAATTTGTACAGAAGATCTTCTATCTTCTACATCCTTTGGGAGGAACTTTCACAAAGCTGCTGAGGCAAAACCCATCAAAACTTTAAGTGGTGAACTCTAAATCACAAAGACGTGCCAAGGAACTTAAGGGGAAGTCTTTGAAACTGTTTTTTATTACATTCTCTGACTTTCTTGTAAACTGTAAGTCCAGTGGACACTATCTGGTACAGAATTTAGTGAGAGATGTTCTGCTTCTGTTGACGTAAATGGAAAGATGATTTTAGGAATTTCTACAGTCTTAAGCAGTGCAGCCCTAAGGATTTTAGGAGTAACAGCTGTGGGAACTTCTTGATTTGATCTTCCTATTATTTCAGACAGTGAAATCTGCTCTCTCTATAATTCTACCTGTAAACCTGATGGCTTTTGGCAGTTAATTCCAGCCGTGTTCCCTGGAGCGCTTCCTGCGACTGTCTGAGTGTCAGCTGTCTCATAAAAGTCCCCTTAGCAGGGAGTTTGGCAAGAAGAATGATGGTGGGTCAGGACCAGAAATTTCAGTGGAAGGCTCAAACACCCCTTTGAAGGATGGGAAGACAAAGGGAGATGGCCAGGCTGGCACTGTCAATGCCCTGAGTGATCAGAAAATCTCCTGGCAGGGGTTGTGCTTTCCCTGACTGGAGGGAATCCAACCACAGGATGCGACCTGAGGAACAGCAGGCTCCTCTAGCCCTGGTGCCGATGGATATTTTGGGTGATGAGGAGCAAAAGGAGCTGTGGTTTTTGTAGTCTTGAGCAAATATGCACCAGCAAGGGTGTACTTTGCCTACAACAGCTGTTATTTTAGGGGCTGGAGAAAGACTGTTCCTCCCCCACGAAATATTTGCCTGGAGCGTTATGGAAGGGCTGTGTGGAACTCCAGGGGTTTCCAGCAGTGCATGGGATGTCGTGCTCTGTATCCCTGCAGTGTCCTCAGGCACAGGAAGCCCTGAGCCCTGAATCTGAATCAGTTCTGGGCATCAGCGGTGACAGAACCATCCCTGATTATTTGTGGGTGCTGCTCTGCCTCTGTTCTTCATCTTTAATGAGAGCTGAACACACCATAAAATTTTATTGGGTGTTTATGCTAACAAAATTAACTAACAGTTGGTGCTTTAAAAATGCAGCCAGAGCTCTGAGCACTATAACTGGGAATCTGCAATGGGTTTTTAACTGGTGTAGGACAGAGCAAATGTGTGAGTGCCAGTGTAATTTAACAGCAAACCACTTTATATTAACTTTTTATTGACCAGAACTGATTAATTGAAATTTCCAAAATAAATCTTAGCACGATATGTGCTTAAACAAATTCAGACATTAGGTAGCTGGAAGCTCTGTCAAAATTGTGGGGTTAATTTATAATACCAAGACTAATGGGCTGATAATCAAAATAAATTAGCTTAGCCACTTCAGTACTTCAATGCTTAAATCAAATCATAGGAAGAAGATTTATTTTAGCATTTAGATTATTGTGTTTCCCAATAAAATAGATATAATATCATGCTGTGAATGCTGTATGGATTACTTGAGGCCACGATTTCAATGGGAGTACAAAGGACCTCTAGGCTACAGAAAAAAAAAAGAAAAGAAAAGGGATTATCTTCAGACTCAATTTCTTGCTCAGTAGAATGTATTTGGCTTATTTCTATATCAGCACTGTTAAATAAACCTTAACACTTCGGAAAGTGATTTGGCTTCATTCATTTATTTATTTATTGCTTTTCTTATTTTCATGCAGTTTGCCCATGCCTAGTATGGAGAATTTGATGTTTATGATCTTTGCATTATACTGGGGAATTTTATGCTGCTTTTAAAATAAACAGATTAACATGCTGGGATTTTGTTTTATTTCATTTTTTAAATCAGTGAAATAGTTTGATTATCGGGTAGCACTGATTTACCCCATATTTATCTGGGTATAGTCAAGGATGATTTGCATTTCAGGCATTTACATAAATAAAATTTGGCTGAAACACTTGAGGGGAATGTCCTGATTGCTGCATTAAGCCCTGAGTTACTTTGGGATAACACCTGAGTGGTTTAAGCTTTACATTTTCACGTTGCTATGTTATCATAACTGGTAGGTGATTTTCAAGGCCAGACACTGCTGCCATCAAGAAAAAAATCTTCTCTAACCTGCTTTTAACCTGCCAGAGTAAGCATGGTCTTGGGGATCTGATGTGAACTCACAGAAGTCAGCAGTAGTTCCACCTCACTGAGACTGGGACAAAAGTTCTGCTCATGCTTTAGTTTTTTAGTGAAAGTAAGGATGAGCACTTGCCTTAGGTCTGTGAGCCCTTTGGTGGAGGAGGACAGCTTTGTAATCCACTCAGTGGGGTTCCTGTCTTTATTTTTGGCCTTGTTACTCTGCTTAAAATCTGAGAATTTAACAAATTTTGGTGCCATTCATTCCTTGGAATGAAGGATAAAAGGTAGAGTAGGGACAGAGACATAGTTGTTTGCACAGGCCCTGCTCCAAACATGTAATCCAAACCTTGCTCCAAAATACAGCCCTGGAGAGAAGGGTACCCAAAAGACAGGGTTGTGTTGCAGGCATGGAGCACATGGAGGACAAGCAGGGACCACATCAATTTTTCAGCAGACTTGAAAGGAAGGCTGTTAAAATTATAAAACCTTGGGTAATTTAAAAAGAGAGCATGCACAGCTCTCCTAGGTGTCATGTCTTCAGCTAGGCAGAATAAAATACACAAAGGCAGGGCTTGTCCTTCCTGAGAGCCCCAGGGAGAAGCTTGGGCTCTGGCAAAGATGATGGGCACTGGGGCCCTCTCAGCTCTGCTGGCAAAGTGATAAAGGACATCAACATTTTGAAATCAGCTGATTTTCTTATTTGCAGATGGCAACTAAAATTCAGATGCTAGGAAGAGGCTGAAATTATGGCCGACAGATGTGTGCTGCTGGCAATTTACTGCTGCTCAGGACAGCAGATACACCATGCAACTTCTTTTTTTTTTTTTTATGTATTAGTTTATGCTTCTAGACTTTTGACTATGCTTGGACTTTCCCTTAGCATCACCATCCTAGTTTGCAGATTTTTAGTGCAGTTTTATATTCAAGTCCAATTTTGCTAGATAATGACCTCACACAGAGCCTTTGCCTCTGCTTTAACTACCTCTCCTAAGTGGAGGATCAGAGAGTTTTTCATAGGTTACAAGTCCAGGAAAGGGCCAGCAGCAGGGACTAACATCAGTGTTATTTCTATTGCAGCACTCCACAGGGATGCTGGTTGCATATTGGGATTCAATTGAACAAGGGGCTCTCCATCCAGATAGCAGAATACTGCTTCCTACATCAGAGAGCTCAGATTTATGGTCATCCCTCAAGCTTAGGACTTTATTCTCCCCTTTATACTCAGTGCTCAGCTGTGGTGTCTGTGTGTGAGCTCACTGGTGGTCATGGGGCTTCCCTCCCATTGCTTAACCCCTCTCAGGGCTGCACCTGGAGCCCACTGGGAGCAGGCAGTGAAACTCATTTCCCTTGAGACACTGTGTTGCCTCACTGCCAGCCCTCTTGCCTGACCATACATTGCACAATTAATCTGCCAGCAGAGGCTACTGATGTTTTTCAGTCATTTTACTCCAGTTTTAGCCACTCTTTGCTGTTAGATATCTCTCCTCCAGCAGGTCAGGACTATTCTTCAATTTCCCAGGTCCTGATCTCTGCATGCTCTGTGCCTTCACATTTTCTGGCTGGTTCCAAATTTAATCACTTGAGTTATCTCGATATTGTTAGAATTCCCTAAGGCTGAAGCAGTATTACAGAACATATCTGTGCCCTGTCTGTATCTTTCACTCTCTCATTTAGGGTTCATTCCTGCTTCCTTCCTGTGCCTGCTCTGCTCCTACTGCTTTGGATGGGTATTTTTATGGCAGGGGAGGGAACTGAATACTCCATTTTACAAAGAAGTTCATTTACTTCCAATGAATAAAACCAGCTGGTTTTCCTTTACATTAATTGATAAGGGAAATTTGTCTGTATTTTTTTTTTTATTGCTAATTTGTGTATATTTTTGCCTGTACAGGGCATTTGTAACACAAAAAGAAATTAACTTCCTTGCTGGTTTGTCCAGCTCAGGGGCACTAAAGGGCTGATTTGGACTAAAACACAGATATTTTTAATGGGCCACTGAAAAGGCAGTGGTGGCTCTCATTCAAATAATTCAAGCTGCCATTCATAAACTTCATCGAGAATTTTTAGCCATGCATGAATCACAGTGGAAGTGATGAAGGTATTAGCCAAGGAAGGAGGGAAGAAAGAAGTTGTTTATGAAAGCTCAAACTATTTAGTTATGTCAGAAAATGGTTGGGTTTTTTTCTCTTATATCCTTTTTTTCCTTTTTTTTTTTTTTTTTTTTTTTTAAACTTCAGTGTTTTTTATGATCTTAATGGAAAGTGATCAATGCTGTACACCATCACAGCATTAGGAGAAAAATGCTAAAACTATCTTTGACAGCAGAATATTGTATGGGACCTCCAACAATTATCCTTCCTCACACATTTTCCTGCTGTAGCTTCATTGTATTTTACAACATATATTTTTCACCAGAGAAATTCTGGTTGGCAGCTGATATGGACTAACTGAAAGAGACGGAGATTGTCCTGGACTTCTTTAAGAACAGGAAAGATATCCATACCTAACTTCTAGTAATGCCAAAAGAATCAACATCTCTAAATCTCTTGTGTGCTGATGGAAGAATTGCCTCTAAAGCTTTTCCAGTGTAAAACATAAAGTTTATTGAAGATTCAGTAATGAAGAATGATAGTGCGTAAAGTTTTAGTGATTGTACAAAAATGAGGCCTATAGCACTTTAAATTATAGTTTGTAGAGACATTATTACTTATTCTTTCACTTATTCTTAATTGGAAATTACTTATTCTTTCTTGAAAGATCCTTTCTTATTTCCTTGTTAGTAATTGTTAGATTTGGATTTTGATATGGATATCATTCAGGGGAAAAAAAATCAATATTTTATTCAATGGAAGTTGTCACTTTTATACTGTCATGCTTTGGAAGTAGAAATTAAAAAGAGATAGGAAAAGGGAGCAAATTCCACTGTGGTCCTACCATTGTCATTTCCAGACTTAGCCATTTAACTAAGACTGTAACAACATTCACATGAACACTGACTGTATTTACCTGAGAAGCAGCTGTACTTTGCAGAGGCTGAAGTGCACAAATGCACTCAAATACTGCAATAAAGCAATGAAATATATTTTATTTTAGGTGTTATGTATAGGTGTTAAATACAGGTGTTACCAGAGCAAAGGTGTTTGTTTACACTGTGTGGTAGAAAAGTATCTACTGTCCCACATGTCATTTGAAAGCCAGCATGCCTGATTTCTCAGCAGCACCATGGAGCACAGGTGATAGTGTTTGCCAAAAAAGAGACATTTTTTGATGAGTAGAGAAGGGTGTACTGGACCATCACTGGAGGGGCACTGCCCTTCTGATGTGTACATATGAACAAATCTTCACTTTTTGGCTCTGTGTCCCTGTGTGTTGTAACAGCATTTCTGAGCACCACCACTACAGCTTTACTAAGTGTGAGATTTTATAGGCTTTTCAAGATTTCCAAGTTCATTTAATAAAACAAAACAAAACCAAAAAATAACAACAACAACCAAAAAAAAAAAAGTAACAAGTTTATAGCCAGTGTTGCTGCAGAGGTGACAAATGCCAAAGTGCTGCAAAGGTGTTGACTTGAATGGTTCCTCAGAAAGACTGAAATTCCCTCTCTGCACTAATTGGAAAACCAGTGTAAGGTGATCCTGGAAGAATAAGAATCAGTTTAGGATTACAGCACCAATATTTAGGCATTTATTTCTGCTCACAAAGAACTTAGGAGCAGGAGTTTTCCTGTACTAGTGGGTGTGTGAGACATGCCACGTATTCCTCCAGGGACATGAACGTACCACAGGTCTTGTGTTGTGTCTGGCAGCACCAACAGTACATCTTGGAGATGCTGGGATATCTCAAATGATGCTAGATATCCTCATTTAGTCAGTGGAATTGGACAGGCAATACCTAAACTCCCATTATAGTCACTGAGACATAGTAGTGTTTAGGGAGTGATGAAACTCACAGCAAGGTTGCTGTGGGCAGGCTGCTCCCTGACTTGCTGCTTATATTCCATTGATTTCCTTTGGCTAGATCCCTGTTGACCCTAATAGGAGTTTAGACACCTGGTACTCACATAAACACCTGAATGTAGACATCCTAATCTCAAATTGCATCCCTCTTGTAGCATCAGCCTTGTCTGCTGTGTTACTAGTTGTCAGAGTGGGTAAGAAAAGCCAGGAAGAATTATGGTTCTAAATCCTTGCCTGCCATTTCCCAAGAGCCAGGACATTTCTTGTGTGTCCAGATGGATGGCTGAATACCAGAGTGTAATCAGCAAAGCTGAGAGTGATTTATCCATAAAAATACAGCAGTGAGAGCCTGGGGAAAAAAGACTGTGTCTATATTCCTAAAATTCAGGTTTTAGAAAATCTTTGTTTGTTCTGATCAGGGTAATTGTGGAAACAGACTTAGGTTGATGTCTGGATTTCAATCTTGATGAATCCTTGGAGAGGCAGCCTGTTGTCAGGACCAAAAGAAAAAGTGCTCATGTGACTTTGAAGATACCAGTTCTCTTGAAACAGGCAAATAAGGATTGCAAAAATGTTGATATCAGTGCACAGAAGATTTATGAATCTCTGTGTGGAGCAGAAAGCAGATGTAGATAAAGCAGGCAAGGTTAAGTCATGCTTTGCCAGAAACTGTGAGCATGATATCAATGTCGGTGTCTCTGACTGCTGGTTCCTTTGAGAACCCTGACAAACATTAGCTAGTCACTTGTTACTCAGGCCATGCCTTGTTTTGTAGATTTTGCTCTAAATAAAGTTAATTAATACTGAGATCTTGTGTTGAAAAATACGCTGCTCTCTGTTGGTACCATGTAATTTTTATTTTTTTTTTTGCACAGCAGATTGCCCTCCCCTTACTGCTCCAAGAACTAAAGATGGAGCATTTACTTCAGTGCCCAAAGCCAAGGCTCACTTTCCACTCCCTTAAGGTGGATTAAATGCCACCAGCATGGTGACATTTCCCTCAGTCCTCCTGCCACAACCTCAGTGGGCTTAATTCAGCACGGGGCTGATGGTAAAGAAAAATCAGGCAGTGTCAGCAGCTGTTATTCTACCCACAGTCTTAGCACTGTTAAATCTTAGCATTTAGTTCTACCCTGGTTCTTTAATATTTAGGAAAGAAGATATAAAATATTTAGACCTCTGATAGAGGCAAATGTCAGGAAGGTTATTTCAGGGAAAACATAGTTGGTTTAGTCTTTTTTTTTCTGGTGGGTAGCCCTGGTTTGTTGCATTTGGAAGTTTTGAGGTTTTTTTTTTACTTCAGTTGTGCTTTTTAAAGAAGGTATATTCTTCTATTACAAAATAACTTCATGGCCAAGTGACAGAAAAAACTTGTGAAAATCTGTGGGGAAAACATCAACTCCTAAGGGAAAACATGCACACATTAGAAAGTAATTTTCAAAACTCTACTAGAACTTAGTGAACCGTGTTTTAGATGCATTATTGTCAGAAGGGAGGAGATGAGGAGTGAAAAAGAGACAGCCATCAGCTAGGATATGTCTGTGGGCTCCATTGCTGTAATGTTTTAGCTCCTCAAAGCATCTATTGAGATTTGCTACAGGTAACTACTGATTGCTGTAGATTGGATTGAATTACATTAGATTAGAGTTACTCCAGTTTTACAGACAGTGGAACTGAGAAGCAGAGACAGCAGGGACTGGATTTTGCAACATATTTTTCACTTTTGTATTTAAATATGACATTTGGTAGTCCCTGCACAATTGTCTTCCACTACATGGGAGGTGGGAGCTCATTGTAGGGTCTCTTTTTTTCCAGCTACCACCTCTCTGGGCAATCTGTGCCAGTGCCTCACCATGCTCACAGTAAAAAAATTCTTTCAAATAGCTAACTTGAATCTGCCCTCTTTCAGTTTAAAGACATTACCACTTATCCTATCACTACATGCCCTTGTGAAAAAGTTCCTCTACAACTTTTCTGTAGGCTCCCTTCAGGCACTGGGAGCTGCCCAGAACTCCTGAGGGATAAATACAGAATACTCCTGATTGTTTATTATTTGTAAGGTCACAAGCCTGAAAAGGGGATTTTCTGGGATCTCCTGTTTCATCTGGTCAGTTCTGAGAGCTTTCTGCATGACATGCTCGTGATATGAGTAAACACACAAATCCTTCCCTTGGCTGGGAGCAAAACTCCCCTGTGACATTTAATTAGCCTCAATTTGCAAAGCCCTGAAGAGAATTCCCTGAGAATCTCCATTCTTTGCTATATTCCCGTGTTTGGTCTCATGCAGAGAGCAGGAGCAGGGGGCTGTGCAGTGACCTGAGGGTTTTAAGCCACGATTTTTTGCTGAATGCTGCTTGGTACCTTTGCACAGAGGAACCCCGTTCCCCAGCACTGTTCATGGGTGGGGAAGCAGAAATGCCTCTCTCCAATAGAGCTCTGAGGTCTCCCCACACAAACCCTGGTTTTTGTTCATTTGGACTCACACAATGCTGTGCTAATCACTCAGTTGCTCTGCTGCTCCTTAAAGTGCTTTGATCATGAGGTTTTGGCATTTTTTTTTCTTTTTGTAACCTCCCTTCTTTCCCAATTCCTTCATGACATAAAGAAAAAAGGGCAGTGGAAGTTTTTGGAGTACATGCATACTTAATTTTCTGTAAGCTGACTTGTATCCTCCTTCCTTGCTGTGGCTTGAGGTGAATTTTAGATTTTTAGAGCAGTGATATAAACCATTAAAGAGTTTTGCTGTCTAACCAGGCACAGTGCTTCTACAAAGCTGCCTCTCCCATCAAATAAAGATGAGAAAGAGATCAGACTGAGAAAATCACACTCTTTAGGAATGAGGAGCATGTTTTATTGATCCAGAACAAGGAGGCTGCAGTGCTGTACTGGTGGTGTGCACCATCTTCACTTGAGGATGGGTTTCTCTCATGGATTAGAGAGATAGGCAGCAATGGCTGGTGCCAGTTTAAAGTCAGAGTCAAGGCCTGTGCTTGACAGCAAAGTTTCAGAAGAAAATGTGAGTGTTATATGAGCAGTTAAAGCATATTTTGACATCTATCTTTGGGTATAGCCAAATATCACAAGGGAAATTGAGGAAAGCACAGGGAACAGAGGTGGCTGTAAGGCTGTTCAAGCAGGCATTATTTTCCAGCATCCCAAGAAAATACTGCAGAGAACAGTGATGGGCCTGTTGGACAACACTGTTACTGAAATGTCTGAGCTATGCTGGAACACAGGGTACTGAACTCAGACATGCCATTCCCAGCAGAAAACAACTCCTTTTCATCCCCTGTGGGGTCACATTTGAGTCAGACCTCGAGGCCAAAGAAGAGTTGCAGCATTGTATTTCTTGCAGCCAGTACAGCTGCTTTCAGCAGGGCTCTTTTACTCTCTGGGTGGCTGCTGAACATTACAAAGCTCTCACGACACAGAGCCCCAGCCAGGCCATGTCCACACTTTTCCAGCTGGATAAGATCCCTCAGCTCTTTGCCTTCCACAGAACCCCAGTGATGGAGATCCCATTTTCCAGGGGATCAAGCCAAAAGATCCTCACATGCCAGTGGCATGTACAGGCTCCTTCCTGGCATGCATTGTTATCAATCACTCTGTCCACTTTTGTGCTACTTTAAAGGCTTCTTCTCTATACCTGCCCTGAACAGGTCTTAAGCCTGGCTGAAAATCAGGACTGTTCTGTGCAGTTTGGTTTTATCTCTTGGCAGCAGCATATTAATTATTTTGTAATGAACCCCAGATGTAACAATAAATTGCATACTGAAACCTGTGCCTTTCTCTTCTTTAACTTCTATAACTTTTCTTGTGTTATGGGGAAGTTACATGATTTTTTTATTCCTCTAGGGAAAATAAGCTTTGTTGGTCCTGACTATTCCATTTTTGCCTGTGCCTTGATTTTTAGGCTGTGCTGTATTTTCAGTTTGTGCTGATCTGTTTAGTGCTTGTGGTGGGTTTGCATGTTTTCAAGATGAGAACCAGTGTCAAGCTATCCTTTTATTATTTTTCTCTTCAGCTTTCAACTCAGATCTTGGCCTCTCTTTGGCAGGTTGAAGAGCCAATATTTGCACCCCTTGACTGCTGTCTTGGCATCTGAGGAGTTTTTGTTTCCAACCTGAGATTTAATCTGTGAGAGACCTGTTTCTAGGAAGGCTTTAGCCCCCAAAAGAAGAAAAATGAGGCCATTTATTTGGCAAAGTTAGATACTTACATATCACCTTTTAAAATCCCACCCAAAAGATATATACTGATTTTTTTAAGAGTGGGATTATCTAATTGGATATTAAAAGAAATTACCATGGCATCCATTTCATCTGCCCTTTTCAATCTGAAAATGCTCGAGTTGCAACCTCCTTGGTTTTTTTAGTTACTTCTGTAATTCTCTCTAAAAGTTCCTTTTACAGTGCACTGCAGAAAGAAAAAGAAAAAGGACATGGGGAGACTTTGTATGCTAAGGAGGCTACTTCAGACAGAGGCAATTAACTGGTGCTGTACAGCTCACACAAGAAAATCAGGAGATGTGAACTGAAGATCAGTCTTTGAAAATGTGGTTAACAGGCAGAGCTTGAAAGCCTCCCACTGCACAAACTGGGCTGAGGGCACTGGGGTGTGATCCTGGGTCCTAAGCAGCTTCCTTACTGCAACCCAAGATGAGGAATTTGGTTCCTTCTATTCTCAGATTGACAGGAACAAGATAATTTTCCTCCATGCTGGATGAAAGCAGCCCAGAAGTCTCTTACATAAACGTTAGCTGTGATTATTCTTTTTTTTTTCCTTTCAGATCTCATGTATGGAGTAATGTACTTCACTCGTAAGAGAGAAGCAGCAATACGTTTATTGACATAAACCAGCAATTTTATGATGTTTAATTGTATAAAATTCAATGGCAAGGCACACTTGATTGTTTACTGCATAGAGGACAGAGTTGAACAAAACTGTCAGAGAGACCCTCACATTAAGTCATGAGATTCAGGAGAAAACCCCTTGCATTCTAAACTTCTCCTCAGGGCTGGATTTAGGTGCAACTGGATCCAGACTTAGTCTCAGAGGACATTTCTCTCCTTACCTTGGTCTCAGAGAAATTTTGTCTCTTCTGTTATTTGTCCTCTGTTATTTGTATTTTCTCCCTTGAAAAGGTCTGATGTTTCAAAAACTCTCTCTTCTGCTTACTTTACTAATTAGTATGGTTTTGCAGGTAATCTAAAGAGATTTGTGGTGGTTAATTATGAAGGTTACTTGCTCAGGAACTGTGGACATGGAGACATTATTGTTTTGGCAAAATCTGAGCTTCCTTCCTTCCTTCCTTCCTTCCTTCCTTCCTTCCTTCCTTCCTTCCTTCCTTCCTTCCTTCCTTCCTTCCTTCCTTCCTTCCTTCCTTCCTTCCTTCCTTCCCCTTAACCATCAATCTTCTCTGTTTTAAGCGTGGATTGCTGACAAGCCCAGCTCTGGTGATCTCAAGAGCTACTTCTCTGAACCAGACCTGTTCTCTTTGTTTCTAGAGATGGGATTTGTGGACCAAAGGCTGAGGGTTCAGTCACCCTTTGCAGGAACAAGTTTCAAGCAGGTTTTATTCATGGACTTAGGATGATGTTGCTCATAACAGAAAAAAAAAAAAAAAAAAATCAGTACCTGTTTGAAAGCTGCAGGAAGAAGCCAGGAGCTGCAGCATTGGTGCTTGTACCAGAGGCTGCCCATGCATTAATATGTCCAATGAAAGAACAGAAGCTCTGTGTCTCTCTACAATTATGCAGTGCCTCAGCCTGTGACTCAGGGTTGGCTAATCTGGCACAGTTTTGCTTGGAATATTTGCAGGCAGAGCACTGACCATTCTCAGAGTCTTTCTTTCAGCCTTTGCCTTGCTCTAAGCACGCTGGCATGTGTGGAAGCTGCCCATTCCCTGCCATGCTCAGAAACTTAGTGCAGCAGAAACACAGAGAGGGTTTTCATTCTCACAACATTGAGAGAGAAACATTTCAAGTCTCATACCACAGAAAGTAGAAATGATTAATGGTGTCATTGGATACAGCTCTTTTTTTGCTCATTCAAATTTTTACATGAGGAGCCAGGATATGTGAAAATCTATAAAGAATGAGGTTTCAGTTCTGCATGGTTTTTGTGCCTGAGTTAATTGCTGAGACTGGAGCTGATAAAAAGTCAGAATTTATCTTTCCTCCAAAATTTTGTCAACATTAATATGATCACATAAACTGAGCTGGCTTTCTCAATCAGGCTTTTCCTGGTGGAAATCTATTCCAGTGGAAAACCTCTGGCAGATCTTGTTAAAGAGCATAAGGATCCTAAAACTACTTTGACTGAGGAATGAGGTAATTGTCTGCCTGTGCATTCAAGCAACACACAGGAACACAACAACACAGCAACACAGCAACAACAGGAACTGCTGTTTTGAGACTTAACATTTATCCATCCATCCATCCATCCATCCATCCATCCATCCATCCATCCATCCATCCATCCATCCTCAGTCTCAGCTCTTGGTCTGAGCAGAATTCCTCAGCATTCCTGATCTTCATTTCTGGCAACAGAGTTTTAGCACATATGTAGCCACATCTGTCTGGAGCACACAAAGCATTACATAAAACAAAGTTCAAGAAAAAAATATAAATACATTTATTGCTTGTGATGGAAAGCTGTAGGTGTGTGGCAGAGGCATATTCAAACTCAAAATGCAAAGCCTGCTATCAGAGAGCTGAATGTGCTGTCAGATAAAGAAAAAACACTGTAGAAGGCATCACATTCATAGTAACATTCAGGAAGATAATACACTACAGATAAAAGACAAGCATCCTAACACAGAGAGGATTGTATACTTCCTTACAATGAATATGTCTTTTCTAACAGCAATGCAGAATTTTTATAGGCTCAATTCTGTTCTTTTCACTTGTTCATGTGAATACTATTTCTATCACAGTTAATTAAGCAGATTAGGTTTGTGGGGTTTTGCCAGGCTCTGTATTGTTTCTCCCAGCAGAAGTGGTCACTGGCTAAAAATTCTCCAGAGTGTCAAGTGTTGGCAGGAAGAAGTCACTGGAGCCTCGAGTTAAAATGGAAATGTCACTGATTTACTGCACTAAAGGAGCAAAGATGCTTCTTCCCCAATACTGACATCCCAGATGTGTTCCCACATTATTTGAAATTCATGGAAATTAGATATTTATAGCACCATGCTCATTAATTCACATAGAAATGGGTCCCAAATAAGTAAGCAAATGTTTTCAACTTTCATGTGTTAAGCTTCAAGAGCCTATTCTTAGCTTATTCATTTCAGGTTGTGATCAAACTGGATTAAGATGTGCATTTATACATGGTTTGACACAGTGTTTGAAAGGTGGAAGGATAGTTAAGTAATTTCCACAGCTATCAAAGTATTTGCTTGTAATTAGCAACCAGAAGCATGAAGGGATTTGTTGCAGCAGGGCTAAATCTTTAAATAATGCCAGAACATTTCCCAAACTTCATCTCATTCTGGCCTCTGTGGTTAAGACAAATGAACAGGAATAGAGATGAACCAAAGGAAAAAATGGTAGTGGAGAGACAGAGGCAAAAATTCAGTATCTTTGGAGGAGATGCCTGTCAGAGAATTGCTTTGTGTTTGGGTCACAGGAGCCTTGTATTTGAGATATGTGCTAGACATCCCTACTTCTCATCGTGCCCCCAAATAAACAACAGATAATGTGTGAAATGTGGAATCAGAGATGCAAAGTCTTTTGCTCACCATCTCTTTGCAGGTTAGTGGTAGAAGGTGGGGGAAAAGCTTGTAGATCCCCAATTCCCAGTGCTTAGCCAGCACTGGCTCTGCTCAGCAGCTCCTCTCTGGAGGGGTGCAGGCAGAGCCCCACCTGGTTTCCCTGGGGGGATTTTGGTCTTGAGAGCTCTTGCCAGTGGGTGGCTGGGAACACCCAGGTCCCTCTAGCTGCTGCTGTTGGACTAAGAAAAGGCAGGGAGATGCAGCTTGGAACATTCAGGCCTGTTTTAGGAGATGTGCTTGTGCTTGGTGCCCAGCATGTATGGGGAGGTCTTACACACCTGACTGCTTCTTAGGAGGTTTTTCTGTGCCAGAAGGGGATTTTTTCCAGCTGATCATAAACTGCAGAGGAAAGAGTCCATCTGAGTGTGCAGAACAGATTTCATCTGTGCTCTGGAGAAACATAGGTGCTGCTACCTGGTCCAGCTGAGGGTTCTGGCATGAACCAGGGTGGCATGGCCCTGCCTCAAGTCTCCAGTTGTGCTAGGCAAGATGAAGGCCATCATCTTAAATGAGTTCTTATTCCTTCTGGCCCAAGTCTGTTAGCTCTGTGTCAGGAGGCTGAATTATCTGTTGTGACCTGAGATCTGGGTGCCAGCAGCTGGCTGGAAGTCCTGTGCCACTGCAGCACGACTTCTTCCTTTCCTGGCTGCACTCCTCATGTGAGAGCACTCCTCCAATTGCTACCCTGTAAGCTGCCAGAAACAGCCTTTGGACTGAGTGTTAGTGGGACTGAAATAACTGCCCCTGGTGTCCCCAGGCACAGTGCTCCCTTCTCTGCCACTGCTTCCCTTGGTGGGAATGCCTGGCGCTGCTGCAATGCCTGCTGCTGGCGGGGAGGCAGCAGGAGACGGGTACGTGATGTCCCCGTGCAGAGCAGCCTGCACACTTCTGCTCACTGAGCCTGCTGGGCTGCCTGCCTCCAGCAGATTAGGAGTGCCTGGGACAGTTCTGAGGCACTGAAGCCATCTGGCACATGCTGCCTGCATCTCCACTGCTGAACCTTGGAGCCTCCCCAGAAAGGATGACAACTGCTTTCTGGCCATGGGTCAGCACCTGTGTTAACTCCCAATGCACCCAGCAGTTGCTTGGAGGAGCAGTGGTTGTCAAGGGCCAAAACCATGCAGGTGATTGTGTTAACAACTTAAATTTGTAAAGGCCTCAGAACCAGTGCCCACAAATGGCCCTTGACTCTGGTTAGTTTATGAACAGAGACATGTGGCCCTTTCCCTTTTTGTGTCTCAGGGGACCAGTCTCACAACCATGCCCAGTGCTTCTGGCTGCACAAGGGGCAGGAAGATGCCAGCATTTGTGAGGTCTTGGTGAAGACAACTATCCTTAAAATCATGCCATTTCCTGATTTCTCTATATGGCCCCAAGCTAGGACTACAATCCAGAGGAAAACTTCTCCTGAAGTGTTTTACTGACTCTCACAAGTCAGTAAGTAGTTTCATGGCCTCTTTAGAGAATGGCAAAATGAAAGGACTGAAAATGAGCACTCTTGTCCCAAAGGCACCTTGGCTCATTTTCAGTGTCTTTTCAAGGTAACCATTCTGTTACTTAGATGTTGGAGGCACTTGGGCAAAGCTTCTTCTTTAAAGACTCATGAATGGATAGACTGTGTGTCAAAATGCAATTTAAAAAGGCACATAATAAAAACAATATCATTCCATAACTCTCAGTACCATTAAGCTAGCCAGCAGGGGATGCAGAAGTCACCCAGGATGGAAAAAGAATGATAATTTTTTCAGAAGAACATAGGCTGCTAAATTACTTTGCAGCTTCCAACCATCTGGGGAGAAAAATAAAGTACATTCATCCCTGCTTGAACTGATGAATAGAAACTGCAGAAGAGACTGGGTTTTTGTATTGCTGGTCTGCATGTTAATTCAGAGCCTGGAGCTGGTGGATGCTGCATCGACTGAGCGTAGTTAGCAGAGAGTACGTGCTGAGAACTTGCCTCTGTGATACAGTGTGAATAATCTCATTCTGTTGGAAGTGGTTTCTCAATGGCCTGTACAGAGAGGAAGATCTCTGGGCTGGTTTTCTGTGAAAATGAGGTGTTATGTGACCACAATGTGTGTGTGAGTTCTCAATTGCTTCTGCCTCTCTCCCGTAGCTTTTCTGATTCAACCGACCAGTATCAGCTAGATGTGATGAAAGGCCTGACAAGCTTCATGAAAATCAATGGCCTCATAAAGGAGACTCTTTTTGTGCCTCCACCATATTAAAGCCTGCAGTATGGATTTACTCACTGAGATACTGGAGGCACTGTACAAAGGAGACATAGGAATGCTCTAGTCAAGGAAGAAGCATCAGCAGGAGCTGATATCTTGTTAGACATCAGAGAATCTCGCCATGAGCCACAGAAGACAAGACTTCCGTAGTTCCATTGCCCAGGGAGCCAATATTTTCCTCTTTTTTAGTTTCTCTCTGCTCTTAGAGACAGCCATATAAGGTTATTTTAAGGGCTATGAGTAACTAACAAATAACGAAGTCATGGCATCCTGCTTAAGACTCCTGGAAAACAGCCCAGCAGAGGAATTGCTAACAAAGAATCTGTCATCTAGACCATGCTGCCTTCCTGAGGTAACAACATCGTGGTGAAGCATCAGAGGTCTGCTTCCTTCTTTGGACTTATGGCCATTCTTTCTGCAAGGAAGTTTTGGTTCGTTTTGGGGGTGAGGAGCAGCTATTACTGTGAGGACACTCTGTGCCATGGCAGGGTTATGGACCTTTTGGAACACAGCCTGTCACTCATGCCCTCAAGAAATGCCCTGGAAAATTAAAGGGAAACATAGTTTTTTAGCAGGTTTTTAGCAGGTTTTGCTTATTTAGGTGGTTTTTAATGCTTCATGAATTGCTGAGAGGAGTGGGATTCCATGGGGAAATGACCCCTGTACAAAGCCCCAGGTGTGTGAGGATTGTGGTGAGCCAGAGGAGGCTGAGCTAACACCCACTAATGACTCCAGTGACAAGTAGCAGTGGAATGAAAGCAGTTTCAGTAGAAGATGTTGGGCAGAAAAAAATTATATCTGGGTCCAGACTTAGCATCCTTCAGTGCCTTTCAATAATATTGTTGTGTGTGCAAGAATTAAAAGAGAAGCAGCAATGAAAACAGTTAATGAGCAGTTTGGGCCATCATCACAAGATGTGATTGTGCATGTGGGAGCCATGTACCCACATACATCTTAAACAAGGGCTAACCTTCTTCCTTTGCATGAGAGGAGGCATTCATGTAAGCATTCATGAAATGAATGAACTATTTCACTATCATCTGTTATCATCCTTCAAATTATTTTTATTTTTTTCTCCTTACCATCCTTAATTCTTTTCCCTGTTCCTCTCCTGTCTGCCTGTCCATGTCTTTGTGCTGTCTCCTCTCTGAAATTTGGGATTCCTGGTGCACAGGCTCTTTCTTTTTTTTTATACAGCACATTGCACAATGGGTCAGAGCCCATTCTTGATGAAAATATTATATTACTTTTGTAATAATCATACTCTACACACACAGAGAGACATTTACCCCTTATTTATTTTTTAAATTCAAAGAGAAATGTGAACTCTCTGACATTTTGATAAAGAATATCCCAGGTAGAGTTGCTTGTGGGTTTTTGTTTTATTTTGTGGTCATTTTTTCTCCAACTACGACAGACTTTATCCAGAATTTTACAATCTTTTTCACTTTCCTTGAGCCTGGTTGGAGTTTGGCTAGCAATCTATCAGGTCCTGACTCCTATTCCTGCTCTATTTCTTTAATGTTTTCTAGCATTTGCAGGATTTTTGGCAATAACTTTCTCAACCATGTCCATAGGATAGAATCCTCTCCCACTTCCCACTTCCAACAGGCAGCTTGGTTAAGAGCAGCAGCATTTTACTCTTGATGCAAAACCCTGGTTCTCTTTGCTACAGGGAGTTGTGTGCTTGGGTTCATCCAACCTTGCTGACAAATTTAAGTGAGAAGTCTGGTCCCCTCCAGGCTCTCTTTATAGTTGGTGGAGTTTGATGGACGTGCCCAAAAGCCATTCCCCCCACCCAATATATGAAACATTCATCACAAGCCTCTGTCTCAGAGCTTCCAGCCTTGGCCTGAAGAGTGTCAGTGCTTGGCCATTGTGTTCCTTGTGCTGAAAAATGTTGCAGAACACTCATGTCATTCCCAATGGAAGACAGACTAGTGACTTCACAGGAGTTTTGATTTCTAATATAACGAGAAACAAGGTAATACATTATTTTGATTAATAGCTTGTGGTTTATGACTGCATTGCTGCAGTTGATGTGGATAGCTGTATATTTAACACACTTAGACACGAGGTCAATAGATCAATAAATAGGTGGGCAATGGGGGTACAAGAATTACAAATGAGGACACACAACCCATGGTCTTTGGGATCTTCTGAAGCGCAGTGAAAAGGGAATTTGGTGAGAACTGGCAGCCCAGGGCAGAGTCTGGCCAGCTGGAACAAGGCACTGATGATGTTATGGTGTTGGACAGAAACTCTGCCCTGGCAGGAAGCCTGTATTTGGATCTCTTTTGGAAAGGTCACAGCTGAACTCCTTAAGGCAGACCATTCTGGGACATAGACTGTAGTTAGAGGTATCTGCATTCTCAACTTTGTGTCCTGAGTCAAGAGCCAAAATCTGGATGGGATGACTCTGGATAATTCTTATCTTTTTGTACACATGAGAAAATTAAGAGCTGTGTCCCATGGCTTTTGCTTGAAGCATCCATTCCACATTTTGCATCCAATATTTCTAAAAACCTGTTAGAGTATGTCTGGGGTACAGGGGAGAGAGAATCTGCCAGTATGTCCAGTGAAGTAATATTTTATTGAAATTATTCCATTGCTGTTTAATGCATTTTTTTGTCATCTTACTCCTGGAAGGCAGGAAGGTCCTTTCACCTTTCTGCAATTGGAAACCATGACATGAAATTCTTTGCCCAAGGTATTTCAGGAGGCCTCTGCTGGGAGGATCAAGGTCCAACACTCACTTCTGAATCTGTGTGAGATATCTCACTTGGGATTTTTACTGATGGATAGGGACTAGCCAAAAAAGTGGGTTGCTTTTGACCAGGACACATTCAGGACTTTGCAATGGCTTCTGCTCTACCCTCAGGGAGATGGTGGACAAGGGATGGTTAGGAGGTGTTTGTGCAGTTCATTGATTTCAGGAAAGGGCGAGAATTTAATAGCCAAACTTTGGGGATGACAGACCCAAGTAGAATTTGGTTTTGGCCAATAATACTAGATGTTCAGACTCACATCTGTCAGCCTCTGTCCCTGGCTGTTTGTCAGATTCTTTCCCAAACTCTATCTGTAGTTAATAATTTAAATTTTTCAGGCTGGCTGTCCACTTTGTTTTGCTTTGCACTGCATTCTTTGAAAATGCATGGGAGCTTTCCTCAATATGATAACAAAGACTAGGTATAATACACCCAGAGAGGTCTTATCACTTCCTTACAGTGTATAGCAATTACAGTAGTGCTTTTGATTTATGTTATATCCTCCTAGCAACCACACATTTTGTTTGCCTCCTTCATTTCAGCTGCACATTGAACTCACTGATTTGGGATTTTTTTCCTCACAGTGAAAGTCCCTAATCTCTTAAACAGCTCCAAACCTCTTTCCTGGCCTCTGCACTAAAACGTCTCATTTTTATCATGTTTTATTCTTTTATTATTATTACTCTTTTTGTTTTTTTTTAATTTTCTCTAGACCTATTATTTTTTTCATTTTTGCATGAACTTTAAGCTTTACTGATTTAATACCTGACTGTACATTTTTTAGATCTGAGGCATTGATATAGGTACTCTGTGTCTACTCCAAGCTGGTATTTTCAACCCTATTCAAGTCTTCTGTGCGGAGTAAGTGCTGGCACATGGAAAGTGTTTACTCCAACCACAGCACTTCCACTCTTTGTGCTGCTATGGCATTTCTGCCCTCAATGCCTTCAAAGGAAAAAGCATTTTCCCCCTCCCACCATCCACTGGGAAGAGAAGCACCATTCAGAAGAGCTAATTTCTGTTGAGTGGGTGCTAATTTATTATGGCGTTCTAAATTTATGTATAAACAAGTGTTAATTTGAGAGCAGGTGGCTTTTATAGTGACAGAGCCATCTGTAGGGGACTGATTCTAATTTCATTTCTTTCTTTGAGTTTCTATGTCTAGAGCACAGCTATCACTCAGTCCATAGCCAGAGTGGAGGCAGGTGGGGACAGCCACAGGGAGGACTCACTGGCTGTTGAGATGCAGCTTGACTGGGGCTGATGTGGGAGCAGTTTCCTCACATGAATTGCTGCTCCAGAGGGATTTCTCCCAGTCCTGACCTTTCTGTGCCATAGTTAATTCCCATAGATTCTAACTTTAAGGCTCCATCCTGACAAAGTGTGTCCAGAGAAGGGCAATGAAGCTGGTGAAGGGTCTGGAGCACAAATCTGATGGGGAGTGACTGGGGCTGTGGGTGTTTAATCTGGAGAAAAGGAGGCTTGGGGGGAACCTTGTGACTCTTTACACCTCCCTGAGAGTGTAGCCAGGCATGGATCAGTCTCTTCTCTCAGGCAACAGGAACAGGGCAAGGGGAAATGACCTCAAGTTTTAGCAGGATAGGTTTAGATTGTGTAGCTGGAGAAACTTCACTGAAAGGGTTGTCCAACACTGGAACAGGCTCCCCAGGGAGGAGGTGGAGTCACCATCCCTGGTGGTATTTAAAAGATGTGTAGGTGTGGCACTGAGGGACGTGGTTTAGTGGTGGACCTGGTAGTGCTCAGTTACCATTTGAATTCAATGATCTTCAAGGTCTTTTCAAACCTAAATGTTTCTGTAATTCTTAAAACAAGCAAAAAAAAAGTGAAAGGTTGCAAGCAAATAGGAGATCAAGTCCTCTTTAAAATGTATATTTAATTTGAAAAGCAGTGGAGATTAAACATACAGGTACAACTTGGTGTTTTAACAGAGTTTACAATCCAGGAACCTGCATCCCTCATGAGGAGGGCTTTGAAAGATTTTTCTCTTCTAGGGCTGTCTCATGGAGTAGGATTTATCCCTTTACAAAGCCCTTTGTAGGGTATGCCCCTTGCCTTTTGTTTTTGAAGAACAAAAAAAAATTTACTCGGTAAATATAGCACAGGACTTTGGAATATGTTCTCTCATTCTGCTTGTTTCAGACTGTATTTACTTTTGCAAAGTTTTTGGATGTATTTAAATCCATGATGCAAGAAAAAAATGAAGTCAACAGGTAAAATGTAATGTTAAAATTCTAGTAGGAAAACACTGAAAAAAGTCTATGCTCTATGAGAAAACAAATAGTATCTGAACTGTAGCACAACATGTGCATGTGACATGAGGGCTATAAAAGGTCTGTGCAGACTGATCCCATGTCTTTGGAAATGAATATTTTCCTTTTCACGCTGCTCATCTGAGTTTATAATTCTTGGTATTTACACTATCAGGAAGAAGAGACATTTTTCAGTAATTTTGCTGAATTTCAATTAAAATTAAACACTAAATTCAAAAGAACAACCATTATCTTTATTCTTCACAGGGATACATTTCCTCCTGTGACCTTTGCACCTTAGCTATGTGCCCCAGGACATTTTCTCTCATCATCTTGCATCAAGCAAGATGATTATGGGGATAATTCTTTGACTTATACAAAAAGAAAGGAAAAAGAAACCTGTATAAAAACTTTGGGCTTTTTCTGGCTTAATGCTTATTGTTCATATAAAATTTACTAAACAGAGAAGATACTTGTGAAAGATGGACATGTGAAAGATTCTACCAATTCCACCCCAACCTTGGTGCTCTGCATCCCAGCTCAAAAATTTACAGAAGGAAGCTCAGACACATTGGAAATTGATTTGGAAATGTTTCCTGTGTTTCTCAACAGAATAAGCTTTGAAACTGTATTATAGGAAGATCAGATGCTGTGAATTTGAAGTAAACAGCAGTAGCACAGTCTTTAAGAGACAGAGCAAGAAGCTGACAGAGTGAATGGCACTGCAGAACTCACAGCTTTAATTTGTAGATAATTTCCTTGGAGAGGTACCCTTTCCAGTGGGTATTTCTGTGTATTGTAGGAGCTCACGCTTGACTTCTCCCTGCTGGCTGATGGTTGGATTCATTCAGCCCACACAGTTTCAGAATCAGTGCAGAGTAAGATCTGGAATTGCTTCAATACCAGTGGCCTCCTGAAGGAATATTTATCCCACTATCTTTGTTGCTTCCTACTAACTACTGACCCTGAAATTCATAGCTGAGATTAGAGAGATTAAAAACCAGGATGAAGAGAAACATCAGGTGTTCAGGTGGAAAGATCCTTTTCCACCTTTCACCCACTCAGCCATTTTTGCTGCCCTTTCCTGCTGTCAGCAGGAAAAAAAAGTACAGATTTGTAAAGCATTTAGTTGTAGTATTCATCTCCAGGGAAATTGGATGTGTCTGAAGGCCCAGGAGCCCTCAGGGCTTTTTAACTCATGCTGTTTCTTGGTACAGTGGAAGGATGATAACTCAAGATTACATATTTTCAGGGCAGTGATTATTAGTTAACTGAAATGAGTTTGCCTTTGGCCAGAGCCAGGTCACATCAATGGTACATTTGAAAATCCCACCCTCTGTCTGTACCAGCCATAGCCTCCAGGTGTAAATGTCATAGACAGATAAAAGTCCTGAAAATTTTAAATCACTATGATAGCACAAGCTTTTCATTTGCATCTTTATAATTTTGATGGTTTCATTACAGCTGAAGTGTTTGTGTGAGCTGTGACTGAAACTGCAGAGGTTCAAGCACATTCTGAAGAAAATTTGCATTTGGCCACAGTGACCTCATAAATTCGCCAGTCTGACCTCTGTGGCTGGGAGGGACGCTGGAAGGAGCAGTGATGGGTGCTACCCTGTTACTTCTCCTGGAAGGGACAGGCTCCTCTTTCCAGCCTGGACCTTCTGCCGTGCCCAGCAGAGCTGCCGCTGCTGTTCTGCCATCCTGCCAAAGGATAGTGGCAGCACTCCAGGAAAGCGTTTTGTGACGATCAGTGCTTCTCTCTGAGTGCCCCGGCCCTCTCTGGATTTCCACAGTGCCGTAGTCTCACCCTCCTCCTGCAAAACTCAGCTCAGTTGTCCCAAGAGGGGACGGCTCTGCTCCAGTGACAGCCCCGATGTCACCTCTGATCTCTGTCCCTGCAGCTGGGGAGTGAGCTGAACCCAAGTACCAGCTTGGTAAAAATTATATCTGAAGGAAACTTTCTGCTTTCCTTGAGGACCCTTTTATGCTTCACCACTGCTGAATTAACTGTCTTCCTTTCCATTTGCCATAGGAGAAGCCACCTTTGTCACCCTGATCTCTGCAAAACATCCCCTTCTGCTTCACAGGTGCCTTTTCTCTAAGGCAGTCTGATTCAGATAATTAGTAAATTCTGAGGAGCTGTTCTTAGCTTGCACTTGGTTTTGAAGATGGGTGTTTCTGTGCCAGACCTGGAAAAACCCTTACAGTTTTTCCAATCTTATCAAGTCTTCCACTGAAATATTTCCTCTCTCCACAGAGAGGTGGACAGGTAAAATCTGCAGAAGGCTCTTTGATAGAATGTAGTGCTCTGCTCATGGCATACTTCAACAGCCTGCAATTCTGAATTTCTCTTCCTAAACATTTCACCAGCTCTGAATGACACATAGCAATCCCTGACACAGACCAAAGAAAAGTGAAAAAAAGTGAAAAAAATACACTTTCTCATCTCTGGGGAGCCATGTGCCATCTTGTCCAGAAACAGTGCAGGCTTGATGGTTTGGTTGTAACTAAATGCTTTCAGTAGTTTCCCCTTCTACTACTGCAAAATACTTTATCTGACCTTGAAAAGAATTATGCTTTCGTGCCCAGAGAAAAAAGAAATCATCTAGTACAGAATGGAGCTGTAAGCCTCCTCAGCTACATGGATTACTGAAATCACATCACCTCTGTCCTCTGTTCATTGCACTGGCTGCCTACAGAGAGCAGCAGAAGGATTATGCAACTCTCTAATAGATTGGCTGTCATAACAAGACCCCAAATCAGGTGAGTTTGGTCTAAATTTGGGTTGTTGTGAAAGCTTTTCAGATAGCTCTGTGTATGACTCCAGGTGTCTCAGTCTGAGAAAAATAGGGATTCATTAAAACTCAACATCAAGCTTTCTGTTCTGTTTCTAATAGTTATATTACACATAATTACATTTAGACTTGAAATCCCTAGAAGTCTCTTTTATAGTTTGTCTTAATTAGCATTGATCTGGACATGCTGAGCAAAAGCAAAAATTTTAGCTTTGCCTTATTCCATTCTTTCCTTTACTGGAGTAGTTTAAAGGATCCACTTGTCAAAAAAGAATAAAAGACTCTCTCACATTGAGAGTTCTCATAAAAGGCCCTAAGAGCTTCTATAGAGCCATTACTGTCTATTGTGCACAGCAGATCTGTAAAATACTGGCATGGGGTTATATTTAATGCACTGAACATGGTTAAAATCAGTGGGAATCAGCATGTTTTCCTCTGGAACTGGGCATCTTTTGCCCCTGTCTCCAAAGAAGCCCAGTGGTTTTGCACTTTCTTTTAACTCCTTTAATTCTTTGAGACAGAGTGCTTTGTGGAGGAATAGAAGAATGGTAAAAACCTAGAGGAAGGCGGAAATCACTGGCATTATAAGTATGAGTAAACTTTGTGAAGTGACAGTGTATGTATTAAAATGACAGCTGAAGGAAAATTCATTCCTATTAAGAGTGAAAGAACTGAATGTGAAGACACCCAAATGAGATGCACAGAATTGCTAGAGACAGAGTAAATAGTGGGTGTCACAAAACTGCATCAGCCAGAAAAAAAAAAAAAGCACAGAAGGCCATACTGAAACTTTGAAGAAAGATTGAAGTGACAATAGCTGCAGGTAAAAACTGTGGGGGAGAAAAGTAATTTCCACGCAAAGCATGGCAACCCTTGCCTTTTAAGTCTGTTTATGATGGCAGCAATGCATGATAAATGCACAGGAGGAAAAGTATGCACAGGAGGAAAAGAAGAACACATAGGATTTGTGTAAAGGTAAGTAAGACAATTAATCATGCTCGTTTGGTAGCCCTGATCACTGAAATCTTTGACATTATAGGAGAAATTATTTTTTGGTATTACTTTTGCACTATTGTAGGTACAGTCTGTGGGACCCTGATTATCTCAAGGAAGACATAACAAGGGCATCTCCTACATCCTGAAGTCTTGGCACTTTTGCAAACAGCTCCCCCAGCAATCAACCCCATAACTGGAAAAAAAAAAAAAAAAAAAAAGAGTCATTAAAAGAAGAAAAAGAAAATTCCTGCATCATAAAGACGTTTTGTCAGCAACAAGAAAAGTGGGTAAAAGGCCACCAGAGTCCATTTAGAATTTTACTATTAATGCCAATTCTTTAAGTCGTGCTGCAACACTGTGAAAATAAGATATGTTAAAATATCTAAGTGGAACTAGAGGAGCTCAAAACAAAGATTAGCTTTTCATGAGGCTAGTGGAAGTGCCCACTGTTAATATATGAACACTACAAGCTCCTTCTTTTTCCAATTTCTTTGCTTGCTTGGAGTGGGATTAATTTCTCCCATCTGAGGGCTATGGGAGTTAATTTCCTTGGGTTAACTACTCACTGAAAGGACAATATTCAGGAAGAAAGAGACACCTCTCAAGGACTGCTTTTCACAGGCTGAGACTTTTAGATGAGAACTGCTGGAAATGCCCATTTTTCTCCATTAACAATATCAAACATTGATGCCTGAGTGACGGGGTGTCAGAGGAAATGAGAGAAAAGCTAACATTGATGTTCATGTTTAATCTTAATCATCACAATGTTTCACTTATGGAATTTATTGCAGGCTGTAGTTTGTGCTGCTTTCTGTGGATTTTATTCCAGCCAGGTTCATTTTTGCCAGGATGCTGCCTTGAGTTACTTGTCTAGAGCATAATAATGGTGACAATCAGGTTCAGTGTTTATTGGTAACAACCTGGGAAAAGACCAACACAGCAGGATCATGGTGGGAGTCTGTTACAAAGCAGGATGAGGAGGCAGATGAAATATTCTGTTAGCATCTGGGGAAAGTCTTGCTATTGTTGGCTCTTGTTCTTTTGGGGGACTTCAACTTACCAGATGTCAGCTGGAAATCCAGTACAGCAGAGAGGAAACACTCCAAGCCTGGCTGGTAAGAGTCCCTTGGGAAACAGTCCTGAAGGGCAAAGGGGTCCAGGAAGGCTGGACATCCTTCAAGAATGAAATTCCCATGTGCTGTAGGGAAGACAGCCTGGCTGAACATGAGACTTTGGCAGACACTCAGAAAAAAAAAGAGTTTATGACCTTTGGAAGAAGGCTGAGGGAGCTAGGGATGTTGAGCTTGTGGTGATTGAGTGGTTGAGGCAGCAGCCCTGGAGGAATTTAAAAGCTGTACAGATGTGGCACTGAGGCACCTGGTTTGGTGTTGGGCTTGGCAGTGCTGCATTAATAGTTTAACTCCATGGTCATTAAGATCTTTTCCAACCTAAACAGTTTTATGATCATGACTTAGTGAACCTTGTTATTCAACCCTAAAACTTTTCTCATACCTTTCTGAATCCTTTGTCTTTGCTTTGGATGCCTCTGTCCTGCTGTGCTGCTGGTGGAGGGCCACCCTTGGAAGAGGAGTTTGCACTGTGGCAGTGACACAACACATTGCAGACGATGTGTGTGCTTCCTGCCTTGCAGCCAAGCTGGCCAAAGTGAGACCCTGATTTAGCAAGGAATAGAAAGGTGGAAGCAGTCAGGTAAAAAGATTGAATGTAGATGCAGGAATCTGGGCCTAGGTGCTGGTTCAGTGCCTTCCCAGTGTCCAGAGCAGGCACAGAATAGGGGAAGAGACTACAGCATGGCTCTAAGGAAAACAAAAGATTATTTCATATAGGTTTTTGCCAATAAAGGGAGATACAGTATTGTTAGGAGAAAACTCTTCCTTTGAATTCTATTTCAGGACATTACCTTCAGGTGGTGTTCCAGAAAAAAAAAAAAAAAACTGTGTGAAGTTTTTTTTCAGTGGATAAGCAGAATAATATCAGGGAAATATCTGACTGTCATGCACCAAAACAAAACATCAAAGGCTGAATCAGCACTTGGATCAAAAAGATCTTTTAATTTCTTTGGGTTTGACCTTAAAACTTCTATAATTGGTTTCTGATGTTTTTGCCTGCTCTTATCAAAATTTCCATCTCCAGTATTGTTGTCTTCATCTCCCAGTATTGTTGAATTTGTAAATCAGGTGTTGGCTCCTGTAACATCTCAGCATCAGTCATTTCATGCACCAGTCACTGTATTGCTGGAAAATAACTGGAAAAACAGCTGATACTTTTGCATTATCTAAACATAGCTGTTTCGGAATGCATGCACCTACAGCATGAAGAATTTGTTCCTTATACTATTTTTTGCTATTTGATTAATTTATGTGCACACACTTGAAGTAGCTGGCTGCTCTGTCCAGAAAACTTGGTCTCTTTAGTTCACTCATCCACCTCAAAAGTTGTGTCCTCAGTTTAACTTGTCATTACCTTGCACTGAGAACTGTATCAGTATTTTCGTATTCCAATAGCATCTAGTCCATAACCATGAAGATTCAGGAAATTCATCTATTTGCAGAAGCTTTTACACACAGTGCTATCTCACTAATTTTTTCAGAGGATTAAATATAGCAATACTGGTGGGTTTTTCATAAATAGTCTAACTGTAATTCTTGTCCCTGTGGAGCAATCCTGTTTTATGAGTGCCCTTTCATGCTACAGGAATTCAAAATAATCCGTGATTGCTTTTAGATTTTTTGGCAGCACTGCTGTCACAATGCTGTAGCCAAAGTAACCTAAATTAATTTAGGTCTACTGGCTTTAGGACCAATTCACAGTAATTGATGATCTGTCCTTTATGGTTAATGCTTTTTATATGTGCTTATCTTTACTTGCTGCAATAGCTTGGCACCCAAATCAAAATAGCCAAAGTTGCATAATTATGTCAAACTTGGCCTCCCAACATATTGGTCATTTAACAAACTACTAGATTTGATCTAATCAACCTGTCATTTGCCTTGTTAACATACAAATACATTTTTTTCAGTGCATCCTAGCCTGACTGCAGCTATTTCTCTTGCTTGAAAGCATTGCCACTCCTGAGGACATTACCCTCAAAATCTATAAACTGAAATCTTGGTAAAAACCTCTTCCTATCCTCAATATGTTGAAAAGTGCCATATATTCTTAATGTTTTCTTTTAACCTAGTTTCTAATCTGTGGTATTACTTTCTCTCCCAGCCTAACACAAGCCACTGAAGCTCTGGTGAATGTCTTTCTGTTGCTGCTAGAGGGCTTTGGATTAAACCCAGCATTTCCCCCACAGTGTCTTCTGAGGGATTTTCTAAAAAGAAAAAAAAAATGCTGTGATATCATTGTTAGTCTCCTTTGTTCTGGTACAAAAGGAAAGTTCTGTATGGCTACAGGGTTCTCACTTCCCTCTGAAATGCCTGATGTACTGAGCATTTCCATGCAGGGAGCTGCCCAGGGCCAGGGCAGGGCCTGCCAGCTGCCTGTGGCTGTCCATGGTGCCAGTCTGTTCACAGAGCTGCTGGCACAGTTTCCCTCTGTTGGTGCCCTCAGAAGTGTTTGGGCACAGCTCCAGCCACAGCAGAGGCTAAAGAACGTTCCCAGTGGGCTGCCAACATATGTTCCCTGTTCTGGAGGAGCAAGGTACTGCAGCTGGAGGGCTGGAGTTCTGCTGCTTGGCCTCTGGACAGAAGATGTTCAGTGGGTTGTTTTATCTTTTTGACATAGCCATAACTGTGCAAACTGGTAGCCAAACAAGCTCTTCTGAGCCATGTTTTTCTGTGTATCACACTGGGCTGGTGCAGAAGATAACGTTGTGGTTGATGCACAAATTGGATGCCAGGAAGTTGAGTGCCCCAGGGAAGGCTGGCAGGATTGCCACTGGTTGTAGGGTCTGAAAAGGTGCAGAAGGAAATAGGACTGAATTTTGATGCCCTGTCTTTCAGTCTTTGTCCCTAGGCTGGCCTCCTACTTATAGCTCAGTAGGAACAAAGTGTGCTGGGCTGAGATCATGATGGGGTCGTACTCCAAATGATCTGTGCAGGGTGTTCAGTGGTGTTTTTAAAACCAGTGGCCATCTGTTGCACACCACACAAAGAATTGACACACACATGATGAAATGTCCAAGGCAGAAAAGAGGAGGGTTTATTTACAGCTTCAACATTTATCGAATTCCAGCAGTGACCATGGATTGGAGGAAGGGAATCTTCCTCCTCAACCACACTGGACAACCCAACAGTCCATCAACAGCCTCCTCCTTATGAAAAGAATGTAAACATTGTAAGATTTTACAATAACAAAAAAGGTTATTTACATAAAATTGTATCTGACTCCATTACAAAAGGTAAACACAGAAGGCTAAAAATAAGACTTTACAAAACTCCTTGAAGGGACAGAGACAAACAAAAACCCAGACAACAGCCACCTGTTTAGTTAATTGGACATTATGTATAGCCAATTGGCTGAAGAAAGATGATATACTTTACAAGTATTCTTATAGCATATAACTATCCCATCTTTTTCACAATTTAACTGGAAATATTGAAGTTCACTCTTGAGTGGTTCACACGAATAATAACCCCACAACTCGAAAAAAACCCCATTATTTAAAAACCTCAAAGTGAAAACACAACATTGCAGCCAGTTTTCAATTGTACAATTTCACTTTGCAAAACCCAAAGTACCAGGGTGACATTTAGACAATAGACTTGCCCCAGAATAACCCTGTTTATGAAGTGCAATTTTCTTCTGCCCTTAAATGCCACATCTGTTGACTTTTCTAGTAGTACCTTAACTCACAAAAGATGAATTTTCAATTCTCTCTGAAAGGATTTACCTTAAAAAAAGGCCAAACTAAGAAATGCCAAATAAAACAAAAGAAAAAAACCCAAAACCAAACAAAAAACCACAAACAAACAAACAAACCAAAATAAAACAAAGCAAAAAAACCCCAACCAAACAAAAACCAAGCCAAAAACAAAAACAAAAAACCCCACCAAAAAAAAAAAAAAACAACAAACCAAAAACAAAAACCCCAAAAGACAAAAACTCGCAACACAAAAAACCTACCCCCAAACACACCCCCAACCTGCTCCCCTCAAATCCTGAAAACAGTGAGAGGCTGCAACCTGAGGGAAGGAATGTGCTGGGCATTTAACAGCACACCAAGGAGCATCATGCCTCTCTTCAAGATCTCTCACCAAACCTGCCTTCAACATAAAATTCTTTGCTTTGGAAAGTGGTTTAGGAAAAGAGAAATTTCAGTTTACCAGAGTCATGTTTGGATAAAGTATTCATTTAAGTGACCGAAGTGTGTTTCCATTCCTTAAAATAAAAATTAAAAAACTAAAAAAACTGCTAAATACTGAAAAACAAAACAAAACAAAACAAAAAAAACCCCAAAACCCCCAAATAATTAAGAAACTCTATTAATGTGTAGGATGAGAAGTTTATGGAATAGGTGTAGCTGTATTCTTCTCTGTGCATCTTCACAAAGATCAGCACTTATCAAGGCAAGGGCTGGTACAGGCAGGGGGTTTGACATGGTACAAAGGAAAAGAAGTCACCAAATGAGAGGCAGGAGGTGACCTGACTTCTCAGGTAGCTGGGAATGATGAACAGCCAGAAATGAGTAATCAAGAACAGCCCCTGTCCTCCAGAGGGCCACTTATCTCCATCGCCTTCACTCAGAAATTTATGAACCACCTTAGTTCACAACTTTGCTTAAATCTGATTGAAACACTCAATGCTGGTGTATAAAAGATGAAGCAAGACAGAAACATTGAGATAAAGAGTTGTAGGTCATGGTTTGCTTCCCTCAAAGGCGTTTTTACAAGGATGTTGCTCTTGCCCTGGCTTACCTTTGTCTAGCACCTCTGCACCTTGTGCCCTAAACATCTGAACACCACTTTGCTTGTGCTTAATGTGGTGCATGTCTGAAAAAAACCAAACAGACTAGAAGTGCATGCAGGGACACTTTTTTTGGTGTTTGGAAGGTAATGTGCAAGCCAGTGGCATTGCATAATGGAATCACTCAGGAAAAATAAAAGTTGGGATTTAGAAACTGCCATGAGATGCCATTCAATAAGGAAGTAGATTAATACCTTAAATTACATAGAAATGTGGGGCTGTAAAGGGCATCTGGGGCTGAGGCCAGCCCCTTGCCATAGTAGGCTTCTGTCAGATAAACCCTTTCATAAACTAATTAGCTGATCCATCTTAGCACAAATTAGGTCATTTACTACCACTACTCCCACAGGGAAATTGTTCAAGAGCCTCCCTTCTCTGTTGCTTTGAAACATTCCTCTAATTTTCAGCCTCAATTTATTCATGACCAGTTTATATCCATTTGTTCTTGTGCCAATGTTGTCCTTTAGCTTAAATAGCTCTGTTTCCTCTCTTATTGTACTCCTTGATGTATTTATAGACAACATTCACATCCCCTCTGGGCTTTTGTTTCACTAGGCTGAACAAGACAAGCTTCTCTTTTCTCCTAGCACAGGCTCAATCTTGGTGTGAGCATCATTCTCCTCAGAACCTGATCTTACTTGGATCTGTTTCACCTCTGTGTATATGGTGACAAATACAAATAATTGAAAATAACAGCAGTCACCTCTATTCAAGATCCAATAGAGAAGAAATAATCTGCATTAAAAATGGGAAACTATACCTCCAGTAGAAGAGGTAGCAGCATTCCCTATTTTTGGTGGCATTTATATAATTCTGAGCTTATTTCAAATGCAAAAGAAAACCCATTTCATGCTCTAGAAAGTGTATAGGTTGCTTTCCTCCACTATCCATAAGTCTAGGTTTATTTGACACTTGTGGGTTGATATTTTCTCCTCCCAAGCAGATTTTTAGGCCACTGTTCCCTTTTTAGGGTCTGAGGTAGATTCAGAGGGAGAAGTAGGGGAACTTTTGCATCCATGTGGCCACATTTCTTCAGTGGATTTTGAAAGGATGTTTCCCCTTTCTGCCCCTACTCCACATACAGTTGGGTGCCAGGGATGGAGCTGATTCACATTTCTGCACTGCACTGGCTCCCTACACCTGAGGTTCCCCCTGTCCCAGTGCAGAGGGTGGTGGCCAGAGCACTGCCCTTGCTCAGAAGGGGTTGGGAAGCTGTGAAAAGGATGTGCCATGTGCCCTGGGACAGGAACCAACAGGGCATGGAGGTCACTTGGGACCCTTGAGTAAACCCAGACCTGGGGACCAGCCTCATCTTTTGTCGAACAGAAGGTACAGTTCTCTTTCATGCTTTCACACACTCCCAAAAGCACATCCTGAAAAGTTCATTATTTATTGTTGTAGCTCTGACATTGTGTTTGATTTAGAGCAAGAACCAAAGATGCTGACAGCACTGTGTGAGATACACAAAGATGGTTTCAGGGAGTTTATATTCTGATGCTTCAGTGCTGCAGAGATTTGGGTATCTATTTCACTTCAAAAAATATACATCTTTTAAAAATGAATGTAACATTTAGAAATATACATTCATCTGCTTCAGGTTAAGCGACTGTGAAAGCCTTTGAAAAGCCAGAGCCTAAAAGAAGCACACAGCTGAGGCTTTTTGGGAGATGCAGAAAAGGTGTTAACTCAGATTTATTAATTCAGTTACACAAACTCTCCACACGCTCATCTCGTTATACTAAGAAATGTGACATTTATGGGCCTCACTGGTAAAGTAAGACCCAAGCAGAGGCCTAAAACCTGATGCTTCAGGTGTGGGAAATCATTCAATGTGTAGGAGTTAATGAGAAGGAATATAAAATATTTCACAAACATTTCTAAAACATGTGTTATTCCTTTTTTTCTTCATATTCCTGACACAGGTTGTCTTCAAATGGCCTTTTGACATACCTGCAGTCATCTAGTCACACCTTCCTTTCCCATCTAAAATACTGTCTTGAGCAGTTTCTAGACTTTTAGAGTTCTCTCAATTAGAGGTGATCAAAAACATTTCAAATTTAACAACCATCAGAAAATACAGCTTAATCAAAGTAGGCACATTTTGCAGGAACAAATTTGTTTTGGTTTTGATGCAAGTTTAAATGGAGAATGCATGTAAATTAATTGTGTCAGGTTTTTTTCATTTAAATATAGAAAATATTTTGATTTTACTTTACCATTTTGATTAATTTTGTTTCAGATGTTAGAGTCAAAACATTTTATATTTCTGTTCATCATGTATCTATTCATAATTCATATTTAATTAAAATGCTTTTGACTTGAAACTTTCCTGTAACTTGATGGACTGTTTATTTCCCTTTACAGTCTAGTGTTAGTGAGAAATTAAATTTATTTTTTTTTCAGATTCAGAATTCCCCACTTCCATCAGTAAAACTGGAGTGAACCCCTTCTCTGTATTTTTTTTTATGCTGTGGGGTGAATAAGCTTCTCCAGATTTTGATTTTTTTATCAAATGATCCACATCAGTTCTGTTCAGAGGGTCCCTCCAGATGTCACTGAGTACCAAAAACTGGCTTGGCAGTCAGAGATGTGCCTTTCTTGAGATGATTCCCTGTATGGAGAGCTGCAGGGGGTTTTGGAAAGGGTGTTTCAAAAGCTGTCTCTAAGAAGTGAGGGTACAAAGACTGGGGTAAGACAGGCTGGCAGAGCCCAGATGAGCCACAGACTATTAGTTAATTTAATGATAAAAAGGGAATTATTGTGGTACACAAATTTTGTAGTTGAGAACATAGCACAGAAGGCTGAAACAGCCTTAGCCAGGTCTGCCTGCTTATAATATGCATTTAACTGTCTTTGACATCCAGAGCCCTGTGAGCAGTTTATTATCTAGAAAGTTTTAGAGCCCTGCGTTTCACTGATGGTTATTCATCGAGTGTTGTCTTCCTTCCCAGGCTGTGCTCAGACGCCTTTCAAAATTATGGTAAATATTGATTTAGTGCCCTGCTTAAACATGCATCTCTGGCACAGACTGTTCAGCAAGTGTGCCTGTGTCAAACAGGAGAATTAAATTCACAGCCAGGGTTCACTATAATAGCTGTCTTATTCGTCTAGTGCTTGCCTTCTTGGAAAGCATCGTCCTGTCATGTGTGTCTCTGAAGTACACAAATGAAATAAATCTATTAAAATGTTAAGATCTTTGACAGTGAAATATACTCAGACCCTTAATGCTGGAAAAGTCAATTTTGAAAAGTCACTGCAAAAATGGTGTGTTTGGGCTGTGTGTCTCAGCTCCTGCAGGAGAAACTCCCATCATTCCCTCTTCCATTCTTGAGCTGTGTTTAGTTTCTAGTGTAAGACTTCCTCCTTGAGTTGTGCTGTGATGACCAGTTCACCTCACCCAGTGTCAGAATTGAAACAGACATCCCTTGAAGAAACTGGTGTGGGGTTCAGCAATGAACCAGGTGACCAGAGGAGATGAGAATGGGCAGGTGGATGTTCTTTTATGTGTGGTGCCTGGTGTGGAGCCTCTTCACCAGGGGTGGGCCAGGTTTATATCTGTAGGTAGAGATTGACAGAGAACTCTGAAGGGATTTAATTGTCTAGTGGAGACATTTAATTGATCCTTGTGGAGAGGTTCTATGTGGCCTACTGAGAAGTGCTCCAAATTGGGATCTTTGCCAGCTCAGTCTAATATTAAAATGAGACTCTAATTCCTCAGTATCAGCTTCCTTGACCATAGTGTTTACAACAACAGAAATTGCTAATGCATGTAAAATTAATACAGCAAAGTAGAAAAGGGTTGAGATGGTTGTCAGATGCACAAGCAAGATTAAGTACACTCAAATTAAAAGAAAAATAAAAAAGATATAGTGAATTTCTGTTTTATAAAGAAAGTATGTTTAGCTATTCAAACCCCATCTAAGTTGTTTTGTTTTTCTTTTTTTTCTCTTTAGTGAACACATGAAACCACAAATATTATTCTTTTTGATGTTGCATAAAGCCCAGCCACCAGCAGTATTTAATTATTAGCCTCTCTAGGAATTCATGTTACAAGAGGAATTCCATTTTCTTCATGAGAAATGTACTCTTGGCTGTACCGGATGTGGTCCCATTTCTGGCTGTGAGGACTTTTGCTGGTGGGCAATGTTGCCTCTGTTATGAACTGACCCATTTCAGCCCCATGCTGCAGGAATGGCACAGCTCTCAGCAGGGCAATGAGGATGTTTACCTGAAGGTGTGTTTACCTGCTCTGCTTGCACAGGACCTTTTCTTGGTATCTCCCTTTTTCAGTGCCACCTTGACCTGCATTTACCTGTGCCTTATTGCTCTTTCCTAGAGCCACATCTTTTGTAATCTACCTACACACAGTCAAATAAGAGTCAAGCCTTACTTCTTTTTATTTTTAGATGTAAAATGCAAAAAATATGAAGTTTTGGGGCCCTTTGTTCAGCAGAAAACTCACCCATGAGGAAGGGATCATGTAGCTCCTGATCTGTTGCAGCATTTTTTCCTGGGATGAAGAGTTTTGATTGCATTATATGCATTTTCCTGGAGAGCAGATGGGTAGATACGGGTCTGTTTCTGTGTCTAGGAGGTTAACCTTCTCATTAGTCATTTCTTCTCAGTTAGACTTCACACTGAAAGGGCAGTAAAAGAAAACTGGGCTGATTCTGAGCCCTGCAGCATCCTTTTTTCTCCTGTGGAAAAAGATTTAGATATTTGTGCTGATTACATTTCTTTGTCTCTTTTCTTTTTCCTTTGTGTTCCCATTCTGATTTTTGATGTTTCTGTTAGCCATCTTCAGAGGAAAGCATCTGTGGAAGGGAGGGGACATAACTCTTAGTGGTGTCAGTTTAAGGTGCTGATGGATTGGATGGCAGATTCAGACTGGCAGTGGTTGTCCCCAGCAAGATCAATGATGTGAAAGGTTAATTAATGACACGTGGCTCATTTAGATTAGGAAGGGCAGCAGCTGGTCAGACCATGAGATGGATTTGCTGAAAGCATCATGACTGAAATGGGTTGTGTTGGGTTTGTTTTTGCAGAAATGAGCTGCAGGTGGACGTTCCTGGATTTGCTTGAGCATAAATGGTGTGCTTGTGCATGTTTGTATGTGTGCTTTACATTTGTGTGTGCATCCCCTCATCAGCTCTCTAAGGGTCCCAGAGAAGGTAAGAGAGTCCCAAGAGAGGACATCATTGATGGTTTCTGAAAAGCCATCAGAAGTCTGGGTCCTGCTGAGCACGCTGGCACCAATCCAGTGGAGAGTTTAATAATGTGCTGAAATTTCAGTGTGGGGATAGTCACTGTGGGTCACAGTAAAAGCATAACTGGTTGGTTGGTCTGAGCCAGGTTGCTCAGCTTTCTGTAAGAGGGAGACTGCAATGAGTGAGACTGCTCATAGTAAGAGTGGCATTTCCCAAAATTCAGGCATGAATTCATTCAGTGCTTTTCCTCTCAGCACTTAATGCAGGCTGCCAGTTAGCCTTATTGGAGTAACAGAGAAGACCTTTTACTCAAGGTTTACCCATCAAGATTTGCCCAGTGGCAACTTTGCAAGTAAAACTCAACATACATGTCTTGAGTTGTGAGATTGTTTGGGACTAAATTCTCCTGAGCCTCCCTGAAGTGTCCCTCTCACTATGGACGGTGCCCACAGTAGTGCAGTTCTGGTTCCTTTGGCTCTACCACCAAAAAAAGTCACCATTAACTAATAAAATGTCACTTGGCCCCAATATCTCACCTGTGTGAGCAGGACCCCTCCTTCCCTCTGTCACTGTGAGTGATGATGTCCCCACACCTTTTCCTCTGAGGTTAAGCTTGTTGAGGAGGTGTGGGAAAGAGGTGTGGCTCATCAGTCTCTGGGGGTTTCCAACAGGAATAAGCACCACAGGAATAAGCAAAAATGGGCACTAGTTTGAGTGCCCATCCCCACTCACCCTGTTGAGAGTTGTTGGAGCTGGGTTTTAACTCCTTGCACCTCCAGCTGCTGGCTGTGAGCTGTGAGCTCTGTGAGAGGAACAGGGAAAGGCACACCTGTGAAACAGACTCTGAGAAACAAAAATGGTCTGTTCAACTCTCCTGGCCAGGACCAGGTAAGGTATTGCTGGGAAGGCTGTGGACACAGTGCATGGCCAATAAGAGCAGCATGATTTTGTACTAAGGGCAAGAGGTTCTCCAATGTTCTGCAAAAATGCTTGTGTTCCTTCACATAGCCTACAACTCCACGTTTAAAGCAGATGTTACCCTTTTAGACAGCAGATAAAACAGATCTGCTGGAAGCAGGTGCTCTGATATGTATTATTAAGAGCAGAGAGGTGAATTATTCATTTATCTGTTATGTTTGTGGGCAAACTCCAGAAAATAGGTGTGTAAGTACTGATTAATCAAATATTGGAATTAATGGGATAAAACAGCACGTTAATGGAAAATATTCAAAGTGTAGTTGTTCCTTATCAGTTTGTTGATTTTTTAATAAACATTGACTTGTCTGAAGAGCCACTGAATTATAGGTATGATTGAAGCAGCTTCATCTTGTAAAATCTGGTGCTGTAGGTTGCTACATATCTTCGTAGGTTATCAAAAGAAAGATAAACCTGTCTGAACATCACCCATGCACTGTCTTAGGAGCACTTTGAGAATATATAGGCTAAGTTTGCCCTCTACTGGATTGCAAAATTACATCACTGGTTTTATTACTGGCCAGATATGTTATGTTCTGGTTATTCCCAAGGAAGTTTCCCATTACATGATATAACACATACACACCTCATCCTCAAGACTTGTGTCATTTTTCCAATCAGTCATCTTTGCTATGTGAACTGCTCCCTGAATTATTTTGTTAAGAGTTGTTCCTTTTACAAATGTCTCTACACAGGGCTATTTTCAAACAGGGCTGTTTTGGTGCTTTTTTCTTTGGATGAAAAGTTTCTGCAGTGGGAGTAAATCTGAACATCAGGAATAGACTAAACCTGATTGACAGGAGCCATCTGCACAAACAGATCTGCTCCTTTCCCTCTGACAGCTTGTTTCTAGCAAGGCCTGGGGTCTCCAGCAAGCTTCACTCACAGCCAGGAAACAGCCCCTGAGGAGCTGCAGCTCCTGCTCTTTCTCTGCCAGTCAGGCTCCTTGCCACATATTTACTGAGCACTTTCAGTGTGGATGCAGTTACTTGCAGTCAAGGCATGAAGCAATGCTGCATCCTAATTCTAAGTGTGCACTGGGATTTCAAGGCTCATTTGGTGTGTGCTTGAAATAATAGTTACAAACACATACATCTGTGACAGACTGCATTTGACAAGAGTGATCCCAGAGTTAGGAGGTCATACCCACGAAACTGAAATCTGTGTGATGAATCATAAGGTATATGAGGCCAGGTGCTCATCTAATGGAAATCAGGATAAGTTCTCTGACCTGAACAGAATTGTGTTGACTTGTGCTGGCTGAAGCACAAGTCAATGTAGTTTTTTGATTTGAATGTAATTTCTCATTTGTTGTTTTCCTCTGTTGGGTGCTCTGGTAAAGAAGGTTTTCTGGCCTCACCGAACCACTTCAAATTTCTCTCCTTGCTTATAATTTTTAGGTCTGCATGTCTCTGTTTATAACCAGAAATATGTGCCAAAAAATATGTTAATTCCAAAAAGTAAATCAACATCTGTCTGGACACTGCTCAGCGGATCTTTGTTCTGTCTCTGTGTCCAGATTTTATCTGTACTGAAAAAAAGACCAGACAGCACAGTGGGGCACTATTGTCTGTCCCCCTAGCAGTGCCAAAAGAGTGGTAGGATCAGCTGATGGCATTTGTAAGGCTCCTGTTACAGCTTTCCTTTGGTCTTCCCTGGATCCCCTGGGAGCAGTGTGAACCAGAAAGCTGCTGAGAGCTGCTGTGCTGACAAGGTTCAGGGTTTTTTTTTGCTATGAAGTTGTGTATCTGCACCCTGGTGTGCTAGAAGGTTGTGGTGAAAACCCCTGAAACTCAGAAAGCTCTTTCCAATAGCATTTTAGTTTTCCAGAGCCAGCAGGTTGCTGTTTTCATGCTGGTTTTATATACAGATAACCTGAAAGAGGCATGGAGATTGAATATTATCTGAGCTGCTCCACAGTCAAAACTAAATTTGGAGGCAAGGAGGAAACCAGCATATCTTAGAGCATCAGGTAATAGAAAGGGAGATATTTCTGGCTGGCTGATTTATTTGCCTATTTATTTCACCATCAATTTTGGAGTTAAAGTAAGTCCTCGGGAAAAATGGAGTAGGCAACAAATGATCAGTGGTGAAAAGTGTATGATAAATTACTGTGCCCATGGCTTTACAGTTCATTTCAGGGGCAGCATCTCCAGAACAGCCAGAGGAGAGTCAGCTGCTTGGGATTGGGAAGAAACTAACAACAACAACAACAATAATAATAAATTGGATATTTGAATGGTGTGTAGGCAGAAAAGGAGGACTACTGTACCAGTGGAGAGCACACTGATTCCTCTGACCATGGAGGTTGCTCTTGAAGTCTAGGGAAGTCTATCTCATCAGCCTTTGATTTCAGAATGTCCTTAGGAAAAGCCAAATCCTGGCATTTGTCCCAGTAATTGATGTCTTGTAGGGTCCCAGCCACTCTGTCTCTGTGGGAATTTTGTGCTGTAATGTCTTAGGCTAGACAAAATTTGGTTGCACTGGGAAATGTGTTTGAAGGCAGAAACTGGTGCGAAGTCCCTGAGACAGGAGGTGTAAGTGCACAGAGAACAGCTCTGCTCAGTAAGGAGTTCCTGTGATTGTGGGGTTGAGGGTTTTTTAATCCCTCCCAACCAGCCCCTCTGTGCTGAAGTAGAACTGCATGGAGGTCCCATCCTAAATCTTATGTATCCTTAAATTTGAGATTTTAGCATTCTTTGGGTGGCACAGAACTCCTCCACAGAGAATCTGCTACAGCTGTGCTTTGAAAGGGTGAACAAGGCTGGGTGTGGGAGGCAGCTCACTGGACCCTGCCCAGTGCCTGGAGGAGCTGGATGGGGGTTGCTGGGTGCAAGAAGACCTGCAAATTCTGTTATTTTATTGATGTATTTTTTCCCCATTTCATTAGTGAATATTCAAGAACAGAGTGTGCAGGTTAAGACCTGAACAGGCCTTATTTTGTATCTTATCTGTAATATTGCTGGCAAAGCTCCTCCCTTGACTGTAATGACTTCTGGCTTTTAAGTGATATTCTTAGGACAAATCCTGAACATCACAACCTGTTTCCTAATGAGAAGCCTGGAACAGAGCTAGTAGTGTCCTAATTTTTCCATGGACTGGTGCACAGAGAAGCTAAGATCTGGGTCCTCATGGGTGGTTGGTGCTTAGCTCCAGTGTTGTGAGTGCACCAATAGGCATGATTGCCCTGACCAGCCTCACCTTGCACCTGTGCCCACACTCTCTGGCCATGTCCAGGAGCTCTGTTTAAGATTGTGCTCAGGTATCCAAGCCTGATATTTATTGCAGGAGTCCCTGAGCCCAGCCCAGCCTGATCCTGGCAGCGGCTGGACAGGCCTGGCTCTCTCTGGATGCATCCACAAGCCTTCAATGGTAGCTTTTCTCAGGCTGCTCTCCTGCTGGAGCTTGTTGAATAAACCTGCATCTGACACCCCATTTCACCTGGATGGAGCTCTTACCCCCATGGCCCTGCTCAGATCTGTGGGTGCTGCCCTGTGTCTCCAGCTCCTTCTCCCTGGAGGAGCAGCCCTGCTTTTGCTGCTCCCTGGCACTCAGCCCTGTGGAAGACAGTGAATCCTTTATAAACATTTCAAGAACTAACCCACGGCTTGCCTGAGGTCACAGAAGAATATCAGCAGACATGACAAATCTTCATTGAACCATCTTTCTTTTGTGCTGCATCAATCCTCTGTAATTAATACGATTTACAAACTTATGTCCATTGCTTAATTGCTTCTGTATTCATAAAAATGTCACAGCATTTTAGTTCCTTTTACATTTATGGGCTGGGGCTGTGCAATCTATGGGGCAGCACGCAGATTTCCACTTCATTATAAAACAAATGGTAAACAATTGCACAAATGGCTTTGTTGTTAGCTCAGGCCTGAGAGTCGAGCTCTAGACCGCAGTAGAGCACAGGCTACTTTAATGAAAACATATATTTGATAGAGAAGATGGAGATAAGCCATGGAAAAGTTTGGGAAAATGAATGCAAATGTGAAGGCTGGGTTGATTCAAAGACAAGCCATTTAAAAGGGTTTGGGAGTAGAAGCAGAGAGAAGGAAGATAAGGGGGCTTGGATCATGAGCACATTGCACAAAAATGGCCAGGAGGCTGTACAGCATCTCTCACAGAGCACTCAGACCAAGCCATTTTTCTGTAATGCAAATGAAAGAAGAAGAAACACCCACGTCCATTTCACCTGTGCAGTTCTCAATTCCCTTCTCTAAGTGTTACAGAGGTATTGTGTTAACTCAACTGGTAGTCTGCCATTTTTAATTTTAAGAACAGTAGCTATGGCACTAGAATCTGTGGAAGTTATAAGGGAAAGAAAATAATTTCACTTACGTTCCTTCATCTCAGCTCACTTCTAATTTATTCACTTCATAGACACATAAATTCACACAGAAGTCAGACTCAGCTGAAACCAGAATAGATGGAGTATTTATTGCACAGGCAAGAGCAGCCTGAGGAACATCAAAAAAAAAAGAGAGCACCACAAGACGTATTATGAGCTCCTGTCTCATAACCACCTTTGATTTCAAATTCCCTTACAAAGGGGTAAATAGAACCAGAGCAACTGCTTTCACAGACTGCTTGTTACAGCTGGTTAGGTGTCTTGGTTTGGAAAGACAGGTATCTGCCAGGCAAAGCTGGAGTTTCCCTTAGAATGGGGAATGTCCCTGCCAAATTATAATTTTGCAATCAAGGGCTTTCAGGTAAAGATTTGGGAATAGGAATAACAGTTCTTTACTAGGAATACTAACAATACAAATGTAGTAGAAAAACAAAACCACCCAACCAAGCCAGCAAACAAACAAACAACAATTTTGGAAAAACCTGACAGAGTCAGAGCTACAACCTGACACCCTGTTGGTCAGGGTGTTGGAAGCAGTCCAAAAGTGAGTCCTCCTGGAGTGGCAGATGTGGTTCTGGTGGAGTAGAGATGATCCTGTAGAACCAGGGTCCAGTGGTGGTGAGAAGGGGTTCAGTCTTCCTCCAGAAATCAGGTGAAGCTGGATCCTTTCTTGTTCCTGTGTCTCAGTTGTATCCAGGTAGGAATGGTTGGCTCCCCCCACTGGGTGGAGCATCTCACAATAGGATGATGGAATGTGGGTGTTCTACTTTGGTGATGTGTGCTTTTAGGAGTGTCTTAATGGTCCATTAGCAGAAAATATTCCCCTGGAGGGAGGATGGGTGGTGAAAGAGATAAGAAACACTGCCCCACCTGGTTTAACAGCTGGCCCATTACCAGAAGGCATCTGCCCCCCTCCTCCCAGAGTTACAAGATGTAAAGAAGAACATTTCCCCAACTGCTTTCAACAAATGAAATAGAATACACATTTTTGGTTCCATAACCCAAGACATTAGGGAGAAGTTGTATCTCTTGTACCAAAAACTACCTACTATTTATTTAATAATAATAAAAAAGGCAATTATTTCAAGAGGAAGTAAGGCATAAAAACTGTAATGGTCAATCTCATTCAGCATTTGGAGTTACATCAAAATTACTCCACTCTGACTTTGGCCCAGATTTGTAAGACTTGTTTTGGAGTTCAGAAATTATTTTCTTTGTATTCTGTAAAAACACATAACACTTGAATTTCAAGAGGGTAGCAAGGATTTGTGTGGAACTTAATGGGACACAAAAGAGAGTGAGTGGCTGCCTGGGGTTAGGATGTCAATCCACTTCTAACTACAGCAGCAGACACGGGAATATAAATTTTGTCCCTCAGTAAAGTTTTGAGAAAATGTCATTTTTCTCCGTAAAAACAGCTTCCAAGCTCTTTTCCTCAACTTCCAAGGGTATCTGCATGTGTATTATAGCTCTTGGCCCTAGAGGTCCTGGGGATCCATCTCTTTCCTTATGGAAAGGGCTGAGGAGAGCACCCCTTGCCCCAAAGCTGTGGAGTGGGTGCTGGATGTTGGTTTGCAGGCAGCCCAAGCACACAAAGGAGCTGTAGAGCACTGTGGCTACTCAGACTCAGGGCACTTGCTTGGGGCAGCCCAGGTCTGTGTGAACCCAGGACAACTGTGCAGGTCACAAACCCCAGTGCCAATGGAGAAGGAAAGGTACCAGAGCACCCAGAGGTTGGGGCTGAGCTGAAATTCTAACTATTTCATCTGTAGACCCAAATGTCTAAATTCCACCCACACCTTGCTTTGCTGCTCCAAGTCTTCCATTGGCCTTAATTCCTTTTGTTCTACATATTTCCATTTCAGAGCCAGAGTGGTAATGTTATTCTGCCTCTTCTCATTTTCTTCTCAAGCTCTGTGCTTGATCACTTTGTCCTTTTACATTATGGATTGGATTGGTCAAAAGGTGTTGTTTACATTTTGAATTTGCCACTAATTCATCCTTGGAATTAGTATGAGTGATTCCATCTTTTTGTTGTTGTTGTTTTTTAGGTTTTTGGGGTTGTGTGTTTGTTTTGTTTTTAACTTTATAAATGACAGTTGAGATGGGTTGTTTGTAAAACATCTTGCAGATAGTATTACAGAAATCAATAACTTTTATTTTAAACATGCAAGTTTTGGCTACACATAGTATTTATATATATATTATGTTAGTTTGTGAGAAACGGTAGCATGATTTTTTTTTTAGCAGTCTATAAAACTTCACTTGGTGCACCAGTTGTTGGGGGCTTACAGGACTCAGCTTCAATGGAAATGAGTGACTCAGTAAATTCTTAATCATCTATTTTAAAACAAAACAGTTTTTAGATGCAATTTGCAGAATTTGATAAATAGAAGTTTTCAAGGCCAGATTTCCCACAGAAACTTCCACATTTTCTCCTTGCTTGTGTAAGGGAGAAGGCTTTGCTGTCTTGTGACCAGGCTTTGCCTTTTCATGCCCTTGTTGTTTCTGGTTAACATTCCTTGTACAAGGTTTGTTGTCCATATCCATGATGTGCATAAGACACTTGGTAAAACAATCCAGCTGCTGAAAGCCCAGATCAGTTAACCAAGGATCTATCCTATAGAAAGATTTAATGTCTTATGAACTCCCATGATATACAACAGCTGCATTTCAAAACAAAATCACTCATGAATGATAGTTTTTTCTTTAAAAATTTCAGAAAAAAAAAATATTCTTATCTGTAAGAGCAGATTGTAATCCTCAAAATATTTCCTCTTGTTGTATTCCAAACACTGAACTTCATTGCTTCATTTGCATTGGTGTTTAATAAATTGGTTTTGTTTTTCAGCCACAACAAGGCAAGATGAATTTTGTGGAAAAGGGCAGTGTAATGGAGATGTGGTGTGTAATTTGGATGATGAATTATCAGAGCGCCAGAGTAGTCTGTGCTGTGGTCATTTTATTGTTCAGTGCAGTAATGGAGTTAAGTTATATTTACATTTTCTAATTATATTTTGTTATGCAAAAGATTATATGTATGCAACCTCTTGCCAAACCAACCACTGAACTCTATTTCTCTCTCAGAAAAAAAAAAAAAAGAGAGAGAAAGAGAACAACTAAGACTGAAATAGAAAACAAAATTGATAATGAAAGCCCACTGAAATCACAGAGAGGCTCCATGCTGAATTCCAGACAAGCATCCTGCATTTCATCATGGCCATGGCCTTGGCCTCTCCGCCAAGCCTGCAGCTCAAAGCCTCCTCCTGCCAGCAGCCTTGGCCAGGATCCCTGGCTCAGTGCTGCTCTGGGAAACACATCTTTAAATCCCCTTGGTTTTGGGATCAGCCGGGGAATGTGCTTGCTGGAGAGGGTGACACCCAAAAGACTGAAATTATTCTCTCCTGTGCCACGTCAAAGGAGCTGTAATGGCAACCAATTAGCACAAAGCAGATGACAGCTTTCCCCCAGACTCCAGGCACAAAGTGTTTTTCTTCAAAGGTTTGGCTCAAGTTTTGATTCCCCTTCCATGCAGGGTGGTCACTCCAAGGTGATCTGCCTGGACAGTCACTCCATGGAGAGAGAGGGAGGGACCCCAAAGTTTTGAGCCAGGGTTTTTTTTTTTCCATACCTTTCTTCAGAGTGTCCCAGTAAGCTGCTCTCTGCATCCCTGTATTGAACCAAAACAATGTTTTCATTCATCTATTTGGACATTCTGGGTCTGCCTAAGTTAACTGAGTGTCCTCAGAGGTTCCTCTCACCTCCCCACAACGAACATCAATAGCTGAATTACCTGAGACCTCATTTACGTGTCTTCCTAAGTGAAGGATGGCAAAATCCTTAATTTTCTTGACAGGACTCCTAAAGCTTTTTGTTTGTTGCTTTCCATGCATTTGTTGCAATGAACACCATTTTCCTTACTTAGCTGTTTCCCCACCTTTAAGTGACTGTCTAAATTTGACACAATAGGGTGCATTAGAAAGATATTGAGGGGATATATTAATTTATGATTCCAGGTAAAAAAGAACTTCCCCAAAATAAAGTCCAAGGCAGGTTTAAACTCTGGTTCTTCTACCCCAAGGTTGGCAACCTGAACTAGTACCTAGAAAAATAATAACAACTTTTCCAAAGTTCCTTTTGATTCCATTAGGAAATGTTCTACCTCCATATTAGTCAGCAGTGTCTTTAACTGAAGTCAAAATGTTTTTGTGAATTATCATTTGCATTCTATATATCTTGATTTGAAGCTGAAAACTGACAAAAGTAATTAGGTACTTGGCTATTCTTCCTAAATATTCTAGACATTCAGAGATAAACTCTTGGTCTCTACCCATCTTAGCAACACTGGAAGAATAACAATTCTATTAATAATATTATTTGTTATATATTTATTATATATTACAATACAATAATATTTTTTATTATTGGATAGATGTCAAGGCCCTGTTTGCTCCAATATTTTATAAATGTGATAAAGTGAAGGCTCTAACCTAGAGTGTTCACACCTTCATAAACTCAAATAATTAAAATTGAGTGATTGTCATGACAGATTAACTAAATTCTTGACTTTGGAGAGCTCCAAAACATCATCCTAGTAATTGGCTCACACCAATAGACAACAAGATTACTTGTAGACATGATATCAGTTTCTTCAAAAGGAAGGAAACTTAGGTACCTGGCCTCAAAATAACAAGAAATTAGCTTACTAAATACACCTAAGAAAAATAAAGTGTTTGTTAAAATGCCTATACAGCAATACTTGGTCACCTATCGTACTAAAATTCCACTGAAATTCTGCTACAAAGTAAAGAAAAAAAATATTCTGCTGGTGTTGTAGGTACATAATCCAACAGCAAGAAACATTATCTTTGCCCTCAAGGTGGAGAAGAACTCAAAGTGAATTGACAGGCTTATATCAACCTCTCATCATTAAGAAAAGGAGTAATGCAATTATATGTGGTCTTATTTTGTTGAAATATTTTATGTCAGGCACAGGGTGTTCTGAGGTGATACAGATAATTAGCAGAGAAATTTAATCATCCATATCACAATGAAAGAAAAAAAAATTGGCTCTTTAATCAAAAGATAGACCCACCTGCTCTGAAATGAGAATGTTTCAGTATGTCTTCCAGGCTAGAAAGCCTAGTTAAAAATTAATGGAAGTTGGCAAGCATTAAATTATCTACCTAAAAGGTCCTATACAACTTCACAAATTAAATAGAAATTCATTGATATTCACAAAATAAGGTATCTGCAGGACTAATGCATTGGAATAGTGCAATAACATATACCAAAGGCAGAATGCCTCCTGAGCAATGTGCCATCACTGGGTGCTAAACAGAGGGCTCATTTGTGGGTCCAGGTTTTCTGCATGGCTTAGGTGGGAACTGTGCTATTTTATACCAGCAGAGCTTGATTCATGGAGGGGTTGAAGGAAATTTTATGGCTAGACCCTGGCTGCAGCTGTGGCTTCAGTGGCAGGACTTGTGTTGGTTCCAATGGGATGAGCCTCCTTGGCTCTTAGTGCCTGGCGTTTTCTTGGCAATATGTGAGATCCTTCTTGGTTCTGGGACTTGTGGTTTTGGTATCTGTCCAGCTTGGCTGGAATCACTGTCAGGAGTGAACACTTGAGTGAAGGAGATTTTTATGCTTTTTTACATTCTCAACATAATTGGGATTAAAAAATGTAGACTGTCAGAATGGTATTGAAATAAAATTAAACTTGTTTCAGAGGATAAAATATGTTGCATAACAAACTTTCAAATGTTTACCACAAGTCTGTCTATATTTTCATTTCAGTGGTAATGAGAAAACCATAGCACATATGTTGCTTTCAGCATACTATATTCTAGTTAGGCTTTTGTGTGGATTTATGCCTTTGTTTTTCAAGCTCTGCAGTCTCCATTTGTACTGGGAGAAGCTTGGTTGCACAGGATACTCTTAATTTAGCAAACACAATGGGATCCATTTGCTAGGCACTGGAATTGTGAAGTCCAGATGGAAATCCAAAGTACATTTAAGGATGAGGATACTTGCTAGAAGACATTAATGAGTAGTATATCATTCTACAGCAGGACTTGTAGTTTTTGAAGTATAAAAAACTTTAGCTCTGATTAACCAGAAGTGGTATTTGCCTGAAAAACAAAGTCCCATAATGCTTCTTATTAGCATTTTCCTGTTACTACTACTGATTCTAATGATGTTGCCCAGATTTTCCCAGCATCCCCATGCATTTAAATTTCATACACCCAGACATGCTTCAGAAATCATATTCTGAATGCTTTTCCTCCTACTCCGAATCCCTTAGCAACTTCAATTTCATTCATGGAAAAGTAACTATTTGAACTCTGTGTATTTTTAGCCTTTATTAATGGAGTTTAAAAGCTAGAAATGGGAAAAAAAACAAGAAGCCTTAAGGCAGAATCTACTTCTAGTAGAAATCCTCCAGATTTTGCCCTCCTGCAGCTGTCAACATCACTTCATGCTTGGGCTGTACTACAGAGTTTATCTGCTGCATGTCTTAGGAGGAAACCTCGTGCTCAGTATGGGCAGGGATGAGATACATTAGGTACTTCTACCTAAGGAAGTAAAACCACAGCACATCCATTATTGTTGTGGACATGAGTCTGAGAGCTGCCCATACACTCTGCTTTTGTGAGAGCACAGAAGGTTCTGCCTGGGCCAGGTGAGGTAACAGAATAACAAAATAAAAAGGCACTGCCCCAGGTGAGCCTGGAAGCTCTTGGGTTTATCATGGGCTACATGGGAGCAAGCTGGGGATCTCTGTACAGACCCCATGGTCTATTTGCAGCTGAATAATTCGCTCAGGGATAATGGGGAGTTAACTGAGTTCCAGGCAGCTGTCCAGAGGTGATGTGCCTCAAGCCCTGATGAATCTAACAAATTATGTTCTCTAAGAACTAGATGTCAAAGCACATATATGGGTATTTAGTGTCTCTGTAGTGTCAGGAGACATCAGATGTGTTGAGCTCCCCACTGTTTCCCCTGGGAAACTGGTACATGAGGAATAAACTGTCCAATTATTACCTTGGGAAAATACACTCCTGTTGGTGTGAGAGGAACATATCAGTAAGTCTTTTCTCAAAGACAACTGTGTTGAGCTGTTCTGATGCTGTTGTACACCACAATGACATAGACTCCGACTTCAGAAGGCTGAAAATGACTCCTTTGTTTTTGGGATGTGTCTCCCTTTTTATACTGTTCTACACAGACCAATTTGATTGGTGAAACAAAGACAAACCTCTGCAATCACATTGGTCAGACCAGAGGGATATCAAGAAGAAGTCCCTCCTAAGGAAAGGAATGTAAACAAAGGTTACAGCTACAAAAACATGTCTCTTGTTTACAGAAAATTCCCTGGGAAAAGAATTTCAGAAAACCAAAACATCTCAGGCACAAACCAGGGCTACACTGTTCTGTTACAAATTCCCTGAACATATGAAGTTTTAAAGTCCTACATTAAACTGGAAGGGATGAGAAGTGAATGAACATGCTGTCAAAAACTAAGGTGAAAAACAGGTTGGCAGTAACCCAATAAAATCTAAGAATTGAAAAGAATAAATTAATAAAAATATATATATTTGTAAAATTCAGAGGTTTCTATCATATTTGCTTTTTCCTCAGGAAACAGAAGATGCTGTCTGAGATAATATAATCTTTTTTTCATACTCGACTCTTTATGTTAACAAAGATGGCTTAAGCACCCTCATGCAGTAAGAGCTAGCAAATATTAACTTTTTAACAGCATCTGCTCTGTCATTATTCTAATCCCTTGAAGAATTAGTGATCCACAGAAGTAAATTTTAAATTTATTTAACGGTGTATCTACTTTATCTTTCTCTCCAATTTCTTCTCTGGAAGACAAGCCAAGACTTCCTTAGAAGACAAGACTAGAAGCTGTAAATACTTGGGCAAAGTTTTAGGATATTAGGAGTGAAGATTTTTCAGAAGAGACATGTAGCTTGGCTTGAACAATGAAATTCTCAAAATTTCAAGCCACTTAAATTGATCCACTTAATAAGAAAAAATTGTTCCTTGCTGTAATTCTCTGAGGTTTTTTTTGGGTTTTTTTGTTTTTTTTTTCCAGTGTTGCATTACTAAATACTGTTATGGAATATATTTACTGTTACTGAAGCTGATTTTGACTTATTTAGGATTGCACAGTGTAACACTCAACCATTTCATTTGGGATCCCACCAATCCTGTTCCTCTCAAATATAATTTAATAACAAAGCAAGTACTAGAGATGATCTTTGCCTCAGCTGTTATCTCCTTTTCTTGGCATTCATTAGACCAGATCTGTGGTTCAGTTTTGGGGCCTCACTACTGATATAAATTGGAGCAAGTTCAGCAGAAAGCCCCCAGGATGGTCAGGGACTGGGACACTTAACCCTTGCAGAGAGGCTGAGGAAGGTGGACTGCTTCAGCCTGGAGAAGAGATGGGTTTGGAGGGACCTGGCAGCAGCTTTCCAACTTTTTGGGGAGGTTTTTGAGAAGATGGAACCAAGCTTATCACAGTGAGGTGGGCCAAGAGAATAAGAAGCAACAGGCACAAATTGAAACAAGAAAAGTTCAGACTGAATATAGGGAAAATCTTTATCATGGAGATGTTCAGCCATTAGAGCAGGTTGTCTGATGAGTCTGTGCTATCCCAGTTCCTGCAGGGTTTCAAGACATGCAAAGCTCTGAGCAACCTGGTCTGACCTCAGAGCTTCAGTAGGAGGTTGTGGTGGAGACTTCCTGAGGTCCTTCCATTCTGAGTGATTGTCTGATCTCAAGCATTTGGGATGGGTTCCCCCTCAGCGTTTCTACAGCAAGTCACCAGCTTTCATGGATGCTTGACAGAAAGTGCAAATCAGCCTCCCCTCTGCTCAGCTCAGACTGTGGGCCCAGGGAAGGGAAGAAGTGAGTCACTTGACAAAACAATGTGCTGGAGACCTGGGTCAGGTGGGATGCAGAGGATGGGGAGAACTCAGAGCAAAAGAGTAATATGGCTTAACCCAGTCTTAGAGAACACAGTCTTGAAATTAGGTTGGACAGAAGCCTGGGCATAGGCTTGTGGCATCAAGCTGACAGGTAGAAGACAGGATCCTCACAAAAGGGTCTGACTGAGAAGAAAAACCCATTTGTTGTATTTTGAAAACACAAATACTTTTATTGGAGACAGAAAAATGTAACCTTAAATTAAGGAGAGGAAGTGAAAACCTGATGCTCTTAGAACTGACTCTTAGTACAACAGCTGTTGTATTTGTCTGTAGTCTTACACCCTTAAAAGATTTTTCTTTCAAAATATTGAAAAAATGAATGTCTGTGCTCTGCAGCCAGCTAATACTTTGTGAAATTAATTCTTTCTTTCTATTCAGAAGGACTGTTCCTAGGCTTGCTTGGAGAGTGAGGAGAGCCAGCATCAAATGCATTGAATGGGTTTTATTTGATAAAATAAATTCTCCCAGTCTCTTATCAACATGGCTTTAAATAAAGTATTGTGAATAGGATGTAAGCATTGTAGCCTGTGTTCCTTCTCAGATAAAGGAAGTCAGCCTCAGAGTACTGAAACTCACAAAGAATAGAATATCTATGAGGCTTTATTTTTCTTTTCCTAGATCTCATTCTGTGAGAGACGGAAGAAAAGTACATTTTCTCAAAATGGCCTATAAAAATGTTGGTAGATGAAGATGCCATGTTGATTTTGTCATAGTACCTGAGGTATGGAGGCTATTTCTAGGTAGATTAAAAATGAAAACTTTCTGATTTCCCAGGGTTTTCCTCCTGTTATGCACCTTAAATACAAGTGGACAGATTGCAAAAAAAACTCCTTCTTACACAGGGGTTTCACTTCAGATCTTCCTGTTAGGATGCAGCTGAGTCTGGGCCAAACCTTCCCACATTCATATCAAAATTAATCTACTGGCACTGAGACTAAACCAAGGAATGCAAAATTTTCACGTTTTCCCTCTGAGAAAAAGCCTGATACAATGAAGGAATATTTTCATGTTTTATTGAGGCTTCCTGGACTAGATCTCTGGTTTTAAATACAGAGGATTTTTAGCTACTTAAATCATACTACTTTGCTGGGTCCCAGGGTGATTGTCTGTCCTTTCACATCATTCAAAGGAAGCAAAAAAATATGTTCCCTACAAAAATGCAGAAGAAATATCAGACCATCTTTCTGCATTCACCATGTCACTTCCTAATCATAAAAAACTTGACTCCTTGTTCAGTGGAGAGCATTTGTTGCAGCTCTAGCAATTTTCCATTAAAATGATGTGGAGAACATCCATCAAGAAGAAAAGCTCAAAAGGTGTCTGAATGGTGGATGACAGGGAGTCCAGTCAGAGTAATGCACTTGAGGGAGTAATGTGGTGGTATCACTTGTAGCTGCCCTAAAAAGTCCCAAATCTGAAGGACAGTGTCACTGACTGTTTGCAGCAGAATCACCTGGCCACAGCCTGAGGTACAAATCTGCAGCACAGCTTAGTCTCACATTTACAGATCTCAGACCAAGCCTTAGCTGTTCCACCAGCCAAGCAGAAGTGGTTCAGGAGTGAAAATCACCAGCCAAGGTCATGATCAGCATAACCTGAAGTCTCTGAGAACACGAGGGCAGCAGATTTGAAGTCATCTTAGAAAGCAACAGACAAGTCATTTGTTAAAGAGACATTTTGATCTGTAACTAAAAGGGTCACTTTGTCTGGGGTGCTGTGATCCCTCAGGCTGGAAGAGGCCTCAGGAAGTTTCTGGCCCAACCTCCTGCTCAGAGCAAGGTGACCTCTCACATCAGACCAGGATGACCAGGGCTTTATCCGTTCAGTTTTGGAAACTTCCAAGGGTGGACTCTAGTCATAAAACTTATCAGAGTTTTCACTACATCTTTTCTCAAAGTGTCAAATGAATCAGAAAAGAAGAATTAAAAACTGTAAGCAAGAATTTTGTCTCATATGTGTTTGGCATTTTTGCCACAACACCATCGCCGTCATTTTGCACAACACTGCAAAACACTTCTGCCTCCTGCTTCTGGAATTCTCTGGATTATAGAGTCACACTTCAATGGCAGAAGTGGAAACACAATAATGTATAAATTCCAGCCAAATAGACCCTGGTTGTTTAATAAAAGAAAAAGCCCTGGATGTTGTCAGTGGTAAACTAAGCATTTTTCCAGTAATCTCAACTTTAAACAAAGCTGTTTTAATCAAGATAATTGCTACTTTTATGCCAATAGTGCATAAATTAAATATGAAATAAAAATGAGAGATAAACACTGCAACTGCATTATGACAAAGCTGAGGTAAAAATATCCAAGACCCCAGTACTGTCAGAGTTCAACATATGGTAAATATTTTTACTGGTGTTTGAAGCAATGCAGGAGGCAAATGGAGCTATTAACAGTGAAGAACAGGTATATTTTGCATTAGTACATAATTAAAACACTTAAGGGTGAAAACCTGAGATGGAACAGGAACTGCCTGATAAAACACCAAAATCAAAGTAAAGAAACTGTTTGAAGAACATAATGAAGAACTTCCTGCCCAAAATGCACCTTGTATGAGGTACAAGCTATTCCCAAATAAGGACAAGAGAGAGAGTAGTCAAGATCTTCAAGTGAGGTGTAGCATTTTTGTAAAACATCTCCCCCAGGTAATCCTCAAAGGTCCCAGCATCACCTGCCATTGGCACTTCCCACAAGTGTCACTTCTCCCATTACCACAATTTCTGAGATACCTGCTTAATGTCTTGGGTGAGATTTTGTATTTAAAATACCTTTCAACAGCTGGGGGGCTTAAAGAAAACTAGAGTGTGAACAACATTATGAGATGGCACAGGTTGTGTCCTATTTCTAGTGAACACCCATGGCCTATGAAGTGAAGATGCTGCAAACCGTGAAGGAGCAAAGTTAAAAGTGCTACAGATGGGCATAAAATAAGGATGCATGGATATGTCTGCAGTTTCCTCACTGGGAAAAAAAGAAAGAAAGAAAGAGAGCTTTTGGTTTAGCCATTGGCTTGGTTAAACCTTGGACGATAAGAAGAGTTCCTGGGTTTTCTTCTTGGTTTCCATTCTCAGATATTAATCAAATAACTTCTCAGTTTCTTCTCTCCTTCTGAGTGAGCAACACGCAAAGCAGCCCTGTTCCTGTGAAATCGATCGGCACCTACTTCTCCTGAAATGTAATTACTTCTGGTGCATCAGGGAGAGACAAAAGAGACCACACTCCACAAGGATTTTTTTTCTGTGTGCAAGCTGAGGTGTGAACCTCTGGGCTGTGTGGCAAGGCTCTGTCCCTGGAAAGCTGCACCAAGGCGAGGAGGGACCAGGTTCTCGCAAGGGCAGCAGGAGAGCACCGGCTTCCAGCGGCTGCTCCAGCCACCTGTGGGGCAGCGCAGCCGAGGCACTGCAGTGACAGCCACGGGAAACCTCTCACAAGTGTGGGCATCGCTGGAAAGGCACAGAGGCCACTGCCGGGTACAGCTGCAGCCCGGCACGGGCAGTGCCCTTGGCTTTTGCCTTTTCCCGTGTGGGAGCCGAGCTCCGGCGTCCCTCTGCCCGTTCCTGCGCAGGGGCTTGCCTCGGATCCCAAGTCCTGGCGTTGGGACAAGCGCCTGGAACGCGCCGATCCCCGGGAGCACCCCGGGCATGCTGCGGGCTGGGAGCGGGAGGGTCCGGGGGGCTGCGGGCGGGCGGGCCGGGGCGCAGCCATGGAAACGCGCCGAGCATCCCCCGCTCCCCGCGGCAGCGCCGTGCTATTCCCCACCCTCCCTGCACCAGCCGTGGCCTGGCCGGGGCCGCCTCGGCTCAGCCGGTGAACAGTTAACGCCGGAGAGGCGGCTCCTCTCCCCACACCCTCCCCGGTTCCTGTTGTAAAAAAGCGTGTGTAACCCCCTCCCCGGGAGAGCGGCGAGCCAGGCACGGCTAGCAGAGGGGGCGACCGCCCCTCCGCCTACTCCAGCTCCCCTCTTTTTTATTTATTGCCCTGCCTCCCCCCCTCCCCTTCCCTTTTTCTGCAACTGCTCCGCGGGGTGGGCTCGGCTCGGCGGGACCGCCCGGGCCCGGGGCGGCGGCCGGGCATGGCCGGGGCGGGGGGCGTGTGTGCGGCTCCCTCCTGCCCACCCCGCCCCGCCGGCTCCCGCAGGGCAAAACCTGGATCCGGGTGCTGACAGAGCTGGGTGCTCCCGCCTCCCCTCTCTTTTGGCAGGGGCTGCTTTATTTTTATTGCCTTTTTTTCTTTTTTTTTTTTTTTTCCCCTCTCCTTTCGGTCAAAAGGAAAAAATATGTATTGAAAAGGGTGGGGAAGGAAAAGATAGGAAGCAGGCACCCTCCCCCTCCGCTGCTCGTAGTCCCCTCCACTCCACACCAAAAAGAGCCATCGCAAGTGCACGCCAGTTCTTCACTAAAGTGATCCAGCCGCTGGATTAAGTAACTCTCGGGGAACAGCACACGCACGCACACACACCGGCAAAAATGAAGGAAAAGGCAATGTTTCAAACGGCTAAAATGCAAGGAAACATGCTGGTAAGTGGCTGCTGCTGGCGCCTCCAGTGACTGCGAGCCAGTGTCGGGGCTCCCTGCTCGGCTCGGCGCTGCCAGCCCCGGCACGGTCGGCGCGGAGCCCCCGCTGCTGGGGCCGGGGAGGCAGGAGAGGGGGCTTTGCTTGCTGTCCTTGCCCCGCTTGGTGCCTGTCCCCCCGCGAAGGGGGTGGCGGGGGGATTTGGGGGTGCCGGGGTGTCCCCCTTTGCCGGGGGAGCGGGGCGCAGCGCGGGCGGGGCTCGCTGGGGCACCGCGCCCGGCACGGCCAACTTCGCCAAGTTGATGTCCGCGATGTGTGTGCGTGAGCTGGGGCTGTGCGGGCTGCCTCGCCTTCCCTCCGGCATTACTACTGGAAACATTTGCCTTCACGCTGTTAGGAAAAAAAAACCAAACCCAAAAAAACCCCCTTACTCGGGATGTCTTTTCAATAATCCCCCTCCTCCCTTACGGAAAAAAAATAAAAAGCCATCCAGCCGCTCTGCCGGAAGAAGTGCTGGTTGCCATCTTGTGCTGATGGAAATATATTGGTGTGTTTTGCCTGCTGGTTTGACCCGCTGGGGGCGGCGGGGCTGGGGGTGCCGGGGCCCCGCATGCGGCGGCTCCGCAGCCGGGAGGAGCTCGCTGCGGTGGGGCGGGGGTGCACCGCAGCCTGGGAGAGCCTTCAGGGCGCTTTCGCCTCGAAACCAACTCATTTCAAATAACCCCGAAGCTCGTCAAGGGTACCTGTTGGTCTCCTGTCCCTTCTCTGCTCAGGCAGAGCGTGCCTTGTCTGTGTTTTGCCTCCCCTGTGAGGGGAAATGCTAATATTTAATACAAAGGTAGTGTCTGTTTCTCTCGTGCCTTCTGTTGACGTGTTCAAGAGGCAGACGAAGTATTCGCCATTCTTTAATCAAGTTCTGTAGTAAAATGCTTTGCTGGCTTTTTAAGGAAGTGCCTCCTTTTCCAACTCCAATAATACTGCTTTTTCCAGCAGTAGTGTTTAAGAGGAAGGTGCAGTGCTATGTGACCTGTGAATTCAAGTAAGGGAACTGAACAGGAACTTCTACAAACATTTTTGTTTTCCCCAGGGGAATTGCACAGCCTGTGTGATTGCAGCATGCTCCTTTTATTTTGCTTTTTAGATGCCTGGGAAATATCTAGTGCTGGGACTTTTTAAACGTGGGAAAAATTAGGCTATTATCTGCTTAAGCTACTCATCCTAGTGGTCATTATAGCCTTTGGTTAGGATGTTCTCTATCAGTAAGAAAAATAATCAACCAGCTGAGATGACATTGTTTGATTCAAGTACAGGGTGAGCCTGGTTCACGTACACAGAATGTGTAAAATCACAGAATTGATAAAAAACCTCTTGCGCATTTTCCTTGCTGGTTCCTGAAGTCAGGGAACGAGGAGGGATTCCCCCACTGCCACTCAGCACAGGGCTGGAGCCTCTGCTGGGATTTCTGGCTGGTGCTCCAGAGCGTGGCAAAATGGATCCGCATCTGCCCAGCTCTGCGGGATGAGCAAAGGCTGGGGGTGGATCTGCACGCAGGGCTGGGTAGCAGGGGCTGCCCACAACTCCAGCCTTCAGCCACAGACAATAGTTTTTGCCTCTGACTCAGACAGGAGCAGCATCTGGCCCCTCAGGCTGCTAAGTCACAGTTACTTCTGTCACTTGGGGCAGTCTCCCCGGACTTGAATGCAAGGTTTTTCTTTGGAGACCTCATTTTTGGGACACTGGGAATCAAATTTAAAGACAGGCAAACTGTTACATTTGATTTTGGTGGGGGGACGGGTGGTTTATTTAGATAAGGTCTGTTTTTATGGGCCACCTAAACCACCACACACACCTGGTTAGTCTGGTCTGTGGTTGCAGCTGGATCTGTAGTTTATTTAAACCAGAAGTAAGTTTGGATGAATATTTGAGCTCTAAGATGCTTGAATAGATTTTGTATTTCCTCAAGATAGCATTTAGCAGATCTAATCCTGAAAACTGAGGTACACTTTGGATGGAAGTTCCAACAAGTTAAGCCTAGTGCTTTATCCTTTTCCTTAAGCTGTTGTTTAAAAAAATAGTATTTTTGCTTTTACATCACTTTTGTTACAATTAAAATTGAGATCCTGAACTACTCGCGTCAAATCCTATGCTGTGGATGTTCTGCCTCACATATCTGGCAGTGATTGAGAACACAGGGTTAGGATGTGTGGAATCCCAGGAGGTGAATTACAGTGTTCCCTGCATTAAGTGCCTCAGTGGGATTCAAAGTGTCACTGAAAATTCAAAGCCCACCATGATTTTTTTTGTTTGTTTGTTTTTTCTGGCAGTTTTGCTGTTGCTTAGAATCCTGTCAAGCTTCTAACTATGTATTGATTTTTCTTCTCTTTAAAAATCTTTGTTAAATTGAGCTATTTCATTCCTAAAATGATGTGACAGCAAGTGATAATACTGACACACTGGTCCCTGGCCATGCAGTGGACGCTTTTTAAGTGTGGTAATAGCTCATGGAGTCACTACACCTGTGATTTCTTTATTACCTAATTAGACCAGCAAAAAACGAAGCCATTCTTGTGACATTGAGATAAATGTTTTTATCCCTGTGGCAGTATTTTACCAGGGCTTTGTTTGGTTTTTTTTCCTAAACAACAGCATTTACCTGGAAAGGTGCCTATTTTTATTTTACTGCTGTATTTCCCATTCATCATTTGAGCCAGGAGAATGCAACGTACAGAAATAGCTCAGGCTCTTACAATGGGAATTCACTTAATTCTACATAAAAGCTGTAGGGAGTGATTAATACACAGTGGTTTCTCCTAGTAAGAACTGTCGTACCCTTGAGTTTTCCACAGTGTGTTTGAAGTTAATGTGCAACAATACATTATGGAGATAAAGGTTTATCACTTTTGGAGGGAAATTTAATGCACTTGCATTTTATCCTAACTTTAGGTATGGCTATAGAATTTATTTCATAAAAGTATTCCAGACTTTTTCCTTACACTCCAGTTATCAGGTCAAGGACAATAGTGCCAACTACATATTTTATTCTACCTTTCCCTGTCTCTCCCCAGGGACTGATATATCATGTACACAGGCTTTTTGTTTGTTTGTTTTTGATGGATTTGCAAACAAATGTCTCCAAAAGAGCTGTTTGGAAGAGGGCCTTTACTGTAGTGCCAGATCCTTCTCTTACAAGCACTCATGAAATTTGTTAGAGGTGTGATTGCAACAAGGGTAATAAGGAGCTACTACCTTGGGTTGTAGACAATTAAGTGAGTGGGAACCGTGGGCTTGGGGGAGTGCAGAAGGGTCCTGAAGGCAAATTAATGTGCTCTGTGTGAGCAGGCTGTTACTTTGGCACATTTAGTGGTCAGTGGAAGCAGTGAGCACCCTGCTCCATCTATGTGTGTTAGAAGGATGTTGCTGTGAAACTCGTGGTCTGAATTTCAGCCTAACCTGCAGCTGCTCAATTGTTTGGAAACTGCCAAGAGAAACCATGGTGGGTGTGCCATGTTTCTGCTTTACTCTGATGGAAAATGTATGAACAGGGCAAAAGAGACAGTTCAGGTTTATTGAAGGGAGTTGAAGGAGAATCTGGAGATTCAGATTTTCAGTTTGACCACTTAAATTCCAACTCTGATAGCTGCAGTTTTGATGTACATATAAAAAAAAAACCCAAGTAAAATAACCCCAGTGGCAACTGTTACCTCCTCAGAAGTCTGCCAACACCTCTGAGGCCTCAGAGACCACAAGGGTACAACTGACATGAGGACTAAGCTACTCTGTCATCCCAGGAGTGCTCCTGCTCTTCCTTGAGAAACACAACTCTGGTGCCTCTCAGGAACAATAAATTCTTACTAAAATAAATAAGACCTTTGTGTTCCGTTGCAATTTCCCCTTATTTGCCATAATTTGCCTGCAGGTGTGTTTCTTGCAGTGTTCAATCATGTGGCACTGAAACAGGGTGAAGTTCTTCTCTGCCAAAATGCAGCTGTCCTAACAAGGGCTAAAGAATCTGTGTAAAGATTAATTTTTTTTGGAGACTCCCACACTGAAGTGGTGGAGTTTCTGATCCAGTGCAGATCTCTGCTGCTTTAACCTTCCCTCTGTCTTATATTTAACTTGACTTGGAGGCCAGATGCAATTCAGATTTACAAATAGTACAATTTGTGTTCTATTCCTTAGTTGTTTCCTAGCTCAGCTAAAACACAGGGAGCTCCAGAACCGAAAGCAAGGGAGCTGTGGTAGCAGTTCCCAGGTGAGCCATCATCAGTTCAGCTGAAGTTTAAAGCCAGGCAGCAATTCAATTGCTGATACTACAGCAAGAATTGCAGAAAAAAAAAAAAAAAAAAAAAAAAAAAAAAAAAAAAAAGCTTTGGTACTGCAGCTGCTTAGTGAAAAGCAAGTTGTATTTTGAGGACTGTAACATTCTCGTATCGTTTCTGGGTCAGGCATAAAGGGGAACAAGGGTTCCCCTTTGTTAGGATAATATGAGCAGCCTGCATACAATCTATAGGAGGTGCTGGAATTGCTGCATTGTGGGAAAGCTGCAAGATATGCTGAGACTGTTCTCATGTCATGTTGCTAGTTGGTGGAAATTAGGAGTCTTTTTTCATTTAAGTTGGGATGGCAGAGAGTTCCATAAGCTTTGTAGGATCCTAATATTGTCCATGTAATGTAGTGTCCTTTTAGATGCATCCTTACTTAGGGGATAGAGAAGTTCAAAGCCTGGATTTATAAGGGATCCACTGAAGTTGCAGGACCTGTGAGAAATGTGTGGTGCCAGGTGGTCTCAGAACAACTTTGGGAGCTGTGGGAAACACTCCACAGTGCTGGCTGGCTATTTAGCACTGTGAGATTGAAGGAGGGCATGTGGTCTAACTTTAATTTTCACTGTCAGACAGGTTCAAAATCTTGAATCTGATGGTGCTCCTCACACCTGCATCTTCTTCTTCAGTGTTCTTCAGCAGCTTCTCTGGCTCCTCTTACTTGCAAGGAAGAAGGTGCACTTTGTGTTAATTTCTCCCTTCCTCCTCTGAGTTGTCTGACTTTTCACAGGACAGTCTAACCCCTCCCTCTCCTTCTGAATCTTTTCACTGCTTTCCCAAATAGTAAAAGAGGAGAAGTTGAAGGGACTGTTATGATTTGAGTGAATGACAGCTGAGTGGGTGGCTGTAGAGCCCTGAGCAGCAACAGAGCCACAGAGCTGTCTGTGCAGCTGGGAAGACAGCATTCGCATTTGAGAGGTTACATGTATTCATTAATGAAGTCTGGATTTGCTTGTTAAGATAAATACCTAAAATGTAAGTTTTGTAGATGTTGATGGCCTGAGGCTTTATTTGATGAGGAGAGTTTCTCTCTCTGTGCTGTGGAATGAGTCTTGCAGCTGCCAGCAGGTACTACACAGCATGTTTCAAGTGTCACTCTCATGTATCACAGAGGTCCCATTTCTTTGCAGAGCTTTGCACTCTCTCAGTATTGGCCTAACTGGTTTTGTCAAGGGGGAGGCAACAGACAATCATGCCCCAAAAACACCTCTGGTTTGTATACAACCCTTAGTACCATCAAGGTCTTTAACACAGCTGACAAAGACAAAACAAGATTCAAAGCTGGAAGTTGGAGTTAGAGCATTCCAAACTAGAAGATAAACTGCTTGGTTTTTACAGTGAATGTGATGAACTGCTCAAAGTCTCTGTGGGAGTGTGGTAATTCTTCATTAGAACAAGATGGGCACAGGATTCCTCTGACTAAACACTGGCTTCTACAGTACAGACATTTATATCTAAGTTAGTCAGCCTGGGCTCTCTCTACAAATTAGTCAGTGGAGTCTGGGGCATGATTCATCCCATCTTCATGTAAAAGTGTAAAATGGGCCAGAGTACCTGCACTCTTAAATACCAACTTTTCTCCATTGACTCAAGGAATTATGGGGTACAAGCTGAACCATAAACATCTACCCTGCAGATAGCTAAGTGATGAGTTTGTCTGTTGCTTAAACATAGTCATAAATATTCCAGAGCATCTTAAGTGAAACTAAGAACCCTTTCCAGTCTCCTCTGTTAAATCAGACAAAAACTGCTCTGCACATCTGCCCAGGGTTTGTCAACTACATCTGCAATGGCATGTGAAGATAGATGAACTCCACATTTGGTGCTTTGTTCTTATCAGTTCCCTGCAAGCTTGTGCAGAAGCACATCCAGTCTCCAGCTCTGCCCTGTAGCAGAAGATCTCCATCTCAGCAAGATGCCATCCTGTAGCAGAAATCTCTTGGTCCATAGTTTGTATAAACTGAACTCTCCTAGGACACTCTAATGCACCCTTGGCTTTAAAATTATTTAATCCAACTGATTTAATGTCATCACAAGTGCAGTATGAGGATTTATTCTTCTAGGTCTGTGTTTGCATGTGTGCTGTCTGTACTACATTGTACTACACAGTAACTCACGTGAGATTAACAAGCAAAGCCCATTTATTAAATTGTTTTATGTACTCTAAATCTCATGTAATCCACTAATGCATAATGCTGTCACTTAGTAAGCTTGGCATTCCTTCCCAATAGAGGATTGCATTTAGCAAGTTCCCATAGTATTCAGTCCTCTTGAAATGGCTGCAGTTGAAAATGTAATTTTAAAAATAAATCTAAACCATTAGAGCCTGAATGCTTAGAGTACACAGAGAACTGGGACCCAGCTGGAGCATGCATTCACCTGTAGATTGCATTGACTTTCTGTCCTCTTAGGGACACTGTACAAACAGAACTTGCATTGTAACATGCAAAGTTTGGTTTTTTCAATGTCCTGTTGCCCTTGGAGTGGACTGTCAAGAATATGTCTAAATTCTGCTTTTGAAAAACCTGGCTTTGTGCATCTGTGGAGATACTGATGAGGTCTTGGGAGTTCCTGGAGCATCTGTGTTTTAATGTTTATGCTGTGCTTTGGGAAGAAGTGTGTGCCTTGCTGGTGGTTTGTGAGCACAAAGTTTTCCCTAGGTTCTGTATGCCCAGCAATATCCCCTTCATTGCTGTAGAAGTGAAGAGTGGGAGCAGAAGCAGTGGAATTGCCTGTCTTGGCTTGATCAGGGGGAGAATTATTATGCATGTAACTGGATCTGAGTCCAACCCTCAGTTGTAAATAGATGGTTCCCAAGTTGCACACTTGCAAGGCACAATAGAAGAGTTGCAAACTCTGTGCACTTCCAGCAACTAGTTCAGGATTTTTTTTTTTGTGAGAAGGTCTTTTTCATAGTGTGTCTCTGTTTCTATGAAGTATTGCCACCATCTCACCCCTAATTACTATGGAAAGATGATCAAGTGGTTATCCTGAGATGCACACAAACGACCAATCAAAGCAAGTATGAGAAAACAAACCATTCAAGACAGTGGAATGAGCTGCAGTGGTGAACCTTGCATGCCCAGGTCAAACACTGGATGGTAAACAGACTGGTGAATGCTGTGGAAAATCCCTCTCAAGTTACAGGGAATACTGGCCAGGAGATTTTGTCAACTCAGGCGTGTGTAGACAGACTTGGCATGAATTCCAGTCACATATTGCATAGCCTCATTCTGTAGTCATTATTCAGCACTTACTCAAGCAAAACTTTTGCCAAACTTAATGGGTTTCTACTCCTGCTGAAATGAGTAAGACTTCTGTCTGAGGCTCAGGTGCTTCCAGATCTGAGTAACCCCACCATGTTCTGTGTCACCAGGGATTTTCAGTAATTTTTAAAAGGTAGCAACAGTGAAATATACTGCAGTTGACAAGAAAAAAAATAAAACAGTGAACTGCATGGTAAGGAAGCAAGCAGAAGAAAAGCAGAGTGAGATGGTTAAGACAGGCACTCTCTGTATTTTACTTCATCTCATTTTATAAGTTGTCCCCCATGGAGAGCCCCGTGAACTCCTCCATCAGCTGTTCCCCAGAGCATGCTGCGTGCCTGCACTTCTGCTTATGTTTGTTTTCACTGATGATGTTAAACTGGAAAACATGCTGAAAATGAGACATTTTTGTTTATTATTTGGGACTTACATTATAAAAACATGGGGGAAATTGAAATTATAGCTCGGCATGTTTTCTGTAAATACTGAGTAGTTCTTCTGCAGCCTGTGACATAACCAAAGTAACCTAGAAAAAAAGCTTATATTGCTTTTTTTCTAGTGCCTAATTATAAGCATGTAAAAAATATGCTCATAATAATGTCTTCTCATCTGGCTGTGAGGGGGCTGAAAGTACCACTTATGAAGATTTGGTTTGTAAAGCAAGTGATTGTAAGGCAGGAGTATGACTGTTCATCAGCTCTGAGTTTATTGACTGTTAAAAACTGGATCTGTGGTCTACATGAAGGATGTATGAAATGCTGTGGGTAGAGCAGTAATTCAGGATTTAATTGTAGTTCATGTCAGTATGACTGAGCCTTTCCTGATCTCACTATTTAGAGTTTTTCTCAGGGAAAAGAAGTTCATGTTATATTCTCTGTTGATTTTATGTTATTCTCTGTGCATTTTATTTCATTTGCATTAGCCATGTGCTTCTACATTTGTAATGTGTTAAAAACATTGTTAAGGATGGTCCATTTTGGTTTGATTTAGACATTCCTGTAGGAATCAAAATCTATAAAAGATTCTAGAAAGTTTAAGATTTGCTCCTCTCTGTTCCAGTATCTTGGGTTTTACAGATATACCTTGTTTTGGTTTTTGTTTTTCATGATTTTTTTATAAAGAGAGCATTTCTCACTCTTTTCCTACTCAAATTTTAACAGAATTGCAGTCTTGGTAGGGAAAGGAGGCCGTTGGTAATATCTAAGGGTAGCAAATAAATCCTATGCAACAGCAATTAAAGCAGAAATCACGTCCTCCAGAGGCGTGCTCCTTGTTATGTTCCCTGTTCAGCGGCGTACTTAAGCACCTGTTTAACATTAATGGTAAGCATATGCTTAAATGTTTCTGCTGACTTGGGAGTTATGAGAAGCCTGCCTTGCACACACAATAGTTGAACAGCCCATTTTCCATCTGAGTGCAAGCCCAGAGCGCGGTGCTAGCTGTGCATTTTCCAGGTTAATTAGATTGGCATAACAAGATCCCTGGTGGACTCTGTGCAGTCATCAGCTCCTCTGTGCTCCCTGGCTATCGGGAGCTCTGCTTCCAGTTGTGCATCTTGTGCTGGTAACTGAAACAGAATATTGCACTCTATTTCACCAGTGTGTTCAAATGGAAACAGAATTGAATGGATTGCAAGTACACCATAAATAAAAATTTAGCTCTATATTGCTAGCATGAGTATGGTGCATCCTTCAAATGCACAGTGTCTACCAAGGACTATTTATTCTACAGAGCTACCAGTAATGGTTATGCTTCCATGAATTATGCATGTGTTTGTCCTTAAACCTCACCTGGCTGTGATGTGGAGTGTTTAAGATTTGAAGCTGGCTCTACATATAAATTGCAGATATTTTTCATAAAATATAAAGTCCTTACAAGTTTCTTTGTGATATTAGAATCTGTCCTGCCTGTGTCTACAATAAAAAAAAAAGAATCAAAAAAAAAATCTAATTCAGTACAGGAGAATAAAAGAGAGCTTGATGCTCAAGAGTCTCTCAAGAAAAGGCAAAATTATGTGAAGTCAAAGGTGATCTATTCATCTATTCAGTAAAGCAAGCAAGATGAGATGGAGGCAGAGAAATCCATCTATGGAAAAATAAGGGGTTATTGTAGAAATAAGAGAATTATTATTTGCCCAATGTGGGGGCATTCTGACCCCACAGAATGCCTAGAAGCAACTTGCCAAAGTGTAAAAATGTAGTACTGAGTATCACATTATCTATTCTGGTCTTCTGATGGATTAAAATGAGGAGAAAAGCACACACTTCCAGCGAAATATTAAAAAGATGTGGAGGAGTATAATCATTTTACCTGAATTCAATGGCACAAAATTTAGCTTTTCAGTATTTTCAGAGAGAGGCTGCCTTAGTTTCCTTCAAAGTTCTTATCATTTATACAGTTCTGTTGTGTTTGAATTTCTGGTTTGTAGAGTTCTCTAGTATTTAATTTTCACATTCAGGTACATTGGTTGGTTTTAGCCTAACCTCTTAAGTTTTTAAAGAGTTATATGTTAGTGAAACATTGCATATTAACAGTGCCATCACCAAAAACATTGAGACAAAGTGGACCAATCTGCAGAATGGTGACAAATGGCTTTAGTGCTCTCCTGAGCTCTCTGCTTCCTGCTGTAGTGAATAAGGCACGTTAGGAATAGATGTGACTGCAGAAGGGCAGATCAATGGAAAGACTGGGAAGCTTTGGGCATTTTGCTTTTGTGTAAGGGGAAGCTTTCAATCTTTGAATCCATCCTAAACTGATAGTTATTGATGGCTGCTAACATTCATTGCCTGCTCGCTCATTTTTGGGTGCTGTGGGAGGAACAGAGCCCCAGCTGCATAAGGGATTGCCATGAACCACCCTGTGACCACTCAGGCACTCTCTGGAGGGTTCTGATGTGTCCACGTTGCACATCACTTAGCAGGAACCTCCCCTGTTCCCAAATGGCTTTGTTGTTACTGGAATTGAAATAAATTCCATGAAGGTTTTTTTTTTTTCTTCAGCTTGAAGACCAGGATTCAGTCCTGAAAGATGATTTTGTTCTGTGGTGTGTGAATGTGTGATTGTTGCATGCAGGGGTTGAGGCAACAAGGCTAGAGCAGAGTAGGAAGAAGAGATATGTGCTAAGTGTGCAGCATCTGTGTGGGGAGGACTCTGGAATGGGCTCTGGAATTCTTTGTGAACTGTGCCTTTTGCAGGGAGCTAGCAGCATTGCTTGGAAAGCAGCTTGGAGGTGGAATTGCTACGTGGGAAACACAGATGCTCAAATCCTGGTTCCTGGAGTGAAATAAAGAGTGAGTTAAATTTGTGGTCAGGACATGTGCAGTCTCCACTTGTGGCTAGAGTCCATATGTCAAGGAGTGTTGCAGGTGAAGCACATCAAGGGCTTGCAACTCATAGGACTGGAAGATAAAAAGTCTAGTTCCAAGCTGTCTAAAGTAACCATAGCACAGCATCTTTTTTATTGGTCTGTGCTGGAGAAATTCTGCTTGAGGCTAGGAGAGTCCATTGGATCACACAAGCTAAGCCCAGTAAACACATTTGCTGTTTGAAAAGTGAATTCATTTATTTCTCTTGTGCCTTGTAAATGTATCAGACTGGCACATCCATTCTGCTGGATTCTGTATCTTGTGCTTTCTCCTTTTGGAGATTCTCATAGTAAGCTGGTTTTCTTCTCATGTAACTAAAATTGTGGAGGCTTGTAGCAGAAATACTAACACTGGTATACATAAAATACAGATGCAAATGTGTCTCTGTAAACACTGGAAAAAACAGTGAAATAAGTGTGAAAAAAATGACATGTGCTGATAACAGAACATTGTTCCCAGCAATAAAACTGAGCAATGTGCTGTACTGTGAAGCCCCAAAAGTCACAGTACAGACGTCTCTCCAGCACAGGACCTCACTTTCTAAGGATACTGAAAGGCCACAAGGTACTAACACATCCTGTGTGTGATCACAATTCTTTCCCTGTTATGCCAACAGGGAGCTACACCAACTGAACAAATGTTTATTTTTCAGACATACTCCATATAAGCAAAATCAGCTACTGACCTGCAACCTCACTAAGACTTAGCAATGCCTAAGTAGATACAAGATTTGGAAGCAAAGGACCACCTGTTCTCAACTGTTGACTCAGAAAAATTATAAAAGATATGCCAAAAACTAACTTGTCATTGCCAGTCAAGAAAAAAAGTAGTGTAGTGATGGGAACTCTAATAGTTGATACCCCTTGTCTGCCATGACCTGTGCAAATCACCTCGGTCAGACTGCCTGAACACATAACTTGGTACACTTGACAGTGTGATGGATGAACTCTGAGAAAGGGAGAGAATGAGTGAGTGGATAAAACCAGCATATTCAAATTTTGCTAATAAATAGCATTTTCTTCCATGTGGTATGGCACTGGAGCTTGTTACCCTCATTTCACAAGTGCTCAGAAATAGATGTTGGTCATTTTCTGCATGCTAACGAGGATCTGTACATTGTGGTGGGTCACACACGATGTGGGAATGGGGGAAGGTCACATCTCCTGACCTCCCCAGCCATGTGATGCCACTGGTACCACTGAAAGATGTGACTGGAAAAATGAGAGCAGGGTGTTTGGGGGCTGTGAAAATCCAGTGATGGAATGTGTTCAAATAATGAAGCCAAGTGCGTTTCCAAATGTCTGAGCCTGTCATGCGTACACCATTACCTTTATCAATCAAATCCGTAATTTCACCAAGAAATTAAATTGGATTTGTTTGACAGGACCCATTTTCCAGAAATCTGTATGGAGTAGCATTAATTATAGTGCCATTCTTTAATTCTTTATTAATTGACTCCCATGTCAGCTTTACTACTTTTCCATTCTTGGTCAGAGTCCTTCTAAAGGGAGACTAACCAAGCTGTATCATTTCTGTGGGTAAATAGGGCATTAATTTTGGAAAGGCTGGTTGTAAATGCGGTAAATCACGAGAGTAAAACCAGCAAGGGTGAAAAGGAAATGCAAGGAGACACTTTATGATACGAAGTGAGACACAGCATCATCAGCAGGAATGTCCATTTGAGAATCTGCGGCAGCAGTAAAATGGAGTGCGCACATCCGTGAGAGCGTGTGAGGCAGAGGGAATTGTTCTTAGTGAAAGTCCTAAACAGTGGTATTGTTTGTTACACACTTTGTCTGCAAGCAGTAGGAATGTATGCTGAAGGTGTGAGGAGAGGCAAAAATGGTATTGGTGATTCTGTAGAGAAACAACTTTGTGAAGAGAAGAGAGGCACTAACAATTAGCTGCAGCAAGGACAGACTGGGGCGAGAAGCAGAGGAATATTGATGGAATTCTGTGTGTGCTGGGCTGGAGTGGTACTGTATGTCGTGCAATCTGACTGAAAAGCCCGTGGCACATTGCTGTGATATGGAGCAACTTAAGAAGTTGTTAATGCAAATACGTCCTGCCATTGGGAGAAAAGTAAGTCTAGAGATTTGACTATAAACGAGAGTAAGGACTAACCTACGGTAATGAAATGCAAAGTGTCTGATCAAAATTCAGCATGTTAATCTGAACAGTAAATCTTTTATATGAATGTGTCACTTGAGCCCCATAGTCTACACAGTATTCTTCTCACAGTGTGTGTTGCCCTTGATGTCCATTGTGACTGCAGAGTGTGGGAGCATTTCACTCTTCCCACTTTGTTTGTGTGCCAAAGCTGCATGGAGTCAAATGGCTTTAAAAGTTTCCCGACTATTGGAGGCTCCAGGATGTGCAAGACAACTGTGATTTTTTGAACAGTAGGACCTTTACATGGGATTGAGGGGGTGATATATTTAACCAGTGGGCATTGCATTTGATCTAGTCATAAAAAAATGAAATTTAAAGGAAATTCCATGTTTAAATGCCAACAGGTGCAGTGCTCTGTGCTGAGTAGGGGCCACTGTGATATCCTCAGATTATGTCCTTCATGCAGGCTCTGAGACATCTCATGGTTTCTGAGGAGAAGCAGCATCCTGCAATGAATGCACTTGGACTGGCACACAACAAATTTGAATTTGGAGGAAGTATAATAGTGATTTCCTGTGTCACCTTGGACAAATCTCGTGCTGCTGCCATACACAGGATAGCTGTGTCCCTGCAGGGCAGTTCTAGTCCCTCCTTCTATGGGAACCACATCCTGCCTGGAGCTTCTCACTGGGCTTTACCTTCCTTTCCCATTTGTAGAATAAGGTTAATAATTCCTTCCATTCCCTCTCTTTCTAAGTTTTGTCTGTGGAATTTAAACTCCTATAATACCCATCTGTATTTGTTTAGTACATAAACTGTGTCTTTTTGTGCTAAATTTAAGAGTTTGTCTATAATTAGAATGACATTAAATGATACAAATGTCATCAATCTATTGAAAATACAGTGAAAGTAAGGGATGATAGAATCCATACAATACTGGTTGGGCTACACCTGTAGAACAGGTTTATACCAAATTGCAAAGGAAACTGAGGATAATGTCTTCTCTTCATGTCCGTGTTTGGGACTGAGTCAGGGTTTTAGTATGAACCAAAGCAGAATTTGTCAGTGATAGTGCACAGAAACTAATTTTTTTTTGCTGAATCAGACAACATCCTATGTATTACTAAATTGATAATACTTCAGTTGATGAGAAAATTCTGGCAGATAGTAGAATCCAGGATAAAAATTTTAAAATCAAATACTTATTTCTGTATTTTTACATTAACCTCATTTAGGAATGTTATGGTTTTGATAATGCAGTGCTTAGAAAAAGATGAATTAGAGTACTCTGTCAAAGTCTGATATCTGAAAAAAAAAAAGCTTTGAAATGTAATCCTTGACAGTTATTTGCTTTTATGTTATATAAATAATATGTGGAAAATTAATTATTTCAGTTTTAACAAAATGAGAGTTTGATTGATAGGAACTGAGATTTTGTTTACTGGGAAGTTTCAACAGTCCTTGTTTTCATCTTGCTTTAGAAGGAAAACAAATATTGAGATAAATTTTCTGCTAAATGGAGATTTAATTTCCTCTTCTCACCTCGGTTTTGCTTTTTAGCACATAATTTTCCCTTCCCTCTGCAGCCTGTCAATACCATTAAAAATGTATCGTAAATTGAACAGACTGAAAAAAGCATATTTAGACATAAGCTATTAGTCTGTTCTTAATTCATCCTTTGCTTATGCAAGTCTAGAATCTGCATTCACAACCACTTTAATATTCAACATGCTGTTTCTAGCCTGATTTTACTCCTTTCAGGTTGGTAGGGATAAAGTGAGAGGGAATTAGACTAGAACTCTCTACAGCATGGAAAGTTATTGAGATGCCTTGTTTCTCTGTCTTCATCAGAAAGAGAGCTGCTGTTTGAGATCTGTCATGGGTGTGCATAGCTTTCTTTGTGTTGAGGCCCCAGAGAGTCATTACAGCTTTTACAATAAGAATGTGATAGCTCCTTTGCAGCCATGAATATTCCTTTAAAAAACATGCTTTCAATGTCACTCATTACCAAGAGTGCACTGATGAGTACTGCAGGCATCCCTAACTAAAGTCTTTGGTGTGGACTACAGGTTGGTTTCAAGCAGAACATTCTAAGATCTCCAAATGGACAAAACTTTCTAGCATGCCCGGATGGATCCAAATCCCATTTGGGGTAATCATTCTGGTACCGGTACCATCCATTTAAATCTTGGTTCTCCATGCATTTCATATAGGGTTGTGTCTTTTAAGATGAGCTCAGAGAGGGAAATGATGCCCAAGGTGAAACCACAGCACATAAAGGCACTCTTTATCCTGTTTTCAAGTAATCACTGGCAGTGAATCTGGGTCAGACACCTGCTCTGAGCACCATGTTCCTATGACTAATCTAATATCATCCCAGACCTGCTTGGATAGATCTACCAGAGCTGCTGGCATGCCCTGACTACATTTAAACTTGACCTTGATCACAGTCCCCACTCTGTTCCCTCTTTCTAAATACAGTTTATTCTGTCCTTGTTTGCCTTGTTAAATCTGCTGAGATGTATGTGCTTTAGACAAACAGCTTCTAGAGAAATGCTATCTCTTAGGGTAATCCTTATTCTGTAGCAGATTTTCCTGGGTGGTGGGGTGTGGTGTGTGTTTGTGGTGAGAGATCCCAGTGTCCCAAGGTAGCTGTCAGCAATCTACAAGAATGGTACCAACTGACCCCAAAAAGACTTGTGCACAAAACCTGGCCTGGAGATTAGTTGTAGTTTCATAAATGAGACCCTTCAAAGTTTATGCTATATGTCATGTAAGCTCCCTCAGAAGGAGGTAAAAGAAAAAAGAAGAAAAATACTGAAGCATAGCACTCAGTTCTTTGGAGCTAATATACAAAGGATTAGTGGTTTAAATACTGTTTCAGTTCTTGCAGTGTTGTTGCTCCTTACATGAAATGTGTGCTTCTAAATCATTGTCTAAAATAACTCCATGAAAGCATCAGTAACAAAGTTTTTAGCTGTAGTCCTAACATTGTTTTTCTCCCCAGCATGGAAGATCTAGCTTCCACACTCTCCTTTCTTCAGGCCTTTTCTGTGATCACAAATGTACTTTGGGATGAAAGTTATGCCCTCCTCATGGTTTATCTCTCTTGGATAGATACAGTCCGATGGTATTTGTAGGTCATTGGTTTATTTTGCTGGGAGAGGCAGACACTATTTTGTACTTCACCAGGAGAGAATTTGGATGTTATCCCGTGGTGTACCTACTTCTTGCTGGATTTTTTTTTTTTTTTTCCACTCAGCAATGTGGCCAGGAGCACTTCAGTACATATTTTTCAAAATACAATTGATAAATATTGAATCCAAAGCACTGGATTTAGCTGTTTGCGATAGAGATGCATGTTTCTGTACACTCTATCATGAACTTTGGTTGCCAGCTGCTATTGAGAATGAGGTGAGGGCTTTTTTAAAAATCAGAACTGATACCTCATTGCAAAGCTGCAGTGCATAAGGATCTTATACTTCTAGCCATGCTGTCTGCAGTCTTCTCTGTTGCAATGACAAGAATTCCTGGCTATTAGTGGACTGACCCAAATAGACTAAAGGATGGTTTTGTTGCAGAGAAGGTTTTTGTTTCCTTTAGATTTAGTCTGCCCCAGCACTGCACAGCAGAGATTCACGGGCCTGTGAGTATGATGGTGTGATCTATAAATGACCCTGATTATCACTTTCATAAATGACTCTGAATTTTCCAACCAAATTACCAATGAAGTGAAAGGCATTGAACAAGATTTTTAATTATAACAAATGGAATCTGTGCTCTATAATCAGATTGTTGTACAGGTGGCTATTATTCATTGCTAAAAGTTAGAGCAATTAAACTTCAGACAGTCGTTGGGCAGATTATATAAAAGAATCACTTCATTTGAAGGTTTGGTATTGGTTTGGGTTTTTTTTTTTAATTACTGTCTCTAGTGGAAACTCACAGTATATTGATTTTTCAAACCTTTCTAAAGGTGAAGTATTAATACTTGTGTCCAAACAGCTACTACAGGTGTTACTGTTACAGACTTGCAAACTTAAACAAAATTAATGTCGTGTCTTGATTTTGTGAGACAGTAAAAATAGTAGAAGGTAATATGGGGTTTTCTATTAATTTTTTCATCTTAGCATGTGTTTCTGGATCTGACTTTTTTATCTACCTCTGAGATGGCAATACTATGTCTTTCCATTTCATATATGTCAAAGCTGACTGCTTGCCTGCCGGACAAGTGTGGAAGGGGTATCTATTCTGTTTCTTTTGGAGACAAGAGTACTCTGGACCAACACTGAGGGCAGATGTGGTCTCTTGGTTCAGTCTGCAGCTGGCTGCAGATGCAGTATGATCTTGCTTTGAACAATAAAGTATATGGCTCCTTTGTAACATGTTTGTGGCAGGGATTTGCAGCTACTTTGGTGTGAAAAAAAATCTCTATTTCTGCAAATTTTCTCTAATGAGCCTCATTGTGTTCAGACACTTGTAAAGTGGATAACTTAACATTTGTCTGTCACATGGGAGTATTGTTCAGCTTGCTGAGCATTAGACATCCTTGGATAAGGCATGCTATAAAAAAATACTGATTCTTTGCACTGTTTCACTGCTCTTCTTGTCCATTTTAAGTCCAGCTCAACACTTACAGCAAAAAGTCAGAACCCTGCTCCTGTACAAAAGCAAGTTTGCTCCCTGTTTTTGTGGACATGTAGTATTTGTACCACACATGCATAAACAGTGCCTTTAGAAATTAAGAATAAACCCACATAATCTGGAGTATATTTAACTGACAGCAGGGTGCACCAGGAAGGTGCTTCTACATCCAGGTTGAATATTGCAAGAATTCCTCCCTCCTCAGTCTTTCCATACAGAAGCAAAGAAGAAACCCAAGGCTGTGGTGTAATTGCAGTTCCCTTCAGGCCTTGGACATTTGGAATCACAGAATCAACTCATTACTTAAGTGAGCTTTGAGTGATGAGCTTTGAAGGATGAGCATCCTTTTTAAAGGATAACATTTGCTGCTTAGTCGGACATTTTCCAAAAGCCTTGATGAGATTTGAATGCCTGGTTCTCTGGAAATAGAATAATCCTCCAAGTGGCCTGGAAAAGCCCAAGCCTGAACACTGTGCTTTCAGAACAACCTGTGCTGTTCTATCTTCCCCAATGAATCTGAATCACAAGATTTTCTAGGTTGGAAGAGACCTTTAAGATCACCAAGTCCAACCCATGCTCTAACATCTGAACTAGATCATGGCACCAAGTGCCACATCCAGTCTTTTTTTAAACACATGCAGGGATGATGACTCTACCACCTCCCCGGGCAGGCCATTCCAATACTTCATCACTCTTTCTGTGAAAAACTTTGTTCCTAATATCCAGCCTGTACTTCCTTTGACATAGCTTGAGACTGTGTCCTCTCGTTCTGTCTGTTGTTGCCTGGAGAAAGAGACCAGTCCCCAACTGACTACAACGACCCTTCAGGAAGTTGTAGAGAGTGATAAGATCACCTCTAAATCTCCTTTTCTTCAGGCTAAACAACCCCAGCTCCCTCAGTCGTTCCTCATATGGCTTGTGTTCCAAGACCCTCACCAGCCTCGTTACCTTCTCTGGACACGCTCAAGCATCTCAATGTCCTTCCTGAACTGAGGGGCCAGAACTGGACACAGCACTCAATGTCCATCCTGAACTGAGGGGCCAGAGCTGGTCACAGCACTCAAGGTGTGGCCTCACCAATGCTGAGTACAGGGGAAGAATGACCTCCCTGCTCCTGCCAAGGCCACCAGGGCACACTGCTGACTCATGTTCATCCGGCTGTCGACCAGAACCCTGAGGTCCCTTTCTGCCTGGGCACTGTCCAGCCACACCATCCACAGCCTATAAAGTTGCAGGGGGTTATTGTGGCCAAAGTGCAGGACTCGGCATTTGGATTTATTAAACTTCATCTTATTGGACTCTGCCCATCCATCCAACCCTCCCAGGTCTCTCTGCAGAGCCCTCCTCCCTTCCAACAGATCGACACATGCTCCCAGCTTAGTGTAATCTGCAAATTTACTAATAAAACACTCAATACCCTCATCCATGTCATCAATAAAAATACTGAACAGAGCTGGCCCCAGCACAGACTCTTGAGGGACACCACTGGTGACTGGCCGCCAGCTGGATGCAGTACCATTCACCACCACTCTCTGGGCTCGGCCATACAGCCAGTTCCTAACCCAGCAAAGAGTGCTCCTGTCCAAGCCACGGGCTGCCAGCTTTTCTAGGAGTGTGCTGTGGGAGACAGTATCAAAGGCCTTGCTGAAGTCCAAATAAACAACATCCACAGCCTCCCCTGCATCCACCAGTCTGGTCACCTGGTCATAAAAGGAGATCAGGTTCGTCAAACATGACCTACCCCTCCTGAACCCATGCTGGCTGAATTCAAAGGTGTTTCTTTGAATGGGCTTTTGGCAAGGCTTAAAATCCTGTGGGAGGGAGTAGACTGGTGCCGGAATGGGCGCTGTCCGCGGTGCCGGATCGGGCGCTGTCCGCGGTGCTGGATCGGGCGCTGTCCGCGGTGCTGGATCGGGCGCTGTCCGCGGTGCCGGGCGCTGCCCGCTGCCGGCGATAAGAAAGGCTGGGCATGTCCTCAGCACATCGCTTGGCCAGTAGGCACTGGCCACTGTGCCACTCCCTGGTTTTTAGGCCACAGATCTCAGCCCTTTTCTTGAGAGTCAGCACACAGCGATTCATTTGATTATGAAGGAATCCTGCGTGCAAGGAGCTGTACAGAGGCTTGCTCTGAAAGTACTACAAGAATGGCATCTTCTTAAAATATGGCCACAATTAGGCATGCAGGAGCCAGGATGAAAACACAACACTCTGCCTTGGTCCTTATCAGCATGCTGCAAATTAAGAACAACATTTATGCAAGACCACCTGCCTTTTCTTTTTTCTGTTTGGCCACTGTCAGGGACCATCTATGTGGGGCTCTTCAGCAAAGTTTATCTGAGAAGTTGTGGATTCTCTGTCCCTGGAAATGTTCAAGGGAAGGTTGGATGGATCTCTGAGCAACCTGGTCTAGTGCAAAGTGTCCCTGCATTAGCAGGAAGGTTGGGCTGAGATAATTTTTAAGGTCCCTTCCACCCCAAGCTGTTCTATGACTCTGTGAAGTAACTAAAAAGTTTTCAGTTGGCTATTTAAGCCACATAGAACACTCATTCAGAATTACAGTGGCCTTCATTGCATTTTGTTTATTTTACTCATGAAGTGGATTAAGCCAAATTAATTTAAAGACATTTAATTCCATAAGGGACTATCTTTGCAGATTCTTAATGTGGTGTAACTTGTCCATCTACAAAGTAAATTTACATGTAACATTCCAAGAATGTCAGGGTAAACAGCTCTTTAGCCTTTATCAAGGAAACCTTTATTTGCTGTTTAATAATATACTTTGAAAGTGTTTAAACTTAAAATGAGCAAGGCCACCAACTGTTCACCAGGGGAATTGACATGGAACAGCAAATGGACTGTGAATTCCTAGCTTAGTATGTTATAGTTTTCCCTCCATGTAGACAAAGCAGGTTCTGTTGAGGTCTATAAGTATTTTCCGTGGAATTTAAGACCCTCATTTCTGCTTAGAAGCATGATAGTCACAGATTCATAAAGTGAAGTGGGAATCTGAGGCCTGATTTAGCAGGAAATACTGTGCACATGCTTGGCTTTAAATACAGAGGCATTTTAAATACAGAGGTAGTTTGATTGACTGGTTAAAAATTGCCCTGAATCAGAGCCAAAGTGCTGTGGCTTTTTGTGACATTTATATGGCTTCAGGATACGGATGTTCAATGAAAACTTCAATGACAGTCTTCCTTAATAATTCAGAACTCCTGATTTTTCTTCAGGATTAATATAATTCTGGATGATACAATCATTCTGCACATTTGAGTCCCTGCTCTATAAGGATTTGTTTTCAGGAAGTAGCCTACAGATAACAACTTTATTACAGGCAGAAGAAGCAGGCTGTAAACTATTGTTTTTATTATTTTTTAATTGAAGTTGCTTGTCTTTTATTAAAGTAATTTTAATGCTATTTTTTTAGTTTCCTGGGAAAACAGTGTTGTGCTTCCCAGCAATCTCTATTTTGTAAAGCTTCACCTGGAGTACTGTGTTTAGATCAGATCCTAAGCACAAGACAGATGTGCAGCTGTTGGAGTGAGTTCAGAGGAAGCCACAGGTGCTCAGAGGGCTGTAGCACTACTCCTGAGAAGACAGGCTGAGAGAGTTGGAATCATTTGTAATGGAGAAAAGAAGGCTCTGGGCAGAGCTTAGAGATCCCTCCAGTACCAGGGCTATGTGACAGCTGGAGAGGGACTTTTGATGAGGGCAGGTAGGATGAGAAAAGAGGTAATGGATTTAAAGTGGAAAAACACAGGTTTAGATTGGGTATTGAAAAGAAATTATTTACTGTGAAGGTAGTGAGGCACTGGAACTGGTTTTGCAGAGAATCTGTGGATGCTCCATCCCTGGAAGTGCTCAAGGCCAGGCTGGATGGAGCTCTGAGCAATGTGGTCTAGTGGAAGGTGTCCCTGCCCATGGCAAGGGGATTGGAACAAGAAGACTTTCAGGGTACTTGCAACACAATCTTGTGATTCATGTACAGTTTTTACTACAGAAAGTCTTTCTTCATTAGAAAGTGGAAAACATTAATAGCAACACTACCCTGAAGTAATGCCCCACTGTTGATTTACTTTATTGCAGTCACAGGTTGCTGTTTCCTGGGGAAATAAAGAAAGAAAAAAAAAAAAAAAAAAAAAAAAAAAAAAAAAAAAAAAAAAAAAAAGAAAAGAATCTTTGGGGAAGGCTGTGGGAAATCAGGCAGTACTTCATGATTGCTGTGAAATTCACAGGTTCTTGCCACTGTAAAGAAATCCTCCACCACTGATCCTCTTATTAGTTTTAAAATGAAAAATAACATTTATTAAATTTAAAATAATGTTTTGAAACATGAAAAATAACTTAATAACTGTAAGAACTTACCTAGACATTTGAAAATGTCTGGTATGAATGACTGTTTCTCTTGAGTGCCATTGAAATCGCACAGAAAAAAAATCTGTTTTTTGTCTCAGAATTCCTGCAGAATAATGGAAAGCAGATGCAAAGACCACAATTACCTGAGATATGAGGGTTCTGACAGATTAGCTTTAGGAGACATGAAGTATACTCAAGAAGTAAAAACTTTGTTTAATGCCCCAAATAGTGGATTATATTATTATGTAGTATATATAATATATATTATTCACTACTGTTTTATGCATTCATTTTTTCAAGTGTCTGGACTGAGGTTACAGACATATTTGAATATGCTGAAAAACATCCAACAACCTGAACTTAAAAACCTACAACAAATTTATGTCAATATCTCAGTAAATGGGGTGGGAGGAAAAAACATCAAAAAAGTGTTCCTTCTTAAGTGCTTGAGAAGAATGAAATTCTCTTCATGTAAAAGGTTTTCTCCTGATTGTAATTGCCAACTACAGTGTGGGTTTCTACATAGATGTATAAAGAAAAATTTAGGAAGGAGAAATGAACTATATGAATATATTAAAAAATAAAAATCTATTCCGTAAGAAAAAAATATGCTTGTTGGAAAGTCAAATATGCAATTGAAACAGTTTGGCCTTGAGCAGCTGTAATTTCCCTTGTCTGAGGCCTAGGTGGAAGTCAAGGCTTTGAACCTGTAAATGTTTAAGTGCATGAGCAACTTGCATCTGTATTTTGTACTTGGAATTCCCTGGGGACTGTGTCACGTGCAGGGATGCTCGTGTGGGCGAGTGTTTGCCAGCCTGGTCCTACACAACGGTGATGCAGCACATGCTGGGAGCTGCAGCGGTCCAACCCTGCCCTTTCCCAGCCTCAGGGGTTGTGGTCTCCCACAGCTGCTTGTGTTTGCCACAAAGCATGTGTCAAACAGTTTTTGATTGCTTGTAGCCCTGCAAAAAACGAGCTGCAGGCTTCAATTCTCTGTGTCTGGATTCCAGTCAATAGAGATCTGGTGAAACAGGACCTCAAGGTGGGGCTGAGACAAATTTGGGATTAATGTCAAGCTGTGCCTCTAGATCTTGCTTAAGGCTCTTTATTGTGTAAGATAAACCTTACAACCTGTTCCAAACTTCTGTTGTTAAGCAAATTGATGTAACATTCATGTCCTTTCTATAAAGAAAATTCTGCCATGGGAACTATTACATCTTTTTTCTTTTAACTACTCTATTCTGTGTTTTAGTACAGGACTATTTTAAATTAATTATCCTCTAATTTGTAGTTGAGGCACTCAGTGGTTGTAAGTGATAACATCTCCACTGTGCAGTTAATGTTATGCTTCTTTGTGTATATAAATACTTCACAAATGCATTTTTCTGTGATGTAAATTGAAATCTAATAGTCTAAACAGCATCATGTCTGTATAGTGCTTAGCAATGCATTCCAGGTGCTTGAAAGCAATTTCAGAGAGAGCGAAAAAATTGCCATAAATTCTTCATATCTTAAAATTTCTGTCAGTCTCTGCAGTAGACCTCATATCCTGTTAATTGGAAACATTGAAATGTTTTTGAGCATGGGTTTAGCATGAGTGCAAGGACACTGAAGCAATTTAGATTTTCTGGATTTTTGTTTGGGCTTTTTAATGCAGGTTCAGTTGAGAAATTATAATGAAAAATATATTAACATGTTAAAAAAAATATAAGACATTATTTTTTTTATGTTCGAATATACAATCTTTTAAACTCTGATGGTGTGAAAGCAAGAATTACAAGAGTGATTTGTCTAGGAAGCTTTCATTTTTCCAGTGTTTGAGAAGACACATTAAAGATTCTTGGTGAAGTATCTCTGCATTTTTGGGCCATAAGGTCTAGTAAGGGGCAGGTTGCACTGGAGAAAAAAAATTATGATTTGTCTTGAATGTCTTGGGTTTTGGAATTACAATTTTCCATTAAAAATGGCAAAAGGTGTAGCATTCACTGGGCTTCAAAAGTCTCATGAGATAAATGAATAATACAGGGAAAATGCCATATTAGCGTTGTTAATACATTGGTTTTCTTATTAATCCATCCACTAGTCAAAAAGAAAAAAAGACATGGTTACTAGATGGGTTTTTGCTCTTTTAGATAAAGCCTTAAACTTTTAAAGTGCTCTCTGCTACACTTTTATGCATGTCTTGATTGTTATCTCTCCATCATTTATGTTATAATGCATTACTGGATGATCTGGAGTTAATTTAATTTCCTTACCAGCTGCAGTCCTTTTCTTTTGGCACAGAGTGATTGTGTTTGGCTGTGTTTAGAATGGGAATAGAAAGAGCTTTCCACAGGGCTTCTTTAGACCTGTGGTGTTGTAGAGAAACCTGAAGTAGGAACTTGGTTCAGTAGAGATCCTGCAAGATGGGAAAGGAGACTTTCAGCTACAGCAGCACTGTTCCTATTCTCCACTCTGCAAGAGCACTGAAGGAAATCGCTTCTCTTTGTCAATACTCAGAACATAAACCATATTAATGCAGGCAAGATCACTGAAACTCCAACAGTGAGAGAACAATCTGGGATGTTTTTCTATCAATTCTTCATCCAGGGTGATGTCGTTAAAAGAGAGCAAAAAGCTTGGTCAGCAGTTCAGCAACACAGATGCGATTACCAAAAGTGTCAAGCTTAGCAGAGCTCCTGTTGAAGTCAGCAGGCACTTTCTCAATGACATTATGGGTATGGGGAGCTCATATGTTTTAAATAAGCAGTTTGCAAATCTGTGTCCCGTGGGTGCATTTCAGAGTCTCAATGGATCATCTTGCTCTCCTCATAATTTCTTTTGATTATGCCAGGCTGACATTGGCTCTCCTGATGTGTGGGATAGGTGCACTCCAGTGTTGCTGCTGAGTCTGTTCCCCTACCAGTAAGCCTTTACCTGAATCCCTAGTGTGTAACTGCATCTTCAAGAGTGGTTTTGCACTGAGAATATTTGTCCCCCTGACCTTTGTGCACTGTAAAAAAAAACCCAAAATACAACCCTTAGAAAACAGAGTAAAAGATAAACACAGCATGATAGCAGCAACAGCTCAGCAAGCCTCAGTCTTTCCTAAATGCAAATCAGTGTAATTAAATTCTGCAGTTAATGACAGACTATACAAGGCTGATTTAGCAGATCCTCTAATGAAACCCTGGGGACTTGAGAAACAGAAGAGTGCTGCCCTCTGAGGTTATTAAGGCACAGCATCATCCTCACCAAAGGTTCTGGAGCTGCTACTGTGAGTGGGAGGCCAGGGCCCTTGAGATAGCCAAGCCAGGTTTCCCAGAGCAAGGAAGAACTGAGAGCAGGAGCAGAAGGGAAGCACAGCACCCTCTCATTTCTCCCATAGTTATTGCCTGCTTACTCGAGTTCTTCAAGGCACAACAGGCAGAGTGTTTGGGCCTCTTCCAGTAGGTTATGTAACAAAAGATTCCTGCTTTTTGCCTGTAATCAGAAGGCTGATAATAAATGTTATTTTGTGTGCATTTTTGAGCTTGGAACATTATTTGTGTCCTGTTAAGAGAAAAATACTTTTGATTTTTTTTTTTTTTTTTTTTTTTACCATGACAGAGGGTGGTGTGATTTGTCAGAGGTCTGCAACCAGTGCCTATTTTGGGCACTTCAAAGTGTGTAGCCAAAGAACTCAACTGTAGGGAAAGAACCAGTGTCATTCTCTAAGGTAGAGTCTGCTGCACACTTCAGCAAAGGCCTCTTGAACTTTCACTTTGAAGTCAGGGTTGACACTAATATCTGCCAGCTGTGAAATAGCTGCGACATGGAAAAGCATTGAAGGGGGATTAACATGCAAATAAGGGCACAAGTCTTGTACTTTGTTTCCAAATTCCCACCTTCAGTACTGTTACAGTAGACTTCTGAAAGTAGAGCAGAGTTTGCCCACAGGACAGGTTTATAAGATCACTGCAGCATATTCACTGGTGTTAGATCTTATAACTCTGATGCACTGATTTCACTTCCATTCTTGGATGTAAATTATCTTTCAGCCCACCTCCAGTTTGTGTGGAGTGTGAGGTTTGGCTGTTTTGTTAGCTGTGTGTATTAAAAAAAAAACAAAAACAAATAAAAAAACCCAAACCACCAACAAACAAACAACACCCCCTCCTCCCCAACTTAACCATTGATTAATATGCTTCTAAGCAAAGACCATCTGAACACATGGTAGGCCACAGTGTCATGTAATCCCTTCATGAATCTACACTGACAGCCTAAAAAGTTTATTTTCTGCCAGGTTTCCATAATCTGCATCCTTGAGGAGGTAAAATAGGTATGTGCTTGACTAATATTCCATTGCTTGACTGGTGCTAAACGTCCCCAAAGGGTCAAAATAAGAGTTTGTTCACGTTGGCAGTTTTTTAATGGGTTTGATAATGGTTTGTGGAATATCCAGCACAGTAAAACATGGAACTAAGTGAGGTCCTCATGTGTCCCATCCCAAGAGTGGCTGCCATCACCTTCTTCCTGCTGTCACATCTTCTGAGAGAGAAATAAAGTGCCAGCTGAAGTACACATTCATGTATTTGCAGTGTTCTAAACATAATTAATTTTCAAAGAGTAACCAGTAAAAGAAAAAAAAAAGTATAAAGCAGATATTTCAGTGTTACTCAACATTATAAATTATCACCAAGCTTCTTACATTCAGAACTATTTTTGATGGAAAGGATGTGAAGTTGGTTTAAATTTACATGTTGACAGTTTCTCTTTGAAGGCTTTTCCAGGGAGAGGAGTGGGAATAAGGAGAGCCACTCAACAATGTTTAAGGATAAAGATTTGGAAAAGGTTCTTTGGGGGTAGAGGATTAATCTGTCCTTATCTGACCTATCCCAAGGACCACAGCCTACTTCTGTTAAAACAAAAGCAAGCCTAGGTCTAATTGTTTTCTCAGACAATGGGATTGAATGTTACAATGTAATTTCTCATCCTCCCCAAGTCCAATTCCCCATGAATCTTTATTCTTTGGTGGCTGTGCACAAGAATTCCTTCCTCTACTTCCTCCAACCTGTCCCCAGTATTATGGATAAAGGTCTTGAGCCCATCTAGTTCCCCAGCTTCCCCTTTTGTGTTTTGATTGTGGGATTTGTTGCATTCTTTGACCTTACTCATTTCCACTGCTTGCTCTGGGGGGATTGGCATGTTTTCCAGCATGATAGGGAAAGATATTCTCCACCACAAAGCACAGAGTGCCAGAGCTGCAGAATTTTAGGATCTGCCCAGTTTGTTGGAGTCTGCTGGGAGAGCTCTTGTTTTGAGTGCAGGAAAATTCTCTTAACTGGTGAGGCTGACTGAACAGCTAAGGAAAAGGTACTGTGAGATTTGGGACATGATATAATCATTACCCTTAATTATGAATGACTGAGTCTGACTTTAATGCCTGTGAGGCCTAAGTTACAGAGCAGGACTCCCATGGTGCTCAGAGCAAAATGAAACTAACAGTAATTGGCCCAAAAATACCCCATAACTTGAGATTTACAATCCAGCTGGTAGAAAAAATTAGTCTCCAAAATGACTACAGTCTCAGATAAAGAATTCAAAAGGACATGGGAAATCATAAATATGAAAGCAGATAAGAAGTGAGCAAATTTGTGCCTAACAAGAAATCTACCAGCCTGAAAGTAGTCATCTGGATGTAAATTATTTTTTTGAAGTGTGTTTCATTAATACAGTGGTCGATTAAGTACTCCTCATGTCTGGTCCTAATTTGTTGGAAATACTTTTTTTCTTTTCTTTTAAGAAGTTTTTTCTAGACTAGAACTTATAAAAAACCCCTTGCAAGTTCAAAAAATAATCATGTCATTCTGCCTATCACCAAAATGAGTAATAATTACTTACATTTGGTGTGTTAGTATCAAGATCTGCTTTCATAAATGGAAAATATTGAGAAGTATTTTCTTTTCTCTTGAAAAGTTTAAATATTGATTTCTAGGGGTGTGTATACATGGATTCTTTTTTGGTCCTTTAAAACCATCTCCAAGTGAATTTCAGTATTTCAAAACCAGCTTTTCATTTCTCAGTAAACTGACTGATGAGATTAACTTAAGTTTGATGTACATAAAATGCTAAAGAAATACACGATTTCTCTAACACAGCATTAAGGTCTAATTTTCAGCATTTTCAAGTGACAGTTGAATTTTTTGTGTAGTACAATCTGTTTTACAAGGCTGAGCCTCCTGCTGGGGAGTAAAGTGCTGTATCACTGAAGGTAGATGTGAAAGCAAAGTGCTTTTAGGTTTTTTTTTTTCCTTTCCCCTTCCTTCCTGATAAGGCACAAAGCAGCCTTAAGGGCCTAGCCTCCACTGGGAAATCTCAAAGTGTCCCACTTGTTCATCTGCAAGTGATGAACTATCAGCTGACACCAGTGTTTTAATCTTCCATCCTGAGCAACCCTGCTGAGAGCAGGTCTGATCAGCACAGCTGTAATGGCCCAGAGGTGATGGAATTTCCCAGGTGCAGTCAGAACTAAAGGTTAAGTGGTGTTCTCTCATTGTGTTTTTTAGGACTACCAGAAGTTTAGTTTTTCTCTCTTTGGGCTCAAGGGCTTTGTTTATAGTTCAGATATTAAGTTTATTCCGTGCTGCAGTCCTCTAAAGATGCTTGCAGCCCTATCCATAAAGGAGTGAATATGATTTCTCCAGAAAAACAAATTCCAGCAAACCAGCACTAGCTTTGAAGATCTCTATTCTAACTGGGAAATGTCACTACTCTTGTTTCACAACTTCCTGAAAGTATAAATTGAGGTGGGATAACTTGTGAGGGAGGCTGGAATAAAGGAGACACCTGAAACAAAGTAAACCAATTCCAAAGCTCAGGGCAGATTTCTTGGGCCCAGTCCTGGATTGCCACAGCTGCACAGGCAATGCTGAGAGCTAGCAGTGAGGGAGAAAACACAGAGTTTGTTCACAAAGAGGAGTTACTGCAGAGTTTTCACAGGGGTAGGTAGAAACCTTACTCAACATTGTTGTGATTCTCTATGTGGCCAGACCTGTTCCATAGCTGAACTGTATTTGTGTGGTTTTTAGGAATTACTGTCAAGGCCCTCTTGACCTAGGAGAGGCTGGGATGGATTTGAGTGAAAAATGACAAGCAAATTCATAAGAATGATGTAGAGAGGGCATGTTGGAAGCAGGGCAGTCTGCTGTTTCAACCTGAAATTATTTACCTAAACTGAGGGGGACTTCTTAAAAAAAAGACTAAACAAGGTGAATAAAACACAGGATTTTTTTTTTTACTACTGTCCTCTTTTGGGAGGCTGATTAAATAATGCTTTGTACTGAAGTTCTAGAGCCACTTTAATCACTGGCTTTTTAGATATTCCTTGGAAGAGCTTAGAGATGTCAAATGCAGTTACTCTGGTTGAGTTAAGAGTGCTGGAAGATGGAGGAGCACAGAGGGGCAGTGACTGATCCCATTGTGGTTGAAGCAGGTGGTTCTGCTCAGTGTGGTGCAGAAATACCAGCCTGTCATCTCAAATATAAATTAAAGAAATATTCCTGGGGCTCTCTGGCAGAGGTCTCCTGGGGGTGTGACACTGTCTTTGTCTAATAAAAGTCTGTCCCCAGCGGGATGAGTGACAACTTATTTCTGTATTCTTTATGAAATAGACTTCTCAATCCTGGTACCCTTTTTCATTACAAGCTGCAGAGTTTAGGGCAGAAACATAAACCTGGATTTTCATTTTACATCAGAACTGACTAAAAGGCCATTAAACTTCAATTTGTGATTTCAGCAATTCAGACATAGTTTTGAACTTTGTTCCCTTTCAACAGGAGTTACTCAGTTCTTAGGCTATGGCGATTACATGTGAGAAACAACTTAAATGTGCAAGGGCAAAGGGTCACCAACCAGACTAACAGTTTATGAATATAATTTAAATCATTCCTGTGAGGAATTCAGTTTAGATTTAAATAAATTAATTTCTTTTACCTAGATACAATCAATTTTAGTCCATTTAGTAAAACAGAAAAAATAATTTCTTAAAAGAATTTAACTTCTGTGATATTTCTTGTCCACAGAGATAAAAATTATTTTTCAAAGGAGAATAAATAACTTCATGCCTGTTATTCAGGAGTGAAACTAAGCCACCAAAGAGGTGATATGATCAAGACACATATAAACAAGTCCTCTACAGTGTGAATGTCTCTCTTTCTGCTGCTTATTCTGGGCTTCCTTGATAGTGAGTGGAGAGCAAGTGGCATGTTTAAGGTGCAATTCCTCTGACCTATTTTAGCTATCTACATCAGGAGGAGAGGAATCCAGCCTCATGTGAGGGCTGTTGGCTATCAAACAAGATGAAGATGGTCAGCTCAGAAGTCAGATAGTCAGAAGCATCTACATTTGATCAAATAATTCCCATCCTTAATAAACATTTTATTTTTTGGAGTGATGCAGTGTCTTAGTTTTCCTTTGTGGACAGTGACCATGTAGCCAAGGCCCTTAAGACTGAAATCTTAAATGGAGGAAGGCTGAAAATAAAATGTGTAAAAAGCAGAAGCTGCCAAATGAATGAGCAGTGTGGCTACCTTGGCATCAGCCAAGGTGAATGCTGACACACACATCAATGGTTAATTGATCACTGTAGCAATGCAGGGTAATAATCAATGCTGCAAGAATTTTCATTTTCCACTATGAAAAGCAATATAACCAGAAAAGATTAATTGTACATCCATTGCTATGTAGGTCTTAATTTCATAGTAAATATTATTTCCGAATAGAAATGATTTTATTTAAGATCAGAGCACATGCAGTAGAACAATATCAATTTATTCGTAGCCATGTATTTTTTTCTCTGCTTTGTAGCCACAGCAGTTAATTTTCCTGTGCAGCTGAGTACTGAAATGGGTTGGCTTTGAAGCCCAAATGCAGCTGTAAGTGAGATGTGATACATTGTGAAAATTGATCTGAATGTCACAGCTTGTAATGTAGAGGACACGGGTTCCTGTTAGCACCTGTAATGTCCTACTCCTCAGCCCCCGGCATGATGGAGTAATCACTTTGAAAATTATCCAGAGTAGAGGGCCATCTCAGACAATTTGCTGAAAATCAGTTCCTGTGTAGGTGTTCCTGCTAAGCAAGTACCTCATTTAAGCTTCATGCTGATTAAGGAGGTCTTTCTATTTACAAAGATATTAAAATGAGGTGGTTCATTTTTTTTTTCCCCTTGCAGATTTAACAGATATTTTGTCTCTGGGGAAGAACTTCATTATTATCTGTTTCATTTGTTAGCAAGTAATAAAGTTGCATTTATTGCCAAGTAACCAAGGAGAGCTCCCTGGTATCTCAGACACTGCAGAGACCTAGAATAGGCAGCTCTTACCCTAAAAGTCTGTGTGAGGTAACTTAGTGGGAAAAAGGTCAGGAGTCCTCATTTCAGACTTCATACAAGCACAAAGGCACTCTTTGTGCACAGAGCAGGGCAGTGCACTTTCATAAGAGCTTTGGGGACATTTTGCTGTGGTTCTGCTTGTTCAGCTGGGACTCAGCTAAAAGCAAAGTGATGAAGCAGGTGTGAAGTGAAGCCTGGGGGCAGAAGATGAGAAGCAGAGGTGGAAAGAGCTGGAGTACACAGTGTATTAATATACTGTGGTGGAAATCAGGCAGCACTGAGAGTGTTTCTGTGAACGGTCAAAGGCTCCTCATGTATTTGCTTCCACAATTGTTTTTATTTTCTGAGGTGTCTGGAAGACTGCAGCTTTTCCTGGTGCTGGAGTGGAGACACTGGGAGGACTGCACAGCAGATAAATGATCCTCTGCTCAGTTTTATAGATGGGAGGAGAGAGAAGCTGTCCTCATTGGATGTCTCATCACTTCCCCATTTCTCTGATCCACCTCCCCATCTGGTAATGTGAAGAAAATCTCAGGTAGAATTGCTACTGGGTTTCTGGTAATACAGGGGTGTTGTCTTTGTTCACTGTAGCAGTATTTCTATTATTTTAGCTTTCACTATGTGTTGCCAGGGTTTCATGTAAGGATGTAAAGATGCTGCTAATGTTGACAATAATATTAATTGCATCCAATTTCATAGGGACCATCCTCTCCATAGGGCTAGCAGACAAAAGAAGGAAGCTGGAAAATAGACCTGTAAGTGTTAAGTGAAATGAAGGCAATCCAAATCACTGAGGTGTCCCAATCAAAAGTGACAACATTCTGTTTTAATTCAGACTATCATGACACCTTCTGCAGCCCTGCTGGCAGCACATGCCCTGAAACGTGCAGCAGGACCAGGGCTGATTCTAGGATGAGATTGCAAAGCAAGAAATGCTCAGAGCCTGAGTCCCAGCTCTGCCTGCTATTCCCAGTGACCTGGAGGGTAATTCCTGACCTATCACATTTGCTTCCTCCTAGGGCAGCTTGTGGCTCCCAGTGGCCACACACTGCCCCATACCCCTGGGGGGATCACAGCACCTGTTGCTGGCAGCTCTAAATAAGAAACTGTTTTACTGAAAGGGAGGGTGTGTGAGCATTTAGTCACCAGCCCAGAAAACGTTGTTTCCTTCACTCCAGTTTAAATCATCACCACAGGAAAAAACCCAAGACATTGTCATTAACCTCTATATCCCCATTCTCACACAGTGGCAGAGGAATAAAACTGGAGGTTTTTAGACGGGTGCAATAGTATTTATTGCCTCAGGACTCCACTTCAATACAGATAATAAAATGCATATTGATATTGGCCCACATACAGCCATGCATAAGAAAACTCTGCTGTGGGAGAAGGGACAGTTCCTCATTCTTTCCTATAAGATGTCAATAAAATCATGAGTTTTGTGAGACCTCATATGTATGGCTGTAGTAAAAATTATAAATGTTAACAATTAGGGCTGTACTTAATTGAGCAGGCTTCCTTTGGTATCTCGAGTGCAAAGCTGTTCCAGGCCGGTGACTGTCACCACAAAGGATCCATCTCCTCTGATGATACTATCTCCAAATAATAGATCCCTTAGCAATAAAGAAAACTGCAAATATCACTTTAAATCTTTGAAATGGGAGACAAACCTTAACTGATGTGAGCTTTAATTCTCCCTCCCTATTGGAACCCAGGGAACCAATGGATAATGCCACACCTGATGTGTCAGCTCTCTGCTAAAAGCAGCTCCTGATAGGAATCTAGCACAAGGATTTTTTTTATTTTCTGGAGAATATGACATGGAAGAGGTACTTCCATGATACAGTGTTACTTTGTACAGATGCCTTTCTAAAGTGCATTGGTTTGGGGTTGGATTTCAGCATTTTTGTATGAGAAGGAACATCTGGAAAAAAGGCAACAATCCCATATTCAGTCTTTTAATGCTTGGATCTCTCAGTGATAAACCTAATTTCCATTGTCAAGGCTCTCTTTTAGAAGAGTATATTGAGAAAGAAGCAAACATTTGATTTACACATTTTAAGCACTACCTTAAAATCTCTTACTGAAGTATCTTATTTCTCTAGACAAACACATTAACATGTAAAGTTATTGTTATTAATGGAGCTTGGGTTTGGATAAACTTCAGGTAATTCCAAGGAACTATAACTGAATATATAATTTTACATCTATATTTTTCTCCAAGAACATGCTTAGAAAGAGTCTGTGCTGAGGAGCCTGCTCAAAACTTGATTCTTCATCTTTAATGGTGATTTTGTTTACAATCAGTACATATTGCCCAAATCAGGATTGCCTTTGTTTTACCTCTGTAACTATAAAATAATTGTGGCAATAAAAAATCAGGGAAAACCCTGACTTCATGAATTTTCTTAAGCAAGTTGGGAAGTTGAGCTATCTCCACCCCCCAAAATTAGAACATTTTATAAAGAAACACTCATTTATCTCCTTCCTGATATAAGCAGATCACCAGGGTAAAATTGTGCAAAGGTTCCTCTAACAGGCTGCAGTGATTATTAACACACAGACTCCTTGGTCTGGCACTCCTGTGGTATTACAGCAGAAACAGCTTGAACTTGTAGAATTCAACAATTCTACAACATTATCTTCAGAGTTACATGTGCTGAATGGGATAATTATGTCAGCAACCCAGAGCTGAAACTTTGTTGATGGATAATAATGCACTTCTGGTAATGGTTGACTCCCATGAAGAGTTGGCATGAGTTGCATTGATTAACAAGGTGAGAGACAGCAGCTTGACAGGAACTAACACTTGTGTCTGTAAAACAATAGACTTACTATAAATTGTGCAGATTAACAAATAAGACAACAGGAATAAATTGATACCTGGGCATTTTGAGATCTCTTGGCTGAAATATTTCTCCAGCATGAGCAATAAGCTACTCCTCTTCACTTCTGTCTCTAAGGGAAAGGAAAACAAACCAGTGTGGCAGAGAAAAAAGCAAGGGATGTTCAAGAAATGGTTGTTGATAGCACACATTGGTACCTAAATTATGAGTCTATGTAAAGAATTTATGGAGTGGTGACACAAGTCATAAATAATGTGCTTGGTAAAAAACTGACCTCCTAGAACAGATAAGAAATCCAATAAACTGTATCTGGTAAGATCATATATATACACTTATTAAAAGTATATCCAGGAATTGCTGTGAGTGCAGCCTGAGAAGCCTCATGCCAGACTTTACGCTTCCACTGTTCTCAGAGGAATGTAACATCTCTGATACTGTGTATTGTAATGCTAGCAAAAAATGCTGTCAGGAAGTCTAGAACAGACTTAAAAAGCTGTGTGAGGTTGCTTCCTTGGAGCCTGGGTACCACTCAGCTTCTCCTAGGCAGGGCTAGGGTGACATCCCTGTGTGGATTAAATGCCAGAGGGGATGAGATCACAATGCCTTGATAGCCTGTTGCAGTTTTTGGTGTTGACTGGGGGGTGGGTGCCTCGTATTTTTAATGATTTTGAGGGGAAAAAAAAAAAAAAAGTACAATTGACGGAGTTCTTACAGGTTTCATTTCTAGACTGTCATCATAAAGTAAATATCTGAGGCAAAAATAATTAAATATTGATTATGGAAAAAAATATAAAAATTACCCGACTTTGCACTGTTTTGTAACTGGGACAAACTAATTCCAGGAAGAAAAAATTGTAATATAAAAGCAAAACAAAATCAGCAATTATAGATGAAAGCAAATAGAAATGAAAAAAAAAAAAAAGTCACAGAAAAATCCCTATCAAAGCAAAATGTTGGCATTCATGATAGGAATTTCCTGCTGACTTCAGGGAAACAGGGTTAGGAGCAAAGGTGCAAAGTTTGACAAAAGATGTTACTTAAACTGTCAAAGCAGTTCTGATGAGCCTGTCAACACTGTGTGGATGCCTAATCTCACATGTGATGCTAGGGCCATAAATCTGAGCTAATTTATTCATGGAGAATTAATCTGCCAGCATCAAATGTTTATTCTGAGAGCTCCTTTACTGATATATGGCCTTAGTACAAAACAAAAATCTACTCAGTGAAAATATTTTTAACACATTTTGGCTGTAAATGCCTACATTCAATCATAACCATACAAGTGTCCTCTTGGTCCTGTTGTGAACGCTTGTTATTGATCAGCAGTGCTTCTTCAAAGGTAAGAAATCCAGGTGCACTAGGGGTGAGCATTCTTGGTGCTTTCCATGTCCTCTATAAATCTGCTCCTGAGAGGTTCTTGTAACTCCATGGTTTCGTGGACAGCAGGCTGCCATGGGCCTGTGGTGAGCATGAAGGATTCTGACATGAGAAATGATGCTGTGTGCTATGTTGTGTTTTAGGCAGGAGGACTGTTTAGGGAGAAGCTTGACATGACCTGGCAATGTGCACAGGCAGCCCAGAATGGAAAGTCATCTGTGTCCTGGGCTGCATCACAAGCAGCCTGGGGAGCAGGCCAGGGGGGGTGATTCTGCCTCTCTGTTCCACTCTTGTGAGACCCCCCCTGCACTGCTGCACCCACCTCTGGCGCCTCCAGCATAAGGACATGGAGCTGTTGGAGGAGTCCAGGGGAGGGTCAGGGAGATGATCCAGGCACTGGAGCTCCTCTGCTGTGAAGAGAGGATGGGAGAGCTGGGGTTTTTCATCTTGGAGAAGAGAAGGCTCTGGGAGACTTTAGAGCACCTTCCAGTACCAAAGGGTCTAGAAGAGAGCTGGAGAGGAACTTTGGACGAGGACATGCAGTGATAGAACAAAACCTAACAGCTTCAAATGGAAAAGGGCAGGGTTAGATTGGATATTGGAAAGAAATTCTTTGCTGTGAGGGTGGTGAGGCACTGCAACAGGTTTTCCAGAGAAGTTGTGGATGTCCCACCCCTGGAAGTGTTCAAGGTCAGGCTGGATGGAGTTTTGAGTAACCTGGTCTAGTGAAAGGTGTCCCTGCCCGTGGCAGGGGGTTGGAGCTGGATGATCTTCAGCGTCGCTTCCAACCCAATCTGTTCTATGATGACTCTTTGAAAATTGGGAAACAACTTGTTCATTACTCCAAAGAAAGAGTGCAATTTGATCTGATACATGGTAGGTCTCTTTTAAACTCTTCTATATCTCTTGGGTGTGGAGAAACAAGTCCCATTATCCAAGCCTTTGTCAATCAATAACTGTCAATTTACCACAAATTCCAGGAGATAATGTTTGATTTGAAAAATGGAGCAACTTAAATCAAGCTTTTATTCCCAAATCAAACAAGTAAATTTAAATTTGATCAAAAATCATCTATGCCATCATTATTTCCTTCTACTTTATTAATTTTAACACACAGCAAGAATTAATTGAATCTGTAATAGTAATTGTTTCCCAGAGATAAGGATTGTGGTGAATGTGTTCAGATGAGTTTTAGTCAGTCTCTTGGGCATCTTTTCCTCCTGGTTCTCCAAGTTTATGTTTTGAGAGCAAAGCTAGAGGGATTTTGGGTTTCCCCTCCTCACACACGTCCCCAATTGAGTATTGATTTTTGTCCCATTTAAATACAACATTCAACGTTCAGGTGTTTAAGTGGGACATAAATAGAAGGGCTTACTTGGCTAAGCCAAAGGAACTATTTTCTAGAGAGCTGCTGTAGTATATGGCAGGCTTGGCACCAGCATAAATACTATAAATCTGTTATCATAACCAAATGGTGAACCATTTTGGGCTGATGGAAGAAGGGTTGTCCCAAAGAGTGGAGAGGAGAAATGGGGCCTGAGTGCTGTGCTGGTTGGGATGAGGGTTTGAGATCTGTGACTGGATCAGCCCTGCTCACTGCCACACATAGCTGGAGAAAGGAGGATGGTTTCCTAGAATGGGGATAATCACAGCGCATGCTGAATTGAAAGGCAACCACAGAGATCATCAAAGTCCAGCTCCTGACCCTGCACAGGATGACCCCAAGAGTAAGGGTGTTTTTCATTTTGATGATTGATTTGAGCCCTGAGGAAGGCGATGGGAGGCTGGTGAGGAAACTGATGAGGAGACTCCAGGGTTCAGGGACAGAGCCATGGGCACCTTCAGCTGTAGAAGGGGCCTGGAGCAGAGTGAGCCTTGACCTGATTGAGGAAGGGGATTTTACTTCCCTTTCTCACTGGCTTTGCCAAAACGTCAGTGATGATTTCAGCTGAACGAGCAACCACCACATCCTCCAACTCCTCCATGACCTCCACACCTCTCAGCAAGCTGGCAGATGCCCTGCCCTCCCACCCCAGCCATGAACCCCCCTGGCTGCTCACCTTGGCTCTCTGCAGCTCTCCTGGGGCTGGGCATGCCCAGCCTCTCACCTTTCCCTCTCATGAGAAAAACCTCCCAGAGCTTTGCCTATGGAACAGCTTTTCCCCCTCCAGCTCCATCTCAGTGCCAGGGCAGCTGAGGCCACTTGCTGTGAGGAACCTCCTCAGGGAGCTGGGGAGGGGGTGAGTTATGTTGACCTTTTAAATACGGCAGCAAGAGCGCGCGTTGTAAAACAGAAGGATAAATTCATCTCCACGAGGCGGTTTCAGTGTTTCAGCAGCCTACAAATTACTGTGGAAATTGTATTTCTCAGCAGTGCCCCATCCCCCAGCTCCCACTTCCTCTCAGGCAGGAAAGCAGAGCTGAGAAACCAGTGGAGAAAGTGTGGGGAGAGGAGAAGGGAGTGGGAAGAGGGAGGGAAAACCCCACTGATGAGGGCAAATCCCTTCTGGCGTTCAACAGAGCCTCCCTGTGTTTCCTGTGCTGTGGGAGAGGAGCCAGTGCCTCTCAGGGCACAGCAGGGTGGGAAGCACTGCTTCAGCTGAGACTTCCTGGGCCCCTCATCTTACCCAGAAGGGCACCTCCTGTGCCTTTCACTGAGGGAAAAAAGGCTTAAATCCCATCCAGCCTCTAAATCCCAGGGAGGAGGGGGGAGTCAGTTTTATTTCCAGAGAGTGATCTGGAGCTGTGCACAATGCCAAACACTCAGGGATGATGTGAGGTCGGCTGGTTGTTTATTTGCTTTATGGATTCTTTTTGTGGATGCCACTCCCCTTCATTCTGATGCTGCTGCCAGATTTTGTAATTTTTGTAATTACTGTATGTGAATGGTTTTTTATTATTAAACTCTTATACGCCATCCCCTGTATTTCTTACTGATGCTTGTCCGTGAGATGTGTGAGGACAGTGGAACCCAAAGTTAGTCCTAAAATTTAATTTCTCACCTGCACACTTATGAGATCAATCACCTGAATGTCACTAAATAAAAGGCAAGGCTTTTTTGAGGATTAACCTAAAAGTAACCTGGAAACCATTCCCCAGGATAATGTCTCTGTAGTGCTTCACTTGGGTTAAAATGCTGATGTTTTTCATCCCTTAAGCACTTGGCTAATGGAAGGTAATAATTGGGTTGATTATAATGTTTAGTTTATTTTGTTGGTTTATTCCGCTTCCTACTGTGAGAAGCATATTTAAAATGGCTTTGAACTGTTTCATTTTGTGGCTTGAAATCAAAGTTAATCATAAACCTCTTTTTTCTTCTTAGTAATAATGAAGTGTTTCGAGTTGTAAGATCCAGCCTGCATTTTGCACCACCTCATATAAGCTGCATGCTTCACGGAGTTAAATAACAGAGTCAAAGCTTTTAATCATAAGTAACGACAAAGACAGAAGCAAATTAAGAGCTGCAGGCAAGAGCAGAATAATGTGTCCTGGTGAGTTTTGAAAATTGATGGGTTATATGCTTGTTTATACTCCAGGAGCACCTGTGGTCTTTGCTCGTGGAAGAAGGTCCAGGTGTGGTAGGTACAGGTTCTGCAGGGTGTTCCTGATGGACAACAAGAGGCAAAAAAAGTGGGTGAAGTACAGAGGTGGGGAAGGGGATGATGAAACAGAAATATGCCCAGTTATGTTTTTAGGAGAATAGGTGTAGGAATAATGTTGCTCTGTGGAGGTTACAGGCATTTGGCAGCAGTCAGGGCAGCAAGAGGTCCAGTAATGGCTCCTGAGGGAATTTGGGTGGTGTGTGGAAGCACAAGGATATATAGCAGTGTGTAAAAACCAGTTCCAGACTACAAGACCTGCAAAGGAAAAGGCATTTAGACTCGCAGTGTCCGGGCGATGTGAGGAGATGGGGAGTAATTTCTTTCTAGGCAAGAAAAACTCATTTTGAATGTGACCTCATACTTGAAGTTGAATTTTAAAATAATAAACAAACAAACAAACAAATTTTCTGGCAATATTGCTGAAGGTGCCTGCTCTTACCTGTGAGGTGAGCACACAGCAACAAAGCCCTGAGGAGGGACTTGCCAGCTGAACCCTGCTGATATTTGCAGATTTGTGAAGAAAATCAATGCGCGCAAAACAAATTGATGGAATTTCAAATCGTAAGAATTTATATTAATATTTATTAACATACACCTCTTTCAAAATATGCTATTTCAATGCAATTGGTTCATGTTTGGCTGATTTCTTGACTCGTTATCATTTCCAGCCTGCCTCTCCAATGCTTTGTGCTTGAGGCAGTCATTAACAGCCTGGGCAAGGAGGAATAGCCCTCTGCCACGTAAGAATTGTTGTGATTTACTCTCCCTTTGCATGAGTGGAAATAATTTCACTTGATGGGAAATAGCCTGAGAGGATTTGGGAGCCCTGACAATAAAATGGCCATAGGTTAGGGGACCTTTTTTTTTAACTGATGTGATAATTCAGGCTCATATTCACTCCATGTAGTCCAGGAATGGACAAAATTTCTGCTGCTCCTCTAATACTTTCCTCCTGCTACCTGTGCAGCACCATGCAAGTCCTATGCAGTGTCCTATGTAGCTCTTGTGGTTGCCAATCTGCAGTACATTTTTGCCTGTTAATAGCAAGCCCTTTGGTAAACACTGATCAACCATTTCCTGTTATTATTGGTGTTGCAGAGGACTTTGTTGCTGACTGACACTGTAGTGATCCTTAAGCTTGAGTTCTGTCCCTTCAGCACAACACAAGCAGAAGTCTTTGCTTGCCCTGATCATCCCTCTTGATCCATTTTTTTTTTTTGTATTTACTCCACAGTTACCTTCTCCACTGTTCTGTCCCCACCACACATCCCCACATCCCTAGCTGTGGACCATGCTGTGTGTCCTACTGCAGTTTAGCCCATTTCCTTTGTGTGGCTGTTTCAGAGCTGGAAGCAGACCAGATTTTTTTTCCAATGGCTTTGTGCTGTTGGCTTCTTGGCTTTTCTTGGCTTGATGGTAATTTTTCTCCTAGGCTGCAATTGCCTGTTCTGAGGAGACCAAGCAGAATCCTGACTTCCTGTCTGCTGGAAGTAGATGACTGCAGTATTTCAATGTTTTTGAGCAGGGAACCCATATTTTCCCATCTTACCTTTGTTGTTTAATCTCTTGGTCACTGAGGCACTTCTGTCTTCCTCCATGGATAAATGGGAGGAACTGGCATCAAAACACTTCTATGTTTCACCACATTCTGATTGTGTCCATTTTTTTTTTGTGTGTCTGAACTCAACACAAAAGATGTGCTACTCATGATAAACTTTTCTCTTGTGTCAACAGTCTGTGCTTGAACATCTCCAGACCTCTTAGCTTAGAGAAAGTGGAGCAATAACCTGTGAGCAGACACTTCCCCATGCAGTGCTGTAGAAAGGGGATTTAAGTCAAAGTCCTCAATTTTTATAAGCTTCTTGTTTGGCGCTGGTAATCGTGATTCCATTATAGTTTTAAATGACTTCCATGAATTCTATATTTCACTCTCTTCCTGGGATATATGACATGTTATTTTTAGTCCATTGCCTGAAAATACATTTAAAAAAAAAAAATTAATGCAATGAAGCATAAACCCTGTTGTGATGCTTTTTATGCCTGCATCACTTCAAGTTTTCCTAATGTTTTACTGTGATTAAATTCATAGCCTGTGCATGTCAGCCAACGTGAACTTTATGCAGTACTTTCTCTTGTTTTGTTTTGTTTTGTTTTTTAAATCTCCTATTGACACCTTGCATTTGGCCATTGGCCTCAACATGGCTTTATTGTCTATGGGCAGCTCTTGCTCACAAGTTATGGTCTGGTGTTAGTGCCTTGTCAGAGCTGTAGGGGTAACATTGCAGCTGGCTATTCAATCCTGCTGGAACAGAATTGGTCATTGACCTAACAGTGTAGCTGCCAACGTGGTGATTGAATTGTTGGCAGTTCTTTGCTGTAATGTCTACACATTGATGGCCCTTGGATTTGCTGAAGTCACTTTGTGTAGCTCTGTTTAATTGGAAATCCCTATGTCTTCAATAACTGCATGCTTTGCCTTCTTTCTTCTTTAAATGGTTGTGTTTTTCAAAATTAGAAGATAGTGACTTTCAGCATGTGACCTGCCTGTCTTTCTTCAGCCTCCTGCACCCCCACTCCCTCTGTGTATCCTGGACCCAAATGCCTCTATTTGGTTCTGATTCTTGTTTTCCTTTGACCTTGGGCTTTAGTACTTGTTCTGAATCTTTCTGTTTCAGGTTTTTTTTCCTGGCAGGTCACTTACCTTTGCTGTTTGCAACCACTTCTCTAAGATCAGGAGCAATTCAAGCCTTATTCCTACATGATAAAATCAAATCTCCCAAACATTTCTTTGACTAGGAATCTCTGATGGCAGTAGAGTGACGTGCTAATTGCAGAAAGGCCCCACTTATTACAAGACATGACCTGTCAGCCCCTCATTGCTCAGCAATAACCAACCATTCTGTTCCATTTCTTGGTTCTTGCTATAAGAAGAAAAGTATTTCTTTCTGGTTTCTTTTTGCCTTCCTGTTTTTCTTTTCTTTTTGAATGTTGGTACTTACTAAACACTCTCATTAGCTGTTATTGGATTTGAGGCATTATTCCTGGCAAGTCTGTCTCATAGGCCTTTCATTTCTTTCCACAAATAATTGTAAAAGTTCTCATCATTATTCATGAGGGCTGTTAATACAAATTGTTGTTTCTCTCATTGTCTCCAAGTTTGTGCAAAGGTTTTGTGTAGAAAAGCACTTTCTTCCAGTTGCCAGCAAGGATCTCCATCTGGCTGCTTTAGTAGATGGTGTTCTGTCCTGTTACACTCACTGTTCTTTGTTACATTTCTGTGCTGTTTGTATCATTAGGTGACAAGAATTCTTGTTTTTAAAACTGTACTTTTTTTCTTCTTTTTTTTTTTCCCCAGGGAAATGCTTGCAAAAATATAATATGCTATATACAAGCCAAGTGAAAATGTATTGCTAGTCTTATATCTTCACCAAACTCTTTTCAAGATCTGCTTTATTCTCTTCTGCTTTCATGGTGTTTGGCTAATGTGGTAAACAAGTGATTCAGTGATATATGAGGGATAGAAAGCTTTATTCAATTTCTGGAGTGAAAATTAATTCATTAGGATTGTCATCCACCATTAAATATCTGTGTTTTCTGGGTACTCATCTTTCTAGTCTTTTGCAATTGATCATCTCACAAGTTTTCATTCCTTTAATGTTGTTTTTTCATACATGGCTTGAGTAATAATTTTGTAGTCTGCACCTCTGGTTCTCTTCAGTCCACACCAGTCTTAATTTTTACACTTAATTTTTAGGCTAGGGGTAAAGTGATGGTACTGACATGTTTATTGTAGGGAATGAAAACTTAATCAAAAACAAGGATTCAGCTGATTAAAGCTGAAACTGTCGAGAATTTAGCCATGTAAATTAAGAATTATAGCCCTGGAACTCTTGGATCAGCTGTAGCCTAAAACTCAGGATATGTACATGGGTTTAATATCTTCCTTTTTAATCTTAGTCTGCCAAGTGCCTGCACAGGCTGTTTTTATGTGCTGAGGTTTGTCTCACAATGGAACAACCTTCTGCCTGTGCCAGGTCAGGAGAAATCATCCTGATCCCTGCAAGGCTGTTCCATTAGTGCTGCTACCCTTGACAGGCATTCATCAACTCTTACTGAAAAAAAACCACACAGCTGCTGCTTCAGAAGGAATGGTGGAGGAGTAGAGAGCAGGGATAGTTTATGTTTTTTTCTGTAAAACCTCATGGTTAGGGTTTTCACCTATATAAAGCATGAGACCCTTCCTCTGCCTAAGTGGCTCAAGCTCATGTGTCCCTTCCTGGATGCAGAAGAGCCTTTTCCCTTTAGCTGTTAAAATTTTAACTTGAATGCAATTTAGGTTTCATGGATATCCCAAGACAGGGTACCACAAGACAGCTGGGCAGCTGATCAAATCACTTATCTTTGACTGGGGAGCCTTGGGTTCTCACTCTTGATCCTAGGGCTGTTCAGGCATTTTGAATTAACCAGTTATTGTAATTCAGACTGACACTGCTTGTTTCATTGTATTTTTAAGCAGCATATCTGTCCTAGGGAGCCAGGTTATAAACTGTATCTGTCAGATCAAAAACTAAATAAATGTAAATATCCCTTAGGCCAGAGAAATTCTCAGTTTACCTTGCTATTTTTGCAGTAATAAAAACACTTAGAAAAATCAGCACCTCTGTTTCAGGAGGAGTTTTATCCAGGAGAAAAACGAGCACAGGAGGAATGTGTGCAAAAGACATTGTCTTGTCGGTGGGTCTCTAAAATTCCCCTTTGTTTAACGTTTATCCACAATATACCTTTAAAAAGCATTCTCTTCACACCTGATTTAAGAATCCTTAATCAGGTCTCTGTCACTTGAGTGTGTAGCAAATAGAAATTGGAGAGAAATCACAAATGCAGCCTTGTATGAACACAGCAAATAACCTCCAGTGAGGTGCTTTGATTTGACCCTGCTGGCACTGACCTCAGTGACCTTGGGCTGCTCCTGGAGACTTTGTGTGTCTCTTGCTACCTGTAGAATAGAAGGAATGCATTTTGTAAAAGGTGTTGAGGGCTGTAAAATATTTCCAACATAATGAGATACTTTGCTCTTCTGCAATTACTTGCTCTGTTACTAATGCTGGGGTGGGGTTTATGCAGAGATGCGCACATTCTGGATTAAGAAGTAATTAACATTTATTTCAATGAAAATGCATTTTCTGCTCATGCCATGGTCTTGTTATTGCTTGTTACTATATTCCTCTCCTGTCTTTGTTATATTTGGCTATTATAATCTCATGCACATCAAGGCAATAATAGCCTTTGTATTATCAGTTTTTATGTCTTTGAGAGTATGTCAGTATATAGTGAACTGTCTCCCTTCTTACAGCCTTGCAGTCATGTGTTTAATGGAAAATCTAATATTCAATTACAGTATTTATAAAGGCAGTTGTTGTCATGATGCTTATGAAGGAACTTGCAAATGGAAATCTCAGTCATTTGAAAAGCAAATAGCAAATAAAAGCACTAGGGATAAATAATTATTATATTTCATGATTTTAGGCTTCTTACATTATTTAAGGAAGTTCAGCACTGTAATTAATTCATAACTGCTCAAAACTCGCAGTCCTGACTTTCTGCTCTATGGTTTTATCATGTATTCTGTGGCACCTTTGGGTACTACTTGGAAATATAATCATGGAATCATTAAAGTTGGAAAAGACCTTAAAGATCAAATCTGACCTTTGACTGAATACCACATCAACTAAACCAAAACACCAAGTGCCACATCCAGTCATTTCTTGGATATTTCCAGGGATGATGATCCCACCACCTCCCTCGACAGCCTGTTCCAGAGCTTGAAAACTCATTCAGTGAAGAAATTCTTCCTGAAGGCCAATGTGAACTTTCTCTGGTGCAGCTTGAGGCCATTGCTTCTTGTCCTGCTGCTTGTTGCTGGTGAGGAGACCAACACTCTCCTTGTTACATTCTCTTCTCTGGACTGAACCACCCCAGCTCCCTCAGCTGTTTCTCATGGGAATCACTCCCTAGACCCCTCACCAGCTTCTTTGCCCTTCTCTGGACTTGTTCCAGCACCGCAGTGTCTTTTTGTAGTGAGAGGCCCAGCACTGGACACAACACTCCAGGTATGACCTGGCCAGTGCTGAGTACACAGGGGCCCTTTCCCTGGTCCTGCTGGTCACACTGTTCTTGGTGTGAGCCAGGATGGCATTGGCAGATCCCCTGTCCAGAGCCTTCCTGCCCTCCAGCAGATAAACACTCCCACACAACTTAGTGTCATCTATAAACTGACTGAGGGTGCACTTGATCCCCTCATCCAGATAATTGATAATTAAACAGAACTGGCCCAAATCCTGAGCGCTGGTGGACACCATTAGTGGCCAGCTGCTCACCCAGGAGCCCTTCTCTGTTTGTAAACATCAGATCTTAAATAATTTTCTTGTATTTAGAAGAGAATTTTTTAAATATATATTTTGTTGATATATATAGTTTAATGAACAGTAATAGCTTGATAAATTGGGAAAACTCTAAAAATATACAAACATGTCCTATATAAATGATAAGGAGTATGAGGAGTATGATGCTATCATTATACAAATGATAGGACAAGGAGTAGTGAGTACAAATTATAAGAGGGGAATTTAGATTAGATTCTAGGAAGGAGTTCTTCACTGTGAGGGTGGTGAGACACTGGAACAGGCTGTCCAGGGAAATTTTGGATGCCCTATCATTGGCATTGTTCAAGGTCAGGCTGTGGTCAAGTGAGAGCTGTTCCTTCCCTTGGCTGGGGCATTTGGGGCTGGAGAATCTTCAGGGTCCATTCCAACTCCTTAACATCCTATGGTTCTGTGATTCTACGCACACACAGATGGAAGAAAACACTGGTATATAACTTTTAGGTTTTTCATCAGTCTCAAAGTCCCCATATGAAAACACACTTTGTGAAAACATAATAAATCTTCAGGGGAGTTCTGAAACTTGACTGCAGCAGGTGCTACCAAAAAGATAATAGATCCTCAAATACCCTCTCATTAATTCCAGGTTATTATGTAGTGCACTAGACATATGGCACAGCATTAGTAGAATTTTAAAAAGTGCAGCTAGGCAGAGAGTGATAATTTATCTACATTTTCCTATATTTACAAGGAAATGTTCACCCAGCATAAAAAGATACTAATTTGGATTGAGTAGTACCTACGAGCCCAATTCACAAACCAGAACTATGACTTTGTCTGGTGCTATGCAAAACCTGCACAAAGTTCTAATCCAGGTGCTCAAGAGCAGAAGCAAATACAGTGATGGCCTTTCCCACATGTCTGGGAAAATCCATGCATTGAAATAGGTTCTTTTGTCCATGAATAAACCTTGATGGAGTTGCTGAAAACACTGAGAGGGTATCTTCTTGTACATCAGGACCATCTTTAACAGGTGTTATTTTTCTCCTGCATCTCCCTGGTTGTCAGATGCCAATTGATGTTTTATTTTAGCCTCTTAAAATACACTTAATAGCAACTCATTTTAAAAGCTACCACTGTCATAAGGAATAGTATTTCCAAAGTACTTTATAATGGATGGAGTGCCTGGATGTCTGCTTGTGTTAGTGAGATGTGGTTTTTTATATGGGTTGAGGATCAATTTTAGCTTTAGTTAACTGCCAAAGTTCAGGTAGTGCAGACTGTCATTTCAGGTATCTAAACTCCTTAAAACAGAATAAAGAGCTGCAAACACTCCTCAGCCTCCTGCTTATGAAAATACTGTAGGGAAAAACCACCATCCTGATAAAAAAAATCATGTCAGGTTGAGGACATTTTTATTACCACACAATGATGTAAATGTGACTGTTTTATAGGGTCTGTCTGTGCGACTTCTGCTGATGACTGAGTTATTAAATAGTTTATTATGCTTTTGTTTTAAATATTTTATTTCCCCTCAAAAAATGAGTGCAGCCAACCAACATTTAACTCCATGCATCATTGACGAGGTAGAAATATTTGAACATTCTGATTTGCTTCAGACTATGGAGAGCTCAGTTTCAGTCTGTATTGAACCCCTGTCATTTTTTAAAAACTCTCTGTATTTCATGCACTCTCAGAGCATCTTGTAGGTGTGAACAGAAGTGGTGCAGCTGAGTGTCACAGCTGTCCTAGTAATGGAAAAATTCTGCTGGGCCAGCCCTCCAGGAGAGACCTGATTTCAGGCTGCATCCAGCCATTCCTATCTTGCTCCAGTATTTTTCATATGTACTGCCAGGAAACAGCACAATTTTTCAATTGCAAAACTCATCATTCTTAAAAAGTTTGCGTGTGCAGAGAGAGAACAGGTTTTTTGCCTCATTGGAAAATGAGACTTTTTCACAGGTATTACCCTTACCAGAAACTGTTGTTTTGTGTCTGAACTCTTACACTTCTTAGACTCAATAGTCACTCAAAAGCCTCTGAAACAGCAAGGTGAATACTACTTCTGACTCTCCTCTTTTGATTTGTATTTCTGAGTTTGTTAGAATTGATCTGCCCAGAATTGCTGAAACACTGTAAACAAAGCCATTTTTGCTATGCTGTGCTGTGGTCCAGACTTCCTCTTGCCCTGTACTGCTGTTGTTTGAGCTTTTCAAACTCAATTAAAGTTTGAGGCCAGTAGAGATCTGTGGGAATAGAGAGGCCTATCTGAGCTCTCTGGAGAAGACAGGAGCTGTGACTTCAAAATCATCTGTACTCATCTGTGGACTACTGGACCATGCAGCAAGATGAGCTGGATCTAATTTGGGATTTGGCAAGTGCCCACATTTCTGCCAGCTCCTTTGGCTCCCAAGGCTGCTGTGGAAGGCAAAACTATACCTGATTTCACCAAAACTCTGCTGGCACAACCTCAGCTTGTCCATACTTCTGTAAGGGATTTAGACCAGCAGAATGAGCTTCTATGGGACACACTTGTGTGTCATGTAGCTAGAAAATTTTTGATCCGGTCCTGTGAGCCTTACAGACAGTTTTTCTGTGTTACTGAGCTATGGTCTGAGTGTAGAAATGTGAGATTTAGTGTTTCTTGGCTACTTAGCCCTGCTTGTAAATAGAGGGGAAGGACATACTTGTGCAGGTTTTGTGGCAACAGGAATTTTAACAAAACAAGTTCTACTAAAAACTATCTGGAAAATTTCAGATTTACGTTGCTAAATCTGTCTTATAATTTTCATAAAATAAGTTACCTAAAAGGTAAAAAAAAGATAAAAAAATAATAAAAAACCCCTGTGTTTCCTAGAAATAAAGAAGCAAGAGATACAATACCAAAGCGTGTCCCTAACATTATGATTACCTAACATAACATTACCTATAGGGATTTTCCTTATCTGTTCCATGTAAGTCAGCTAAATAACTCCTACCTGACTTGCTTTGGAGACTTCTCAGAGCTACAGCTCCTCCTTTGCTTTTGGTTTTAAAAGTCAACCTGCTTTCTTTTTGACAGAACAGAGAATGGTCTAGCCTTGATCAGTCAGACCTTTAAAAGACCACATTTCTTTGCTGCTTGTGATTTGACACTGGGACATCACAGATACCATGACAGTGTTAAGTTACATCTTTTCCCTGTCCTTCCTGTGCTTGCTGAGTTAACACCCTTATGGCATATCTGGATTATATTCCTGGCTTTAGGCTTTGAGCAGTTTACCCCATACTACAGCCTTTTTAAAAGATGCTGATAGGGCTTTAGAAAGTACATTATGGGACATATTAACAGTGTGCAGTGATGCCTTGGAAGGCTGACCCGAAAGAGAGACTGGACAGAGCTAGAGAATAAAGGGGGTATTTATTGAAAGGCCTCTAGGATACACCTTGGGCAGGACAGGGCCTGACTGAGGCTGCAACCCAGGGTCACAACATGTGAATGCTCACAAAAATGGACAACTGGTCATGAGATCGTACATTTTTGTAAGTTTTGGTCCATTTGCATATTGGGGTTTAATTGTCCAATTACAGCTTCAGGTTGTGAGGTCTCATCCTCCTTGTTCCTCCCTTCAGCCACCCTTGTTTGTGCTTTTGGGCCTGAAAGCAGGAAAGGATTTATTTTGTCTGTGAAGAGAGCTTACTAGTACTAGTATGAGGCTCAGAACTGCATCTAAGAAGCCCAGAATCTAAAAAATGTGAAAGGTAAAACATAAGGCATCAGTAATAATCTCAAAATTTGTAATATGTATTTCACCACAGGTTTTTCTCATCAATATTTGTGTATATGTATATATGCATATGTGTGTGAATATGTATATATACACACAGGTAAAAATTAGATTTTCACTGAGTTTATAAGGCTAGAAAACCAAAACTGAGTAATGCTTCACTTCCTTTCACTTCTACTTTGTTAGGTTTGAAGGGGATTGGCAGAATTTCCATTGCAGGAGTCTAGTGCTATGCTGTGTGTTCTGAGGCCTATTTTAGGAACCACTGGACTATTTTCTGACACAATACCTGACTTCCAATGCAGCAGCTGTGTGTCTGTTGCCTTCTGTTAGCTGTATCTGTCATGCCAATTGCTGTTGCTCAGCAAAGATACAATTTTAAGCAGATATTCCTGGTTTGGCAACCAAGTCACCTTAAAACTGATGCCTGCATCAGATTGCTTCATAAACCTGTGTTACACAGCCAATCAATGAGAAAAATAAAGAAAACCTAAATATATACTTCCTTAAAGAAAATTTCCGTAATTTTTGGTCTCTTTGCTTAGGAACAAAAGAGGTTTCATCTCTTTGGATACAATTGTGCAGTTTCTGGAAGGTTGTGATGAGCTCTCAATGCAACTTTCCCTTCTCCAGGCTGAACAGCCCCAATTTCATGATCTTGTTCTTTTCTATGGTAAAATCTCAAAAAAAACCAAGCCACCTCTTTGATGTTTTGGGTTGGAAAATTGATGTGTATTAAAACATTTTAAATGCTGTAATTATTTGCAGAATATTTTCCTCTGATATACCCATCAGTGAAAGAGTTAACCATGTCTGCTGAGAATCAGCCTAATTGTGAGGTGTTTGCTGTGGTTGAGGAGCTGAAGATACCAGTTCAGAATTAGGGACTCATTTTGCACTAATCTTACATGTTTCCCACTGTATAATTATGGGCAAGACAATCAGGAGAATTTCTGGATTTTTTTTTTTTTTCTTCCCCAGATAAATCAATCCAAAGCATCCAGAGCATTTGGCTATTTTGGAAACTGAGGCTGGTTTAATGGCTTCTTTTAAAGCAGCTCTTGCTGCCCTGTGCCTGTTGGCCTTTGTCCTTTTACAGTGAAGAGCTGCTGGGGCTGGGCTCTGCAGCTCGTGCTGGTCTGGCAGGGGTGTCCAGATGCTGTGCAGTGAATGTGCCGAGAGCAGGCTGTTACACTGTGACTAATTGCCTAATTTTTGCTGCTCCTGCATACTGGAGCTTTGGCTTATCCTTTTCTGCTAGTAGATGTTTGCTTTTCAGTAGGTGGCTCTTCTTTCCTGACTCTTTAACTGATGGGTGTTGTGGCCAAAACCCCAGAGCTGTGCAGGACATTCCTTGCCCTCACTTCACTTCCAAGCCTGATTGGCTTGGAGTGAGTCAAAAGAGATTATCTAAACTTTTTATCCATGGTAAGGGTCCTTATAGATGAATGGTTACATGTACATTTCTCTAAGAATAAAACCCAGAGGAGGATTGAATTACATCATTAAATTAGCTGATAACAGGAATGCGTCAGGGAAAGCTGGTGTCTTGCCAGCTGGGAAATTTACTGATTTGTTTTGCAGAGCAGACTTTCTAGTTCTTTGAAAAGCTATTGAAAAATCTACTCCTGCACAGGAGGCAGGGAAGGTTGATGCTGTCAATACATCCTGGAGTTTTTCCTTGGATTCATTACTAAAGGCAGTAAGATTTTTAAGAGCAACTGTTAGCTAATGTCAGTTAGGCCAGAGAAACTTCACAGGAATCCAGAGGACTCTTGTTTGACTAAGCAAACAGACTTGATACTTGCCCTGAGTTCTGCAAATACTACAGCCTGTTACTGATGCACTAGATACACATAAGGACTCTAAGGAATTTATTTTAATGTTCCAAGTATTGATTGAATAGTAATCTGAGTTTCTCTAATGTTGACATCAGTTTACAAAATTATCTCTGATAATGTGCTGGTTCAGAATAATAGATTTTGTGGCCTAAATCAGATCATTATGATAATCTAATCAGAGCTTCTATGCAACACAATTCCACAGGGGACCTGGTGGAGCTTCTGTGCTAGTTTGGCTGGCAAATTTTACTTGCAGAGTGTATTGCCTCCTACCTTACATAAGAGCGGAATGTTTTCGGAATATTTTTCTGCTCTGTGGTTGTACTGGGCCCCAGCATATGACAGTGGCTCAAATAATCTGGTGAGGAAGGAGAAATCTGAAATGTTTTTTTCCTTTTATTTTTGCAAAATCTTGTTCCTGTTTGCTCATTATGCCAGAGAGTTATTTTGACCTCCTACAGGAAGTCAAATCAATAATCCTAGAGAAGCCTAAGACAGATAAACAATGCAGATAAAGATCTTGAAATCTTATCAAAGTGCTGATTTGATAAACAAGGGCTTGAGGTTTGGACTGAGTTTCCTTGTTTAAGAAACTTTGATAAGTAATTTGGAAATGGTAGAAGGAACAGTCCTGATAGCAAGGGGAAACAAAAACTGAATGGGAAACCTTGAGTTTTGTAATTGGGGCACTTTAGAAGAAGACATTGGGCTCTCTTAAAAACTCTTGGTAAGAGAGAGTGTATGTAATCCATCTTGTGGATAGTCCATAGCTCCCTTGCAGAAGCAGTTTGCTTCTGCTTCAGAGAAGCTGTCTAGGGTCATTGTGTCCTTTTTTTGTGTCTCTCAAAGAAAATTTCCCAGAGCTGGATGCAATTAGGCCTGCTTGGGAAACACAGAAAGTTCATAGACTCATGGAATGGTTTGGGTTGACAGGAACCTATAAGGACCATGTAGCCCGAACCCCATTCCATTGGCAGGGCCATCCTTCACAGGATCAGGTTGCTCAAAGACCCATCCAACCTGACCTTGAACACTTCTAGGCATGAGACATCCACAGCTTCTCTGGGCGATCTGTTTCAATGTCTCAGCACTCTCACTGTAAAAAATTTTCTTTTTTTAGACACCTCAGTGTCCAATCTAAACCAACCCTCTCTCAGTTTGAAACCATTGCCCCTTCTTTTGTCACTACAGGCTTCGATGAAAGGTCTCCTTTTCTTGTAAGCCCCCTCTCTTTAATTGAAAGGCTCCAGGAAATTCTCCCTGGAGCTTCTTCTCCAGGGTGAACAACTCTTTCAGCCTTTCTTTATAGGAGAGGTGTTTCAGCCCTCTGAGCTCTCCTCTGGACCTGCTTTAGCAGGTGGACCTGCTTTAACAGGTCTGACACCAGGCTTTACCAGCTCTGACTCCACAGAGCTTCAGATGGGGTCTCACCATCTGAATGAGCAGAATAGAGGGGGAAAATCACCTCCCTCGACTTCCTTGACTCTGCTTCTTGTCATGCAGCCCAGGATGTGGTTCTGGGCTGTGAGCACACATTACTGGGTCATGTCCAACTTTTCATGTCACTCTCAATCCAGTCACAATCTACATGCAGGACCTTGCACTTGCCCTTGTTAAATTTCACGAGGTCTGCACAGGCCCACTCCTCAGTCCTGTTGAGGTCCTTCTGGATGGCATCAGAGTTACTAAAGGTTATGTCAGAGCAAGATCCAGGTAAAGAGCTATATGAATTGTGAACCTTCATCTTAAAATAGAAGCAAACTCCAGATCTGCTGCTTGGAAAATTTTGAGCATACCCTGTTCGCTGCACTCAGGACACAATTTCATTAGTGCTAATAAATGGTGAATGCCTACCAAAGCAAAGCATGCAGTGAGTGATACTAAGGGGAACTCGAGTTCCCAGATGTAGCCAGTGAGCAGTTTTATTTTGTCAGTTGATTTCTCCATGGTTTTGCTCTCGTAGTTTCAGTTCTGTGCAGTTTTTCCCGATTTCCCATACAGTGCAAGCGTTAGGAATTCCTGATTGATGCCAGACCTGTTTCTCACATTATTTCCTGAATAGTTTCTTGCAACTCTTAACTTTGAAATAGTTTCAGAGATGTGGTTTTGCAATGCACACAGATTCACTTAACTGCTTAAGGCAACACACCGTTCCTGCATTCTCAAACAGCTTCACTCAGCTCCCATTTGTCAACAGCACTTCTCTTCCTCCAGGCTATTTTGGGTAGGAAATGTCATTCAAAACCAGGACATTCTAGCTATGCGATTATGTGAATAGCTTTAGTCACGTATCACAGCACCTCCCTATTGATTAGGTACTTGTTCCTCCAAAGTGATTAACAAACTAATTTATTCTGCTAATTGCCAAAGGGCTTGACCCTTGCCCTGGAGAATTACCATAGATTTGAGACAGGACAATGCTCAGGATTTCTTCTCTGAGTGGCTTGTTAGAGATCCTCGGAGCTGTTGGCAGCCTACACAATCAAGGGAACAGTTCTCCCCTGAAATGTCTTCCCAGCAATGGTGCTCTGCGTGAGGAGCAGCGGGAGCTCTTTCATGGGGAGCAGAGGCGGAGCATTTCCTTTGGAGTGCTCGTCTTGATTGATGATCCACACAATGTTCAAGGCATCCTCAGTTAACCCCAGCTCTGGATTCTACACTGGTTTCCAAGTGCTGAGTTTTATGGGCTTTTTTTTCTTTTTTTAATGTCTTATCCAGGATTCTAGGATCTTCTGCTTATATGCAGAAATCAGAAATTGTCCTTTGCAAAAGTCACCAAAATGACTTCTCTTATGAGAAGAGTGTTTAGTAGTGTGGTTAGGTAGGCAGAATTACTTTGCTGGGAAAGTAATGAAACTCTTTTCCACCTGAGAAGCTCTTCTGCCTTATCTATTTTTACTTGGAAGGGAAGATAATGTTGGTGATTATCAGCTCTGTGGTTTTCCTTAGGTTCAGCTTTCATGGAAGAGTTTAGCACACAAAAAAGAGTCATAACTTTATGTCTCCTGGCTCCCTAAAAACCTGCAGTTTGCCAGTTACCTTCCTGGGTAAAACAGAGTTTGAAGGGGACTTAAACTAGATTATACTTGAAGGAGAATTGGACACTTCAGCCTTTTGGTTCTTTAAAAGAGAGCTGTGTTTTGAGAATAACAAATTAAAAGTTACCTACTGTGACTTTCCTAGAGCCTTTAGAGGTTAAGTATCTTCTTGGCTGTAAGGACTATTTGCTTTTGGAGGAGTACTCTTGGATATCCTCTATCCATGAAGGATAGTCCCTTTGCCAGTCCAGTGTTCTTGATATTGAATAGGTATGCCCCTATTTTGAGTACACATTCCTTCAGGGGGTACTCCAAGATAAAAAAGAGGCAAGTTCTCATTCATTAGCTTGTTGTTCAGATCTTACAAGTTCCAGTTTGACATTGTGAAGCTGGAGAATCTTTTTGCCTGAAAAAATGAAATTAGTGTTTGGAAGATGCCCACAGGAGCAATGATGTGGCACTGCTGGAGATCACCAGAGCTTTGATATTGAGTGTAATTTTAGAACACTTAGTAAAAGGGACTTTCAGAGAATTTCCAGTTTAGTTTAACTTTCAGGTCGTTATACTTACTGTTGTGGTAATAATGTGTTTCCTCATCTCAAGCCAATGTGTAAAATGTTGAACATTTTTAGGGCTTTTGCCTACGGGTGGACTGAGATCTAAAAAGAGCACCAGGTTCTCAATATTCCTTATTTCGTGCTGCTGCATTCATGAACTCAGAAGTGCAGCTTACCAGGGGCTGAAGTCACAGACAGTGAGTGGAAAACCCAGCCTTTTGAGGAAGCTTGTCTTACTCAATTCTCAGTGAGAATTTTGTTTCTATGAGATGAATCTGAACAAGACACTCCTTGTGTTGTTTTTAAACAGACTACTGCATTCAGCAGCTTGCTGGAGAGCTTTTCATGTTACCTGTATTTAAAAACTGCTGGACTGAGTTACAGATCAATCTCGCCCCAGCTGCAGGGTTCTGCAGGGGTTCATCTGTCTTCCTGTGCTTATGGAGGCAAACACTGTCTTACACAAATACATCCCTGCCACTGCCATCAAAGAGACAATTTATAGATAAAAAGGAAGCCTGGAGACAGTAGTAAATGGCAAAAAAACACCCAGAACTTTGAAATTGTGTAATGCTAAATCCATTTTTACTCGTTTAGGGCTGGGTCTACCTTCATTTAGTGTAGTGAGTGTGAACACAGGAGTAATAATGCTGTTGAAGTCAGTAAAAGTGCTGCCTATTAAAGTGAGAATAGAATCAGATTATAATCAAATGAGAAATACGGAGTATAATGAAAATCATCTTCAAAATACCTACTCTGACACATGATGGTTTGAAGGCTCTGAAACTTTATTGTGGAATTTTATGATTTCAAGTGTGCATAGTTTCCACAGAATAGAAACTTTTTTTTTTTTTTCTGTATGCTTACACCCTGCAATCTTCTGTCAGGATCTGAAAGCCAGACTGTGGACTTTCTGCCTCGCTCATCCACAGGATAAGCAGAACAAGAAAGAAATAAAGCTCACCAACAAAAAAGAGGGAAATACAGACCTAAAGGAGAATGTAAGGTTTTACTTAGTTCATTGCTCAGCTGCAATCCAGGATCGTGCTGCCTTAGTCACTCTTGGGATGTGCCTGTTTAATGTTTCAAAAATTCTAATGGGGCAGGTTTCACACTCTTCCTGGGTGATGCTACAGCATCCTTGGAAATCTTTTTCCTCTCTTATCTTCTTGTACTATCTGTTCTGTCCACCACAGACACAGCAATTTTTTGCCTTTCTTTATAAACAGCTGTTGCAAAGCTGTTGGGGTTTTACCTTACCCCCTCAGTCACTTTTCCTTCTGCATGTTCCTCCTTGTTTCTCTCCAAACTGATCAGCATTTTTTGTCTCAAAATAGGTACAGAACTCTAAACGCTAAATTTAGTAGAAATCTTACTGAAAGTGTGTTTAAGGCTCTTCTGTCTTTCACTGACTCCATCATAGTATTTGCACTTCCCAAAAGTGCTGTGTTACTGTCTCATATCAAGTTTAAGAATTGTTTTAGTAGAAAGTTCTTTCCCTCAGAACTTCCATCTATCTGTAAATTCCCCAATCCTTATTTTTCAACCTCATTATTCTCATTGAAATGCAGTTTCTTGTCCTTATTGTATTGTATTTTGTATTCCTCCAGCTTAAAATCTGCCTGAATTTTGATACCCTAATGCTGACAAATGCTATAAAGTGTTGGTCAGCTATTTCCAAGGTCAGACACACCTGCTCACTGTAATGATCTGGTTGCATTTACAGGTGGTGCACCCCCATTTGTTGACTTGGCAGCAGGTAGGGGGAGGGCAGTTGTGCCCTTGATGTGACAAGAGTAGGTGGTGATTGCATAATATGGGTCTGCCTCATCTGGGATATTATGATCCACTTTCCAAGCCAAACCTTTAGTGGTCCATTAATGTAAATTGCAGAGTTAAGGCAAGCTATCTGCTCAGCTCCTGATACAGAGGAATTCATCACTTTGCAGAATTATGCCCAGTTATATTTTATAAATAAAGAGATACTACAGCATTTTCCAAACATCTATTTAATATCCAGGAGATACAAGTGCTAGTGATAAAAATCACTGCAGCATTACCAGTTTCTTCACAGGAAGAATGTTGCTGTCATTCCCTGGCTGAAGGCAAAGCAGAAGAAATTTATTTTTTCTGTAATGCTTTTACCCTCCAAAGAAATCAAGGTGAAATTAAACCCATCATAGCTGTGCTGAAAAGTAAAATTTACAAGAGGAGAATACGAATGCAGTTTGTGGGCAGACTCTGTTTTCTGCCCCTAGGAAACACAATGAAAATACAAACCAGCTGGCTGGAATTGGTTTGTGACTGTTTTTGTAAGGCTGTAGGCAGGCCTGATGAGTCTCATGCATGAAGTATAAGATCACACATTTGGCTTCCACCTCACACTCTCGGGTCCCTTGGCTTGTGCGTCTTGCATTTGAAACACTCGTGGCTTCTCCCCTGTGCTGTGACCCCACAGGATGTGTGCTCTCCAGCTGCAGCCTGTCTGCATGGTTCTTCTCTTTCCCTGGCCTGTGATGCTTGGGGATATATCCACATCTGACAGAAGAGAGACTCCACATCTGAGTATCTCTATAGATTTAATCTTGGCTTCTCCCTACACTTGATTCTGAGTATAGCAGACACTGCCAAACTGGTTTTTCAGTGGTCTGCCAGTGGGATTTTAAGTACTCTGATGCTTGTCTACAGATGGTGCAGTTCTGGAATTGTTATGCAGACACTGTTCTTCTTTTATTTTTTTTTTTTTCATAGTAGCTTAATCCTCTGTGAAAGAGGATTTAACTAGAAAACAGTTTTCTTCCCGTGAAAGAAGCTGATTGTGGTATTACCCTGTCCTCTCCATCACCTTTGTGGCTGGGGCTGGCTCTGTTTGATTTTCCTTTTGCATTCACTGATGAGTGACTTCACACACCAATAAAGTCAGACTATTCTTTAGGGATCTTTTCAGTTTTCACCACTCTCAAGTTAATTGGCCTGCACATCCCAGTGTCACAAAAGAGTTAATGGTTGAAAATCAAAGCCGTTTGTGCTCTAAAGTCACATAAGGTATTGAGGCCAGGTATCCTAGGTAGCTTGAGGTTTTGCCGACATTTAAAATGTATATTTGTTCATATTCTTACATGTTTTCAGTGCCTTTATTTATGGTATTTACATATATACTACAGAAGCGATTATACATGCAATTAAGAAACCATACTTGGTTTATTTTGATTTTTGGCATACTTGAAAATTATTTAATACACGTTAGAAATGTTTTACAGAGAGTACTGGATAGATTCAGTTTGGATTAGACCCCAAGCATATCTCTTGTTTAGCTATGGCGTTTCTCTTGCTGTGTCTTCAGGCTGGAAACCTCCCCTTACTTGGGTGAATTCTGCCCGGGAAGGTGTCAGAACCTGTGGTTATTGAGGGCAACTCAAGGTTCTGCCTTGTCCTTCTCTGGCCACGCTGCCTCAGTAGCCACGTGGAACAGCCTTTAAGGGCTTTTTCTTTATGGTGCTTTTATGTGAGATCAGTGTTACAGCCCTCTTAGGGGACTGACAGACACAGGGCAGGACTGATCCAGGATTCCTGATGGAATGCAGACACATGAGGGGTGCACATATTGTATCTTAGCCGCTCATCCCAGTTTCCTACTGAAATCTGTGGAGATGCAGTGAGTGCTCTTAGCAAGGCTTGCACAGAGCTCATTGCCGTGAAATAGGTGCTGAAATAGATCAAATGACTCCTGACCTGCAGTGGTTATTACTTATAATGGAAGCTTATGTAATGAGCTTAGCTATAAATATTTAAATTTTAGGAGGTTAAAGGTGTGAAGTAAAGCCCAGCTGGTACAGTGAGGGTACAGCACAGCCAAGAGTTCTGATGATTAGGAAACCATGAGTTAACTGTGGACTGCATGCTTTGTTTCTCAGGAAAGTTGGACACAGAGTTGGCTTGAGATCCTTTTCTATCTCTGTTGGGGTTTTAGTTGTGTGACCTTGCAGACATAATTGAGGAAGCAGGTTGAAAATGGGCGATGCATCAGGGGTAATAGCTGCATTCATCTAAATATCACAAAGTTTTACTCTGCAGGAGCAAATCCACAGAGGTGGATGCATGTCTAGGTAGCACACTTCACTCTGGCCTATCTGTCCTATTGCCACAGCAGAGGACAAGCTAGAAGGGGAAAATTTATGCTGTTGTGTTGAAATGCAGGATTTTTTTCTTGCCTGCTGAATGGTTTACTGCATGCTGTTAGTGAAGTTATATGAAGAAGGAAGACTTACCGTGTTGCTATCTGGAAACTCTGAAGCTGGTGCTCAGTATTGATTTAGCCATTGTCCACAGGAACACTAAGAATTATGCCTGCTGTGGTTGTTACGCTTTCATCGTAAAGCCTTTATTGAGCAGCCTTGGCCAGTAATGCTAATGGATGGAGCACTATCGAGCTCACTGCTCTTGTAGGTCAAATGAAGTCTCAGAATTTAGTAGTTGCTCCGTGTTCCCTTTCTTATGGATTCTGCTCACAGTTTTCCTGGAGCAAGTTGTAAGAACTAAGTCGTGTGAAAACTCTGGTTTTTCAAACGTCGCGGCTTCAAAGACTCTGCACACGTGAGGAACCTGGGCTGAGAGTCACCAGAGGCATTAGGAGCTCTCACATGCACATTTCTCCTAGTCCTCAGAAGAAGAGGTCTCTATTCCAGCCCTGGATACACCTATGGCAGGGACTTGAGAAGAGTTTCTGGTATCAGCATAGAGCTATTCTATTGTAAATAGTGTTTTTCATCAAAGTTTTTGGAGTGTGGGAAAGCTACTTGCAAGTGGTTGTAAACTGTAAAACTAATGGACCAGATAATTGCATAACTGTGTCATCTGGCATTATTAACAAGTTTTTTTAAAGCTTAAATTTACCTGTGAATCTAATGAAAGCTCTAGGTCAGCAGACACTACATTAACACAGTTGCCTTTGATTCCATTGGAATCAGATATCAGCATAGCTAGATACCTAATTCCTCTTGTGAACTTCATTGATTTATTTGCACACAGCAGCTTTCTTGCTTTGAACGTTGTGTTCTCTGCTTTGTCAAAGGTAAGGAAGAACCATTGATAAAGGATGGCCAGGAAGAAGGGCTGCTTTTAGTTGAAAAAGTATCCTCACAAAGGGAGTGGGTAGATGCAGAGGAATGAAGGTGGTATTTCTGATGATGGTAGGGTCCATGGACCTGTGGTTAGTTCCTAAGAAAGGTATTAGATCTTATTAGTTGTTGGTCCTGAGGGAAGTTAGTAGGCTTTAAATGTAAGTGAAAATTTGAGATAGGAACACCCTAAAAATTAGAGATTCTTAGTGCTCTCTTTTCTGCTTTAATCTTCTAAAGAGATTTTCCTATTCCACATAATTTTGTTGCTTATATTAAAGAGTCTGCCTGTTGCAGAGAAGCTTGGAATATGGGGTTATATAATTAATTTTTTAAAAACATATGTCATTAACCTGTTGTTCAGAAGCATCTTCCATAAGATTGGAATGTCAGCATCTCCATGAGATTGGAATGTCACGTGTTTGTTCAAATGGCCACTGGTGAATCAAGGTCCTTCATGACACTGGTGAACACTCTGTGTTAATGTGCATGTGGGAGCTTGTGTGTGCTGTCTGGCACATTCATAAATAGCTCTGGAATTATAGCATTGGCATCCACCTCTTGATAAAATAGCCACAAGCTTTTCCTTCGCTACAGACAGCCTGAATGCAGGCTCTGCTCTACTCTCTGGGTTTCTTCATTCTTGCCTTGTTTCATGTGGAGGTGTTTCCCAAGAACAAACATCTGTTGTTAACATCATTTTTTTTCTGGTGGTGGGAACTGAGACCTCTAGAATCAGTGCAAACAGAAATCAGTTGAAAAAGATGCAAAATAAGAATACTGAGGGGGAAAAAGTGCTTGGTTTTATTCTACAAAAACATCACATATTAGACATGTCCAGGGTTTAAGCTGTTGGGGATTTTATTTTCTCAAGATCAACTTATTAAAATGTATTTAAGCATCATATGTGAAGAATCATTGTGACTGAGAGCCCTCTAAGAGGCCAGCAAAGGGCAGACTATCACAATGCTTGTAAATCATAAATTTAATATAAATGTGTATCTAGGAGCAGAGAGGTTTGAGACAGGGAGGTAAAAAACCCACCCACATAAATGGCCTTATGTTAAGTCAAACAAATTAAAATTCTCAAATGAAATAATTCTCTGACCTTTTATCACCCTTGGACCATGCTCAAGTGTTTCAGTGAACAACTTAATGGCAAGAGTTTTTCTGCCTTCACTGAGGGTTTCATCCTGCCTGTGTTTGAGACATGCCACAGAAGCCTAACAAAAGCATCTGTCTATTCTTGGAAGTCAGTGATGAACCTTGTAGTCATTCCCATACTTCTTTCAGTGGAGAAGATCATGCACACAAAGAGAAATAAATCTCCTTTATGTTTTCATAGTCTTACGGCTTCATACTTCAGGAGGTGAGGTGACCTACTTAGGAAAGAAAAAAAAAAAAAAACAGATGGTAAAAGAGAAGTAAAGGACAAAGGAGCAATAACCTAGTGTAGATTCATGAAGAGTTATAGCAGAATAAACTGATCATTTTTGTTTCTCGGGGTTGTGATTCAACCTGCTTTCTACTTGGAGCTCCCCACAGCTTGGCTCACAGAGATCTTGTGGAAAGTGAACGTATTAAAGATGTCAGACTTGTGATGAGCAGGCAGTGTGACAGACTGGACAGAGGAGAGGCTCCAGAGCCTGGAAAGACACAATTTTACTCCTAGCTCTGTGACTGGTTTTGATGTATTTATATTAATTCTCTCTGTTTCTTTTCTCACCTCCCACCTCTCTTGCTTTTCAAGACTGTGATCTCTTCAGAGCTGGAGTTGGCTTCCACTGTGTATTTATGTGTTGCCTGGCACTCTGCGACTCAGATCCCACTTGTGGTTCCTGTATGCTGCTGGAATATAAATAATAAAACTCTATGTTCTTTCACTAATTCTGCCTCTGCATCTTTTGATACTTCTTTAGTTATGCTCAGTTATTTTACAAGACTGCTGAGACATTTCAGGGAGCACAGGCAGTCCTTGCCTACCAGTTATCCTACAGATACCAGAAGAGAACCCCAGTGACTGCAGCTGGGTTTGGGACGGAGCATTACCAGAAATAAAGCAGAAGTGGTCCCAGATGGCCTTTTAGTAGTGACAGGTACATTAGTGGTGAAGATTTTTCTGTAAATGTGTTGCAGTTTTGCAACACTGAACTGATAGGTGAAGCAGGATTTTTTAGCCAAGGGCAGCATCTTTCTCTTGCTGAAACAATCACCTCTCAATACTCACAAATATCTCAGAGAACGTGCCATATCTATATGAGAAGTGTCTCACAAAAGCTCTGAATCTTTGCAATTTTGCCACTCCTTGCATTTGGGCCAGCTCTGTTTCTGTATAAACAATGCAGTTGCTTCTCTTCCTAGAAGTCCTTGAGAATGAGTTTCAGCTCCTGGAGGGGCTGCTCATAGACTGTCTCACATCCAGGGACAATTCAAACTTAACAAAGGAAACTCCCTGGCATCGAGGGAATGTTTTGGGGGATCCATTAGATCCACAGAGTTTTTGGTCTTCAAAATTGCCAAGCTGAGAGATTCATTCTCAGCATTCAGTTCAGGTATCTTAGAAAGGAAGCTGGGTCTCTACAGCCAGTGGAGAGGGGGATACCCTCCCAGAGAGGGATTTCAGAGCTTGTAAGTTTTAAATATGCTTTATTTAATTGTCTGAAGACCCCTGCTGCAGATGGTAATACTTTTCTAATGCTCCCTCTTGTTTGCTTCTATTCCAAAGAAGCTTCTGAAGAAGTTGAGGCACCCAGAGTCATGTTTGGTGTGTTTCTATTTGATTTTGCTTATTTCAGTACTTTTATAAGCAGCTCTGGAAAAAAAAGATGCAATTTTCTTTAAAAATAGGTAGTTTAGTAGACAAAAGACACAATTCATAGGCCTTTAAAGGGAGAATGCTATGTAATTTTTTGTCTTATCAAGCACTTGGGGCCTTCTAAAAGAAGAGCTGTTATAAAATGCACACCTGCAGGACAAATTCCAGCTGGAGCTGATACCTCATTAGACATCAGAGGATTTAACCATTACCTTTGCCTAGCTGGAAAAGTTTGCTTCACTAGTTCTGCTCCACAAAATTTTTTTTTTTTTTTAATGTCTTGCTTTTATGGTCTGCTTTTAGGCCAGTTTTGGGGTTTCTTTTTTTGTGACTGGCAAATCCCAGTACTTCCATCTCCAAGCAGCAGCCCAAAATACCATCTGCTGTGAATGACTCTCATTGCTCTGCACCCACTAGAACCCCACCAAAGATGTGTGTTAGGATGCAGTGGCAGGCTTCAGGAGACAGAAAGGCAACTGGAGCAATGGTTTGTGCCATACGTGAGCCCACTGACGCCAGGAGGATTATCTGAAGTTTAAATTAGCCCATAACCTGACCTCAGCTGTTTAACATTAAGCAGTGGGGACAAATCTATTTCCATTAATCGTGGCCGTGGTGGATGGAAAATGCCTGCATTAAGTCATTGTGATTATTTAAGAAAGCAAAGGTTGCTGCTCTGATTTGAGACAGTAAGAAATAGGAAGGAAATCTGCAGTAGGGGAATTGCAAAAGTGAGTGGTATCAAAAATTGCTTTTTCATGCAAAGCTTTTTGTGCTGCATTAGATTTTTGCGTTGCTTTTCTAAATGGAAACTAGTGTTATTCCAGCTTGAAAAGAACAGTGCCCACTTGTATTAAGTTTTTGACCTGCACTGCAAAGCCTTCTGGCAATTATAGGAATAGACCACTGAATTTAAGGATTCCTCTGCCCTTTTGACAATATAGAAGGTTATTGCATTTCCTGTGCGTATTTGCTGTTCAAATAGTAGGAAGAAATTTGGTTATTGCAGGTGGTCAGTTCATTCAGACCCATAACATTTCTCAGCTTGCAGTGTCGGAGCCTAGGCAGGGAAGATAAGCAATGAAATAGTGTTTTGAACTTCTCCCTTTTATGGGTCATCAACAGAAGCAGGTTTTGGAAAGATTAAAATGTATTTTGTAGTTGCAATGTGCCGTTTATGTTACCACATTGTAGCACACTTGTGAAATGACTTGGTGGTGCTTTGGAATGCCTGTGGTACTCATTTCTGCCAGTGTCATGGGAGATGTGTAGACAAGGGCACCACAGGTAAAACTCAGAGTGCAGGAGGAGAGTGAAATATTGCCCAATTGTATAAATAGAAAAGCTTGCTAAAAGATCAAAATACTGCTCATCTAGACAGCAGGCTGTGACTGTACTTTCTTTACAAATAAACAAGAATTTTGGTTCTCTAGACATAAATAATCCCAGGGATGAACGTAATATCTCATCAATGTTCTACTCCCCTACCCAGTACCTATCTGGGTTTAATTTGCTGCTCTTGGGAGAATTCAGTTCTTTTTGCAGTACATAGAGGCCTAACACCTGGAGCCTGTGAAAAGACTCTTAGTGGACTTTAGACTGAGCCTGAGTTTCAGCTTTAGACTGCTGAGAGTTTGGAAGCCCTGTGTGTCTCCAGTCTGGACTGAGGCTCCAGAATTTGCCAGTGCTTTGTGTCTGTATGTTTGTGTGCCCCACACAAACATATGTGTATGTCTATGCAAGTGCTGAGGTATTTGGGAGCATTTTCAGGATGAATCTGGGTGCTGGAAGTCAGCTTCTCTCTCCAGCCATGTCTCAGTGTGGATTAAAGTGAACTGCCTGAGCTTCACCTACAGCAACATGGAGGTTGTGAGCTGAGGATGAGGAGGTAGGTATTTTTTGTGCCTTAGAAAGAATTGCATCTGACCTCCTTTGGACAATGCCTGTTGACCTTCCTTTTCAGCTGCCTTGTCCATGCCTGGTCATCTATGGACAGGTTACTGTCACAGGCCAGATGTGGAGATGCACTTCTCCATGTGCATTTGCAGATGCAAGATTCCTCTTTCTGAGGAAAATGTTTTGCTTGGCATGGCCAGCCCAGGATCTCCACTGGTCATTTTGAGGTTGTGGATGGTGCAGAGGATGATCTGTGATGCTGGGAGCTTGTGCAGCACAAGGATCAAACTTGCATCACCAAGCTGAGATCAGAAGGGTGCCTGACCTGTGTGCCCATTAAGAGCTAAGACAATTAGAGGAATGTTCTCCAGGACTCTGGAATGAGTTTCTGTTCAAAGGACTGAAACAACCCATATTTTAAGAATTGGAGTACACTGCAAAAGGCAGAGTGGACTTCTTCTACCTGCACTGAAGCAAGTGATAGCTTGAAAGTGATTTGCTGCCTGGGTTTCTGTGAAACTGATGACTTTAAAGCTCTTGAAATTCTGTTGAGTAGTTAATGATGTTAGGGCACTGGGACCCATGGAGAGGCAGATTTGTGAATTCTTTTAAATCTAAATAAACAAACGTTGTCGTGGCACATGAAGTATTTCCCTTCTGTTTTTACTAAACTTCCTTTTCCTCCAGAACCGCCTTTTCTCAGTGCTGCAGACAGAAAACATTTCAGTGATTTATTTTGATGATTAAAAAAAAAAAAATGGATGTGATTCTTTCCACACTTCCTCAGCCTACCAGTAATCCCAGACACAGGAAAGTGTCTGGGCATAGAAACACTGCTTCTATACTCCTGCCTTGCCATGGTGTGCTGCCCTGCACTGCAGAGCCCTCTGGCCATCCTGTGTGCAGACAGCCTGGGAGCAAGAACTTGTGGTTCTTCTTGTACAAGAGAAGTGATAAAGAGGTGTTGCCTGCTGTCAGCTGCAAAACTTGCTCATCTGCTGCCTAAAGAAGCAGAGTCCCCAAGAGAAGGAAGGGGATTTTTACTGGTTCACAGTAAATGAGAATTGGTGTGTTTAAGGGGCAAGTACAAGTGTCTTCCTCTGCTATGCCCTGAAGCTTGGCAGGGCTCAGGAAGGGATACATAAATGGCAGACTCTGATGGGAAGTATGTTTTTTACACACAGCACTATCAGTGCACAGTGGGAATGAGGCAACCACATACTCAAAACACCTGAAAAGCTCAACTTTGAAAAGCAGTTGTTTTGGAAATGGATGCTCTAGTGCAGACCATCTCCTTTCAAGAGCAAAAAGGTTTAGTGGTGGCTTGTCCCAGCCCAGTACAGTGGGTGACTTGCCCTCTCCGTATTCCAGCTCAGAGGGAGCAAGAGTGGCACAGCCTTAGGAACTGACAGCCTGGCAGTGTGCCTGGCCTGGGCTGTGTTGAGGAGAAGGGTACGTTTGTGCCATAAAGAAGTACAAATGGTAATGAGGCTTAGGAAGCAAAAAATGTGGTGTGGTGATAATCTTGAGGAGAGCTGCCTATGGCCTAGGAAGGATTATGGGGAAAATCCCTCTGAAGAAAAAAAAAAAAAAAAAAAAAAAAAAAAGAAAGTCTTCTAGAGAAGAATGTGGTAGCATGAAATGCAGGATGAGTTAGTCACAGCTGTTTTTTTTCTAGGGGTCCTGAATTAAAACAGAGTTGTTAAGTCTTAATTCTGCTTTGTATGTTTCTCACTTTCCCTGAGGAGCAAAAGAAGTTATGAAGTATTGAAAAGTGGTGAAGCTTTTTTCTTAATAGGAAAGGGGATGATAGAGCTGGAGAAAGCAAGGAGTGAAAGAAGGATTATAACTCTTGGCAGGCTAAAGGTGAGGGTACTGGGCTATGAGTGATCACACTATAAAGCTGTAGCCCTGATCCTGCAAAGATTTCCATGCAGACTGAACAACATTTCTTACAGAGGTTGACCATATGATCACATTATTAGGATCTCCCATTTCCAAGGATAAGCATTTTCAACTCCAGGTGCAATTCTGCTATCGCTGAACTCAGTGGGAAATTGTGGAGGTGGTTTGCTGATGTGGGATAGATGTTGGAATAAATGATCTAATGCACAAACACTCATGTTTTCCTGCAGAAAATTGGGTAGCAGATTGGAATTCTGGAGTGTGTTCTAGCTTCTTGCTTTTCCTCCCCTCCAGCTGTTAATTATTCTTTCTGGTTTAGATCTTAGGGGAGGAATTATTTATCTTTTGCTATTTGTGTTTCAGTGAAACATTAACAACCTCTTATTAACTGCCTGTGCTAATTATCTCAACAGTAGCAGTATTCTGCTCATCTCTGAAGCCGTGAAGGAAGAATGTGGAGCAGGAATAATGAAATCACTTTGTTGTCCCCTTTTTCTGCACACAAATAGAGTAAAAGGATGATAGATCTTAACCCTGCTGTGCACAAAATGCAGTGCTCAAGATCTTGTAGGAGGACAGAAGTTTTGAAATGCTTCTGTGGAGAAGTTTGGGGAGTTTTGCCCTATGCCATAATTCAGTGTTTACACAGCTGTCTGTCCCTCCTGCCTGTGTTGACACAAAACAGCCTCATGCTCCTTTGAATTAAATATTTCAGCCCAAAGGCTTCAACGTTTTAAAAACATTTGTGTGTAGGAAACCAAGGTGGTTTAATGTGAGTGTCAGTGCTCCTCATCTGTAATGAGTGCTTACAGGAGCCTGCTATGGTACCAGTTATTTACAAGAGGAAAATTAGAAATGTTACCCAGCATGTTACTGCTGTAATTAAACTGAACAAAATAGAAAGTAGGAGTATTTATTGTGCAATAAATAATAAAATTATTTATTGAAAAAGCTGAGGGCTCCTAACACTTATCTACTAGAAAATATTTTGCAATGGCAGACTTAATAAATATGCCTTTTGCATGGTGCTGTGTGCCACAAAACATAAATCCATTTTGTTAAATAAGATGACTGAAAGAAAGCAGTTATGGAAATACATGACTGATGAAGAGAAGGTGATATGAGTTATTCTAATGTGAAAGGCTGTCTCCTATCTCTAATGCTGACCTTTTCCCAGTGAAATGCATTTACAGTGTTACATGTTATTTGCTAATAGTTTCAACTATTCTGGTGTTTGAGTTCATAACTCTTAGCTTGAATATGTCTTTTAAAGTAACCATGACCATTTTCTGAGAGACAGGGGAGCTCTGATCATTTTTCATACACAGACATAACTAGGACAAATGTCTGTCCTTGGGATCCAGGTGCTTTCCTACCATTAATCTTCACAGACCCCTCTGGGGTAGGTGCAGGTTGTTATGCACACATTTTATTCCTGGGGAAGTGAAACAATCAGAGAGGCTTGCCCAAAATTTAATCCTGGTCTGAATGAAGTTAATAGGAGATAAATGCTATGGTAAGATTTGTTGGAGGCACAATTTACCATGCAGTAAAGATGCATTTCAATAACCATGAGTTCATGTCTGTGCATCCAGCAGCCAAATCACTCTGGCCTGTTTGCTGACACTTCTTGTGGGAGCTGGCCAAGCTGGAGCTCTCACCTGGGAGAGATGGAATTATATTTTAAATGAGGCCAAGGTGGTTTTCTATCTTCCTTTCCTATTCTTGTCTTTCAAAAAAGTCCTCACAGCAGTCCTTTAACTTGTAAAAATTATACATATCTTTTATTTTCATCATTGGAAATGTTGATCTGGTGTTTGTGACCTTGGCATAGGGAAGCAGATAGGTGTTGGGCCAATGTTAATCATGTGTAAAGGCATTTGTAAAGGTGTTTAAAAGGGTACCATTCTCAATGGAATAATCAGGGCAGTGTCTGCAAAGTAGTGAAAATTTAAAAATAACTGGTTGAACAATGCAATGTAGGAATGAATAGGCTGTAGGAAAACCCACATAGTGTCAAGATTGTCTGCCTATTTCTGACACACTTTTTATAAAGAGAGTGAATATTGACATATTGGCTCTAACTTCAGATACTTTAATAAAACAATGTCTTGCTACATAGCCTCAAAGATTACTCCCATCTCTGTAAAGTGCCTATAGTAGATTTTGCTCTCTTTTTCTGTTGCTGAGTATTGCAATCTAGGGGCCAAATGGCTCTAGGCTATTGGAGTGCTAAGGCCAGAGAAGAAGCATAGTTTGCAGAATGAATTTCTGGCTCTTCACACCTTCATACAGTCACCCTCATCTCATTGCTTTCCCTCTGTCATCTTTAGCTGGGAAGGAGAGGCTCCAGCATTTCCTGGGCAGTGCATACACACTGCAGGAAGATGTTCATCAGGTTGAAGTCAATCTCCTTCAAAAATTGGATCAGTTCCTTATTTCTGAGAGCACAGCCCTGGGCAGTGGATGCTGTGGATCCTGGGTGGCATCCACATCAGCAGCAACTGTTGTTGAGCAGTGCCCTGGGGGAGAGGACGTGGAAAGAGGGTGAGACTCTTTTCCTCTCACTGCAAAGAACTCCTCCTAGTCCTTACCTGTTTGCAGATTGTATTCAGCCCTGTACCAGGACACTCTGAGCTGATTGCAGACCTTTGACTTCAAGGGCAAGGTCCAGGTAATCATCATCTTTCCCAGCAGTTTCAGAAAGCCTTAGAACATACCCTGTTCTAGTGGGCACCCAGCGAGGAGGTCAGAGCTGAGAGAAACTAAGGCTGCAAGGCTCCAAAAATTTTGCTGCTCTGAGCTGGGATGGGTAACAAGTCTTGCAATTGGCTGCTCTGTGCCAAGCCAAGGAGTAAAATTAGTTTGGTTCAACTTAAATGATTTATTTTCATTTAATTTTTTCCCCATTCTTTATCCAAATTTCAAAATCACTTTATTTTGGGATACCAATTGGTATTATATTTAGGTTGAAAGTGGCTGATTCTTATGTTCTAACCTTAAGCAATAAATCCCCCTTCACCAATGTCTTTGAACAGGGAATTTTGTTTTAAACTGGCTCTTTTACCACCAGCAGTTTTAACTTGGATAGGTCAGCATTTTCCAAGAGTATCCTGACCAGCTCTCTTGAGTACCTGATTAGAGTCAGATTACAAAACTGGAATTGGACAAACTTTACAAATGGGAGCTCATTTCAGTCACTATGCTTTCACATATAAAATTATTTCATACATGAAACATTATTATCATCATTTATCTCTTTTTTTCCACATTTTTATATCCTCACAAGCAAATAACATATATTTTTTATTATGAAAAGGAATTTCTACATAATAAGGGAATCCTAGATTATGTTTGACACAGGCTCTTCATTTAGGTTGCTGTGGCTTTTTTTGAAACATTTTCTATTGTATTGCTTTATGTTTTACTGACTATTCAATATATTTCCCACAGAGACCAGTTCTGTGTGTTTCCTGTAGTGAAGACTATTCAAAGAGGCTATAATCCCGTAATAGTTTATAGCAAAATCAATTTGATATGCCTTGAAAAATATTCCCTTGTATTACAGTCAAAGGAAATGTGTGTGCAGAGCTGAGAATTTATTCTTGTAATGACTTTCTTGAAGCTGGAGATGCATGTGACTTTGTAATTGAGGGCCCTCTTATGTTCGGCTTAATTTTTCCTTTTCCCAGCTCTTTTTAAGGAGAATCCCATTTTATCACCACAGTTAGTTAGGAAGGTTTTTAGGATTTTAAACCTCTGTTTCAGAAGAAGCTGTCCTTCTCAGCAGTATTTTGTGCTAATTTAGCTCCAAACGTTCTGAGTGCCTCCATGGAAGTAATTAGGTGAATTATTGCCGTGCAGCTCTGTGTACAGTACCTGCCTGGCAGCACATCCTTGAGTTAATATTTAAGAACTACTGCAGCACCCTCAAGTGGTGATGCTGATCTGTATTTACAGCTGGTTTTTTCTCAAATGTTTATTTCTAGGCTTATGGATAATTTCAGTGTTTTGGGCTGGCCTGCTGAGGTGTTGTCAGTCCCTGCAGTCCTTACTCAGGTAAAGTGCTCACTAAATACAATTAATCACACTGGAATCTGAACAGCAGTCTCAGGGAAGTTTTCCTTGGATTGTCAGATGATTTTATGGAGGGCATAAAGTATTCTTTGTGTCCGCAGTAACTTTGGCTTTTGGCTAGAATAAATAACCTGAGAACCCTATAGAAAGAGAAGCCAGCACTTTGGGGGTTTCTTCCAGACTGTGGTGCAAACATGGAGCAACTGTGACATAAGAAACACAATTTCCTGAGCACACACACTGACCCCAGTGACACCTACAGCGATGACTTTGGAAGAATTAATGCTATTTCTTAAGGAATTTTTACTAGTCTTGTAGTTTAGCTCTTTTCCCATTAGCTGCCCTGTTTTAAACAAGCAGCTGGGCGCCAGATCAGATTGACAGCCCTGGTCTGAGGCCTTGTTGCTTCCAAAATTAGCAAGTGGCACCTCTCCTGATGTTTCATCTCCTCCTAATTCTGCTGAGCCTTCCCAGTAACAAGAGCCATTACCCTGTAGAACAAAAGGCCATAGGATAAAGCACTTGCACCCTCCTGCCCCCAGGACAGACCTACATGAGCAAATCCCTCAGCTCTGCTGGTCTCAGCCCGAAAGCACTGACGAGAAGTTTCATCTCTGAAATTTCCTGTAAGTCTTGATGGGTGTTGTCTCTACTTTAAGGGCATTAAGTGAAAACAGATATCAAAATGCTTCCTCTCTTGTGGCTTCAAACAGTGTGTACTGGACAGAGTGCACAGAGTGGGGGGGTGGGAGTGCTCCCTCACCTCGAGCTGCTTTGTGCCCTGTGTGCTGATGCTGTGGGTTAGCAGAAAGGCTCAGCTGCTTGTTTACCACTGCAACTTTTATCATGTCTGGCATCTTTTCTGTATCAAACTCAGAGAACAGGCTTGACAAACACTGTGAAAAACCCAGGTTTATTTCTGGAGGGTAGAAGGCAGTCCAGACTCTTAGTTATAAAATTGTATTGATCCAAATGAATTTTCTTCAGATTATTATTAATATTTAATTTCAATTTATTTTTTTCTTTTTGCACTCTCTCAGCTATTTGACATAGAAAATAGAAATCACTAGAATTGCAATCTTTGTTCTCTTGTCTTTTTTCTTTTTTACTTCTCTTTTGAAAAAAAGACTCATTTTAAATGTGCCGTCTAGGTTGCCATCTATATAAGAGACTGCATTGTGTTCAGAAGAGAAGCATGTCAGTAGAGGGCAGGGTCCAACAGTAGTGAATTTCCAAAGGGATCTGATAAAGAAATGACAACTATTTTCTAATATGAACTATATAATAGACAAAAACTTTGTGTGATGGAGCATATTTAATTTAAAGTCTGTGCTCTGATCTTAAAGGCCTGCTGTTGGCTTAGAAATCACAGCGTGATCTTTTTTATTGTATTTTTTTTTCTATAGAAAAGCACTACTGGTAGCAAAAAAGAGAGAGATTACTTTGTAAACTTGCCTTAGGCTGCTCCTAAAATAAGCAGAAAGGTGCAGTCAGGCCTCTCCCACCATGGCTGCAGTACTAAGCTGGGATATGCAGGCAGCCCACACTGCAGCTGACCCACAAACCTATTTTATGACATTTTGGGGCATGTGGGGGGCTTGCAACTTCTTAAACAAGGTGGCCTGGCTAGAGAATTCTCTGTGGTGGAGAGGGGAGCTAAGCTCAACATGAGAATCCCAGTCAAGGTTCAGTCATGATAACAGGGAGCCCCTCAGCCCTGGGTCAGGAGCTCAATGCACAGGTACATCACAGATAACGCAGTGCTCCTCTACAGCTCCCTGGAAAAAGCAGGCAAAGATGAAATTATTGCCAGTGTACTTATTTAGAAATAGGCCTCTGTGAGTGTTCTGAAAGAAACAATATTTCAGGCTTAAGAGACTGGGCAATTCCAAAGATTTGAGCCTTTTCAGGTGTTTTCTTTCCTTTCCCATAGGATCATGTAATTGTAGTATTGTTTAGTTTGGAAAGGATCATTGATACTGACTGCTAACCCACCATTAAACCATGTCCCAAGTGCCACATCTACACATCTATTAAATACCTTCAGGCAGTGACCCCACCACTGCCCTGGACAGCCTGGTCCAGTGCTAGACATCCCTTTCCATGAGGAAATTTTTTTTTGTAATATCCAGTCTAAATCTCCCCTGCTCAACTTTTCCTGTCATCCTGTTTCTTAGAAAAGAGACTTAATTTCCACCTGACTCCCACCTGCTCCAAGGGAGATGTAGAAAGCAATAAGGTCTCCCCTGAGCCCCCTTTCCTCCAGGATGAACAACCTCAGCTCCCTCAAACACTCCTTGTAAGACTTGAGCCCTGATGCAAAGCAGTTTCCAATGCTTTCTTGCAAGTTCTTTAATGCAAAGAAAGCACCGTGCTTTTCAGGATAAGGCAGGTGGGGTTTTTTTGTAGGAAAATCCCAAGTCATTTAAATTCCTGCCTGTCCTGCTCTAGCCAAAACACAGTTTTGCCCCATTTTGGGGGGACTGTCCTACTTTCTGGCTATGTCATCTCTGTCATCCAGCAAATGTTTCCACCTCTGACAATTTGTTGGCTGCGTTTGTCATAATGCGCCGCAAACGTCGGCGCCACGTGTGCTTCCTCCTCAAGGACCCACATGCTTCTGGGTGACACAACTGGGCCATGATAATTGGTTTTGAGGCGTCATCCACTTCCAAAAATACCGAGCAGCACCAATAGAAGGATATCAACACCTCTGAACGGGAATGCTCTTTTCTCAGCAAAGGGAATTTTCGCGAAAATCATCATCCTCAGAATCAGCAGCACGTTCTGTTTTGCCAAGTTACTGGATGGGCAAAAACATATTTGAGTTGGTGAATAATGGCTAGAATGAACTATTCCCACAGAAAAATGGTAAAATTCACTCGGCCTCATGAAGCTGAGGAAGGTTACTGTGGTTGTTTATATGAAATCATTGAAGATGTAGTGTTGAGAAACAATGAGGTGATTTAAGAACTGTACATTCCAGATAAATGGTGATGCTGGTTCCATCTGCCCATTGCTGATAAGGTTCCTGGAGGGCTGGCATCAGCCAGTGTAGCAAGTGATGTTTCATCAGAAGTTACTTCTTTAAGTCATGATGGCCTCCTTTTCTCAACAATTGCATTCAGTGTTGGTGCTTTTACAAAATGCAGCTCTGGTTGTGCTGCTGAAGTTGTGTTGCAGAAACTATGATGGACTCAACAGCTGGGTTTTGGACCCTGTTGTGACATTTTTAGCTGCCTAGTTGCTGTTTATCTGCTTTTGTGGAGAGGAACAGGAGGATCTGAATGCTGCTGTGTGCTTGTATAACTTAGAGGGGATTAAATTATTTTTCTCTGGAAGAACAAATCTTTTTCAGAGATTTGAAATTAGCAGTTGCAGTCAGAATTTGTCAGGATTGCTTTTGTCACACTCTTACTCAGATCATGATGAAGCAGCTTGTATTTTTTCACTTAGAGGAGTCCTGAATTGTTGTTATCCATGTGGTGAAATTATTGAACATCTCTAAAGTTAGTTTGTTCAGTTCACTTGACATGCTTTTATGATTCCTTGGCATATGCAAATAAACATACCTATAGATCTATCTCTAAGTCAGGAGTGACTAGGTGTGTGCCTGGCTTCTTTCACAAAGAATTTGGTTTATTTGTTTTTAAGATATTATTTAACAAGCCAATAAGATCTGTGTCAGCTTAACCAGCAACTAGAAATAAAATGCCCCTAAATTTAGGTACGTGCAGTGAATACGTCAAGATTCACGTGAATATCCCCTGGAATTTTCCAAAGCAGCAGCTCATATTGATTATACCATCACTGATCTGATTTTGATAATTCCAGTGTGTATTCCAGTACCTCACGTTGCTGAATAACCTTGTAAAGCTTGGTGCCTCTGGCATATGTTGAAAGAGTGCAGTAAAATTAAAAAGAAGCACATATGTTGGTGAGTTTAATCCAGGTACATCCTGAGAGATATTTAAAATGAAAACCTCTCATTGGTTGGCTTGTTTATTGACCCTAAACATCTTTGGTCATAAACTTTTTCTAAACTGGTAAAGATGTAATTTATTCATCTCCTACCAGCATTCAATTCTTGTCCTTGTGTTTCCCACCTTTTAAAAAATGAATGCACTGTTTGACAGCAGTTTATAATCCTGCATGTTTGTTGATACATAATGGCAGTTCACCAGAAACATTTACAAATCTTTAAAATAACTTCCATGACCCTCAGTGATTTTGGACTTTATGTTACTGAGACAGGTGAATTGGACAAATGGTGTCATTTGTACTTAGAAAACTATGAGCAAGCCTGTAAGCTTTTTTCCCCTAATCAATTTATGAAGGCAAATAGGCAGGGAAGAACATACACCAGCACTTAGAACAAAGAAACACAAAGATCTATCAATTTAAATTAGTCCCAAATCCAAACTGGGATTATTTACTGTTTCAGGAGACTTCAAACAGCTAATCTAGAGCTGTGCTCTAAGAAATCCATGCTGACAGCCCACTTAGCTCCAGATGACTGGAACACATCAGATGCTTTTCTGTTCAGCCTGAAAACTTCCTGAAGTAGCCCCAGTGGCAGTTCTGTACGTTCAGAACTGCCCATGAAGACACCCCACAACAGCTCCTCACCTGTCTGTAATCCTGATGGGAGACAGAAACTTGGATGAATTGTACTTACAGCCTTCAAGATTGCCTGTTCTGGTATTTATTCCTAGAGAATATCCAAGATGCTCCCTCACAGGGAGGGAGTTTACAAACCTCCATCATTTCTCACTTCCCTGTAAATGCTGCAAGAGAAGAATATTTGAATATGCTGAATCTGTGCCAAACTGGAGGAAGAAACGTTTGTCTGGCAGGAGGAGAACAAAAGAGTGGGAGGATATTTGGTTAGCCTAAGATAGCCTTTTTGAGATGTCCACTTCTCTAAATATACTTTTTTTTCCTGCATATTCATATTTCTCTCTAGGGTTTCCTTTCAGCTGGGGGGTTCCAAAACCTAAATTTGTGTCATTACATCCCGTGAGTCTTTTAGTAAATCTAGGTTTTAGTTCTCTTCCAAGCAACAACAAAAAAACCCAACCCTGTGAATTTAGTGACAGCTAGTTTGAGGAGTCAGATCTCTTTAAAGAAAACCTTTGTATTGTAAAAGAAAAAGTCTTTAAATTAAATTATTTTCTCTTGTCTGCTCCCTTTGAATCCTGTGGCATGCATTTGAAATGCTAACTCATTAAATTCCTTCTGCTTCTCCAAGATTCTTCATGCACAAGTTCTTTTTGGCAAGTGGAAATTCAGAATTTCTCCAAGGTATTTTGCTTCTGCATGCTGCCAGTTTCACAGTGGTGAATTAGGGAGGAATTGCATCAGCCTCTCCCAGCTTGGGCAATTAAGGATGTGCAGATGTGGCTCATGCACACCAGTGGAGCAGGAACCTTGTGCATCCCTTTCAAACACAGAGCTGAACACATCTCTTGCCTTGAGCCACTCTGTCTGAGGTGACAGAGGGATGCTTTTGCAAGGTGGTTGCTTTTCTGATAGACCTGCAACAGCCAACTTTGCCTTTCTGAAGAAAAATACATTCCCTTTTCTTACTGAAAAGCCCCTTGAGAGATGGGATTAATCAGGAAACCTGGTTGCTGTCATGGCAGATCTGACTTGAGCATCAAACCCTGGCAGGTTACAAAGCAGAGAGGAATGTGCACGGTGGAGACCAGCTCAGTAATGTTAGCCAAGTCTCACATGGATGCCAACTGCTCGTGGCATCCAAAGGAAAATGTATTTATCTGTAATGCTCGACTTCCTGGCTTCTCTTGAAGACACAGAATTGGGATCTCACCCTCAGTTCTCTCAGATAAAGCTCCCAAAGACAGAATGTTAATTAAGACAAGAAGGACGGTCTGCAGTACAAATTTCTATTGGTATGAATGTCAGTACCAACTACAGGGCTAAGCCAGGACCCTGATGTGGTGTGCAGCTGTACAAACACATGTACATCAGTATTTTCTTTTACTTAGGCTTTGCATAACCTTTTTTAGCACCAGACTTGCACAACCATTATTTCTAACTCCTCTCTTCTGTTATTTTTTTTTTATCTGCCTTTCATCACCTCTGCACCAACTGCAAAATCATAAAAAACCATATGGGAAAGACCTTCTTGGTCATGTGATCTATAGTTTTGCCAGTTGGCAGGATTATCCCTTACAGCACATTTTCTAATGCCTCATACAGGCTATTTATAACTGCCCTCAGCATCAGGACTTCCACCCATTTCCTTTGGAAACAGTCCTGCTCACACTGCTGGGAAGAACCTGCTGATATTCAGCTATATGCTCTTGATTTCATTTAATTAGGCCTTGGTGGGTATCAAGGTCTTATTGACCATTCAGAGAACATTTATCTCCCAGGTGTTGGAATTGCCCTCTGGAGCAGCTGGTCTCCCTGGTTTTGAAAATGCCCCCATTCTGTGGCTCCAATTAACCTTGTAGCACCCCAGCCTGGCTCTGTGCTCCCCAGGCATCTTGGTGTTTCCATCTCTGACAGTTTTGGTCCATTTCTTCTCTGGCTCTTTGACCTCACTTCATCTTCTTTTACTCTCAATCCTCCTGGTATTTCACTCTGTCCCTGCCTCTTCTATATGCTTTTGATTTTTTTTCTTCTTGGCTCCCTCTGGGCCCATCTCTTCTCCTGAAGAGCCTTTTCTTCCAGCCTACTTTCTTTTTTTTGCCCAAAATCTTGCATTCTGTAAAGCCACCATTGTCTATTATTCCCAGTACTTGAGTATCAGTGTTTTCTATTCCCCACAAAAGCCTTCATTCCACCACTTGTGGAAGACTGAATTTTTCTTGTGGTGCCCAGGAAACTAATTTTATCAATGTTTCTCTTAATCCAGCCTAGAGAGCTTCCTTGTTTGTCTAGGGAATTTTGTTTGTTCTATTTTTTTTAATCATTATAAGGCCTTCAAGATTAGTTTTATGAATAGTGTGTGATGCCAGAGAGAAATATTCTTCTCTGTGTCCTCACCCACTGTCCAGCGCTGCATTTCTACATCTCTTGCTCTGAGATGCTGCTGGCACAAATAATGAGCTAAGAAAGTGAACAGCTCAGCATACTAATTCCACAATATACATTGCCCCTCTGCAGCCCTACTGTCACTTGTCTTGACACAGTGCAGTGCTCCCCCCAGCACACCCCTTAGATTAAAATGAATGATCAAGTGTATCCTCAGGGACTGCTGAATTGGTGCATTTGACTCAGGAAAGGGTTTTCCTGTTCTGGTTTGGTTGGGTTTTTAGTTGACACCAGGCAGCAGAGGTATAGAAGGCTGGTATATAAGCCTGGGGCCATTAGAGATTCATGAGCCAGATGATTTTATCTTAGCTGACCATGGTAATAGGAGTTAAAATATTGTATCTTTGTCTCTCTAGTGCCTAGACAGTTTCTATTATCAAACCCCCAGATGTTTTATATTAATAAATACAGTCATTTTAACAGAAAATACTAACTTGGTTTTTTGGGAGTTATAAAAAAGAAATAACCAGGAAATTCTAAAATTCCTTTAAAAATTCACTGGAAAAGGAAAATGTAATTGTTCAAATAATAAAAGGTGTACTTGAACTATTGAAAAAATATCTTTTGTTAAAAAAAAAAAAACACTAATCAGCTGCTTAATAACTATCACCACTTGAAAACTAGAAACATGTTTAGCTCTGTCTGCAAGAAACTCTGTATTATTTAGATGGCAAGCTCATAAATTGCTTTGTCAGAACAGAAGAATTGAACGTGAATAACAATGCATGAATTCCCTGACAGATAGAAGTTATATCTAAATAAAAAATGTCCAGGAGTAATATTGCTGGATTTTTCCTTTGCTAGTGTTATTCAGAGCTGATTTGTCTGAAAACAAATATTTAATGTAAAGTTTTAAAGGCAGTAGGGCTTGTGTTTGACCTGCTTTTGATAATGTTACATTAATAGTGCTGAAATATGGGGCCCCTGTTCATTTATACAACAGGGGGAGAAAAAAGTGTCATTTCTATCTGAATGTTTTAAAAACATACTTTGGTGCTGCAGGGAAAGTGTCTTAACTAACACACTTTATTTTGACGGAAATGTCACTAGTTAGGAATCAAACCTCCCTTCAAAACTTTGGATACTGAATTAAATAAACAACTGAAAGACGCTTGAGGACACTGTTTTGAAGTGCCTTGATTTTTATCTTGGGATCTCATTGCAGGGTTTAGGGAAAGGATTTTTCTTACACGTAGGATGTGTGTTTAAAGACAAGAACCTTACGTTTGTACTTCTGAAATATTTTGCCTCCTTACACGTTTCATAACGCAAACTGCTCACTTCTCCTCAAATCTTGCCGTGGGCTGGGAAGGTCTTTTGCTGCAGTGCAACCCCAGTTCCTGATGTGGTGTTTGTTTGCTGCCATGTCTCGATCTTTCTTGTGGTTTTTTTTTTCTTTTTTGGCTCCATGCTTTCCCTGCCCCGTTGGTGTGCACTTTTTGTATGCCAGTATCTGGTCACATAACCAGGACATTGTAGAGGACTCTGGGCTCCCAGCCTTGCACAGATGAACAGCAAATTAACCAGGGGCTTGCAAGTGGAGGGAAGAGGTGCTGCCAGCACTGCACAGTGCCTCAGGAGCCCTGGGCTCTCTCCCTCCCCAGCAGGGAGGCAGGACTACCAGAACACGTTTGCAGGGACAAGCCACATCCTGAGATAACTTGTGCACAAGCAGGCTGGAGTGCTCTCCAGAGTCCCTAATGCAATCATCTGGGTCCCCTATGACTCAGAAAAATCCTCCTGCTTTCAGCAATGGCATCGACAGACTGAGCCTGGCGCATCTTGTTGCAGGGGGTTATTCAAGATATTTCTGCGTCCAGCTGCCTGCTCAGCCTTTCCACACAAGGTCACTCTGGCTGTAGCAGGGTGACAGAAATGTGCCTTGCAGTTCCCAACTGGTGCAAACCGTCTTCCTTCACCCACCATCATACCCAGAACAAGACATTAAATTGTTTCTGATGTCCCTGCTCTGTCATGGAGGGGAGAGCTGGAGTCAGAAATGCCTTAAATAGCTGTAATTATTTATTTTTGGGTGAATGAATCACAGCCCAAAGCTACATGATCAGGATCTTTTGGTGGATGAGGACTATTTGGCTGTTTGTTTCTTACTGAGCTTTTCAAGTGTTTGACATTGCAATTTTGTTGTTCCCTTAATATAATTTTTCCATGAATTGTGTACACACATACATGCCCAGTATATGCGTGCATGACTAAGCAAACTCAATTATGTGAAATCTTGGTTCCTAAGAATTAAAACCACAAACAATGTATTTGGATCTGAATTGGTCCTTAGAGGCTCTTTTGGTTTTGAGCTGGGCTGTGATGCTGAATGTTTTCTTTTTCCTGTGCTTTCTTTGAAACTTTTTAATTCAGACATTTAATCTTTGGTGTTTTTCCTGCCTAGTGGTTTCGTCTTGCCTTTTTGTGGCTTTCTTTGATTATTCCTTTGTGTCCTAGTTTTTCCTTAGAAGTTAAAAATGTATTTCTTTTAATTTCATTCTCTGGTTCAGTTTTTTTTCAGTGCTAGCTGTCACCAATTCCAAATATCATAAACTCGTGATGATTCCAAATATCATTAATGCACTTCAAGGTGGAATTCAGCTGAGCTCTGTGTCCAGGTTTTTGGTAGTCAATTTATGTCTGAAACAGAATTACAAGGGGTCCAAGGGGCTTCTGGAAAGTTACCTCTGCTATGATGGATGTCACTATGACTTAGAAGCCAGACCTTTGCTTCAGAGCGTTGTGTGCTCATCTTGTTTTTTAATTAAATGTCAGGATCTCAGTTGTGAAGATCAAAATGATTCCTTCTTTCAAGTTCCGTCAGGAAGGAGATAGAGTGTTTGTTTTTGTTTTCTCTCCCGATAAGGCTCCCTTTTCATCTAAATGTTAAGACTTTTCATGCCTGACTTTGAAGACACAAATAAAAAGGAGTTGATGAAACTATTCAGACGCAAAGAGATTTTTGATCAGGCAGTTACTGAAATCATGGAGGGGGGGAATAATTCACTTTAGAATATTGGATACATGATCTACTGAAGTGGAGTTTTTTTTTAAGACTGATGAAATTGCACGTATCAGAGATGGTATTATCTTAACAGCTAAAACTTTAAGCAAGAACAGTGTTTAGAAACAGAATTTTAGTCCATGAAATCCACTAGTTAAGTTATAATGAAGTTTGTGAGCTCTTCAGCAGCAAGCCTCTCAGTGAGAATGGGCAAACCCTGGCTTATGCTTTGTGTGTTGTGATCCCAATATCTCCGGTAAATTTAGAGGTCAAAGGGGAGGATTTTGGAGAGCAGAAGAAGGGACAGCAACTCTGCCACTTCCCTTTAAACCTAAGCATCTGTTGCTATGGAAACCCGGCTGCCTGGTGCTGGAGCAACAGGAATTGTCCCCCCTGTGTCCCGGGCAGCCGCGCTGGGCCGGGCGGCGCTGGCAGCTCCGCGGTGCCGGCCCGAGCAGCGCCCGCAGCTTCCCGGGCTGGGGCAGCGGGGCCCGGCCGCCCCGAGCAAAAATCCTGGCATTGGGGGTTCCCGGCGGGTCTCAGCCCCGGATCCCACCCTGGCCCTGACCCCGGTCCCGGCCCAGCCCAGCCCCGGCTCCATCCCCGGCGCCGGCATCGCGGTTGTTTATCCCCGGCCGGAGCCGCCGGGAGCAGCTTTGGGCGGATTTCCACTGAGGGGCGCTGAAGCACGTTTTAATGCAGCAAAAAAATGAATTAATACAAAAATAGTAAGAGACGCGATTTACCGGATTATTTTAAAAAGCGACGACAACGACCACCTCCAAAACACCCTCCACCCCCCCCTCTTCTGCCTCCTCTCCCCGGCCGTGGGGAAGGGGGGGCGGGCGGAGGGGACGGGGACCGGGCAGTGCCCGCTTGCCGGGCTGAGCCGTGCCCGCTGGGGCAGGGCAGGGCAGTGGGGAGGCTCGGCCCTTCCTCCCCTCGCCCCTTCCTCGGGGCCGAGCCACTCCGTGCACAGCGACCTCCCAGAGCCCCTCCAGCTGCCGGTCCCGCCTCCTCCCAGCCTCGCCTTCCCCCTCCCCACCTCTTTTTCTCTCTCTCGGCTGGCGATCAGGTGTCTCTTGCCTTTTTTTTTTTTTTTTTTCTTTTTTTTTTTTTGGGCTTTTTTTGTTTATTTATTTTTTGAGTTGTTTCCCCGGAAAAAAAAAAAAAAAAATAGGCAGGACAGAATCCCAGAAGGTACCGAAAAGGGGATGATCGTAGAGCCCTCCTTCCCAAGAAGAGCAACGTGCTTTGAATGAGGCTTCCCAGCCTCTTCCACTCCGTCTCACACACTCTGTCACTCTGCCTCTCGCTTGTGCACACTGTTGGTATGCGACCTCGGAGGCGACTGCTCCGCCACCTCTGCCTGGGGAGCCGCTGACAGCCAGCGATTGAGCCAGCCCCCCTTCCTTTTCTTTTTTTTTTTTTTTTTCCCTGCTTTTGCAAACACACACGCACACCCCCAAAGCACATTTAATGCTGATCCACTCAGGCGCCATTATCGGGGGTACGTCTTCGTGGAGTGTTTTGGTTCTTTTTTTTTTTTTTGTCTTCTGTTTTTTTTTTTTTCCCTTCCCAACACTGGATGGTGCAGCATTCCCGGGGCCTGTGGTGTTACGGCTCGATTGCGTTTTATTATTTATTTATCTACCTTCGCTCTTCTTCCTCTCATCACTCCCCCGTCTCCGCTCTCTTGAACCCCCCGGCTTCTCTCCGGGTGCCGGTGCAGAGGACCGGGGAGCAGCATCCCTCGCTCTCCCTCCCACTGATGTGGGACTGATCCTCACCCGCGTGTAGCATGCTGTAGCCAAAAAAAAAAAAAAAAAAAAAAAAAAAAAAAGAAGAGAGGAGGGGAGGGGAAGAAAAAAAAGAAGCGGCTCTCTTTCCCTCCCTCTCCCTCGCTTCCCGCGGATTGACTTCATGGCTTCACTGTACCAGCGGTTCAGCGGGAAGATCAACACCTCCCGCTCGTTCCCCGTTCCCCCCGAAGCGAGTCACCTCCTGGGCGCCCAGAGCAGCGAGGAGGACGGCGCTGCCGGCAAGACCCCGCGTCCATTGCAACAGGAAGGCAGCCGGCCCCGCTTCCAGTACCAGTCGCGAAGTGACTGCGAGGAGGAGGATGTAAGCGCCGGTGTCGTTCGCGTGGGGTTGGGTTGGGTTTTGGGTGCCCCCCCCTCCCCGCCCCCTGTCCTGCGGGATGGCTGTGTGCCCCTCTGAGCTGGCAGCGATTTCTTGCGGTTTGTCCGCTCTTCCAGGCGGGTCTTTGCGCTCCTCTTCTTCCCCTGAAGTGCCGGGAATAGTACGGGACGGAGCCCGCTGGGAGTCATGGGGAGCAGGACCCGCCCGCCCCCGCGCTGTCCCCGCAGCTCTCCCCGTTACCGAGCTCCTTGCTCGGCTCTCCGCTCCCATGGAGCGGGGCTGGGCGGCGCGGGGTCAGCACCTTAGGAAACGCCAAGTGCCAGCTCCGTCCGACTGCCCCCAAGCTACACGACAAGGCTCCCACCCCCCTTTTTAATTTTTCTTTTATTATTTTATTATTATTATTATTATTCGGTGTTATACCCTTTAACATTCTGACGGGGCAGAAGTCTTCACCTTGTCCCTCCCTCCTCTCTTTCCTGCCAGCCTCCCTGACTAACCTGGCAGCAGGGAAACTTTTTAACCCCTGAGCAGCCGTTTCTGGGTCTCTGTCTCCCCTCCCCGCTGCCCCCGGGCGAGCCCCCGCGGGGAAGCCGCGAACTTCGGCCGCGCACCTTCCGCTCCCGCGCTGCTTCCGAGAGCAGCGACTTCAAAGGGTGCATCTGCATATCGCCTTAGTAACGAGTGACTAATCCAGGCCGCTGGCTGCCTGCTGTGTCCGATGGAGTTAAACTAGTCTGGGTCGATTGCTCCCGGTTCTTTCGGGGTGGCGAGGAGGGGAACGGGGGATTTGGGAAGCAGGAAGACCCAGAGAACAAGGGCCAGTGATAGCTCAAAAGATGTGGCTCCCCATCGCTGGCTGGTGTTAGGTTTGCAGAGGGATTTGAGTGTGTTTTGCCTCTGTGGAAGCACACACAAGGGGAAGCAAATGGCTGCAGTTGGGAATAATGTTTGTGTCTGTTAAAAATACTTCTTGCCCGAGTGGGACGCGTTAGCTTTGCAGCAGGGTTTAGCTTTGGCTCTGGGAGCCTTCCCAAGCAAGGCACAGCTTCAAGCCACAACAGCAGGGCTGCTTCACTCAGAGGAGAGAGTTGTGTATGCAGGGAAATGTCCTCGGACTAGCTTTAAAATCCCTGTCCATTCTCCCATCACTTCGTAAAGGCTTCTGTGGTTCATAGAGCAAGAGCACTTCTGTCAGCGATGGGGCCAATCGACCTAAACCTCTCCGCGGGGTGACTGAATGCTGACAGCCCCGGGGGACAGCAGTGACAGGGACCTGAATTGACTCTTCCCTGTGACCCTCTCGCCAGCAACGATCTTGGCACTGCTGCTCCTTGGCCCTGGCCAACTGCAGGAAGACACCGGGCCCCTTCTCCGTGGGCCCGCACCCACTATTGCCTCTCTCCCGGTGTGGCTGGGGACGCGGGGCCCTTCCCGGCGGTGTGCTGGGCTCTAGGTGTCGCTGCGAGCCAGCGGAGTGCCACCTCCGAGGCTGGGCTCAGGCACATTTCCCTCATTGTTTTAATTTCGCTTTCCTGGATTTGGAGACGGCAGATGTCTGGGGCCGCTTCTCTGGGCACCAGAAGCGCTGAGTCCGGAAGCAGAGGAAAGCCTGCAGTTTAGCATGTGCGAGTGATTTCTGCTGACAGGCTCCAAAATAATATTAATAAGAATATCCTTTAACTTTTAAATGGAAAGTTTTAGGTTTCTTTCTTCCTTTTTATTTATTTATTTATATATATTCCCCTCAGAGTTGTGTGGGTGAAGAGTACTGCTGGGCACTGCTGTCTGCTAAGGGACACTGCTGTCTGTGCCTGCCTAGTGTCTTCTGCAACGAAGTGCAAAAATCTGTGGCCAGAAACAGGGGTTCGGGGTGACTTCTAAACCCACGTGGACACTGTGTGTGACTTGTTTCTAAAGGGGGCAACCTGTCCGAGAAAGTCCCCTGGGCTGGGTCGGCAGTTCACAGGTGCTCCCTTCCAGCAGAGACTGGACATCCTGAGCTGGTGGTGGCCGGCAGAGGGTCGTTTAGGTCAGGTCGAGAGGATGAAGTCATGACAAACCAGTGTTAATGGTCTTTAAATCGGGTGTTTCAGGGGGCAGGGGTCCGGCCCACGGCGCCAGGCGCCGGCAGGAGGGGGCAGGGCGTCTGGCCGTGTCCGCAGCGCTGAGCCGAGCGGGGCGGGGCAGGGGAGCTGTCCGCCGTGCCAGCCCCTCTGTCCCGGATCAGAAGGAGCTGTCCGAGGTGCCAGCCCCTTTGTCCCGGGTCAGAAGGAGCTGTCCGTGGTGCCAGTCCCTCTGTCCCGGGTCAGAAGGAGCTGTCTGAGGTGCCAGCCCCTCTGTCCCAGGTCAGAAGGAGCTGTCCGTGGTGCCAGCCCCTCTGTCCCGGGTCAGAAGGAGCTGTCCGAGGTGCCAGCCCCTCTGTCCCGGGTCAGAAGGAGCTGTCTGAGGTGCCAGCCTCTCTGTCCCGTGTCAGAAGGAGCTGTCGGAGGTGCCAGCCCCTCTGTCCCGGGTCAGAAGGAGCTGTCCGAGGTGCCAGCCCCTCTGTCCCGGGTCAGAAGGAGCTGTTCGAGGTGCCAGCCCCTCTGTCCCAGGTCAGAAGGAGCTGTCCTCAGTGCCAGCCCCTCTGTCCCGGATCAGAAGGAGCTGTTCGAGGTGCCAGCCCCTCTGTCCCGGGTCAGAAGGAGCTGTCCGAGGTGCCAGCCCCTCTGTCCCGGGTCAGAAGGAGCTGTCCGCGGTGCTGAACCCTTCCTATGCCGGATTAGAAGGAGCTGTCCGCGGTGCTGAAGCCCTCCTGACCCAGGGAGGAGGAGCTGTTTGCCCTCCCAAACACTCCCAGGACCCGTGCCGAGGCGAGCTGACAGTGATCTCTCACCCTTGTCTGAGAGACAGACTGGCAGCAGTCAGGCTCACTCAGGATGAGCAAACAGCCCTGGGGATGAGACCCTCGAGGAAAGGGGAAAAGTGAGGCAGAGAGCTCCAAAGAGCATGGGAGAAGTACAAGGAAAGTGGTCTGTTTGTGCGGGGTGCCAGGAGTACATGCTATTGCACATCATGGGGAAGGGCTTAAGGAGACAGCATCGGAAGCTCTTTCCTAAGATTAGACTTTTGTTTTCTGTTTTGTAAAGTGAGTGAGACATTCATGTTGCCTTTCATCTTTTGACATCAATGTCATAGGAAAACTTAAACATATAGAAACAAAGGGTTTTCTCCCTTCCCACACCTGGAAATATCAAAACAAACCTGAGAATGAGACTGTTCTGTTCCTAACTTTGTCCTGTGATTAATAATCAGAAGGGAACTGAGTGTATTTTATGGGTTACTGATGATGATTTTTCCTATTGAAATATGTGTGCTGCATTCAGCACTATATTTTTAAGCACCAGCACAGACCTCAGTGCAGAAAAAAAAGCAGAGGGAAAGACAGGATCTTGCCTTTGAAGGTCACAGTATTGTAAGTAAGCATTCTGTCCACTGGAAGTACTACTGGTGGAAAAATACTACTTGAAACCTATACAGAGTTAAAAAGGCAGTAGTACCTCCCTAACAAAATTCAAATCAAAACCAATAATGATTTTATATGACAACTGCTGACTTACAGACACCATTGAGACACACTTGAGAACATTGTTTTAGTAACATAAAAAATAACAACGTAGAGGTGGCAGCATTCTTTAAAATTTTAAAGTTTTTACTATGATTCAACTTATGGAAGGTATATGAGAAAATATGTGTACAGTAGACATAACTACTGAACAAAACCTGGATAAAGCCGTGCAAATTTTTCATGTTAATTGTTAGTCTGATGAGACGAACTTGTTATTTATGGGAGGAGTAATAAAGAAACTAGGTTCTATATAAACGACCTCAGAAAAACACTTCCTAGTTGGCTCTGTGGCATTATTGATATTAAAGTTATTGCAACAGCTCTAAACAAAATTCAGATGGCATATTTACCTTGTTATAAGATTAGCTTTTCACTACATTTATTTAGATGAGGAAACATCTGTGAGAACTGTTCATTCAGTTTAGTGTTGGGGTATAGCAGGTTATAAGCAATTTTGTTAGCATAATTCTCTTTTTTAGATTGATGAGGTTAGCTTTTAAGTGGTAATTTTGATTGGTTTACCTCTTAGACTGATGAGATAAATGCTTTGCATATTGTACGGTGGAAGGAATTTTCTCCTACACATTGACTTGAGAACTTTTTCCCCATAAAATAGAGCTTCTTCGTCTTTTCCAGGCTTCCTTCTTGGCATCACAGTGATTAATGAGTTTAATTTTTGCAGGCAACTGCCAGGAGGTGCTGAGTAAGATGTATCATGCTGATTGTGTGTAATGCCGCTCCTTTTAATTACTGGGATGATAACAATGCATTAATCAGGTGCATAAAAAATTCAACACTTTCCTGTAACGTGGAATATTGATCCATTTTATAAACTACTGACTGTAAAACAACGATCACAGAAGTACTTTTTAAAGTGAATTTGGTTTGATAAGTTATCTGTTAAAAATATTGAATCCTCCAGTGAAACATCATAACATTTTTATATGAAAAGCCACATGCTGCATTCTTACAGGTTCATTACTTAGCCACAACTCTTGCTGTGTTTAATAGGAGACTTAAGCATGCAAAAAAAGCCAGTCCCAAAGTACAAAAGCTTTCATTCCTCTGAATATTCTTCCAATAACTGAATTCTGAATATTTTTTTCTTTTCTACATTTGCTTAAAACTACATTTGGCTATATATTATACTTTATTAGTTCTACAATTGATTATTCGGACCTATTTATCTTTTGAGAAGTTTTTCATTCAGATATAAATAGAGATCATTTTGAGATGCCTCAGTAAAAATGCATTTTGTGCTTGGATAAATTAAGGATTTAGTAAATCAAATATCCTTTGTTAACAGAGTGTGTCTGAAAAAGTAAGAATCAAAGCCATCAGTGTAAAAAAAAAAAGTAATTTGGTACGTCAGACTTACTGTTGCATGTAATTGAAAGTGTTAATTTTCACTTCATTATTTGTCTAATGGGGAGAGATATTGCCTCCTAGAAATATGTGTCAAGGACAGAAGCCTCAGAAAAGCTGAGGCCCGAGCTGCAGGCAACAAGCATTTCAAAAGTGGGGTGGCTTTCTCCTAAAGAGATTAATTAATTGATTGTGTAGAGGGGTTTGTGAGACTGCAGAAACCCTAACTTTGTTGTAAGCTATAACAAGTTGAATTGTAACCAGAAGTCTCTCTATAGATTGGTACTGCTGTGTATATGGGCAAAACCAACTGTTCAAGTCTGTAAGAATCTCCTGTTCTGCCTCTTCTTGGTGAGTTCTTGGATGCTGAACTCAGCTGTCCTCCAGCCATTAAGATGCAGAGAGCAGGAATGGTTATTTCCATGGAAATAGTTGGGTCCTGCTGACATTCTGTAAGCTCACCTTTTGAAACGAATAAAAATTTCAGCTTGCTTCCTCCAAAAGAAACAGTTATAAACCTTATTAAAATCATGGGTTATATTTGCACAGAAGCTCATCATGTATTTTGTGATTACTGAATACTGGACACTGATCTGCAGGTGATACACTTTTTATACTTTGCTTTATGGCTATATCTATAATTAACCAAGCCTATGATATTTGCTGCTGGTTTAAAATCCGCCTCTGTTTCTGCAGACTTCACTAGCCATGGTGATGATGCACACACTAAAAAATCTGCCAGAGAAAATGTATTTTTAAGTATTCAGGAATAACTGTGTGAAGAGGCTGAATCATCTCTCTGATAGTAGTGAACTGTGCCATAGGTTGGGGTACCTCACGTAGAGTACTCAGCTCATGTTGTTTCTCTTTCTGAGCTGGGAGCTCGAGTGCAGAAAGCAGAGACTGAGCCCAGGGTTGGAGCAGCTCAAGTTGATTTCCAAAGGGCTTTTAGAGACATAGGAGATGGGGAAGAAAAAAAATCTGTGAGTGTGTGCTGTTCTCCACCCGTTTGTATATTTTTGTTTCAGGAAAGGCCAGACTGGAGGCAGTCTTTAGGGTGTGTTCACAGCTTGGAAGATGCTCTTTGGGAGTCAGCAGATTTTGTCCCTTGAAATAAAAAGCTTTACATTACTTTGGGCTAACATATTTATGCTTGTGCTGGTGCAGCACAATCTCCCGTTACAGTTCATTAGTTGCAGGTTGTTTTTTTCCATGGTTTTTTTTTCTGGTTTTTTGTTTTGTTTTGTTTTGTTTTGTTTATTTTTGCCTGGCGTGCAGGATGATTCCCAGCACGCTGCCGTGAGGTGCGAGCATTTTCATCCCGTGACCAAGGGGTGGCAGCGTCTGGTGATCGCGCTGCTCCCATGGAGCGCTTGGCTTTTCCTTGTTTTTACAGGAAAGCATCAGCCACCCACTTGTTTGCACACTCACACCTGCACGTGGGGCTTCTTCAATCCCTTACTGCTTTCTCCAGGTCTGATGGAACTGGTGGCTGTTCTGTAGCTCTCTTTTTCACCTCCAGGGAGAAATAGTTATTTGTAAAGCTCACAGGAAATGGTTCAGCAGTAGTTTTAAGTGGCCCCTTATTCGGACATGGAGGAAGGAGGGAAGAAACAAACCTTCCTTCTAAGGGAATGTTTTTCTCTTTTCTTCCAAAAGGAAAAAAAAAAAAAAAAAAAAAAAAAAAAAAAAAAAAAAAAAAAAAGGCCAGTGTTTTCAGTGTTTTCCCAAAAGCCTCTTTCACTCATGGTGGGTTTTGTCTTTTCAAAAGTACACATTATTAATTTAGGCTTGTGGTTTCAAGGTGTTTCAAAAGATTTGTGGTCAAACACAAAAATACATACTGGAATATATTTTGTAGTTAGATGCACAAATACTTATTTTGGATCAGTTTGGTTTTTTTACTAATATATGCACCTTTGAAAATGTTATGTGTATTCATTAAATTGTGGGTGTTTGGTACTGGTAAGATGCAGTGTGGGTGAGTTAACTGAGTTAAAGCATATTTTGAGTGCATGCATTCATCTGTAGGAATGGATCACTGTGCCATAATCTTTACTGCCAGTACATAGCTATAAAAGAGAGCTGGAATGAGCAGTGGGCTCATGGATGTTTTGCAGCACAGAGCAGTGCAGAAGCGAACAGAGGGACAGTGTGGTGGTACAATCCAGGAAAATGTTCTGAAGGGGGAGTGGGCAGTGGTTGCTCTGTAGTGGAAAGAGAAGTCCTTCACAACATTTCCACCTGTAGGGTGTTTGGAAACCTAAATTTCCAACATGCAACCAGAGCTTTAATTACAACTTGTTTTTTAAACACTTTAATTTAGAGATATTTCATAGTTTATTTTGTTAAAATAGCACTTGAAAGTCTTCCCAAAGATTATAGCAAAGTTTAATGCAGTTTTTAAGTCTCAGGGAACTTGCAGTATGGAGGCAGGGGGAGAGGTAGAGAGGGGTCTGGTCCTCATTCACTCTGCAAACATTTAAGTTTACCCAGAGGTAGTGAAGTGCATGAGGTAATTCGAAAAAGACCAATTTTGTGACTCTTTGCTGAGGAAAACAGACTTTGTTTTTTAATTGTTTATCACCTACAAAGTGTAAATTATTTTACTCCTAACAAGGTGCTTGTTAGTAGAGCTCAGCTATTACATAGATTCTTCCAGGAGCTGCAGTCTCTGTGCCTTTTAAAACTGCACTTATTATTACATTCACTTTGCAGATGGAAAATTGGAGTCTGAGGTGGCACATGGATGGTTCATCTCACCTCTGTGGTCCCTTGTTTATACTCAGCCTTGTGAGCTATTGCAATTTCTGGTTCTGGGCTCCAGGGGCTTTAAGACAAAAAATTGTTCCAGTTATCACCACGAATATTCTTACAGGTGTAAAAATAATTGTGAAATCTGACACATTTAAGACTTTCCTGCATCTAGCACTCATTTCTGACAGTTTTCCTGTGGCATTTCAAATGTCTGATGTTTCCCTCTAGCTCTTCAAGGCTTTGAAGTTTGCTTTGAGCAAAAGGAGTTTTAAAGCATCCAAAAGGAAGGACAGTAGTATTTTAATGCTTTCATTATAATTTTTCAGGGAGGGGGTGGTTTGGGGCTTTTTATATTTCTTTTCTGTATTTGTCAATAGCATCTGCTCCAGAATTTCAAGCAGATTTCAGTCTAGGCAGACCTCAAAAGCAAATGCAAATTTCTCCCCAGGCTTTCTCTCTTGGATGTACAGAGCTACATGAAATGGAAATGCAGCAGTGGGAAATGCCTGGTAACCTCAGCTCCAGTTATACCACAGTCATTAATTTTAAAGTGTTTATGACAGAAGTGTGTTCGTGTTCCTTATTTTCCATTAAAATAAGCTCAAACTCTTTATAAAAGAATGTAGCTGTGGTATTTTGGTCAGAGGAGAAATGAGACCCATGCAGACTGAGCAATTACAGATGTTGCTGCAGTCTCCAAGCCCTAGATCTGAAGGCACTTGGTGAGCAGAACCCACAGGAGGTTTACACAGGGTCCCTGTGCCTGCTGCTTTCCTCCTGTTCTGGCAGGGGCAGAGGGAGAAGTCCAGCAGCAGCAGGAGGCTTGTTACTGCCTGTTGTCCCTTCTCAAGGGTATAAGCAGTTTGCAGAGCCCAGTCTGTACAGTTTGTGTCTGTGAAGATGAATTCAAGTGTCCTGCAATGCCTCTGGCTAAGGGGGACTAAAAAAAACTTTTATTTATAAGGCCAGCCTTTGGCAAAAGAAAAAGTATGACCTGCTAACAGTAGCAAAACAGACACTTATGCTTGTACCAGGGTCACAGAAAAGAAATCTTGTGTCAGCTGCTGCTGCTGGCTGGTAGAGTGGTATTGGAGGTGGCTCTGGGGTGGAGGGCTTCCCATTTGCTCCCAAGACTTCTGAATCCCTTAGAAGCCATAGAGGCAGAAAGCACAGCTCATCTCTTCCTCTATCCCATCCCTCAGCCCTCCCTCATGGGAGAAGAATTGTGGTTTTTGGCACTGCTGGGAAGCCATGAGTCAGTTCTCCCTCCCTGTCTAACAGGTGGCTGCTGGCAGCCTTATCTCTTTGTGCCCTGGCGCCTAAGGATGGATATTCCATCCTTAAAACCCAGATAGCTTCACTCCAGCCACTTCCCAGTGATATTCCCTCTGGCATTGAAAAGTTCAGCTCCTGCCTATGCCCCTGCCCTCCTCTCAGGATAGGCAGGTTGAGTTATCTTGTGTTTCAGGGGAAAGGACAAGCAGGCTTGAGCAGAGAGCAAAGGGGATGTTGGGATCTGCTTTAAATAGTGTTTGACCTCTTGCATAAGAGACTGATTGTCCCAAGATAAGTTTATTGCATACACAGCTCTGAGATTTGCACAGATTGCTTTTGGGATTATGTTTCATGTGACACTAGAATCCTATTTTTATTTGTTTGTAATTTAGTGCTGAATCTTTCCTCGTGTTTCTGTGTAACCTGTATTAAATATGATTTGGTTTTGATTTTGTTTTTCTATTTCTATTTCATCTGGGTGCTAGAAAAGAATAGCAATATTTAAAAGACCAAATTTCTATTACTTTGTTCTCGAGGAAGATGTAGGAATCAACAACCATGTTGCCATAGACACATAAATGCTTTATAGTGAACCAAAGATTTCTACTTCTACTACTCTTTACTGCTAGGCATATTGAATCTAAGCACTTTATTGGTAGAGTTCCTCTGCCTACTCTGTATTAACTTCTTCTTTCTCATTTTTTTCTTTTCCTTTTTTAATATTTTTGTTGTAATCCCGGATACAAGAGGATCTGGGATTACAACAAAACACACTAAAAGTGTTATGGTTCTTCACAATGGTGTCTCTGATAAAGTGGGTGCTGTTGAGGCAGCTTCTTTGTTCTGTTATGAACTGCAGCACAAACACTTGTCAGAACACATACAGTGAGTCATTGCAAACAAGATTAATTAATTAAAACTGACACAGCCAAGGTTTAGGATCACAGTAACCCCATCTATTGTACTTGCCTTGTTTATACTCCCTGTGTTTGAGGACGGTGAGATTGAAAGAGGCTTCTTCAAGGAGTGGGTAATTCTCACTGATTTCTGGGCACATTTAGATACCTTCTGTTTGAGGGGGCATGGGTCAGTGGGGGAGCATTGGAATAACTATTAGGGAAGTCTTGCATGGCCTTCAGCCAGTTATTTACCCCTGTGAGGTCCTGTCCCGTGAGGCAGGACCTGCATCTCTTGGGCACCATAAAGGAATCAAGGCTGTGACTTCATTTGTGGCTTCCTTGTGGTGGTTAAATAACTTTTGCTTTTGGCCTAAAGCTTCTGGCTAAAAAGAATCCATGGACAGAAACATGAGATTATTAATAATTAGTAGTGCCATCATTAATTCTGACAGTGGCAACATTTATAGGAGCATTGCTAATAACCAAAACAGGCCCTGATTGTGCTTGTTTATGGTGGGTTAAAGGTCTCTCTCATTACAATGTTTCACAGGCAGTGCCAGGAACTGATAATCACTATAATGCACATTTTTCTTTTAGCTAAGAAAAGCTAATAAGCATCTGTAGTTTTGAATATGTCAGATAGAGCCAAAGTGCATGCAATTAGATAAGGATAATGTAGCAGATAATAAGAAGATACATGATACTGGGTGAGCAGTTATCAGGCTGTTGTGCTTTGGCTGCTAAAGTGCTTCGTGTTGTGCAAAGGGAGGCAGTGGTTGGTTGAGGGGAAACATGCCAGGAGTTGTCACAAATGGAAACGTGAGCTAATGTGGTGAAGTGACAAGGTTGGTCCTGGGGAAGCATGAACATGGATGTCAAGCTTTTGATAGATGGAAGGGTTGTCTGGGTTAAAAGTCATGTACTTGGGAGGTGGGAAAGGCCACTGAGGGAAAAAAAGGAAGCAAACATGGAAAGGAAGATGGGCAGAATGGAGTAATTTGTGGTTGCTGTCTCTAAGATTTCTTTTTTTTTTCCTTTTTCAAAGACTCTGCCTTCTCTGTGTGTGTGTGTGGTGTCTGGACTGTTCTGGCAGCTTTAGTGTGCTAAAGCCTTTCTGAGCTTTCCTTTGCCCAAAAGGAGACACAGCCATGATACACTCATTTTGAGCCTGGGTGTGAATTTTCAGTCGGTGTCCTCAGTTTAATTTGCCTCTGGGGGAAAGAATGAGGCAGACTGTGGGAGCAAGATTAAAAACAAGAGGATGAGAAACAGACAAAGGACAAGGAAAAGAAAGAAGAAAGCAGAAAACCATGAGGCACAGAACTAGATTCCAACTCTGATACTGGAAGATAAGCTTGCTTCTAATTGCTTCTAAATGTTGTTTTTTTTTTTTTCCCTATAGGACAAAATATTTCTTGTGGCTGAGACAGAATATTCCATATTTTCCCTTTCCTCCTACTTAGCCTAATCTCGCAGCTAGTTTTTGAAAGGAAGGCAGGTTCTTTGTAATCTGGAAGACTGGGCATTTTTGTCTGATCTTTTTTCTTGAAATGTTTCTTCTACTCTTACTCCATCCCTCATGAAGTGTTCTGGTGCCTCCGGGGGAAGAGATTAGAAGCCTAATCTAAGATGATAACTTATGATAACTTTTACCATTTTCTTTCTCTATAGAATTCACCAAATATTTAATATTTATAAAATACCTGACCAAAAAGCTGTACAGTTCACATTCTCTCCTCTGCCATAATGTATCTAAGAAGGTATTCTATAAATACTTGTGACTGGCTGTGTAGTTTTATACTTGCTCTCTTAGGGAAAAAAATTATTATCCTTAAGATATGTTTGAAACGTGAATAACAAATTCATGGTATATTTTGTCACTGACAAAACAAAAACACTGTCATTTTACATTTCAGTTTACACCAGAATACAGTCTCTTCAGAATATAGTCTCTTTCTCTTTTTTTTTTTTTTTCTTTTTTTTTTTTTTTTTTTTTTGTGTGTGTGTTTGTGTACTTTCAGTCTAGATTAACTGTGTTTGTTTTACAGGGTTGTATAGAAGTGTGTGTTTGATGTTTGGAGAGGTCTCTAGGAGAATCATAGAAATCACAGAATTTTTTGGGTTGCAAGGGATCTTAAAAATTGTCTTTCTCATGGGCAGGGGCACCTTCACTGTCTGTGACCATTTAAATTCAGGGGGGGTTGAAAGTCTCTTCCCATGAATGTTCAGAGAAGGTAACAGCACATTCACAAGATGCAAATTCAGAGCACATACAAACATGGCCAGAGTGGTTACTTCTGTTGTTGCTTTGTTCTGTGTTTACAAGTCAGTCAATAGCAAGTGATATGTTCCTCAGTAAGTTGTTCTTCTCCAGGCAGTGGGCAAACTTGATCTTAGAGGAGAGGGAAGAGAGGAAATCTTCTGTCTTCTGTCATGTTGGGTCTTGGGGGAACGTCGCAATGTGACACAAATGTATGACACTCACACTCTGAGATGTCCAAGGCAAAAAAAGGGGCAGTTTATCTACAGACCTCAACATTTATAGAATTCCAACAGACCATGGATTGGAGGATGAAAATTGTCCTCTCCAACCACACTGGTCAACCCAACAGTCCATCAATTCTCTCCTCCTCCAGAAAGGGATGCAAAACAATCATTATTTACATGAAAAGTGTGTGAGAAATTCCATTACAAAAAATAAACATCAGAAGGCTTTAGAAGAGCTTTAGAAGAACTTTAGAAGAACAGGGTGACAGGGGAACACATCCTTTCTCCCACAGACACAGGGGTGCTCATAACAACTGTGCAGCTCTGTCGTGCCTCTCCTTTTTGGATGAGCTACAAAGAGGTGCCTCCTGGCACTGGGCAGAGAAGGTAAAGAGCAAGGTTGAAGCCAGTTTAATCACACTCAGTAAATCTGCATGTGAAATCCCTCAAATTATATCCATGTTCCTTTGCTGTCTCTCCCTGTGTGTGCTGAGCTGGAGCTCTTCTGGAAAGGGGCTTTTGGCAGAGAGCACCTGGCCACTGGGCTGGAAGGATGCCTGAGAATGCCATAGTCAGCTTTTTAACTGTGCAGCTCGGCATCAAATGTAGGGAGCAGCAGTGTGAACCGGAGGATTGAACATGCTCTAAAAGTTCCACACACAAAAAAAAAAAGCTCCTCTTTTGCTGAAGACAGATTGTGCCAGTCCAACCTGAAAAACTGTAATTTAATTTGAAAGCACTGCTCTGCGTTCCTTTCAGCTGATCTCGATTGGTGACAAGCCATAAAATTTCTCTGTGGTCCACTGCAGTTTAATAGATGAGAATTTCCTAACTTCATAAAATGATTAAAAGCACTCCAAACATATACTATTAGCAGGGCTTCTGTGAGACAACTCAATCAGCAGGCTCCAGGGCCCTTTAAGAAAGGTTTGGTGAGCATTGCTTAAAAGGCAGATTGCTGAGATAGGTCATAATTGAGGGATAGACTAATGGACTGCAAGAATTAAAGTAACTTAAAGAAAAAATGTTAAGGGATATGTGGAACAGAGGCTTTTCCTGTTTGCCACAATGCTGTGAACATGAACTGTACAAGGATCAAGTCTAAGTGATGACTGTGGGGCTCGTTTTGGCAGCAGCCCACTCCTGGGTTTTTCTTTAACCCAGCACCTTGGACAGCACTGAAAAGCAGAAAGAAGCAGTTTGGCTTTGTGTGTACAGCCTGTATCTCATCTAGAAAACTCATCTTCCTCCAGCATGTTGGATCATAAACCAAAAGCTGAATCCACTTTCATCAAATGTTTGCAAGTAATGAACCATTTCGGGACCGCTCTGTTCTGCTCAAGGCATTTCTACAAACAGAAGAAGGATGATTTATCGACTGATTGTAAAATACATGTTGGGCATTAGGGACTGCCTTTTCCCCTCTCCCTCTCCCTCCTTTCATAAGGGCTGGCTGTGACTTCCCAAATAAGCAAGAAAATGTGATTGTTTTATTTTTCTATTCCATTTGTTTTCATGAGTGTGAAGCAGAGTAAAGGGGTAAATGGGCAAGCAATATTTGGAAACTGAGCCTCTTAACATCAGTTTAGATACCCCAAATTTCTAAGATTGGATAAAGAAATCTTGTGTCTGCTTTTAATCAAACTGGTTATTTGAGAGTTTGTCTACTGACATTGCTGAAGTTTCTGATGAAACCTTAGAATGTATTTCATAGTTAGTGCTTGGTTCTCTTTTCTCCCTCTGGAGCTCAGAGCAGTCCAGCAAGGTAGAGCACTAAAATATGTTCCTTACATCACAGTGACATAATTTTCAGTTTCCAAATGTAAATTTGTGTGCTTACTAAAGGTGAAGAGGCTTTTTATGCTTAATAGGTCTTATCTTTTATCAAAGGAGTAGATTAGGATTTTCCATGACTTGGTCTCTCCTTTTTGCTGATAATAGTTGAAATGGAGAATCTGTCCATCCTCAGGATATCTATCTAGGAGAAAGTTTCATTGTCAGACTGAGGCATTTCCAGCATTTTTCTTGGTCAGCTTCAATAATCACTGATTCTCATTTATTCAGGTCAATGGGCCCTTCTCTGGAGACAGTAAATTTTTTTAAAATGAAGGATATTGCTGGAATAAGAACTGATGGTTCTGATCTGGTCATAAATTCTTTTAGGCAGGAAATAACAAGATTTTTAAGATCTCGAGCATTGAAGTATTGAAATAGTCTTCCGGAAAGACTGGGTGAAGATAAAAGTTGTATCTACCTTTAGGCTAGATCTCAGAAACACTACTTTTATGGGATTATATCTCTGCTCTTGGAAGCAGAGAAAACATAGGGGCCACTTTTGCAACTAAATCTATTGAAATTTTGCATGAGCCAATTAAGAAGTCTCTGCCTCCAGCTTGGTAACAGGAATTCAATTTTGATTATACAGGCTAAACATCTTTTCAAAGAATCTCCAGAAGAGATAGAGGTTATTAGACTCTGTGTGTGTTTTAAAAAAATAATCACAGTATAATGGTTATACAGGGCTGAATCTGTCCTTTGAACATATTTTTAAGATAGTTCAGTCAGGTTTATTTGAGAGTCCCTTGATTGCTGCATTTCAAACAACTTGTGTCAGATGTCTGTGGTATTTCTCTAAGCATTTCCAGCTACCTCCCCTGTAGGCCAAACACTTTTCCATTTCCAGAGGCAAGATGTCAAGAAGTCTGTCACTAGGAAGGCAGCAGCATCTATAGACATTTATGCTACAAATATTCTGTGTGGGAAAATATAATTCAGTGCAATTCTTTTTCTCTTACTGTTGTAGAATTGTATGTTCGTTTTTTTTCTTGCTTGGCTTTAGTGTTTCTACACAGAGTCACAGAGTCCTTCATAAATTGTAGCTTTGCCTGTCTCCATAACAAAGACAGTTTGCAAAGAAAAGCCTATGGATGAGAAACCTGGAATATCAGACATTGTTTTCTGTTATAGGACCTCTGCAGTGTATGAACATCATCTCCAGACTACTGGAGTTGTAGATTTCGGTGTCTGAAGAGAATTTAGTAGCTCAATACATTCAAATGATTGTGAACACTGAGATGAGTTTGAACAGCCTTACTGGGTATTTTCCTTTTTTAATACAAATCACCCCCAGGCCACGGGGTCAGTGCTGCTCATGTGACAGAATTGCCCAGCTGTAAGCAGACAAGTTCCTAAAACCTCTGTGACTCACAAACAGGCAGAGCAGGAGTTCACTTCATGTAGGAGGAACACACCTGGTGCCCTTCAGTGGCTCATTGCACCATGTGGGTTCAGGGTGAGTTTAACCTGTGTTGGAATGTTTGAGTAATGAAACACAAATTGTTTTAGAGGCCCCACCTGGAGGAGCAGAACTGCCATTACTGTGTGGCATTTGTCTAGTGAGAGGTCAGGAATTCTTCTCAGCCTTGTTCCCAGCCCCATCTCCTGGGCTGAGCCCTTGGCTGTAGCTGCAGACCCAGGAGGAGCCTCCTCTCTCCTGTCCTTTCTGAACATGGGAAACATGGGAGAGTTGGAAACAAAACTGAGGAAAAATGAGCATGGCTGGGTGTGGTGGTGGTGGTAAGAGTGCTAGGATGAAAGGCTCTGCCCCTCAGCAGATGGTGAGTGTAAAAATTGCCCAAGAAGGGGTTCCACAGGCAAAGCCAGGAAATTCCTGTTAGCTTCTTCCCCTCAGTATCCCTAGTGCTGATTTTTCAAGTGCACAGTGGGCTCTAAACGTTTCCAGTGTAGGAATGGCTTGTGAGCAGCTGTGTCCTTTGCTGTGTCTGGCCCTGAGCACTTGTGAGAACTTGACCCATGGCACAGACTGGTTTAATGCAGACACTTCTTCAAATCAAGTGCTGACACGCATACGTGGGAAGATGTTTAATGTAGCAGGGCTGCTCTGAGGCAGCAAATTTCTCACCAATTACTCCAGCACTGGGAGAGGAGAAGGGCACTCTCCTTTTTTTGAGCAGTGCAGGAGGGGAACAGCAGAAGTGAAGTGCTTTCTGGGATGGGTGCTGAGGGGAAGCAGTGATGGGGGTGCTCTGTCAGTGTGGCTAGAGGCAGAGGATGCAGGTGACAGCTTTGCACAAGTGCAGAGGAGTGGATTGGGTGCATAGGACAGTGGTGATGGGGTGGAAATTGCCAAAGTCATCTCCAGGTATCTCATCCCAGCAGCAGAGGGAGGGCAAGGTGCACATGAGCAGTAAGTCAGCCAAACCCATGGCTGTGGCACGTGACTGGCAGTTGGAAAGCTGGCTTCTCTTCCTGTGTGGCATTTAATTTTTCAGGAACATTTAAATCCCTGGATTGTATTGGGCAGATTTTACAGAAGATTTTGGTTATGCAATAAAAGCCTTCTGATATTGTTTCTACACTGCTGTTAAGATGAACTGTTCTTGCTATATCCTATAATCTTACTTGAGCTTTCTGTTCTTGATGGTTTTTCTAAGCCCTGGGCTAAAAGGCATTGTGCTAGAAATCATTCACCCAACAAAATGTCCAAACTGCAAGGCACTAAAATTCTTTTCATTTTTTCTACTTCTCAAGACAGCAAAGATCAAGCAGTACAGCTCATACAGCTTCAAAGTGCTAATGTGTGTTGAAGACTTGGGATTTTTATGGTTATTTGAGCTGGGATTTCACATGCCACCAAACACACAGTCATCTAAATCAGTGCCTCCCCCAGGGCTGTGTCTGCCCCAGGGATGAGGGTCCCTCGTGCCAAAGCTGCCTGTGCAGGGCTCAGTGCAGTGCTCCTGTGGAGGAGCTGAGGGTACCACCAGCACTTTGCTGGGCTGATGCAGTGCAAGCTTTCAGCTGCTGATCACTCACATCAGTCAGAACTAATTTATCTACTGATTACTCACCCTGCTGCAAACTTCCAGATTCTGATACAGATTTTTCAGGGTGCCTTTAGATACCTCTGTGTCACAATATACATCAGAGGAATCAACACCATGCCAGGCACTCAAAAAATACCAACAGTGCTGGACTTGTTACCAATGAATCTCTTAATTCATTTTTTTTTCTTGTATTCATTACTCTAATTTCCTTGAGCACTTTGTGCATCTTTAATTAAATTATTGCATGTCACTGTGGTTGTGTTTGGGTTTTTTTTGCACAGGACCCCTCTTCCAGTGCTCAGAGTCCTTTAATGAAAATCTCTTCAATGTTTGATTTTCTGCCCATTGTTCAATGTATGGCCTTGGGCCATACACTCTCTTCAGATACTGTTTAATTTTCTCCTGTGCTCTTTTCTAGCACTTACTGCCACAATTTTTGAATGCTTCTCAAAACCTAATGAACCTGTTCTCATGGGACCGCTGCTGAACATGAGGAGGGGTTTACTCCCCTGAGCTAAGGAACAATTCTTAATGTATCCTAAATGAGATATAAAGTCTTTACATCTCTTTACTGAGATGTAAAGACTGTTTTTGTGAGAGTCTGGAACACAGATCTGTGACCTCAGTGGCAGTGCTGACCCTCAGCATTTCTCAAACAGTATCAGAAGTCCCAGAGGTGGACATTTGTGAAGTAAGTAACACTGTAGTGCTCACTTAGCAAAATTTAGCTTAAATGCTTTGCCCAGCATCAAAATCTGGCTGTATGAGAAACAGGGAAATCACCTGTGATTTCAGCATGCCTTGCTTAGTCATGAAATTGTCCCTCCTCCATCTTTCCAGCTCAGCACTTCATTTGCTGCATGCTGCTGCTTTCCAGTCATGCATGTCACCCTGGGCCCCCCTGATTCCCTCAGGAGGGCTTTGCATTAGAATCCCTGAGTGCTTGAGTCTAAGTCAAGGTTGCACTGGACTGTATCAGTTCCACAGAGACCCCCCAAAAATGTGCTGTGCTTAGAGTTAAAGCAAGACCTGTAGGGAGAAGTAATATCTTTTATTGGGGTAACTGGTCTTGTGGGTAGAAAAACTTTCAAGTTCATGAGCCCTTCAGATTCCTCTCACAGGAGCTGACTTCCTCCTAAAGACTGCCCCTCTTTTGTGTCCCCAGCTGAGCCTACAGAAACAGCCCCCTCTTACAAAAGCAAGCAGGAGAACAAGAGGTGGCATTGCATGTCAGCAAATGGAGTCCCCGGTGGTTCATTAGTGAATTAAACGCAGGAGAGTGACCACAGACCTTTGAGTTAATGGAGTAGCTGAAAATGTATTTGTTCTCATCCTCTCTAAGGATCAGCTGTTGTGGGGAAAGACACTCTCTAGTGTCATAGCTGTCAGAATGCAGGAAATATGGAATGAATTGGGAGTGCTGAATTCTTCTCTGATAGCAAAGGACCTATTTTAGTAATTTCTACCTGACTCACTAGGAGGTCAGATCAACAGCTCTGATATCTTTCCACTATCTGTTCCCCTTTTGTATGCATCTGAATATCTTCTGTAACATGCATTAACAATAAATTGTTTGGGTAGAACTTCCTTTTCTGTTGGAATTTGTACAGCTTCTGGCACAGAGGGGATGTGGTTTGTGCTGGGGTCATTAGGTAAATTTAGCTGAGTTATTTTCCAAATAAACTGATTTCTTTCTAAACTCTCTAATTTCAGTTTACATTAAACTGACAAGTTTGTCCTGACTTTAGGAACAATTTTGGCAATGACAATTTAATTTTAGACTAAATTAAAATAGAATAAGGGGGTTGTAACAATCTGTCCAGATGGGTGAAATCATCTTTCAGAAAGTTTTCTAATCACAAATACACAGGATTTTATGGGTCTGCCATAAAAAAAGAAGTCCTACCACCTTGTATAGACAATTAAACAGTCCTAGGAGCAAAGTTTTAAACCCAGGTATCTGACTTTCCAAGAGTGTTTTAGAACCCCATGGTTGAGATTTCTCTGACCTACATAATCATTTAAGCTGATCCATGCAAAGTGGATCAGTTCACATGGACAAGGATGACAGTATCCCTTCCAAGCATATTTCCAAAATCTTTGGCCTGGGATATACAAGGATAAAATTCCAGGAGATCAACAGTGGAACAAAAACAATTAAGTGAAAAGAAAAACTTTCCACAAAAACATAAAGTACATCTATATCTCCATGTTCCTCCTTGTTCTCATGCACATCATTCTGGAATTTTGTATTATTCTAGTTGTTACCTCACCCAGTTTTCCTCTACTGAAGCTATTCAAAAGTTGTTTATCTTTTTGTATCTTCAGTGTTTTTATTCCTGAGAAAGAATAATTGAAATCTTGTCTCCCATCCATCTTTCTGCTCTGTGTGATACTGTATCTGTACTGAGTTTAGCCAGAACTTCACAGCTGATGTAACATTCTTCGAAGATTTTCCTATTTTTAATAAGGCAGAGCATCCTTAGGGTTTTAGAAGAGTTCCCAGAGGAGTCAATAGGAAGAAATTTTCATCATTGTTTAATGGAAAACAGGAGTCCTCCCGCTAAGAGAGAAATACAGCACCACAGGATGCTTTATTTTATTGTTTTATATTACAGAAGATCTGCTTCCAAATTCTGAGTCTGGAGAAACTTCAGGTGCCTGGAAGATAGAAATTTTCCTTGTCTTGAGTGGCTCAAAGAACTAAATTTGAGCAAGAAAATTAAAAGAAACAGATTTATGAATGGATGCAGAAGAAATTATTCATATGTGTGCTCTGAGGACACAACTGTGTTTTGGGAAGATGATTTGCATAAAAATCACCACAAAGAAGAAAACAAGCTTAAAGTGTGGTCTGTTTGGAAGTAAGCTTAGTAAGGGTGAGATTCCTGAGACTGTTAAGAATTCTTTCTGTAAAGAAAATTCAATTTCAGTTTTTGGCCTGTAAATATTTAGTAGTTTGCATTCAGGAACAATAAATAATGGATTTAATATCAAACACAGCAGTATTTGGTGCTATGTCCTATGCTAAAAGTAGTAGTTCTGAACTACTTGGAGACACAGTGTAGATCTGTTCACTGTTTTCCATGATTATGTTCAGTTCATCTGATCCCCTGGTCACAAGAATCTGCTCTCAACTGTGTGCCTCATTTTTCATCTGGATTTTTCTGAATTTATCTGGCTTCAGATTTCAAGAACTGATCTCTGCTAGGAGGCTGAAAACCTTTCTATCATTCAATATAGATAGAATAGAGATATTTCTTCTGGTAGGCGAAGAAACTAGTGCTTTATAAATGTGTGCCTGTGCTAATGTCACCTTTTTTTAACTTTTTTTTCCTACATGTGACATAATTGCCATTAGAAATCCCTCTTTTGCTGCTGCAGATGTTTGGAAAGGAATTACTGCAGCTGTGGAGGTAGAGCTGCAACTCCTGTAGGTGTAGCCATGCCTGATGAAAGGTTATTTTGACTGGGTGCCATTAGGAAATTAGTCCTGGCAGCACAAATCCCACTGTGGGCTCCTCGTGGCTGCCAGGGACAGGAAGTTTGTGTTTGCATGGCCAACCTTGCTGAACTTGCTGCTGAGACTTCACTGCTCCAGGGACCTGAACCTGCTAAAGCAAAGGGAGTGTGGGCTGCAGTCTCCTGTCACGGGGGATGAAGATATACACTGTGTTGCTTAATCTATTTCTCCCTGATCCCTATCTCTTGCCATGAAATTCAAATTAATTCTTAGCACTTAGGAGTCAGAAAATTTCCTGTTTATTGTCTACATGGGACTGATAAGAATGGAAGTTCTGTGGAATGATGTTGCTGAATTTTGAGTGAACAAGCTCACTTCTAGTAGTGTTTGCCTGTTGTACTCTAAACAGAAAATGAAGATTTAAAATGTACCACTTTTTAATTAAAAAGATTAAAACAATTAGAATATTAATGTTAGAATAGTCTTAAAATTAATAAGAATAATTATCTTGAATATTAGAGTCTGGTCTGGGAAAGAACTGAACTTTGCTGGGCTTTGGCATTTAAGTATCTCTGTGGAGCTGGCTTAGAATCTTCCACCTTGGCCATATAAATGGTGGATTTGTGGCTTCTGTATGCAACCCCAAATGAAATTCAAGGATAAAAGAAAGAAAATGGAGGAGAAAAATAGGTAAGGAGGGGAACAGCCAGTTCTCTTACAGAAGATGTACTATAGGTATGTGATCAAACACAACAGCCTATTGAGAGAAAAAGCAGAAATAAAAAGTACAATAATGTTCACAAAAGGACCAAAAGAATAGTCTGAGTATGTGTGCAGAAAAACTTTTTGACAGAAGCCACTACTGATGCAGAGAGAGGGATTAATTTCTCTTTCCTGTTAAGGGGGTAAGAGGGTAGATGATAAACTAACCTGGATAACTTTGGGTATTTTGAAATTGAAATTGAAGCTGCTGGAGAAGCTGATTTTCAGAGATCTGATGACTCACCAGGTACATTTTCAAGTCCTCAGCACTGCAGCTAAGGCTGGTTTTCCTGATGTGCTTAGGTCTGATTTTTAAACAGGCGCTTCACAGGATGGCCCTAATGGTACTCTACTGGGAAAAACATTTTCCAGCTGAAGTTCTTAACACAGTTAAAGTGATGAGGAGAGAGATGAGACCAAGAAGGTTATCTCCTATCCTTCCAAAATAGGCTTTTCTGCATAATACATTCCTGTGTTTGTCCAGTTTGACTTTAAATTATTCAAACTGTGGGCATCCCTGAAGTAACCTGTTTTGCAACTAGAATCTCAATGAGCCCCTCAGTTCACAGAACAAACCCCTCTGCATGCCTCAGGAGAGCTGCATGTGCTGATTTGGGATGGGATATGGGCCATGGAATATGAATTGTTCATGGCCAGCCCCAGGGCTTGAGAATGACCCTGTGATCTGAGCTGGGGATCTCAGCTTAAAGCAGAACAGCTGACCATGTGTGCATTAATCTCGCTGCAGGAATTCTGAAGTGCCATCCTGTGAGGGCCTTGAGGGGTGTGGGCATCAGTGGAGCCTGGGTTAGAGCTGCTCTATTGGGGCAGTATTAATGGGATGACACATGGTCTGGATTTGGCATTATTCTGCCATTCCTCTTGACTGCCAGTTTCCAGATCAGTGCAGAGAGCTGTGAGCTCCTTACTCCTCAGAAGCAAAGTCAATGGAGATCTCCAAGGAAGCACTGGACTCCACATGGATCAGTTGGTGGCAGCCAGTCAGCAGGGCTTGTTTTCCAGCTTCAGCTCTCCATGTCTGTTTTGCCACCTGGAACAGTCCTGGGTAACTTGCTTTCCCTCCTGGGAGGGAACATTGTACTTTTCTGCTCCCTTGTTGCTTCTGGGATGGTGCACAGGATAAGGAGGCATTCAGAAGGTTCCCATCCTGATCCCTTTTCCATCACAGGACCAGAGTGCTGCCCGTGTGTCTCGTGTGTCACCTGGCAGGATACACACGTGCTGTTCTATTACACATGTGCTGTTCCATTACACACATGCTGTTCTATTACACATGTGCTGTTCTATCACACACGTGCTGTTCTATTACACACGTGCTGTTCCATTACACATGTGCTGTTCCATTACACATGTGCTGTTCCATTACACATGTGCTGTTCTATTACACACGTGCTGTTCTATTACACATGTGCTGTTCTATTACACACGTGCTGTTCTATCACACATGTGCTGTTCCATTACACACGTGCTGTTCTATCACACATATCACAGACAGGGAGAGGAGCACCCAGAGCAATGCACAGCCTGACTCCCCTGCTCCTGCTGCCTCCCAGGTTCTCCCTGCCTCAGGACAGCAGGAGAAATGATCTTTATGAGTTGATCAGTGCACTGTCCTGGAGAAACAGAGGAGGCAGACATTGAAATGAAATGTGTGTAGCATTAATATTGCAAATTCCCAGCATCTGTAAACTCAAGCTTACACAATTTAGATTTTGATTAACTTAATCATGAGATTAAACAATTCTAAGTCCCTTAAGGCCTTTTATGATTTGCTTCTGTAATTTCAGGTGTTAAGCTTCTAAAAGAAACCTAAAGTCATCAAGTAAATTCCAGTACTACAACACAGCAGAGTACATACTCCAAAGGTCAAAATAGTTTCTCTTTTGATCTCCTTGACAATTGTCAGCAGTGATTGCCTGGAGAAAGAATATTAGACAAGTATAAACAGACTGTGTAGCTCCCACAGCATGTTCTCCCTGCAGCCTGTGGCTGAGGATGTTTCTGTGCCCAAGGCCATGCCACTGGATTTTTCATACAAACACATATAAACTTCTGGCATACACAGAATCCTGGGGCTTTGAGCTTTAAAGATTAACTCTCTGCTTGTGGAAAGGGAGAGGAAAGAAAGAAAGGTCTTTTGTAAGAAGAGGATAAATTGAAAGAAATATTGCAGTTCCTGTGCACCTGAGCCCTGATATGCCCTTCACTTCTTGCTCTACCCCTGCAGTGAAGCCATCAATTCTGTGCTTCCACACAGCACCTGGCCAGCCCCATTCCCTTTTATTTCTGAGAATCAGTAAGGGAAACTTTTTTTTTGGGGGGAGGGGGACACAGTGGCATTTTTCCCCTTATGTCCTAACTCAGTACATAAGGAACAGGGCTCCCCTCTGCAGTCTAAGTTACTGCCTAGAAAACAGAGCAGCTGGGGCAGAGGCTGACCTTGTCTCTAGTCAGAGCAACCCCTGGATGCAATGCAATAAATTTGCCAAGCTACTTGAAGCGAGAAAAGTAATATTATTTACCAGCAAGGTGAAAAACCCATTTGGTTTCTCTAAGTGAGGGTGACCAGTGAAGGTCTGGATGTTCTGGAGGTCTCTGGATTGTATTAGCAGGATGTTTGGGATACATGGTGTGGGGAGCAGAGATGGGGAGGGCAGATGAGATTCCTGTGAAGTTCACATGCTGCTTCCCAAAAAATGTGTGGGAGCCCAGCCCTGCTGTGCCTTTGCCCTCGTGCTGTGAGTTTGTGCTGGAGTGGGGGCAGAAGGCACCAGTCTCTCCTGAGCAGCGTGACTCAGACTTCACTTTGATTTTCAGCGTCCGGGTGAGAATTGCGTAAAACTCACGAGTTTCAAACTGCTGTAGAAGTCCTGCAAAGTCCCAGGAAAAGAGGGAGAAGATAAAAGGGAGGGAAGGCAAACTGCAAAAGACAGTAAAGGGACGGTGCACACAAAAAGGAGGAAAGGAGAGATGCGTGTCATTTCTTTTCATCTTGGCGGCTTTGCCACCGGGCTGGCACGCTCGTGCATTGTAATGCACTTTTCAAGTTACAGGGCTGGTTTGAAGCCGTGTCTGGTATCAGAGACAGGAGTGAAAGTATCAAGCTGCCTGCCTTCTGCCCTGAAATTCGCTCCTTGCCTTGGCTGTACGCCACTGAAGCACAATTAAAATAGCATGAGCAGGACGTGTCGCTGAAATGAAGATCAGAGTGTTCCCTCAGACCCTCTGGAGCTGCCCTCCGGGGGCCCTGCGACAGAAGGTGAGCCCAGAGCATGGCTGGCATCCCCTGGGCACTGAGGTACAGGAAAAAGGCTTCACAGGCACAGCCAGGAATTTATGGCAGGAGCAGATGAGGAGGCAAAAACAAGAATATAAAGAAAGTGACAGAACTGGAGACAAGACAATTACAAGTAAATTGCTTCTTCTCTCCCTCCTTTTCCAGCATTTTAGTACTAACAACGGGCTGAGCATTGTCAGCAATAAAGAAATGTTCTGTCTCCAAGCCTTTCAGCATTTCTTCAGCAAATCAGCAATCTAACATTCATTGCAACAGCAGAAACCCTCCTTGGCATTGGCACTGCTGTGTGGACTACATGAAGCTGATGGAGCCACACTGTGGGACTGCATATCCAGGGCCTAAGCCCTTGGCCCTTTCTCTGTGCAATTTCAGTCCTCGTTGTTGGGAACTGGTGCCACACAAAAACAAAGATTTTGGAAGATCCTTGTTCTTTGAGATACCTGATGATGTTTCATCAGCCTCAAGGCACCTGAGAGTGGCACAGCCCATCCCCCTGGCTGGTAAGATGGCTTATGGACTCTTAGGGAGTCTTGTAAAAAACTGTGTTGAACTCAACTGCCCAAGCTTGCAGTAACAGCCAGTTAAATGGTAGAGTGCTCTGGCTTCTCTCACTGCTCCAAGTTCTAGCTGTGCCCCAGGTTTTCTGGTTCTTTGGCACCTGTTGGCTCTCGACACCTCTTGAGCTCCACAGCAGATCTGAGCTGCTTTAGTGTCACACTGACTAGAGGTTGTCCCCACGTGTCCTTTAACCATGAGTCAGTTGTGCCCTGACTCCAGAGCCACACCCAACGCTTGTGCTCTGATTCAGCTGCTGGGCTGCACATGTTGCCTCCCTGGCTTGAGATCAGGAACTCCAGACACTCCTCACGGGGCTCCTGGCTCAGCAGGAAACCTGTGTTCTCACTCCATGAGCAGGAACTGAAACCCAAGCACATGTAAGACCTTTGCTGAGTCACGGTAAGGGACAGCAAACTCCTCTGCCATGAGTAGCAATGGAAGACAGAAAAAAAAATTTAAGGGCACCATTAACTTGAAAATCCCACTCTGCCTGAAAATTGTATCTGTTCTAATTAGCGGGAGCGCTGTGACTGAGAGAAAGTAGCAAGGCATAAAATGTCTCTCCTCTTAGCCTCATAATTGTTCTCTTGATTGTGCTTTGAGCTCTGTTGTTCTTATTGCTTTATTTGTTTCTTCATGCCTGCTTTGCCTTTGCCTCATGCATTAGCAAGAATCGTAGGATCCAAGGATCATTAAGGTTGGAAAAGACCTCCAAGATCATTGAAACCAGCTATTAATCCTGTTCACCACAAAACCCTGTCCCCAAGTGCCATATCCACATGTTTTTATATCCTCCCAGAGATGGTGATATTCCACCACTTCTCTGGGCAGCCTGTTCCAATGCTTGAACACCCTTTCAGGGAAGGAATTTTTCCTAGTATCCAATCTAAACCTTCTCTGGTGCAACTTCAGGACATTGGGTGGCTTTGCTCTTGCCTGGGGCACTCTCCTTGCCTTAGGCTGTGCAGAAGGACACTTCCCTGGAGCAGCAGCAGCAGGACTCACACTGCTCTTGCTGGGTTTGGTCTCTGCAGGTGTCTTGCTTTCCCAATGTGGGCAGGGGAGCAGCCTTGCTGACTTGCCTGATAGGCCTGGGGAGCCAGCAGGCATCTTCCACTGCTGATCAACAGCAGCTTTCTCTCCCTTGAGGGTTAGAAGTGTTTTTCAATTTTTGGGTCTCTCACAACAGCGATGGGGAATGGAAATCATTTAACTGCCTGCTCCACTGCTGGGAGCCAAGGGTGAGTTCTGGGGCAGTGTAAAACTTGTCTTTCATCCCTGTGCTGGGGCTGTTTCTGGCTTCCCCACGGTGTGTCATTGTGCAGCCCCACAGACATTTGTGCTCCTGGCAGAGGAGGGAGGGGGCAGGAAGTTTTCTGGCTGTGGCATCTGCTCAATACCCTCTCAAGCTATTCTTTGCAGGAGCTGTAGTGTTTAACAGCATGGAGTGAATGGGTCCTGCTGTAGTGAGAGCAATAGAAATGCTCTCAGTTTTCCCAGCTGTTTCCAGTTTTTCAGCTATCCTCCAGTTCCAGCTAAGTGCTCTGTGGGTCACCTGGAGCCTGTTCTCAAGGCTTTTCTGCAATTTGGCACTCAAGCCTTCCTCCACTGTGCAGCTCCCAGCCTGGGGATGGGCAAAAAATGCAATATTTTGTGATGTGCAGCCATTGGACAGGGAAGAAGTTGTGATTTATGAGCCTCTCCCCTACCTTTCTTCCTGCCTGTCCAGGTGTGTCTCAGCATGACAAGCTTTGTGCCAGGCCTCAATGCTGCCTAACAATCTGCACGGGGAAAAAAAAAATCCACTGAAAATTCTGGTAACTCCTGAGTTTTGAAAGAGAAACACAGTGTGTGCACCTGGCAGCACTCAGTGAATATATAAACTCTGGCAGCTGCTCTAAAAATCCAGTGACCTGCTGATCTCTGCCCCTCCACTGCTATTTTGGTTTTGATGACTGCTTGGATTTTGGTTTGTAGCACTTGGAAAGGTGTCTGTGCTACAACCCCACAAGTTTTTGCACAATGGAAGGGGAGCTTACACTTTTTATATGCTCAGAGAGAAGCACAGCTGTGTGCTGAGCTAATGCCTGTTCAGGAAAATAGTTCAGCAAATAACTTTAAATAAAGCTGTTGGATAGGAATTCTGAAGAAAGGTTTTTGTCAAAGATAGGTGCATATCTATATTTCATGATTTTCTTACATTCTTTGGAAGGCTTTGGTTTCTGATTGTAGAAATATGGTTAATTTGTCCATCCAAAGATGTCCATTATTTATGGACAAAAAATCTGTAGCACTGTGTGATCAGGCTGGTTGTTTCCAGAGAAGAGGGGTGAATACAACATGAAATGTTTATGTACATAACGCACAGGTAACATGAACATTTCCATGAAACAGAAGAAAAAAACCAATATTCTTCATTAATATCCATACAGGGAACAAATAAAATTCAGATCATGCCACTGAATGGATGTTTGCTTGCATTTTTTTTGTGGCAATGTGTGTGCAAAGAGGCAACCCCCCAAATATTTATATATGCGTGGCACTAATGGCATTCAGTCACCAGAGGGCAGGGTTTGCTGAGCAGAAATTCTTTCTGCTAAGAGAAGTAAGGCTCAGGAAAGAGCTCCTGAGTCCTGCTCTCAGAGTTTTAATACCCTTCAGCTCTCTGCTGCCTACCCCCCAGCTTAATTCATCTGTTCTCAGGTTCAGCTTTCTTATTGAAATCTCCTTGAATAAAATTTATATCTCTGTGTGTCCACCTGCAATGTACCATTAACTCCTTGGTTCAGTTAAGCTGTTAAGGATATATTTATGAGCTTTGTAGGTTCAGGGACTATATAACTTTGAAAATCTTTGTGGGTCATTTTCTGTCTTTTGGGAAATGTTAAACAAGTGACAGAGTTCAACGAGGTAGAATTGCAATACAGAAAGAGTCACGGGAAATTTTTTTCTGAGCTGAGGTCAGGAAAAAGCCAAAAACTCTTGCAGGAAGGAGTTTCAATTACAATGAACAAGAATAAATTCTGGAGTTTCTTGTCCTAGAATGGTAATAACCAGACAAAAAGGCTGGGGAGAATATTAAATCTTTTACCTGAATTGGTGGTAAAGACATTTGAGGCTTTAAACCTTTCAGACTGTGTGTGGCAAATTATTGGTCTATTTATGTTATCTGATATTGATGTGGAATACCTGTAAGCAAGCAGCCTGCTAGAAGGGAAGTTTCTTGAACTATATAACAGCCCAAATGTATTAATTTCTTTGTTAAACATTAGATTAAATGGCACAGTGCAAGGACTGATAGGCAGTGAATGAGAGAAAGTTAATTCCTCTTAGAAGTCCCATGAGGAAAAGCTGATTATATGTAGGAAGCCTTAAATCTAGATGTGTTAGCTTTAAAAGTTTCCCTTTAGCTGCTCTCATCTGTGGCTGAATTTTCATCAGGTTTACTTGTGATTGCCCATATGAAATCCATGTGAGGTTGTTTGGAAGAAAATGTAGAGAAAAGTCATCATAGGAACAACCATGAAACTGTTGGTTGTAATCTCTGAAATACTTGAGCTAGTTTAATTTTCTGTTAGCCTAGTTCTGTTATCATTAAATTCTGGAGTTCCTGTTGCTTATTTAGTGTGCATTATTGGAGAAGTTTTGTCATTTGGTGGAGCAGTTTAATTCTGTGGTAATCTGAGGACCCTGCCTAATACAAGAGGGGTGAGAGAATCAGCTGCTGCAGCTCCTTTACTTTTCTTTCTTGTTCTGATAAGAGCTGCTCCACTGAAATGCCACTGACCTGCCTCAAATAAATCATAAGAAATACGGGAATATTCAGATCCTTGGAGGGGAATGAATGTTTCAGAACAGTTACATCCTCAGGGAGGAATGAATATTTGGTCTAAGGAAGGAGTCTCTTTTAAACACTAGCAGAGGTTCTGAAATTAGGACTTTTAACCAACAACATTCAATTAACCCAATGTAGAATATTGACCCCAGTATAAAAGGATTTAGGTAGGCTAAGAGTTAATTGATTAATCATTAATTCTTACTTACTTTGCTTCTTTGAAAAAAATAAAATAAAATATTTTTATAAATAGGAGGTAAATAAATAGGAGGGAGAGTTTGATGTCCAAGCAGAGAAGTGGAAGGTTGTCACACATGGTGACATTGTGGAGTCCCCACAGCTCCACCCTCTGACTGACCTTACCTGTTTTGTGGCCTCAGTGCTTGAGACAGTCACTGGTGAATTTAGCCTGCCAAACAGGGAGGGCTCCAATTTCCAAGTAGGAAATTTCCTATTGGAAATTGGCTCCTATTTACCAAACAGGCACCACCTATTTTATTGGTGATGAATTGAGGAAATGAGAGACCAAGAATGTTGCCTGTGCTGGCCAGGGAAGGCTGTGGCACCATAAGGAATTAACTCCAATTCCAGGCTAACCAGATCGTGGTCCATCCTTCCTTCCTGTGCCTTTTACTATTTATTATAGATAAAGTAATTTTGTTTTTATTCTTCCATGTCTGACTCTTACACAGGCTCACTCTTGGCTTTGCTGTTCATACCTACAATCTTTCACAGAAATATAAGCAGATAAAAGACAAGCTAAAAAAATATTTTTTTTTAAACCCAAACTTTTCTGGAAAGTTGATTTCAGAAGTAAGTTGTGGATTTGTTGGACATGTTCAGATTAATGTGCACTGCAGTGCAGTGAATATTAAAGGAACTGTCAAGAAGGAAAGTCTGTGTATGGGATAAATTAGGACTCTCTAGGGATTAAAAAGATGTAGGATTTTTATTAAGTAGCTAGCCTACTATTGAAAAATAATGAGTAGTTTCCATAGCAACCTCACTTTCACATGGAGCAGACACACCGTAGCAACATAAAAAAGAACAGTATCAAAGAAGGAATAAAACTGAGCTGCACTGTTTGGATTTTCAAAAATATCCCTCTGTCCTGAGCTCTCTGTTTACAATGCAAAGATCAGTAAATCAGAGGATGGGTTGTTTTTTTTTTTTTCCAGAGACTGTAATTGTTGCAACTTTCATCCAAATACTTGGTTAAAGGAAGTGAAGGGATAAATATTGCTGAAAAGAGAACTGGAAAAGATTATGGTTCTTTCCAGTCTGTACTGTAGATTGAACAAAGGCAAGAGCATTTCAGGTTATCAGCATCCTGTCACGGCCCTGTATCCCTGGGTGAGCTAAGCTGGACTGGGGGTGTAGCCCTGGTTCGTGCCTGAGAAGTTTTGGTTTCTCTGAAACTCTTTCCCAGAGAGTTTTCTGTCAACAAGAGACATGTTTTCCTAACTGTAACCTATGTTTACATTCCTTTCCCTACGAGAGACTTCTTCTTGATGTCCCTCTGGTTTGACCAATGTGACTGAAGAAGTTTGTCTTTCTTCCACCCATTGGGTTGTTCTCTGTAGAACAGTACAAAAGGGAAGAAATTGCAGGAAATAAGCAGAGTCATTGTCAGCCTTCTGAAGTCGGAAGCTGTGTTGTTGTGGTCTTTAACAGCATCAGGGGGGCTGCTGCTGGTATTTCCTGCACACAGGAAAGGTGCCTGACAGTTTTTAGGACATTCATGTTACTCAGCATTTGACCTGTGCACAATATTTGTGAGAAAAGCCCAGTGAAAGTCAAACTCTCCTGGCTTTAAGTTCTTGAAATTCAGGTTCAAGTTGCTGTGAAGGTTGACTAAGGCTTCAGATTTCTTCAGGCAAGGCTGAGTTCCTTAATAGTTTCATGGAGAAATCAAGTAGAAATGACACAATCTCAAAAGAGAAAGGCCAGTCAAAAGCTGACAACTTTGACAGAGGTTTTCTGTGGGTTTTTGTTTGTGTCAGTGTGAGTCCAGAATTCCCAATGAGTGCTGAATGCCATGAACTTCTGGGAACTAAATCTCAGGAAAGTTTCAGATCCACTAACTTTGATTAACTTTGTGTGGGTCTCTCTCTGTGTTGTGCTCCTGAATAGTCCTCTAAGTGATCTGTCAGTAATAAAAAATTACCGATTTTCTTTTCTAGCCTATCTTTTTTAGAAAAGGTACAGGGAGATTTTTAAATACAGATAGACAAGGGATTGTAAATATAAAAATACTGTCAGGATGCAAGTAAAGGAAAAAGTCATTAGTAGTAATCATTGTAATAAATTAGAAGATTGACTTTCTAGAGTAAGAAGAGACAAAGAAGGATGAAATCCCAAAGATATCAATATTTTCAACATGTGTAGATAGGTTAGGTTGCTATTTGGCCAATACCTTTATAATAGTGTAATTGTACATGAAAAACCATCAGAAAGTAAAAGTGCTGAGTCCTGCACTAGAGAGTTCTTGGTCCACCCTCCCAAAACTTGTGTAATTCACCCATAAGAATGCAAGAGGCAATGGCAGACCAAGCTTTCTGATAATGTTACACTGACATTTATGTCAATACTAAAGATAATGTGACAGATTTGATCTGTTGAAAGAACACAAACCCCATCTATTTCAAGTCAGTCACATATGACACCAAAAAAATATGGGTCATATTTGAAGGGTGAGGGAAGTAAGGTCTGTGAAAACAAAAGACTTGGAGTCACTGAGGGATATCAGGTGAAGAACAAGCTCCCTGTAAATTAATGTGTTCAAAAATGCTCACATGTATTTGACCCTTCAATCAGAAGGAAATTGCAGTAGATTTTGACTGATCCTGATGGGATTGTTAACTAAAAATTACGTATGTGACAAGTGCCTGTGTTTCAAAAAGTGCTGAGCACAATGAAGAGGATCAAGAGATTTTCTGATGTTGTTTAAGAGAAGGAAAAATATGTCTCAGTAAGTTGAGTGATTCTGAAATATTTGGTTGTTGAAGTGGAAGTTCAAGGCTCTGTTGCATTGTCTCACTGATCTGCTTGAAAGAGAGGTAAATAGAGCAGAGTAAAGAAAACAGAAGGTAGGGAAAGATTTCCAAAGGAGGCAAGTAGGTGTAGTCTGCTAGTTGAAAAAATTGCCAAGAATTTTGTAATGAACACCTGTTTAGGATTTTTTTTTTTAGTCAGGACTAATGGATTGTCTAATTCAAACAGAACTCAAATTCAGAGAAGACCTGCAGCCATCAGGATTTCTGGATAAATGACTTTAAACGTCCTTTACAGCTGATGAATGTATTAACCTTCCTGATTTGTGAAGCTTTGCCATGTGAACCTGTTACTGCACTACAGGATTTGCCTCAGGGCAGCTGATTCAGGGTTGTTGGTATGAACCTGTCTTGCTCCACCATCAGCTCTGTGAGGCAGCTTGTTCCCCTTTTGCTCCAGGTACCACTCAATCAGCCCAGGCTTGATTAACTCAGCTTACCTTACATTTACCTCTGAGTGCCAGGTCATAAAAGTGAAATTGTGCATAGTTATTGCAGGGAAACTGATATCTAATAATTTCCTGTGCTAAGTCCTGTAGAAATGCCATCAGGTAATATGCTATAAATGGTATTATTATTTTTCTGGCCCCAGCTCACAGAAATAGAAAGGAACTATTAATTGCAAACAGGTGAAAAAGGCTATAAAGATCAGGAAATTTTGCTTTTGCAGCAAAAGTTCTCACACATCATAAAATGTTGTTGAAGTCTGTCCTTTACAAGATACACAGCAGATTAATGTGATTCCAAAAAGTTTGTATCCTAAAAAACTAAGAATTTCCTTACGTGATTTAATGAACTGGGCTATCTATTAACACAGAAAAGTGCCATTTTCAAGTCAGAATGTTGCATATAGTAGTTTTTCTTGAAGATATTTTCCATCTTTCTTCTTCCTTGTACAAATCTTTTCGTATGGCTTTAATTTCATTAATGCTAAAACAAAATTTGACTATAATGAAAAGGTTTTGATTTTGACTCTACAAAGGCAAATTAACAGATCAGATCAACAGTCAACTTTTTGTTAATACTCTCCAGCATTTCTGCTTGGGCTACTTAGAGCTATGGCAGCTTTCTTGATAAAATTCTTCTTAATGCCAAATGCTAATTATTTATGGGAATACAGTTTTCTGTAGCCCCAGGTTGCTGCAGAAAATGACAGCTTTTGATATTACTAAATAAAATGTTTCCCCTGTGGCATTTTATTGCATACCACATTTAATGAAATGTGAATTTTTAAGGTCATTTCATTAGCAATGAACCCAATAATGTTCGCTTTTGGTGTCTGATTGTGTAGTAGTTATCAAAAAAGTTTGCAAGTAATTTTATTTTTCTACAGAGTTTCTTGGAGTTTCTTGAACTTAAGAAGTCTGTTTTCTCAACTTGCATCAGGAAAAAAAAATATATGAGTGTAAGGAAGAAAGCTGTGATGTGAAAAGCTGAGAGATTCCAACTCATTTTGTTTCTGTGAAGATCTGAAGTGCATTTCCCCTTCATCATTTATATGACTCTCCATCCTACATCACTTACTTTTCAATTAATAACTTTTTTTTTCCAAATCCATGCCCTTTGGGGAAGAGATTTTTATTATGTCAGGAATCCTCTGCTGCATTTTACAACTGTTAAGATTATTTTAAATACTTTTCCTGTGAATTATGAAAACCTCTTACCTTATCTACCATGACAAGGCTTGATGTTCCTCAGAGAGTTCTTTTTTTCTGTGCCTGCAGGCCTGATCCTGACCCTTAGGAATCAGTTGGGAATTCTTCCAGTAGTGCCATGGAGATGTATCCCAGCCATGCGGGGACAGCCTGCAGTGTTTTTGCAGGGGAAAAGGCAGTGCCTGAGCTGTTTTCCTCATAGGAATTTCTTCCCTTTGGAGTCACCCTAAGCTGTTGACCCCTCTGAAGCCATAACTGATGGCCCTTGATCAGCCTTTGCAAAGCCTGCTCACCTTCAGGGTGCCTTTGCAGGATGCCTCTGCCTCACTTTCCCCACCTGCCATTGCTCCAGAGGGACATTTGCACTCCCAATGTCTCTTCTAAACCTCACTGTAGCCCTGGGATGGTTAAATAACTTCCCCTTTTTAGGTAGCACTGCTGATAAAAAGCTCCTTCTGGTCTTGTTTCAGCTTCATGCCAAGGCATGCTGCTGGTTGCTGGTGGTGTGTCTTCTTCAAAGGATGGTTGCCATCCTTGCTTGCTTCTCTGCAGAGAGCAAAGAGCCTTTGAAAGTACCTTCTGCCTCCTTGGAGTCATGAGCACTTAAAAAAACCTCACCAAGCCCAGAGCCAGCTCAGTTGCTCAGAATTTTGCTGGGTTCTGTGTAATTAATTAAGATTTTTTTAAGCGTTGGTTGCTCTGCCAGCCCGTGTATCTAGGTTGTGCCAGTTTCCAGGATCCCCCTCCACCCCTGTCCCCGCCCCTTGCCCCGGTTCCTGCACAGACCTGAGCAGCTGCAGCCATGGAAGACTTCTTTGTGGAGGAGGCAGCCCCAGTGAAACAGGTAGGCGGGCTGGGGTGGGCACTCAGAGCCCTGAGTGTGCTCTGGTGGCTGGAAATATTCAAACCCAACAGGCCTGGGCTCCAGCCCAGCTCACAAGCCCTGAGAGGCAGCAAGGGTGGCAGGATATCTCAGAGACACATCTGTCATTCTGGGTGAAGATGTCCTGCTGTCCATGGGGAGAAGGCTGAAAAGTTTCTTGTGCCACTGGAAATCTCCAGTTTGGTTTGCTCATGGGGGTGGGTGCTGCTGCCAGCAGACCTCTGTGTCCCACGGGGGAGGGAATTTGGGAATGATGCAGAGCAGAGAGGTTCTGGAGTCTTGTGGGAGCAGGGAAGGAGAGGAGAAGTCTGGAGGTTTCCTGTGCAGGCCTGGGTGTGATGAGTGCTCCACTGATCTGTCCTCAGATGGAATTATTGGCACCCTTGTTGCTTCTCTGACTTTTCTATTTCAGGATGTGTTGGATTCAGATAACTGAGGACACTGCAGGTGTGAGGTTTCAGCCCAGGTTACATCAGGACTGGATTTGTCCTGTCTGCCTTATATTGACATAGAATGTTTTCTTCCCGTGTGATTTATTTTATTTTATTTTATTTTAATTTTACTTTATTTTATTTTATTTTTTATTCATTTGGTTCGTTGGTTGTTCTTTTATGAGTTGGTTACTCTTTAACTGATTCACACCTCTGCCAACCCTCTTGTTGCTTCAGCCCTGCCCTAGGCAGACATCTCTCTGTGCAAGTGGTACCCTTGGACAAAATTATTTAGAGCAATCTCTGCGTGGGGCAGAAATGTGAGGCTGATTAATGCCATGGAGTTTGATCAAAAGGATGCAGGACAGCAGGTGACTTGTTATTGTTGCAGGTTCTTTAGGCCAAACCTGATCTTGGGGAGTGCTTTCTTCGTTAGGATGCAGAAGTTTCCTGTTACACTTCTCTCATTCCACCAGACTGATGCTGCAGTGTTTGAAGAGTTGTGTATTAGCATTGAGCTGGGTTTTCTGTGATGTAACTGTACAAACTGAGATATTCAGGGTGGGAAATGCTGTTAAACAAAAGCTAATTGTCTGAACTGGCTTTTTAACCCGTGGACAGATTTTGAAATGAGCCATTCTCTTTGCTCACTCCAGGGATGTGGGCTGAGTTTTGCTGCTCTTTGAGTAACTCCTGAAAGCATCTGCAGCATTAGCAGCATCAGATCTTGCCACACTTTCCCAGTGACCCTAACCCAGATAGCAGCTGAGAACACACAGGACAGGCACTATGCTGACAGGTAAAGCTGTGAATGCAGGAAAAATCTACAACCAGCGGGAGCTGTGGATCCAGTGTTGCTGTGGCTGCCACGGTGGTGCAAAACCTGCTTGCTGAAGCAGGACATTGTGTTTGAGTGATGGTTCACCCAAAAATACATTTCTCAAGGGAATGAGCAGACTCAGGATGCACCAACTTTGAGACTCATTATCCTGAGCTCTGCAGCATGGATGGGCAGCTATTCATCTGTTGGGCTTCCAGTGGGATAACAGCATTCCTCACCTCCTGGGAATGTGGTGAGGATAAATACTGCATCAGTCTGCCAGGTGCTATGGGACTATGGCTTCATAAGGGGGCCCTAAATGGGTAGACTGTGTTCACTCCATGCCTGAAATGGTGGATCTGATAGGGAAATCTGTGTCTCTGATTAGACAAGTTGAAGAATTGTAGCCTGCTCAGTGAATTTAAAGAAATGCTCAGGACATTCATCTTACGATAATATTTGGAAATGGAAGATTAATATTTGCAAAGTCATGTCATGTTTCACAACTCCTTGTTGAAGTGAAACCCCATTGCTTCCAAACCGAGTTGGCAAATAGGTGTACATTGAATTTCACATTTTTTTAGTGGATAGCTGATAGTACATGTGAGAATACATGTGAGAAGAGTGAGGAGTTTTATTCCTGTATATGAAATAATGAAGTAGGCACATCAGTAACAGGCTATCACTTCTTTAAGCAGATTTGAGTAATTTAGACATAAGCTTATAGTTCAGTCTGTATGGGCAATTTGCTTGTGCTGCATAACTTGTTTTCCTCTGCATTGATGCAGGTAGAACAGGACTCCAACTTAATGTTAGTTGTCTATCTGGAATGTATGGCTTTGCCCTGTTTAAATGCCAGTTTCCCTTGGGAGTGGTGTGTCAATATGTAAAAACCACTGTAGGGCCCCTACAAAGGGCAGGGCTCTGCTGTTTCTTTTACAAGTACCCCTGGAAGCAGGAACTGGGGAAAAGTGGCTTTGAATTGTTGAAATTCTGAAGTGAGGATTTCTTTCTTATATGTGTGTGTGTTTCTTTTAATGCAGTGATTATATCTTTCTACAGATTTCCACATATTAGCAGTCATTCTTCAAAGGCTGATATTTTAATATAAGTAGGAGAGTTTGTGCACTATACCTGCATATTTGTTCTGTAAGCATTTTGGATAATGGAAAAAGTACAGTTAAAGTTTGCAAAATTGGTAATTGCAAGCACTCTCAAAAAGGACAGGCATAGAGTTTCAGATGAGTGACAGTGTGAAATCAATATGATAAAAAGTCAAGAAAAACAAGTGCTGAGTGTTGTAGTTAGGAAGGGAAGTCATTTGACACCAGGACAAAATGGGGAGTAACTGGCCAAGCAGCTCCCTGCAGGAAAGGGGGTTTGTGGCTTTTATGGATGGTTGCTGACAAGTTAAATATAGCTCCAAAATGTGTGCAACTGCAGAAATGGTGGTGCCCATTCCAGGGTATATTGATGGTTGTATTTAGGTTTTGGGAAGTAATTATTCTGTTCTATTTGGTACGAGAGAAGTCTGAAATTGAATGCTGGGCTTAACGCTTGGAGGGAAATTTGGGAAGCTGGAAGGAGTCCAGATGAACTCAGAGGGGTTGAAGAACATGAAAGAAATTTGAAAAACTGTATTTGTTTAACTGAAGAAAAGAGAAAACTGAAGAGAAAAAAAATTAAGTGTCTTAGCTATGAAAAGGCTTTTTTGTAAAAAAGTTTTCCACTGAGAAATTTTAATTTGCAACAATAATATGTTGGTTAGGTTTTAGAAGAAACTTTATAATTATACATGGCTTTAAGAAAGAATATGGAGTACTTTTTGTGAAGAGAACAATTCAGAACAAAGAAAACAAGCATCTGTCAGTGGTAGTTGGGAAACTGTGCTGTGAGGGACTGGAAATTCCCCTGGGCTATCTTCAGCAGTCTTTCTGTAGATTTCACTGCTATGGAAAGTGCAGGCTATGTGCTATGCCCAAAAATGAATTTTATTTTTATGTCCTTCAGAGGAATTTTTTGGTGGCATAGAAGGGAGATGCAGAAACAAGAGCTATGTAGGTGCTATCAGTAGTGTCCCAAGGAGTCAGGGGAAGGGTGTGGATGCCAGGGCTGCTTCTCACAAAGAAAGGAGTGCTGCTCTTGCTGTTCTGGGGGTTAAGAGCCAAAGAGGCATTCCTAAACACCTGCAGATGAATGCCTTATTAACAAAACAGGAGTTTATAAATACCCATTTTTGGAAGAACTCTGCTTCTTGAGATGAAACGAGTGATCCTGCATTGCTCCATGTCATCCTCTAACAGTAACCACCTTCTCCCTGCCACAGAAATACCTACCAACATATTTGGGATCATTATTTGAGAGCTACCCCTCCCACCTTTTAACTAAAAAGGTGGTATTTCACTTTATTATGTGTTGAGTTGGGGGACATGTAAATAAGAGGGTGAGTCAGAGACACCTTCAAGGGTAACTCCTATGATCACTTTCCTGGAAAAGGTCCCATTTCACTGCTTGGCTAGCAGGGGAAGAGCTAAACTGAAAATGTTTTCCCCATGGGTTCCGTTAAACAAAATCAGGGATAGAGAGTTGTCATCTGCCCAGACAGTTTTAAGAAAAGAACTACAGCTCTTATGCAGCAGGTAAAGAGGTTTTGTTGTGAGTTGCTATCTAGCAAAATCCTGAAGCGAGAACAAGCACAAATAGAGGCTGGGTGGGGAATGGGTTGGGAGCAGCCCTGAGTGAAGGGACTTGGGGTTATGAGTTGATGAGAAGCTCACCAGGCAATGGGTGCCAGTCCTGTCCTGGGCCACATCAAAGGCAGCCTGGTCAAGGGAGGGGTTTCTGCCCCTCTACTCTGCTCTCAAGAGATCCCATCTGGGACCCCTGACATAGGAAGGACAAGGACTTGTTGGGCCAAGCTCAGAGGAGGCCATAAAAATGCTCAGAGGGCTGGAGCACCTCTGCTATGAAAATAGGCTGAGAGAGTTGTGGTTCTTCAGCTTGGAGAGGAGAAGGCTCTGGGGAGACCTTAGAGCCCCTTCCAGTGCCTAAAGGGGCTAAAAGAGAGCTGGAGAGGGACTTTTTGCAAGAGCATGGAGTGATTGGGCAAGGAGTAACAGATTTTAAGTGAGAGATGTTATATTTAGATTAGATATTAGGAAGAAATTCTTTACTGTGAAGGTGGTGAGGCACTGGCACAGGTTGCCCAGAGAAGCTGTGGCTGTCCCATCCATGGAAGGGTCCAAGGCCAGGTTGGGTGGGGCTTGGAGCAACCTGGGATAGTGGAAGGTGTCCCTGCCCATGGCAGGAGCAGTTGGATTGGATGAACTTTAAGGTCCCTTCCAACCCAAACCATTCTGTTTCTATGACATATAAATGAGGGTGCTGCTGGTAGATTGATACTTTTGAATTTCTAAGCCTGGTGATATTTAGCAAGGTTATAATGCAAAACATGAACAACTTTTAGAGCTTTCTGCTGAGAAGTTGTTAGAGCTTAGGGATGATTTAAGAGAGCAAACTGACATTTTAAGAAGCACACTGCTGTGTCATACATTTTGATCACTTTGATGGAGTTCTGGATTATCTGTTGGTATGACAGTCCAGAACTCAAGTATAAAGCATGAGAAGGGCTAATTTTAATGGCTTTCCATTAGAATACAGCTAGCTAAAACTTTTTTGTTTATTTTTTCCTGAAGGAATAAAACAGCCCAACCAAAGCTTCATTCCCTTGGTGATCATGACTCTACATCAGGCTGCTTGAGTTTCCACAATAAAGTAAGAGGAAATAGGAGAATGCTATACTATGGTATAGCCAGAGTTGGATCAATGAGCAATTAAAATAAATTTATCCAATTAACTTGGCCCTTTCTTCTGTTCTCAAGCTGTTTTCAGATCAGCCTTGTCTCCTGTGTATTTGTCCTTGCCATTGAGTACAAAACACATTTCTGTATCTAGATCCTCTGCAAATTATGATTGCAGTGTTTTTCCTGTTCAGTGGCTGATTAATAAATTCTTAAAAGAATACTTTAAAAAGCAACACAATCTTTTATGGTTTGCTTGTTTAAATATTAACCAAAGTATCTTGAAATTCACAGATTTTCAAATTTCCTGAACATGCTCTTAGTTATTTTCAAATACATCTTTGTAGCCTACAGCAATTCCATAAGCCAGACCTCTCCATCCTTTTAGCAGTCCTAAATTATTTTTTCTTTTATGAATTTGTCCATTAGCTTTTGAATCCATGCCCCTTTTTAGGGCATCATATGCAATGTTGCATAATTATCATATTGGAAGACAGATTAAACAAGCATTCCCTGCTCACCTTTTGCATTCCACACCTCCTTCTTTGGACCCTTGTCCTGCATGTTTTTTTCTGGTCTGTTCCCTGTTCCTTGCCTAATGACTTGCAGCATTTGACTTGCATCCTTGACTGATCCCGATCACCAGCTGACATTTTCATAGATCTGTTTGTTTTAACCCAAGCTCTCCCCTCTGAGTGCTAATTCCTCAAACCCCATCATTCTCTGTGTAAACTTTAGGGTCGTTTCTTCTTTGTGCATCACTTCACCTGTGTTTACACTGGGCTCTTGTGGGACATTTCATCATTCCCCCATCCATGAGGGTTTAGTCTCAAGACACTTGAGAGCCACTTGAGCAAATCCCAGTGTCATTCTTTTCCTCTCCCCCTCACTCTCTGACATCTTGGCTCTTCTGTCTCCATTTGTTATTAGAGCTGGCTCCTGCCATTGGTTTTAGCTCCACTGAAGCTGGTGGATACATTCCCTGAGATGGATGGGTGTCCCTCACATGCCATGTAAAATTCCCTTCCCAGGTGGTCTCTAACCTGGTGGTTTTGTTTAGTAATTGATGGTGTTCATTTTCTACCTGCCAGCAGGACCAGAGATGCAGTCCTTTAGTTCAGGAAGATAATAATTGTGCTACAAGTTAAATAATAAATCATAAAATAAATTGGCATTTTGGGGTCCTTTTTATGATTCCTGCAGTTTTGCAACTAGACCTTGGGAAATTATGCCATCTGAAAAATTTAGTCACTCCATGGAGATACTTTGTCAGTGGTTTAAAAATTGGATATGTGAGATTTATGGCTCTGAAAAACTAATGATCTCTCTTCTCAATGCTTTGTCAAACCCTGCTGAGCTTATGCTGCCCATAAGCCAGCCTAAGCCTTGGTGTCTATAAGGGAATGTATTTTGGTGATTAACAAGGTGTTGTTTTTATCACATATTTATTACACTGAACCTTGTCAGAACAATTCTGATCTATCACATTTATTAGATTGTATCTCTTCATGCCACTGATGCATGGTTGCAACAAAAAAAAAAAAAAAAAAAAAAAAAAAAAAAAAAAAAAAAAAAAAAAGCCAAGGGGCAATGTATATATTTGCATAGATTGCTGAAAAAGGTGTTCAATAAAATATTGCTGTGTTTTTATGTTCTGAGAATGTCTTGAATTGCAGCCTTAAGCCAGATGATAAATTCCCTCAGTTAGGTATGGCTGAGTAAGTTCTTACCTTGGTAAGTCAAAATAAAGATGTGTGGGTGGTTGTTTGGAGAATTTGTAAGGTGAAAGAAATACGAAAGTTGGTATTAGTTGCTCTAGGAAATGCAGTGAAGGTGGGAGAGTGCATCTGCTTTCAAAGCCTGGGACTGCTCTCTCTCCTTTAGGTTGCATCTGTGATGTGATGAGAATGCAGATTCATTCCATGGTAAGAGGAAATAAAAACCCTCCCTTTCTTTTAACAGTAAGGCAGTAACTTGAGGGAATATCAGTGCCCCCTTTTCTGTGTGTTTGATGGAAATTTCATCAACACTATCACTCACTTCATCTTGTAGTTAATAAATAACGTGTCCCTGCAGAACCATAGAATCAGTGAAGTTGGAAAAGATCTCTATGATCACAAAGTCCTACCCAGCACCACTAAACCATGTGGAGAGCCACATCTGCAGACCTCCAGGACTTGTGACCAGCACTTCCCTCGAGCCTGTTCCAATGCTTGACAACCCTTTTGGTGAAGAATTTTTTCCTAGTATCCAACCTAAACTTCCCCTGGCACAGCCTGGGGCCATTTCCCCTTGTCCTCTTGTCCTCTTGCTTTTTATGTGGGAGAGGAGAGCGACCCTGACCACCCCACAACCTCTGTTCAGGGAGTTATAGAGTGATAAGACACCCCCAAATCTCCTTTTCTCCTGGCTAGACACCCCAGATCCCTCAGCTCCTCATAGGAATGCCTTGCTATTATTTAGAAATACTTGCAGGGAGGTTTTTCAGAAGGACATCAGGCAGGTGTGCTGATGCTCTTTGAAAGTCAGCAGAAAGAGCCATCATTTTTGTCCCATGTAATCAAAAAAGCTTACTGTGCTGTGCTTGTTTCTGGGTTTGCACCCCTGTGCTTTGGGAGTAGCACAGCATCATTCTACACTGACACATGAAAATAAAATTCATTTTAGCTTCAAATGAAAAATTCTTTTCCCCCTTTGAGCTTTAGTACCCCATAATGTGCTGTATCTGCCAGGACATTGATGTGTAAACATGGGAGCCTGCATTTTCTACATTAGTAGGACAGAATTGCAGTCGGTATAAACCAAAATTAAATAAAGCTATGGAAAGGGAAGAGAGAATGGTAATAGTGGCCAGGAGATGTTTAATTTTATTTTATTTTGTTTTGTTTTTTGTTTTGTTTTAGTTATTTTTGCTGTAGACAGGGATTGGAGCTGCTAAAATTACTGGTAATTTTCTCCCCAAATAAAGTGCTTTACAATTCATGCTTTAAATACTTTCCAAAGAATCTTTTCTCACATACATTCTATTGCATCTATAACTGTCAGTGAAGCCAGTTTTAAAAATCCAACTAATATCTGTGTTTGTATCATATCCTGATCAGGCTTTTAGTCAGGCAGATTTTCTTGCATCTGGTAGAAATGTTGCACTATTTTTTTTGTCCTTCTCTGTCTCCAGCTACTTTCAGACTGCAGGTTTATTTAATAATTAAGCAATGTCACAGCATCCACTTGTTAATAAGAATATGAGAAAACCTGGCAGTGATTTCCTGAGTCCTTATTAACAAAGAAGAACAGAAGAACATGGAGTGCATGAGAAGCATCTTGGAGAACGTAAGGGTTGTAAGGACTCTGTAACAAGTCCCCTGGAAGAGCCCTCCAGAATAAGATGCAGCTTAAAATTCAGCAAGGGCTTTTTGCCAGTGCAGTCATCTGACTCTCCTTTATCAGAGGACACAGAGAGCCCTTACAGGAGGCACAGGGACCTGTTGGTGTAGGAATGTCAGCAGGAGGGGTGAGGAACAAAGGTGTTGACTCCCTCACCTCACCTGGCTGTGCAAACCCCCCTTTCCAGAGTGTGCCTTTGCTGTAGGGAGGGACTGTGGTGTGCCCTCTGATGCACAGGGCACAAATGTGTCTGTGTAGCCTATTTAAAGCCTTCTTCCATGCTTCTGAGTGCTGGTGGGAATGTTGGAGCTCAGGGCAGGCTTCTGCAGGGTGGGAAGCTGCTGGAGAATGTGTCTCAATGAGGGCAGGTACACCTGCTGCAATCAAATTCAGACACCTAATGCCAGTTCTCCCAGCTACTTTGTGCTGTCCCTGCTGTGACACCCCTTCCCTTTCAAGTGTCTGTGTAATCCTAAGAACTGGTGCTTATTACTGTTTCTCAAGCCAAAAGTTTCTTTTATAAAGACTTTATCTTAAAGAAAAAGATGGCTGATGCAATCTTCAAGTCTTTTTCCTGCAATCAGCTCCTCACCCATGACCTCTCCTGCCTGTTCTGCAGGAAGGTTTGTGTCCTCCATCAGCCTTGCACAGACTCTGTGACACGTGGCCCAGCTGTATCCCACACCCACTGCGTGCTGGGGTTCAGCTGGTATTGGGTGCCTGGAGCCATTAGCACTGAAATCAGGGACAAGAGCAGCAAAGGTTTGAGAGGCATTTCAGGAGACAGCTCAGGGCAGCTCAGGAGATGTGATTCATGAAATCAAGCCTCATTGGGGAATGAAGTAAACAGCAAATACAGTCCTGGTGTGTGTACTCATGGTATGTTATTCAGCTGGGGTAGCATTTCAGATAATGACTCTTCCTTATTAAATAGCAAGACCTTGAGCTGAGCAGGCGTCAGTGTTTCTGTAGGGTTCACTCCTGCTGCCTGTTGGAAAGGCTCTGTGTTTGATTAAGGGTTCAGGCTGTACCTGTAAGGACAGATTTTGTGTCTGGGTTTGAAAGTGCAGCTACCTCCATTCACTCAGACTTCCAACACTGTAATGGAAATTTATCAGCTCAGCCACAAAGACTAATCTTCCAGCTTTAGCAGAATGGAAATACTAATGGCAATTTACTCGTCCATCAAAAATAATTACTCATCCCAGCTGAGCAGGCAAGTAAAATTTGCAAGACTCAATTAACTACCTGTGCTGGCTGAGGAGAGTTTATATGATATTCTTGTTGCCAGGCACTTTGATTCTTACTGGAGCTGTATAAATTAACCACTTCAGTGCTTTCCAGGAAACCCCATGGGTCAGAACTCAGGTTCCTTGACACCTTTTGCACTGTTAAGAGTGGCTGAGGAGACGGTAATAGAAAATGTCTACATCAGGTAATAGGAAATGTCTACAGCAGCAAAGTAATTGCTTCCAGATGCACTCGTGGCAAATACATAATGCTAAATGATACATAGTAATAAATGAAGTGACACAGTATAAAAAGGAGCAGCATTTTTTTTTCAATTCTTTTGATATTTTAGTGCTCACTTAAGCCAGCTGGGAGTCACACATGGAGCTGAGACCTGCTGAAGCAGAGCCCAGCAGTGAGGACTGGTGTGGAGCCAGTCCAGAGGTGCCTGTGAAGAGGTTAATTCCATGGAGAAATTATCCTCATATTTAATACTGTGCCTCCAGAGTGCATGTCCTGGTCCCTGCTGCCCAGCACAGGCCAGCCTTGGGGAGATGGTGACATTCCCTGTTCTCCCTTGGAGAGAGCTGATGAGGAGACACCATGCTGTCCTGAGTGCTGTGGTGAGGAGACGCAGATGGATTTTAGAATTTTAACAGTATGATCTTCTCATCATTAAGGTAGTGGTGAGTGTCACAGAAGGGCAAAGTTTCTGAAAAATAAAGCACATATTTATCCACATGTCAAGGGCCTTCCTTACGGTTTCTGTGAGCCAGCTAGGAATGGTCCTGGGAAATGTGGGACCAGTGGTCATCAGCTGTGGGGACACTGCATCAAATGCATTTGTGCCTGCCCTTGTGAAGGAGAAACATTCCTTGAGCTGTTTTCTAGACCCTTCCAAGTACCTCGGCAGCTTAAAATTTTGTTTCAAGTTGCTGCTTCCTTCTGCTGTAAAGGTAAATATTCTCCACACAGGCAGCTCAGGGTCTAATTTCTGACCAAGAGGAGGTTAGTTCAGGATTTGGAGTCTTGGATGAAGGGTAAATTGAAAAGCTTTATTTGTTCAGACATAAATCACAAACCACCTGCAGCCTGAGTGACTGTCCCTTAAATGTCATGGGGACATGGGTCACAGTGGAAATATTGCAGATTTGAGTCACACACTTAAGCAGAAACATGAAAATCAGGAAGCAGAGGGGGCTGTCAGCTCATCAGGCTCATCACTTGGCTTGTACTGAATATGCCCTAAGACCAGAGCAGTTTCTGTTGGCTGGGCTGACACTCCACCATCAAATCAGCTCAGTGCAACTCTTGAAAGGTACCAACTAAATATAAGTGTGAAAGGCTCTGATGACAAAAATGCATTCTAAAATCCTTTTTTTTTTTTTTTTAACTATGCCTGGATAGGGATTCAGAGAGAATATTTCTGAATAGTCCAAGAAAATGAAATGTCTATTATGAAAAAGGCTGTGACAGGAAGACTTTGGTATGTTCTGATATTTTTTATAGTCAACACTGAGACAGTATGCAAAAAAAAGGCAAATTAATAAAACATTTGCTTCTTAAAACAACAAAAAAATACCCCTTCCATCTATATTACAACCCATAGTCCACCCACCAGTTAATTAAGCCTACAGCAAACATAATGACCATTCAGCATTAAGCACTCTGAATTAAGTAACAAATTTGCTCAGCCACTCACAGGCATTAAATAACCATACATACATAACTTCCACTAGTCAATAAATCAAAGCTGCACAAAACCATTACTCACTTTTCTGCACGTCTTTTCTGCACGGAGATTTCTGCTTTCTTTCCAATAATTGTGCAGATTAAAGGCTTTTCCAGAGTGTGTGTTGAAAGGGCATTGTTGAGATGAGCGAGGAGAAGGAGCAAGTGCCAAGACTCAAAGGAATGGTCTGCTCAGGTCCTGCAAGAAGGGGCTTACAGCTCCCATGCCTCTCTTCCCTGCAAATGGATAGAGGTGCTCCTGTAGGCCAGGAAACCTCTACTTGTGAGTAAATTAGTCCTTGTGCTCCATTTCAGTGTTTTTGCAGTGTTGATTGGTGCACATAATTTCTCAGTTCCTTGTTTTTCACCCTTCAAAGAGTAAATACCAGTTCCTTTCATCCTGGAGAGAATAAACACGTTGCAAATGGTGAGGCAGTCCAATACCAGAGAACTGGACAATACCATTCAATTATTTAATTTAAATTAATGGGACATACAGGATCATCGCCTGTATGTTACAGTCAACCCAAAGGCCTGTTCACAGGGACCCTCAGCTCATCAGTCATCTTCTCCACGAAGCACTTTTTGCTCATTGCATCACCCATGAGCAGGTACAAGGTGAGGCCTCCTGGACAGTGCATTGCATTGAGCTCCCCTTACAGGTGCTTGGTCTTCTGTCTCACGTCATATAATTTCAGTCTCTCCTGTTTGAGCATGGCTGGGTCATCCCTTCAGACTGGGCAATGAAGTTTCACCACGGAAAAGTAGCTACTGGCAGGCAAGTTGTGGCCTGGAGAATTGTCCTTGCCACCAGGCTTTTCATTTTTCTTAAATCAGTCATTTATTCCTAAGACTTCCCTTGAGCAGATGTCCCTGGATGTTGTCTGTCAAAATGTGAAGTGCAGGCAACAATGTGGGGTTTTTTTACAGAATTTTCTTGTAAAAAAATGTTTAAAAAAATCCAGATAGTTCTGTTGAAACTCCAAAATAAACTTCTACCGCTTCTGCTGTTTTCTATGTCTCTCTAAGATGTTAAGAAATACAAAGAGCACAGTTTTAAAGGTTATATCTAAAGAATTAAAACAACAAAGAAATATAGACAAGGTAGAGATGCAGGTAGTGACTAAGTCAGTGGGCAAGAGGAAGGATAAAAGAGCTGTAAAAAATAGATAACAAAATATCTATACGCAGTAGGCATAAAAAGTAAAATGAATTGCAGAAATATTTAGAGATAAACTCTTTATGAATATTGATCCATATTATTTATGCTATCTAAAAATGTGCTGGGAAAAAAAAAAGAGTCCTGTCTTTGTGAAACCCAATGTTCAGAAGGGGAAATGCAGGATGGAAGAAAAGTGCTTGTTGTATACACAGTTGTGTTTCCTGTATTCTGTTATGGAATCCAGTACCAAATGATTTCTAGCCCTTAGTTTGTAATCACAGTGTCTTTTGGATTAGGAAAGCAAAACATTTCATCAAGAAGAATCCAAATGCAAAATCAGGTACCTGTAGAAACAAAGACTCCAGAAAGCCAGAATTTATGATTCCAATAAGCTCTGCGTAGCAGTTCTTGCAAATTAGACAAAATGCAGCCATCCAAGCCTGCCAGTTTAGCAGGTCAATTGGAAAGTGCATCACTTGCCCAAGCCCCATCCAGCACCAGCTGGATCTGAGTCTCTGCCAAATCTCTTCAGACAGTCGTGGTATGTGAGCAAAACCTTGGCTGATCGGGTTTGCAGCACAAACCCAAAATGAGTTTGTCACTCTTTTAAATTCCCACATACACTGGCGGAAAATTGCTGGAAAATGAAATAAAGAAACGACAGAAGCAGTTTAGTTTCCTGTCAGCTACGAGGTACAGACAGCCTTACACAAATATGATACACAGGCAGGCTCTTGTCAGTGTGTCCTGGTTTCAGCTGCGATGGAGTTCATTTTTCCTCAGAGGCTGGTGGTGCAGGGCTGTGGTTTGGATTGGGAGTAATGTTGATAACACACTGATGGCTTGGGTTGCCAAGCAGTGCTTACCCTAAGCCAAGGGATTTTCAGCAACTCATGCTCTGCCATGGGGGAAGTGCAAAAAAAGCAGTGAGGGAGCATGGCCAGAGGGATATTCCATCCCATAGAATCTCATGCCCAGTATATAAACTGGGTGAGTTACCCAGGAGAGGGGCTGATGATGGTTCAGGATGGGTTTGGCATCACTCTGCAGGTGGTGAGCCATTATATAATGCATCATTTGTTCCTTTTAGGTTTTACTTCTCTCCCTTCTTCTTCTTCCTAGTATTATTTTTATTATTACTATTACTATTATATTAATATTATATTTTACTTAATTTCAATTATTAAACTGTTATCTCAACCCATGGGTTTTACTTTATTTCTGATTCTCCTCCTCATCCCACCAGCTTGGGGCTAAACCACATCATGGCATAATCAGGCACCAAAGAGAAGGTGCTCAAATAGGAATGGCCCATGGTTGATTCTGTTCCTGGGTCTCAGTAGTCTCATCACAGCAGAAGATTTCTCTGCTGATTTACCTCCCTCTTGGCTTCTCAGGTAGGTTGATCTCAAGCTGCTCATCCTACAGCTGCTTATCCCCATGTGAGAAGAGTGGGAATCTGCCAGGCTCCTGGCAAGGCATACAGATGCTTGCCATTGCCACGCTGCAGCTCCAGGCTTATTCTGCTACATCTAATATTGTTTAAATAGGGGCCAACACATTGTGGCACTGGCTTTTTCTGGACCTGAGGGCATGGTCCAAGTTCTGTTTATGCACTAAAAATTCAAAATTAAAAAGACATAAAAATAAAAAAAAAGAAATCAGCAAGGTCTTTTTTTCTGCTTGTTGTAGGGTTAGGTCTTGCTCACTTTTAGTGTGGGTGGAAGAACACACCTGTGTCCTTGGTACAGCATACACACATGTGTCCTGTGTTGTCACTAACAAGTGCGACTCGCACAAGTGGGTCCTTGAAACACACTTTGTGTATTTATATGTATAACACTGTGCACACAGTGAGTGAGTTTTTTGGAATAGCTTCTCTTGAACAGCCCTTTCTGGAGTAATTTCTGTTTTAAGTTGTTACTTGATAGTTTTTGCTCTGCTATGTTCATACCTACCTTTCTTTTAATCTCTTTCCAGAAGCCACTTTCAAGTGGAGAGGGTGCAAAAGATGCAGAAGCCAATGGATTAGCATTGCAAATACTCAGTTTTAGCACTAAGCTGGGCTCCTGCTGCTCTCTCAGGTCTCTGCCCAGGTTTTAGGCACTGCAGAGAAGCAGGGGAGCAGAAGGTGTATGATACATGTTTTCACATCAGGGCATTAATCCTGAGAAGTGCTGAGCATTTTATGGTTTATTTCCAGGGCATATATTGAGAGGCAAAGATGCAAAGTTTCTAAAAGTGATGGGGGGCCCAGTTTGCGGCACAAAGTGGGACAGGGTGTGGGGTCACACCTCTCATACAGCCACGAGTGACTTATGTAAGGAAACCTGGGTGATTGCAAACAGGTGTCACATCACTTTTTCTATTAAAGTGATCAAATGGGTTGAAATCCCCAAAGATGAAGTTATTGAGGTTTGTGCTTGAGGCTACACTACATAGCCCAGTTGTCTGCAATCTCAGGGGAGGGGGAGCTTTGCATAGGAAATGAACTCTGGCCACCTGAATTTTCTTTAATAATTGCCTCAAAGTCTATTATGTGTGCACCACATCAAATAATTACATGTCTCTTTTTCTCTCTCTCTCTTTTTTTTTTTTTTTTTTTTTTTTTTTTTTTTTTTTTTTTTTTTAACTTGTTACCTAGGACTATTTGCATGGAAAATCAAGCTTAGTTGTTTAGTCCCTGAACTGTTTCTTCCTCTACCTTTACTGCATTTAGGGATTTTTCAGTGGTCAGAATAAAATCCCGTGAAGCTGTAGTAGTCTTAGAAGTGTAGTGATATGTGAATTGGATGAACAAAAGCATGAAGTCAGGCTGTTTTCTGCAGTGTGGATTACTGGAATAAACCAATTTTTGGTGTTCACAGGTTTTGAAAAATGTTCCTTTCAGCTGTTTTCAGGATCATCTTTCATTTTGCATAGGGCAAATGAACATAGGAATAAACATTGTTTATTGGAAACAAAGAATTTTATTTCCCAGTGATGAATTATCAGTCAGTGAGTTATTCCTGGGAACCCAGTGGGTTTTTTTGTAATCTCTTGGGACCCTCTTTTACTTCTTTGTGCTGCTCTCCCCACTTCTCAACGAGTAGGCTTCCACCTCCCTGCATGTGAAGGAAGGTCCAGGTTATGTGGTTAATTTTCCTTATTATTTTTGAAAATCGATCGAAACTAGAAGTAGCTTTAAAGGCAGGAGATGCCCTTCCCCCTGCAATATGCCAGTGCCCTTCTCTGACCACCCTGGGTTGTTTGAGAGCCCAGTTTAAAAGCAAATACCTACCCTTGAAAGCAATCCCAGGCAACAGCTCACATTAAGCGGTGGGTGGTAAATGAGGCTCTGATTCACAGCACTGCTGGGTGCTGCTGCTCTGATACCAAAGGGTGGGAAATAACAGACAAGCACAGGATTTTCCCTTGCAATCAAACCCTTTCTGACTGGCTCTAATGGATCTGTGCAGGTGCACTGGAGCACGTGGATGCCTGGAGAGAGTTTTGGATTTCTGTTCCTGTTTCAGGCTGGGGTTCTTGCAGTGTGTGGGTGTAAAATCCACCACCCTGTTAAGCAAGTCAGAGTGATTGCTTTGCATGGCAAGTAGCAGCACTCACCTTTTTGCACCAGGTAACATCCCAGCTATCCATGAATGCCCAATCCCAGTTCCTTTGTAATTAAGCTGTTCCCTTTCAGCCATAAATACGGTCTAATTAGGGTATTTTGTAGCACTGCAGCCATCAGACTGCAGTCCTTCTGCAGGTGTGCTGCAGGAAGCCATGGAAATGCAGCTGCCACCAGAGTGTCTGGGAGAGCAGGGCCCAAATTACTCGGGCTGCATAGCAATCAGCCCAAATTGCTGTTGGTTTGATGGGAAGGACAAATAGGTTGACAATAACACCCGGCTGTATTGACAGACAGCCGATCCCCACAGCTGTAAAAGCTGAATAGGAAAAGGTACCACAGGACTCCAGTGCAGAGCCCAGCAGTTAGATTGCCAGTTTCTGTTTTATTTCGCCACCAAATGCTATTACACTTGACATTTATGCCTGTTCACCACTATAATTTTAAATTGTATTATCGAAATAAAGAATGGTATGTGAAAGCCACAAATGATAGCTCATTTAGTTCTTTCCTTGTGGCTTTGGCTCATCATGGTTTTTTTGACTTACAAAAGACTTGGCAATTACACAACTGGGCACAGTGAGGGAAAAAAAAAACCAGACAACAAACCAACAAAATACAATACACTTCTGGATCAGATTTTTAAATTGGTTGAATTTTCTTTGCAGTGGAATTGTGTGGTCTGGTAGGGCAGCTTCCCAGATATTTCTGTGATCATAAAAATTTGTGCATCTGAGCAGATTTCTTGGAACATGCAGTGGGGGGAACTCTGTGGCATGATGGCTTTCTAGGGTGTGCAAAAATTTACATAAGGTTAAGCTCTCAGAGATCAGACTATTTCAAAAGGTAACGTGAAGGAATACACAAGAGTTTGGAAAGAGAGGAGGTTGAGCTGAGGTTGAGCTGAGGTACAGAAAAACTTGCAGCAAGCAAGTCACCTAAAGGACAACAAAAAACCCCACTATAAATATGTTAGGAACATGTGAAAGGCAAAACAAAACAAAACAAAACAAAAACCCAACAACAACAACAAAACAATTACATAATGTGCAAAGAAAAAAACAAGATGGCTGAGAAAAGGCTAGAATTTTTATTCTTTATTTCAGTCTTCTAAAGGAAATCTGTGACCCTTTAATTAAAGTGATTAAATTTAACGAGGAGACACATGACCCGGAGAAAAGAGGGGAGGAGAAAACACTATAAAATATGTAAATATGTCAAACATATTTAGTTTAGGAGTGTCTGGATAAAATTACCTGTGAGAATGAACCATACTTGGGGAATGAACCACAAGGAAGGAAGAAGAAACCTGAGGGAATGGTCCAGCAGTCAAGCTGACTCCAATAGCCCAAAGGAGAATGGATCTATTAATTAATAACCCTGTGGAGCATAATAAGGAGATAAAAATAGACCCTGTGGCTTTGTCAGGTATAAATTGTGTCATCCCTGTAAAAGGATAGGATCTGCCAAGTGGATAAAAAGTGGTTAAGTGTGACAGATCTTGAATTTTAGCAAGGCTTTCAACACCATTCCAAATCATTTTCCCAGAAGGTGTAGAGGTACAATGGTCTCAAAATGGGTGTAGAGATGCTTGAAAAGCAGTAGAGTAACCTATTCATGGTTATCTGTAATGTTAGGAGAGCATTTCACTGGAATGTGCCCAGGCATCAAACCTCTGGCCTTGTTGTCCATATTTTCACTGGTTTGGATGATGGAGGAAAATCTGCCCTGCTGACATTTCCTATTGATGCCAGCCTGGGATGGGTTACAGACACTGCAGAGAGCAGGATTAGAGTAGAGTGTGGCATGGAGCTACTTGTCAAATAACCTAAAATCATTAAAATAAAGGTACATAAAAAAAATACCAAATACAGGGCTGAAGGGAATCAAATGCAGAGATACAAGATGGGGAATAGTTCACTGGGCAGCACAGAAAGAGCTGGTGTTAGATCATAAATTAGGTAGATGTTGTTAATGCTGTTGTAAAGTTGTAAAGAATTTCTTGAGGGAAGTTTTAATAAGAGTAGAATTAATAGAACATGGAAATAGTTATTCTGCTATAAATATTTTTTCTGTGATTTGAGTCCCCGTTTGAGAATTATAAGTGCAAATCAAAAAGAACCCAGAGGAAAGCAAGAGTGACAAGATTTAAAAACTAAAAAAAACTAAACTAAGCTTGTTTGAAGGCTGAATTTGTTTGATTTAAATGAGAAGATTTCAAGGCATCTCCAGTGCATAAGAGCCTCTTAGAAAATAGAGAGTAGTGAGTCAGGAGCAGAACAGGAGTGAATGGGCTTTATTTTGAGTAAGGAATAGATAACTTTATTAGCAGGGAAAAAATATGATTCTAAGAATAATTAAACTTTTTGACAAGCTTGAAAAAACCCTGCAGTTGTTGATGCCTGATGCTCAATGATTGCTGGATGAAAGATAAATTTAAAAAATCGAAACAATGCAAATATACATGTAATTTTGTACACTACTATTGTGTAATAAAAATATTGTGCCTGACATGAAACTTGAACAGAAATAATTTAACAAGGGCAGTTTGCACCACAGATATCAGTTATTTCTGTTCTGTGCAGTTTTCCTGTGTGCCTCTGGGGGTGTGTGTGGAACTGTGTGGTGCCAGAGATGGTGAATGAAAACCTGGTCCTGGTGATATCAGTGATCACTGCTGGTGCCTCCTTCGAAGGGAAACCAAAAGGAGTAGAGAAATGAAATGTCTAACCAGTTGGAAACCTGCAAATAACAGGAAGTCACAGCAGCTGTGCCTGAAGTCTCCAAATTCAATACCCAATACAAACAGCAGTGTTTGCAAAGCCTGGGGGTGCAGGGATGCACCAGGCTGGGCCATGCAGGTCTGTTTTCCCAGGCACAGCAGGACATGTGAAGGGTGTTGGAAAGTGATCAGCACTCACAGCCTTTACCTGCTGAAATGTGCAGGCAATGTTTCAGTGAAGCTAAAGCTCTAACCTTCAACCCCACGCAGGGACAGAAGCATTTTTATTTCCTCCCTGTGTACAGAGAAGGCGTGAGGCTAGATTTAAAGAACATTGTAGTATCTCTATGCTCTTAGTAGGTGATATGCTGTTAATAGTTATCAGGAATATCTGCAGTTTGCATCCTACAGATGTCTTACAAAAAGTGTTTTTCTGGGAAAGGTGCTGGTCCCTGGTGAGTTCAGCAAACACTGAAACACATGCATTGTCTTGGGGAAAAAAAAAAAGGAAAGCTGTTCTGAACCAAAGGTGGTTTGAATCGAAAATATTTCATTTGATCAGTAAATGAAAAACGCTCCAATCAGTTCTGTCATTCTTTTAGTCCTAACTTCAGGCTGCAATATTGGCCAGACTTTGAGAAACTGGTGGGGTTTATGACATTTTTAAAGAAAGAAAACTGATTCCATTTGTAGACTGTCCCTTTCTTAACAAACCTGTTTATGAGCAAACACATGCATAACACAGCATAGATCTTGCTATGGTGGAAATTAAGTTTGAAATTGAAATGCATTCCATTTCAGAAACAGTATGATATCCTGAAGTTTAAATATGAGCTTGGAAATGTGGAAATAAATTAGCCCTTTTCATTCTCTTACTAGTAAACCTTAAAAAATAAAATTTTACCCTTGAAGGACAAATGATTCAGAGCACTGGAAGCAGAAATCCTCTATGGATTTGGGTCATACCCTCAATCATTTCTTCTTAACTTAAGCACAGGTATGAGAAACACCCTTGGTTCTTTATACATTAAAACCTGGATCTAAGCTCCATACTTTTGTCACAACTTGATATTGAGATATAAATCACTAAACAGAAATCTGTGTAAAGCCTCATTATAAGAAGGGACTTGTGTTAGTAGCATTGATGGAGTTGCTGATTTACTGCATCCTCATCTTTGAAGTTCTCAGTCTACTGAGTGTATTCCACATGCATCAAGAGGAGTTGGTGTTTATGGAATCAAATACACTGAAATGCTCACAGTTGTGCCTTTCCCAAATGTAGTTTGATCTTGATAAATCATGGAATTGTAACATACATTTGTCATCATAAGCCCAGCAAAGGGTCTCATGTCTGAAGATGGGCTTCTGTCCCTTTGAAATCCACAGTATTTAAGCTCATGCCTAATTCTCTTAATTTGTGCTTTAATTTACCTGCATGTGAGCAATGGTTCAATAGTTGTGTTTTAGTATATAAAAAAAGGTGCTTGTTTTTGTTTGTTGTATTGTCATTATTGTTGTTATTATTGTTGTTGTTGTTGTTATTCTTTGGAGCCTGACAGATATTTAAACACAAACATGGTCTGAAATATCCAAAGCAGACTCTGAAGTACAGAGCTTACAATCTCCTTTGGTAGGACAAGCAATAAGAGTGTTATTTCATAGCTTTGTCACAGAAGGAACTTGATTCCTCTTTTATTATATTTTCTTCATTCAAGGGCATGTTCAGATGAAAGAGGGATTTTATAAGGTTTTTCAGTGCTATTGATCAAAATAAATGCAGGCATGGGCATTTTTTTTTTCCCTAGCTGCAACTAGTCAGCAAAACAAACACACAGCAAATTGGAAGCACTTTGGCCATAGTGGTGTTAGTGATAAATAGATTTATTTCTACTCATGTCTGACTGTTGTACCTCATACTTTCCATTGGAACAAAGTTGAGAAAGCTTGAGAAAAGGAAAATAAGGAAGAGTATTTTCTTGGCTCAGACTTGTAAGTCCTTATTTCCAACATGAAATTTTAATTGTGGTCTGAACAAGATGAATACTTTGTGCCTCCTCTAAAATAGGAAGGAATTTCTATATTTCTGTTTGTAATCTCTTTTATCACTTGAGGTTTATCCCTTTTACTGTGGAGAACATTCTTAGACCACTCTTGTATGACACTTAATGGTCAGGGTACAGAAATGGTTGCAGCACCATTGAAAACACACGGATCTCACTTTCGATGTTTACATTCAGAGCATAAACACAATAAAAATAAAAATAAAAATTAAAAAGTAACCAAAGCACAGATTATGACAGATACTTAATTTGGAGAGCCATACTTCATGCCTCATAGTTTGATGGTCAGGAAATATTTTTTATAAAAGTCGTAGTGTAGTCTTATTCAATCAAGAATAAAGAATTCCTTCTGAAAGAAGGAAACCACAAGGAAAACCACAACAAACCACAGCAGGTTCCACTTCAGTGAAGGAGACTTCTGAAAAGCTGAAACTCATACAGAAGGCACTTATAGGGTAAAATGTGAACAAGACACTGTGTCATAGGCTCATATTCATGCACTGCATCAGTTCAGTTAACCTCTCTCTGATGAAATAATTACACTGAGAGTGTGATGATGTGCTGTTTTAAGTCTGCCATTGCTGATGGCTTATTAGTTTGTCTACTTTGACTTAAAAAGGTGCAAAGGATGTGCAACCAGTATGAGCAAAGCTCTGGTCCCTCTGGAAGAAAGTCTGACATACCAGATTTTCTCCAACAGCCTCACTGAAATATCTAAAGGGGAAGAACAAATGTGTCTTGGAAGTAAAAAGTGAACCCCAAGTTTTGCCCTGTGCAGACTCCTCATTTGAGCTGTGGAATGTTTTTTTCTGTGTATGCCAGAGGAGCCTGGGCTGTCCCTGGACAGCTGCTCAGGGGAGGATCTGACCCCTCTTGCTCCACACCTGGTCTTGTGACAGATTTGCCAAATTTCGGACTTTTAAGCATTTGTATCTGCCTCACCCAGGCAGCTCCACTGCCTATTGACTTAAGCTGGCTTTTTTACCCAAGTGGATTTACTCCATTTGGATTAGCTGGCCCTTTCTGTTATTTGCCAAAAGAACTATAAACCATTTTAAAAAGTAACTTTCATGAGAGCACTTTGTATCTTTCAGCATTATTACATCCAAGCCAAGAACTGTGGTGAGACAAATTCACCCTTGTGCCTTCTGATAAAGGTGTTTGTGACCACATTTATATTGGTGATCAACACATTTTCCACTTTTTGACTTCCAAAGCCTTGAAGATGCTTGATCATCTTTAAAAACAACATCAAAGATGGCAATTTACAACAGAAGGTCGAACTCTTCCTTGTTTGGGGACTTCAATTATTTTCCAGCTCTACTATAGTGCCCATTGTTTTCAATATCTTTGGATGGGTTAAGTGATGGTCAGCATCCTCCTTGTGGGGAGGAGATTGAGGTAAACCTGACATCACTTCTGACAGCTGCCTGCTTAAGAAGGGCAATGGCTCATAAATCCAGATTGGGACAGTGGGAAGACTTTTCCTTTCCTTTCCTTTCCTTTCCTTTCCTTTCCTTTCCTTTCCTTTCCTTTCCTTTCCTTTCCTTTCCTTTCCTTTCCTTTCCTTTCCTTTCCTTTCCTTTCCTTTCCTTTCCTTTCCTTTCCTTTCCTTTCCTTTCCTTTCCTTTCCTTTCCTTTCCTTTCCTTTCCTTTCCTTTCCTTTCCCCTTCCCCTTCCCCTTCCCCTTCCCCTTCCCCTTCCCCTTCCCCTTCCCCTTCCCCTTCCCCTTCCCCTTCCCCTTCCCCTTCCCCTTCCCCTTCCCCTTCCCCTTCCCCTTCCCTCCTTTCCTCCCTCCCTAGTGGGAACTGCACTGAGACAGTCTGACTTGAGTGAAGGGGATGTTTAAGAAACAAAACCTTCAGCCCCAGTTCAGTGCAGATGCTCTGAGTGAACTCATCAAAGAAGCTGGCAGCTAGATAAAGGCATCTCACACTACACAACACCTCAGTTTTTCTTCTCTGGTTTATAGATGTCAGATCTTGTTTCTTTGATGTTTTTTTTTTTCTTCTAGTTCTCTCCATCTCTGGTAGTAACAGCTGAGAAGGATGAAATCTGCAATTTTTTCATGGTCAAGCAAGACAGTGGTATTTAATTAGAATTAGAAAAGACAATAACACAACTGTGCTTTGGCTTGTATTCTCACAGAGCATTAAAGTGTCAGTAGATGGCATGTCCTTTGGTTAAATGCAAATGTTTCCAGAACAGGAAAATCTTGGCTGCCAGAACTATTAGTCCATGGGCGTGGTATCTTAATAAAGCACTCAAGGTCATTGTTTACCCACTGATGTTCCCTAAATAAAGCCTCTAAATTACCTTAAGGTAAAAGCCGATATAATTTTTAATTTTTTTTTAACAAAGACCCCACCAGGCTTGGTTCTGTACAAACACAGAGCAGGCAGATGGTCCCTGCCCTGGAGAGCTGGACTCCAAGACCTTGCATTTCTCCTGGTGACTTTCTGTGTTTTCTCTGATTAGGACATAAGCACTGCCAGGCCAGGAGACCTTGTTAGATCCTCCTTCCCCCAGATTCCTCCATATGTATGGAACGCTCAGCAGAGGTTTGGTCTTTTAAATTTTTCTGTCCTGTTCTTTCACAGCCCAGTAGTACATTACAAACTCAGACTGAATGGGGCCGAGTCAATGCAATCCTTCCTTGTTACTGCATCCCATAAAAGCTCTGTCCATTTTCTGGTGTGTCAATCTTCATCCTTGAACAAACTGGCCTTTTGGATGGAGGCAGAAACATTCAGTACATAACTCACTACACAAAATTACTTTTTGATGTTGAGTAAATTGTAAGATCTGCAACTGTCCTGCTTCGCATTAACAAAGCACAGCTATAACATTTGCAGACTTGCTATCTTTTGTTAATGAATTAGGCCTTATTTTGTCTCTAAATAGACTAATATTTTGTGTAGGCTGGAAACACATAAGAAGTGACTTACACTTTGTTGTGGAGAAGAAATTCCCTGTCTTTCCCTCCCTTTCCTGCCCTTTTTACTTGAGTTGACCATAAAGGTTTGTACCTTATCCAAAATAAACACAGCATTTTTGTTCCACTGTTCTGGTCTTCTTTACTTTCTCTCTGCTATCATCTCTCTGGAGTTGAGAAAAAGTTGGTTTGTGCTTTTTTCTCTTTTCTTGGAAAAGAGGAAAAGAGAGGAAGAAGGGGAGACAGAATAAAGAGGAAGATTAGGAAGAAGGTAGAAAAAAGAGAAACTTTCTGATTCACTATGACTTTTTCTAAAATCTTGATTTTTGTCTGAAATATTAACACAGAAGTCATCTTTTTTTAAAAAAAAATCCCCACTACTTATATTGGAAATATTTTATTGGATTTTTTTAAAGCTCTCTTGTAGATTTTTTTTCTGTGATTTTTCTTTCTATTTTTTATCTTCTGAGGTGTTTCAATTTTAGTATATTTTGTATCTTTCCAGCAGACACCACTCTGAATCCTTCTCATTCTTGGGCTGTAGAGTACCAAAAGGCAGAAGATGCTTCCCATACTCCTCTATCTGTGTTGGAATTAAATGCAGATTTCCATGTCATTGGGGCAGAGTCTGAATCATTTACCTTCTGTTTCTACTATGCATGGTAGGATTTATTAAGGCCAGGATTGTGCCTTGTCAGGCTTTTTTTTTTAAATCTGTTTGTTATTCATAATTTCCATATCTTCTCTATCTTACCCTGTTTTCTGCCTGTTTCTCCAAAACTGCCCAGTTTTTTTGAGTGCTTATTCTTCCTTGGTGGCTGCCATGCTGTTTGGCTTTCCTGATATCCACTGGCTCCTTTGGCTCATCTATCCTCCAAAGGTGAAGTTCCTTCCCTGCTTCACCTTCCCATCTTCCAGCCTCCCCAAGTCAGGAGGGAGGTTTCCCCAGTGGTTTCCCCAGGGAGCAGGGTGATGCCTGCTCCTGGTGTGGAAGTCATCAGCTCTGGTGCACACTGCTAATTAAAGGCTTGGTAAAGGAGTGCATTGCTGAGTGTAAGGGATGTCAGATTAAAGGTTGTGCAATGAACTCAATTAAACTGACACTGGAGAGCTGGGGAGGCAGGAGTTCAACTCCTTATCCCAACTGACAGTTCTTCTACCTCCCTAGCTATTATTAAAGAGAGAGGGGAAAAAAATTAAAAAAAAAAAAAAAAAAAGGAAAAAAAAAGAAAAAAAAAAAAAAGAAAAAGAAAGAAAGAAAGAAAAAAAAAAAAAAAGCTAAACTCCAGAGACATCCCTAACTGCCAGTGCAAATATTCTCATGAAAGTACAATAAAATCCTCAGCACGTAGCTAGGACTAAGCAGTGCACTTGACAGTCCTTAATCCTGTTGACTTAAAGCATTCTCTGAACATTCATTTTACATTTCTGTAAGAAAGTCTGAGAAGTGGGACAGGAGATTTTCTGTCAGAAATGGTACATCAGCATCAAATCCATTTTGCAGCTTGCAGATGTAGATTTTACTGAAAGTAAACAGAGGGATTTGGGCAGATAAGAGGAAACACCTTAGATCCAATTACATATACAAGAAGTAACCTCAAAGTCAAGAGATTTTGTAAGTCACAAACAGCAGGTCAACTTTTGGCCTCTCCATGCTGTAGCTGACCATATGATTCATCATGAATATAATCACATTTATAGATATTAGGGGCAGAAAGGATTGTACTATCTGAATTCCTGCATGCAAAGGTCATTAAATTTTTACCTGACATCCTTGTATTCACCCCAATGACTTCCAATACAGATTTTAAAACATAAGAGGGAAAGCAAAAGTAAGGGATTAAAATACAGATGCAGCATAGCTCCTTTGCAGCAGCCGAAGTGGTAAATTTTTGAAGAATAAACGCTAAGTGGATAATTCTGGTTTGTAGTTGTAAATATAATCATGTATCTTTCCAATGTGGTGTCATGGATGGACAAAAAAGGTACTGTCCTTTTAAACACAAATAATTTTTTTTCTATTTTCTTACAGAATTTTAACAGGAATTGGGAAATAGAGTAGTTCTCTGGTCATTACAGTCCTCCTGGATGCCTGCTCTGAAGGCCACTCTGTGCCATATGTGTCAGCTCATTTGGTAATAATATTCAGTACTAGAGGGAGGATTAAATTCACAGGTTAAGACACCTAAACATCAGTGTCTAAATTCCCATTACATCCTGTGCATATCTAGCCAGTACAGCCAATCGTTCCTAGAGAAAAAAAGATGATTTTAAGGTTAATATAGGTCCTTAATTTTAGGTGTTTTAATTTGAAAGCTGAGTTCCACCCTTGCTGTCTCATGACCCTCTGATGACAGTCCCTAAGAACCAGGCACAGATTTCCTGGAGGTGCTGTGGGATTTTTAGCCTTGTTCCCACATGTGGGTCTGGGAATTTGCCCTGTCTGTATCAGGTGCCACATTTAGGGAGCTGCAGGGAAACTGACTCTGGGAACAGCAAATAAAAACAACACATCAGGGATGAGAAGGTGGAGAGCTCCAGGTTTTCCCCTTTTGAAGCTCTGCCTTCCTCAGCCATAGAGTTGTTTCTACCTCTGATATTCCAGACCTTTAATTCCCTCTGCCCTCACCAGTGAGCCTGGCCACATCCTTCAGCCTGTTCCCCTTTATGAGTAAACGGTGATTAACTTTGTTCCCCACCCTAGAAGAGGTGCAGCAGGACCAGTGACATTGCCAGGAGACCAAGGACAGCATCGTTTTAATAACACAACAACTCCCTCTTCACAGAGCAGAAGGAAGAAAATGAAGAATCAAACTGTCCTTGCAGCAAACTCAAAGTTATTTCATAGCTTCCCAGATCGTGCCAGGAATTTTTGTGCCAGCTGTGAGATACTCAGTCTTCCAGTATCTTCCCATGCAGACCTAACTAAACACTGCAGACAGAGTTTGTCAGATCAGAGAACATTTCCCTGGGGCTGGGGGAAAGGAGCTCTTACTTCAGTTGTTTTCTCTAAAGTGTTACCACTTCAGCTGAGACTAAAAGGCAAAATAATCCCTGACTGAGCATTTTATTTGTATTTACTATATATGATTGAATTGGGTTTGTTTAGGCTGGTAGATCTTTGACTTTATTCTTTTCTCATGCAAATTGGATTTTCTTTATATAAAAGTGCCAACATTACTAGCAGTACTATTTTAAAACTGTCTTACGTATCTGAAGGGTTCATTAAAATCAGTATTTTTAACAATCACTCTTTCTAATATAAAAGCCAACACATCTCACATACCATCTGGGAATAGGCAAGGAATTTTTTCAAATTTTTAGGCATTTAATTAAACTGAACAGGTATAATGGTTTTCCAAAATATTTTTCTGACAGTTATACTTTACTAAGCATAAAAAATTCATGAGAAAGTCAGAGTTATTTGTCAAACTTTCATCTGCTTTCAAGTGATGCCTTTCTTCTTGACGGGCTCTTGATGGGATTGTTTGCTAGGATATAGAAAATGCTGCTCTCAAAGAGATTTGCTCCTGGAGCACCTTCCTCTAGTTCCTTTTTCAAAGTGATAGCTCTAGCAAACCTAAAAGTGGGTTATTTTCTTTGCACTGCTGGAAGTGGAGTATGTTTTGGTGGCATTTCTTTACACAGATACTGATTGATGAGTTTCTAATACTTTCCATCTTCCTAATGCAGTAGAATAATGCACTGAAGTTGTTATCCTGGCCCCTAACACCTACAGTGTGAGTTTGCAACCTGCTTCCACCTAGATAGTAACTCCTGATCCTGGAAATCCTGCAGAAGAAATTAAACACTGCTCAGGAGAAAAAAGCAATGTACAGGCAGCAGCCCTTGACAGTAGGTCTGTAAACATAAATCAACCCAAATAGCTGGAAAAATTGAATTTTATTCATTTTTTATTCATAAGTTTATTTTTTCTCCATGTTTTTGTTAGAAAAAGATGTGTCTTTCCATTCTTTGTGTATTTTGTCTCCACACCTTGATTAAGCACACAAATGAAAGCACAGCATTACTTGTTCTGTGGTGAGACAACAACAAGTGGCTTTTAAAATAACCTCTAATTCTGAGGCCCAAGTGACAAGTTCAAATAAAGCCATGGGATACCAAGCAGAAGATCCTTATTTTTCAGAATCATAGGCTCTGCTGTTTCTTTCAGAAGTCCTTAATGTCTGCCTATGCAATTGTAAAGGCTGTGCTTCAGGACACTGGAGTTTATGTGACCATGCATCATTGCAAATGATGTAGTGACATTCCTTTGGCACAGCTCCAGACAAAGCAGAGAGATAAAGAGCAACAATGTCATTGCAGCCAGATAAAATGGGTTTTATCTACAGAGGTTTCAAGAAAAAAACAGACCAGAGCACTACCTAGAGAATACAGTTAAAATAGCAAAACTCAGAAAAACTCACCATTCTGTGGGTCTGTACTATTCCTGACAGTCATTCAATTGGGCTTTTGATGACCCTGCCCTTTTTAGCATTCATGAACAGTGAGCTTTTACCCATACATTTTCCTTGAACGCTGAGGTTACTGTATTACTTAACTCTTTCTTGATGTAAAGGAGTATTTGTAGAAATCCAGATCTTTAAAAAGTCCAGTCATCTTACTCAGTTGATGGGCAAATATAGCAAGAAGATTTTTAAAAAAAATTATTTTCTATGAGAATTAAGAAAGAGCAGCAGTTTCCAAACTTAGTGATCACTGGCAAACCAGACTTCTCTGATAGAGACCAATCAACAACCTTAAATCTGTCAGATTCAGCAATTTTATGGTGAAGCAGTTAACAGTACCTGTCAGAATGTTTGCATGGTTCAGATGATAGTTGAAGAGTCACTTACACAGATCTTCAAACAATAAATCATAACTCTGCTCACTGGCCTGCCCTGGCCTTGGCTTGTGCTTCAGAGATAAACAAGACTGAAAATTTGAGGGCAGAAATTTTGGTTTTACCCCACCAAGCGGAGAACATTTGACTACAGCTCCAAGAGGGATGAAAAGGGTGTTTGTTTTTTTTTTTAATTAAATGGTAGAGAGATGAGTTTGATACTAACGCACTAGGAAGGTTGTAAGATATTTAAACAGTGCAATTGAATAGCAAAGGCCATCTTCCAAAACACAAGCCCTTCTCAGGAGACAGCTGGAGCTCTGCCCTCCTTGCAGTTTGTTGGATGGTGCCATTACCTGCACTGGGGCAGCTGAAACAAACCCTAAGCATGAAATCTGAACTGTAGGCATCTCCATGTGATCCAGCCCCCTAGGTTCCCGTGGTAGTGGAGGTTGTTGATTAATTTAGTGGAGTCAGAAGAATTCAGATCACCCTAACACAGAAATCTTTGCCTCATCAATTGAACTGTGCCTGGAACTTCATTAGCTGCATTGACTGGAGCTGCACAGTCTGTAGTGGGACCTTGGAGATGTGGTTTGTGTGGTCACACTCAGGTATCCCTCTGCAAGGCCAACCCCACCCCAAAAGCTGCATAATCCTCTCTACCCTTTTTGGTTTTAGCATTGCATGAGACTCTGCAGATGCAGATCATTAAAGCCTTGTGGAGGTTGTCATAGTGGAAGTGGCAATAAATAGGTTATTTGGTCTGAGGAATGCTTGTGAGGGATGTGGGTACTGTATGATAATTATATGTACAGTATAATTATACTGTATGATAATTTCATGTGAATTTCATCAGAAGTGAAACAGTTAATGAAGTGATTGTCCCAGTTCAGGGTTTAAATTTCACAGCTGAGAATCTGTTGAGGAGACCAGAAGAGATACTGCTCTTCCTTTGACTCTGTTGTCTCACAGACATCTTCACACTGAGGGTGAATTCAGTGGTTTTACTTAGATGACATACTTTAGGTTTTTTCACAGCCCTTGCAGCTAGGAACAGCACCTCCAAACGAGAGCTGCAATGCTATTTCATGCTAATGAGATCAATGTGACAGCAACCTGAAAACGTCACTAATCACAGCTCTGCCTAGGGACATGAAATAGGAAAGCATTATTTCTGCCCTGTTTGGTGGAGTATTAAATACTGATTAGGCTTCAGTGAAAGTAACAGGTACAACAGGGAAAATGAGCCATCCCTGTTTCAAGCAGTGCCTGCTTTTGTCTCAGTGGGTAGTTTAACCTGTTTAGGATATATTTTTCTCGCTATAAAGACGTCTGCAGATGATTGAGAATTACTGACTCCGCAGCACGACTCCACACTTTTGGATCTCTTAGCCTCCATTAGTTACAGTTCTGCTTCTCCTCAGAAATCCTCTTTCTTTGCCCTTTTTTCCCCATTGTTGCAAGCAAGTGGGCACTGGCATCCTGCTGCTCCGTGCATGCATCAGTGTGGCTGCCTCTCAGACTTTATATTGTGAGGCTTGGAAGGCTTTTGGAGAGAGTGGAGACTCCTGCTCATCCTTAAATTGCCCTGGTAAGTGGTGACTGGCTTTCTGGTGTGTTCTCTGCCTCTCTTGCAAGCTCAGTTCAGCCTGAAGAGTGAGTGAATGAGGAACTCAAAGGTGATGCAAGATGCTTTTCAAGCCATTTTTTAATGTGTAATGAAAAAGTGTAAAACCAGGAAAGAAAGAACCCTTCTGTCTTTCTCAGTTCCTTGATAAAGGCCCTGATTTTAATTTAAGTTTAACCTCATTGAACCACGGTCCTTTTTCTCATTTTTACTGACACTTCCAGGCAATCCATTAAGACTACATCTAGTGATAATTAAGGAAAGTTCAGTAGGAACAGATTGTGCTCAGGGCTTCTCAACAGTTACCAATAATGATGTTAGAGTGCAACAACTGCTCCAAATGCAGAGTCTGTATTTACATATGGTAAGAGGGATGGATGCAGGGAAGATGAAGGTTTATGGTGCAGGTAGTATGTGTTCTGCAGCTATCCTTGGGAAGTCACTTTTTTCCATGTCCCTTTGGTCTTCTCTAGTCTTCTGTCTGATCTTTTCACTTTATTTTAATGGTAGGACTTAATGGCAAGTAGTGCCTCCTGGTAGATATTTACATGACAACTAGTCCACAGGCTCTAATTTCAGAAAGGGCTGTGGGCAAAATTATAACGATCATTAATTATCCCTTCTGTAAGTAATTGCATTTTTTTGGATGAGTAGCTTGTTTGCAGAACCATCAGTCTGCCAAATAATAGCATATTTGCATATTAAAAAAATGTAAAGAACAAGAAAAGTGCCTGCCCTGGAGCATCTGAAGGATACAGTAGTTAATGCAGGACCCCACCAGTCCCTTAGTCCTTTCTTTACTTTTCTCAGGCACTGTTGAGTCAAGGGAAACTATTTCAAAAGTCAGTTCAGTATAAAACCAGCAACTTTCCTGATGGCAGATTTGTGGTGGACTGACCCCCCTCACCCCATACTCACTGCAGCTCTGCAATGAAGTGGACAATGAGTCTTGTGAGATGTGAGGATTCAGGGACACTGAGGCGATGTTGAGCACTTCTTTTAGTATTTCCCACTCATGGAACTTGAAATTTGATCTCTGCAATGCTTAAATGAATTTAAGCATCACCATGAGTACCAAAGACTTTTGATTTGCATGTGGCCATTATGAAAAAGAGTTTGATTTCATACTTTCTAGGTTCTTTGTTGTTCAGCTGTTTGGTCCGCTTTGAGGGCTGTGGTTATTCTTTTCAGACTGTGGGTATTGAGGTCAGTGAGGGACCAAGCTGTTTCTGGTTGTCCTTGAAATGCAGGCAGGAGGAGGGTTTGTGATGTGACACTCACAGACTCCTTCCTCTGGCATCTATTGTTTCCATTCAAAGGGGAAATAAAACTGAACGCTCAGTTTAAATACAATATTTAAACCTGTGAGATTATTTTCTTTCAATGTGAGGTAGGCAGGTAAATTTCTAAAGCCTCTGAGGCAGTTTTGAATGCAGGGAAAAGATTGTGAGTGGTTCTATGTCTCACTACCCCATGGTACTTATGTAAATGGCCATTTGAATTGGTAGGTGCTTGGGAATTCTAGAAATGCACTTTTGAGATACAGAAGCTATTTTTATGCATTATTAGATAATTTCTGAATCCATCCTGAAATGACACATCCCTCGTTTTAAGCAGGAGGTGGCTGTTGGATCCTGTTAGATGGGGTGTGCTGGGGAGAAGCCAAAGTGGGTTTGCTCAGCAAGGGAAAGTCATCCAGGAGCTGGGGAGTCAGTGGGGTGGGCAGGGCAGAGCAAGGCAAGCAGAGCTGGCCCAGGGATGGCAGCCAGGCTCTGCCAGCAGGGTAGGTCTCCAGACATAGCTCTAGGATAAACAGGTCCACAGTCATGCCAGAATTCAAATCAGCAGCTTGGGACCAACAAGACCCATGGCTGGGCTCAGGCAGGGACCTGGGGCACAGTACCTGTGCTGGGCTGGAGCCAGGCACTTCCCAAGGGAAGGAGTCAGCCCCTCATGGAGCCTCTCCCAGATGGTATCACACAGCCCCTTTCCCAGTAGCCTGGTCCCAGATTGCAGCCTGGGCCCAGCCAAACCTTCAGACAGCCAAACCTGTAGAGTGGGGACGAGGTTTTGCACCCAGGTCTGGGAGCACTGGCATCTGGGGAGGGAAACCTGCCTTTCCTTGCTGCATTCCCTCTGCATGCCTCCAATTATCTACAGGATTGCCTGTGCTTGGCATCCTCACAGCACAATGCTGGATTTTACAGACTCTCCTGGGGCACCTGCAGTGAGTGCCCCTTGCAGTGTCCTTTCTCAGCTATGGCTTTTGGGTGTAGCTTAAAACTGGTGTCTTGGCTACTGACATCATCTCCAGCCTGTCAAATCAATGTGGAGATGATCCCTACTCTTTCCTCAGTGCTTCAGTGTGGAGAACTTGATTAGAACTTAATTAGACACGAGTCACTCCTGTACTTCTGATGCAGATGTAAAACTTTTTGGTGTCTGTTGCTGTAATGGATGAATCAGAGGTGATAACCTGTCCTCCTCTGGGGTCCAGGAACACACAGGAGTGTGTTGAAGGATGCTCTTTCATGTGGAGATCATTCATCAACTCCAGAGAAGCTTTCAGGTCCTGGATGCTGCAGTTCAGTCTCTGGTGCCAGCCCAAAGAGTTTTGGCTTTCTTGTCTCTAGGAGCTGAAATCACATTCAGCTGAAAATTTAGGCTGATGTTTGTGCTGTGCTTCTCTGGAAACAGAACCTTTTGCTTCAAATGCAAACACTTGCTAAGAGAAGAAAGAAACCAACTATAAAGTACAGCTATAAGATATAAAATATGCCATTTATTTGTGTGAGACATGATAAAATTCTATTTTTATATGAATCAAAAATATCCGGGAGAAGTAATTTCTACTCCTTGACTTCTGCAAAATGACTGAAGGAAAGGTGACTCTGCTACCTTTGCCTGCTTTGCTGTGTCTTCATGAGACATGCAGAGAACAACCTCAGAGAGCAGATGGCCCAAAACCCCACACAGCATCCTCCCTCTGCTGTAGCAGAGTTACAGATCCTGTGTCTCCCTCCAGGCCACTCTGGTATCTCCTGAGAGCCAAATGGCTTGGGCTCAGGCTGAGACTTGATGTGTTGTGATTCTAGAGATACTCTGGAGTCTCTGTCAGCACCATCTGAGATTACTTCTTGTTTCCTGTTTTTGGCACATCTGAAGGATCAGTTCCCTGCCTAGAATACAGAAAGTTCAAAAACTCCATCCCTCTTTGTTTTATTTGTTGAGAGCAATGTGTTGAAAGTAGACTGCTTTGTGGTATAAGAGTCCAAAGCTACTGAAGGCTCAGGTACTTGGGGGTGAAAGGAGATTTATATTGGTATGTTATAGAGTGATGTCCGAGAGCATTTGCACCTCTGAATGCAGAATGAATGTTCACAGCTATGGTGTGCAGGGTGCAATCAGTGGAGTGTCATGGCTGCAGCCAGCTCAGAGGGTTTGGCATGTCAGATTTTCTCTGTTTTCCAAGTAAAGGAATTTAGGAAATCAAGGATATGCAGAACAGAACTCTTCTAGAAGAGCAGACTAATTTTCTAATAAGCTTATCATAGAAACATAATCTGTTCACTGGAAAAATGAAAATGTTTTCTTCTTTGCTTTGATAGGGAGAAATGGGAGGTAACATTAGGTGAAAGTTATTCTTAAGAACTTAAATAGGTACTTCTTCCTTGATGTTCCCAGTGTTGCCTTTGGCTAGAGTAACTGAAGTTTAAATATAAGGCCATTTTTTGAAAGGCTTTTGAATTAATGAAGATTCTCTGCTGGGCTTTCTTGTTCAAAACAAAGCACTGTGTCTGTGCAGGGAAGAAAAGGAAATGGAAGTGGTTAAACACTCAAGGAAAACAATGACAATGAATAGCAGCAGAAAATGCCTTCCTTGTAACACTGAGAAGAGGAGAAACCTGTTGTGACATTCTGTGCAGAGCTGGCAAAGCTCCCCTCTTCAGTCTGGAAAAGTAGAGCTTTAAAGAAGTTAAAAATGAACTTGAGTGAGATATTAAACTTCTAGGAAGATGATACCTGCAAGAAGAAGCAGATGTTGTACAGGGAAAGGCGAACAAAGCACAAACTCTGCAGCAAGTTCCAAATGGCAGGAAACTCAAAATCATTGAACTGTTTTTAATACATGAAGAGATCTGTGCTTCATGCTGTGCTGAAGTTACAGAACAATCCAAATCCATAACTTTGCCCAATAATTTTAAGAATTTCAATTTGGGTTCAGACAGTGTTGTAGTGAGTAGCTTAATGAGCCAGCTAGCAGACAAGATAATCTGTCTGGCCAGGAGGTGTCACATTTGTGATCAAAGCCTGGGAGTCTTGTCACTGCGTTTTCCACACATCACCCTGGAACAAGCTTAGTAAACCTCATTAAAAAAATATTGTCTTCCCTTGCAGGTTATTTGTGGTTCCTGTTTTCCACGTATTTTGAGGTGTAGTGCATTACAGGTTCCTACTTTTTATAAGAGTAACATTGACAAAAGAACACAGGATCATGTAACTGGTTTTTTTCCTCTTTTATTTCGCCTGTCTCTGGGTCAAACCCTGCAATTCTTGCAATTTGTCATCCAAGAAGACATCCTGTCTTATCTGGAGGCATATAAACACCAGAGAATCTTCCCATTCCCTCATCAGTGCTGTACACCTGGCTGGAAAATCAGAATCTCTGATATTTCTGATTTGACATTCAAGACATTTTGTTCAGCTGAAAAGAAATATCTCAGTGCCCTTAAACCAGCTTTTTTTTTTTCAGATGCTGGAGTGAATGATGATGGTTGCATTCATACATGTTACTGTGCAGGCTCTGTGTGCTCAGTGCCACACCCAGACACATCCCTGGTGCATCCAGGACACACCAGGGGTGCCAGCTGGGTGCTCTGTCAGATCCACCTCAGGTGAAACTGTGACACCTGGGAACCAGGCCTGCAATGAAAATGGGGACACCAGACATCTGGCCTGGGACAACTGCACCCTGCTGTGTCCTCATCCTGGCAGTTCAACCCAAATGAAGAGGATGTTTGCCTTCATTTTGACAAGCCAAAACATTCTCTTTCACTAGGGCTGTTACGAAAAACTGAAATATGTGAGCTGAAAGACACATGGAAAATGTTGGTTTTTTTCTGGAGACTGTGTTTCCTAGTGCAAAGAAAAAGTTATCTGAGTGGTGGTTTATTCCCAACTGACTCTAGCACAGATTCTGTCTGAGTCTTAGTATTGCCATCTGGCACCCAGTTGGAGAACCACAACAGCATATGCTTCTTTTATGTTGCTATTTCATATTTATGAGTAAGACAACTTAGTAATATATTTGGCTAATTACTTCTTAAAATTCCATGTCCAGAAAATCCATTGGAAATGTGGTGCAAAACTTTGTTGAACACAAGTGAGCAGGAAGCTGTTTTCAACCTGCAATAAAGAGGAAACATAAAGCAAAGACAGAGCACACAATCTCACTGCAGCCTGCATTGGTGATCATGAGAGGCTTCACTGCCCAGGTGAGAAGTGATGAGCAGTCAGATAAAATCTTGAGCTTCCAAATCAGAAACATTGACAATAATGTTCTGGTTAAAAATCATTGCTTTTAAATGCAATGGTATTGTGTTGGCCCCCTCTCTTCCATGCCCCTGAAAAGAAAAAATGTCTGTTTTCTAGAGCAAATACAAAATACTGGTTGAGGGGAAGCCACGTGAAGAGTGGCTGAGGGCACTTGGCCTGTTCAGCCTGGAGGAGACTGAGGGAAGACCTCACTGCAGTTACAACTTCCTTGTGAGGGGAAGAGGAGGGGCAGACACTGATCTCTTCTCTCTGGTGAGCAGTGACAGGATCTGAGGGAATGGCCTGGCCTGAAGTTGTGTCAGGGGAGGTTTAGGTTGGATATTAGAAAAAGGTTCTTCACCCAGAGGGTGGCTGGGCACAGGAACAGGCTCCCCAGGGCAGTGGTCATGGCACCAAACCTGACAGAGTTCCAGAAGTGTTTGGACAATGCTCTTGGTCACATGGTCTGACTCTTGGGATGGTCCTGTACAGGGCCAGGGGTTGGACTGGATGATCCTTGTGGGTTCCTTCCCTTGCTGGTGGAGAACAGCAGTAAGGGTCAGGGATGGACACTTTTGGCCTTTTCTGAAGGAGGCAAGGAGCTCTTCTGGGTGTGGCATGAGCTGCTCATGGTTTGAGAGCATAACTCTGGGAGGTGAGTGCTCACTGCGTGTTGGAGCACCACACAGTCCATTGGTTTGGACCTGAGACTGTAATTGTGTTATCACAGCAGAGCTAGGAGCTGTGGAGTGTGTTGCAGTACCATGTGGAAACCCCTGAAGAGTTCACTGGGCTGTTACAGGAATACTGCTATAAGCTGTTATTAATTAATGAACGGAAGAATTTTTTAAACAATTATTATTAGTAGCAGTCTTGGATGCAAAAATATAAAGCTCTGATTCTTTAGACCTTAAGCAGAATTAATAGATATTAAGGAAAGGACATCCACCAAATTTGCTGGAAGGTTGCTCAGATACTGAGAGACTACATGAGTCCATATATTACTTTAATAGAGCCACATTTCACAAGGCAACACAATTTAACAGATTTAAATTGCAAAACAATGAATGCACTATTTTCTAAGAGCAGTATGAAAACTAAAGCTACCTTTGGTAGAGTCTGTGCAGAGGAAATGAGAAAGGAACAGATGGGGAAGCATTTACATAGGAGATGGCAGGCAATTTCATTTTTTCTATTGGCATGCTAATTAATGATCTTTCCAAAGCAGGAATGCTGTATAAATCTCCTAAAGGAAGGATAATAGCAAGGTCAGATGTATCTGCTAAACTATGCAGGAATTTGAATGCACAAGTATTGCAAAATCATGTGTCAGATTAATAACCTGTTATAAAGAAAAATTTGAAGCACTTGGTAAATACAATTTGAAATGCAGATAGGAGATAGAAGGACAATGCACTGGAATTTCAAGTTGCAGAACTTGAACTCTTGAGTTGTCCTGTATCCTCCAACTTGTTTAAATCTATTGCACAGGGTGAATGTTGAAAAGCAGAGATGGGGCTCAGATCTGTCATTTTCTCCTCTTTCCTGAGTCCATGCATGCCTTTGAAAGCCTGCATAGTTTAGCTGAGAAATAGGGATTCAAAGACTTCAAAGCATTCTGTTTAGCTGAGATAAACTTTTGAAATAGGGGAGGCTTTTCTATAGCTTAGAATAATAGTCATCATATTTGCAGTTCTTGATGTAACTAAAAGCTGTGTAATGCTACTATCTCTGCTGTGCTGGGAAGTGAACAACTCTCCTGTCTGGCCCAGAAGGAGCCCAGCTCACAGCTACCAGGAGATCCCAGTTCCATGTCTGAAGTGCTGCTCAGCTGAGTGTCACACTGCCTGAGGCACACCAAACCCCTGGCAGAGCAGGACTTTTCCATAAAATAAAGAGAAATATTGTCCAGGGTCACCCTTATGGGCTGTAGTAGAACTGTAACCTGGGACTCCATCCCCAGCTTTGTCTGGCTCTGAGGCTGCAGTTCCTCAGTGTGTTTCTGCCACCTCTCCAGCCTCATCCATCTCCTTATCACCTTTGACATTTTTGGATCTCTTCCTCTATGACTTTCTGCCCCTGCAGAATCCAGGGTTTCCATGTGCTGAATTATGTTTTTTAACACGTGGAGATATAAACCTAAAATCCACTGTGGCTGGAGACCACTTAGGAAACATTTTGAATAGGATGACAGTGAGGAGAGTTAAAATATGTATTTTGTGGAAAAGACCACAGGGCCATGCTGTGCCTCACAGGCAGGCTCAGGATTGCAGTTCTGGGAAGAATTTGATCTGTGATGTCTGTAGGAAATCTCGGTGCTCACTCAGCATCCAAACTGCTGGATGTTAAACTGGGTGAGAAACTGCTTGGTGATCCTCACTTTGGAGCAGTTCCACTTGCAAATAACTCTGGTCAAAACTCAGGAGGAAGACTGAGCAAGCTCCCAGGTCCAGGTGTAGGGCAGGAATAGCCCATGGCAGCTCCTCAAAGCTGGGCCTGAGCAGAGCCACGGGTGCCTTGGCAGTGTGGAGCTGTGTGGTTTCTGTGTCTCACATTGTGGCACTCATGGCCTCCAGCCATCCCACACTCCTTTCCTTCTTATTCTCCATGCTGGCTCAGGCTTTTCTACATAAGGAGCTTTTAATGACTTTTCTCTTCATCAGCCTTTAATGGGAAGCTGAGGATGTGAATTTCTTATCCAGGAATTACCTTTGGAGCAGCAGGGCAAAACTCCAGGCAGGTAAACCTTATGGAGACAAGGGATAAAAGAACCAGTGTGGAGCTGGGAATCAAAATGCTGAGGAATAGTAGCACAAATGTGATTGTCAGGAGTATTATTTGACAAAATAATAAAGTCTGCTAGTGAGTATTTACACATCATCGAGTGGGAAACTGTCCCCATCCCAATTTTTAAAATGAAGGAATTTAAAAAGAAGAAAATAGCATCATGATATTGTCCTGTACTTTCAGTAGTAGATGAGATGCATTAACAAAATGTGACTTAGAGAACTTGGCAAGAAAGTAGGATTCAGATGAGTGAGCTTACACTGAAAAAATGAATGAATACAGCTAGAAGTACAACAAGGCAAGCATTAAAAATTAATTTTAACCTTGAGATTGAAGAAAATGTTATCTGTTATGTATTGTTATATTTTTTATGAAAATGTGCCAATTCTAACCATTGCATGAGCAAAAGAGACTCCAGCAATAAAGTTTCTCAAAGATTTAAAAAAAATATTTAGAAGTTAAGTTAGCTTAACTGGGTTAGCATCTAACTTAATAGAAAATGGGGCACTGGCAATAAAATAAATAATGCTGTTTAATTACAGTCATGACCTTTGGTAATTGCTGTTTTATTGCTTGATATTATAAGAGATTTATTATATTTGCTGTAATAATTGTGGGGTTTTTTTTTCCTTTTTCAAAACCATCAGGCATTAGAATTGGAAAATATCTATTAGATTATCCAGTTTGTGTATCCCCTGCTGTGCAATGTCCTGTCCAGTTCTGGTGCAAATATTTTGAAGTGTTGTTTTTTGGGAAATGCACTGGAAGGTTATTCTACAGAGTGAAATACAGATTATTCTTACCATGGAAATATTTTTCCCTCTGGTGAGTTGAGGTCCAGGGTTGCTTCCATTCCGTTTCTACTAGTTGCTCCTTTTTTTTGTGTGCTTCTCTTAATTTAAAATGAGTTTATTAATCCATTCTTCCTCAGAGTATTCACTCTTTTCCAAGACTGAAACACATATTGAAGGATTAGTTTTTAACAACTCACATTATTGCTTCTCTGATATTGAAGAAAACAGAAGAATGTGCATTTTTTCATCAAATCTGTAGACAACTTAGTTGAAAAAAGGCAAAAAATAAGCACAGTAGAGCTGGTGGCTTTTTAAAGTTCAAACTCAATGAGGTTTCCTAGTGCCCCTAATTTAATAGCATCCTGATGGCAGTGGAATTCCTAGGGCAAAATGTAGTAAAAGTTTAAAAGCAAAAAGCCAAATGAAAAAAAAAAAACCAAAAACAAAGAGTCCCCCAAGCATCTTTTATCTGTCCAGGCCTAGTGAATAATTTTGGAAAGACTTTTAAAAAACTGCATGACAAGGAACTGTAGGGATGAACAAAAGGAACTGTAGCTAACATTAAAATGTAATCAACAGATTATAGCCTGGCACGTGTAATGAGCTCTCACATTCTTCCCTCACACCAAACTTGTAAGAATCTTTCAAATTCTGCAATGATCTGCCCCTGTACCAGTAAATTGGTAGCATTTGGCTTTATTGAGTGGCCAGGTGAACTACATAAGTAACTGGTAATAAGGGGCTCCTGGGTATATGTACAGAGGTTGACAGGGGATGTGTGTATGCAGAAGCAGATTTAAAAAAAAATAAATTCATTTGCTAAATGTATCTAACTCATAGATCAAGTATACAGAGGAAATTAATTACCTGAACATCGGGGGGAAAAAAGAAAATGTAAATCAAGAATTTGTAAAAAAATCTCCTGTTTTTAGAAAAAAATAAGTGTTCTTAAAGAGTCAGTATTGAAAGGACACCAAATGGTCGTTCTGCACTCTCTGCTATCACCCTGTCTGCAGTCTCCTCTGCCTCAGTTTCCCTTCAGAGCTGTTTCTCACTGGTTTCCTCCTGAGGCTCACGTGAGTCAAGTCATTTGTGTGGCAGAAGGCCAATCCCAGCCTTGCTGGGAGCTGAACACCATGAAGGGACTTGAAATTAGGTGTTTTACCCATATGAATAAAACACTGAGTGCTATTTTTAGAAGCTTTGACTGAGTTCTGACAGAGTCAGTACTTTATTTCAGCTCATCTCACTGCTGGCCCTCCTGAGCCCAGGGCTATCCTCTGCACTCCAGAATTCAGAAAGTAACATCATTAATGATTTTGATGGAATTTGCTACCTTTTAGCCAAGCAGATTCCACTGGGGCCTGGAGGCTCATTGCAGAGGCAGTCTCCCAGAGATAAGCTGCCTTGGCCAAACTTCCAAAAACTCACTCAGATTATTTAATTGAACCTCTCACTCTCAAAAGGACATATTGCTTATTCTCAGAGACTTAATAGGTCTCCTGGTCTAGACAGTTTCATCTGATCATTGCAAGAGGTAGAGTCATTAATATCAGCTCATCAGGTTTTGCTGCTCTGTCATATTTTCCCTTCTTTTAATTTTACTGGAAGTGTTACATTAACACAGTTCTTCTGAAGAAACGTGAATATTTTTGGCCTGATTTTCCTCTTGACCTACCATACTTTCAAGATAGGTAATTTTCTTCATCAGCCTGTTTTAGCTTTAAAATCTTTAATTTCCTTCTCAAAGGATGGGGAAAACACTTCAGATCTGATGGCTGCCTCAGGATCCAAATTGGGGTCTGATGGATTCAGCCAGACCTAAAAAGCACATATTTGTGCAATAATTTGCATGCATTATAGATTAGAGGTTCAAACACAGCACAGACATCCCATGGGTTTTTTGGTGTTTTTTTTTTTTCTTTTTTTTTTTCTTTTTTTTCTTTTTTTTTTGTGTTTTTTTTTGTTTGTTTGTTTGTTTGTTTGGTGGTTTTTTTTGTTGTGGTTTTTTTTTGTTGTTTTTTTTTTTTGGTTGGTTTTTTGTTTGGTTGGGTTTTTGTTTTTTGTTTGTTTGTTTTTTTTTGTGGTTTCTTTTTTTTTTTGTTTGTTTTTGTTTGAGCTATTCCAAAACTCATCACTTGTGGGGGGAGAGCAGTGTGGGATAGAGTTTCTAGTGACAAAACTGATCTCTCTTAAGATCCTTCAGTGTTCTCTCTGACAGACACACAAGAGGCTCCCAAAATCTTTTGCTAGTTCACCTCATTCCAGTAGTAACAAAAGAGAGGTGTCTTCAAAGAAACAAACAGCCTGGGAAATCCAGCAAGGAACCTCCTTTTGATCATCCCACTTATTTATTGAATAGATTGCGTTCAAAAATTAACAGAATCAACTTGTGAAAATCAACAGAAGGGGTAAAAATTACCCAGCAATGCTTCTGATAGTAACTATTAAGAAAAATGGAATGTATATCTTTTCAGACAACTCAGCAGGATGCTGCCTTTTCTTTCTTCCTCTTATTGTTTATTGCATTCAGGATGAAAGGAATGATTTTCTCAAAGGCTTATTCCTCTCAGAAATCAGTTCAGAAATATTATCTGCCTTGACAAAAGAGCCAGAACTCTCCCAAAGCAGGCCTTGCTAACTAATACATTGCTCCTTGAACTTTGATGACCTTCACAAGCACAGAGGATAAACCTCATCTCCCACCAAGGTCTCTCACACCAGCGTGCAGGTGAAGGCAATGCCAGAAATGTAAATCATCCCCCACACAAATGATGAATCTTCCATGTGAGTATCAGAACTTGCTTAATGTGGCTTCAGACAGTTGAAGGTTTTGATGGAGGCAACAGGGGGAAATAAAGGAAAAAAACTGTGGAAATTGTTGAAACGTGTCTATAGATAGGAATTGTCATTTCCTCCTCCAAATAGGGGAGAAGATCATATTCTATTCTGGGAGCTACTCTGCCCCAGATAACATTTCTTCTGTCTGTTCTCACTTTGTCAGGACCAGGTATCTTTCCTTTTGGCATCCTCTCTTTGCCTTTAAGCAACCTCCTGCTCCTGTAACCTTCTCTTTTTCACATCCTTCCCACCAGGCTGCTTTATCACTGTTTCCTTGAGATTCTCTCTTTCTTTCTTCCCTGGCCTTCAGTCTTTTCAGATGTGCTCTAAGAGGATCTTTCTGATCCCATATCTTTCAGCTCCAGGCTTTCCTTCCTATGCCTACTTATGAATTCCTTCTCTCTCAGCCTCCTCACCCTCCCAGCTCTGTGGGATGGCTCAGGTAGAGGTGGCTGTATGATGCTGTGCCTCCAGAAGGAATCCAGCACACCCCAGCCTGGACTTTGATGTCCCCAGGAGCAGCACTCCTGGCAGGCTGTCTCCTGCCATCAGGCACTGCAGCCTTGTGCTGCTGCCCTGGTTCTGCTTCCCTGTGCACTGGCAAATGTGTTGGTGCTGCCAGGGTGGTTTTGGGGAGATGGAGGGTGACATGATGAGGCAACCATGAGGAAATTTGTGCCAAAATTTGCAGGAAGTCCTAGAACTGAGTTTTCCATGCCCGCTGATATGGAAAGAGCCCCTTGGGACAGGCTCCCCAGGGAAGTGGTGGAGTCACCATCCCTGGAAGTGTTCAGAATACAAAAGGATTTGGCACTTTGTGCTGTAGTATGGTGGTATTTGGTCGAAGGTTGGACTTGATGATACTGCAAATTATTTTCCAGCCTTAATGATTCTATGATCCTGTGATTGCATTGATGCCTTGGGAAGGCTGACCTGAAACAGAGACTGGACAGAGCTAGAGAATAAAGTAGGTATTTATGGAAAGGCCTTTAGGATACACCTTGGGCAGGACAGGGCCTCACCAGGGCTACACCCAAGGTGGACCCAAAATGGCCACAAAATGGACAACTGGTCACGAGATCTTACATTTTTATAAGTTTTGGTCCATTTGCATATTGGGGTTTAATTGCCCAATTACAGCTTCAGGTTGTGAGGTCCCATCCCTTGTTCCTCCCTTCAGCCACCCTTGTTTGTGCTTTTGGGCCTGAAAGTTGTCCTTGGTCTGCAGCAGGAAAGGATTTGTTTTGTCTCCCTGCTCTGTGAAGAGAGCTGAGTGACACTGAATGTGAGGCTCAGAACTGCACCCCCAGGCAGCACAGAATCTGAAAAACATGACAGCTAAAACTTAAGGCATCAGTGTGAAATACAGGCTCTGAGTGTGTTTGCATCCTCTGACCCTTCTACATTCCCCAGGTGCTTCCATTGCTGATGTGGGGGGCTTGCTGTGGAGTCTGTGAACTTACTGTATGAGACTGCATTCACTCAGGCTTTAATCTCAAGCTGCTTTAGTTATTTATGTGAAAAAAAATGCAGTCAAATATTAAATTCAGTGTCAATCAGACACTTGGCTACTCAAGTAACAGGAAAAAATTCTCCAAGTGACATTTTTGAGATAAACAGTCTCTCCCAGGCCATTCCCCTTCTCAGGACTGCCTGTGCAGATTTACTCTCACAGGACTGGGTTTAGCCCAACTGGTTTCTATTGTGAGGCAGAAGAACAATTCTGGCAAAGACTTGTTATGGAAGGGAGGCCACACAGATGTGAGTGGTGAGCTGAAAAAGAGGCATTTCAGCAGGAAATTGTGCTCTCTCTGTGCTCTCTGAGCTACAAGTCCCTCTTTCAGAGGGTGACTGGAAATGACAGGACTCCTGTCTCTAAAACTTGGCTTTTCTGGGCCCTGGTGCTATGAAGAAGGGAAGGATTTGCCTCAGGTTGGCCCAGGGTGCTCTGCTGATGGCACCAGGGATGGTGCAGCTTTGTGTCCTCTCTGCTCCATGTGATGCCTTCCTGGTACAAACCCAGCCCAGAATAAGTTTATGCAGAAAATTCCATTGAAGCAGCCATGAGTGTGTGATTGCTGGTGCAGCCTTGTGAAACTCGTTGGAAAAGTCACCACTTTGCCATTTCATCACTGTAACTTAAGGGAACAAAACCCTGACAGGAATGACATGAAATTTCCCATTAACCTTTCAGTGCAATCACAGTGTATATTTTAAATGGCCCTACAGAGACAAGGAATCCTTCATAAACGCAACTGGAAAACAACAGATCTATTTTCCCTGGATGTTTTCAGGCCTTATTCAGTACATAAAAATTAATGGGCAAAAATTTTCTACATTCCTGTGCTATTAAAAAAAGAAAAAAAAATATCCAAACCACCTCATTCAATTTCTCATCTTGTACCAGCCTGTTCTAACAGGAACTGAGGCAGTTTGCCAAAGGCTAATGATTCAGTTTTTATATGATTAGTTTCTTTAGCCAGAACCAGATATTTAGAGGAACTAATAATTTGTTGCACTGCTAATCTCTAAAATGCCTGCAAGGACTCACATCTACCCATACTGAAGTGTAGTCATGAATCTTTTTGTTCATATTTCTGCTCTATGTTTTTGGAATTAATATATTAATGTAAGAAAAGAACAGTGACAAGATTATATGACCCACATAAGTTTTTCACAGCTTGGCATCACAAGGATGTATAAGCACAAACAACATAAGGGAAAAGTACCTAGATAGAAGCTGAAGGTTTAATTAGAGAAAATTACGTGGCTATAAAATTGTCAGTATTATTCATAGCTGACCTTGATCAACCAAACTGTCTTTAAGTGGGGGCACAGTGTAACCTGACTGTGTTTCTGCAGTTTAGAACAGACTTCTGTATCTCAAATAGCATTTTGATGGTGGCTGATTGTTTGGGATGCCTTTATTCTTGAGTCTGATATTCAGAAATGGGGTGAAAATCAGTTCCCTTTATGATCACTTGTGCTGGGTCTTCTGGACTCTGATATGCTCAGGATTATTGATCATTTCTAAAAATGCAGCATGTTGTAATCATAGACTTCTTTTTTTTTCTGTATCCAAGCCAACACAACTGGGGTTCATAAGGCAACCTTCAGGCCTCTTTATGATGCTGACTGTAATGCCACTAGATGCTGAATTCACTGGTGCATATCACACAGTACTTCAGCTCCTAAATAGTTGAAAAGACATCTGCCAAATCTGCAGATAGCAACTGTAAAAAATGTTCCCCTTTTCATTCTGTATCTGAGGCAGCAGTGGGAGCCCACCTCTTAACTCCTGAAATCTGCAATGCCTCTTTTTACTCCCCAGGCGCTGCACTGTGAAAATCAACATTTAAAAAAAAAAATTAAAAAAGCTTTTCAATAGAAAAGGAAAAGGGGAAAAAAAGAATTTTCCTATAATAAATTGACTCAGATTGGGCCCTGTGGCCAATGCCTATCTAAATTGTCATAAAAATTAACATAGGAATTACCAGATCAGAATGTCACAGACTAATACTCCATCTGGTCCAGTGTTGTTTCCAGAAGTGACTTACACCAGATGCTTCAAGGGAGGAATAAAATATTAAACATTTAGAGAATGCTATAAGTGCCCTAACCAGCCACTAACGTGGTCATTGGGCAGCTGCTTGGAAATTTAGTGGCAGAAGGAGCCTGCCAGCATTTCTGCTTTCCTAGTAAATAGAGCAAAGAAATACCCTTCCCTGTGGGACATTGGTATCTGCTGGTACCCAGCCCTGGGCACATTTATCATTCCTCTGTCCTGGTGTGCTCACGTGCATCCAGACACAGAAATCCTGCTCTCTTAAGTGCAAAAAAAAGTGCAAGGGTTGCAACGTGAAGGATTTTGTCAGAGGTGGTGAGAAGTTGCTCGGGAGGCTCACAGGGCAGGATTTGTTTTAATGGAGCAAAGACATTTCCATCTGATCCAGTCACCTTAAAATCCCTTTAAAATCAGAAGAGCAATGATGGTACTCCCAGGAGGTCCTGCCTCCTCTATCTGGGTTTGGATGCCTCCTTTAGGAGCCCATGACTTCACAGACTTGAGCTCCATTGACTTCCAAAGGTGCCCAGGATGGCTTTGCTCAGACCTCACCTGCCTGTGTTTCATCAAATGAGTCACACCTTTGGAGGCAAAGCTAATATTTTTAGAATGATAAGGGGCTTTAAGGAATTAAGATCCAAAACCTTTAAGGCTCTCGAGAACATATTTCAGTCTGTCCCTTTCCTTAGCCTCCCTTATCGCCCAGTGGTAATTACATCTGAGTCTGGATGATTATGGCAGTGGGATAAGAAGCTTTTTCCCTCTAACTAGCAGCTCAAAATGATCCATCTTCATAATGACCCAAATGTGTTGGCAGTAGATGGCCATGAATGGGTTGATTGCATCGCTAATGGTTGATCACACAAAATGCCCTCTGGATTAACATTAATTGGTCACCTTGGTGGGGACTCCAGATGAAAAATCTCTCTGAACAGGGGCAGCGATTGGGTTTTACTTCCCCTGTAGAATTTTTCCTTTAAAGGAGGAAAAACCCTGAGGGAATGGTGGCACAGTCACTGGATGTAGAGAGTGACTTGTTCTCCCCATGCCTGGCGTCTTCCGAAGTCACTACATCTGTGTCTGTCCCAATTGATTTATATTTCATGTTGTTTATAATTTGATAAAATACAGGTTATAGTCTTAGGGGTAGAAAATTGTTTTCTGTGTATTTTCTTTAAGGCTAATTTGTTGACCTTCCATGTTATGTTTTTGGGGTTTTTTTGCCTGCAGTGACTGGGGACAAGCTGACTTTAGGTGGCCAAGGAACTCTGATGAAAATAATACCAGGGCTGGTAAAACATTACTATTCCTAACAACCCAGGAATACACAGGATGGATAAACAAAAGCAGAAATCTTCAAGGCACAGTGTTGTATCACCAATCAATGACAGAGAGCAGCACAATTTAAAAAGAAAAAAACACACACCCGGACGGCAACACACCATTAAATACAATGTAGGCAATTTTATGTGTACCTAATAAGGGAGAGAAATAGAAACTGTCTCTATAAAATAACATCTATTAAGGCTGAGAATGAATCTATACTATAGATGGAAAATTAACTTTTAAAGTGTAAAGCCAGGTATTGTTTAATGCCTGACATCACAGGGACAAACAGTGACATTTTTTATTTATCTGTAGAGAAATGGCAAAGGGGAAAACCATCCTTAGGTCTTGATGGAGGCATGGCATAGAATAATGAGCTTGGAAATGTAACTTTCCAGCTGTAGCAGCTGGGCTAGATTGCCTACAAAGGTTGTCAGATCTCCATCAGTGGAAGTTTAGAAACTAAGGCTGGAAAAAATATCTGGCAGGAACTGCTCAACTCTTTACTCCTACTTTGTAAATTGGTTTATTTTAATTTAATTCCAGAGAATCAGGATTTCCTTACAACAAGGTGTAATATAACTTATTGTAATGTGTTATATGAGAAGAAGTTTACAGTGAGCTGTCAAACTGCCAGAATTCAGTGGAGGAGAGCCCTGGATCTGCCTGTCCTGAAATTTCTGCTTAACTGGGCCACCCCAGCTGCAGGGTGCCTGGAAAGAGGAGATGCTCAGAGGGACCTGGTAACTCCGACCAGTGCATCTTCCCATGGATCCCAGGTCTCTAGTCTATTCATAATTGACAGTTTAAACAAATTTGGCCTTTCAGGAGGGTTGATTTGACTGGTTTTTTTTGTGTTTCTGTCTGTCCACTTCTCTCTCCTACTCCTTTCCTTAGCCCTCTTTCTCCCAGGCAAGAAGAGGGGTTTGCCCAAAAGTCCCTAAAGAGGGCAGGAGACCCCAGAGTCCCAAGTTTCTTTTACTGCAGAGCAAAGTCCAAGACTTTGGGCTCCTGAATGCACAGCATGTCACAGATCATTGGTGCTGCTGGTCAAGGAGTCAGGGCTTCACAGTGAACCCAGTGGTGCAAATCAGGAGTACATGTTGCTGTAAATCTGCCATGTAGGTGAGAATGGAAGTTTTCAGGTCATTGATTTAGAAATCACAGTTTTAAAAAAACTCTTTGATTTCTGTCTGGTTTCATCTTCAATAGGAGCAAGAAGATTTTGACTTTTGGCCCTGAGTTGCTGTGAAGATGTTTGGTGTCTTGTATGCCATGGTCTGAACATGCTGAAATGGGATAATGTTGCTTTTTCATCTCTGCAGCTTTTATACAAGCTGAGACACAGAACACATGCAGTGGAGGGAAAGAGAACCTGCTAAACACCTCATACTGGGACCCTAAAATCTGTGTAGCTGAGTTTGACGAAGACACTGCTTGCAAAAAGCATAAAATCTATAATAAATGGGGCCTTTTAGTGACAGACAGTGGAGATGGCAGGTTGTCTCAGATTATCTTGTTCCACCAGGAGCCCACTGCTTTCAAGCCTTCTCTGTTCCATCTCCTGCAGACTGGAAATCAGCCACAGAGTGTGATTTGGAATAACTAAGCAGAAATAGGTGCTGCATTTTGCAAAGACTCCATGCCTGCCTATGTGCACTTACATGTGAGAAAAGATGATTTTTTTTTCAATCCTTCATATTTCTCTATCACAGTGACAGAGGCTGTGATGTGGACACAGGATGTGGCTGAAGTATTAATTTGAGTTAATAAACATGCAAATAGTAGAAACCATTAAATAGACATTATTTCCTCCTGCTAATGATCTTCAGTGCTCTCACACTGCTGCACTCTGGCTTCTTCCCAGTGCTTTTTTGCTTGCAAACAGCTGATCCCTTGCCCTGTGAGGGCTGGTGTTTCCATGAAGCACTGGGCAGGCTGAGGAGTTCAGTGGAGCTCCCAGCATGAGGGGCTGGAAGGCATTGCCAGAGAAGGGAGCTGCCTGTCCTCAGCCTGCCAACACAATGGCTTGTACACCATGGCCTGCTGTGAGCCAGATCAATGTGCTGATAAATGAACTGACCTGCCCTGAAAATAACCTGGTAAAAAAAAAAAAAAGATGAATTTTCTGATCTACCTCTGTTGCACACGACACGAAGAAATGACACCCACTTGTTGTGATGTCCAAGGCAGAAAAGAGGAGGGTTTATTTACAGCTTCAACATTTATCGAATTCCAGCAGTGACCATGGATTGGAGGAAGAAAATCTTCCTCTTCAACCGCACTGGGCAACCCAACAGTCCATCAACAGTCTCCTCCTTATGAGAAGAATGGAAACATTGTTAGATTGTTACAATAACAAAAGGCTGTTTATGTAAAATCGTGTAAAAATGTAAAAATCCATTGCAAAAAGTAAACACAGAAGGCTAAAAAATGAAACTTTAGAAAACTCCTTAAAGAAAGAGAGGAGAGCAGCAAAACCCCAGACAACACACCTCACAATGTTTTATTGCCACAACCGAGATGGCTGCACACTGCAGTGTGCTACATACCTAGGGGGGGAACTTTCATTAAAGGTATGTCCTAGGTTTTGTCTGTTATTGGAATAAAGTGAGCAGGAGTTGGTGTTCAGACATCTGTGTGGCTCACACGGGCACCATCTGACAGGGCAGTGTGGGACAGCAATGGGCATGTTCTCCTCAGTCTCCTGGCAGTCAGCAGGAAAATTCGTTCGGGGGTGAATTGGCATCCAATTCCCTTCTGAGCATGCAGCAGAATCAGTGCTGTTGGTGGCAGAATGAGTACAGCCAGTCCTGCAGGCAAGGGAAGAAAGGAACACGTCAGTCTTCTGTATTTTGGCCAAAAGCTGCCGTCATCTTCGGAGACTACAATGGGCAGCTCAGGCTGGAGAGACAGGGGAAAGCTGGAGGTGTGAAAATTCTTCTCTCCAGGCTTCTATCCATGAGTCACAACTATCTGTGGGCAGAGCTGGGCACACCATCCTCCTGTCACTGTGGCCTCGTGTGTTTGCAGCTGTTTTCATCACAGCTCAGCCATACTGACACATGCCCAAGCCATTATAAAATCTTCATGAAATGAGATGGAGAGCTGAGTGTTTCAGTTCTGCTCCTTTTACTTCTAGCACTTATTTCTCTTGCAGTAATGCACAGGGTATTTTTGCTCTGATTTTTCTCCATGAGTTTGGACTCTCACTTTCCCTGTTTGTTGGTTTGGGCTGTGGCTCTGGGGTGCCATATCCATTTCCAGAGTCAATTAATGAGCTGTGATGGGAATCAGAGTGTGATTCTCCTTCTTTCACTTCTGAGGACATAATAAGCAAACAGGACTGCAGAGTGACATATTTTCCTCTTTTGTTAGCTTTTGTTTGTTAGCTTTTTGTTAGCTTTTGTTTGTTTGTATTTTTATATTTTCCTTACTTGTCAGAACATTCTGCATCTGGCTGTTGTGACTGATCCCCCAGTGCAGGGGTATGATCAGATCATGTCCTGGTGAGCAGGTAATGCCCTGCTGCCAAATGGACCCAGGGGCTTACATAGGTAAATGGAGAAAGTTAGAGCAGTCCTAAGAGCACTTCATGAGGGGATGTGTTCTCTCTGGGAGCAGAAAAGGGTTACAGCTGGTGCTCACAGTGCAGCTGAGCATCAAGTCCAACTTGGAAAGATGTTTGCCTAATTTTGTCAGGAGAGTGCTGTGAGGAGTGGGAAATTGGTAGCAGCTTTTCAGGATTTCATAATGCAGGTGCCCTCTCATCCTGTCCCCCTCATAAACCACTCAACAATGATCTTAGATTCGTGTAACATTTATTCCTTTCTGCCAAAGTTACCCCAGAGCTAGATGATCATGAACCATTTTCTCATTTGTAGCTTGCATTTGTTCTTTCTGGTTTATAAATATCTGCCCTGTGTCAGTGTAAAATTTGGGGTTAAATAGCTCTTCCCCGTTTATGCTTCCTTTTCCAGTACATTTGTAGATGGCAGCCTTACTTTAATTAGGCTCCAGCATTTTCTGTCACAAGACAGTTTCTCCACTGCCCCAATCATTTGCCAGCCATTATTAGCATCTGTTCCAGTTTTGTTTTCATTTCTCATGAATATGAGTGACCAAAATTGTACCCACTATCCAAATGAGGTGTCAGCAGTACTCTTGTGATTTCCTATTAATATTTCTCGGCTTTTACTGGAAAGCAGGGACTTTCCCAGTAACTCCTTGCAGTGCAGATTTTGTTTTCACCGCCTTCCACACCGGTGGTTTTTAATCTTGTGATCGATTACTGCAATCAAATCTTCTTCCTCTTCTGTTAATTTGAGAGCTGCTATAGGAACCAAATTATACTTACAGGAACACACATAGTGTTATTGCGCTCAGTAAATGGAGCTGAGGTGGGATTTTGAGCTTGCAGTAAATATTCTGGGATGATTTCACTCCATTGTGTTTAACTGAATTACTGGGTAAAAGCTGAGCATCTCACCTTTCTGGAAGCAAAGCAGCAAAACCCACAGCAGCAGCCACTGCTCGATGGTATAAATGTGTAACCCACTAAGGCAGCCAGATGGAGAAAGTTAACACTGAACTATCATCTGTAAGAACTTGTGGGAAAATTGACACTTGCTGTTGCTCTTTTCTTTTGAAAATATCAATGAGACTTTTTTTGTACTTGTGTTTGTCTCCATTTCTTCACCTGTTTCTTCCAAAGTGCTGGTCATGTAGGAGAAGTTTTATGGTTCAGTGAAAAGAGAACAGGAATTACATTTGCTGTAAGGAGGTTTATTTAGAGGTCAGAGTTGCTGGAAAGCAGTTGAAGGACATGAGAGAGTAATTTGGTCATTAATAGCTGATTAATAGCTGATTAATCTACTCTGACCTCCTCAAACCCCCTCACCTTGTCAGCAAGACCTGGGAAATGCCAATGCTTTGACATTCGGGGGCTTCAGACTTCCTGAGTTTAGAGAGAAGTTGCTCTCCTGAAGTGTATCTGTCAGAGTAATGAGTATAGAGAATGAATTACAGCAGTTTATTTCTGGATTAGGATTTTATCATGAAATCATGTTAAAACTGTGCTGAAAGCCACTTTTCAGCACATTAGAATGTCAAAAGCCCTTAACTTGGTGAGAGCATTTTGAATGATTCTGCAGTGGCTTTAATTCAGAAGAAATATTTTCCCTCTCTCCTGACCATAACATTCAAACCACAGAGGAGAAATCCACAAGGTAGAGTCTCCTTTGGCTTGACCTTGGCCTGGATGTGCTGTGTTGTTTATAAGCCCTGGTCACAGCAAACAGAAGAATTCTCCTCAGCAATTTTGCTTCTTACAGCGTGGAAAGCCAGAAGTTCATTCCCATCTTTTGAGGACAAAGGAATACAAAGCACATTCTCCTACTGCTTAGAGAGACTATTTCAGGGAGAGATTCCACTTCATTTTGGGGATCACTGGAGTCCAGGAAAGTGCACTTTCAGCTGTGGGTGTCCAGTGGTGCATGAACAAAGACAGGAAAGAGGGGAACAGCACTCAGGTAGTGTGACCCAGCTCTTAGTGGGCAGGCACATGTCAGCATAAATCTGTCACTCTGGGTTTGCTCAGAAGTCACACAGCTGGGCCTGCAGTCAGAGCACGTGCTCCCAGAACAGCACTTGTCTGCTCTGAGCTTGACTGAAGTGCTTGGGGCCTCAATACTAATTGCATAACGTCAAGAAGGGTTTCTACACATTCTCTTACATCTAACTAATCATTAACTAATCTGACTAACAATAATTGCTAAGAAAATTGAAATATTCTTATCCGTCTCTTCAATGGCAGTCAGATTAAGGGTGTATTGCCAGAATGACAGAAAATTAAGTCTGAAAGAGTTTGGAACACTGTTAGATAATTGAGAGGCTGATTACTAAGGGGGTATGAAGAAATTTAATGGGGTATAGCTAGTCCTTTCAAACAAATATAGAATGAGTCACTTTTATTCTTTATTGAACAAAGGTCAGATTCCACTGCCATTAAAATAAATGGGAATGCTCCTCATGGAACAACATTAGGACTCTAAAACTAAATGTGAGAATAAAATAATCAAGTAGATCTACAGGACCAGTCTGTCATTTCCATAATTAGCACATAACAGCTCTTGTTGTCAACTAAATTTGGTATCCACATTTGGAATGGATCTTTACATTTAGTGAAACATCTCACAACCACTAGGAAACATGGGTCAGGTCCCAAATTGCAGGTCAGTGCACATCCCCATATGGGCTTGCTGTACCATGTGAATAGTGGCACCTTGCACAATTAGAGCATTACAGGTTCAGACCCACAAACCTTCTGCCTTTCCATGCAGAGAAGGAGAGAAAAGGTTTCATAAGGGCTATGTGAGTATTGACCAGAATATCAAATGTGGTCTTACATTCAGTGTAATGTGATCAAGTACACACTGCACTGTGTTGTAGGGTGGGAAGAGGAGTTGTGATGCTCCTTCTGTGATGCTGTAGCACAAAGATAAAGATCTATGTTAGCACAGTGTGACAAAGAAAGTAGCATCACACAAGAATATGGTGGCCACTCCTTTTCTTATTGAGAGAGCCAGTCACAACATCAGATATTCAAAGCAAATCTCTTATAGAACTCTGCTGGATGGGTTCCTTCCAGCACCTGGGCTACACCACCAGGCTTTTAATCAGAGCTGGCACTTCAAAAGGGTCAGCTTTTGACTCTGTGTAGTCACATGTGTTCTTTTATGCTCCCCCACACTGCAGAAGATCAGCTTTGGAGTTGTAACTGCCAGTAATAAATAATTGTTTGCCAAGCAAACTTATTTTCTCATTCCAGAAGTGGATTTGAGATATGGTAGGGGGTTTTATGTTTTACCAGAGAGGGATATTTCCCACTCTTTCTGCTTTCTTTTCCATTTCCTGAAATTATAAAAGGGAACATAAGAAGCCCAGATGTATGAACAATAAAACCAAATGGCCCTTCTCTCTTATAGTGTCCTATGAGCTGGGTAGCATGAACTGTGATCAAAATTATTATGGTTAGGACTTTCTATGGGATCTCCCTCCTTGATAGATTCTCTCACTGATGTCTTTCCTTCATAAAATAGTTGGTACAATTCCATGATTAACTGATTGATTTTCAGGGAACTTAAAAACTAACATCTCTGCATTTTCTATTTTATATGATACTATATTTTTTATTTAAAGAGAGACAAAGAGTTAAAAACAATTTAAGAGGAATGACAGGTCTATAGATATCCACAACCATACAAATCTCCCACCCATAAAAAAACACAGAAATAAAGTAGAAAACACTACATGAGGTATTTCTCAGCTTCATTCCCTTGCAGCACATTGCAGATATTTTTGTAATATCATGTGATTTCCATAGTGCTTAAGTAGCTTGGTTTTTTGGGTTTTTTTTCCTTTTTTTTTTTTTTTTTTTACATAGGATTAAAACAATCCCTTTGTAAAGACTCATCATGACTGTGCTTTAAAGTGCCATGACTGTCAGCTCACAAGTCATCTTAAAGTTGGATGGCTGACATAATAGCATCTCTTCTTTTTTTTTTTTTTTTTTCACTGACCTAAATCAAGCATTGGATGGATCAGGACTTCTCCCTATATCATCTCAAAGAAGGGATTTTGGATTTCATTTTTTTTTTTTATGCCTATGTTCAGCTATTGGTTACTTTATGCTGAGCTGTGAACTGTGTGGTTGTTGGAAGCTGCATTAAAAGCCAGGGAGTGCCTCTGTTTTCAAGAATATCCATCACTCTGCTGTTTTAGGCTCCTGACTGGTTGTAAAATATGCCTACAGCCACATAGGATATGTATTTGATCTGCAGACCTCAGAGATGAACAAAACCAAATTGTCCAGAATGAAGAGATTTAAAAAAATATGGAGGGTGAGTGAAAAATATGCATCAATCTATTAGAAAGATTGCAATGGTAGCAAATAAATTGCAAGCAGATGATTCTGGTGTTTGTGGAGAAGTTGTCTGGCTGCATGCACGTTGCTTAATCTGAATTTTTATTGCAGGGTTTGATTGTCTGCTTTTTTCTATCTTTGCATATTAGCTGCCTCTTCGCAAATTTCTCAAGACATTAAGCATTCAAGTTTATTTGACTTTTGAGAAAAGTTTCAGTGAATTTGCAACAACAACATTTATACAGTAAGAGCTCTTGAGGAAACTAAGCTAAACTGATTTCCTCTGTGGCCTTTAAAAATGCCATTTAAGGTTGGATGAATATAAAAAAGGCATTACAAAAAAAACCACCCAAGCCTCTTTTCCACTCAGGCTGTATTTTAGAACTGAGGTATACTGTAGAGCTGAACTAAATGGGATATGGTTAAAGCAGCAGCATTGGAATCTAGCATGATGGTCAAATCAAATAATAAGAGATTGGCATATTTACTTTATAAACAATTACACGTCTCATAGGTTGGAAATAACAGAAATTAAACAGATGATTCTGTAAAAATGTGAAGTTAATGTGGTGCAACAAGTGAAATTGGCATCTCTCTGATGTCTCATGAACTGGGTTTCCTTGAAAAGTTTGGGGTTAGTTTTTCTCATTGTTAAATTTGCTGCAAACAGTAGCCATTTTAAAAGGAATTTAAAAATCTTTAAACACAGTTGTTTGGATGCTTTCAGAAGTTGGGGCTCTGATATCAGTTAATTATGTCAATTATGTTGCATTATTAGTTAAATAATGAGTATTTTCCCTGATCTGAAGCTCAGTTGACTTGCTTAGTGATAACATTGATTTGACTACTTTGACTTGGCTTTGGTTTTGAATATCATTTCATTTGATATTCAATGATGAGAAATGGTTAATTTCTGTAATATACAGCAATTTATAGTCAGGGCATTGAGTACTAGAGGACATTCACATTTGTACATCTGTCTTCAAATAGATGCAACATCTCTATTTACGGTTTTGTTTGTTGAGAAGTATTATTGCCTGAGTGAAAATTATATTTTAATCATCATACAAGTTTCATTTGTGCAAACAGGCAGTTTCCTTAGAAATTAAAACAGATCCATTAAGCATAAGTAGATATTATATCATATTAAGTGACACGAGATAATTGCTGTAGTCAAAGCATGGTACTTAAATGGGCTCCGGGAGTGGTTTAGTTGTAAGAGACAAAATGTCCTTCTTGGATAGAAGTATTTTATTTGCAGATAGCTGTGTCTGTTGTTGTGCAGCTGAACACTTTGTCCTTTACCTCCTATTTGTGAAAGCTATTTAATTGCAGGCTGTTAGGCATCCTTTAAGTGATGCATTTTCTGCTCTTCTCCCTGAAGCGTTTGTCCCTGTTCCATCATTGTGGTACCTGGCATTTTGGGGTAATATAGCTCAAATTTTAATTTCTGCAGAATCAGATGTCAGTTTTAAGTACTACTGTTTCCTTTTCTTCCTATTCCAAACTGTTCCGGATAGAAGTACAACAAAATCTCAAAGAGGGCTTTTGTGATTGGGATTAAACCCAAAGGGTTAGACCTTATATTGTGCAGAGTGTGCTTTTATAATAAGCCATAATATATTTATGCAGGAGATTATATGTCTGTGATATGGCACACAGTCCCTTCCTCCACTTAACTCTCAGCATTAACTTGCTCAGTATTTATGGATACATCAAAATTATGATTTACACTGTACTTATCATTAACATCCCTTGCAATAGCTCTCCGTAGTTCTTGCCATCCTTCAGAATCCAGTCATAAAATTAAGAGATTAACAGATAATTAAATTAAATCCTTAATTATTTGGGGATGATGAATTCACTCTGTGATTCCAGAAAGGTATAGAGAGTCATTTTCACAAGCAGTATAAATTGAAACCAGTGGAGCTGTGATGATTTATGCCTTCTTGATGATCTGACTCACACTGTTAATTTTCTGCTCCTCTTTTAAAAACATATTAATAAAAAATGGATGTAGGAGCTGTTTATTAAAATATGAAGCTTTCAAGATATTTTTGAAATATTATATACACTCCAAGATAGCGCTGCTTGAAAAGTCTCTGTCATTTTTCACACCAAGTAGAATGTCCTTCAGCAAAAGGCAGGGAAACTTCACTTTTGTTCCTCTGGAGGTTTCTGCCATCCATGGGATGCTTCTCATTGTTTTCAATTCTTGATCTGGCCTGTGTTTCATGCTGATCTCCAAAGGGCTGGAATATATCACTGACAGTTAAATCTTCCAAAGTGTTCAGCAGGTTTCTGCTCCTGCTGGAGAAGTCGCTGGATACTAAACCCTCCTGCAGATGCAGCCAGCTCAGCCCAATAAGGACATAAAGCCAAACTTGCCAGAAAAACAACCCCAGGGAAATGAATTATAGGGTCAAAAAAAAAAAAAAAAAAGGCAGAAACAGTAAGAAATCAATCATTCTGTACTCAGTTCTGAGTACATTTGCTTAAAGAATCTGCCTACAGTCATTATAAAGCAAATTACAGATGATGGTATTTGATGGGAATGCTGGGCTATGGTGAGGACTGAGGGTAATAATATTTACCTCAGGTACTGGGCTGTTTTGAGACCTTGTTAGTAATGGTTCTTCTTGAGACAGAGATGTCTGGTTAACACTTGCCCCAAGCTTAGAAAAAAGCACCGTGACGAGTTTTCTTAACAATAAAAAAGTAAAGCAATTGTCATGGAAACATGAAAATCAGTATGAAAGTATATAATGGCTACTTCAAAGCCACTGATTCTCTTGTGTAAGCCTTTATTTAGAAAAGAGTTTTTTAGCAGACATTATTTACTCAATAGGACACTTCATTGTGATCCATCATACCTGCAAGTGTTTTAAGCTCTGGGTTTTTTTAATGGGTTTTTGACCCAACAGACTGTGATGCTATAAAACCTTATTATGGCCTTTCATGCTAAGTGTTTGAAGGGGTGTTTGGAGGAAATATGCCTTTTTGAAAAATCCCTATAATTTGTTCTGGAAAATGCTTGTGGTAGTGGGCTGGAGCAATTTGTTCTCTTCAGGAAGAGCTCCTGGAGCTGTCACTGATTCCATCAGGCAGCTGTACTTTTCTACTTCATAATTTTTGTATTTTAGGCTATAAATTGGTATAAAAAAACCTGATCCTGGAGCAGTTTTTAAGTTTCTATGATTCTTAAATACTCATCTTGATGTATATTAAGTAGCTCGTGTGTAGCATGTATAGGGACTGAGAAGCAAAAAGAATGTCTTATTTAAGTGCTGTTAAAATACATTATATTTTTAAAGGATTATAGCCTGAGCCCCAGCCTTAAAGGCAAAAAGGCTGAAGGGTTTTAACCTGCTAACAGGGTGTGTGTGCAGATTTTAGGGCTTTCCTTCTCCCTCCAGTGGCAGTGATCTGAGCGATCACTCAGTGATTGCTGAGCACAGGGTAGGAGTGCAAGTTCCAGCTTGTCCATCAGTGTGGTGCAGCTTCAGATTTGGAGAATTCCATTTCTTCCTTGCAGTGTGCAGGACAGCTGCTCCTGGGCTGTGCTGTGTCAGAGCATCCTGCAGCAGCTCTGCCTGGGCAAGAACTGATGTGAGTTGATGGCCCCAGATCTGAATGAGCAGAGATGGATTTAGGAAGGGAACACGCATCACCGGAAATTTCTTGATGGTTCCTTTTCTGCCTCTCCCTCTATTAGCTTTTGACAGGAGGCTAATGGTTGTAACAGCCCATCAATTAGCACTCTCCCCAGTTTCCATTTTCGAGGATGCTGCTCCCATCCTCTGCAGCAGGCACTAATGGGGGAAGGATGACTGGGAGAGAAGAGGGAGAGAGGGAGGAGGCATCTGAAAATTTTCGAATGATCCTCAGCACGGGCAGGTGGGGAAAGGCTTGGGCTGAGCACATCCTGAAGGAAAGGTCCTGCAGCAGAGGATGAGCCTGCAGCACCCATGGATGCCTGCCCAGGTGGCGGTGGAGCAGCCCTCTGGCAACTTGAGCAGTGAGGACCTGCTGGAGGATGATCTGGTTAGTGCTGGCAGGTAGGAATGGGGTCTGAGAGGAGGAAAGATGACAGAGACCCCCCAAATCTGAGGTACAGGTGTGGAGGTATCTTGGGGCAGCTGCTCATTGTGTTGGAGAGGGCAATGGAGGGGTCAGGATTTTTTCTGCTTTCTTTGCTTTCTCCTCTCCTCCTTTTGCTGGCTTTGTGAGTGGTGGAGGAAAGGAGGAGGAAAGAGGGATTTGGATGGAACAGCTCACACCACCACTGCTTCTACTGGGACACTCTCCAGTCCCTCAGACTCCTTTGTCCACAGGTAAGGAGCAACACTGAAAGAAGGTTGTACACCAGTGTGGGTCAGCTCTTTTCTCACAGGTAACAAGCAACAGGACAAGAGGAAAGGGACTGAAGTTATGCCAGGGGAGGTTTAGATTGGATATTAGGAAAAATTTCTTCACCAAAAGAGCTGTCAGGCTGCCCAGGGAAGTGGTGGAGTCACCATCCCTGAAAGTGTTCCAAAAATATGCAGATGTGGTGTTTAGATACACAGTTTAGTGGTGGACTTGTCAGTGTCAGGTTAATGGTTGGACTCTGATATTTTCCAGTGTAAAGAGGACTTTTCCAGGCTTAAAGATTCTATGATTCTGTGTGGATTTTACTTCCTGTGATTGTGGAAAGGTTTGACTCCAAGTCCTCTACTTTCAAGGACTTCTCATGGCTGAATCAGGAGGCTCCACCATTCTCCCTCTGGAGATTATTGTCCTGGCCCAGGACTCAGCCATGCTCAAAGGACTGACTCACTTGGAAAGTGCTCAGAAAAGTGAACCAAGAAAACTGTTTAAAAACAACCATTTCCACTTAAATGTGAATCAACCACTTATAACTTTCTGTTTATGAAATTGAAAAGGTCAAATGTTCACCTTCAGGAGGCATTTGGCCATTTGTTGCTCTTTGTGAGATGCATCTTGCTAGTGAGGGTGACAGAAAACAAACTGCATTGGTTTAAAATAATAAGGAAAAACATTTTAATGTGTTCTTGAACATAACATTTTAATATGTTCTTGGACATAACAGTGCTACAGAGGACTTTCTTGCAAAGATGAGTTTGCTTAAACTAGTCTTAGCTATTCAGGGCCTGTCCTTTATGTTGTGAGAAAAACTCTATAAAGCAATAGAAATGTACATTGCAGATTTTGCTGTGTGCTGCTCTTTTTATAACTCTTATAATTTTTCTAATTATACTTAAGTATTAGTATGTGGTGTATTGGTTCAATAGGGGAGCTACTTAATTCACTTTGTGTTTAAGGGGTAGATCTTTTACTGCTCAATCCCCGAGGTCAGTAGGGGACTCTCAACTGTGGTAAAGCTGTTAAGTGTAAACTAGATTAGAGAATAACTTACACATGTTTGCAAGTCTCAGTGAGCAGGCTTTAAATTGCCTGATTTAAGGTTTTAAGTGAATTTGGTAAAGCAATCTACAAATACATCCTACTGCAGCATTGGATACAAATGTAGCACACACTACTTTAAAAAGCTGCTTTCTGCTTTCCAGTTGAATTTAGCAAACCCCCGTGGATCAAAAACAATATTGAAACTTAATACACTGATCCTGCAAACCCTTGTTCAGATGAGCAATTCCATTTGTGACAACAGCTCTTTTGGTTTCTGTGGGAACTGCCTATAAAAAAAAACTTGACTATAAAATTGAACATACCTATAAATGTTTACTGCCCCATCAGAAAGAATTAGTGAATTGTTGAAAAATGAATGGCATTAGGTGTTCACTGTCCTGGCAGCATTGTGAGGTTTTTGGATAGAGCTGATTGAGATGTAGCTGAGCTGTGGCTACACAGACCAGGGACTTAAGGGTGGGCTTCTGATGTACTTGAATTCATCTCCCTCTCCTGTGGGATGTGAAACCCTGGCAATAAACTGCAAAGGAGACCCTCCCAAAGTGAAAACTCCTTTGCTCCCAGTGTTTTGGCTGCCTTAGCAACTTTCTTTCAGGTTATTTCATCTGAAAGTATCAGAGAGGCTGCTTGTTTAATACCAGGGATGACATCAGGGTGTCTGTAGCACAGGGACAGCATTTCTATAAAAGAAATTATGCTCTCAGAATATCAAACTGCAATTCAAACACTTCAGCAATCTGAAGCTAAAATGGAAAATTGAGCAAGCAAATGAAAATGAGTATTTCCAGCTTAACTCCTTTTTCTAAATCAGTTTTCACCTCTGATCCTCCTGTCACAATAGACCATGCTAAGAAGTTGACTGCACACTTGTTCATAAGACACTGGTGCTGTACTGATGGATGTCTGCACTCACTGTTAGCAGTGGCAGCAGGCTGAATGACATTTGCTTCAGCATTTCTAGTCAGCATTTTCACTGTGAATGGTGAGATCTGGGGTTTCTGGAGTAACATCCTTGTAGTCATAAGCAGACCTCCAATAAGTTACTGTAGCTCAAGTCTTGGATGCTGAGTGTCTTCTGGATGAATGCACCTGATTTAACAAGCCATGTGTCTTAGCTGCATTGCTTGCACAGAGAGGTAGCTTCAAATTTTCTGTTCTTATTTAAATGAGATGCAACATATTCACAGTTGATTTAACTTACTTTTAAATTATGAAGGGAGAAGAAAGAAGATGGACAGCACAAGAACTCAGCCCTCCTGTACAGGGATGACACAAGCAGCTTCTCTGACTTTGCATTCATAGAATCACAAAATGATTTAGGTTAGAAGGGACCTTAAAGATTATCATTATTTGCCTCCAGGGTGGAAGGCTCTCTTCCTACCATAGCTCAGTCTCATATTGCTTTCTTCTCTACATAAGCACATCCTAAAGCAGTGATGGGGAGCTGGGACTTGGGCTTTGATTAATATTCTATAACCACAGTGGTCTTCTTGGCAGAGTCTTGGGGTTTTTGGAAATAAAGGGCCACGATTGGATGTAGGAGTTTGGGTCTAGTCTTGCTAATTTAAGCTCCTAAATAGCACCTAGCTTCTTCCAAGGAAAAGCAAACAAACAAACAAAACCTCAACAAACAAACAAACCCCAAACAAACAAAAAAACCCCAAAAAACCAAAAACACCAAAACAACCAAAACCAAACCAAACCAACAAACAAATCACAAAAAAAAAAAAAAAAAAAAAAAAAAAAAACACAAAAACCCAAAAAAAACACCAAAAAAAACCCCAAAAAACCCACACCAAACCAACAAAACACCTAAACAAACCGATGAACAGGTTTGTCCTCCAAAACGTTAGGGTTAGGGTTAGGTTCAATGGGGCAGAAGCTGAATGCAATGTATTTATGTTTAGCAAAAATATCTATTTATGCAAAAAATATGGGCTTTTTATTGCCTATATATATTTAAAGGACTCAGAAAATCCTGATGTCAAACGAAAGCTCCCCTCACACATTTTTAATAAAACCAATTCACTCCTTGCTAAAAGGATGTGGAGATGTTTCTGTCTGAGAACAGAACAGTGACTCTTGACTGGCAATTTTGCAATCCCCTGAGGGCCTGGAGAGAGATGGGTTGTTCTGGACCATCCCTGGACCGTGGTCCCAGCACAAGGCAGATCTTCCTTGGAGAGACCTGCCACCCATCCCCCACAGAGGTGAGAGATCCCTGTGCTCTCTGGGTCTGTGGGGCCTGGGCTGTGTTGTGACAGAGCTCACTGGCACAACTGGACCCCTCTCCAACAAAAAAAGCTGAGCAGGGAGCAGCCCTGTCCCTTTTTCTGACATCTCTGTTGAGAAAGGCCTTTTCTACAGAGGCTTTCTTACCCATCTCAGTTTGAGTTTTCCTCCTCTGAGCAGAGAGCAAGTGTTTATTACCCAAGAGCTCTTGCATCTTTGATCCCACAAATAATTTATATAAGCAAGAAAGCACTTGAGCCTGGTCCAGGCTGGCACCTGAGGAGCACTGCTGCTGGTTAATTTGCATGTGCCCTGCTAAAGTGAATATTTAATCCAAAAATTTTATAGGTTACACTCATGGGAAACTAATGTGCAGAATTTAATGGCAAATAATACAGTCAGTAAAGGTCTACATATAATAATTTGTTATTGGGTTTTGTGTGTGTGTTGGTTTTTTTTCTGTTTAAAAGAATGTTGAAATTGTCCTGGGGCTCCTCTTGACCCTCTCTCCCTAGAGGGTGATTGTGACTTCTTCTCCTTTGCCCAGCAACAGCACTGGAGGGTGGGAAGGTGAAAGTATCCTTGAAGCATGGCACAGAATAACTGTTTGGTAGATAATTGCTGCATTTAGAGAGGGTACAGAATTAATGGTATGGTGTCCTTCTGGCAAAAAAATTGCATGTATTAGAGAGGCTGTGCTAATAACTCAGAATGCCTCTGCAAATGGCAAATGCAGAAGTCTGCATAATTGCACAAATTTGGTGAGTGTAAAAGCCATGTAAAAGTAATGATTTCTGATGGCAGTAAATAAAATGGCACATCTTTCAGTTCATAAAGATTTTGTTAATGCAAACTCTGGAGTCTACAGAAATCTAAGGACTCTCTCCCTCTGCCTTTTACTGGGTGCTCTGTGGCAAGTTCTTCAGGCAGGGTGACTGCTGCCCACACCTCATATCATATGGTGAAAATCAGTGTTCTCCAGCCTTGGCTGAAGATATCTTAATCTAGAGGACTGGTCAGGAAGGTGGTTACTTCCTTCCTCTCCAGTGATTTTTGGATAGTTTTTCCACAAGTTAATAACCAGAAGATTTTTCCTTTGCTTTTCACTACCAGAGCAGTTCCCAGATCACTTTTGTCCTCACTTCAGATGTACCATTGTTGAATTTCTGGTCATTTTTCTCCTGCAATGATTTTCTTTTATTACCATTGGCTTCCAAACAGCTCACATACGAGGCAATCAGGAAAAATATTTCTGTGTGTTGACTCTGTTCTCTTCTAATAGCTACAAGAGGGAACAAGGGAGGTTTCTTGCACCCTTCTGAGGTCAGTCTTAATTTCATCATTCTTGCTCATGGACAGAGAGGAAATGCTCTTTCCTTTTTCTGCACAAAGAAAAGGACAACATCTGGAGCTGAATGGTGCCAGCAGAAACCCTCCTGCTGGAAATAAATACCAGGAGGGCACAGATATTTAACAATGAGGTTGGATGGAGACCTTATAGGATACATTTCAGAGTGAATAGCTTAATTCTGTCACCCTCAGAGACTGAGGAGGTCTATTTCAATGTATTGTCTCAGTCTCCACCATCTGGGAAAGCCATTTTTTTTGTTGTGGAAACCTCTCTGAAATTAAAAGTACCCATTTGTTTTGGACATGTCTGTTGTGTTAGTGCATTAGAGTAGCTGAGCTGCATCCCACAGGTGTTCTCAGAGGATAGAGACAGAGAGGGGGGCTATTCTGCTCTACCCCACAATCATATTCCTATCTAGATTTTGGACTTGTACAAAGCTGAATCCTTGGAGGGAGGGAGGCCAGACTCCTGGCTGAAGAGTCAGTAGTAGGATGGAATTTAGGATCATTTGCTTTGAAACAAGGATCTGACCTGTACAGAGTTTGGGAAGGGTTCTAGGGAGCATCTCTTGCCATTCCTTCTCTTGTCCTGTTGCTGCTCCCCATGGAGCTTGGAGAGAGAACTTGCTGGACCACATGAAAGAAACAGGTTTATGGCTGCTTTCTGAATTTCACTGTTTTTGTTGCTTTTATCAGGCTGATCCAAAGAACCTGAAGTATCTCTCGAACAGTAACTTAAATGACAATAAGGAGATGGAGTATTTGCAGAAGTACAAATCATTACATTGTCTTTCTTTTGGTGAAGAGCAATCCCTTCTGGATCACATGAAGCACTGATGGCTGCAACTAAAAGACACAGTAGGGTGAAGTTTTTTGACGTTTTTAGTTTTGAAGTTTTTAGTTCTTCACAAAGGTGCTTTAAGTAGATGTTACACGCAGATTTCCAGCTCTCAGATGTAGTGGTGTTCCCTGTCAAAACTGCCAGGAAGATATATTTGCTCAGAAAATGAAGCAGTAATGGCATATAAACAAGTCCAGCTTATTTTAAAAGCAATAAAATAATAAAATGAAGCTGAAATTTTAGTTTTTTAAACACACATGGATATTTTCCCACAGATCATGGAGATTGTGGTGACACAAAAGTTCTTTATGGATTCTTCTTCCATAAATTTTTACCTTTTGAATGTGAACTAGCTTTTTTGTGTGTTTTTTCTTGGTTCAGGCCAGCTATTTGTTTCTGTGGAAAGTCCTCCTCCTGTTTCATATCTCCCTGCTACTTCTAATGTTATGAACAGAGAACATTTTTGATATTTCTGCTCCTAAGCACTCTAAAACCACTGGGATGCACCAAGGGCCATTTCTGAGTAGCCAGACACACCTCATGAAGGTTTTGCAGAGAGAGTAAGCTCTGTGAAGTTCATTACTAAAAGCTCTCAGGCTCTTTCTTTGGCCTCTGGGACTGCCCTGACTGTGAGTCTGCTCCTGGTTCCCCATCACTGAGTGCTTAGGGGCCTGTGGGACTCCCACCAGGAGTTTCCAGGGTGCTGCAGGTCTGGGCTCAGCCTGGTGCCCAGGATTTCTGCTCTGCAGGAGATGCTGGGTGGGTGTGTGGCTGCTGGTACCCTTCAGGGATCTAAACTGCACCATTTTCCTTCTTCATTCTCTCCTCAAGTAATTTCTTGTCTGGCTGTTGTACACCAGCACAAAGTAAAGAGGACTCTACCTTTTGATTTGTGATAAAAGTGATTCTAAAAATACCTTTAAGAGATCCCTTTGGCCTCTCTTCCTACCAAATCAAATCCAGAAATCGTGTTTGCCTCTTTATTTTGCTTCCTGCTGTGAATTATTTTTGTCTCCTTCAGCACTCTTTCATAGGATTACACTTTGAGTGAAAGAAATGATCAAAGCATTGCAGCAATTAGTGTAAGAAAGGGCAATAAAATATGTATAAAATGCTTTGATTTAATGACAACTAGTGTGGATGTGCATTTATAACAGTTTACATATTTATGAAAGATGTAAACATGAGGAAAACAAGAAAATATTTGTCATAACAAGTCGGAGTTTAATTTACACTCATGGAATGAAATTTTAAATGGAATAATGTATGCTGAATATAAAGAAAATTGTACTGCCTATAACACCTCTTCAGCTATAAAATAGTTCACAGGAGAATGCAACTAAATCCCTTTGCTATTATATTAAAATTTTCAACTGACTTAGAGGAAACACTAAAATATTGATTTAGCAGACCAGTCTTGCATCACTAAAAGGGTGATCTGAATGATGGAGTGGCTGGGGCTGTTTTCCATCACTAATTCCCAAGATCCAATAGTCTTTGAATTTGGTGAGATGTGCTGAGGGCAAACAATCTCCGAGATAGTTTCTAGTTTTTTGTGCTATGCAGTGAGCTAAACAGCAACTGCTGCAATGAATTCCAGCCTTCATGAGCCTGTGAGGGTATTGCATCTAATTGCTTTGCAGACTGTATTATATTTTAGCTTGATGCCTCTTAGGGAAAAAAAAAAAAAAGGTTTCTTAATTCCTTTTTTGCACCAGAAGTGCTTTGATAAAGAAGTGCTAATGTTGTTCTGGCAGAAACAGTGTCTGTGCAGAGTGCTTGGTGTGAGTCCAGAGACACCAATCTGTTAGACCACCTGTGGCAAAATTTATTCCTCAGCCCCTAGTTTAGAAATTTCTCAGGGCAACATAAGCAGTAAATATTTCTGGAGCTGTCCACTGAGGCAAGAAAGCCTCGTTTTCCAGGCTAGGTTCCTTGGAAAAGATGGTAAAGCTCTCCCAGAGTTGTGAATATCCACTGCTGTATGCACTGGAGTTACTCAGCACCTTTCAAAACCATGCCTTGCATAAATCTTCTAGATTAGAAAACTGCACCTTTACACTCCAGCCCGAAGGAACTGAGGGCAAATTCAGCATTTAAACATAAAGTACAACCACACCACACCACTGGGGGCTGGTACAGCAGCTCCTGAGAGCCTCAGTGTGGCCCTGCCCACAGGGCTGGCACTGAGAATAATCTGGAGCAGCATTTCACCTGGTGGGGAGATGTGCTGTAATGGAAGAAAAGGGAGGGACCTGTGCAAGGCTTTCAGAACCTGTTTGCATTCTGAAAGTGCCTTTATCAGGCAAGACAGCACACCAGGATGCATTTATCTGTGTAGACTCCTCATATGAGTTGGGAACCATGAGATCCTAAGCAAGTGGAGCTCTTGAACTAGCAAATACAAATAATTTTACTTTGAATTTTACATACTTACTAGAAGGGCATACAGAGATGATGTGGCAGATACATGCATTACAGTCAGACAGAATATATGAATGTGTGATTATGTGGATAGGAAGTGATAAAGAAAATAAATGTAAAAAAGAGGAGAATTTATTAAAATCAGAACAGAAAAAGAGCAGTAACAGGCAGGTAACTTAATAGTGGAGAAAATCTTTCCTGGCTTACCTCAGTTCAGAGGTCTGTGTTAAGATTCATGAGAGGTTTCAGGCCATCTGCTGATGTAAAGCAGGCTCAATGCTGAGGAATACCATCTTGGTACAAACCAATCTGCCTTTTATTTTCTAAAACTTGTATGACATTACCTTAATTTCTCTAAGGCAACTAAATATGGTATTATTAAATTATCTTAATACAACCATGATAAACAAATACCCGTACTGCTAATATGATTTCTCTCTCTGTAAGGTAATGAATATATTTATTCACTGATTTGTAACTCAGCTGGATTTCTGACTTCTGCCTATAGAAAGCTCCAGGCCACTTCTTTTGAATCTCTTTGCTTCTAATCTTTTCTGGAAATCTTTATTTTCTATTAGCATAACTAAACAGAGCAAATGAAGCCTACAGCTATTACTTGCCTATGCTAAGCTCCTTCATGTATTGTTACATTATTCTGGATATCTGATTGTTGTTCCTTGTATTATCTTTTGCTCTACAGTACTACAGAAAGACTTAAGATTGAACGATAGGACTGCACTTGGCTCAGTCTTTCTGCCGTTGTTCGGAATTATTTGGGATTTAGGTCAGTCATCTAAGGATTCATCTCCTAACTGGAAGATAGATTTTCTTTGAGTCATTAAGTCTCACAGGTCTGTTCTTCCCACATGGCTGAAGTGGTTCTTTCATTTATAAGCTACTGGCGTGCTCAGATAACTTTCTTACATGGCCTGACACAGCATCAAAGCCCATTACCCACTCACCAACCCTAATCCGTCCTCTGGCCTCCCTGCAGTGGAACTGAGCTGGATCTCCATCCTCCCTGGGGCTCAGCCAAGCCCTGGCTCATGCAAAAAGCCTTCTCATACACTGCAGAAACTCCTCACTTGCAAGCCCAGTGCTGGGGGCAAGGATTCCTCTGACAGTCACCAACTCTATACAGGGGGCAGGAAGAGGAACATAAAAAAAGGCAAAGAATTGACAAACTTCAATACAAGTACCAGTTTGACATGGATCTGGAGTTCTTGGTGCCAAATGTAATTTAGAGGAATTCAGAAGTGGAGTCCCTAAATATTTCAGTTCTGTTTATATATATATGTATGTGTGTGTATGTAAATATATTTCCTTACACACACACACATGAGGACCCTGTAGTCACACTACACATGGCTGTGGACGTACAAGTGCAGCAGGGAGGAGAGGTGTGTTGCTTCACCAAAAGGTGTTTAGAGAGAACTTTGAACACTGTAGCAGCAAAGCCATTCCAACAGTACAAATTTGAGGAAGATGAACCTCTCTTAACTGAAATGAACTCTGTGTAGGTTGAAAAACCCCTTTTCAACACTGTCAAATCTTTGAAGTGAAAAATCTGCCCATTGTGAGGGAGTGATTGAAGTGTGAAAACCACCTGTCCACGAGAAGCCTATAAAGGACCCCCACCTGCTCTGATCAGTGTGGATGTGTAAGAGGAGCCATTGCTGTGTGCTGCTCTCTCTTTGTGCTGAGCATTTCTCCAGCCCCAATATCAGTGTTCAGCTCATGCCACAGCTCCAAGGAGCTGCCTGTCAAGTGCAACCTCACAAGACCACCCTGACACTGAAAAAGGGGCACAGGACACAGAATTGGGGTGAGCAGCTAGGCTGGTGGGCTGGCACAGGCTGAGAGAATAAGAAGCTTCATAACCCAGGGATGCAAAGAGAAGTTTAGCAGTGAGCAGGGGTCAGATGCATGAGTGGTGCTGTTTGGGTTGCATGAGCATGGCAAAATTCATGGGGAACTTGGAAAGAGGAGTTGACCCAGGTGAAGGTTTCCTTTGTTTTTCAGTTAAGGGAGAGAAACTCTCTTGTTCTGGGTCTGCAAAAGTTCTCACAATAGAGCTGGGCTTCTGCAATCCCTTTGGTCAAGAGACCAGCACCTTCCTACTCCCATCTCCACAGGCACAAGGCACTTGCAGTGGTCCCATTCAAAGCCCCAAAACGATGCTTGAATCCTAAGGCTACATTTCCCAAGGTTGTGCAAGCCCAGTCTTGTTACCAGGATTTGTGTCAGGTTGTATCAAGGCTGATCTCCATCACAGTCACAAGCCAGATTTCAGAAAATGTGATCAAAATAAAAAAGTGGTGGCAGGCAGCTAAGATGAAATGATGCCTGAGCAGGGAGTAAAATAACACTTGGGTAGAGGTACTCTTAGAGGTACAAGTAAGCACTTGTGGTAGGCATTTTTTTTCTGCAGGGACAAAATAACCCTTTATGGTTTGGGTGGGTTTTTTGTTGTTGTTGTTGTTGTTGTTGTTGTTTTGTTGGGGTTTTTTTTTTCTGTTGTCTTTTGATGTGGTTTTTTCATTGGGTTTTTTGGTTGTTGGTTTTTTGGGTTTGTTGGGTTTTTTTTGTTTTGTTTTGTGGTTTTTTGCTTGCTCTTGTGGTTGTTAGGGTTTGTTTTTTTTTCCCAGTATCCTTATTGTCAGTTGTTACCATAGAGCAACTGCTGTGTATTTCTAAAATAGAAGGCACCCTCCAATATCTTTCAGAGATTTTGACAATGTGATTGGTTGAATGTCCTATAACTCATGAATTGTGAATGTCCTATAAATATTTTAAAACTCCTGTTCCAGCTACAGATTCTCTGAAATCCATACTGAGACTTCATTTTCCTGACAGATGCCTTTGTATTTGCCATTCTGTCTGGTCTTGCTGCTGCAAAATCTAATCAAGAGGAGCAGGCCACTGCTGGTTCCAGCTTACTCCCGAGGTGTTTGGTTTGGGGTTGCATTGCAATTGTCACCAGCTCCTTTGCAGAGTCTTGTAATCTCAGACCATTTCCCCAGACCAATGGGCTACAGGTGCCTTTGCTGAAATAACACTTCCACACTGCAGCAGCAAGCTGGGAAAATAATATCCACTGAAGGGGGGAGGAAGGTTTGGGCACAGCAGTGATCAGGATTAGGTTTGTGCATAGATCAATGACACTGAAACACCCTTGAAAAATCTCTGCCTCAAAGCAAAACCTGACTTGCCTAATGTTCTCATTTTGTCTTGTTGGGTGAGGTTATGATGAAAGGTTATGATAATCCCAAGGGATCTTTTAATTCCTCTGCTGAATGACTGTTTGCAATAGGGATACTTTTTCTACATAAACATGAATGAAATCAGAGTTTCAGGACTCAGTGGCTGGAAAAATTTTCATAAAAATTTGGGGTATGAAAGGAATGCAGCATCTGCCCCACTCTTATTTCCATTAGGGTCACCAACATAGCCCCAGCCTATGTGTATCCAGTCAATAATAGGAAGACTAACAGAAAGAAATGTAGATTAAAAAAAAAAATGTATCCTCTAGGATTCAGCATAATTTTATGTTTGGCTTACCCATGGTATTCATACCTACCAATACCTTCCAATTATCTACAAATACTTGCTAGAAGGCTCCTACACTGACCAGATGTTTAACAATCGATTTTACTATTATTCTGTGATATATCTGTGGGTTTTTTTTACTTTGGAGACCTAGAGCCTTCCACAATCTTTCAAATCCTGCACTTTTCAAAAAGCCAAAATCCTTCAGCTGTCTACCTCACTGAAATATTTCAGAGAGTCACTCCAGTTGTGTCTTGTTTTCTGCACTCTGTAATAAGCACCAAGCATTTACTCTCTTATTATGTAATTTATAAAATTCATCTGCTAACTAAAAGTCAGATTCACTGACAAAGAAAAAAGTAAAGGCAAGTGAGATGTCTTCTGTAAAGGTTAAGTGCATACTTTATTTGCAACAGAGGATTAAGGATCTTCCCCACAAAGTTTTGTGCATCTGAGTAACCTTGTAGAAAATAATTTTCTTTCTTTATAGGCTGTAGTTCTGTAGCTAGATAATTTTCTGAATCCTCTCTGCCATGGATGGTCTTTGGGGTGACTTCTCCAGTGCCTCCTAACGTGATTGCTTTTGTCATCTATCACTTCATTTTCTACAGATGTTTTCCTCTCATCTCTCTTCCCTACCAGGCTGCCCACTTGCATAAAACTTGTGGGAATTTTAATATATTTGTTGAACTTTATTTTGTCAGGTTCTTTGAGTAGCCACAACTCGAAAATTGAGCAGGGCAAACACACATGCAACATAGTCATACTAAAAAAAAAAATCATTAGAAACCTGGATTTAAAAAATCAGATTAAAAATAAGAAGCCAGTGAGGAGTTCTGTGAATCCCTTTTCCAGTGTTTTTGAGGACATGATGATGTTCTGCAGGGTCTCAGCTGAGTTTGCAACCACAGTCAGAAGCAAGAGCACTGAGAGGAGACTAGGTAACAAATCATAAACTGTTCAGGATTGCCTGTGACAGATTCTCTGTACAGAGAGCTGGACAGTGGCAAAGAAAAAGGTAGAGCCAAACTTTTCTGAGCAGGGAGCAACTGAAAGATGAGGTCAAGCTGGAGATGCACAAAATGTTTTCTGTTTTGCCCTGTGCCTTCTGCATTCTGTGGTGACATGAAGAGAGGACAAGCAAACTTCTTCCCTATTCTTGGTTTTACAGGCTTTGGTAACAGATCTGCTTCTCTGAATTACAAATGGGCTGTTCTCTGAGGGCACAGAGGGCAGAATTAGTCCCTGTTGTGCTCCCCTTGGTAAAGCACAGCAAAATGACATCCAGAAAAGAACGCAGATTTGATTGCTTTGAATAGCAGATCTCTCTTGAATATTCAGTGTGAAAAATCACTTGCATAACTTCTGTGTGGGGCATCTTAGTTTTGTAGCTTGTTATACTCATTCTACAGGACAAATACCCCTCCCAAGAGATCACAAGATGAAAGAGAAGGCATAAATCTCTAATATTCACAGTCAAATGGCAATGAGGCTGTTATCATGTGACATTCTAATTAAATAGAGATTTGGATCCCATTTTCAGCAGCCTTCAACCCTTGAGTCTACCAAAGCACCAAATTAAGCAGCACACAAGCCTTTCTAGAGCAAGATGAAATGATGTTAAAGCACCCCGCCAGTTAATGGGTGATTAGTGTATGCCTTTGCTCATTACTGCATCAAGGAACTTGCTCTCAAACAACAAGCAATGAGAAATGCTTTAATTGTTCCTAAATTATTTTGTGGTAATTAGTCAGCTGCAATCCCAAAGAAGAAAGTGAGTTGAAGGTAATGGCAATATTTCCTGATTACCTAAAAGCATGTTAATGCCCTGCAGTCCTGAGTGTGTCTGAGAGGATGTGTGCCTATGCCAGTCCTCAGCCTTTGTGTGCTGCCTCAGTGTACAGCTGAGCATAAATACCGAATTTCTGACCTTTTTTTACATCTTGAGCCATGATTCACACTCCTTCCTAGAGCTGAATCCTATAAAAAAATGTATTTAGAGGAGGCCTAGGTATTCTATAGGCTGTGTGACCTCTTTTGTAAGGTTAAATCATGTAACTGCAATTGTCCATTTCATTTTCCTCCACTTGCATTGATGACTTGATACATCTGTCATCATTTACTATTGCAGCTTGGTGCTTGCTTAAAGGTTTGTTGGCAAAATTTGAAAGCCACAGAAGCAATGCCATGAACTGTGGCTGTTGCATCTTAATTTATCCAGTGGTAATGCAGGGGTGGGTTTCAGTGTGGAAGCAAAAATCTCCTTGAACATTGAATGTGCACAGCTGATTTTGCAAACACACAAAGCTGTGTTTGTGTGTTTGCAGACTTGTAGATGTAGTTTGATGTTATTTTATTGCTGATAATGGACCAAAAATTGTTTAGAATCAGAGCACTCCATAATTTCCTTTATAACTCTTACATTTCTGGGCACGAAACGTGTGATTTCTTCTGTCATCATAGTTTTGAAATACTCCCCAAATCTTCCATGTTAATCTAATATGTGTTTACTTTACCTACTGCTAAGTACTATGTGAGTCAAAAGTAGGGGTTTTTTTTTCTGCTTAAGCTACCAATAAAGCACTGTGTATTCTGGAGTATTCTGGACAGATAATTGAACAGCTGGCAGTAGTCCTGTCAATGAGTACAAATGATACCACAAAAGGTAGCCCAGCAGCTTTTCTTCTGTTGTTGTAACTTGCACAGTGCATCCATTTTTCCCCTCTGTCTAAATCATGCAGCTGTACAGCAATTACTGTCAGCATAAATTGAGCAAGCTTGCAAATTGTCTTCAAAGTCATCCAAGAAAGCAACTTTATCCTTTAAGGTAACTGAAATATTACGTTGATATTATATACATGATATATATACAGTTATTAATATAATTTATAGGTTTTCTTTGGGACAAGCTAAGTGCACTTTATGTGTTTTATCTGGATGACTCCTAATGCATGGAAATGTGAATTATTCATATGCTGCCTTTTGATTATAGGAGTCTTTATATAGCTTTTGTTTGCTAATGCATTTGATAGGCTATTTTGTGCACTAACACATTATATAGAAAATGCTGGCAATAAAATAAATGCTAAATTATACATTCTGTAGTTGTGCATTAAGAGCTGGTACACTCTGCTTCATCATCTTTACTCTGCTCTGCTTCACAAATCTAAAGATAATTGATACTGTGGAACTATCACTAAGCTCATCAAAAACGTGCTGCCACTGAACTGTTGCTGTGTGTGCTGGTGCAGAACTGGCAGGCTTGGCCAACTCCTTAGAGCACTGAAAATCTAAATACCTGACATGGGAGCTTCAGTATAATGCCCAGAGCCCATCTGGGGGCTCCTTAAATTCTTAAATGCCAACAAATAGAATTTATAGTTGTCATCCAAACAAAATAATTAGTAAGGGTGTTGAGTGCTTGTGTGTGTCAAGGAAAGGAATGGAAAAAGGAAAAGGAAAAGGAAAAGGAAAAGGAAAAGGAAAAGGAAAAGGAAAAGGAAAAGGAAAAGGAAAAGGAAAAGGAAAAGGAAAAGGAAAAGGAAAAGAAGATAGAGGGACCTCCATATTTTTTTTCACCCAAAAGACTTGTTGTTTAGAATGTAAATGAGCCAAGGTGATTTAGGGAGGGCTCTGCAAACACAGAGGGTTCTATCTGATGTGGTGGTTGGAGAATAGCTGGCTCCAGTTACCTCTTGCTGGATCCTTTGAGTTAGCAGCTCCCTCACACCTTTCCCCATCCAGGCATTGCTATGATAATAATTAACGAGCAGCTTTAACACAGTCTGGAGTTTTAAGTGCCTGTCATCAATTACTAATTGAGTTAATGGTATTCACTCATGCTCTGGGACCATTTGGACTGTAGGAACTCCTCAGGGATGCCAGCACTATGGTTGTGAGGCAGGACTAATCCCTTTGGATTGTCTACTTATATCCTTGGGAACAATGGACACCATGTTGGTGTTAATCATGGTCACTTTCCATGAGCAGGGTCTTCTTAAGAGACTTTGTCTATTAAGTCTCTCAAAAAAATTAGTAAGATTTCTATCTCCTCTCTGTTGGACATCTTGATGTAGGATGGCTCTCAAAGTCCTGGTTTGCACAGCCTGATTGGGTGTATCTGTCCCCTCAAAGGTCAGCCCTCAAAGGAGCTGCTGAATGACTTAAAACCTTCTGCAGTTTCCTACAGAGTCCTCAGTGCTAACTCTGCCCCAGGTATGTCAAGTGGCCTTTTGTGGATTTGAACACTTTGGGACCACAGCATCATTCATCTTACTGAAAGTTCCTATTATCAAAATGTGCCTGCTGTAGCAGATCCTTGTCCCTCAGGTACACTGAGGAGATTTTTCACTGGAAATAGGTATTTCAGTCAAGACAGCAATCAAAGAGTAACCCTAGGAGGCAAATACCAGACACAAAGTACCTGAATTAACAACAGAGGCAGGAGCAGGAGACATCTTTTAAATCAGCAAGATTACCTTTTATGTGGAAATTATAATTATTACTCTAGCCTAGCATCTTGGACATTCTCACAACCATTTGGATCCTTAGGTCACACTCTTCTCCTACCATATGTAACATTTCCTCACTGTTTTTGGTGCCAGCACTCCAGGCTACCTTTACATTATTGTTGAGGAGAACTGGAGTAGATGGGTGACCCATTTCATACCTAGCAATTCAATCACAGGGGAGAGGAGTCATCATTTGCATTTTTGTATTCAGCTTGAGCCAAACCTATGTTCTAAGTCCAGCCTGACTCCCACTAAGTGGCTGGTTTGATGGTTCTTGTCAAAAAGCTGTTCATCTATTGGGTTTGTGTCTTGCTTGATACATGATCAATGTATAATGTTTCAGAAAAGGGACTAAAGGAAAAAAAAACCAAACCAACAAAAAACCAAAATATAAATCACTAAACCAGTTTCACATCACCATTAATTTACTCTCAGTGCTGTATGAGCAGTCTTGTGAGTTCTTCAGCCTTAGCTGAGTCTGGTCCTAAGTTTCATAAATAAAAAGTAATTACTGTTAATGAACATTTTTAGCATCTGTATTTAAATTGGTTCATCTTAATTAACTCAGATCTGCTTTTCCTTAGATTTTGAAAACTGTAACAGTCTGAAATACAACTAAAAGTCAAAGCTGATTTGCAGTGCACATTTTCCCATGTTCCTTCAGACCGCCAGAATCCTTATTCTTATTTTGGAACCATTCAGGTTCATTTGTTATTCTTTTGCTGAGGTTTTCCCATTCCTCCTGTGTGGATTCACATATCTCCTATCTGATGTAAACCAAAAGGCTCCCAGTGACAGCATTACACCATTCTTAAGGAGCCCTGGTTACACTTACATCTGAATTAAGCTTTCAAGTAGTTTAAAAACAGGAAGTGTGATAACATTTAGTGAGTTAAGATTAATGGTTATTACTTAAAAATAATCTTCACTAATTATTTTTTTTTAAATTTGCTAATGGTTTCTCAGAGATGGGCTGAAAATGTTCTCCTTTACCACTACATTATCTTTTGTTACAGATTTTTATTGCTTCTGATAGTTCAGTTGATTTAAGCAGATTCATTCAGAGGAGCTGTATTTACCAAAAAAATTGCAAGAGATATTTCTACTTCTAAAAATGTTATAAAATGTTGTTTGCTTTTTTCTTTCTTTCTTTTTTTTATTTTTTAAGATAGTTTCATGTTTGTGTTACCATTTCAGCACTTTTCTGAGGTTCCAGGGGAACTGTTGGTTAAAAGTCATCAGAGTGTAATGATTAAACTCCCTGAAATTAAGTATGTGGAGGGATGAGCAACTTTGGAGAGAATCCAAAACTTCATAAACTTTGTGAATTAGGATATAAGCACCTATTAAAACATATCATTATTCAATTAATCTGTAAGGTAATGGGAGCCTTGTTTCCAAATTACTTAATTTTTATGCTTGTGAGTCTACAAAACACATCCAAGTGCAGTAGAATACATTAAAGATTACTGCTTAAAGCCTACCTTAGGAACTTGTTTCTCCATTACTATGTGACTCAAGTGGTCTTTTCACACTAAAGAAGATTTGGAATGAAATATTCCTAAACGAGAATTTTCCTTTCACGTCACTTGCAATCTGATGTTACCCCACAGTTTTTGGTGTTTGTTTGTGGTGGGGTTTTTTGTTTGGTTGGTTTTTTGTTTGTTTGGTTGGTTGATTTTTTTGGTTTTTTTGGGGTTTTTTTTGGTTTTTTTTCCCTGGAGGAGGAGTTATATGGCAAGAGCTGCAGGTTCACATGTTGCACAGCTTTCTGTGCTTTGAAAGTAATTTCCTGGAAATTCTCGTCATTCCAAGAAGTAAGGGGACTGTGTACTTGACCCCTGGAATCCATCAGCAGAGCCTACTCACTGTCTTCTTGTGTGCTATACACATATCCACATTGAAACCAGCGTGGGTTTGTTTGTTTGTTTGCTTGTTGGTGTTTGGATTGTTGGTTCCCCCCCCACCATTTTTGGCTTCTTTCTTTTCAGCTCTCCTTGCTGGGAAATTATTTTACAGAAAGCAGGAGTTTCAACTCCCCAAAATATTTTAAAACAGTAGCCAGCTTTCTCAAAAAAAAAAAAAAAAAAAAATCTAATGTCTTCAGAAGTTCTTTCCTGTCAAGTTGCAAATTGCAGAATCTCCCAAATATAGTGTATAGAATCATTGCTAAGGAGATTAGGTCAATTCATGCAATTGGTTCTAGAATCCACTAATTTAATAAAAACATGAAGTAAGTGTGGTCATCCTGAGGAAAAGAGAGAATATTAATGAGGCAATCATTACATTTGATCTCCAAAAATAATTTGATTAGTTTTTATTTTAACAGGGTAATTAGAAAGGATGACTCACATTTCACTGATTTCATTTCCTTTAGCCCGTATAAAGGACATAAAAATTGGAAATAAAACGTCTATGTGGAACACTGATTTAGGTATAACTTCTTATGCTCCCTACTTAAATTTTGTGTTTGCCATTATTCTTCATGTATTGCAGTGCTTTACAGCTGAGATTTCTGAGATATACTCTTCCCACTGACATTAATGGGAATGGTACATCAAAATCCGCTAGGTGGCTTTGAAAATTTCAGATATATTTTCAGTCTGCTGTGGGAATACTGCTGAATTTATCCTTACACCAGCCCTCAGAGACAGGTAAATACCCTTTAAATATATTTTATTGAAGTTGAACTGTGCAGAACAGAGATGTGAGAGACATAATGGGCCTAATCCTATTGACTTATTCTGGCATTGGAGGCGTAATCATGAGCCAAAACCATTAAGCATTCATCAGCAAAACTAGACTGATATTGTAGTGGCCTAATACTATTTAAAGACATGACTTAGAAAAAATCTGTGGCACTCTGAGTTCCTTTTTTCAGTGTGCAGAGGGCAGGGAGTGCATTTATGTATTTTGAAGTGAAAACCAAAATACATCTTTATAATTGGAATTATAATGCTTCATGGGAGGAATAGCTCTTGAGATTGATATTCTCTTCCTGGCAGAATCAAATATGGTTTTCTCCTTTGGATTCAAAAGTAAATCTGGTCATGTCTATCACAAAATAAATTCCCAGCTACTGTGGGCCACAAATACATAAAATAGGCAACATTGCCTTTAGTTTCTGAACATTTTCTCTCGTTTTTATACCTAATCTTTCCCCATTGTCCACCACATCTGAGGTGCTGTGTATAGTTTGGGGATCCCTAGAAAAAGAAAGACATCAATAAACTGCAGTAAGTTTAGGGGTGGCCACCAAGATGGTCAAGGGCTGGGTAAGGGGCTGTGTGAAGAGAGGCTGAGGGGCTTTATCCAGCCTGGAGGATAGCCAGACTCAACACCTCGTGGAGGTGCACAGCTGAAAGGATGACAGGACAGGTCACAGCAGTAGAAAATTAATGAGTTGCTGTGGAAGTTTAAATCCTTGTGCAATACGTGAGAAAAAATTGACACTATAGGAAAGCCTCAATTAAAATGGTTGGAAACAAGTGTTACAGATAATGTATTTGTTGTGATTATGGAAAGAAATTACAGCTTCAGTAATGGGTGATTCTCATCAGACATCAGGAAATAATGACAATGTTAAGCAAAGGGGGAATAGAATCCATTTTCAGTAATGTGAGATCCCAACTACTTAAGATGTAATGGGACATCCTGGAGGAACATCTTTCCTGTGGAATTTCCTAGGAATGGCCTAGGGAGAGTTTATTTAGTTTTTTGGAAGGACAGTCAGAAAAAAATGACCTCTCCCAGGCTCTTCCATGCCTGTTTTATCTGGTTTTGTTGATAAAAGTGTAGGGCAAAAACTTGGGGTCAAAGCCTTGGCTCAGCTGGAGTCTTCTTGTGTGACCTTGGGTACATCAGTCAGCTTGGGCTGTGTTTCAACCCTCCATCTCCCAAAAGGAGATTACTATTATTAGTGTTTAGCATGAGAGGTGCAGTGAAGGTATAATCCATTAATGCTTTTAAAGCACTGGCATACTACATTAATGATAAAGATAAATAAATGTTCTGTCCTTGCAGAATTTGTAATCTAAAAAGATGAAAAAATGTGAGAGGAAACATCAATATCCTTGCCTTAGGGACGAATGGCAAAGCCACGGGAGAAGTGATTTGTCAAATGTGGCGAAGCAGGACTGAGAGGAAACACCCAGATTTGTCATGTATTCCTTAAAGACGAGGCCATGTTTCCTCTCCTAGCATACCTGGTCACAAATATTGTGATTTTGTTTCTCTAAGTTCCTCCACTGGTATTTCTTCACAGGAGTCATTTTTCCTGACAGCATCAGTAGGAGCACTACAACCTGCAGCCATTCAGCTTGACTTTATTTTAAGATGGCAGTGAGAATTACAAAATTAACAGGACTAACCCAGTGGTGTAGCACGTCCTCCCATCTTCTGCCCAGCCACAACCTTGTTCACTCTGCCAGCCCTCTCAAAGGGTGGCTTGCTTTACACAGTGCAGGCACTGCTATTAATAATCCATATGTTAATCATTTTTCAATGGCTTCTGGCTTCTATTGCCTGGAATGCCTTTGTTCTTTTTGACTTCAGGATCTTCAGACCAGAAATTCTGCCAGGGGGTTTGATCCAATCCTCATTCCTGCTCAGAGCAATGTCCTCCAGACTGCCATGAGTGCTGTACCAGTACTGCTCTTATTGTATAAGTAAGGGTGACCTCTACAACTTTGCTGGGTTTTGTAGAATTCACTGAGACCTGTGCAAAGCCACAGTAACTTACTTATTTTAAAAACCAGAATTAATAATAAAAAAAAAAAGTATAAAAGCCCTGGAGAATGCTTCACCCTTGGGTGAGAACTGTTTTCTTCACACTGAGTGGAGGCACACAGACCTGTGACTCATAAGATTATTGTGCTGTTGGAACAGTTTGTCACAGGCTGATGAATGATGTCGAGTCAGGACACATCTCCTAGCAACTCCTCTAGCCCAGAGTTGCTGCCTTTATGTTTAACCCCTCTACATTTCCATGCATGCCAGGATGCCACCAGGATGTGTTTGCACTCCAGCTTCTGCCACAATTTTATCAATACTTCTCTTCCACTGCTCTTTGAGCTGTGGGCAGGGCAGAGGGCTCCAGCACATTGACTCTGCTAAATGGAATGGATCAATCTGTCATGCCAATGTGATTTTCCCCTTCTTTTGCCTTTCTTTTTCTTCTGTGTTTTAGATGTGGGATTGTTTCTGCTTTATCATGTGTTCAATATCCCCTATGGTTTCATTGAAGTCTGCCTTAAAACATGCTTCTCTGCATGGCTCTGAGCTCGTGGTATCCAAAAGGAGTATTTTTAAATGATCAAATGGTTTAAATAATGCAGGAAAAAATCCAGCAGCAATCTCAACTTCAAGACTTTCCCTTTGTTTTAGACTGGTAGATGGATGATGCCTCTCCAGGATGCAGCAGCTCATCTTCAGTTCCTAGTTCCTACCACATGTGACACATGTGCCTGATGACAGCAGGAAATATGTTTCCTTGCTGAGAGGCAAATTGGTAACAAAATTGTCTGCAAAGCCTTTCACTACACTTTTCTAAAAAAATGGGATATAGGTGGTTTTATGGAACTAATTTGATCTCAGCAAGCTAAGTAAAGGAAGTCATGGTGTCATTGATTTAGAGATACATCAGAGTTAGAAGGCAAAGGAAAGCATTTATCAGTTGTGTAAGGGATGGCTTGTGCCCAAGCTGCTGTGTTTGGTAAACTGCCTTTTGTCTCAGATCACAAGAGAAAAGACCTTGAGTCTTTGCTCAGCTCTTCTTGATGTCTGTGTGTTGTGTTCAAGAGCACTTACCTGAATGGAAAGAAAGCTCTTCATATGTTTCCTCAGTTTTAATCTTTGAATTGATGAGGCATTCGTGTAGATGGCATTAGGGAAGATGGCTCAGTCCAGTTGCTGCTGGAATTGTGCTGTTCATGCCAGTTTGGTGTGTGAGCTGACATTTTCCCCATGCTTTGGCCATAAAGCTCACATGCTGGTTGGCTGCCTCATCTCAAACCATGCACAGCATTTAGAACTTTTCATTCCCAAAGCCAGTGGGAGCTGAGCAGCTGGCACTCGCTGAGCATGTGCAACTTGGAGAATTAGTTTGAAATTTGAAAATTATGACCAGATGGAGTCCTCACCCCTCGTGATGTTTCTCTGTTGCCAGACTGAGTTGAGAATAACCAAGAGGAGAACCAAGCTTGTGGAGCCAGGGTGCCCACACTGGCTGTCTTCCCAACATAACCTCAGGAAGGTCTCTCAGTGAAAGGTCCTTCATGTATCTGTGATTACCTGCACTAAAATCCCTGCTACAAAGCACTTCAGCAGTAGCTGCCAATTTGTTTTTGTCAATCACCTCATCACAGCAGCCCCACTGCTGAGCAGCAGCACTTGGCTGTAGTGCAGTCTGTGTTCATTACAAAAAAAAAAAAAAAAAGTTTGAGCCTCTTCACAAGTTTGGGTAATATTGCAAATCTTTCAGCATCTATTAGAGCTGGAGCTTGAGGCTTGAATGCTAATGATACTGAAACATAACACTGAGGTGATCTGACAAAGTCGCCTAAGGAGGTTTTCATAAACCTTTTGTACAATTTCTCTGCTTCTTTGCCAGTGAAAATTAACCTCCACTTGCAAAAAAACGAAGCTTCACCTAACTCATTTAGAAATAGCAGAGGGAAAGAGAAAATCAATCCATAACGAACAGTATCACATTAAGAAAATCTAATTAGAAATGGCTTCTCTTTTATTGCACTGATAATGGTAAGCTCTAAGAATGACATCATTACAAAATTCAGTAGCTTATAATGGAGTGAATTTTTTAAAAGTGTTTAAACTACCAGATCAATAACTTCACACACCACATAATTAAATTGTACAGAAATTCTCAATAAACACTAATGTTAGAACTGTGGTGCCCTATTTTAAAATAAAGTATATATTATCTTGTGCTGCACGTACTTCTAAAAGTTGCCTTGCTATTACTGAAGAGTGAAATTCTCTCTACATGGCACTGAGGACAAAGTCTTCCCTACTTAGTCTTACTTATTTGTCTTTAGCTGGCATTGGGTAGAATGTGTTTTTTTTGAGTCTATGTGCCAGCTTCTCCCTAAAAAGGCTAGTTGAGTACAGAGGAGGTTTTTAAAGCAGGGACTTGAACAAGTAGAAAAATCTAAACCTTTCCAATGTAACTGCCAATATTTTCTTTTCAAATTATTTTTAATTTCTTCAGAAAGAAACAAAACTAAGAATGCTCCTACTACCTGGAAACAGGCCAGAATTGTAAAATTTTATCCAGGGTTCCCTCTGTTGCACAGTCTTTAACTTCAGTTAAAGCTTTAAAACTAAAGTTTTATGAAAGTAAAACACCAGTAATGAGTTTTTAATCAGTCACTGCATGATTTGATATTTGAGATCATTCATCAAGTTCTGGATGCAGCTAAACTACAATGATGTGCTGCACACACGTTGTATCCTATGGCCTGAGGTGTAATTTACTGGTGGTAAAATTATTTTTTTTCTAAATGTACTCAGATAATCAGCACTCACACTGAGGGAGCAGCATATCTAATGTGTAATCTTTCTGTAATGAGCCTATTACTCTGTTTTCTAGGTAGAGTTCCACCAGGCATGTCTGTGGGCAGTTGTGTTCGTTCTCTCATTAAAAATGTCTTAGTAAGATGAGATGCTGTTTGGCAATTTACATGCCTAGATATATTTGTTTTTAACAAGAGCAAGAGATAATTAATACATTTTATGCAGAAAGCTTCAGCCATGGAAATAAAGAGGAACAAGATCAAATCAGTTCTGCTTTCTTTTCAACCAGTCAAGGGTTGCAGGAGTTTCAAAAAGTTTAGGAAAAGGATTCAAGGTTACACAACAAAAGAATTTCTCTAGTGTGGAACTTGCAGATAAGAAACAATGTACTGCACATAATACTTCTGAGATTTGAATTAAAACTGCCAGGGATATTGGCAGTGGAGATGAGCACTGTAATGCACTGTTCTGCAAAAGGACTTCATCACTGCTAACAGAATTTGAATTATGCTTTACTAGATTTCCTGCATATGTCAAAAATAAGTAATTGCCAATTATCCTGCTCAAAAGAGCTGTTGGGATACAATCATTTAACTTAAGCATAAGTGCAGAGCTGCAGAGCTCTGAGGAAAAGCTCTGCAGAGGGAAAGCTTCAAGAAGTAGTTGCTCATAAATCGAGATAGCTTCAGCTGAAGCAAAGGCTAATTTTAACTTCATCCTAGCATGCAGACTTTCAATACTACTTAATACTCTGCAGCAATGCACCAACTAAAGCAATGGGTTAACTCCAACTGGCTCAGTAAGGCAGTGCCTTTATTCCTCAGGAAAGAAACTGCTGCAGGGACTGTGGCTTGCTTGAAATAAAGGTGCAAGATCAAGAATGAGCCTGGATCTCCTAAGCTCACCACCCTTTCCACTGGAGTCTGCTTTCTCTGAATGACCAGCAGAGAACTAATGAGAAAATATGATTCTTTGTATAGTAGACTCTTTTTTAAATTTTTCTTTCTTTCTGCAAATGTTACTGAAACCATGTAGGAGCCAAAATTTTTAATGGTTAGATCAGAGATCAGAGCTAGAGCTCCAAATTTCTTTTCCAGGTTCTGCTGCTACTTCATTTTAGACAGATCTCTCATTAGCTTCCCCAGTGGCTGAAATGGAAATAATTACATGGAGTTTATGGTGGTGCTATGAGACATGTTGGTTTAGATTGCCTTGGGATCTTTGAAAGAGAGGTGATAGAGAAATGTCCAAGTACTTAAATCTTTCCAGTGTCAGAAAAGGTACATGGTGAATACAGTATTAAAAAAATTATAGAACACAAGTATAACCATGTCATAACTGTAGAGGTTTGTCCACAAATACCTTATAAATTGCTTGGTATGACTAAACTCTGTGTGGCACAGGCAAAACTGAGTTTGACTCCAATCATCAAACAGTTCTTAGTTTTTTGCATATTCTCGGGTTCCTGCATCTATTTGTGTCCTAATGCATTAGATTAAGGGGAGATTTTGTAAATAGATTTCTGTGAGTCAGGTTTCATGGCAGTTTAAAATTGTCAGGAAGTCTCTAAAATGTATCCCCCAGGTTTTTGGTGCCTACACATAAATTCTTGAGACCTGAGGACAGCAAATGAGACTGATAATATTTGTGTGGGAGACAGGCAGAGAATTCCCTGGGAGCAAAGCAAATAGCCCAGTAGTTCCCTACATTAGCAAAGCAAGTGTTCTTAGCTGCCTTGAATAGGAGAAATTACCACCTAAACCTCCCAAGCCCAGCCTGCTGGGGTGATATAATTAAATTATATGCAATTAAATACTGTAAGTAGCACACCTGCAAAGAGAAAGGGCAGGTCTGTCCTGGGTGATCCTCTATGACACTGCAGGGTCCTGGGGTAGCTCTTTTTCCCCATCAAGTTAGCAGCTTATGCTGGGGCCTCCAGGCTCACAAGGTATTGTAGTGGGACTTTGTGGAAATCTGTCAGGTTCCTGGAGCTTCTAGGATGTGCCCAGCACAGGGTGTTTTAGGGAGGTGGAGGGACCAAAAGAGCTGAGAGGTTCTTAGCAGGCTGCACATCCTGGAATCACAGCTGAGGGTTTCATCTCTGTGGTTCCCCAGGTCTGGGGTTGGGTTCCTGGAATAATGGACCAGATTTGCTAATGACACCACAGAAAGTGGTGAACTTACATGGCTCCTGGATTGCCAGCCAAATTAATCTGTGATTTTTGGCCTGACCCCTTCAAGGTGTTTACCTGACCTGAAAGATCTGGCAGACAGAAATTGAGGGAGTGCAAAGAATTTTTGCTGAGAAATTTAGGAGAGAAACTATATAAAGCAGTTACATCTAAAAATATAAAAGTCTTACTATCTTCTTAGTTAGTCAGAATCCTAAACAGAGAGAATGAGAAATGAGGGGGAAGAGGTTGATAGATTTACACACCTGGAACTCCAGCAAGATCTGAAATGAATTCTGTGATTGTACCATCTGCTCTGGGCTTTTACAATGTAGAATGTCTTATGGGCTGCAGGGTGATCTGGTGGCTAAACCTGTCACTGGGGCAGTGTGGTTCCCTCTGCCTGCCCCAAACCCATGTAGAATAGCATCATCAGATACAGTGAGGTAATTGCAATCTATTCTTTTGATAAGATTTGTGCTCACCTCAAAGAAATAGGTCAGAAAAAAGTGATCTTTCTGATGAAAGCAGGAATAAATAGGTACAATATTTTTGACAGGTTTTTAAAGTTTAAGTTTTCCTCTTCAAATAAATAACATGAACACAGCCTGTTAACTCAGCTTGCCTGGAAACTTGATAACTCCTGAGATACACTGACCTACCTGAGTGAATTCATACCCTTCCCCTTCCATGGGAGGTTGTGGCCTCAGCAAGATTCAATGTGGAAAGAAAATCCAGCCATGTTCACAGCATTGCCTTCCATGGGGAAACAGCTGCTGCATTTTAACGTTTGACTGCAGAAAAAAGTAGGTTAGAAGGTTTTGGTGTCCTCCCTGGAGCTTCATCCTTGGCTGAACAGATAATAACTCTCTAGGAAAACACTCCAGCAGTCTGGTGTTTTCATCCTCCTTGCCTGCAAAATCCACTCGCTGCTTTTCTCTAAGGAGGTGAGGAGGGTAAACGTCTGCAATTAGCAGATGATTCTGCATTGAGGAGCTTGAGAAGATTCAATTTGCATTTTGAGTATGTGGTATTTTGGAAGGACTGGCCCCTGATCCTCACCTGACATCCCTCAGCTGATGTGCTGCAGGCAGGACCCTGTTTGGCTGGGGATCTGCTCTGTAGTTCTGGCATGCTCCTTGCAGGTTTCATACACATTTTCAGTGGGGAAAAACAAGAACAGTGCCTTGAAAGCATGAAGTAAGGCTCTAGAGGCTATGTCTCTCTGAAGAATAAATGCCAGAAAAATCCATATCTGGTATTTGACCTGGTCACTCCAGGCTCGCTTTACAGCCATAGGAGAAAAAAATGGCACATTAAGAGTATAATTCCTGACCTAGGTTTCCTCAGGCTTTCTGTGGGATATGTTGATGGATAGCTCTTGAGTAGGAAGCCACAGATCTTGTGGAGAGCTCAGGTGTGAGTATATTCCTTTGGCCAGATGAAGCTGGAGCCACTCTCCAGTTTTAGGACTCCTTGCCATCAGCCTGCAGTGTGCCAAAATAACTGCACATGTAATATTATGCTGTCTTTCCTAAAGTGTGACAGAAGTCCACTCCCCTCCATCCCTGGGTTATTACTCAAATACCACCCTGAGAACTCTGGAATGACTTTTTGGGAATCCAGTGTTACTCTTCAGCTTTTTTTTTGTTGTGTCTCTCTGGAGAAGGAGTAACATGCTTAGTGGCTTGACCTCAGCTTCCCCTTCTCATCTTACTTGGCACACCTGCTCTGGCAAATGCTACAGTGGTTTGTGGGTTTGCCCATATCTGCCCATTCTTTATAGTAAGCACTGAAGTGCTTTTACCCATGCTTTCTTTTCTCATTCAATGTCCCCTCTGCCCTTCCCTGTTACTGAGGCAAGACAAGGTAATGCAAAGCTCCCATCCCTATCTCACTCTCTGACATCCTTTTTAATAAACAGACATTGCTTTAGGCACCTCCTCCCCCTTTGGAGCTGTGACTCAAATGGTTTAATACTAAAATATACATTTGTGCTCTCCGATGTGTTGTCACTCACCTTCATTTCTTCTACACTCTTGGAGTGATACCAACCAGCCTGAGTGATAGATTGCATTTTAATTTATTGAACTGTTCTTTCACCTCTTTTCTTGATACATCTGCCTTTGTGAGTACTTTGGCTTCATTACCTGTAAAGTGTCACCTTGGGGTGGATATTTCCCATTCACCTTCTGAAGTGGCAGAGAAATGAAAAGAAATTCATTTAGTTTCTCCGCACTTGGACTGAATCATTTACCTTCTCATTCTCTTTGATTGCCACTTTTACACCACAGGATTGCTGCTAACAAACTTTCCTGTGGGCATCCTGCTGCTCAGGAACTGGGATTATTTCTCACCTTCATAGTCGTGGTTAATTCATCTTCACCTCTGTACCAGCCCATTTTCAGTAGGAGGTCTCCAGCAGACCCAGAAAGTAGAAGTGCACACGAGGAAGTGACTTTATTACTTACCTCTCTTTGCCTGAAGGTTTTTCTGGCCTGACCTCATGCATCCTGCTGCTTAATATTTGGGGACAGCTCTCTTGTAGTTTTCTGGACTGTCCTGGGTTCTTACAAACTGTGCCTTTTAAAATGATTTCGTAAGAGTTTTTTACCCCAACAGTGCCCTGAGGGAAAAGAAAAGATTGCTCATCATTTACTGTGACTTTCTAGGTTATTTAGAAACTCGCTAAAAGGAAAATTTAAGAGAATATCAAAAAGTATCTTAAATCAGCAGGGCAGTAGGTAATGATCACCTTGCTGTAGTTCCTGGAGGATTGTCAAGTCTGTAAACAGAAGCAGATGCTGTGCACATGAGGAAATGACCCATCCCCTGGAGTCTGAAAGCACTCGAAGAGGAAGGGGATTACTGCTGGTACTGCAGGGCTTTCCCTCTCCTGGGCAATGAGTGAAGGGCTCTCAAATTCCCACCTATCTGCTCTGGGGCCCTCTGCTTGTCCACTGTTTACCTAGATCCAAGAGAGGGTTATATCAGGACAAATATTTCTGCTGCCTCTAGTAGAATTTAACTTCAAAATCAAGCTGTTCAAAATGTGGCTGCTTAAACTTGTTGACTCAGTCAGCACTAATTACAGAGGCAGTGATTGTGTGATGCTGGAATTATGTAATTCTCTCATTCTTCCTTCTCTGATTTTATTTATTCTCATTCAACATTCTATTCTTGGCATCAAAAGTCTTGTCTCTTTCTATTTTTTTTTGCTTTTCAGTTCAGCAGAAGTGGAAATTTATAAACATGGACCAGCTTCTGATTTAAAGTTGGCATTTTTCCCCCAAAATTTAGCCTTTAAGATGGACTACATCGTATTTAGTAGCACTGCCAACAACTAAAACACAGTTATCTGATCCCCATAAATACATAGTTCTGCTCTTTGTAGGATTAATCATCTGACATGATTCTTCCAAAGCACCTTTTGGCTTCCTTTCCTCACTTACCAAATCCCTTCTACCCATTGCTGAGATATTATTTATTTTCATTAACAAAGGTGTTTTTTTTTTTTTTTTAATTTGTTGTTGTTGTTGTTGTTGTTTTTGTTTGTTTGGGTTTTTTGTTGTTGTTGTTGTTGTTGTTGTTTTTTGTCTGGTGGATAAATCAAGCCTTCTTAATTGGCTCAAGAAAATGCCCTGGTGCATTTAAAATAATAGTTAACCACAATTCTTCCACTTCATCAGGGCCTTAACACATGGAGACGAGGAAATTGTGAATAGCTTTTGGTTGTTGGTTGGTTTGGGGTTTTATTTCTTGTGGGGTTTTTTGTGTGTGTGGTTGTTGGTTGGTGGTTTAGTTTTTTTTTTGTTGGGTTTTGTTTTGTTTTGTTTTGTTTTGTTTTTTAATTTAATGGATTCAGATTTGCACCTCTGTAAAACACAACAGTTGTCAGTTTATCCTTCCATTAGAGCTACTGGAATACAGCTCTGTGCTCTTCAATTCCAGAACATGTTTGCAGCCTGGGTTAGGCATCACTTAAAAGACAAAGCAGACAGATTTGCTGTGCTTTACATTAAATGGAATTAGTTCTTTTTGACCAGCACCTCTTTGTATCCCCAGGGAAGGGTTACCTAGGGAAGTTCATCATTTTTTCATTTTCTGCCCCAGTTTTTGAACAGAGATTCTGAGATGATACATTTAGCAGCTCCAATTCTGAACTTTTCTGTTGCACTCTTTTGTGACCATATGCTTCGTACTGAACTTTATACTTCATTCTTGGGAGGTTTTATAATTTATTAGATTCTGCTTCATCAGAAGCATCCTTTAGATTACACTCTCATAAAAAATTCTGTATTCATTAGGACTGGACCCTTCTCATTTCTAACCCAGAGATTACAATTACTGACCCACATGAAAAGGAGCTATTGTCCAGTTTCCAAGCTTTAAAAAAAATCTTCTCCATCTAGGTCAATCTGTGGGGGAACCAGGAAAAAAAACCCATCTGCAGCCATCCCTAAACTTTTGTGTCACTACCCAAACCTGTCCAGCACTACTGGAGGAGCAAGGAAACCCACAGAAACATTTTTATGAAGAATCCAGCATTTGACTGAGTGGGCTCACTGAGGAGAGAAATTTAGAGAAGTTTCCATGTGCCTTGTAGACAGTAAATGAAATTGTCCAGTAGATCAAGATGCTCACTTACACAACACACACAGGCACCTGGCAAAAGGTAGAGTTTCCAATAGGAAGGTTTGGGTTTTTTTATTCACTCTGGAAATTCTTTATCCAGGTACTTCTCATTAATGAAAAAAGAAAAAGGTATTTCTGAATCACCTAGTTAGCCAGAGTCCCTTGAGAATGAAAATAAGATAATGAACAGAACTTGCTTGAGCAAAGTTACCAGTTTAAAAGAGTACAGGAAATGAAAAGTCAGGTCTAGGTCTAGACAGAAAGTCTTCTGCAGAGATGTAGTTAATTTAAAAAAAATAAATAAATCCTGATTTAACATCCAATGCCTTCTCTTTGCCTAAGCATGAGTATCAAAATCAGCAGATAAATAGATAACTAGAGCAAAGCCAATTGTTGCAACTCTGAGAAATTCACAACAGAGAATTAAACACCAGAGATTGGGATGAGGGGAGGTAATTAAAACAAATTGAAAATCTTAATACGTAGAAATAAAGATGGAGAACTTTCTATCAATGAGTGATCTTGATTGCAAAAGTTGTTGCAGATGGTTTTCAGCCTTAGAGGATTTCAGCTGGGAGGTTCTTCAGCAGCACAATGAGCTCTGCGAGTGCTGACCCTTTGTAAGTACCTAAACTAATCTTCATTTGAAATATCTGGGGAATTGGGAAACAACTGACACTTACCCGTGCTTTTCTCAGGTGCTTTTCACAAAAGGCTCCCAGCAGACCCCATGGAGCTGTTCACAAAGACATCAGTAATCTTCCCAGCCTTATCTGTTCTTGTACTTGTGTTAAAAATGAAAATGCCCTGGTGAAATTAATGCAAAATACAGCCAGGAACATAATGAAAAGCCTTTTCTGATAGTCTTTACACTGCTGCAAGCATCCCTCACTTCTGTCTTTCAAAAAGGATATAATAGTCCTTTTTACTGTTTTGTTATATTTGAAAGAGGAACATGTAAGTGTTTTCTACTTCTATTTTTTTTTTACCAACTTTTTGGTAACCTAAAATGCAAATTGGATTAGGACAATATATAATCTCCTGGGTTATTATTTTTTTTTCTGCAGAAAAGATATGCTCAGTATTTTAATAGCACCATCTGTCACAGTAGCAAGTGCCAAGTTGCAATATTGATCTTGTCACTTTGGGGAATGGTATGGTATTTAGGATTATAAATAACATTTTTCTTTGCTCTGTTCATGTGTTCGTTTTTTTTTATATGGAATCCAGACTCAAGAAACCACTCTTGCCATCTAATAAGACAAGCTCTTTCTCAGAATCCACAGCAGAGTGTCATTAGGACCTGAAGCAGTATTTCTGTTATTACCTGTCACAGCTCAGTAGAGTGAATAACCCAATCGGTCTATGAGATTTATACAGTGGCAAGTATTGCCACAACTAAACAAATATCTTCTAGTGACCATAACTCATCACTGGGCATTGGTTTCCTCTCTTTAAAAGAGAGAAGATTGTGCTGATGAGATTTTAAATTAAGAGCACTCAAGCTGAGGTTAAAAAAACAAACAAACAAACAAAAAAACCAACAACAAAACAAACAAACAAACAAACAAAACCGGAAAAAAAGCAAGTGCTGCTTTCTTTGCAATTTTCTGTGTTGAGCAACAATCTTGGTTTTGTTTTGGTTTTTTAAGGCTCTGTCCCCTTCAGATCACTTGGATTTTGGTTAAAATTTTTATTTAGCTTGCCTTGGGAAAGTGAACATGCAATATTGTAGTCAGTTTTTATCCCTAAATGGACTCTCTGGAGAGGCCAGAGTGGTGGTGTCAGGTTTGAGGTTCTCGTGAGCCTGGAAAGGTCTCAGTGTGTTGAGCTGCCTGACTCAGAAAGAGACTCTTCCTGGCAAGGAGGAGACAATTCTCCTTTTAATGTAAAACCCTGTGGGTGTTTCCTCCCCTGTTTACGTTTCTGGATGTAGATGTGTTTTTCAGTGCACTAGGCAAAGCTGTGATGCTCGTGGATGGTTGAAGAACAAGATGTTGGACAGCTGTAAGGGGTAATTGAATTTTCCGAGTGGTAATGATGTTTTCCAGGATTCACAGGGCTGAGTACTTCTCTCTGTAATACTCTGTTAGACAATCAACATTTTGATAATATGCCAGCATTTTTTTCTGCTCCACAAGTTACTTTGCTTTGGGTTGGGTGTTACATGAATTTTGTGCCTGATATAGTAAGATTTCACCTGGGACTTGAAGTGTTAAAGTGTTAGAATAGAAATACTTTCATACTGTTTTTTGCTATTGGTAGTTCTCCTGCTGCTGAACATATATTTATCCTCTGCATGCAATTTCACTCACAACTTCAAGGCAGCTCCATGGTGCTCCTAAGTACTGCATTTCATAGATTTTCAGCAGTTGTCATTAAACATCTCTCTTGAGGAACAAAAATACCAAAAACATTTACACAAAACATGAAAATCTTGTACTAAAATAATCCATTATAATCCTATTCTTCATTTTTCACAGTCTGTGCAAATTGATTTCATCTAAGATATTACCCAGCTATATTCAAGGTTGGGTCTGGTTCTTTCATCTGTTTCATTTCCTGTAACTCAAGTAATTTTATGAAGTGAAGTATTTTTACTGCAGAGAAATAAAATCTAGTAAATAGTCTGCAGTGTGTTGGGATCTGGATAATCCATTCCCTACCTCACTGCTTGCTTTTGCTGCCTGGTTGTTCAGACACTTGCTCAGCCATTTCTGAGTATTAGCATTTAATTAAAATAATACCTGGTGTAGAGGACAGCCAGGCTGTAGCCATGGATGCAGCAGAAATTTATACAGATGGCACATCCAGCTGTTGCACATAGATGTACAAACATTCTGTGCCATTAGTCTACAGAACTACAGAAAATTCCATGTATTGTGTATGTATATATATATGTATATTTATAAATGTGTATACACACACACTATATATTTATATATATATATAATGTATGCATATATATATAAATGAGATAAGGACAGTTGCCAAAATCTCCACTGTCACTGTTTTTCTAAAGTTCTTCTAAGCTTTTTGATGTTTAGTTTTTGTAATGGATTTTTTCACACACTTTTCATGTAAATGATGATTGTTTTGCATTCTTTTCTGGAGGAGGGGAGAATTGATGGACTGTTGGGTTGACCAGTGTGGTTGGGGAGGACAAATTTCATCCTCCAATCCATGGTCACAGTTGGAATCTATAAATGTTGAGGTCCATAAATAAACTGCCCCTTTTTTGCCTTGGACATCTCAGTGTGTGAGGGTTGTTCTTTCGTGTCCTATTGTGACACTCCACAGTGGCCTTAGCATGACTTTTGAGTACCAAATGTGATTTCTTTCCAGGTGTTTCCTGTGGTACAAAATGTGAGCCCTGGGTAAGCACTGTGTGAGGCTCTGGCAGGTGTTGACCATCAGCTTTTGCAGCCTTGGGAATTCTCTCTGGGCAGTGTCCAGCCCACGATTTGTGGGAACTCATCCTGCTCTCCGTGGACCTTAACATGATGGCAGCCCTGTGGTGTGGCAGGTCCAGGATTCTGCTTCTCCAGCAGGGAGCAATGTTTTAGAATAGGAATAGACTTTTCTTTTGTGCATATTATTGGGTAGGAAAAATCCCCAAAAATACTTTTCCCTCTATTTTTTAATAGTTTTGTTTTGTTTTTTTTTTTTAAGCGAAGGGGAGTATCTGCCTTGCCTTCTCCTTGCAAAATTGGCACAGGATGCTCCTGCATCCATTGCCTTATGTCTGTAATTATTCAATGCTAGTGTTTTGCTATATGTGGGTCGCTTCTCACAGGTGGTAATTGCTAATGTAACCTCCTTTACTGATGCTCCACTAGCTTAGAGCCAGTAATGCCTGGCTGCAGGTGGGAAAGGAGACAACAAGAAACATTGCTCTGTTTGAGGCTTGACACAATCAGCTTTTCATATATCCTCCTCTCCTCCGTCTTTTGGTGGTGGAGGGAGCTGTCCTGTCATTAGCAGCCAGCAGGGTGTTGTGAGGGATGTATTTTTACAGTGAATCCAACTCCCCTGGTGCCTTATGAGCCTGTCTGCCTTCCCAGCTGCACCAAGTGGGGGAGGCTCGGGGCTGTCTGGGTCAGCAGGAACCAAACTGCTGGGGAGAATGGAAAACTGGCAATGATCTCAGCTTTTCCTTTGAAATGTGGGGTGCCTTGCCTGGCCTGTGGACACAGAGGGGGATGAGGTTCTGCACAGAGCCAGGGCAGCAGGAGAGCTGCAAGGAGCTGAAGGGTGTGGGTGAGAGCGTGTGTTGTAGGTAAATGAGCAGAGGGAATGGAGGGAAAGTGTTTACATGAACCTGTGTGATCAAAGAAAAGATTCTGTGTGTTTCACCAAGAGTTTCATTTGCCCTCTGGGCTGTATTACACAACTAGCTGTCAAACAGTGCTTTTTTAAAGAAAACACAGGTAGCTTTTCCCTTTTGATGATCAAACGAGAGATGCATAAAGTTACCCAAAGTGCCTGATTAAAACCAAATATCTCTCCTTCCAAATGCCTGAGCTGACAATTGCTTCTAAGTGCGAGCAGTTTTGTCCAGCAGTATGCAGGCTATGCCTGGGAAAAAGGATCAATTAATAACCCCAGGGAAGCAGAGGAGGATGTGGTGAGTGCAGCAGGGAGCACAACCCAGAGCAGAAGCATTGGTCAGAGTGAAGGAGAGACGGGCACTCTGAGTGCAAATTAATTAAGCAGCAGATTTAATCTGCAGTCTGTGGGCATGAAAGAAAGCATGTCAGCCTTATTACACTTAAAGTATTTATATTTGTAAATAGACTGTGCAAATTCACAAAAGAAGAAGAGTATAAAAAGCAGCTGTTTGGGAGATGGGGATGGATGTAGGAAGCTACATGTTCACTCACCAGCATTTTGGGAGTGGCTAGGAAGGGTTTGTGGAGACCAAGTGTGAAGTTAAGAAGTGGTAAATGGGAAATTATTCATGTCCTTGTTTGTTAAGGAAGAGAAAAATAGAGGGAAAATCTTTTTCTCTAAGTATTATCAGAAATGAAGACTAGAGACAAGTGCTTTGACGCGAGTGATCTCTTGTAATAAATTGTGCTGAGTATCTCTTCATTAGAAAGGCCAAGGGGGTGGTTAGGAGTGTGAAAAATGCCAATAAGATAACTGCAGCAGGATTTGAGGGATATCCTGCTTCAGGGAAGGGCAGACTGAATGATGTGACAGCACTGCCAGCAGCATCCCTGTCTTTACTGGGCCACCCAGACCGATCTTCCCAAAGTGAGTTTCTGGCTGGTGGGTGTCTTCCTTCCATGGTGTGGGTGTCCCAGGGGAGCATTCAGAGCTGAGATCTTCTCTGATGTACATGGCAAGCTTTCCCCTTGGTGTCCTGAGGTGCAGGGGTTCCAGTGTTCACCTTTATTACAGCCCTTGCTGAATTTCCTACCCTTGAAATGAGGATTTGGCAGGACACTGATCATCCAGTGCCTCAGCCATGGGGTCTGAGGGGAGATGCAATCCTGGAGCAGCTATGGATGCATTTTGGGGTGTAGAATACAAGGCTCAGGGCTGCAGGGCTTCTAGCTGTGATGGCTGATGTCTGTAAGAGAAATTTGGGCAGACGACCTACGCAATCAAAGCATCAGAGAAAATAGGAATGGAAAGGATCTCTAAAGGTCATCTAATTCACCCTTTTGTCCAAAGGCAAGTTTAATTATACCCACACCATTCCTGAGAGATGTTACATCTCCTCAGCATCTGTCTCTCTAAATTAAACCATCTGAATTCTTTCAAGTTTTTCCTCAGATATGATGCATTTTTGGAAAATTGTGAGTCTCTCTGGACTCCTTCCAATTGATGTGTGTCCTTCAGCAGCCCTGTGACACAGGGCTGACTGTGGCTGGTGCCCTGCACACAGTCTCTCCAACTGAAGAGAACCACACATTTCCAGTTCTCTTTCATGACTCCATAGATATGTTCAGCCTTTCATAATGATTTGGAGAGAGCTTCCTCAGACATCAGCTTAATGTCTTGAAGGACTCTTGTTTGAGTTAAGGACCTTTCTTTACTTACTTCTGTCAGGGTAAAATCATGAAAACTTTTAGAAAATGCCTCGATATGAACAACTTTGTGTGGACTGAAAATTACTACAAATTTTTGATAAATGGCAAAGTCTCTGTTTACGAGGAGATGCTTAGTGCAGCTGTGTTAGGTCAGGTCTCATTTAGCAACTCCATTTAATGATCCTGAAGAGGGAGTAAACAGGCTGTTAATGAATTTGTGTGTGGTTCTGTATAGGGAGGAACTGTGAGTAATAGGCAGGAAAGAAAAAGACTACAAAGGGACATAGAGATTATCAACACTCACGGATAATGAAGTTAATTTCATCTCTGCGTAACACAAATTAATGTGTTTGGGTGGAGGGGAGGAAGAGAATATGCTTAAATAAACTTGGCCTACTTGAGAGCATTTTATGAGAAAAGGAGACTTGTATGCCATGTACCCAAAGGGGGCCTGCAAGAGAGCTGTAGAGGGACCTTTTAAAGGGGCATAGGACAAGGGTGGGGGTGGCTTTATGCTGAAGGAGGGTAGATTTAGATTAGATGTGAAGAGGAAATTCACATCTCTGAAAGTGTTCAAGGCCAGGTTGGGTGGGGATTTGAGCAATCTGGTCTAGTGGAAGCTCACCCCATGGCACAGGGGTGGAACCAGATGATCTGTGGGGTCCCTTCCAACCCAAGCCATTGTATGATTCTGTGATTCTCTGTGAATCATAGTCCCTATTCTTCCTCCCCAAAAGCTGAATGCCTGTTTGGGCTGTTCGAGGAACTGCTCAGACACATGTGGGACCCAGGAATCTTTCCTCTCTGTTTGACTGCTACTGCTACTGTGTGCTTTACTATCAAGGAGATGTTTGAATATACACAAAACCTGTGGTGGAGTGGTTAATGAGACTAAATTGAAATATCCTGGAGTGGCTGATTACCCTAAGGGACAGAACAGCCTATGGGTGTTCTGTTCTGTTTCTCTTCAGCAGAGAAAACAGAGGTACTGACATGGCAAAAGGGAAGGTCTATGAGAAAATGTATTTGAGGATGGGGAGATTGTCACCAGCCAAGGAGTTTGAGCTGATCATGTGTGGTGAATAGTTCAGCCTGGTGCTTAGAAAAATGCCTAGTATGTGGGGGAAAAATACCAGGGAAAAGCTGAATTTCTGGGAAAGGCAGCATAGAGGAAAAGGGGTTTCATCCTCATTCTTATTTTAATTTATTTTACCTCCCCTGACAAGAGTAGCACAGGAGGAAACTTAACAGGAAGGAGAGCCTGGCCCTAAGGGTCTCTGCTAAGAGCAGGTTCCCTCCAGTGTTTCAGCCCCTGAGTCCCTTCTGCAAACAGATGAATTCAAGGATCAGATGTATCAAACCCTCAAAGACTTGGATGTAAAACCTTGAAGGTTTGGGTTTTGGTTTTGTTTGTTTGTTTGTTTGTTTTTAATTTTGTTTTTGTTTTTGTTTTCAATTTCTTCTCTTCCTTTTGTGATTGTCCCAATGTGCTGGGGGTTTAAATAAAGTCACCTATCTAAACTAGAATACATCTAAAAACCTATTCCCAAACGCATATCTGTGTGCATGTGTATAAAGAGATTGAGGGAATGTTTAATTGTGACTTTCCTTTGAAAAAAACTGCATAGAAAATAGAAAAAGGCATTGAAAAATTAAACTGGGCCTGCTAGACAGTAACTGGCTTGTGGGTAAACAGCAGCAGCTCCCTTAAATATCACAAAAATAATGTAGGAATGCTGAGGTTGATGAGGGCATTAAGAGACATGAGCAGGGAATGACAGATGAGATTGTCATTGCAAAAAGCCTCCGTGAGTTCTGTGCCATTAGTATTTGGAGAAAAAGCTGAAGGTCATATCAGAGACTGGAATACATTTTCCTGGGGGCAATATGAAATGCTAAAAGGTTTTATGATTATGCCAGAGCAGATAGTTAGGCAATTAAAGCTGTTAAAAATTGTCAAGGCATGGGATCCAGATGAGTTACATCTGAGAATTGAGATGGAAGTAGCAAGTGGAATTGAAAGCTTTGGCAGATATATTTTTTTTTGATCCATCTCCAAGGGTGGGGTGGTTGGAGAGGACTGGCCAACATGGCTAGTGTAGCTGCTATATATAAGCAGTGCTCATGAAAAATCCAGTGCTAGCAACATTTGGTAAGAAAATGACTGATAGAGGATATTTTGCTTGGAATTAGGAAAAGGGAATTCTTGGCTGTTGGAACTCTGAAGACTAAAAACTTCAAGCTTTCTAAATTAAAGAGTGCCAACCCTGAAGTAAACACTTCATTTGACCTGAAGCCCTGGAAAAGGCTTCAAAAGTTGAGTAATAGCACAAACCCAGTGTACGTGTAGTTTAAATAGTATTGTGTGATCTCACAAAGTAAAAAACTTAAATTTGAAATTTTAGTGTATAATAATATATAAGAACCAAAATAAAAAAAAAATTGAATGTAGATTGTCTTTTTGCACCTTCTTCTTCCTTCTTCACAAATCTAGGTAGTTTTCTGTAATTAAGTGAAGAAGTCCACATTACGAGTTTTGAGTGATCATAATTAAATTAGAAGCATAAATAATAGAGATGTCAACTGTTTATTAAATAATTAAGACTTAAATAATCTTAAATAGACACCATTTTAGCTCACTTTCTCAACTTGTTAAAAAGAGCTTACATCTCGTGAATTTGTAATAAATAAAAATAATAAATTTCAGAGTAAGACTTCAAAAACAACATCTCCTAAGTTTTATTCGCCCCAACCTTAGAACAAGAAAGAGCCAAACAGTCCCACACTTGGCTTATAAATTCACCTGACTCTCTGAAACACGTTATTGTGCCAGAAGACAAATGTCAAGCAAAGTCCATAATTTATCTGACTTTTCTGAAAGCATAGCATGTGAAATATTGATCTGCTTAATAAATGCACATTGTCTCCTGAAAATGACTAAAAATTAGCTCAGGGAGAAGAAAAGAGTGTCAGTAACACTGCAGAGGGATAACAGAGACCCAAAGAGCAAACATACATTATGCAATGAGCTGTTTGCATCAAGTCAGACATCCTTGTGCAACATTTTTCTTGTTTTGAGCTTTAGATGTAGAGGGAAAAGGGGAAAATCTTGTGCTTCCTAGTGCCAAAGTACAGGTACAGTAACCACCACAAGCCATTCAAGGCTGTGCAGGTCCTCAGACCATACAAAACTCTGTGTCCACTGTTGGCAGGGGCTGCCCCTCAGGCAGGATTCTGATTCAGAGGAGCTCAGCTCTGTCAGGGGTGATGATTGGCCTCATGAAGTATTAATGATTGCAAACCAGATTGTTTCCAGCACAGCTGAATGGGATGTCAGCAAATATTTGTTAGAAGATGAAGAATGCAGCGTGATAGTTTTGATGTTTCCCTCTGTGCTGGGCTCTTTGCCCAAAGGGAATTCCTGCTCCTGGTGGGAGGTGGGAGCTCCCAAAGCAGCAGCAATGGGCAGCTGTCCATCCTTTCTTGTGTGTGATGTTTTCCTTGTCTCCAAGCAACAATGGACAGAAAGAGAGGAGACAGTCTCAAGCTTTGTCAAGGGAAGTACAGGTTGGATATTAAGAAAAAGTTTTTCACAGAAAGAGTGATGAAGTGTTGGAATGGCCTGCCTGGGGAGGTGGTGGAGTCACCATCCCTGGATGTGTTTAAAAAAACACTGGATGTGGCCATAGTCTAGTTGAGGTGTTAGAGCATGGGTTGGACTTGATGATCTTGAAGGTCTCTTCCCACCTAGAAATTCTGTGATTCTGTGTTATTCTTCACCTTTCAAAGTGATATAGGTCAGTGTAAAATTGACCCTATGTGTCCCTGTGAGGCAGTAGATATGCAAAAGGGCAACTTTTTTTTTCTTCCACACTTTTCTCTTCATTCTAGGGGTGCATTTTTTTCCTAAGGCTGTCCTATCTTCTTTGCAGACTGAAAAAGCAGTAGCAGGTCACTTGCAAGTGAGATTTTATTCAAAGTAGGATGTGTCCCATGGTGTAAAGGGAGCACACCTCCCATAGATACCTGTGCTGCATTCTACCCTGCCAGACAGCCTGCTTACACTGACCCAGCAGGAATGCAAATAGGAATTGTAAGTACTCAGCACCTTCAGGGATCCAGCCTTGTGGTAATCTCCTCCTCCAGCATAATCTCCACAGCTGAACCACTGTTAATGTGTTTGCCATTCATCTGTTGTAGCATTTAAATAGTAATTATTAGTGGCATATTCTTTTGGGTGATCAGCCCAAAGCTGCAGTGCAAGAGTGTGACCTTGAGTTTTCCTACAGACAATGGAAATTAGTTGATAATGGACAACAGTAATTGCTTGGATGACAGTGCACCTCTGGAGCTACATCACCACAATACATCACTGAGGCCAGGAGCTTAGCAGGACTCAGGAAAAATAAAAAAAAAAAAGGGAATTAACAAAATGCAAACAAGATTTTGAAATGCATTAAAAATGGGACAGAGGATAATACAGAGAGTAATTATAATGTAATTATATAAATATAATTATATAAGTAAGCACTGTGGTTTCACTGGGAATGTTGCATGCAGGGCTGGACTCAGAGATGCCTGATGAGTGTGTTTAGAGGCTCCAGTAAATCTTACTCATTGGAGAATTCTTAAACAGTGGTGTTACTTAGTTTTGGAAAGGAGAACACAAGGAGGACATCAAAGGTATCCTGCCAGGAATCCTCAGTTTTGGAGCCCTTTTCTCTCACAGTAGAAAAGGATAAAGGGAAAGAATGGGACTAAACAGAATATTAGGAGTTTTTTTCCCCTCCTCACATGGAAATGCTCATGGTCACTGATGAACAGATGCACAAGAAGCTACAGAGAGGAAGAAACCAGGGCAGCAGAAACCAGAGCAATGAGATTTCCCACCCAGATTCCTGTTAAATAGTTGTCCTTACCTACTCCCCCAAATATTTCTCTGTGTCTCTTGGAGTCCTGCTGCAAGGCATGATCCAGGGAAGAGAAAACAAAAACTCTCTGAAGAAGCAGTAAGTCTGACATTTCTAATATTAGAGTTCAAATTGAATACACAGACTCTATTTTCACCCATGGAACTTGTTGCCACAAAAGGAGATGAGAGATGAGTTCTCACAGGTTTGGGAAGAATATGGAAACATATCAAAATTAAGAATATTGCTGTTCTGATTAGCAGTGGCACCTTTTAAGAGAGATAGTCAAACTCCGCAACTTAAATTAAAATTTAAGTATTGGGGATGAAGATAAAAGCTAAACTGGAAGCACAGCAAACTTCCTGGTTTTTACATTTTCTCAATTAATTATGTTTACTACACATTAAATTCACCTACTTGTATTTCTAGTCAGGTCTTCTGTATGCTCCAATACTTACATGAACAAAAGGCATTCACAATTATCAGCATAAAGATTAGAAATATATTAAAAAAAGCTTTTGGAAGGAATACTAATAACTTAACAGAAAATTTGTGCCTTTAAGCAGGTTTGTGAAAATACTTTTGCACTTTAATCTGGCTGATTCTGGCTGTCATAATACAAGCTTTATTAAACTCATCATTAGCTTGATCCAATGTAATGTGTTTTGTGGTTTTGATCTTGCTTGCTGCTGCAAAAATATCCTTCATTCTGAAATGGCCTTACATATAAGGTGGCTGCACTTGCAGGCTGTAATTTTATTACAACATTTGCCAGACTGATGCACTCAGGCCATTTAGTATCACCTTATCACAGATAGCAACAGCACAACTAACTACAAAAACACAAAAACCCTTTAAATTTTACATACTGGAAACTAGTTAAAATTCACTTTTGACCAGGGGGTCTTCTTCAAGCTGAGAAGAAAATGTAAAAAGTATAATTTCATTACCCAGTATTAAACTTCTATTTTTTTTCCTTTAGAGTTTCACTAGCTAAATCAGCATGACCAAAATCCTCTTCACTTGCTGTTATTTTTTTTTTTTTTTTCGTGGAACTTGAAAATGGGTAATATTTCCATGATTTTTCCATTCCGTGGTTTTACTGCTGGGACAATATTGTTTCTGTTACAGCTTGTGAGCAGTACTTTGTGTCTGTTCTTAAACAGATCTGATGCATGAAATGATAATGTTCCTGTGCTTTCTCAGGCTTTGAAGTCATTAGAACTAAATACTGTCAAGTTTGCTAAATGTTTGGGTGAGCGAGCTGCTGTACTGTCAGAACTGAATGTGCAAGAAGTAATAATCCATACTAAAAAAGAAAAAAATATATCAGCCTTTAAAATAAAGAAAAAGAGTACTGGCATTTTTAAAGAAAATGTATTTTCAGGCCTCTTTATCTCTCCAGTGGGTTTTGCACTTTGTGTTCATGAATTCAAGCTTTCCCCTTTCTTCAGGAAGGCCAGAAATTGTTTTTTTTTTTTTTTAATGGAATTTGGGCTTCTCATTTGCCTCACTGTGTGAGGGCTTTAAAATCTCCACACATCAGCCTTGCCTGAAGATTTAGTTACACCTTCTTACCAACCTCTCCAAACATGCTCATCTGCACTATCCCTTATCATAAATGCTTCCCCTCTTTGCAAATGTATTTTAGTCCTAAGTAAGGGATGGACAGCTGAAGGGAATCCTGGAAAAACCAGGCTGGTGCTGTTCCTTAGTGTCTGACTAATGTATCTTTAGGGTTTGCTGTGCCTCACATCACCCCAGCACTGATGGAGTTTCCATGGTGGGGAAAGCAATTATTGCCTGTTTGCCTTGTAAATGTTGAAAGGCATCTGCTGTTCCTCTGAGGTGCCTGGAGAAATGGAAATTGATGCTGATAATAAACATAATTATAAAGAAGGTTGCTGCAAATACTCGTGATCTGTAAGGAAAAAGTGACATTTTAAGGGCTGCGCTGTGGATATAATGAGGATTGGTATTGGCTTTTAAACCATCATACTGAGGCTGGGATGCAGGTTTCATAAAGTCACTCCTTATGAGACACTATATTGCAAAAAGTTTGTGTTGTATCAAAGTCCACGATGGCACAGGGTTTAGACTGGATTTTTTTTTATTCCTGTATTTCATTTACAAACCTCTGGATATGGGTTTTCATTGGGGTTTGCTGTTTTTGTTGTTGTTGTTGTTTTATTTGTTTGTTTTGGGGGTTTTTTTGGTGGCTTTTTTGTTTGTTTTGTTTTGTTTTTTAATGCAGAAAGGAAAGGTGTCAAAAACCTTCCCTTTCCAAACTCTTCTAAGTCCAGTAAGGTTCAAGCTTGGGCAGTCCAGACCCTCATCAAGGATCTGTTGGGTGGCAAAAGACAAAGAAAAATCAATGTCTGGGTTTGGTGCAAAGGTTCTGGCTTGATGTGCCTGCACAATCTAATCTTCAAAACAATAATGTCGAAGAGGAATAGGATAAGAACACATTCTGTGATGTTTGTGCCACCTGATGGTTTATGTGCCAGGTATTTACACCGAGGTCACGAAATACCAGCTTTTAAATTAGAGACAGCTTGGTGCAAATGCCACTGATAAAGGAGTCAAGCTGAAAATAACATTAAATAATTAGTGTGAAATAAAAAGACTATTTTGAAGTTGTAATTGAGTTTGATGTGCTATGATTATGGTATTGGTAGCAGTTCATGGCTCATCCAGCATTATTATTGCAGAATCGATGTTTTCATTTAATGTTTTCTGGATCGTTGTTGTCATCTGTGGTGCTTAATTGAATAAAACACAGGATTCACTTGGAAGAGATGCAGATACAAAGTACTAAATTTCTCAGAGGAAGAATGTTTTCACTTTGTTTAACCCAAAGCATTAGTTTACTTGCAAATATAATTGATACTGGCTTGAAGAGCATTCCTGGAGTACATTAAGCAGGACAGCCATAACAACAGCATTAGATTTATGGCAGATGAGTGTAAATAGTGCAGTATTAACTGTAATGGATTCTGGACTATAAATACACCACCACATCCCACTGGGTAGGATCAGGACTCCTATTCATGAACGACTTTTTAGATGTGCATTGTGTGAAAGGAAATAAGCCCTGAACTTTGAATTACCTCTTGATACTTAGCACAGAGTTGCACATTTTGGTAATTCTGAGCTGCAGGGTAAATCCCAGGTCTCAGCCCCCAGTAGGGTTGTGGTCTTAGTGTGCAAGCCCAGCACTGAAACTGGAAACAGAACTCTGAGTTTGGTGGAAGTTCCATCAAATCTCACCTGCCATTGAGCTTCACCTGTGCAGGGAACTGCATGTTTTAAATCCTTGCTCAACCCAAACTGAAGTGTAAGATCCCCAAAAGCTACTGAATGTGAACCATTCAGTCTTTCTGTAGGCAGGAAGGGAACAGAGATGCAATGCTACACACACGGAAAGTCTTCTCACAGGGTGCCTCAGAAGTGAGTACTGCAAAAAGAAATATCTGTCCTGTGTGGAGAGAGAAAGTCACTGACAGTAAAAGTAATCTCTTCAGGAACAGGCAGCAGTGTGCTGTGCAGGTGGCAGGCAGAATATTCTTATTGGGACTGTAAGGTATTTTCTGCAGGGTCTGTGGTTCTGTTGAAAACTCCTCCAGCCCAAAACACAGGGAACCCCCAGCAGTGCAGCTCCTTGGTGCTGTTGTAATACAAATGCTGTATCAAAAGGAAAAGGTTCTTTTTAATTTAAGACCATTTATATGGTCTTATATGGTGGCTGTATTGATTGTGTGCAACTATACTACAGGATTATTCTGTGAATAGATTCTTTTTTGTTTTTGAATTCAGCACACAAAAAATGGGTGTTCATTTTTACTGTGTCAGCATTGCACTTCTCTGACTATGTAAGGAGGCTTCAAAATTGATGTGCCTTGCACTTACAGCCACTTAGAGCCACTCCACAGAGCCAGAGTAACATCAAGGAGTTTCAGTGCCTGGGAGAAGAAGAGGCACAGGATTTTGCCAGGGTGGAAGCTCTATCAGACCTTTATGCAATCAATTATCTCTGATTATAGAAATTTAAACCTCATTTACAGTACAAAATCTGATGAATATACTTAAGTTTCTGTATCCCAAAAAAGGATTCATCCCAAACAAATTAACTCCTCCTTTTACTCATGGAAGGAAGGTCAAAGTGCAAAAATGTTCTGGTATCATGCTCCACAATTCAGTGTGAGCTCTGCTATTTCAGCCTGCCTGCATCATAAGGGCTTATTCTACCATCTGTGTTTGTGTAAACTTCTGTTAACAAACCATATTATTGGGGAGAAAATTAAATCTTTAGAACAGGCTTCTCTAAGGGAGATGTCTGGATCCTTTGTGTTGCTGGAGAATGTATCTGTATCAAGGAATGCGAGACTGCAGAATTTATTTAACAGTGAGAAACAAAAGGGTTTATTTTATTAAAATTCATGCCATCCTAATGGACCACTTGATAAAAAAGTATTAAAATGTAGTGCTGGATGGACTGTAAGTGAATATTTATTTGCCTTTTATCACTACCACATAGATGAACCAACAATCTCAGGCTGGTACTTCATGGTTAAGATGAACTGTTTAATCAGGTCTATGGCATTCTGCTGCCAATGTTATCTGAAGTGAAATCAGTTGAAAGAAAACACCAATTGAAAACATCCCTGTAACTGCTATTTTTGTAGCTTTTAATCACATGCAGCCTGTCTCTGGCATCCATGAAGGGGGGGAGATGTTGAAAATAGATTTATCTATTTTGGAAGGCTTTGTCTCTTCATTTCTGGACATCATTAAAAGCTTGATCTGTTGGTTAGAGTTTTCCCATGTACTTTGACTTTCCTTTGACTGCTGGAAGGGGTGAAGTGATCAGTCCAGGTACTTCTGAAGAATGATGTCAAAGCTTTGTACAACAGTTTCCCTTTCATGCTGAGATCAGATACATTGCCCATCAATCTCTTACATTTTCTGCTCATATTAATCCTTTCAGAGTGGCTACTGCTTGTTCTGGTGTCAACAAACTACAATCCAAGGTGAGAATTAGTTAACTTGGTGCTCTGAATTGCTCCATAAGGCAGATTTCTTTTTTAGGTTTTTTGTTGTTTTTTTTTTTCCTGCTGGCCAACTTCTATTTCTATTATTTCAGGCTCTTGCAGATTAAGTCTCTAAACATCTCATCTTGCAGTCACTTCCCACACCAGTAGAAGTCTTGATCTACAGAGATGAACAATAGGAATGAAAAGACTGCTGATTCCATGAATAAATATAAGCCCTAAGCTGCCTTATTATCCCTGGAAAATATGTCCAAAAAGCTGTCTTTGGGTAATATTTGCAATAAGAAGCTGATAGTGTTCTCAGGACTGATGAAATCTGCCCCTTCTTGTTTCAAAAATTCTGATTTGCTCAACTGAGAATGTAGTGATGGGTGATGCAACTTTTTTCTAGGGTAAGTTCATGTGTGAATGTGAAACTTTGTGAGCTTTCCAAACGAAACACATTGCAGATACTTCACAGGTAGAGTTGGGCACTGACCTGGGGCTTTTCAGAACACACTGTTTGCTGCAAAGCCTGAGCACATAGGATTGATGTGCTCACCTTGGTGGGTGGGTTCTGAGTGCTTCTGCATCTCCTCTTGTAACCAGGGTAGGATAACAGCAAGCTGGAAGAGGAGTGGGCTCAGAATTTGTCTCTTTATGGACTTTGGTGTCGTCTTATAGCATATGCAGGCACCACCTGTATCTGATTTTTATGTGTGTGCATATGATGGGCATGTTTCATATGTGCAGTTATGTGAAATCTGAGAGGTATGTAAAAGGGACATGCCTTAATTATCTGTGGCAAGAAAATGGCTCACTCTGGTTTACTCTCTCACACTGTAGCTCACATTTCATACTTGTGTGATTTCCTAAGGGTTTTGTATTCAGGGTGAAAAGTCCACATTCCTGTACAGCTTTGTGTAACCATGTTACAGAACAGTCTCAAAATATCTCAAATTCCCTTCTTTGTGCTATTTTCTAAATAGAAATCACAGATTTCTTTTGTGCAAGAATTCAGAGGCTCACAGGTGTAGGCTACTTTGAAATGTTTGAGCCATTGTTTCTGTTTTGCAGTCTTCAGAATATGGTGAAATCGAAAGGTCAGAGAGACCAAATCAAACAATAATGTAGAGCAAGCTGTGTTGGAGCCAAGCTCACTAGTGAGTGTTGTGGAAAGGATGCATTTGTTGTTTTGGGTTGAGTGGGGGGACTCATGACTAAGTACTTCAGAGCACCTGTGCAATGTTTTGGGGAGACTGTACTGTATTTTATTCATACTCATTAAAAGAGTGAAGCTCTGTAAACTGCATTGGGGCCATCTCAAAGTAATACTGAGTCACAGTGTATTAAAGAGAGGTCCTGAGTCCCTTAGTGAAAGTTGCTCAGCACTTTTAGGACCCTTCAGCAACTCTCAGACACCCAGAGCCATTCCCTGTGCCCCAGCCTGGCTGCCAGACCTCAAAGGAACAAACACCTTGGACGGGAGGGCACAGGGAGCAGCCTTGGCAAGAGACTTCTTTATGCTCCCTGTACATTTTGGGCATCCTACCTCTGCTGCTGCTGATCTTGTGCCACTGACAGTCACAGCCTTTTGAAGACTCATCCCTGTTTCCAGTAGGGACAGTGTGGGCAAGTTTGAGGCACCCTTTGTCATTTCCAGTAGAGATGTGAGGATTTCACTCCCCCTCTGCCTGCAGGAATCAGGGCTGTGAATCTGCCCTTGCCCACCCCAGTGCCCAAGGTGGCATTGCTGAATAGCTGCTACGTCTCTGTAATTAATGAACATTATCAATGCTAAATAAAGGATGTCTTACCCCCTTCTAGAGGTCTTTTGCTGTGCTCAGAGCCCTGCTGTTCTCCTGTAAGACGTATAGGATATATAGATGTTATGCATCTCTTCTGCATTAATTTCCTTGTGTTGCAGGTAGATCAAGTAAATACATGAGAACAGGACTTCACCACCATATTATTTGAATTATTTATTCTATTTAGGTTTGTATTTTGGCAGTTATGTATTTGTTTGTACATCAATCTGTAAGGTTTCCACTTTCATTACTGTGTCATCTGGCTACGAGTGAGGTGGGAATCTGGGTTGGTGCAATATCCTCAGAGCTGAGGAGTCCCTCTCAGAGGCAGTTAAAACAATGACATATAGTACTTAGCATGCTTCTGAAAATGAAAGCTCTCTAAGGTGGTACAAATTGCACATCAAGACTACTACTGGTCAGTTAAAAAAAAAAAAAATTAGAGCAAGGCGTTGTTCTGGTTTCTGTTTTCTTCATCACAGCAGAAGCAGCTCTTGAGGTTCCAGTAGTAATAAGCCAATTCTGTTCACCTTTTTTATCTGTTTTAGTGAACACACACTTTTACCTCTGCATCAGGGGTTCTGAGTAGGCCTTTCCAGTTGGCCCATTTTCCATAAGTTGCATTTCCACTAGAGGGCATTCAACATACCAATAACATCTTGTCTGTGCTCTGGGATGTGTACATCTACAAGACCTGCAGTCCAGAAAGGTGAATGCTGGGTGGGTACTGAGGCACAGAGGGGGAAATTGAGTGAGGTGACATGAATCTGTGCAATACTTGTTTTATCTGCTCAGTGGAGTTTTCCCAAGTGTTGTTTTCTGCCTCTTCCTTCCACCTTCAGACTTGAGGAGTCTGAAAATATTGTGGGTTTGCCTTCTCCAAAAATAAAGACATGATGCAGACAGCAAGGGCTTTGGGTCCCTTTGAGCCTCTTTTAGAGAAGACAAGTGTTGGCAGTGTTCTCATTGTTCAGACTCTTGAGGAGGTTATTTTAGGTTGGTGGAAAAGCTTATCTACCACAGAGCTAGCAGGAATGCAGCAACATATGCTTACTACAACAGATTTAATCCCAAGAGGTCTAGGAACACTTGATGAAAAACACACCAGCATACAAATCCTCACAGCCATCATAGCCCCCAACAGAAACTGAAGGCAGTGATCACCACAACCCATCCAGCCCCCGTGAGCCTGTTGGGGAGGCACTGAACACCAGAGGAAACACCTGTGCAGGTGGAAGAGGTGACATCTCTGCACCTCTTGGTGTTTTTTGGGAATATTTGAGAGAAGTTGTGAGGCTAACTCGGTGTTCAGTGGTTTACCACTCCTTAGAGCCCAGTGGTCACAGCCTCTGCTCCAGGTGATGGCAGTCCCAGGGAGATCCTCTCCAAACGCCCAAAGTTGGGCTCAGCCTGCCCAGGCTGCAGGATGCCAGGTTTTACATCCAGAAACTGAGGTTGTTTGGTCCTTATGCCTTCATCACCTGTGACACCTCAGAGGTTGTCAGGATATAACTTTTCAAGTATGAGACATCTTTGATGAATGTATGCTTTATGCATCCTTTTAACAGTGTCATTATTTTGCATAGCCTCACTATTAAAAGTGTATGGCTCATGTTGTGAGTTCAAGTATTTTTTACTTTTTTTTTTCTTTTTGTTAAAGCTGATATAAAAGTAAATGAAAAATAACAACCATTGCAATGAAAAGTGTACTTCATAAAACAAATGCTTAAAAAGCCACTTGCTCCAGCTGCAGTTTTATGTACAAGGATCTCTCAGGCAATGTATGTGCTTACATAAGAAGTCTTTCACAACATTTACATTTAAACCAGTCATCATCTTATATGCAGATCATTTATTCATCCTATAAATCACTTTGGAGCTAAAAATGAAGATGAGGCTCTCTTTTTCCAAGCAGTAGGCTGCTAAACAGCCTAATATGTTTGCAGCTGTTGTGAAGATGGGGATTCTCTGTTTGACAGTGATTTTTTTTTGGGGGGGGGGAGGGTTTCTCATCCCTGGTGATGTCTTTTACATTTTCTGACATGGATATTTCAGTTGCAAAACATATGTTGTAGATACTCAGTAAAGGGAAGGAAGGAAGGAAGGAAGGAAGGAAGGAAGGAAGGAAGGAAGGAAGGAAGGAAGGAAGGAAGGAAGGAAGGAAGGAAGGAAGCGGGTGTAAGGAGCCAAAAAACAAATTCTTCCTCTCCTAAAACAACAGTTAAAAAGAACACATACTGAGTCAATAAGAAAGGAATTCAGCTGCTACCTAGAAATAACCAGGAGGTGTGGGGGGAAAATGTCAGTGGATATTGATCTCTAAGAGCACAGGGAGCAGGAACACTAAGCCAGACTATGAGGAAGTAAACTTTGAAAAAGCAATTTGGAGACCATTCACAGCTGGCACTGAAGTTGGGGCCTCAGAAGTCTCTCTCACATGGATAAACAAGTGAGAAAGAGGCATCTGTTGCATTGCAGCTGCCAAGGTCACACCAGCAGGAGCAGGCAGAGGGGCAGAGAGGAGCCAGTGACAGGGTCTGTATTCCTCGCAGGGATAACAGCGAGGCAAACAATTGTGGCACTGCTCATCCCCTGCCTTTGAGACTGGGATGATGTATTAAAATATATACACTGACTTAAAAAATAACCCCACAGTGGATTAAAAGTAATGTTTTTGAACAGGAACGACTTCAATAGAAAAGTCTGTCAGGACACACACTTGATCTTCAGGGTAGGGAAACCGAAGTGGGTGCGGAATCCAGAAGTGAGAAGGGCACAAGTACCTGCTGTGTTCCCCAGAGCCACGCTCCAATTCAGGCAGGAAAGTGCTGTGCAAAGCAGCTCCAGCTGTGCATGAAAGAGCAGACTTCTTCACAGCTTGCATGCCCGTGTTGTCTTATTTGTTTACCATGAACTGTGGGGTCCTGGAGCTCGGAGCGGCAGCAAGAGGTGGGAAGTAGCAGAACACAGTGCTTCAAATCAACCTATTTTAGTAATTTTAAACCATCTTCTCCTGCTCAACATTAAAATAAAATAAAATAAAATAAAATAAAATAAAATAAAATAAAATAAAATAAAATAAAATAAAATAAAATAAAATGCAACTTAGTGAGGCTTTGGTAATGGACAAATAGTAACAACACCACGGGACTACTATGCAGGCACACACAAGTCGTTCTTGCAATGCCCATTGTCTCTGTGTCCCCTGCTGCCACATACCTGCTGTCTCAGATAGAGGGAGTTCTCATGCTTGTGGGAACATTTTGAAGTGTGTCCCCTGCAGGAACAGATATTCACTCATGCAAATGACTAATTAATGGCATTGACTGAATAAACTGGATTTGATCTGTTAAATGAAAATAGCACACCAGATTGCTTTCTTAATGATTTTGGTCCTGCGTAATGGAAGTGTGATGTATTTTTAACTGTAACTATATTCATAATCTGTTATTGCCTCAAGTAGTTTCACAGAACCTTTGAAATCTGGAAAATCATCCACCTGAGTGGGTCCCCAAGACAGAGAGGTCCTCAGTGGAGCTCCTGAAAATTCCTCTGGACACAGAGACTCTCCCATGACTAACCCTTGGTAGGACCAACATGTTGGAGACAACCAGAGAGGGGCAACAGTAGCATGGCTGATGCAAGATAAAGCTAATTAGTGCATATCCTTAAAGGGCAAAGATTTTCCTTCTTTTATAATCAAATTAGTTTGGGGATGCTTGTTGACAAACTGAGAAATCTTGCCAAAGCTAGGGATTAACTTGGAACAAGACTAAAGCGGGGGGTTTTTGTCTTCTAATAGGAACAATTATGAGAAGCAGTGCTGGGGATGGTGTGTAGGCAATAGAGATGCTCTGCAGCCTTTGTAGGAGTAGGGCTGATGTCAGCTGATCTCCCACTAAGTGTTTCCAATTCCAAATTCCAACTGGGGACATTGCTGTGCAATAATGTGATATTAATGTTGTCACCTTCTTGGGGAGGGGCAGGGCACAAACTGTGCTTTCTGAACAGAACAAAATTAAATTCTCTCTCTCCAAAGCTCATTCAGATGAGCACAGAACAGAAATCTCCAGAATGAACAGCCAGAATGTCTTGTCTGCCTGTTTCTGAAGCCTCTAAAGCACATAAACTCATGTAAAAAGAGTTTCTAAGCACGCAGACCTCATGGGTTTAGAGCTTTCTGATCTTCTCTGGCATCTTCTGCATGAGGAGCCCTTGACCTCCAGAGGGATCTGCAGAGGAGGACTTGGGGACAGCCCCCTCTGACTCACTGCATCTGAGCCATGCAGGTCCAGAAGGAGAGGGGCTGTGCCATTGCTTTTTGTGTGGATGAGATGTTGGCACTGGGACTGAGGCGGGGTCACCAGTGTGCCCTGGCACATCTTGGGACCATGGACATCTTGACTTTTACAGACACTTCCCTCTTGTTCCTCTTTGAATTTCTCTATGAAAATCGGAATGGTGGTGCAATAGGGCACCAAAGGTATTTTATTATTGCAAAGGTATTTTATCAGTATTGGAGGCTGAGTGGATTTACCTGTCCTGGAGTATGCTGCTCTTGGTCTTGGTCTTAGAAGAGCATTGCTCAGGGAGACCTTCTCACACCATTGCTGCAGGAGCTGCCAGCCTTGTGTCCCCACACCACTGCCTCCACACCTTGAAAAGCAGCACCAATGCACACTGAGCACTCTTCCCCTTCCATCCTGTGGGCCAGTTTTGACCAACCTCTCAATGACTGAATGCTAAAGTCCATGTCTGCAATATTTTTAAAGGCTTATCTCACCTTTCTCATAGTGAATGCCTGTGCTGGCAGCATTTCTCTCTTCCTGAGCTGTCTTTAAAACATCTACTACCTGTATAACTGCCCTGAAAACCTGTAGCCCTTACACCTTTTCCTTTGTAAGATATCTCTGAGTAGATTTTTCTCTTGCCATGTGCTTTCCTGGGCCTTGTGTCCTTCCTGGACTCAGAGCAAATCAGCCAAGTCAGTGGGAACTGTCAGCAAGTGTGAAGCTCAGAGGGGCTGGATGTACAAAACACATCATGTGGTGTGTTCTGCTGGAGGTAACACATTACTGCACCCCAAATACTAATGGTACTAATGGCTTAGACACCCCCCCCAAATTTGAGATACCTAGCTCTCCATGGGATCTGGTTGTTATCTGGAGAAGGGAGTACTTTAGCAAACTGTTCAAATGTATGGTTAATCAAGTAGAATCAATTTCTACCCACTTTGCCCACTGGCTTCAACTTCCTTGACGCGGCAATGAAAGGGGAATAAATAACTCTGTGTGGTGCAGCTAAAACCCCAGGTGTCAATGGAGCAGAAGGGTTCTGCATCCAAAAACTGTACCTGCTGCTGCTGCAGGCTTATCACTGCTCTTAGTCTGTGCTCCCTGGAACAGATGTGTGCAGCTGGAGGGCTCACTGTGAGCACAGGCTGCTGTTGAGTCTGGCTTTTGTAGCACACAGGGAACAGGAATGCTCTGCACTGACTCCTGAGAGCCCAGTGCTGCTTCCCATAAAGGAGCTGCTCTGTATCCAGGCACCTCTACCCCCATGGAAGGGCAGAATCAAGGATGGCCTTGTACCCTGATCTGCTTAAAAATGTTTGGGAGCAGTAACAAACTGCTCCTTCTGCTATCATGCATTTCTGTAATGCTTCATCATAAAGAAAAGTTGCTGTGCTTTAGCTCCTAGAAGTTCTCAAGTCTTTGTGGAGATGACAGTTTGAGCTTTTGTTCCACCTTATCCTCCAGAGCCACTGGAACATTAATTCCTCTTTGCAGTGTTCAAGGTTTTCAACAGTCTTTGAGCAGGAAGAAGCTTTGTGGTGACTTTGTGAACTCCAAGGAGAATTTTAAGAATGATCCCAGACCACAAGCTTCTTCCTACCAGTCTCAGGAGAATGAAGCACTTTCCTTCTAACAGAAAATGCTCCAGGACATGTGTGACTAATTTGTTACAAGGTAATTAAAAATTATCTGTATTACTGCAGTGCTGCATGATTTTGTTGAAAAAAGCACTCAGGGTGGAGATGAGTTGAGAGGCTGGAGCTGCTCCTTTCACCTGTCGCTGGTTCCTCTCCTGATGGGAGGCAGTTGGCTGTCTGTCCTGCTGTGGGGCCTGAGCAGGTAATTGCTGTCTGGGGTGGGGATGGCACTCACATGGCTGTAGCTGGCATTTTGAACGTGCACCTTGGTCAATGAGGAGAGCTGTCTGTGCTCATGGTGGGCTCCTGAGCTGTCCCAATGGTGGCACATGGATTGGTGGAGGATGCTCCTGACAGGGATGCAGTTTGTGTGGGCAGGGAGGGGGTCTGGAGGTTGGCACCTTCCCATGGCATGGGCAGGGAGTGGAGACAAACATGTTTCAGTTATGGGTAGTGGAGGTTGAACAGCCTGTGGTACATTTGACCCTGGCAGGGAGGAACAATCTGCTCCCTGTGTCCTTGTGATCAGCTGGGATGCTGTGGAGAGGGATGGGAGGGAAGGTCATACTCCCAGGGTCCTTGTCTGCCACTGCCTCCTGCCATGCCCCAAATGGGACTGTCTGGGACCCATCCTTCTGCCTGCTGGGCTTGGCAGATACAGATTCTGGTTCTTTGATAGGGGTGGATTAATCTTTCATCAGTGATGACCCAGACAAGCAATAGCGTTGGTGCCCTAACCTAGCTCAGAGGTCAGGAGGGACAGCCTCAGCCCTGCTAATGTGTGAGGAGATTATTCTCTGCCTGTGACTAATGAGCATTTCTGAATGGCAGTGGCCACTGCTCCCTCCTCCAGTGCCTCCCCAGGAGGTGTTTGGCAACCTCAGAACCCCTTTGATCAAGGCAGGAGGGTGACAGAGAGCTTGAGGATGTCACTGCCCCTGCTGCCACACCCTCAGGCAGTGAGCAGCTGCCATCTGAGGGGATGGGACACCCTGCCCTGGTCAGGGGTGACAAGGAGGTACTGCCAGGCAGAGAGATCAAGGCATTTCAGAAACACTGGGGCAGCTGTGCCAGGCACTGGGAGATGCAGTCAGAACAGCAGCCTCGTGGAATGAGGCTCAGCCGTGTGCATTTGCAGAGCTAACTGCTGGACTAATTAGCACACTTATCTTCTTATGTGTCCAGTAACAAGCTTAGTGGGGAAAAAAAATCTACATTGGCCATTTCCAGAAAAACAGTGAAAACTGTGTCTTAAGTTAACTGTGAAAGAATTAAATCTGCACGGGGAGGGCATGCAGTGCAATTAAGTTTAGGGATTGCAGGTACTGAGAGGTCAGGGACATGTTTTAAAAAGGGATCTGTTTTGCAGATTTTTACAGCATGTATGGGGAGTTAAAAAACCAACAAGAACAACCAACTAAACGACAAAAATCCCACAACCAAAAAAAAAAAAAAAACCCCCCCCCAAAAAAAAAACAAAAAACAAAAACAAAAACAAAAAAAAAAAAAAAACAAAAAAAAAAAAAAAAAAAAAAAAAAAAAAAAAAAAAAAAACAAACCCCCAACCAAAACCTGCACACCAATTCCAAATACAGTTTTGTTTCAATTGAATTCCTCTTGGAAAGAAAAATTGCAGAAGGGTGGAGTAAAGCAAGCTTTCATTGCCACTCACAACAGGTAGAAAAGTAGACCAAGGCAATTGGAAAATTCAAACTGATCCATTTATATAGAACCTTGAAAACAATTCTGTTGTGATGGCTGGGGAAAAAAATAACCTCACTATAAACATAGAGAAAATATTGTGACTTAAACTTTGGGGACTAAAGAGATGGAATTGCAATGTAAGCTAGGACTGTATCAAAGTATAATCCAGCAGGAAATCAACACAGGCTGTTAGATTTGAATGTAAATTATTTTTCTTTCTTGTTAGAAAGGTGCTATTCACTTTACATATATATATATATATATATATATATATTTTTTTTTTTTTTTTTTTAATTAGCTGCTGCCTGGGTTGTGGCACCTGGCAAAAAGCAAAGTTGTCCAGTTTACTACCAGCACAATTCCAGGTTGCAGATCTTTTATGTCATGGTTCCTAAGGACTCCTGTGGATGTAATGGTGAAAATGCAGAAACACTTAGGGACCCTGAGTGGCTGTTTGTCTTTAGGAAAACTTGGCCTGCCGTTGATCTGTTCCTGAACCAAGGACCAAAATGATCCCAGGAGTAGGGAAACATTGACTGTAGCGGTGTTGGTGAATGTGACCTTGTGTAATAAATGCGTGCTGTAAAACTGAGGATCAGATGAGGCATGATCACTTCCCCGTCAGACAAACACTCTGCTGTTCCCTTTCCTCAGCAGACTCAAGCAGAGATCCCAGTCCCACGTGAGTGAGAGCACATTTATCTCTCCCCGGCGCTGCAGCGCTGAGGACAGCTCCGGGCTCCATCCCGGGCGCGCTGGGGAGGAGGAGGTGAGGATGGGAGAGGCAGCAACGTGGCATTTTCGTGTCACCTGGTGTCGGGGTGAGAGAGGGCTCGCATCGGCCCCGAGCAAACACCGAACAACCTCCGTGCTGCTCTGAGCTCTGTCCGGCCGTGTCAGAGCCCCTCCCGGAGCCTGGCTCTGTGCCCGGCACAGCCCCGTCCCCCGCGCCCACGGCCAAGGTGGGCGAGCGGGCTCGCCAAGGCTCCTTTGACAGCCCCGATGTGTTGCAGAGAGATCTCTGTTGTGGCAGAGAGGCTGCAGGGAGCGAGAGCCAGAGCAGCGCGGAGCCGAGCAGGGAACGCGTGCTCCTGTGTCACCCTGCAACGTGACCTACGTGGCTGCCACCGCCGCAGACACGCACCGAGGCCCCCGGCACATCGGGGGCATGGAGGGGGCTGCGGGAGGCCGGGAGCACGGTTCACCCTTGAGCAGGGAGGGGGCAGCTCCCCGGAGAGCCTCGGTGCTCCCTGCGCCCCACGGCTGCTGCCAGCCTGCGTCCCGGGCAGCGCCGCATCCTCCACAGCCGCGCCGGCAGCAGCGGGGCAGCGGCTGCCCCTGCACGGCTCCGCTTCAGAGCCGGGCTCTGACGGCGCCCGAGCCGCCCCAAGTTGGGAGAAGACAGGAGCGAGCCTGACAGAAACTCCGCATGTGCGCGGCAGCGGCCCCGGGGGGATGCGGGATGGGGCAGAGACCCCGAGGAGGATGAGGGATGGGGCAGAGACCCCGCGGGGTTGAGGGATGGGGCAGAGACCCGAGGAGGATGCGGATGGGGCAGAGACCCCGGGAAGGATGCGGGATGGGGCAGAGACCCCGCGGGGATGAGGGATGGGGCAGAGACCCCGAGAAGGATGCGGGATGGGGCAGAGACCCCGCGGGGTTGAGGGATGGGGCAGAGACCCGAGGAGGATGCGGAATGGACCAGAGACCCCGAGGAGGCGCGGGATGGGGCAGCGGCCCCGAGGAAGATGCGGGATGGGGCAGAGACCCCGGGAGGATGCGGGATGGGGCAGAAACCGCGAGGAAGATGCGGATGGGGCAGCGGCCCCGCTGCCCGCTGCTCTGGGAGGGGGATGGATGGATGGATGGCTGGATGAGTGCCGGCCGTGCACATCCCAGCGATGTGAAGGGGGATGGATGGATGAGTGCCGGCCGTGCACATCCCAGCGATGTGAAGGGGGATGGATGGATGAGTGCCGGCCGTGCACATCCCAGCGATGTGGAGGGGGATGGATGGATGGATGGATGAGTGCCGGCCGTGCACATCCCAGCGATGTGGAGGGGGATGGATGGCTGGATGGATGAGTGCCGGCCGTGCACATCCCAGCGAGCCGCGCAGCCAGCGCCGAGGCAGCCCCGGTGCATGCGCAAGGCGCGGGCGGCCGCCGTGGAGGTGGGGAGGGAGCGAGGACCACATCGCTGCCTCCGGCTCCGAGCTGCCAGTTGCTGGTTGCCAAGCAGTTATCATTGTTTCTGTGACGATTGCAGAGGCTGTTGCTAATTGAAGAAGCCCCCACAGCATCCTTCTCTCTGCTCCTGCTTCTGCTTTTATTTTAGAGGCTCAAGGGGGAAGACAGCCAGACTAGTGCTTTTTTACATTGCCTTTTTATTTATTTCTTTTTGTGGGGGTGGGAAATTTCTCAGCTGGTGATTAAGTGATGGACTAGTTACTCATCCGTATCCCTTTAGTCTTTGTGTGTGTGTGTGTGTGTGTATGTCTGAACACACAGACAAGCTTACACACACACACACACAGAGTAAAATCCTCTTTGCCACTGCAGTGGGCACAAATAGGTGAGCATGACTACAGCCAAGGAGCAAAATGCATCAGGGAAACAAGCCCAACAGCAAGACCAGGTAATGTTTATTTTCCTCAATTTCAAGCAGATACAGATTTGCGGTGCGTAGCTTTGTGTTTCTTGTATGATTATTATGATTTTCTTTTCAAATCTTTTTGGTGTGTGTTCTTAAAATTGTCAACTGAATCACCAGCCAGTGGCAGGAGGAAAGTGCTGTGTAGCTGGGTTCAAGGTCTGCTTTCTCGGTGTGTGTGGAGACTTGGGGGGGAAGCTGAAATTGTGCTATTTTTAACAGCCTGTACCTCTTGCTGAAGGCTGTAGAGGTTTGTTCTGTAACTTGTTCCTTACGTGTGTGCTGGGAGGGGGGAGTATGTTGGGATGGAGGCCCTTTCTCACTGGAGGAAGGGGGCAAGGGTACTTAAAAGCCCCTCTGCAGATAGATATAAAATTGTAAAAGTGGCGTTCAGCATCTGACTTTGTCAGGCACTTTTAGTGAATTTTTCTTGCCTGGCATTGTCTTGGAGGGGCACTCCAGGGTACAGCATGTGTCCAGGCTGTGCATGAACAAGCAGGGATGGCAGGGGGGGCAAAAAGCAGCTGCAAGTAGGTAAAACTCCTACTGGCTTTGGGGGAAATTGCTGTGCTCACAGCATATCTGAACTCGATTAATTTATTTCTCTTGGTAGGCGCTTCATGTGCTTCTGTAGAGGTAGAAAGTTAAAGACTTCATTTTCTCTGTCAAACCTGTATTTTGGAGGATATTCCTCTCTGCCTGCACTTACCAGGGTGGAATGAAGTCAAAACTTTCCCTGTCTAAAAAGCAGCGGGTGGCAGGAAAAAAAAAAAAAAAAAAAAAAAAAGGGATGCATCCTCAGCCGTAAAGGATGGGCAGAGCTGAAAAAGTGGTGGCATAAGGGAAAGTCTGGTTGCTATCTCGGAGCTCAGCTGGGGCTGGTGAAGGTTCCTGAGCTCCGGGGGCTCTGGCAGACCAACATCTCCCTTCTCCTCATCCCCTCCTTCCCCTCCCCGTGCTCGGGCCGTGCCTGGGGCCCCGCAGTGGAGCCCGCACGCTCCAGTTCTTCAATTTTTCCTCCTCTCCTTAAAACATTGGAAGTTCTCCACTTTATAATCTTTGGTTAGGACAGCACGGGAGGATAATTTAAACAGATCTCTCAGGGCACAAATTAATTCTTAAAATAGTTCTTCCTGGCGTGATAGGCTGAGAGCCTCACACATTGTTTTTCTTTTTTTTTTTTTTTTTCCTTGGTACAGTATTTTAGGGAATGGGAAGACACCAAGCACCACAAATAGGATCATACAATCTGCATTTTCAGGGTGACATTATACCGATGACCAAAACAGGCAGGCTCAATGGTTCAGAGAAAACAAGAAGAAAGCAACTTTGATATTTGGGGTTAAGAAACTTTGCCTTCATGTAACCCTGCAGGTGTTGGACTTCTCTTGTCATTTCAATGCTTTTGGAGTATGTATTTTTGTCACTGTTTGCTGCAGGTTAAAATGAGTCTACCTGTGTTTCTGGGAGGCAGGGGTTTTTACTGCCTTTTCTGAACAAGGAGGGCTATGGGGCTGTCCCTTCCTCCTCCTTAGTTGGGATTTGTAAGTCAAGAAGTATATGTTGCCTTTTTATAAAGCAGATGTATTTTTGTTTCAAGTAGTGTTACCTGCCCAATGCCATTTTGTTACTGGCATGCCATGCCTTTGCTACTTTGGTCTTCCTACATGAAGTGCAAAATGCCCAGAATAGGTCTTTAGTATATGCAGAATCTTGATTGAGTCTATTCTATAACGGGCTGAATTGCAATTATACCCATATGGTACACTTAAATATTCTGGAAGTACGTGCTCTCTCAGCTCTGCCCTAGTGTGAGCATGAAATAGAAATATCAAGAATATATAAATATCAATCATATTGATGAATATTAATGCCTGAGTCTGTGAGCAAATTTGCTCACTCCCATAATTTCTTTTATTGTTTTCACAATACATTATTAGTAAAATGGCTTGACAGCGGGGGGTTGAATCCAATCTCTGTCTATTGATTTGAGTGCACTTTTATCTTCCAACACCAAAAGCAGATCTAAACCCTTATTTTATCTAAAACTGTTCATAACTGAAAAAAGGCTCCATTCAAATTCTATTTCTAGCTGAAATTCTATTTCCAGGCTTATGCATATCAAGAATTACTGAGATTCTTTTCCTTGCTTAAAAGTGATCAAGAAACTGAAAAATGTAGCTTGGAGAAAAATTGAAGGCAAAGTCTGGCTGTAGAAGACTGAGTCTTTTTCAGTAGCAGCTGCTGCTGTCGTAAGAGATTTTGACCATCCCTTTTCTGTGTTCCTTGCTGTGACATTCCCTGGATCCAGAGGCAAGCAAGTGTCACAGTTGGCTTAAATCTGTGCTGTGTCCTACCATACTAACCCAAACAGAAGCTGGCCATGAAAAAACACTGCAGGAGCAGGGTGGGGAAAGTTTGAAAACATCTGCAGAAGCTTTGCAGGCATAAATTTAAAAATCTACCTTAGACTCATGTGTCTGTATGCAAATGAAGTCATGTTCTGTCTTGAGATTTACAAAAATGATAATAATTAGAAAATGATTGGGATGTGAAGATAAGCAAAGCAGTAGCTTTAGCTGCTGAAGGCAGGCAATCCCTTTCTTCCTTAGGTAATTAAAAATGTTTCTATACAATTTCTTTCTGATAAGCAATGCTGCTCACCTCCATGCCGGTTAAACTGCTCAGAATTCCAATCATTTATCTCCTTGCTTATCTGTCTCATGGGTCTGAACTCTAAAGTCTTTTGGACATCATGTACAGAAAACATTCTGTAAGTGATAAGTAATGCTGTCTGTTACTGTCAAGTTGTGATTGCTTGATCAAGATGTGAGTTGGACGTGGTCTCTCCTCCGTGCACTTGGCTGCTCCTGGCGCAGCTGTGGTTTCTTCTTCAGAGGGCTGGAGTTGGGCACCGTGCAGTGCACCATTATCACAGCTGGCTTTCTGCTAGACCCAGTGCTCAGGAGTCCGTGGCAAAGCACTGATAGACTCAGGCAGACTAGAGAATCTTGTTCTCCCCCTCGGGGTTTGTTAGCTGGATGTGCAGGATGTGCCATTAAAACACTTTTCCATTAAAAAGGGGAAGCAAATGGCAACAGCGGGTCAAGTACTCTGACAACAGTTTAGCTATTTACACAGGCTGAAGATCTCTGGGTTTTAACATAAGCTTGTAAATTTGTTATCTTAGTTTAGCCCAATTCTTGCTACTTTTAATGGCCTTTGGGAATGCAAATAGCTCTGCAGTCATATATAAAGATAAGGCGGCTGATTTTTTAATGAAAATGTGATAACAGGCGTAATGCTAAAATGAGACTTTTAAATATTTTAACAAGTGAGTCAGCATATCAAGTATAACAGGATCACAGATTCTCAAGGAACAATTTTTATAAAACATATTTAAAGGGTTGATTGGTTAATTGGGTATTTGAGCACTGAGGATAAGGATTGTTCTCGTTTCTTTTGCTGTGCAGAGAAGAACTGTCATGGGCTTGTGGGGAGCAAGATGCTGTTCTGAAATGTGCTCCTGTCCTAGACAAGGTTGTTAATGACTGCATGGAACTCCATGTAAAAGACCAAAAAATAAGTGAGGAGACAAAATAGCTTGGGGGCTGCCTTACTGAAATGGGCTCCATGGAGGAGTGGAATCAGATCAATAGAACAGTTCTGCCTATTAGCTGTCATTTAGTTAATCAATTCTGGATTTTACACAACAGCTGGAATTCCAAATAAGAGGTGTGGTGTTTTCAAGTGGAAAGAGAACACATTTTACTTGGCAAACCTAGGCCAGACTCAGGAATAAAATGATGGGAAGATTATTATTTCATGCTGCTAATGTTCCCCTGCCACTCCACAGAAATAGCGTGTAGTATCTTGAAGGGTGAGTACAGTTGGAGTATCTAATATACCATGCTGAAATGTGTCTCTACTTGTGTAACTTTATCCAAATAAGAAAATAAGTGTGCACTTCAGCTGCATTATGCAGGCATTCCCCCTGTGTTGTTTGAATTCAGGTGATTCTGGGATTCCTGTACCAGGGGATGTCAATCTCTCTGTGCCCTGCTGTCTTCCTGCAAGGTCATAAATATTCTCTATCATTGTCAGCTGAGTCCTGTGCTGTTACATCATTCCCAGAGTAGATTAAACTAAAAAATATTGGTGTGCTTACATCGGGAAATAGTGTGGACCCACCCTGTGAGAATCAGAGAGATGATACTGAGGTCCCAAACACATATTTTTGATTGGAGGATTATTTCAAACAAATTCCAGACTGGAATGCATGTTCTTTAGTAGCTATTCAGCATCTTCTCTCTAAGCATCATCCGAAATGAAGCCAGGTTCTGCACTCTGAGTCTACTATAAAATGTGAATGAGAGCATGGTAGATGTATACAACTGGGAGATTGGGTCAGTAGTGCAGTTCTGAAATGAACAAAAGGATTGGAAGTCAAACAAATGTAACTTCACATGAGCTATCTTCCTGTATCCAAAGATATTCATATATATATATACATATATATATATATTTGCTTTTATTTTTTTTTCTCTGAAGTGTGACTTAAAATCATTCCAGATCTTCTCTGCTCACTCGGCTGCTGGCCAGAAAATCACTGCCCCTGGGTACCAAATGTCTTGGTTGGTTCTACATGCTTTGCATGAAAGAATGCAAGGATCCTGATTCTCTCTGACAACAAAGCCTCCCTACAGCACAGGAGCAATACAAATTATATCCAAAGAGTGTAGGATCCCTTCACATTGTAAACAGGCAGTGGTGTACAGCAGGTTCAGGCATGAATCATAAGTCGTGAATTTTATCTCTTGAAACAGGGAAGAGACTTTTGCCCTTTTATTTGTCAATATGTTTCTGTTGTATGCTAGATCACAAAGAGCCACTGCTGAATCCTCTCTCTTTTTTAGCAAGGTTTGAAGTTCCACATTGTAGCTGAATGTTTGTAAGCAGATTGAGCTGTGAATTCATAAGAAAGCTCTGATTCACAAAGCCATTATCTGACACAGTCAGACTCCCCACTGCAGCATCCCAGTGGCACAGAATCCACGCAGAGGAATGGAATAGCACCATGAAATACCTCTGAGGTGCCCAGATCCAGTACTGGGCTGAAAGGAGCCTGGCCTGGAGCTGTTGAACAGGTGGGAGTGAGTCTCCTGGGAGATGAGCTAATTTAGTGTGTTACTTCAGTGACTTGTGACAGCAGAGCTCCTACGTTCCTGGCTGGAGCTGAAAACTGTCTCATCCCAAAGGTGAGGCCCTGCTTGTGAGAATCCCTTGTTCTCCCTGCAATATTCTGGCTCAGGTTATTACAGCTGTGCAGAAATCAGGGGCAATGCCCACTTTGGGAAAGTGCTTGCCAAAGAGAAGGGAAAAAAGAGAAAGCTCTGATTTGCATAGAAAAAAATAGGTTTCTTTAGTTTTGATGGAACTGTTTAGTATTTGCCATTTGAGGGCATAATTTTTTAAAAAATAAAATTCTTGATATGAAAGAATACTTTTTTTCATGATAAAACCTCTAAATTACATGTCTCGTTGTAGACCCAACACAGGCTTTCTCCAGGAATCATAGAGACCATTTGTTCATTCTGTTAATGGTATCTGATCCTTTCCTCAAGAGATTAAATTTCTGTAATAGTGCCCCAGAGAAGACTGTATTCAAGAACATGAAATTTCATCAGACTGGCAGTCTTTTCTAGCTGTTAATTTGCCACAAGGAATGCAGGTACCTGCAGTCCCATGATGGGGAGACAGGTGGAAATGTAAAACTGGAGTCTCAAAAAGAAGAGACTGCAGAAAAGCCTCTTCAGCATCCCGTGCTGAAATGGAAGTGCTTCTGGAGGGCCTCTGGAAGGCCACAGGCTCTGAAGTTCGTGCATTTCTACAGCATACTGCTTGAGATTGTGTAAACTTTGTGCTCTTTATACCTTGAGCAAGTGGGATGTGCTCTGCCACTGTCCTTGGCACAGCTGCTCCCTCCATTCCTGGCAGAGGTGATGTGTGTTGCATTCTTTCCCATTAAATCTCTTTTTTTGGTGTTGGATAAGGGCAGAATAATCCATCTCTGAAGTTCACCAGTTATCTGGGGTCATGAAGGTGTGTTTGAATGCCACAAGACTCTGACAGAATTCGATGTGTCATTCCAGTTGTGGTCCATTAGCAGTGCTGTGCATTGCTACAAGCATTTCATGAGCAGTGGTTGTACCTTCTTTCAGTTCTTATCCCTTTAATGCTCCTTCTTTGTGATCCTTATCAGGCATTAAGTTGTGGTGAATCATGGTCACTTTGGATGATGTGAGAGAAGGCAGCACTTTTAAAATGATGCAGAGTACAGTAATGTCATAGTATTTTCTGTATGTTTTACATTCACATTTTTTGATCTTTTGTCTGGTTTTCTTTTCCCTTTCATCTTTTCTTTCACCTTTCTGTTCTGCCCACTCTGATTCTTAAGTGGGATTTAAGTAAATGAAATAGAATCAGAGAAAGGAGTGTGCCAGCAGCAATGGGCCAGAAAAGCTGTGCATACTCCCTCAAAGTGCAGATGTGAAGAGCTAACTTTGAGAGGAGTGCATTCAGCAAGTTTGAAACCTTTGTTAAACATACATTTGGAGAGGGACCTGTATTTGAAATCAGTGAAGGTGGTCAAGAATGGAAAGAGAAGTTAATATGAATTTCTGATTTAGTGACAAATTTTGAGTGGTATTATTGAATGGCTTTGAATGACAATTCAGGGGTGGAATATGGAACTTGGTCCTTCTTGTGTGCAGACATCCACCCTGGCTTTGAGAAAGAATGTTGGGTCCTTAGTGGCAGTCAGCAGTTTCTCTTCTGCTGAGAAAGATAGTCCATGTTGCCTGAAATTGGGGGAAAAAATATCAGGGAGTCTCCTGAAGACAGGCATGTGAAATATGGAGTTCTGAGATACCATAGTAACTCAGGCTGCACAAGGACCTGAGATATCAGAGAGATGCACTCCTTGATGTTTGGAGAATGTAGGGAAAGGGTCACAGGAGAAAACCTGAAAGTTAAAACTCATTTTGAAGGTTTGGATGTGAATAAGAATTTCACCAGAAAAAAATATCAAGATAAAGGTAAATGTTGTCAGGACTTGAGACAGTTATAAGCAAACTTGCAAATGAGGGAGCGATAATGCACAGAATCTGAGGATTGTATCTGATTCTAAGGTTTTGGGAACTTGAAGCAATTTCATATTTTAAGGTAAGATGGAAATGCATCTGTCAGCTCTCCATTGCATAATACAGAGACCTTTTCCGAGAAGGAGTAATTAATAGCTTTCTTTTCAGTAGAAATACTGTGGTATAATTAGGAGCCAGAGAGGTTAAATGGAAATGTAAATGAGGGGATGATGAGCCAAGGATATGTGTGGTCAAAGGTTAAACCAAAACCTTTCAGAAGTGGAGGGCAGAAGCTGAAGTTTGGTGCTGGGCAGGCTGATGGAGAGGATGAGGGGATGAGCCAAGGCTGAAGCCCAGGGTCTGTTACTTGTAGAGAGAAGCCCTGAAAAAGTTGTGCAAGTTGCTGGAAGCTCTTAAGTGTGATGGTAGAGGACATAGCTACTCCCCACCTCCATTAGTGAAAATCCATCACTATATAAAATCCTTTACTATATAAAATCTAGGAAACTGCTGATCTTCAGAAGTCCCTTCCAACCCTAACTTTTCTGTGATCCATGAAAGAGGAGATTATGAGTGGGCTAGAGAGTGACTGTTAACTCTCTGGACTAATAATGGGAATTACAGCAGAAGTAAGATTGGATTTGGTGGTGAAAGATGCTTGTGGAGGAAGGAGCTTCAGGCACCTGTTCACCTGCCTGCCTTGAGCAAAGCAGCAAAGAGAGGTTTATTCTGGCCAGCTCTCAGATACCCTGTTCGCCTTCAGAAACACCCTGCCTTCAAAATAAGTACCTAAATAACACAGTAACCAGAGACATGGCCTGCTTTTCTGTATGGGGGGCTATGGTGGGGGAAAGGCAGCAGCTCGCTTTGCCAGGGAGAAAGATTCCCAAAACAAGAGGAAGAAAATGGTTAAGGTCCTTCTCTTGCCCAGGGAAAGGGCTCTGCTTCTCTCATTTTCCCTTGTACTCCCCATTCCTGAGTGCCCTGATTGCCTCTGCCCTTACTGCTGCTGGACTGAAGCTTTTTGTTGAGAGACAGGCTGTGTGCTGTCTGCATGACAAATGGTCAGTGGCAAGCAGTGTAGGGCTATTCCTATTATGAGATACTATTTTGTGAAAGAAACTGCAGGTGAAAAGTGCAGATAGACCATAATTTCTCAGAGCGGGGTTTTGTCCTGGACTGCTGAACAACATCTGCTCAACAGAGGCATAACAGGGCTCTGCTTTGGGATCTTGTCTTGTCAAACAGCCCTGCAGTGCCAGCACTCTGGCTGTGCCTCTGGGCTAATGGCCTTGGCAGGAGAGGCTGGGGAAGGGGTGGGACAACCTCCTTGCTTTGCTGGTGAGTGAGGAGCCCTGTTGGAAGGCATTTCCCTGCCTCAAACAACCACCTTAAAAGAAAAGCTGAAATGCAGATGATCATGGGCAGAGGATAGACCAGTTTTGCTAGAGTTGGTGTGTGCTGGGGTGGAGAAGACTCAGTGGTGGGATCCTGGTGAGTTGCCAAGGGAGCAGGAGCATCCAGACATCATCTCCCTGCTCCCTCAAACTTTGTGTGTCTCTTCCAGCCCCTTGGTGGGCATCCAGCACCCATCCCAGGGTGGCAAAACCTCGTGCCCTCATTGCCCCTCTATAAATACACAAGTCTAAGCTGAGCAGGGAACCAAGCCCTGAGTCTGTCTCATGGTGAAGGGAGGGTGAGAGAGACTGAAGCAAACACGAAGAGTTAAGCTGAACTTACAGATTCAAAGAACATCCAAAAAGCCGTTAAAAAGGGGAAGAGGATGAGTTTGAATGAAATAACAAAAACAAGCAGATGTAGAGGCTAAATTGTTGTCTTTTTTTTTTTTTTTTTTAACCCTTCATCTTAACATCCTTTTTTGGTCTGAAAACAAATGGCTGTTCCTTTTATTGTTTATAACGTCATAAGACATATAAAATAAGAGTAAATTTTACATAAAGTTTCAAAATGCTTTGGCTAAAGTAGTTCCTATTGCTGCTTAACTGCTGCTGAGCTTGAAATTGGAGAGATAATAAGGCTTCATCTGAAGCAATTAGTCTGCAGTTTTTGACTCCATTACCTTCGGTTATGTCTGTAGCCAGATAGTTACATGCAGATATTTAAGACTTAGTTGTAGTAAGATATTGTCAAAAGTGAAATCACAACTTAGACTTTAATTTATTGTTAATTTACACTGTCAGAGATACTGTAATAAACTTATAGTAGCATATTATGTGGAATGCATTTTTGGGTCATTAATTTAGCTTAATCACACACTGTGACCAACCTCTCAACTCTTTCTGTGTTGGGTTTAAAGTGGTCTGATACTTTATATGGTTGTAGGAATTTACAAATGGTACATTAAGTTGTAACTGCTTAAGTGTGCTGAGAGCCTCACACTTTCATGTTTTTGCTTTCATGGCCAGGAGCAAAGAGGTTGTTTTCAAATGCATTTGCAGCATTTTGTGCCTATGGTAGGAAGAAACTCAAGGATGGACAGGAAAAACACATGGCAACTTAGCCCATATTAAATGAGAGAGAGAAGAGGCGTGGGATGATACATGGAAAAGCAGGTATAGCATGAAGGATGTAGTAAGGAGAAACTTCATGGTTGTTATTGTTCTGACATAGGGTGGTGTTAGAGAAAAAGGAGCAATTGCTCAAGGTGGGAAAGCATCGTGAAACTTCTGTTTTTAATTACCTAAATTTGTGATTCTGCAGATGTCATTGCAGTGAGTGTAATAAGCATTGACTAGTCCTCAAAGCAGGAGATTTTCAAAGTTTCTCAACTTTGCTTCTTCTTAAGAATCCCTTAAGATTAAGAATCCCTGGGCATATCACAGTTTAGTTGAATCTAATATACTAACAACCTTCCTTTTTCTAATTTTCATGTCCCAATATCTGTGATTTAGAAGTTAATTTACAGACATTGCTGAGAATGCCGATCCATTGAATCTAACAAGGATTTGAGATTAATCTTTGTAAGCTTAATCATTGGAGGGTGCAGTTGCATTAAACTGATTTATTTTCCCTGGTTTTCCTCAAAAGGTGCAACACATGGCTCTGTGTGGCTTATATTGGTGGTTGACCTTGCCATTGCAAGTCCTGATACAATTAGAAGTTTTATTCCGACAAGCTAAACAAGCAGTTGTAAAAATATGGGACAGAAAAATCCAAGGAGAAATTGATTGAAAAAGCCCTGGAAAGTACTTAGCACATAAAGTTTGTGCATTAGGGAGATTATATTGATTAGGAAATGCTTTGACTTTGGTTGCTGAGGGCTGTTCAGTGCTCACTTGTCCAAATCAGTATCTCTTGGCAGGACCAGCTCAGTTACTGCTCCTCTGCTTGAGAAATGTTGCCTTCCCACTTTTGAGGGTGATAGTAAGTAAATAGATGATGTCTTCTTTTGGTTTTGTGCCTTGTTTACAAAATGGGCTTTCCAAAGCCCTTCTGGGAGATGACAAGACTGAGTTGTGTATGAGGCATCTTTCACTCTAACGTGTTGAGGAATTCAGTGTTGATACTGGGCTGTATGATGACAGAGCATCCCTGTGTAAAACAGAACTTCAAGGAATTCTGGAAAGTGTATGTGTCTGAAATTTGAGATGTTTTGCCTGAGTGTCTACACTGAGAATAAATCTGCTGACTTCATCAAGCCATGAGCTGGTCCCTATACTACCTTTCACTATCTTGAAAACCCTTATGAAGAAAATTGAGGCTTTTAATCTACAAGAGTAACAAACTTGTAACTAACAGGCTTTTTTTCAGCTGGCTCATTCTGTTTTCACGTGGCTTTTATTATAGAAATGGTTGATGTTTTAAACAGTTCTCTGTGTTGGAGAGAACTACTTCTTCCAGAAAGCAGATTTCTCTTAGGTTCTCAGAGGTGTGGAAATCTGGTGGAGCTCTGTCTGAGAATGGACTTCGGGATTAGGACCACAATATACATAGGCCTTGTATACACACTGGAATAAGGTTGTAGGTCTGGTTTCTTCATTATTTCTTTCAGAAGATTTATTTTATCACCTGTTGGCTCCCATCCTCTTGCTTGTGAAGAAATACTGTCCACACCCCCTGACTTGAGGTGGGAGGGAACTGGAATGAGCTTGGGGACCACGTAGGTTCCCTGCCAAACCTCCACTCTAGATAGTGTGCTTCCTATAAATTCCTGTAGGTCCTTGAAATTCCTGCAATCTCCTGTAAATTTTAGACCTTCTCCAGTCAGTTATAATGCTCCTTGCATCTGGGTAGTAAATCAGTGTTATCAGTAAATAAATTGTCATCTTGTCTGTCATGCCAAAAGGGAGCTTTTTTTTTTTTTTTTTTTGTTCTTCAGCATCCTGCTGTGGGTTCCAGAGAGACTCTGGTGATCAATGGCACACAGCCACTGTCACAGGCTAAGCCCAGGTTTTAAGTCTTCAGTGATCTCTCTGCTGTAAATTACAGCTGTTTGAAACTGTGATGCATAGTTGTTTTTCTGTATAATGCAGTTCATTTGTGCAAGGATATTCCCCTTAAATCATCCAACTCAAAATATATTGGGGAAACCTTTCAAATCTCTATGGAGCTCTGCCTGGGGGTGGGTGGAGAGATAGGTAAAAGCTTGTGGCTCTGGATTGAAAGGAGGGCAGTGGCAAGTGGCTTTGAGAGCAGCCCTGAGGAAAAAAAACTGGGGGTGTTGGTTGATGAGAAGCTCAACATGAGATGGCATCCCAGAAACCCAACCTCATCCTGGGCTGCATCACAAGAAATGTGGTGGAGGGAGGTGATTCTCCCCTTCCACTCTGCTCTGGTGAGGCTCACCTGGAGCACCGTGCTCAGCCCTGGGTCACTGATATGAGAAGGACAGAGGAGGCCACAAAGGTGGTTGGAGGGCTGGAGCACTTCTCCTATGGAGACAGGCTGAGGGAGTTGGGGTTGTTAACCCTGGAGAAGAGAAGGCTCTGGAGAGGCTTTAGAGAACCTTCCAGTGCCTAAATGTTGTCTGGGGTTTTGCTGTTCTCCTCTGTCTCTTTAAGAAGTTTTTCTAAAGTTCTATTTTAGCCTTCTGTGTTTTACCTTTTGCAATGGATTCAGATACGATTAACCACGTTTACATTCCTCTCATAAGGAGGAGACTGTTGATGGGCTGTTGGGTTGATCGTGGTTGAAGAGGAAGATTTTCTTCCTCCAATCTGGTCACTGCTGGAATTCTATAAATGTTGAAGTTTGTAAATACACCGCCTCTTTTCTGCCTTGGACATCTCAGCGTGTGGGTGTCATTTCTTTGTGTCCTGTGTGACACCTAAGTGAGGCTATGAGAGAGCTGGAGAGGGACTTTCTGCAGGTGCACATAGTGATGGGACAGGGGATATTGGCTTCAAACTGAAAGGATAGGGTTAGGTTGGATATTAGAAACAAAGTCTGTACTGTGAACATGGTGAGGTGCTGAAGAGGTTGCCCAGAGAAGCTGTGGCTGTTGCATCCCTGGAAGTGTTCAAGGCCAGGTTGGATGGGGTTTAGAGCAACCTGGTCTAGTGGAAGGTGTTCCTGACCATAGCAGGGGGTTGGAATGGGATGGTCTAGTCCTAAGTCCTTTCCAACCCAAACCATTCTATGATTCCATGGTTCCACAGTGAGTACATTTGGACCATAAACCTAGTTTTACCTAAGAATTTGTGTGTGTCTACAGTAAAATGTAAAACCAAAAAAGACTGAAATCAGATTGAATGGGATAGGGAATTACCAAATCATTGTTCTAAAAATGTTTCTGCTGCCCAAATGTGCAATAAACTTCTGAGTTTATTCTCGAAGGTTTAAAATATCTGAAAACTGAAACTTTTTTTCCCACTTTGATACAACTGGAGTTAATTACACCCCCCACACACAATTACCATCATAAATCTCTTTCCCATCTTGCTCTAGGAAAGTAAAGAGGGCTCGGCTGGTTGCTATTTCTGTAATAAAGCATTCTGGAAATACTGTTTTATGTACACAAAGATATGAAGTAATTGAGCTCAACAGGCCATGTAAAATACACATGAGAAATAAAGTATGTACTTGAGGCTAAAAATATAATCCTAAATGAATCCTATTGGGATGGTCTGTGCTCATGCTACTTCTAGTCCTCTCTCTGCAAGTAGAGCTTATTTCTCTTTACTTTTGTTTCCCAAATAGCTTTTTTTGTCATTTTTCTTTGGCCTCTATGAAAAAAGTTGGAGAAAGAATCAATTCTTTCTTCTTATAAACAAGGTCTCCTGTAATACACAAATTGTGCATAATCCCACAGAGCAGAAGAATAGATGTAGCAGAGGTTTGGGGAAGAAGTTAATGAGAGATGGTAGTGAATCTACATGAGTGTGCTCTTTCTGTGTGGAGCCACTGTTCAGGGAGACTGTGATACACATTTTCTAAACCATCTTCCAGATTATTTTTCCTTCAGTTCTAACCAGGCACTTACATTTTACCCACAAATGCCTATAGGTTTCAAGAAACACAACCTCCAAACTAAGCCTTTGTTTTGTTTTTCCCTGGCCCATTTCTTGAGTAATGATTTGTGCTGTTCAAAGAGAAAAAAATCAGGAATTCACTTGTTTCAAGCTACTCACCAAATACTGTTTGCACTTTTATGTGTGGTTTGCTGCTTGTCAGATGTAATGCATAACTTTTATTTATTTTTATTGCCAAAACTGCTGTTAAAACAAGAGATGACAGTTGCTCCAAGGAGACTGAATTGAGGTGACACTCAGATGTTTATACTTCATTACTTTTCATTGCCTTGACAGTTTCTGTAGAGTTTCTTTCCATCACAGAAACCTTCAATTATGATTAGTGCCTGGCTCCCATGCCAAAAATCTATTGAGCTGCGTTTTGTGTAGTATTCATCAACATGGATAATACAACTAAATCAAGAATAGATCAGCTTCACTTAAGAGATTCTTCAAGGCTTGTTGTGTTGTCAGTGTGCAAAAGTCTGTCTGAACAAGATGTGGCTTTCACTTGTCCGTTTGTGCTGTCTTTGCAAATACGAACTATTGTTACATTGTCCTTTTGCTTTCCTGTTCTGTGAGGGAGGAGAGGTGTAGGAATGCACCCCACACCCAAACAGGTGTTACCTATAAGGAAAGGTTTAAGACTCACCCCTTGCTGTTCTTATAAAGTAAAGGACCAGAAGCTTTGATGCTCTTTTCCCAGCAATTGGCCAGGTGCCAAGCAGAGATACCGGATGGATGCCTGGACCTGTACCTCAAAGCCTCTGCCAGTTCCATTGGGCAAGGTGCCAAAAAAAAGCCCACCTGGACCATTCAGTACTTAAAAGACTGCACAGAACTGCTCGATGCTTTTTTGGTCTGCCTTAGCAGTGCAGGAGTCCTATCTGCACTGTGTTCGGCTTATATTTCTTCATTTAATACTGTTTGTTATTTTTGTCATTATCAAAACCTTTTCTTTTATGAAGCATATCCAGAGACGTTGTCTCACAAATATTGAGAGGATACTCAAAAAAAAAACCCAACTTGTAGGAAGCCAGACTGTTAGCTCAGGGATGATAAAAATCACTCCTGCCCATTTTGTGAAATTTCAGTGAACAAGAGAAGACTAGGAGCTTTCCTCAATATAAACAGACAAATAAATAAATAAAATCCACCTGTGACCCTTGCCTGGGAGAATTATGGGCTTAAGGCAAGAGAGATTTTTTTTGCAGAATCAGCTGCTGCTGTTGCTGGCCTCTCAGATCCCCCCTCTGCCTGCCTGGGAGGTGTTTGCAGAGGGCTCTGGAGATGGGAGCTGCTGTTTCCCAGTGCCTGGCTGCAGCATCCCTGCTCCCGCCCCGACACCGCGGCACTGGCAGATGGCTGAGGGTGGCACAGAAGGCTCCCCTCCATTTTTAGCAGCAGATTTCAGTGCCTGCTAGCCACTTACTCCCTTTGTCATTTGGGCAATGCTTCAAACTCTGCCCACGTTATTTAGCTTTTAATAAGCTGGGGTAACTCCTCAGTTTTGGGGTTTTTTTTAGAGCATGTGGGACAGATGTCTTCCTGAGTTTTGTCTTGGTCATGCTGCTGGGTGATGTGATTCTGTTTGTTGTGAAATGTGCTTTGCATGCATAAAACACAGCTAGAGCTACTCAACGAGCTTTGGAGACTTATTCAGCTGGCTGGGATTTGACAGGAGATGACCAGTTAACATGAAAACCCAGGAAGAAAATCCAGTAGTTGTGGGAGATGTTGAACGTAACAGATGAGAAGAGATTGCTTGCAGAATTCTAATTCTACACAATAAATTATTGCTGGCAAATTGAACTGCTGCTTTCTTTTCAGGGATATTAGAGAGCTGGAAATAATGCCTATTTTAGCCAAGCAATCATCTACTGTCTTTTGTTGACAGACAACTAAAACCTGAGCAGGGAAAAAGACTAATTAATCATTATTTCATGTAACCTTTACCGGCATTTGCATTTGAGTCCTAGTGTGCAGTGTTCATTTAAATTAAGTCTGGTTTGCATTTTTATTATTTTTGCTGTAAGATCCAGGAATAAAATGAGTGGAATTATTATTTTCAGGGAGCCTAATAAAGTTAGTTGTCCAAGTCCAAACCAAACATGTCAGTCTCAACTGTCTCCACTTTCTGTACACCACATTGTTGCTAAATGATGCCCAGGGGAGAAATTGTTGAGTTGTGATAAATTGTTGAGCATCCAAAAGCTGTTGTTGGTCTCACTGGGGACCACTGAGAGCTCAGTGCTCTTGAAAACCCAGCCAATTGTGCAGGTGCTTATGCATGGGCTCTGAAGGCTCAGTTTTCTTACTTTTTAAAAAGGAAGTTTTCTTAAAAGCTTTCTGTCATTGCTGGTCATTTTTTTTTCCCTCTGTTTTCTTTTGAAAACATCTAAAAAAATAGCACACTTGAAACAAACACATTTGAACTCCTGCATAGTCAAGTGATGGCATTTAATTCAGGAAACTGAGGGTGGTCTTTTGGACGGTATTAGGAAGGAAAAGGCAGCAGTTTTTCAGATTTTAGAGCATTAGATAGCCCTGTTGAGTTCTGTCTTTTCCTTTGCACCCAAGAGATAATAATGGAGCTGAAGTGTCATTTTAGTTATAGAATATGATTTGTTTTCTTTTTTTAGTTGGAATATGACAGACTCTGAAAGACCTCAGGACAGCAGATGCTCTACAATAGCTGTTTATATTATTAATGAAAATCAATTTTAACTATAGGGTTATGTTATTTAAATATATCTTCCTTGCAGAAAGGTGTGTGTTGCTAAAATGGTCCTTTCCACATATGATACTAATAATACCTAACACATTCTTCATGTTTTATGTCTTTGAATTGCCTTTAAAAATACTCTGTCTGACATCTCAGCAATGTAGATAAACTGCATTACCCACACTTGGCAGAAAGGGAAGCCTAATACAAGAATGCAGTGGCTTGCCCAGGGCTATGTTACTCCTGTGTTTCAGGCTCCAAGCCCACGAATTGCAGTGATGATCAGTGCTGTGGGGACAGAGTTTGGGTCAGCACTGGCTTCAGGCAGTTTGTAGACATGCCCTACATTGCTTAAGCATTTTGAGCATGTTAACAATGATTTATTCATCCATTCATTCCACTACTCACATTTGGATGCTTTCAAATGAGATCAGGCACACTTGGGTCCTTGGATCTTTATAAACACTTCTAGGAGTCTGACAGTCATTTAAAGAATCTCCTCCTAAACCAGAATGTAGTAAGCAACCATGGACATTAAGAATCCATCAGAATTTGTGCACACTGGTTATAAATGCTCATGTGTGCACACAGATACACAGAAATACAGCCCAGCATGAAAATCACTAAATGAATCCTTGTGCCTGGCAGCATTCAGTGAACTCTGAACCCAAGAGCAAGAAATCATTGTTACAAATCTAAAATGCTTCCAGCAAGGTGTTAGCACTATCTCTCCCCCTGGAGATGCAGCATTTTCCAGCTTTCACTGGATTTCTACTGGCCTTAGTAATAACTGACCAGGGAAATAAAAGCAGACTGGTGCACCACTCTCAAAAAATGTCTCATCCCTACAGTAGAAAATAGTGCCTCTCCCCTCCAGATGGTTTTAAATTTGAAGTGGTTTGTTATTTGTTCCTGAAGGAAGGAGAATTTCATGGTATCTGTTGCTTTGTGTCAAAAAAATATCCAAGTGCTGTGGGTCAGTGCTTTGCAGTGACAGGATAAAATGAGCCCCAGAAGTGCCTGTCAGATGCACTGATATTGCCTCCTCCTGTAGCTCAGTGCCTCACAACTGTTAATGAATTTAACCCCAGTGCCTGGGATGCTGGCACAGCTCATGAAGCCTGAACAGACTCTTTTGGCTGCCTTCTTAGTCTCCCTAACTGTAAGAGGCTGCACTCTTACCTTTAATTTGTGCTTCTCCTTCCACAGGGAGAGGATAGAGCACAAATTGATGATCCAGCTCTGTCTCAGACCCAGCTCTTAACCCTTGCCTCCCATGCCTTCAGTGCTTTCTTCAGTGAATCAGCCTTTCTCCCAGAAAATTCAGTGTCTCCTGTCACTGCCAGTGACAGAGTTATTTTATAATCTGCAAACATGTTTGCTTCCCTTGAGCAGCAGGGTATATTGGTGGGGAAATAGGAATGGCATGAGGGACAGGTGAACAGTGCTGCTTTTAGCTGTCCCCCTAGACAGATGGTTCTGTGGCCATGGGTTGCTGGCCTGAGAAAAAGAAATATGGTGAGACTTTAAGGAAAATCCCTGAAATTTCTCTTTTTCTGCTTTTCATAGCATGGCAAAATGACAGCATTTTCTCTAAACTTCAACTAATGAGGGCAAGAGGACCTAGAGAAAGTGTGGAGGCTGGAGGAGAGGGAGCCTCTCCTTGAAAGTAGATGTAGTGTGTTAAAAATATATATGTGGGGATGAGGAAAAGTGGCTAGTAAAATAAATCATCATTGCCCTCTGCTTCTTGTTCTTTCTGGAAATTCTGCATCTGAAGCTACAGATAGTTCCTGTCCTGAAATACTCCAAGGGGTCTTTCCCCTTCCCACTGGCTCTAGCAATGTTAGTGGCATAGGGCTGGCTGGACAGCCCTGTGTTTTGCAAGAGAAAAGGATTCTGGCCCTTGATTACTTCAATAAATGCTGGCTTTTAGAAGTATTTTTCAATGAAGTATGATAGCTCTTTAATGAACTACTCAAGATACTGCTTCTCTTTACTTTTTTTACTACTACTATTTTCATTATGTCCACATATTATCAAGCAGTAAGTGCAGACATGGGCATCTAAGTGGAAATACCCACTCAAACCCAACCTCTCCTATCCAAAGAAAAAAAGCAAATAAGTTTTGAACCAAATGTTGGGAAGCTTGAAAGGAGACAAAATGCCTTATTTAAGGACTTTCAAAAGAGCAATCAGCGATATGAAGAGTGATTTTTGGAGTGTAACACTGATGTGTTACTATCTAGGACTTCAGGCTCAGTTGTTGAAGGTATCAGATGGAGTATAAGGATCAAAAGATGTTCTGATAGCTGAGGAGGTTAAATGCAGTCATGGGACCCCTCACAACTTTGTGTTGTATTTTCTACATCATTCTGAGTGATCCTCTTGGCCAAAATTTTCACAGGTTTAACTCTTCCCCATTTGTCACCCCCCACTTTTTTTTTCCCCCAATGCTCAGCTGAATAGTTAAGAGTCTGGATTCTAAGCTTCCTTTTTGTTCTGACTTTCAGAAGTGCTAGACATTTCTAGCTACAACTGAACTAGATAGGAGCTACACTCAACTATATAAAGTTATGATAATTGCTCTGAATAAAATCAGATCTCAGGCATCTGAAATTAAACACCCTAAATTAGCAAAATGTTTGACCTTAATCATTCTGTGACTCAGCTCCCCATCTGTGTGATGGGATAACATCTTCACCATGTAGAGGTGCTGTGGAAAGAAAGGGATGAGTGTTTGAAGCACTCATGTATTGTAGTGATGAGCTCCATAGAAACCACTGTGAGCAAAATGATAACTCTGCCTCTGGAGCAGGTTGGGATTGTGGGCTGCAAATGCAGTGAGGAGGATCAAATGAAATATTGAAGAGACCTCATTATGTGTGAGCACCAACCACTTGGTGCAGTGTCTGAGGCAGTTGAAAGTGTGTGGGATGTATAATTAGAGTTCTGCACAATACAGAATATGTACAGGGGGCTGAATTACAGCTCATGAACCTTGAGGTTTGAATTTGACATTGCCCGACTTACTGCCTATGTTTGAACCTTAACCTTAAGGTAGATTTCGTCTCTTACTGTTGATTACAGGTGAGATTTTCAAAAGCTCTTTCTCTGTTGCCAGTAGAGATAACAGGACTTTATGGATGGCTTTAGCAGGAACAGAGCTAGACCAGCGTTGAGTATTTTCAAGCCACCAGCAAGGATTTATGTTGCACAGTGCCTGAAAAATACACTAAGAAAAAATGCAATGTTTGATTCTTGAACTCAGTTAATGTCTTGTCATTCCTAAGGGCTGTTATCTTTTTCTATTAAGAACAACCTTGTATGTGAGATGCTAAAATTAGGTATTGGCAGTGTTTGTTGTTGTTTGCCAGTGCACAACATGAGTAGGCACAATTTCTCTTATTAACCTTGAATGCAGAATTCCACTGACCCGGTTCTGAACATCACAAACCCTGTGGTAACCTCCAGAGGCTTTTATCTGACATGCTCTGAGGGGCATTTAAATGACCTAGAGTCGAGTTTTAGTATTATTTATATTGCAGAAAGCATCAGAGATCAAAACCTCATTGTGTCAGGCTCTTATCAGACACTGCCATGAAGATCTGGCAGTATAAATTGACAAATTGAGTTTTCTTATTCCTGTTTTTACACAGAGAGGAGGCAGAATCTGGCCTGCAGAGAGCAGAATTTGTTTCATGCTCACTGAAGAAGAGGAGAGGCTTCCACAAAGTCAGGCACAGGATCTTTAGTAGAGTCACTGGCTGTATCCAGAGCTGTTGGGTCAGAACTGTAATTTTAGCAGCATTAATTCTTTTCTCATCTCTTTTGCAGATAGTCTTCCAGCCTGCATGCTGAGATTTTGCTTTTTTTTCTCCTACCCACTTAAGACTTTTTCCCTGTCCCTTTTACATAAGCAATGTCTTATATTATTAGCAATAATTGTCTTCTTCTGCAAAAAGATTTTTTTATCATAGCTTTTCTCATGGCACTTACCATGTCCCTTTTGAACTTTGGAAGTCAGAGTGTACTGAATTGATGGTACAGTGTATTCCCCCCACCTCCATAATAATTTTCTACCATACCCTTGGCACAGACTCCCTGATCTTGCACATTTTCTTAGCAGTAAAAAAGAGCCATTTGAACTGCTACAATTTATGTGATCTCACAGAGGAAAAAAAAAAAAAAAACCAAAAAACCCACATTATTTCCTTAGAAGCAGCAAAAGCAAATCGAAGTGTTCATCACCGCCAGAGCAGGAATTGGATTGAAATACCTGTCTTAACCACAGGAAGCTTTCCACTCTCACAAACCAATGGAATGTTTTGGGAAACATCTGTCAGCTCCCATGGAAACCCACTGGTCCAGAACCTTGTCTTTTTTCCGTTGTTTCATGGGTTCCACCTGCTGAGCTGTGGTATCAAGGAGCAATAATAATCTTTCAGTAGCACAGATACAGCCATGTACAAACTGAGATACTCATCACAGGAGAATATTTCTTTGCCATGCTGGAAAGGGCCTGTTATGCTGAATGCTGGCTCAGAGATGAGCACATCTAGAGGTAGCAAGAGTAGATGAAGACACTGTCCTTTCTGTGAAATCGTTGTTCAAATTTTAATTTAATTTTTCTAATTCAACTGGCTTTCCAACACCCTTCATTTTCTCTTAGTCACAAATCTAACTCCTATTTTTAGGTTATTTTGTTTTTATTCATATTGCAATAATATCTGGTAGCTCTGGTCATCATAATGGTTTCTGTTTCCAAGGAAATGAGGAACTTAGTGTAGAGCAAGAGATCATGTTGTTGATGAGCACAAACAGTGAAACAGAAAGAAATTAGATAATAAAAAGGCCACTTCCTTCCTAGGGTTTGATAAGGATCCTGAAGTACAGGGTTATACATGGAGAGCATTACAATACTGAGGATCAATGATTAGGAATGAATAATGTGCTCATCCCAAAGGAGTGTGACTTTTTGAAAATCAGTGTTTTCTTCAGTGGGACTCTGAAAAGGAGGAAGAGTGCACTAGCATGTGGATTCTCTTCTCTCATTGTTGTATTCAGGAGGGGAGTTCAGCATGCAGCTCAGCAAGCCTGACTGGATGGTGGCACAAAAGAGAGGCTCTGCATTGCTTTTTGCCTGCAGTGATTCTGGCAACACAGCTCTGAGGGGAATTTGAACCAAGTGATTTCATTGTTCCCTCTTTCCTAGTATCTCATCTCTCTGCTTTATGACTACCAAACTGTCAGTTTTAAACCCCACTTCTGTATTGTTTCTTTTTTTTAATTGTGTTTATTATTTTAAAAAAATCTAACAATCCTAATAGAACAGCAGCAGTCTATGTGATGATGAGATTTTAAATGTTAGATATTAATTAGTCTTAGGAATATCAAGGCTTTGTTCCCTTACCCAACAGGAATGTAATCACAAAATCTCTAATAATATGTGTTAAATGCATTCTGAAGTGTGCACTCTGCCCATCTGTAAGGGATGGAAGCCTCTGTTATTTCACAGCTTGAAATCTCACTCTATCCACCCCATTTCTGGACTTATTCCTACAAGGAGCAAGATCACTGCTGAGAGACCAAGACCAAACTCCATGTGCTAGGGCACACCCCCAAAGGTTTGGAGGGCATCTCTGACATTTTTGTCTGTAGCACTGAAGGAAAAAAAAAATCAGTCTCTTGTTCCAGCTTAGCTGATTTAGCAAGAGAGAAAATAAAGGCTTGGATCCCAGAAAATTTCTGTAAGATAAAGAAAATATATGAACATGAGATTTCACCAACAACGCAACCACCGAACATTACAAGGCTGCATTTAATGTATTTTCATATTGAATTTCCTCCAAGACTTCAGCTGTTTTTCTAGAACTGGATGGTGAAGTTACTCCTCAGCTGGATGGGAGCAGCATTCATCACTACTGTGGGAGGTGTTTATAGGTAATAATCTCTAAGCTGTAGGAAGGTTTCTGGAGCTCTCGAGCTGCTCCATTTCTGCAGCTTAACCTGATCCAGGTTGATCAACTGGAGAACCTGGGCCACCCCAGTTTCTGCAGAGCACCTGCTCACCTGCACGAGCCATTGCAAATAGCTCCACTGTTGGGGTTTTGTTGTTTATGTGAACAAGATGTATTCTGCCATATTTATAGAAAGCTGTTTAAATATTCCAGTTTCAATCTTCTCCAAATCATGACAGAAAACACTAATGAAAAACAAAAGCATTTAAACCCCAAAACCCAACCAAATTCGTAATTCTGGGAACTGGGATTGCTATTTATAAATAAGAAGAGAATGCAGTGCAACCAGGAATTGCTTTCAAAAGGCTTCCTGAAATGTTAGTATTATTTTAAAAGTATCTACAAAGCTAGGGTTATTTGGAGGCACAAAGCCCTACTACTAGAAACACTGTTTTCCTTTTAGTTCTATTGATTTCTTTTGTGACTCTTGGTTTCATTCCCAGGAACTTACAATGCTTGCTAAAAGCTCATGTTATTTATCTTCTGTGAACTCTTGCATATCTATGATTGTTCAGCAAAATTCTATTTCTTAGCGATTTGCTCTAGATGACTTATATTTTCCAGAATTTAACCACAGGCTTGATTTCTTTTTTCACCTGATACCAAATCATTCAGGATATGATGCTTAAGAAATATGGTGGACAATAAAAGGGAAGGATTCTGGAATTTTTGGGTGCAAAGGCAGACAAAATCAGGACTTTTTACTATTTCTCTTAGCCTTCTTACAGCACAGCTCTGATTTAATGTTATTCCAAGCTTTCATCCCTCCTTGCTGCTCTTTTGAGTTTGGGATGCCAGTCATATCAATGTTGGAAAATGTCTTCAACCTGCTTCCAGATGTGTATTAGGAAAGAATTATGAGCTCAGATCTGCTGGAAGTACCCTTGAATTGTAGGAGCCATTCAATAAGTCTTGAATTGCACATTTGCTGCTGCTGCATCTCTGCTGTCTGGTCTGTCAGTAACAGCATTGCCTTTGGGTGGTTTCTTCCTCAAACACCTTTTGCTGGTGAATTTGGGTGAGACATCCCCTCTGTGTCCACTCAATGTCTACTCCTGAGGAAGAGCAAATGCAGTTGTTGTGCACATTCCTCTCTTGGCACACGGGCAGAAAAGATCCCTGTGGAAGTTTTTTCTCTGGTGTAACTCACCAGCCTTTCCCTGTGTCGTTCTAAGAAAACACTTCTTCGTGTCCCTCTTTTAGCTTGCACACATTACAGATATCATAGATATCTCTTGATAAGCAGACTTCTAGTTATGCTTATGGGCTGCCTTTTTTTTTTTTTTTTAATAATACTTTGCAGCTTTTTGTGTGGCATTATTATGAGTATTTCGCTGCATTCCATTGCGATATTTCAGTTTTATTACCAATATTGGGAAAAAAAAAAAAAGTCTGGCATTTAATGCTTTTATTTGATACCTGTAAACAGACAAATGTCTGCTCAGCACTGCACAAACCTTTTAAGGTGTTTTCAGATTAATATCATGGCACAGGAGAAGCCATTGTTACACGAAGCATGAATTTGCTTGAGTTAACAACAGGATGTTGGAAGTTCCTTTAGGAGTAGTCTGGCAGTGACTTGAGCCCATTCTTTGAAGTGCTCTGTTGGAAGCAATGCTTTATTTCTGGTAAAGGTATTCTATTTGAAATGGGATGAAACAATCATTACTCACTTCAGCCCCTTTGACCAATGAACCTGAAAACATCCTCAGGCAGTAAACATTTTTCTTAAAAACCCTACTGTACTAGGGCAAGGATAATGAGAAATTTCATTGCTGCTTATAAGTGGGGATATCATTAGTCATCAGAGTCCTTATTAAATTATATGATTTGTTTAATGGACTAGAGTATACTTGAATTGCCGAAAAATCAATTCTATTTTTTTTTTTCCTAGGAATTATAGTAGAGGGCTTACAAGCACACATAAATAGAAATAAATAGAAATTTATGTGAGACTGTTCTAGTAGGAACCAGACTGAAGTCTGAATTGCTGTGATAACTGAAAAAAAAAAAAAAAGACAAAAAAAAGCCTTTCTTACTTGTAAGAGCTGGAAGTTGGTGCCATTGAAAGATTGAAGTTAGGCCAAAATGATGTTACACATGAGCAGTCATTACCTCACAGTCATTCACTGTCTGCAAATGACTTCAGATGGGATTATGTGGGGTTCTTTTCCCTGGCATTAAGAATGGCATTCAATATTAGAATGTAAATGCCTAGTGGCATTTTCATGTCAGAGACAGAGAACTAAATACCTGCATCTTTCTGGAGTGACAGGGGAAGCCAAGCAGAGTTGACCATGACATTTAAAATAACACATGACATCTATGGTTAGGGATCAGAATCCTACTGATTTAGTGATACTCACTTTCTTAGTGACTTTTAATTTCTTTCTGGTTTCCTGCAATACTCTCTAACAGCTGATGTTATTTGCTTTCCATGCAATCCTGCAGATCTACAGTATTTAGTTTCTTAAGAGAGTGTTCCACCTAAAGCTCTGCTTAAAGATCTTACATGAGTTGTCCTTCCAGTGTCTTTTGTATCCCATAACAGTTTCATAGGAAGTTCCTTATACCTCATCTCAGTTAACAATTATATTCATTTATGAATGACTAAAAGACAAATGTTTTTCTCAAAATATATACAGACATCATTTCAGCTTTCACTGACATGGAAGAAAGTTGCTTGGATTTTATAGAATATTCCTCTTCTACTTGGAAGAGTTACAGCTAGGATTGCCTCTGCCTCCTCCAGCTGAGTTTCTAGCATGCAAAAGTTATTCCCTCTTCTGTATTTATCATGAGATAAACTTCACATATATGAACCATAGAATCTGAAATCTCTTGGTTCAAGAGAATTATGGAAGAATAAACTAAATTATTATGAACTGATCCACTTGCTGTAATTCATACAGCAGAAATGTCTCAGTTGCTTACACTGAAACCAGATCTGAGCATGCAATCAGAGTGGATCATGAAGGTAGTTCCAGTGTAATTTTAAAACCAAAAGATCTGAAATTACTCTTTGTTTGGTAATGCAGCAAAATAGAGAAAGTGATAGTGGCTTCTGAGGAATGAGAAAAAGGATATCTGCATCACTCATACAGACAACTTGCAATACAAACAAACAAACAAACAAAGTGGAGTAAAGTTATTTGCAAGATTAGTATATACCTAAAACTCTACCTTCTGGTAGGATACAGTCTTTGCATATTGATACCAACTTTTCCTTGAAGAAAGACCCCTAGGCTTGGGTCAGGAGGATATATTCAACCATAATCTGTCTGTGCTTCACCTTTCTGTCCATCTCTGCCAATAACTGTGGAACCCAGCAGCTGATTTCAGTCAAGTGTGGTGGAGCAGGCAGTGATTTCAAATGTATTAAATCCAAATGTGAAAATTAGTGGGTGAACAGGAATAAAGAAACTCAGATTAATGCCTCTGAAGGGGGAATGGATGGAACATGAACCCAGCAGTTGCATGCCCTGGCTGACCTGCCAGCTGGCTGAGCAGCCCACAGAGTAGTTTCTCTTTCCATGGCCAATTTTCTGACTTGGGCTGTAACTCTATCCAGATCGCAGCTGTAAAGCTTCCTGATCCTTTTTGTGTGTATTGCAAGAGATCTGAGACTCCCTTTTCAGCAACACAAACCTTCAGGGGAGTAAGAGAACCCGAATTCATGAATTCTACACAGGGAAATGTTGAGTTAATGTTGAAGAGTCTGTCTAGAAAGTGAAGCTTGAGCTTCTGAGCAAAAAAAGCATTGGAAAATGTTCATTTTGGCTCCCATTTCTCAGGATTCCTATAGTTTTTAGCACTTGTCCCACAAGTTTTCTCCAAGCAAAGAAATTCAGATTTCATAGTGCTTACTGACAGGAATACTGCAGCTTGGGAGTGGGCTGTAAATCCTGGGTGGCTGTAGTAATTCCCAAGGGAATAGCATATGTCACCACAAATGAAGTGTGAATTTGATGGTTTTTCTGTCTCAGATACATCAGAGGGAAAACTCATGTAGTAAAGACTCAATAGCTTTGTAAACCTCTACCTGCAAAAACGTAGTTTGCTTGAAGGAGTCAAGGTAGAGTAATGGCTTCCAGCTGGAATTGCATGTATGTGTGAGTTTGTGTGTTGGACAGTTATATTTGCATAAATAATGGGTTTGTTTTCTGTGAAAATCTGGATAGGGAAATGATTTTAGAGCATTGGAATTTATTAATCCCCACACAGAATATAACCACTGGAGATTTGTAGCTGTGATGTTTGGCTTTCCTTAATTTCCATAATTTTCTGCGTTTCTTCTCCATCCATCTGCTCATCTCCCTGCACTCTTGTAACAGATATTCACTAGCTTTCTTAAGATTTTGGGGGTGGTTTTGGGGTTGTTTGTTTTGTTTTGTTTTCTATCAAAAACTCTTTAATATTCTTTGATTCTACTTTTTTTTTTTTATAAATTACAAACTTTGTTGTTGTTATTTTTTTTCCTCTTGACACATAAAGTTTTGGTGAGATGTCAGCCTTGCTTGTGCCATCCACACCCTCAAGCTTTAACCTGTGCCCAAGGCTTCCAGCCAAAACGAAGTCAATTAACACGAGCCTTCAAACGAGCGTGCAGAAGTCAGTGTGCCATTCCCTTTTCTCTTGGAAATTCAGGATTTCCCTGATGCCCAGTGCCATCAAGTTGATAACCACTCTTCAGCAGAGTTCATGGCCCCAGACCTTTCTGCCTGTGGGAGAACATTTGTGCCCGCACAGCTCCACGTGGCTTCACCACAGCTCTGCAGAGAGGGGCAGGTGCCCCTGAGCAAAGGCTGCTGCAAATGGCACTGATCCTCCTTCATGATTCATGTGTACCCACAGGATGTGCTCGTGCACACCAGGCTGCCAGACTGGGATTTGGAGTCAGGCTCAGTTCAGGGGAGGCTCTGACATTGTGCTGATTTCTGCGAGGTGCCCAGAATGCTCCCAGCCCACACAGATGTTTCATTTTTGTATATTAGTATGGATTGTTGAAGTACCACTGGAAGGCCAGGAACAATTTAGGCTGCATTGTGCTGACATGAATAAAAATTACAGTAAGCAGCAGACATGGCCCTCAAAGGACTGTTGTCAAAAAAACCAGCCTGGACCATTGAGCTGGTTTGAAAGCAAAACCAGTGAGACTCCCAATCAGAGATACAATTTAATAGGAGAAGAGAGGAAAAAAAAGGTAAAATAAAATAAATGGAACAATACAACCTGACACCCTGTTGGTCAGGGTGTTTGAAGTAGTCTAAAAGTAAGTCCTCCTGGAGTGGCAGATGTGGTTCTGTTGGAGTAGAGATGATCCTGAGAGAGAAGGGTCCAGTGATGGTGAGAAGGGTCCAGTCTTCCTCCAGGAATCTAGAGGAACCAGATGAGATGTTCTTGTCAAAGCAGTGATTCCATCTGGTAGCTCTCGTCTCCTCTGGGAGTCCAGTGGATAGAAGCTGCTTGTGATGTCTCAAACCCTGGATTATATCCAGGTGGGAATGCTTGGCTCCTCCCCCTGGGTGGAGCATCTCACAATGGGATGATCTCATTCTATGAGTCATGCAGTGGGTCCTTGATGGCCCATTAACCAGAGATAACTCCCAGAGGAAGTTACCTATGAGTCATGTGGCAAGGCATGGTTAGGCTCGTTAACAGAAGATAAGGAAAACACTGCCCCACCTTGACTCCAAGGGCTCATGGGGATAGAATACATACCTTGGGCACAATTTTACATTGGAACCTAGGACAACCATACAGGAGAGAGGGGCAGAAGAGATAATTAGGGGAAAGGGAAACCAGTAACTACTAATGAGGTAAATGCAAGCTAGTATCAGGTGTGAAATATTCCAGTCAAAGATGGAATTTGTTCAGTAACAATTTTTATCTTGGTGAGCTGCTCTGTCCAAGGAGAAAAGTGTGGGAGTGAGGGTCTCAGTGTTCATACACATTATTGGAAATCCACGTGATGGCAATGATTGTGATTTCCTCCAAATGCAGGTGAGAAGAGAAAAAACAAAACTGCAACTACTTTGATAAAATGTCACCAGGAAGCTTAATTTTTCAAGATGTCTTACAAATATCCATGATCTAAGTAGTAGCCCAATGTGTTTATTAAATATCAGGCTGTTCTATGCCCCCCTTTTCACCCATATTTTTGCACTCCTTTCTTTTTCTAGTTCCATGAGCATATTAGTTATGTATCTGCAATGAAAAAAGTATAAGTTGTTATTACAGTTGCTGCCTTCTCAAGCCTTTATATTACTGGTTGTGCCATATTTATGGCCAAATCCTACACACACACAACTCAGGCAAGTAGATCTTTTAAATGTAGACACCTTCTTTTAAAAAAAAAAATTAGTCATATAATAACAACAGAAACAATGACATTCAGCTGGGAAATTGTCTGTCAGTGCTAATTTTGGAAGTACCCATGAAAATACATTTTGTTTTCTTTGATTCTCTTCCCTGTAGGAAGAGCTGAAGAGAGAACCATAAAGTTCTCAGCGGTGGGGCTTTGAATTCTGCATCACAGTTTGCATGCTTTTGTACAAGGTCCTCCTGCTGTCTCAAACCCAAGGGAAACAATCCACTGCAGGAGACATTTCAAATGGTTGTATAAAAACAGAAGAAATTCCATTTATTCTATATATAGGTGTATTTATACTTGCATTAAAAAAAAAAAAAGAAAATCAAGGATTCTAGCTTTTGATTTCTTATTTTGAAGAACTACGAGAAGTAGGTTGTGCTGTCTCTTATTTTGTTAAAAGGAATTCAGGGCTGCTTGATCTATTCCAAAGATCTTCCTTTACTGAAAATTTTAGGTGATCATTGAAAGATGTTGTAATACAAGTAAGTAAATGAAGCTTAACATTTTCATATCTTATTTATTGTAGCCACCCTGCAGCAGAAGGACCTGTATCAAGTAGCTGAGACAGGATAATGGAACAGAAAGCAAACACTTTAAGTCTTTGCTTTTCAGAAAGGGGCATAACTAAAGTGTGGAGATAAAATTAAGGTGCCTTGGGGTGTGAAAGGGTTAAGGGTAATGTATATGTCTGTGTGTGAGCTTGTAGATACATTTATGCATGTGTTTTTCATCCAACATTATAGAAATAATAGCTCTAATTTCCTGCTTCCTATATATTATACACAAAATTTCTGCATAGAGGATCTAAATTCTTAATAGTGTAAATTATTATTTAAACTTCTTCTCAGTTTTTTTTTTGCAATTGCTTAGGACATCTATTTTAAATACCCTGATGGCTACATACTGTTTGTTAATAGGTTTTTTTCAGGTGTAAGGTGGCTTTGCAAGATGTGTTTTGATTGAAGAGGGAAGCTCTTACTGTGGTGGTGTGGATTTCAGAGGCAGCAGTTGTTGTCCTCAGGGCACTCATTGAGCTGGCTGTTCTGAGCCAGTTGTGGTTAGGTGCATGTGAGAATGATATTTTGCATCTCTGTGTACAGAATTTTGTTGAAGATTATTTCTTCCCCACAGCATATTTTAGGTAAGAGAGTTCTTTTTTTTTTTTTTTTTTTTTCCCCTCACTCAGTAGTGATGCTCTCAGTTTTAAGTGCTGGCATTTTATTCTTCCCTTCTGAAAAATAGTCACAATTATTCTATGTCATCTCTCAGTAATATATATATATATATATATAAAATATATATATATAATATTATATATATATATATATATATATAAGAATTTGGTTTCCATCTGTTGATGGATTATTTATTGATCAAGCAAGTCAGAATTATGGAGGAAATTTTATCCTAGTTTACTAAGAGCAAACAAGGGGACACTTCTTAACCTTAAATCAAAGTACTCTTAACCTTAAAACACAAAGATAAATACACATTGCCCCCCCCCTTCCCAGGAAGCAGATTAATAAATACACCTCTCTGAACTGAGATTAGTCCTTAAACTTCATCATAAAATCAGAACTGAAATTATGGACATTTCCCAAGAACATAAATACACTGAAATATTCCTTTGGTGAGCCTGCAGTATCTACTTTTTAGGGAAGTAAATAATGTTACTAAATCATTTGAAGTATTCATTCAGTTTGGGAGTTTTAAACTATGCCATACAGGGCCAGGCTTTCTGCTTACCTAATCCTGCCTGCTCTCTAAGGCATCACTCTTTATACTGAGATGTGCTGCTGTCAAAGAGTCCTGCCTGTTCTGGGTTCCTCCTACTTGTCTGTGGAGCACAAATGCATCTCTCTGAGGTTAAAAGTGTTAGTTTGAGTTGGAAATAGGGTACCCACTCAGCTAGAGCCATTGTTCTGATCCTCAATATAGAAACTAAGGCTCACTTTGTTGTTTTGTTCAGTTTGATTTCACTTCGCTGGAGTTTGAAAGTACTAGGGGAATTTTGTCAGTGCCCTATTTCAAGGAAATCTTATTAATCACTTTCAGTCATGCTGTATGGTTTCCTGCTGTGCATTGTTGTTGAAGAAGGAAATTCCAGACTGATGTTTTCATTAGTGATTGAAGAAAATTGGACTGGTACTACTTGCAAATATTGAATCGAGAGGGGTTATATGAATCCTTTTCATAATGTGCACCTCATTGTAAGAGAAAAGTTATTCCATGCTCATGTTCTGTCTGCACTGAGGGTTGTACCACACGAAAGGGGCAGCTCAGGAAGTTACTTGCAGAGAATAGTAGCCTTAAGAAAGCACTGTAGGGTTTTTTTGCTGTCTCATAAGATGTTGGAAACTTGCAAAATATAGGGAGTCAAGTTCTCAGTTGTTTCTTGTAAAATCTGACATTTTTAATGTGGTTAATGAGTGAAAACCAAGGTACACCAGCACCATGAGAGCATCCCCTCTGTGAATGATCTCTGCATTTCCATCATTGCCTTCACCCTTTGACATCCAGATCTCTGTCTTCACCCGTTCTTGTTCACAAGGCTATATGTTCTTAAAAAGGAATTCTAAATCTTGTGCAGAATAGCATAAGAAAATACTTAAGTTAAAACTTTGGCTTTTCATTCCAGATGGAAACTGTGTTACCTTCTGAGGGGCTGTTTTGTGGTCTAAGTTGTGGACCAGAAGTGGCCCAAAGGCTATGGACTGAGGATCCACTTCCAGGCACCTCAGTTTGGGAATCCATGAGCCAAGCTGTAATTAAATGAGTCAAACCTGATAAAAAACTTCTTCCTCTAATGTTACAGGATGAGACTTCTCAAAAATCTTCTGAATATGTAGATCAGACTTAGATGCCTGCCATCACTTAGGATAGCTAGCTTGCTCTCCTATTCCTCTAAATGACATGAGTGGTAGGGATTTTGTTTCAGCTTATAGATGGTTATGTATTTGCAGTCTCCTGATTCATTGCTCATATTGATACATGACACAAGTTGATCATTGAAGTGTATTTTAAATCCCATTTTATTTGCCATATATTCTAAGTATAGCACTTAATGCAGTGTTTTAGAGTGATTCAGAATAGATGTGACTCACAATCAAGGAGAAATGACTAAATTTTTTGACTGCTCTTGAAGGCATTTCTGTCATAAGGAGATACTGGGAAAGAATGCAAATATTACATCAGAAGAGCAGAAATTAGGTCAGAAGAAAAAAAAATGGAGTGCTGCAATGGAAAGTAATGATACTCTTTGGATTGGATAGAAGATAAGAAGCCTGTAGAAGAGATAAAAGCTGGTGTTGGTATGCTCCAACATGATGCTTAGAGAAATAAACTACAGCCTCAGGGATTTTAAAGAATAAAGAGTTTAGAGAACAGTAGTTACAGAGCAGTACTGAAAGGGAAAAGAGTTAAAAGTTACTTAATGAAGACAGATATAACTTATTTGTTCTAAATTCTTGCTGATTTTAAAGTTTATGTAGTACTTATCAAGAACTTCTTTGATGTAGATTGGGCTTTGTGTCCTTGCATAGTATTTGAAATATTGCATAAACCACAGCACTTTTGAATATCTTATATAACTACTGAAAGTTATCTCAGTTTTTTAGTTTCTCTTGGAAAATGGTTTGCTTAGCTTGTTGAAGCAGGACTTTTTTATTGAAATCTCCTGGAAGCTTCTAGAATTCTTGCACATGAATGAAGTATAAAGTCTCACTTAATTTGTCTTGTGGTTTTTTTCCACTGTCTACTGAGTTCACTTTGCTTCCTGACTGAGTTTAATGAACTTGCTGTCCTTAGGGAACATTGATATTAATGCTGTGTACTGCTCAAGGGCCCCAGGCAGGACTGGTGCATGGTGCTGTGCAAACTCTCAGACGTCAGCGTGACCCCCAGTGTCATCTTGCCAAATTTATTACTTTAGTTCCCCACATGCAGCAACTGCAGCTAAAAAGTGTTTTCTTTGAAGCCTCCTTGTGGTAGCCTAATTACTGCTCAGCAGCAATAAGGGCAGTCCCTTGAACCCTACAGAGCTGGGTTCAAGGAACTGAATAGCTGGAGACCATTTACAATATTATGTCAGGTCTATTCCTGTCCTTGAGTTTTGCAGAATTTTGGAGAAACAAGAGCAACAGGTCCTCCTCCATCTGCCTTTCTGGAGTGCAGGGGGCACCTCAGCTTTCTGGAGTGCAGGGGGTAGATTCAGTGTTTCCATATCACCTGGTTCACTGCTGTGTTACTGCAGGGATCACCACATTGTGTGATGAAGGGGTCAGAGAAAATATCCTCCTAATATCAAACAGACACCAAGGTCTTGCCAGAGCTGTCACACTTTTACTGTTTAGTAAAAGAGTAGTGTGGAGCAGGGAAGTGCTGGAAAGGAAAAGCCGTTTCTCTTACAGACATCTGCTTCAGTGGGAGAAGAGGGATTTTACAGAGGGATGGATGCAGAGCTGTGTAACCCCTGCCCTGGACTCACACCAGCCTGGTCCAGCCATGTGGGACCCCACTGCCTGTAAAGGCACCACGGTGCTGGGGCACTCACAGCTCTTGCAGAGGGCAGTGTGGACCTGGACAACTGCTCTGGTGCCAGAGAGTGATGATGACATTCTGTCTGTCATTCTCTAGATGTAGGATCGATAAACAAAAGAGCTTGAGGGCCCTGATGAAGAAAATACAGAAATGAATCTGATATGCAGGCAGAATTAATTTTCATTAATTCAAATCCATTCTTTAACATTTAAATTAATTAATTTTAATGCTGTTGTTTCTATTAGGAGATCTGACTGCTGCAGGCAGTCATTGTGATCACCTCTGCAATACAGTTGCAGAGGGAAAAGTGCTCTTCCAGGATTAATGTATGAAAATTGGACTGTCACTCTTTCTATTCCTCTTTCCAATTTTATAGCTGTTATTAGAGTAGCCTTGGTGAGATCATTTGTTCACCCTGGACATTCTTTCACTTTTTCCCCTAAAAAATTCTATAAGGTAGCTTTTAGTTCCCAGGGGTGATATAGGTTCACCTTTACCAAGTAAATGTGTTTTGAAATCACTAGATTAAAACAGGTTACCAGTGCAGGGTGTTGTTAAACTATTTCACTGCTAAATGACTCATCAGAGAAGTTAAAAATAGAGTGCCAATGGGTCTTTGTTGTTCAGTTATGCTGTGACTAGAATTACCTTACCACTGTTGCATGGCCAACTCAAAGGCCATGTCTCCCTGCTGTAGGAAAGACTTGACAAGGCTCCCCTGCTCTGAGGGTCTCCAGGCATTTGAGTTGTTCTTATCTAGGGCAGATGTTCACAAGAGACTTTTCACTTGTGCAGGAGGGAATTGACATAATGGAATAGTTTTCCATGCTGTTTGGAGGGAAAAAACTTCCTCAAACTCTAGTCTTACACTCAGAAATGTGTTTCATGGTTTTGGTAACTGCAGCTTGAAGGTTTGAAGGGAGCACACCTTGAGTGTGTGTTTCTGCTTTCCTGCCTCAAGTGAGCTTGATGAAATAGTCCCCATTATTCACCTCTCAATCAGATTTATTTCCTCATTCAGACTAAGCAGTGTTCAGTGTGCTCCACAGTCAGATCTGGTGAGCAGTCATGGTTCAGTATATATCCACTTCTTCAGTTTTGGTTCATGTACTTCTATATTTTTCTTGGTTTTGTTTCCACTAAGGTCAACAAGAAGAGGGCAATGGCAAAACAGAGGAGGAAAATGTCTGTGTGATTTTGCACAATGATTTCTGTCCATTTATTTTTGTTTGTCTGAGATCAGACTATGACTTCTAAGCTTTTTTTTTGTTTAGAGAGGAGTATTAAAACCCATCAATGAATGTTTTCTCACTGACACCAGCACAAAGTTAGCACAAGCTGCATGTGACAGGAAGAAAGATCAGTTCAGCATTTCCCTGTCCTTACCTTCTCCATCTGATTCTGACACTGAGTCCCCAGATTCAGAGTTTTGGTGTCACCCATATCCTAGAGTTTTCCACACCTGTGAAGGTTTGGGGCAGCCAGAAAAGAAGCCCCATGTGTGGGACCTGAGTGAGATGAAGCCTGTGTGAAACCAGACCTGTGATGCTCCACAGGGGGATCTGCTCTTTCACAGAGATCACTCACCAATGAGTTCTGCTCAGGGCCACCCTTTGCATTTGTGCAGAGACCCTGTGGCTCTCCTGGGAATTGGTTATTGATGCTTCTGTCTTTCAGCTACTGTCTTTTATTTTACAGACCTTTTCTCTGTTCTAAACAGATGAGGTATACCCAAAATACCATTTTCAAATGTCCTGCCCCAGGAAGTAGGATCTTTAAAGTGTAATACCTTCTGAGAAGCTGGAGCCCATAAGCCTCCCTTGAGTTTTGGGTCTGACCTTTACAGCTCACTTTCTGAGCAGGTATTCAAAGTGTCAGTAGCAGCTCTGATTGCTGATTATTGTGATGAGGCCTAAAAATTATTTCGTTTTCTCTTCATTTTCACATACCTGAACAATGATAGGTCAGGAGGTGCTTTGGTTCTCTAGAGAATAACTTCTGTAATGTGAGCTCAATTATTTGACAAGGTATTTCATACATCCCTAGAAAGTGGCCTGAGAGGGGATGGAAAAAGTGACTCTAATAATTTAGGAGTCAGTTTGGGGAATCAGGTTCATTCATCCAGAGAGGACCTGCCCTTCAGGCAGTGAACCTCCTGTATGATACTCATGAGTAGCTACAGCACAAGAATTGCAGTAGGAGAGAGGAAAGCAAACCAGAATTACAGACTTACTGAAGCTGGGAACACAGCAAGAGCATCTTGGCATGATGCAACCTGGTTCCAAGTCAAGAATATCAACCTTCTCAGGCTCTTGAATTTTTGCAAAGCAAAATTTTTATCACTTCAAGTTTTCTGTGATCTTCCCCAGAGCCAGATTTGGCCATAAATCTACAGGCTGGCTTTGGATTCTGGTGTCTCTGTAAGATGCTTCAACTCCTCTTGCCTGGGACACATCCTTTTTCTCCATGCTGTGAGGGGCTTGGGGTGCAGGGTGGTGTTTTACTGGAAGGACTGGGATGCTTGGATACAACTGGAGGGCCCACCAAGTAGCTGAGCTTCTCTGGACCTGTGGGACATCCTGTCCTCACAGTGCAGTGCAGCTCACCAAGAGCTGAAGCACTGCTCAAAGGCTGCATCTGGCATTGGGGAAGGGAGTGTGAGAGAGGCTGCAAGGGTCTGACTGCAAGGGTGGGATGCAGGAGCATGGTCTCACAATGAATGGATTGAGTTTAACAGTTCTGGTGACCCTTTTGGTTACAGCTGAATTACGTGGCAGTCTGGTTGGGTGGAGCACCTTGCAGCTTTACAGGAGTTTTAGTGTGCCTGGGGTTTTTGTGTGCCTCTCTGGAGGCCCACGGGGTATCTCTTGCAAAAGCATATTTCTTAACACAACTAAGAGGTGTGCAGTGAGCTAAAAAAAATGTTTGCATAACCTTGATATGTCTATGTAAGAATTAGTCTTTACATCTGGTAAATAAAATGCTGTGTAAACTTTCTGCGACCAAAAGATGACATTAGCACAAAATGAATTGTAATTAATCTTAGTTAACTGCTAATTACCTGTAAAGTCTGATTAAAGGGAAAACTAAATTTGCCTGCAGTAATTAGTGTTTCGATATGAAGTCTGTGTCCATGTAAATATGTCTAGTTCTCTGTGTTAATTTATCACCACTATTATTTATGAGCTTATTTTTTTTAGCTTTCTGCAAAGGTTACAGAGGATGAAGGACAAAATTAGAATAATGAATCCTTGTTTATTAGCACAGCAACAGAACAATTATTGTATAGACATTTTATAAACTCCAACATTATAATATTGTCAGAGAAACGTAATGTTTCAAACAAATTAGCATAGAAAGAGGCTTGTTTCTTATTATTTCAAATAGTTCTGCTTGCACTGATTTGTCATTCAGCTGTCAGTAGAAAGGCAACAAACACTCAGTGAGAACTGACCCCAAGAAAGGACTGGCCATTCTGCTATTCACTGGCAAATGGATTTTGAAATATTCACATAATGAAATCCCCAGAGCAAATGGACTTTAATAGCTGATGGATGGGTTTTTGTAAAACAACATCAAATCACAGATGGATGTCCAGAGTGAATTTTCAGTGGGGATAGCAGGGAAGTATATACCCAGTTAGAATGTGATTGAAAGGAGTAGGACACGTAATTCTTCAGTCTGACAGGTAGCAAGTCTTTTCTCTGTCTTTTTAGCACAAATACATTAACTACGTAGTCCTCCATCAAATTGTCGTAAGAATATTCCTATGCCAGGAAAAGTTGGTAAGGTATCATGTTCAACAGCAAAAAGGGCAACCTATAAAGTATTCCTTATAGAAAACTCACAAGCCTACACACTTCCACACCTTCCACAAGCTTTTACTCAGAGCAGACCCCGTGCTCATGATGGGGTCAGATATTGCTGCATCTGCATCTACACTGAGGGGAAAATCCACACAGCCTATCCCAGCCACCTCAGGCTAACTTCCATGCAGCAGGATGCTTTTCTATGGAAATAATTACATCTTTGAATAAAGGACATGAACAACACTCTTAAGCACTCAAAAAGAAAATGTCCAGGGGTTTTACGCTACTATCCCATAGGGGACACAGAAAATCACTCTGCCTCCTGCATTGGAAATATAACATGTGCTGATCCTCTCCCTTCATCTTTTAAACAGCTCTCCTAAACCTTACCAAGCTGATTATCAGAAGCTTGATAGAATAAGGTGGTGTGAGAACAACAAATAGAAAATCTGCCAAAATATCTCCAAAGCCACGACAAAAAAAAAAAAAAAAGTTTGTGACAGTCAAATAACCAGTGAGCTCCACACATGGAAATGTTACAGTGTGAGGTACTTTTTCTAGTGCTCCAAATACCCTCCTGGAGTTATGTGAGTGAAACAGTGACTTTGCACAAAAATATTTCTCTGCTGATAATTGGAAAAAGACAGAAAACTGGTACTCAGAGAAGAAGCAAACAGCTACTTTATCTGTGTCTCGCTGAGCCGAGTTCTCAAGGGAGATGTATAAAATACCTTTGAGGAAGGCTATTTGGGATAAAGTGCATAACTTTGCTGGATATTAGAAATACAGACACAACAGCTTCATTTTTATTTTGAATTACCATTTTTTTCTAAGCCTTTCTTCCTGATAAACCCTTTCTGTTCCACTTTCTGTCCAACCGATAAGGAAATGAGCCTTATCACCTCTTCCCTTGATTACCCTTCATGACGCTTTTCTCTCAAGTTGTTCAGCTGATTAACATAACTAAATGAAATTCAGAACAGTGTGTCCTGCTTTGTACTGAGATTGGAGTTTGCTGCCTCTATTTCAGCCAAAACGCTATCAATCGCTCCATGAAAGATATTAAAATCTTCAAATCTTGCCAGTCTTTTACGGATAAAACACAGGATTTAGATGTTTACAACAAGGCTACTGGTAGCTCCCTCTTGAAATTGCTCTCCCATGAGAACAAGGGAGCAAAAGTTGAGATAGGTTTTGTCATTCAAGTGGGAACTGTAAGGATATCAGAGCAGCTCGCTGGATGTTTCTCTGTTTCTCCTTGGATTAAGGGCGTATGGATGTTCTCCTAGAAGATATGAACCATCATGCTCTGCTTATAAAAAATTTAGTAAGAAAATTGTAAAAGTTGTCAGCAAGATCTCCAAAGAAAAGCAGTTCTGAATTAGGCCTTTAACACCGTCCTAATGTGCCCAAAGTTTATTGTATCAATGGTTAATTCCTAAATGATCTCATGACACAAACTAATGTGTCATCTATGTGAAACTCCTTGAAAATTTGTAGAGACACATAAATCAAAGCTGAACAGATTTTTTTCCTATACATAGAAATTGGTAAGCCATTTATGTAATTTAAGTGTGGTGATATCTTTGATTATTTACGTGCAGTTGCATAATTTTCAAGATCTAACCATTTGTTACAGAGAACTAAATTTCTTAGAAAGACAAATAGAAAATATGCACATAAAACTCCTAAAGAAACAAAGGAAAAACAAGCAAACAAACCCCAACAAACAAACAAACAACAGGAAAAATAGTCTGGTAAATCCTGGGACCTGTAATTTCTAGGAAATGTTTTACTGTTGCAAGATTAACTGGACAATGCACAGTAAACAGTATCTCACACATTGACTCTTCAGTGCTTTGTGTAATTCTTGACTGGGCCAATGTCCTCAAGGAAACTTCACCTCTCTCTGAAACAACTATAGAATCATGGAACCATGGAATCATTGAGGTTGAAAAGACTTTTAGGATGATTGAGTCCACCTGTTAAGCCACCACTGCTATGTCCACCACTAAACCATGTTCCCTTCTGCCACATCCAGACTTTTTTTTAACAGTTCCAAGTATGGTGACTCTACAACTTCCCTGGGCAGCCTATTCCAATGTCTGACCACTGTTCCAGTGAAAAACTTTTTCCCAGTATCTAATCTAGACCTCCCTGGTGCAACTTGAGGCCGTTTCCACTTTTCTGAACACTTCTTCCTTGGGAGAAGAGACCAACCCCCCCCTCATATGGCTACAGCCTCTTTTCAGGGGGTTGTAGAGAATGATAAGGTCCCCCTGAGCCTCCTTTTCTCCAGGCTGAGCCCCCCAGCTCCCTCAGCTGCTCCTCCCCTATGCTCCAGACCCTTCCTCAGCTCTATTTCCCTTCTCTGGACACAGGCCAGCATCATAATGTCTTTCCTGTAGTGAAAGGTCCTGTACTGAACAAATATAGCTGAGTCCTTATCTTTTTCTTTCCATTAATGTTAATTTAGCCAAAAAGAAGGGACTCAGTCTTACAAACTAATGACTTGACTGCTCATTTCTGTAATAGTATTGACACCAAGTTTGAAGATGGTCAGGTTGTGCATTTATGGGACCGTGTTGTTCTATTCCTGTCGCCTTTGTCATTTCTTCATTTCTTTTCCGTATTCAGTCATTCCATGAAATTCAAATAAAACCCTGCTTGTCTTTAAGCAGTATGGGGTGATGCATCAATTGCATTGCCCGAAACCGTGAAAGCAATTTCAACCAGAGCCTTTTGCAACAGACATAATATTGCAATGGAAACTCTTCTTACGTGTGCAAAACATTGCAAGGGCTTTGTAACAGATCCTTGGTGGCAGATTTTCAGGCCTCTGTGCTTGTTCTCATTTTGGGATGAGAAGGCATCTCATTCATTTTATTGAGGGGAGCAGGAGGTGAGCTCAATACCCTTTAAAGAAATATTTGAAATATTCTCTTTGTTTAGGGTTTTGGTTGTTTTTTTTTGTTTGTTTGTTTGTTTGTGTTTTTGTTTGTTTTGTTTTGTTTTGTTTTGTTTTTTTGGGTTTTTTTGCTTGTTTTTTTTTCCCAGCTGTATTTCTCTGCAGTGATTTCCTTTGGTGTTTGATCGTATTTAAAAATCACTTATTTGATTGTATTTTTCAGAAACTGTTGCATCAGTAGCTCATATTCAGCAGATAGAAGCCCAAATTATTTTGGTCATTAGTTACCAAAGAATCTCTTCTACTCTTCCCGTTTGTCTTACACAGAAACAGTTGTAAAATCTCATTTCTGCTTTTTCGGCTCTATAGGTAATAATTGGTAATTCTGAGAGGCTGAAACACTGACACTTCCTTTGGCAGTGCAGCTCAACAGGAAGGCCTACAGAGGTTTTTGGCTATTTTGAGGGCAGGGAGTGTGTTTGTATTTCATTCCTGTAGTGCAGCTCAGTTTCTCTCTAGAAATCCATGAAGAATACGTGAATTGATGTTTTCATGCCTGTTTGGTTTTGTTCCAGTATTCCTAATACAAGCTAGATTTTCTGAAAATAGGAGTTATACAATAGTAGTTTACCACTTTGGTAAGTTTCAACTACTAGCAATTGTTTGTCTCTGATTACTCTTGTAGTGCAATCTGTGTACCTGATGGAAACTTCCAGCCAAAATTGTCTAGAAACCAGAGATGCAGAAGAAGGGAAAAAAAAAATCCATTACTTGCATAACACCTTTTTATTGCTCTGTCTTGCAGAGCTTTTAATAATTTTTTCCTGAAACCCTCCAGTCTTCCAGGTGAGATCACTTGGTAGGAAACTGTTATACCCTGGAGTAACAAATACTTATTTTCTCAGATCTAATTCCAGCATACTTGAGTGGATGGGAGATGTAGGAAACATGTGCCAGAGTCCTGAACTCGACCACTGGCTTGCTGCAATCTTTCGTGCCTGGCCTTGCATCCTTGTAGCTTGAATTCCAATCTGATTCTCCTGTTATGACAATTGAATGTATTAAGACCACTTAAAATAGCCCAGGACATGAGGAAAACTTAGATAACCTCTATTGAATAGTGACAACTTGCTTGGCCAGGAACCACTGAGATTTTCACTTGTGGTAGAAGTCCTGGTCACATCATCCCTTTGACTGAGAACTCTGTCCATTAATTTTGAGTCAGCCTTCCCTTCTCTTCCTGAATGCTCCGTGTAGCAATGATTTCAGAAACTTTTGCCCCAAGTTTTAGAGAATAGGAGCCTTCACGTAAAAAACACAGCCACCCCAAAATGAACAGATGGTGTTTTCTCTCCAGCACTGGGCTGGATCTCTGTCCTGCCCTATGCTCTGTTGCTGACATTTAGTGTTTCACACAGCAGGATGATTCTTTGAAATGTATTTGAGAGATAAGATTCATGAACCTGGCTCTCCTACAGAATGTTTTGCACCAGGGTGAAACACAGAAGCGGACAAATGAACCTTTCATGGGGAAGTGTATCTTGTAATGCCAATTTAATCAAAAAATGGCAAAACTGTCATTTATAGGTAAAACTTTTAATCTGAATATGGAAAAGCGTAGATTTGAGAAAAAGACAAACCTGCAGGGTTCTTTTTTTAGCATCTTACAATAATGAGAAAAGGGAATTTATAGGATCAGGTGAAAACATGTCTTTTATCTCATGGGACAATCTGTACCTGAACATTTTTAGATGGTAAAAGGTAAAAGATGAGAAAGGACTGAAACTGTCAAGTGAATTTTACTATGGAAAATTTAGGGGCAGTTCCATGATAATTGAATAGGGTGATAAGTGTTGGTTTTCTGATAATCATTATCAAAGAACTGGTCAAATCTCCAACCAGATTAAAAGATCTTTGGTTAGTAGGCACTGGCTAAGGGACTTCAACAGTGCTCTCTTTATGCAGTAAGCATGTGGGGGTTTTGGCACCGGGAAGTAGAGTCGGGTGTTTGTTTTTTTGTTTGTTTTTTTTTTTTTTTCCTCCTAGTGTTGAGATTTAGCTCTGATTACTGAGGCCGATTCTTCTTTTATGTAAGGGACAAAAGCAGCCAACGACTCCGTCCCGTTAAAGCCGAGCTGTATCGGAATGACTGGTGATTCTGTGCTGGAAGTCAGCAATGGGCTTCTGCTTGCTTTAGAACGAAGAAAAAAATATCCTGATAACATCATTGATGGAAGGCTATCCCATCTACATCTTTAAAATTCACAAGAAAAACAAAGGCAGATATAACTGCTGAATTAATCAACACAGGCTGAACTTCTCTCCAGCAAAGGGCTTATCTTCAAAAGAAAATAAATAAGAAAAAATTTTAAAAAAAGGAAAGGAAAGAAAAGAAAAAAGAAAAACAGAAAAAAGCAGAGCAAGCAGGTAAGGATGATGTATGACAAGAGTGTAAAATGGAAGTTACAGAAAACAACAGACTCTTAGCAAGCTTTGTACGCTTGTGGTGCAGGAAAACGGATAAGATTAAATCCCTCAGCTTCAGAAGAAAAGAATACAACAATCTGCTCTGGGCTATTGCAACACCAGCAGGATGTGTGAGGGTCTGAGAGAAGCTTGAATATCTTTTAATGCTCATTTCCAATTGCCTTTTTGGCTCCTAATTCCTCTAGGCTTCTAATTTGCCTGTTACTTTGACTCAGCCTGAGGGCTAATTATGTGCTTGAGGAATCCATCAGAAAATAAACGGCATAGAAAGGCAACCCAGCAAGACGTGTTGGAGGAATGCTGAAGGCAGAAGTAACAAGTGTCTTCACAAAATCTACAGAGGAGAAGGTGAAAGCAAGCAGCCCTTGCAGCAACAGCTTCAGTCGGTGCCAGCTGGTGCCCTTCATCCCCCCACTCCCCACAGGAGCCTAAGCCCTGAAGGACTGATGCTGGTTTTCACTGCTGGAGGTTTCTGCAAGTTTATTCAGTATAAACTGTTCCTCTGAGCTGTCCTAAGCCTCTAAAGGAGGTGTGATGAAGGACAAGTCAGGGTGAGTGGTAGGATAATTCAGGTCATATCCCGTAGTGGATGTTGTATTAACAGGCTAGTGCATATAAACTGTGTGGTCTAGGTTTCCCTTTCCTTTAAAGCACATAGATAATATTCAAAATGGAGCATATTTAACTGAAGTTAATAATTTTGGGCCAGATTCTCAATGAGAGACAAACAGCTCTGACTTTCTGTGGAGATGCTGAGCTATCAGAGCTGGCAGACACAGTCAGAAGGGACAGCAGTTTGTTTTGTGTGCTGTCTCACACCTCTGGTCCTGCTGGGATTATCACATTGCCTGGGGGAATTAGGCAACTTTTTTAGCTCCCTAATTTCTTTTTTGGTGTTTTGAAAATACAGGATGTAATTAGTGTGTTTTCTCCTAATGTGGACTGCATGCAGTTTTCTTTTCCCATGCTGCCCAGGTGAATCTCCAGGTATGGGGAAGCCAGGGGATCATGGATCTGCTCCTGCCCCTTCCCATTCCAAAGCCTGTCACATCCATAGTGCTGTGCAAACAATGACTTTTTCTCTCTACAACAGTTCCAAAGCAAAAATGAAAAATGGTTCTTTCCCAAGGGCTGGGGAAATAGCTTTGAACCAAATGAAAAAGGTGGTTGTCTGTCTTGGTTTGTGCTGAATATACCTTTGAAAAGAGACAGGAGCAAACTCATTTTGAAAACATCACAAGTCAAAAAATCAACTTTCTATTAATCAAATGCTTTGGCAGAAACCTTTTGTCAGAATGCTCTTCATTGTTGCTCTTATTAATGTAGTATTTTTTCTCTGAAGCTTTGGCTGGCTCTAGCTCTGCTGTGCCCCCTGGGACTGGAGTTCTGGCCCACTTAAGGCAATGTCAAAGCTGCTTTGCAGTCTCAGTCCTTCACTGAGAGCCCACAAGGGTTTGTCTGTGCCTTCACCAGGGCAGGAGGCTAGGAAAAGCTGCCTTATTTATTTTCCCACCACTGCCTGCAATTAAAAGATATTTAAGCTGTTTGTCACTAGCAAAGGTGTCCTGCTGTCCTCTGTGTCATTATTCCAGCTGCAGCTTCATAAACTGATGTTCTGGCTTAGAAAAAGAATTTATTTGGACTCAGATATCTAAGATTAAAGCTAAAATGCTGTTTGACTGCTTTTGTGTGGTGTCATGAATATAGATCAGCTGAAACCCTCCATGTATCTGTCTGTCTAATCATATACCTACTTCTTGAATCAATAAAGTTAAGCACATGGAAATCTATTTGAAATACAAATCCAGACAAAAGGCACTTGCTTTCTTTAATCTTGGACCAATACTTGGCTATTTCATTAATATATTATCACTGAAAGGTAACTGGGTTTGTCAGAGTTGAAATAAGATTAAATGAATCAGCTATTGTAGTTCATCTGTTAAATCACAGCACTTTGCTCTCAGTTTGTAAAATACTCTCCAGACTAATGATGTTGGGTCAATCACATGCATTTTTTGCTGGGACCAAATTGTCATTAATTGTGTCATCAATTGTATGGACAGGTCAATAAATGTTGCTGCAGTGAATGCCTACTGCAGTGCCAGCAGATGAGCCATTTTCTCGTGATGTGGTGCAGATTTAGACTCTGCACGGATCAGTGTCTGATTTCTGCAGTGTAGGAGCTCCCAACACAGCTCAAGGTCTCCTGCAGGAATATCCCTGGCTGTGTCACCTGCAAGTGCCCCGTGGCTGGAATGGCTGACTTAGCCATGGGCAGCTGGTATTTAGCACTGTGGGAGGTGTGGGAATCACTCAATTCCCACAGATCCCTTTGTGTACACTTCAGTGTGTTGAGCAACTTCTGCAGAAACATTCATTATTCACAGTTGTGCTGTTTCAGTTTGCAGTTCCTTGGGCAGGAGAAACACTGGTGCTAAGTAATGCAAGCAATGTGTAGGGTGGCTGCTGCAGGGATTGCATCAGGGCACACATGGGGTATTTAATTTGCTAATAAAAATCACCCAGGGATGTGAGGGAGGGACTGTGCTGGCTGGTAGTGTCACACATCCTGGGTGAGGTGTCCAGGGATATCAGGCTGTGCAGATCCCTCTGCTCTGACACACACCCCTGACACTCTGCAGAGGGGCTTTAACCAGGCTGGACCACACAGTGACCTTGGGAGGGATTTCAAAAGGGCAGATGAGAGGAGGTGAAAAGGAGAGAAGGGAAGGGAACAGCTGCTCCATCTCTGAGGAGGTGGGGTAGAAGTGACCTGCATAAAAGGGTAAAAGAAATATCACTGATTTTTTTTTTTGTATTAAGGCTTTTTTTTTTAAATTCAGTTTTTAATATTCTTTTCTTTTGTTAAGATTCAGTAATCTTTGAACAATTTGATCACTTCTTCTAACCTTGGGTTTCAGTCTTCAGAGAGAAAAGTGCCACCACCAAAACCAGCAGGGCTCTGGGTATAAGTGCTGCTGCTGCAGAGCCTGCTGTGAAATATCTTCAAAAGAGAGGGAATAAGTGGATCTTTTGCTGAAGAGCAGAAGTGGGGAGAGTCCATAGGGGACCAAAGTTACACTGCACTTTGGTGGATATCTGTGGAAGAAATATTTCTGTCTAGCAAAGAGGCTCAAATTTGTCATTTGTTTGGGTATTTTTATTTGCTCATGTGGGGGTTATTGCCTTTTTTTTTTTTTTCCAAATATGCTCTTTTTTCCTGTTTTGTGTGGGTGAAAACCCAAGAACTGAGCAAGTTCTTGGTAAAAAATAGAGAGCTTGTAAGCAAACTGCAAAGAGAGGAGAGCATTTTCCATTCTCCCACTTCCCCAAGGAACGTGCTAACCATTCAGCAGTTAGCTGCTCTGGGCTGGATTTCTCTCAGCCTTATTGTTGCAGCTGCATAAACAATTAAATATTAATTGGACTAGGAAAACAGATTGGCCATGTGCAGAATAAAGACATTCACCTGGGACATGAGTGGCCAAGTTCAGCTCTCAACTCTGAAACTGGTAAATTTTTCTGACCTACTTCTGAGTTGCTAGTCTCAGTCACCTGAATGTATTTACCTCTCTTTGTTGCTCTTGCCCGTTGTGTCTGTCATGTTCAGACCAATCTGAGCACAAAACACCTTTTCTAAAGATTTCATCAAAATTAGCACATTCTCAGCAGAAGTGTTACTTTCTGGGACTGGATTGTGGCAGGCTCAACACTTTTGTTTCAAAAAAATTGACAAGCTCCAAAGTGTTAGAAGTATTTATTTAAACAGACCTTCTGCCACAGTTTTTTTTTTCTTTTTTTTTTTTTTTCCCCCAGATGAACCTTGGAAGATGAAGGATGAAAAATATGTGCCTGTTAACTTATTCTGTCCCTTTTACTGGGAGGATAAATATTGTGTTACCTATTGCAAGTTGTGAGTTGTTTTCTTAGCACAATGTTTTTTTAGCATGTGCTATTTCTCTGCCCATAGAGTAGTTTCTGGATATTCAAATACTGCATTTGTTGCCTCAAAAGTACTGACAAATCCCCTGCATTTTATCAGCAAAATTTTATCAGTAGTGCAAAAAAAAAAAAAAAAAAAAAAAAAAAAAAAAAAAAAAAAAAAAGGCCAAAGTGAGGAATTTAGTGTGATGAAAATGTCATACCTAATTCAAAAAGCAAGCAAAGACCAAGTATCAAAAAACGACCCCTGAGATGGTTTTAAACATTATGGATACACACAGGACAGAACAAAGTTCTGGTTTTTGCCTTTTGAGTGTTTTTCATGTACCAAAACACTATTATGACATAACTTTTGGTGTATATCCAGACTGTCCTGTACTTTGCATTCCCAATGGAGTGAAAACTACATTAAGGATATGGCTCAAAGAGGGCTCTTAGCTAATATAACTATTTTTAGGGGGTTTTCACCTTTGAATTTGATCTCTTTTGGTCTCAGAAAGGTAAATTATCAAATGTTCCCTATTTGCTTCTCCTAAGTCTCTCAAAATTTCTGTAACTGAGATTATACATTAGCTACTGGACAAAATCTAGCAATGATGCTCTGTATTGAGTCAGAATGTTCTGAAAACCAATCTTAATTGTTCTCTGTACCCTGGGAATCTCCTCTGAAGTCAGCAGGGCTGGTGTGAGAAGAAAATCATTTGACTACTGCTTTTGCTGCCTGCTACAGCTCATCTTAAAATTTTAAACTGGGTAAGGCACAGGGATTTCTCTGGAGATCTCAGTTGTCAAAAGGGCATAAGTTTCACAGTAATTCCCAGAGAAGAGCTTGGGTTCTTGTTGTCATCATTTTTAACACTGTTATAACAAGTGTGCTCTCTATTTGTCAGTAGTGCAACAGCTTAGTGTTGCTGTTAAATTCAGCTGGGTAACAACACTTGCCAAAAATTGCTATCCAGTGAGGCAAATAGATAAAATACATGGAGTTATTTTGTTTCGTTGGTTTTTTTTTTCTTTCTCATTAAATGTAATTATTAAAAGCCAAATCATACAGACTTGTCTTTGAGTTGTTTTAATCAGCAAATCTGCAGTAGCACATGTATTACAGGGGAATGTTTTGGGAGGACAAAAATGATCATAAAAGAGCTTGAGACATTCAAGTAGGAATTTCAGGGGAAGGGAAAATCTATTTCTTAATGCAGTCTGGGTTCAAAGTTGCTCCCTAAAGCCATCCCCAGTTTTTATCACTGCAGATACAGTAAAGGGCAAGGAGGCAAACTGTATTAATCAGGGGTCTGTTGTGATTTTGTCATTTCTGATGGTCTTCTGCCTTAGAAGAGTGTGACTTTGCCACCAGCACAACGTTAAGGACAAAGCCTCCAAGATCTCCAAGTCATTCAACTGCACACTTGTTTTTCCCTTGTCCAGCTTGTGCTATGGGCAGTGCATTGCAGTTCCTGGAGGGCTCCTGGGAAATCCAGCTGCTGGGGCAGTGACCAGAGCAGGGATCAGAGAAATTCCTCCTGAGGAGAGCTGAGTGGAGCAATGTCCCCTGGATCACTGCTCAGCTCAGCACACTGGGCAGGGATTGCAGCAACCCTGCAGGGAACTGATGTCCTTGCTTGCAATGTTTCTTTTTTACATGTTATTGCCCATCCAAAGAAAGCCCAGCTGCCAGGACAGTGTTCACTGGTATTTGCCTTGAGATACCAACATGTGGTTACTGTGCTGCTCAGGTGAAACATCAGAGAGGGTTTAATCATTGCAGAGATGTTGGCCTCAGGCATTTATAAATGGGGGACACCTTCCAATAAACCTGGTTGCTCAGAGCTCCATCCAACCTGGCCTTGGACACATCCAGGGATTGGACACCCACAACTTCTATGGGCAACCTGTGCCAGGGCCTCATGATTGGAGTTCTCAAGAAATTACTGTTTGCCCCAGAAATCTGGAAATTTAGACAGTTTTGCTGTCTTGAATTACTGCTTGGCTTTCTGAATCTCTAAGGGATCACTCAAATCATGTTAATAAACTCCCTGGACCATAAAGGCCTTTTTTTTTATTTTTTTTCCCTAAAAAGAAGGCTTTTTTTTTTTTCATCACTAGGCTAAAGGAATCAGTTTCCCAATACTGGTGATTAAATCTACATGCTCACAGCTCTTATTAAGCAAAATAAGAGTTGTGGGAATTGGAAGACTCTGGAAAGGAAGTTTCAAGTCATTAAATCATTCTGATATCGCTATGAGGGCCTGCATTTTCTAGCTATTTTATTTACAGCTTTCTAGCCCCTTTACATATCACAGGTTTTCACATGTTGCTTGATATCACAGCAAACCAAGAGACCCGTGCCCCTGGCTGGGCACTGGCCCCCTAAAACTGCTGTTAGGGTAGAAGTGAAAAGCAGAATTTTCCAGCATGTCCCAATTCCCATTTCACTGCACACCTCCCTTGGGATGGGAAAGTCGTTCTGCTAAGGGAGAGACAGATAAAATAAACACTTTTTTGGAAAGTGGTTTAAAAAATACACCTGTGGCGTGTTTGGATTGAGCATCACAGGGAATTGAAGGTCTGCAGAGCAGCTCTTCACTGCTGGAGGAAGATTTAACCTCTGCAGCAGCTGGTCTTTTTGCAGTGTGGGCTGTGTTTGTGAGCTCTCAGCCAAGGATATTCCCTCTGGTCCTGTGTCTGCCTGACTGGTAATTGGGAAAACCTTTGAAGTGTGAGCAGGATTTCTGATGATCCTTCAGCTTTGGGGTCATTAACAGACAAGAGGGTGGCAGGATTGGTGACAATCTGCTGTTCTAGGAGGCTTGCTGCCCTAGCTGGCATGTGAAATGTGTGCTGTGTAGTAAATGCAGGAGGTTTTCTGTCTCCACAGAGGTGAGGGAGGCTGTGTCTGGTGGCTGTGGCACTGACTGGAGACCTGGGTGCTGTGCCAGGAGGCACCAGAGGAGCTTGGCAGGTTTTACTCTTCCTTCACTGGACCCAGTGGGACTATGATTATTTTTCTTGTTAGTCTCTGTGCCTTGAGCCTCCTTCAAGCAAAGTAAGCCCAGGAGTACCTCAGCATTCCACAGGAACAAAGGGCAGGCAATTCCTTACCATTTGCCCAAAGTGAAGCTGGTACAGTTCAGCCTGACTCATGATTTAAAAACCAAATCAGACAATCAATCAAATAAATGAAGATGTGAAACTTTGTTTTCTTTTGTCATGAATTGCTTCTATAAAGCATTCCTAGAAGCAAGGAACCCTTCCACTGATCAGTGTTAATTAGCAGGGGTAAACAAGGATACAGCCCCAGCATTTCACACAATCCTGCAGGGCTGAACTGACACAAACTGGTTTGTTCCACCACTTCAAAAGACAGATGAAGTAGAAAATTAATTATAATATTGATTCCAGATTAGCCAAGTTAAATTAAATGGTTTGTTCAATACCAGGTGATTTTTAAAATGTATTATACAGTGCATTATTTACGATCTCCACTTAAAAAAAAAGACCCAAATATTTTATGCCATTAAAGAAATGGGTTGTGAGGTATAGCTCTAGAGGCTAAATGACTAGTTTAGGTGCACTTCTGGAGATATTTGCTCTACAAAAAACAGGAATGAGCTTAGGAGAGCAGACAGAGAACCCATCTAAGTCTATTGCCTTGTCTCAGGCAGTGGTTACTGACAGAGAGCTGTAGAAGAGTATAAAAAAGGGCAAATGCACAACTGTATTTTCTCAAAACAAGTTTTCCTGGTCTCCAGCTATAGATAAAGAAGGGGTTGCACCATCAAACATGGCTTTCTCTAGATGCAACCACATGTTATGTCACTGAAATCAGTGGTATTGCAATAGATTTACACTGCTGAAACAAATATAAGATGTAGCTTCTAGCTTCCCACCTGGAGAATGTCACTAAGTCCCTCACTGACTTCAAAAGAGGTAAACAGGTAAAGGTGATTTAGTTGCATTATCCCTCAAAAAGAGCAAATGGACACCTTCAACAGGAGTCAGACTCCAGTAAAAGCCAGGGGTGCAGTACTATGTCAGTGATAAGAGTCACACACCAAGATTATGAAGATGAATTATACAGTGGTTTGCTGTTTCTTTGACTTTGAAGATTTCTCTAGAGAATTTGAGGTTTAGATATAAAATGTTTCTGGCTGATAGAGCTGCTTATTTGGTTGCTATATCTTGCTGATGTTTCCCCCTAAACTGTTGTATTTAAATGACATCTAAGGTTTGTGTCCTGCACTCCTATCATCTCTGACACTCCTTAAGCAGCAGAAAATGAAAGGAGATTAGTATCTCTGAGCTGAAGAGACTTGGCTTGACATTAAGATTTCCAAGCATAGCCAGCATCTCACGATTGTCACCGTAACCATGTGGATCTCATGATCCAAAATTCTGTCTTTGGCACTGATGGGTTGATAGCCCAGTGCTGAGATGTGTTCATGAGGATGGAAAAGCAATGAAAGGTTGTGCTCTCAGCAGTCCCTGTGTGGCCTGTTTCTCGTCAAGTCCCCAGTGCTTGTGTTCCTGACCCATGTCACTGAAATCCTGACCACACACTGCTACTACAAAGGCTGCAGCCTTCTCTCCCACTTGTAAGGATGTTCTGTAGCCACCAAAATAGCCACAAGTCTCCTGTGAGAATCGGAGTGTAGCAGACCTGGGGCTCATCTGTCTCTCTCTGGCAAAACATGAGTGGAGGAGGAGGCTTAGCTGGGTGTGAGCCACAGTTTTTATCACAGTTCTTCACAATATTTGGCATTTCTCCTCAAGTCCCCACTCCAGGAGGCAAGTGGCTACATGCAGACCTCAACTTAGAGCAATCAAGCAGGTGAACAAAAAATCCCTTGAAATGAATGTGTTGTAAACATCAAATCCAGAAAGCTAATGATAAATTTTTGATTTCCTGTTTGACGATATCTGTGGCTTTGCAAGTAATATCATTATTTGGTTTGTGTTTGAGTCTGATTGACGATCTTTAATTATGGAAAAGTTGGCAGAGCTCAGTTAGCAAAAAAAGTTGAGAATGGTTCTTGTCTGTCTGTCTTTGACATGATATTGACATCTGAGTTTCCTTTGCAGAGCAGAGGAGTTCAGTGTATGAGATGTGCAAGTCAGAGCCCTTGTTTGCAGCATATTTTCCTTTGATATGGGAGAAATTCGTAGGAGAAAAGTGTCAAAAGTGTGCTCACAGAGGGTTTATGTGCAGCAAGGCAGGGAAAATATCTGCAGTCATACAAGGCAGCTGTGTCATGGAAAGAAGGCAGAATCCTTGAACACAGCAGAGCCTTACCCCTACCTGTATTTTTCTATTTTCTTAGCTGTTTTCTGGATGAAATCCCAGTCAAATCTCTTCTCTGTGGTGGTGAATCAGTGGGAATGCTCTGTGCATACTCATTAGACTTCAAAATCCTCATGCATAAAGAAGGGCTCACAGGGCAAGTGACAGTGTTCTACCCTCTGCATTCCTATTGAATCTCCTTTATGTCCAGTGCTAAGAATTGCCACACTTTAAGTTGTACTTTGGTTGTGGGGTTTGGGATTTTCTTCTCCTCTTTAGCATGTGTTTTCCCACTTGGGAAATACTGTGCTGTTTGGTAGATGTTAAGCTATTAATAAACTGGCATATTTTGCATCCCATTATGTGGAAAGAATGACAGAGCTCTTCTTGTGTGTGCAGATAAAGGCAGCAACATTGAATTCCCTCTGCACTGCTGAAACATGTCTGGTCTGTGCTAGACCTGCACTGTACTGCTGCTGCAGGACTGGGGTTTTTTAATGCCACATGTAGTGGTGTATCTTACACTGTGTGCTCTTTTAAAGGACGTTTTGTTTCATTATTCAAAGCTGTCAGGAAATGATTTTTACATAATTCATCTTACCCTTTTTTCTTGTATTAGCAATCCTGTATGGCAGGTCAGTTTTGTCATTGGCTTGGGGCACAACAGGTTTGATTTCACCCTCTGCTGCCAAACATGTCATATGACTTTGGGTGCTGGGTGTTTGTAAGAGCCTTTTGCTGTAAACAGGTCACAGGCAATATGGGTTGCTCTAGCACCTTGATTACTGTGCAAAATTTGTGTTTGAAATTTATGTGACATTTATTTAGAGAATTTTGGGGGGAAAAGCCCACAACCAAATAACCCTAATCCTGTAATCATTAATTTAGGGTCACATATCCTTCACAGAACTTTCTACAGAACAAATTTCAAGTCTGGACTGAGAGCTCTTATATGGGTCTCAGTGCAGACATGGCCAGATCCTCCTCTGGAATCATCTGCCCAGGACTTCTGCTACATAGTTTACCAATAATCAGGGAACCATATGCTGTATTTCATAGTTAAATTGAAACACCCTTCATTTTCACCAATAAGAGTAGTAGGAATAATTTTGTATTTTGCATTTAATTAGGAAAAATGCACAGAGAGTGTGTCATTTTCTTTTGTATGACAATTAGAAGTGTTCCAAAAAATTCAGTCTGGAATTTATGTGCAGCTATCCTTTGCAATTAGTCATCGTATTTACTGCCAAATAAATGTGTTTTTTAGCAGAATTTCTGTGCAACTGCAATTACAACTAGGGGCTGAGTAGATTAATCCCATCTGCATGTTTCGTATGGATCTTCCCACAGACACTCTGCATCCCCTCCCCACACATGCTCTATTCATGGCTTACTTACTGAATCCAGTAAAACTGGGAGAAGGAAATTCTCTACTCTCTTCAAATGAAAAACTGAATTAATATAACTTAACCTTATTTACAAAAAAAAAAGAAATAAAAATCCATTTTTCCTATGCCACCTACTGTCATGGCAATTTGAGCAGGCAGAATGCATCATTTTCCTTTGAGGAGAATATTGGTTGGAGTTCAGGACCTAAACCTTCAGACCTTCCTCCCTTTGCTAAAAACAGGGTGATTTAGAAGAGAAAGGACTAAAGGGTCAGACCATGACACAGAGAACAACTGAAGTATTGCATGAGGTGAAAGGGGTAATAGTCATGATTAACTTCTTGGTTTTCTTTGTTTTTTTTGAGACAGTATGTGCTTCCAGAAACTCCTTCAAAACAAACACGGTCCAAATTGTTCTTGAGAACAAATTGGGATTATTTGTTGTAGGAGCTGTTGGGTGATAAATTCAGATGACGCTCTGCGAACGCCAAGAATCATGTTTTGCACTTGTATACAATGCACAAAACCCTGCCAGACATAAATAACAATGTCCTGGTGAGGTCTGTGTGCAGCAGGAAGAATGTCTCTCAGGCATATTCATAAACCCCCACACTGCAGCACGTACATGAATAAAGGAGTTGATAGCAGGGCTGGGCAGGGAACTGAGCACTGCCCTTACTGCTCCCCTTGGCTGCTCCTCAGCACTTTTTTGGCTCATGGTAGTCAGTGCTCTCCCAGGAACAGAGAGGAACAGTTCAGGGCACGTGGGGGCTGTGACCCTTCCAAAAATCATGTTTTGGCCTCTGAAACAGAGAATTAAGTTCTGTCCTCTTTTATTGAAGCAAATGTAGTTTTTCAGCATCGTTTACTGAGGCACATGTTGGTCCTGTGTTTTTCATAAGAAAAGATTTCTCAACTGACTCAGAGAAGAGTTGTTTTGAACTTAGGATCATGAAGTCAGCTTGACATGTTCATTATTACTAATGGTAAATCCATTAATTGTGGTCATCTTTAAGTTCTTTGGTAAGTTACTTTTTGAAAGCGAAAAATATCCGAAGGAAATATCTTCTGAAATGTTACTGAAATGTTTGCCTGAACCTACCCAGTCAGAAGGCTCCATTCACATTTGCAGGTTGATATTTCTGCAAATATTGCTCTTTTAACATGTCATAGGGAGTTAAACTGTATCCATATGATGATTACAGCCATTTGCTGGACCATCTGTCTTTCAGGACTATCAGAAAGTCTAGATGGATGATACTGTAATTTGGAACAAGGTATTTCATTCCCTTGAATTTACTAATGTCAGACAATATATGGCTCAGTTCTATTTCTGGTAATGATGATCTAATTGCCTCAGCCAGACTGTGTCACCTCATTGGGAGTACAGAGCTGAGTGATGCCTGCTCAGTCATGGGGAGACCTAGAAGGGGTCATGCCTAAATAACCAATCATATGATTGTACAAATGGTATCTTCAAAATGAGGTAGGTCACAAGTGTGATCCATTTATTACCTTCTCATTTGAGCAATGAGCAGGTGCAGGGGAGACAGTGCCCCCCACTATGCAGCAGAAATTGTGGAGATACCACAGGACAGTCTCAGAAAACCTGAGGCTGGAGGTTCTTCTGCAGAAAGGTGGCCCAAACCCACTCCAAGCAGGGCTGAATTGCAGTTCCATCGTGTTACTCAGGGCCTCACGCAGTCCAGCTGTGAAACTCTTCAAGGGTGGGGATGCCAGCCCTTGTTGCAAAGATTTACCACTCCTATTATGATGATTTTTTCATGTCGTATCAGAATTTTCCATGTTACAGCTCGTGGCCTTTGCTCTGGGACTTTGTTGTCCGTGAGAGATCTATCAAGAAATCTTTCTCTGTTCAACAAAGGTCCATAAAAGCAAAGAAATGAAGACTCAGGAGCATGAGAGACACTCCCATTCATTAGCTGTGTTCATTTAAAAGTTGCCTGTACCTTGAGCAGCAGAATCAGGCAGGATGCAAGGATAAATTGTCCCTTACACACACAGGTATCCTTGCACGGTCTTTAATGCTCACCCCAGGTTGTTTTTTCACTGGATCCTCTATCCTATTCATTCTCCAAGCCTGATGACTTCAGAGGTTAAGCAGAGCTTGCCTGGAGAAGTTTTCTTCAAGATTGGTTGCAGAAGGTGAGGCTGACATAGTGAATTTTGGATCAATTATCTCAGATTAGAGGTAAATTTGGACATTCATCTGTCTAGCCTTAATTATACGTTTGTAAAACAAGGATAATAATTCTTAATTCCTTAAAAACAGTTGTTGGGAAGAACGATTCCATAAGAGCCTGCAAGTCTCAGGAGAGGTGGTGTCCAGGCAGGCTGGTGACAGAGCCATACCCAGTCCTTCCAGGCAGGAATGGGAGCTTGAAGCAGTGCTGAGGGGCTGAGCTTTGTCCTGGGGGATGCTGCAGAAGATGTACAAATCCACCCAGACTTCACAAAGTACTCAGACCTCATCTGAGGGTGAAGGGAGAAATGGAAATGGAAAACTTTCAAGGGAGTTAATAACCTTTAAATGTAATGAGATTTGAGTGGTGAGTTATGAAAAGATGAGATATACAAATAGAATAAAAATAACCAATGAAATAGTAGCATTGAGCATGCCCACTAAACCCTGGACTACATGGTAGTGTATCCAAATTCTTACAACCTGAAGAGAGTGTAAGTCTTGGCTTTTTCTAATTCCTGAGACCTGACTTTGCAACCTGGGTCATTTAGTATGTTTTCTTTAAAGCATTTAACAGTATTAGTATTAAAGCATCCAAACCTGGACGAGCATTTTTGCAGTCCAAATATATTAGCACTCATCTGTAACAAACCTGCTGCATATTCAGATTATTTGTGTGGTGCTTTGGAGAATCAGCTGGTAATGGGTATTTTGCTGGGCATGTGGAGATGTGTGATTTGTGGTGAAGGACAGACCAGCCATGGATCTGAGCAGATGGTGGTCATTACTTGTGCCAACTTGTGACTGCATTTAATTACAACAGAAGTGCTGAGGCAGATGATTTTGCTGGGCTCTTCACATATATCTTCCTAGCAAAGTGAGTAAGTATTCAAGGAAGCATTGCATTTAAGGATCAGAACTGAAACAGACTCACTGCTGTGTGACACAGTGTCTAATATTCAGAAGTTCCTATTCTTGTATACATTTGCAAATAGTTCTGCCACTTGAGAGCAACAGAATATCTTCTCAGTGTGCAGTGACCACTTAATGCAATTCAATTTGAAGCTACATTTTTCCTTGAGTTCATGAAGCAACAGAGTAAACTGGCTGCTCATAATAAATATGTCTGCACACCTTAAAACACAAATGCAGTTTGCCATTTTGAACTGCATTATATGGAATTATCTGTAATGCAATATGATTTCATCTTGGGAGCCTCACTGTTTTATGTTTATATGCTCTCACTAAGTCATATTTTTAATTTTTATGGGTTATTTTATTATTGTTTTGCTAATGACACTTAAACCTCTTTGTTTCTCCCTCATAATGCATCTTCAGTGACAGATAGTGTGGTCTCTTGGCTGTGAGTTTGTGGTTGTGGAATAATTTTAAGCAATTAAGCATGTTATTGATTAAACTGTTCCTTCTGTTCCATGATTCATGTCACCAGACAGTGCACAGGGAGCAAAAAACCAGCTGCAAAGAGAACAAAGTGGAGAAAATGAGGGTTGTGTCGGATTCTCCCTCATCAACCCCAGCTTTCACAGACAACTCTGAGCCTCAGCAGCATCTTGTAGCCAGCACTCCATGGTGAAATGCTCCAGTAGAAAACCACGAACCATCTGCAGAATTATCACATAAAGTGGGTGCTGCTGGAAGCAGCACTGACATTTCCTGTGTGCTTTGAGGTATGGACAGGAAAAGGGGCAAAAAGTTACAGGCTTAGCAGTCTCTGACACTGCCTCATGTGGCTGGGGAATAGGCCTGCAGAAGCAGCTCTGTCTGGGATTTAGGGACTGCTTTGTACTTAGAGAAGGTACAGTCAGCATTCCTAGAAGTGTTCAAAAATGAGTACATGTGATACTTCACTACATGGTTTAGTGGGCACAGCGGTGTTTGGTCGAAGATTGGACTGGATGATCTTAAAGATCTTTTCCAACCTTGATGATTCTATGATTCTGAAGGCCTTTCTAGTTATTTCAGAGATTCATGTGTCTGCCTTTATTCTAGGTCCCATGCTGTCTGCATTGTGTCCTGTAGCTTGTATTTCCATGAACCACCACATAATTTTAATATCAGGGGAATTATGATGAAACCATATGAGAGCATTTGTTCCTTCATGAATGTAAAAATCAGTGAAAATAAAGTCCTTTCTTTAGTAATAAAATCTTTTGCTTGTGGCCATATGGCTGACTTTCCTGCCCACAGGTGCTGGATCATTTCCTAAACCTGGCTCCTTACCCTAGGCCAGGCTGGGGTAAGGCATCTTCTCCTGCTGAGGAGGAGCCAGAGGCAACACAAACTCTTGCAATTTATTCTCTGAAGCTTTGCTTGCAACTGACCTCCACTTGAGGAGGTTTTGTACGATATAAATATTTCAAGTGAGCCATGAATCAAGGTGAATGTGTTAGGTGATTACCAAATCATTAGTGCAGGGTGTAATAAAGCTGACGGCCGGGGTTTTATTAAACTGGGCGTGTTGGTCATTAAGGCAAAGTAATGGTGGTGTGTAAATGTGAGAGCAAAACCAAATTCCCTCTGGGTGTCTCCTCTTAAACAGGCAGTAATGGTAGGAATGGTGAAATAGCAAGGCAGGAAGTCAGGCGTGGTTAAAATTCCTATAGCGAATGAATTCTGATTAATAGATTTCCTGCATCTCTTCTCCCAAGGAAGACGATGCCAAACCTTATTTTCTGTTAGGCCACAAAACCATAATTTGGTTAGTGCTAGGAGAGCTGATTTGTCAGAGTCAGAACCATTCACTGAAAGGAACACAGAGCTGGGAGCAAGGCAGAACTTAAGGTTTGCAGCAAGTGCACAAATGTCTAGTCTTCTCCTTTTTTTTTTGGTAGTAACAGAGTAAGAACAGTCAACAAAACCTTTATAATTCATTATCCAAATAGACTTTTAGAGAACAAATAGGAAAAAAAACCAGAATCTACTAATTCTTTTTGTGCTTGACATTTCCCTAGTTAAGAATCACCATCCACCTTATTTATTCCTTTTGTTTGTGCCCCCACATAGTCTGAGTTTGTGCTATGAACTAGATTTAAAAAAAAAAAAAAAAAAAAGCCACACTCACAAAGAATTTCCCGAAAGAATTTCCCGGCTAAGAGCTGAGAAGTTCACTGTGCTGGCATTTTCCTTTGTGTGCATTCCTGTTAATTGCAACGATGAGAACATCAGCCCGTTTAAGGAATGGAGCCAGGATTTGTATTCAAGCAGGAATTCCTGCCCTTGCCCCTGTGTCCTTACAGGGAGGGCTGGCACTGCTGTCCCAGCTCTTGGTGGGCTGGGGTTGGTCACCCAGAGACCAGCGAGGTGGAATGACCTTCACCAACACTTGTTATCTCTGCTGTCAGCAGCTTCCTCCCCCCTTCTCCTGCTGAAATTCGAGCTTTCTGTGACTTTTAGGCCATCACTATTGATTTCATATCTATTTTCAGGTCCTGATTTTTTTTTTTACTTTTTGCAAATTAATCGCTTGAGATATTTGTGTTGATTGTCCAGCTTGTTTCCACTCTAGTCTTGTTCAATCTTGTTTGTTTGTATCTCAAATAGCAACTTTACTACTCCTACTCTCATGTTTTCTGATGAAAAATACTGCTTTTATCATCTTTTCATCCCCTTTAGCATTTAATTCATCACTGGCTTTTCTTAACCTTTCATAAAAATGTGTTTCAGGGATGGATCCAACACACCCCTGGCTGTACTGATTCTCTAGCCAGGATGGGAGCTTTCTTTCTTTGATAATTTTTTCCCTTTTCTAATTTAAAAAAAAAAAAAAAATCTGAGGATTTAAGATTTTTATCTGCTACTTGCTAGGGGAAGCATTTTTTATTCGTCAGGTTCTCACCCCCAGCATTCTTCTTGAAATGTCATCCACCCTCTTCTTCAGATTGTTTCCTTCTTTGCAATCTGGAGCCTTTATAAATACTGTAGTTACAGGTGAAATGCCAACATAACATTTTCCAATAGCTAAAATTTGCAAACCAGAATGATATAGTTTTTTTGAAAAAAAAAAAGAGAAAAAAAGAAAAGTCCATGATGACTTTTAGAAGTCATGATTTTCTAACTTTAGAAATTGATAGAGAGGATAAAAGTGTTTTACTGAAGAATTTATGCAAATGTGTGTTTTAGCTGATGGTTTTGCCCTGTGTTTTGTAATACATTGTCCTTAGCTGAAGTTAACACATTTTTTGCATTGCTTATTTTTGTGAGCAGTAACTAACTTGTGATTTAAATGATCAATTTATAACTCTCTGAGGTTTCTACCTTATTTTATAGTGATTTATTTTTGTGTGGAATTTACTTTTACTGCAAGTGACATTTCAAGAGCATATTTGCAGTCTCTGGAGTCCTTGAACTATTTCCAAGCAGTGAGCCTGCTGAGGTTTAAGCCAGTTTGGAAATCTGTCTGTTGGTTTGATGGATTATAGTCCATGTAGTGAGCACTCAGCCTCCACAAGGTTCATGGCATCTTCACCTTTAAGTATCTAATTTATGTAGAAATGCCAATAAATTATTTAGAAGGACATGCTTGCTGATATCAGCAGTTCTGGAGCAACTAAAGATGGTATGACTTTGAAAATCATTGGAAATGTTGGCAGATCTTCAACAATTCTTTATAGGTTCCAGGTATTAAATATTTTAGGAGAAAAAAGGTTGTTTTTTATTCTTTTCCCCAAGATTTTCTTGTCAGCTCTTAGGGATTTTATCAGAATGCTCTTGGAGTAAAGTTCACATTGATTGTGGAAAAGCATGGATCCCAGAAACATGTGAGAGGAGAAGGAACGTTCAATAAAATAGAAATATAAAAGAACTTCTTCCTTACTTCCTGGCTCATTAAGGATTTGTTCCTGAGTTTGCAGAAACCTCACATCTCTACCAACAAACTTCATATAGGCACATTTATAGGGGCCAGGCAAGGATCCAGGTTAGCACCACGTGCAGAGCAGTTGACGATGTAGAAGTTTGCCCTGAAAGCCCAGGTAATCCTGCTGGAGAACTGCAAATGTTGACTCTTCAGGTTAAATACCCAAATCTGTCTGAAGGTGTCTATCGAAACAGAAGTGTTTTTGGAAGTGCTGAACACCTAAGTTCTTTACTAAATCAACAGGAATTTGAAAATCACCTTGTAGATGCAATCTGATAAAATTAACATTTATTAACATACCAGCTTTAGGAGAGAGAGAAAAACCCAGCTGTGCCTCCTCTGCACTTGGGGTTTGTAAGATACCACCAGTCAGAGGACCATTTGCAACTCTCTCCTTCCCCCAAAACTTCTTCTTTGCCCCCCACACCAAGGTATCCCTGAAAACAAAAAACAAGCAAAGGAAATATAGAAAGCGAAAACATAGCTTGGATATTTTTTATTTGATTGCAAGTGCAAATTGTCATTGCACTGCTGTGTTAGATTAATAAAAGGCAGGTGCTGCTTCCACTGAGAGGCTGTTCAGAACAGGTTTTCTGCCTCTTGTGTTACTCTGAAGGTCAGGGCATTACTTCGCCACCTATTCTAAAAAGAAACATGAAGTATAGAAGGTGATTGTCCTTTTATTATTCTATTTCATATTTATAGCAAATAAGCAGTCATTGAAAACTGGACTTAAATTTTAACTTCATGCACAAATGAGAAAACAAGTGGTACTGCAGATAATATTTTACAGGAGTATGACACAGTATATTGATTTTCTTTATTGATGAAATTCACAGGAATAGTGGTGCAGATTTGTCCTTAGCTGGGATCTGTTTATCTAAAACTTTAATGACTAATCTGTTTTGGCTTTTTTTTTTTCCTTGCAAATTCTAATTGAATTTTGCAGGCAGTATTAGATCTTTAAACTCTGAGACATTGATGGGAATGATTATGGAAGACCAAAGTAAAGCAATTGTCTGTTAGTCACAGCGACAGCACAGCAAGCTCCTTTCTAAGGGTGTCATGTGCAAGCAGCTGTTCACTTAGCGTGGATCTGGCTTTGGACTGCCCAGCAATTTGGACAGCTCGTGGGTTTTCACCTGAAAGAGTCACTGTGGGACACAGAGCCCAGTTTTTGTGTGTGAGCACACACTGCTAGGGAGGGCAGCAATGGGAGGTAGTGCCACCTGCTTGTGCTGTGCTGGTTGCTACCAGCTTCTGCACCCCTGCATTAGCTCTTTGCCTGCTTCAAAGGAGATATCCATCACATGTGTGCAAGGATCTGATTTTCACCAGTAAACATATGGTGAGTGTAGCTGCTTTTTGTTGTGGCCAGAATACTGAATTTTTAGGTGTGAATCTGCTGCAGGGCATTGCCTTGAGGCAGGATGAGGTAGCAAAAGACAGAACCTCCTGAAATAGATCCTAATTCACATGAATTTGGTTTGTATTCATAAATTACCTCTTCGACATTGTGGAAATATGTAGAGGTAGAGGAAGACTCCAAAAGCCCATTCTTATGCACAGGGTTGGTAGAATCACCTTAAAAATTTCAGAGACTGTGCTGGGTTTCATCTGCTGGCTGTGTCAGAGGTGCACTAATGATGCTGAAACATTTCAGGTTGTCAGCAGTGACTTGCTTAACAGGGGCTTTAGGGTCAACATTGCCTCTTCTAATTAACCCCTTTACAAATAATGTTAGGACAATTTCTAACACAGGGAGGTCATAGTCATGATGAAAACATTTACTGTCCACTGCCAAGACTGAAGGGGATTTAAAAATCTGGTTATTAAGCAGAGTGATAGTCACCAGTGTTAAATTCCCTTTTATTTATGGTGGGTGTGTATCTATTGCCTACATCTCACTCTCTGGAGGCAATGCCAAGTCAAGCATCACCATCTTCTTTGGAAGCTGCAGCAAATCCTGGTAATTGCTAATTTATCCAATCATCCCATTACCTCACTGGAAAGCTGGCTGAATTTAGAGCAATCTGTAAATGAATGAATAGTCTGAGGAGGAAAGATATCTTGAGAAAGGAGTAAAGATGTGATGTTAGTATAGGAAATATCCTTTTTGAATAGTTATGTTTCTGTTGTGGTCAATTGTGGTCAGTTATGGTCACTACAGTTTGTTCCCACATATGCTTCTAGGCTGCTGCAGGAATGCTTTTATTTTTGCATTTATTTTCAAGCATTTTTCAAATTATTTGATGTGTGCTGGGCTTTCCCTTTTAGCTCTCTCTGGAAACATTCTTCAAAGACAAGTAAGGACCTCCCTGTCTGTCTCAGGCACTATATCTCTGATAGCTGCCTTGATGAAGAAGGAACCATCTGTCTGAGAGCAGCTGGCATTCAAGTAGGGGGAAAGACAATTTAGAGCTACAAACCAAAATAAAACTAATGGTTGTATCCTACAATGTATTACAGCATTGTCCAGAAGAGCCCTGTTAGTCAAACTGAATGAGCTGCCTCTTGAAATGCTTAATCCTTTTTGAGCACTCCCAATCTAAACAGAGGCTGAAATAAAGAATGTCATGTGTTACTCTCCCTGAATACCTTTAAGAAGGGTGTAGGTATGTGAAACTACAGGTATATAAATGGTTCTGAAACAAGAAAAATTCAGTATGAAAAACTATGAAGATGGAAATACAAGATCTGTTTCCAGTTTAGTTTTTAATCTCTATCAAGTCCATTGGAGAAGTGAAAACACAGTAGGAGCAATTTGATATAGAAGTATTTTTTTTCCAAATATGTTAATGTCTTTATTATAAAGTAGCACCTGCTGCTGCACTGGAAGTTATTAGATTGTGTGTGCATGAAGCAATACCCTTCAAAGAATTTAGATGAATAACCCATAATAAATCATATATCACAAGTGCATGCAGTTAATATCAAGATTAATTATGCAGTGACTAGTAAGTCATTATATCACAGATATAAACTTAGAGGTTTAATTTTTCTGATGAAAACTGATGAATTCTGGTATAAATGTTTAACTATTTATAACCCCCCTTGAGATGCAGGTTAAAGCAAGGCAAGGAAACTGTGACATTGGTTTGCTTCTGTAATGGAGTGCTTAAATCTACACCATCATTCATAGAGAAATATAATTGGAGTTTTTGTTTTCTGTCCCAGCCTTGTGAGCATCTTGCTGTGTTTTGTCTTATAAAGTTTGTGGTAGCACCCTGTTTCTCTCATTTTTACACTCCTGATAATCTTCTCTTAAAATGGCATATTGTGGCATCATTTTTGTCTGATTCATGAGAATTATTAAAAAGCAGGAAAACATAGGGTATGTTCTGCCATGTTTATGAAGTTTTATGAGCTCTTTAATATATTGTGTCAGATATAATTTATATTCTTGAGCCATTAGAGTGTTGTGTTAGGTTTGAGAGGCCAGGTTTTGTTAGTGGGGGCTGCAGGCATGGTTTCTGTGGGAAGCTGCTGGAAGCTTCCCCCTTGTCCAGCAGAGCCAATGCCAGGCAGCTCCAGGATGAATCCAGCACTGACCAAGCACCTCCCTGTAATGCCTGAGGAGAAGAGGTAGAGCTCAGGAAGGAGGGAGGGGTGGGGGGAAGGTGGTTTTAAGATTTAAAGATTTATTTTATTTGTTATCCTGCTCTGATTTTATTGGTGATAAATTCAGTTTATATCCCCAAGCTGAGTCTGTTCTGCCCACGATGGTGTTTGGTGAGTGACCTCTCCCTGTCCATATCTCAGCTCATTAACCCTTTGTTGTATTTTCTCTCCCCTGTCCAGCTGTGGAGGGGAATGATAGAGTGGCTTTGGTGGGTGCCTGGCATCCAGCCAGGGTCAACCCACCATGCATGTGAAACACCACAATATTCGATTTCCTTTCCTCATTAAGGGCCAGATCCACTTTGAGACAGACACCCAAGAGCTGGGCTCAGCTCCCCACACTGTGCAGAGAGGGCTGGGTGCTGCAGGGAGGTGTACAGGAGTTTGTGCACAGGGAAGGCATCCTTCTACCAGGGAAAGGATATCCTTGTTTGGACACCTGTGTTGGTCTTTCTCTGCAGAGCAGCTGTTTATATTGGGAAGTCATACACCAAAATGTCTAGGAAGTGCTGAAGTGTTCGTGTCTGCATCTCACTGAAGTACATGGGACTTGAACACAACCCTAAATGGTTACAGAAAAGTATCCTATTAAATGCTTTTCATGAATTCATCTACAGCTGAGCCTGTGGGCATGTGGGGCCAGAGGAAACCACTGCCCTTTCCAGGCAATATTTTCCCTGTAGATGTAGGAGAGCATCCTACCAGAAAGGAGAGAGAAAAGCCATTGTGCAGGGTCATACATTTCTTTATTTGTACCAAAAAGATTCAGCTAAGTAATAAATACACTTAGTGATTTTAGGAGCAGCCCATGATGTGCAGTGTTAAATTTGTGTTTGGGTGAAGAAATGAACAATACTCTGAGGCACATTACTTAATGAAATATTGACTGACAAGCAAAGCCCAACTACAATAGAGTCACAGTTCACTTTTTCTGGAAGTTACCTATTTTCTATTCCTCTGTTTAATTGCCCACATTTCCCTTAAATATATATATATATATATATATATATATTTATATGTATATAAATTGATACAGGGCTGACACTTGCAGTTTGGAACTGCACACATCATCCCTGTACTCCACACACCATCCCTCTGAACTCAGAGCTTAATTTGTGCACAAAAGGTGATGTGTGCCATCTGGACTAAGGTAAATGCCATCCCTAATAGACATGGGAAGAATTTTTCCAGAGGCTGAGCCCAAGTGTGCTCCCCATTAGCAGGCAGACCAAGCACCCCCGCCTCTTGCTGATCCCATGGCTGCCCATGGCAGCGTTCTCTGCCAAGTCAGGCTTTCTGAAAGATGCTCAGGCAGTTTGCTGTGAGGGAAACAGGATTCCTCTTCCCTCTGCATCAGAAGTTTTAATCATTTGAAGTGAAAGCAGCAAGCTGGAACCATGTGTGGTATCCATTCCTGCAGCACACCAGGAGTGAATGAAGCACTTGGGGATTGCATCTCCCTGTGCAGAGCAGCAGAAAGCTGACAGCACACCCCGTGGGTTCTCTAAGCCAAGCTCAAATGCCCTGACAAGGCAGTGGAAAGAGCTGATTAGGTGTAACCTCCTGCTCCTCTTACTCAGAATTCTGCCCTTCCATCCCCCCTTGCTGGTCACACTGCAGATGTGCTGCCCCTGGGCACGGATGCAAGACCAGCTGCAGCTCGGGGATGTGTTTTGTTACCTGGCACAGCTTCAGAGAGGGTGTTGCTGGCAAGGGAAAGCTGAGCAGGCAGTGGGAGAGCTCTGGCCTGTCCTGCTGAGCAGAAAAAAGAGGAGCTGCACCCTTCTCTGTGCCCTTCCCAGCAAACCTCTTGTGCCTTAGGCTCAACTTCAAGCTGCTCGCCTACCTCAAAACTATGGTGGGAGATTGTGTTTTGGGGTTTTTTCCCGGATTTTGTTTGGTTGGTTGGTTGGTTGGGTTTTGGTTGTTTGTTTGTTTGTTGGTTTGGTTTGGTTGTTTGTTGTTTTTTGTTTGGTTTTTGTGAGTTTTTGTGGTGTTGTTGGTGTTTTGGGCTTTTTTGGCTTGGTTTGGCTTTTTAGGGTTTTTTTGGGTTTTTTTTTTCTGTATATGACGAAAGGAGATGGTTTTTAAATTATACTCAAATGGAGAGGTGCTTAGGCACTGGACATCAATCTTCCCAGATGTTTGAGAGCCTTGCCTGCAGAGAAACTGAGGGCAGTCAAAAACCTAAATGACTTTTAACAACCTAACCCTGCTTTTGATGCAATTGCCCAAATATCTTGCATAGATGAGCTAGTGAACCCTTCATATTACCCAAAAACTCCCCTCTGAGAGTGAGGGTGTTTCATCTCCTCATACTATGGAAGGGAAAATGATTGGCCAAACAGTGGCAGCAAAAGCCACAAAGCAGTGAGGAGGCAGGAAGATGCAGATTTGGGGATCAGCTTCACTACTGAGAGAGGTTAATGAGTTGTCCAGTTCTGGATCAAAAACTGGATCCACACCAAGGGCCCCCACCCTACATGGTTCAATTCTACCATGGAGTGACCAACTGACAGGGAGAGGGATTAGTTCAAAATCAAAAAAATTAACTAGTGCAAGCATGAAGTAGTTTGTAAAAATTAAACTTTTTTCAACCATTTCTCTCATTTGGCCTTTCCAATTTTTTTTTTTAATTTTTTTTCAGGAGTTGCATTTTCTGTTTTAGGCATTTTAATTCTTATTATAAGGCTTAATGTAAGTGAAAATGTAGTTGTGTTATAATTAAGAGATGTGTAAGTGTGGATGCTATAGAATATGAGAGGCTCTTATGATGTCCATGCTGAGCATGAACCCAAGTGCAGAAGTTTCACAGACCCATCTTCTGAGATTTTCTGAGTTCAAAATTCTTCTTGTTAAAGAAACAGGATTATATCAAGATGTCTTTCATTCTCATGGGAGATAATGACTTCTTGTCTGGATGGCAAATGTTCTCATTTGCCTTGAAAACTTCTAGGACAAATGTTAAATACCTTCTGTAGTTTCACAAAGAAATTTGATAGAAGCCTCCAGCTATTTTTTTTCTTTTTTCTGTCTGTGCTGGGCATTTTTTGTTGTTCTAGAAGCTGATGGCAAGGTACAGGCTGTAGCACAGGGGCTCATTAGGGCCTTGGAAGATTGATTATTTTGCACTCCACGTCTTCAGCCTGCAAAGGGGATGGGCTGTGTGATGGTGGAATTTGCACTCAGAGCACCTCCTCACGTGGCACTTGCAGCTGGACTTGGCATTGCTGGAATTGTGTCACCAGACCCCAGGGAAAAAAAAAAGAAGTAGAACTGGGCTTATTCCCTGTAAAGGAATTTTTTTTTTTAATGTATTTTTTACAGAAGCACGACAGAAGCAAACAGCTTCCAACTCTTTGTCCTATTACCCAGGAGAGGTTATTCTCTCTCTCACAAGAGGGGAAAAAAAAAACCAAAATCACGAATAAATGGTGATGAAGCCATTAAACAAAATGGAAATTAAGGGGAAAGTGGGAATGAGATGCTGTTGATGTGAATTTTAAGAGTCCTTCACAAAGGGTTATGTAAGAGAATGAACTAGATTCTGATTATGTTTTTGAATTCATTCCAATAAAATGAGAAAAAAAAGAGCAATCCTAGGTTTGTAGTGCCCCATTACTTTGCTGTAGTTTTCCTGTACATAAGATGACTTTTTCATTTCACATTGTAAGACAATATTTCAAAAGGCAAAATAGTTTATACAAAAAAAAAAAAAAAAAGCAGTGCTGGTTCTTTGCTATTCCAATAACCCAGCTGGGCACCAAGGTGCAGTCTTAACATATTTCTTATTAAAAAGGAGAGGTCATAAACCAATTTTTTTTTTCTCCTCCATCCTACTACTAAAAAGTAAATGAAAGTTTTGCAGTCACAGTCACAAGTCATAGCTCTAAATTATCTCACTGGGGTCCCAGGGCTGTGTGGCTGCACTGACTGCCCCAGCCCCTCTCCCAGCTCTCAGACAGCTCCATGTTCCAAACACAGCTCAGCTCAAGGTGCCCTGGTGAGCTTTGGGAGGCACAGGGCAGGCACATGACACCAACAGCCACCACACTGCCAGGAGCACTAATGGGGATGGAGTGAGCTTTCAGGTTTAGGATATGGTTTCTGTTGGGTGGGACCTTAAAGGCCATCTTGTTCCAAACTCCTTTCCATGGGCAGGGACACCTTCCACTAGACCAAGTTGCTCAGAGCCCCATCCAACCTGGTCTTGAACACCTTCAGAGACTTGGAGTACACAACTCTAAGGGCCTTTTTATTCCCTGTGAACCCAAAGAAACCCTGGCAAAAGAAAGGAAATGGGGAAGAAAAAAATAAAAATAAGCCACTGGCTTTTACTTCAATTTCTCTGATTCTTTTGAACTAATGATCAGACATATTTTAATTAATTATTCACTAGTCATTGTCCTTGACCATATGGGGAAGAGATTAGGTGAGGTGATGAAAATTCTGCTGTTCTCCACTGCTGCCTGTCCCACCTGACAGGGAGGAGGCTGCAGCTATTGGCTTGTGAGCTGTTCCTTCAGAGAAGCCATAGCCCAGCTCAACTCAGCATATGGAAGGACAGTTTATTTCACATTTCAAAGGAGATAAAAAATAATGAGTGAAAAAGAAATGACTTCTCACACAAAGCTAAGTGTGTGTAAAAGGTGTGTCTCTGTTTTCCCATGACAAGACATGGAGAGAAAAAGTGCCTTTAGATATATATATATATATATATAGAGAGAGAGAGAGAGAGAGAGAGATACATATATATATATACATAGATATATATACATAGATATAGATGTGCATATATACTTCACTGCTGTAGCAGTACAAAACAGTGAATGAATCTGTGCAAGCCAAGTTGTTTTTGGCTGGGTTTCTTTGATCCTCACTCCCTCACACTTCTTATCCAAATTAATTTAATAAAAATGATTGCAATTTTTCTAGTACCATGGCTTATTTCCTTTTCTATGTTCAATTTCTAAGTGAAATGGTGTCTTTAACCTTGTGTTTTATCTTGGCAACTAAGAGTACCATTGATAGATCAGTTCAACTGTAAGAGTAGGGGATAAATGGTGCACAGCAACCTCATCAGACATAAAAACTAAAGTTATATAGTTTTGACTATAGTCTTGCCGTTATTTACCAACAGATGAAGAATTTCTGGAAGTAGAGGTAGAAAATCCCATGATACTGTGAAGACATGGGCAGGGAAATGTGGAGTCTGATACTCAATGTGGGGGACACTCCAGGGGTGGAAAATGTCAAGAGCAAAACAACCATGGCCTCTGTTCCTCATTTGGCAATCAAGATTGGCATTCTCTGGAATGAAGATCAAATAACTGAGACTCTTTACCTCCATGATGCATCTGCTCTCTGCAGAGGGAAGTTTCAGTGGTGGAAATCTGTTGAATACACAGGGGGAACAAAGCAGGTATTTATGCCAATGCCATGGAAGGAAAATAATGCAGCTGATTTATCCTGAGCTGCTCATAGGATCTGTCTGTTCCTTCACTGTGCTGAGGTATCTTTTGGCAACCAGCACAGCAGCCAGCATAAGAGCACAGATGAGTTGTGTCACGTCCTCTCTTCATTCCGTTGACACAGAACACGCCGTAAAATCCTGCAGTCCTCAGTGCCACCTTTCAATCCCTGAGCTTGGTGACAGCAAGTGTCACTTGAGAAAAGCACAAGAGCTGTGATGGGTGATAATTTTGGGAAACACGGTGTGGGGCTGTGTCACTTCAAAGACACGTTCTGGTTGTGGCTCGGAGAGTGAACGTCACTGTCCTGCTCTGTGTCCTCTCCTTGTAGAGAAGATGCTCTGTGTGTCTTGTGAGGGGGAGAGGAGTCCACAGTCTGCAAGTCAGATGATGGGGAGTGGAGAGCCTGTGGCAGTGCCATGAAGTTACAGGAGCTGTTTTGGATCTCTTGAAAAAATAGGATTTCAGCTGACATTTGCTCTTCTGCCAGTCAAAATTAGTGGGAACCTGGAAACTCTTTCAGATCTTCTGGGCAGGTGCCACGAGTCCAGTGAAGCTTCACACCTTCAGCTGCAGCAAGGCCAACGTCAGGTCCTGCTGAATGGGAATTCTGGAGTTCAGAAGCCAAACTCTGCTTTCTCTGAGGTTACAGAAGTGTGTGCAAGAGGAGGTACAGGGGCCATAGCCTGGTGAATGTGAGGAGAGCTGACAAATGGGTTTCCTAACCAAAATGACTTCATATTGCATTACTGAAAATGTCGTGCTTTGCAGGCTGGTAGAAGAGAGAGTCCTGCTTTTAATTATGACTCAACATTATTTTTCACTGATAATAGCCTTTTTGTAATCAAAGGAGATAAAAATGAAATGTGTGTTGCTGAATTTTTTTGTGTGCACCAATGAGCAATACAATCATAATGTAGTTTTAGATTAAATTCTTTAGTTCCTTTTGTTAATTTGAGTTTGATGGCTTTCCCTGGTGCCAGAGCATAATTTACAACAGGCAAAATTCCCTTAAATTGATTTTTAAAAATGCTCTTACATACACTACATTAACCTTTTCATTCCCTTATAGTGTGTGTCAAAGAAAAATGATCCCTGTAACTCTGCTTATTGAAGAGATACATCTGTGAAGTGTATTAATTGGTAGAGTTCCCAATCTGCTCTGAATAGATTTTTTACATGGTAAATGAGTTCCTGGCTGTGCTAATGCTCATCTGTCTTTAAAAATACCACTATTCCAGCCCCTGTCATTTACTGTCTCACTGCTCCATGTCTGATCACTCCTGAACTCTTTTATTAGTTTTGGAGGAGTTTTATCTTTTAACTTAAATCAAGTGAAGAGAGGCACCAAGGCAGAGGTCCTCAGGAGTATTCTTGTGCCTGAATCCTGGTGAAGCCACAGGGAATTTAAGGTTCTGAGCAGCTCTGAGGACCCTGGCACGAGCAAGGTGCAATGTGCAGCCCCACATCAGAGGGCTCAGACTGGGTGCTTGGTAGGGAGGTCTGTGCTGCAAGGTTCATTGCAGCATCACAAGATCAGGATGTCTTTGAGTCTTGCAAAATGAGTGAGATGGGCAGGGAGATGAAGACAGAGGACCTCTCTAACGTGTGTTTAGAGCACAAATTGATCTGAAGCTGTGCTGATCTCTGTAGGGAAATGTGACCATGGCTCTGCCTGCTGGGTTTGATAAACCCTTCAATTTCAGAACCCAAACCCTGCCTCTTGTGAGAGTGACACATTGAGGTGAGGTGTGGAGAAGAAACTTTCTTGGACATTTTTTCCTTACCATCTCTGGGGCGTTTTTCCATGGGACACAATGAACTTGTCACACATAAATCACTGAGTCTGCCTGAGTGATTTTTCTCTTTTCAAACCCTACAGCATGTTTATTTCAATATAATATCCTACAGCATGTTTATTTCAATATAATATCCCTGCATTTTTGAATAAACTGCCTGCATGACTCAGGAGAGGAGGTGCTTTTGTCAGTGCTCCTGAGATGGTAACATGAATTGTTCAGGTAGATTAGAAATGATAATGCATTGCTTTTACTGCTGGTGGCCCTGGTGGCAGTGACCCTTGTAAAGTGACAGAAGATCATCAAGAGGAACAAAACATTGCAATCTGTGTCTCAATCAGTTTTGCTTCTTTTTATTTAATTTCTGTTTTGAGTGGAAATGTGGATGTTTCCATTTCATTCTGTAGTTTACTTACTGAATCTCAGAATTGTGTTGAATTAAGGATAACTCCTTCAAGTGAAAATGAGCAACAAAAATGCTCTTTCTCTACAAGGAGTGACGTTGCTGTGGTGTTGTGCCACAGTTAGCACAACTCAGTATGGGAAATTTGGCATCTCTCTTTCCCAAGGAAAAATGGCTTAATGTTTGTTGGTTGTGTTTCCTGTCAACCAGAAACTTTTGAAAATTAAAATAAATGGCTTTGCAAAGCCTTGCAGTGTGCTGTGAGAACCCTAGCAAAAACACAGATCAATTAAAACAGACCAAGCATAAGACTGGCAAACCTTTGGAGACCTTGGAGCTGCTGTTCCTGACAGCAGCACTGGTGCTGAGCCAGCTGCTGGCATTCCATGCCAAGAATCCAAGCACCCTTCAAAGAACAGTAATTCTTCAAATCACAGTTGTCCTAAGATAGTGCTGGACAAGAGACTGGGGAAATTAAAACTTTTTTTTAAAGAAAAAACAACTTCATGAACATCAAATCAAGACATCCATGAAGGGGTTTCTGGTTCAAGAATATCTGAGAAATGCCCCAGCAAATCCCACTGGGAGAAGTGAGACAACTCCTAGCTGCTCTGGGACAGTTTCACAGCCTGTGGACTCTGCCTCCTGCCTCATCATCCAAGTGATACCCATGGGTGTCAGCACAGGTTGCTGCTAGCCAGAAAGAAATAGTCAGCATCATAAAATATATTTAAAAAAATCTTTTGCTGTTGTGTCCCTTTCTCTTTACTGCTGTGTGGACTCAAGCAAACAATTTTCCTTAAGTGTAGGAATTGCACAACTGTGTGGGAATTGGGGACTAATGCGAAGGTTTTGGGTCTGGGATGCTGATGGAGTTTAGGTGCCTTTCTATGATGAAGTAGCCTGGAGGGTGGAGGGGACCAAGCACAGGTGATGTGGTTTGTCAGTGTGCACCCAGGTGAGGTTTTGGCCTGTTATAGCAGGACTGTCACAGGAATGCTGCAGAAATGTTGGTGCACAGAGTGGGCCAGGGACTGTTTTGCTAAAGAACTTGTGGTAGGGTTGTGCTGCACTCCAGTATCAGAGGGTTTGGCTTTGGGGTGAGGGGAGTGTCACCCTTGGGACGAGAGAACAGATTTTGGTTTTATTTACTGGTTTGTATGAACTTGTGAAATCAGGAATGAAGTTTTCAGGAGATGAGATGAATGGGACAGAGCCTAAGCAAATACTCTGGGCTGTACAGACTGGGGAGAAAGCCACTTAGCTGGGAGAGAAGAGCCTCCATACTGGGTCCTACTCTCACAGCTTCTAATGTCTTTTCACCTAAAAGTATTGTGCAAAATGTAGGCCCACACTTACATGTTCTTTTCCCATTGTTTGACTCAGTTAAATTTTGTATCACAGAAGAATATTCTTTCCATAATTATTTAAAATCTTGGCTAAATACTGCAACATTAGAGACTTACATAGCAAAAATGACTTGATCCTAGAAACAACAGAAAATCAAAGGTAAATTTATCCCTTAAAATTATAATTATCATTTTCTTATAAATATTAGTACAATGACTAATTATGCCATTGCATTGCCTTTGAAACATCTGTGCATGAACCAATTTGTCTTTTTCAAAACTGTAAATGACAGTTGCTTAAAAATAAGTAATATAAAATCCATTTTCTCCCCCCTCCCTGCTCTTCATGGATTTCATATTCCTCTTCCCCCTGTCTCTGCAGCACACTGATCTCGAACCTTGGCTTTCTTCAAAGCTCTTCCTCACATTGCTCCCAAGCAAATTATTTAGGAATTAAACTTTGCCTCATGTATTCCTTTCTGTGCCATTTAGAAACAAATTATTTGTAACTAAATTATAAAAAAGCCTAGGAATTTATAAAATGTAACACCAAACAAAAATTTTAACACTGTCTTTCTACCTAGGGTGATTAAACACCTCACTATTTCCCTTCTCACAAATTCTTTCTTGGTGTTCAGAGTGATCAATTGAATGTTTTTGTTTGGTTTTTTAACTGAAATACAGTTTCACTAAAAATTGCAGTTATCTTTTTACAGATGGAGGCAGAATGCCATTGTGTTAGGATTAGAGGAGACAAAAAAGCTGAGAGGTTGTTTTGCCAAGCTCTGAAGTCTTTCAGGAAAGCTTCATTTCCTGTTTCTTGAGATCATAATTTTTCAAGAAATAGAGTAGGGAGATGCTGTCCTGGCATGCACTGGCAACAGCACTCTTTGCAGATGCTTCCTGCACGGGTGTGAACTCTCTCAGGGCTTCTGTGTGCTGTGGCTTGGTTTGGAGGCTGTCAGAGCATTGTAGTGGAAAAACTGGAGCTAGGCTGTGCTGTGGCATAGAGGAGTCCTGGAGTCACTGATGGAATCTGTGGCATTTGGGCTTTTCATGGATTTGGTGAACACACAGACTCCTCTGGAATAAATCCTAAGCATCAAACCAAGTTTTACTGGTGCTGTGGCAGATATTTCACTCCAGGAGATGATTTGTTCCCATTTTAGCAGGTGAATGTGTGTCCTTATATCAAACACTGAAATAAAATCAAAGAAATGCTGTTGGTTTTATGGTCTCTGTCAGTATTGGGAATGGATCTTTAATAATTGCTTGAATTACAGTAGCAGCTAAGGGCCCCTGAGAGGATTCACAGTCCCACCATGCCAGGTGCTATAAAAACATCTGGGTTACAGCACCAGAATGAACCAAACTAATGGGGGGAAAATGAAAGAGATTAATAAAATGACATTAAATCAAGGCCAACACAGTTCTTGGCTAAAAGTATCTGTAGTCACATATGTCCTGTGCCTTACCCAGGTACAATATTGCCATCTCCTTTCTCCTGGCTGTGGTCAGAACATGACTGTGCCTTTGGCTGGAACAACTCACAGTGCAACAGGTCCAGATGGTGTTTGCAGCTTGAATTTTGTCACCTTGAGAGCAGGCTTCTGGCAGGATTTCGGAGTCCACCTTCCAAGGTTCTCGCTTATTTTGAAAGTTCCATGGAGTCACTCTGTCCCTAAGCACTGGGAATAATTTGGGAATGTTTCAAATGTCAAGGGTGCTTATTTGCACACACTGTGAGGGCATAGGAGGGTGTTGCAGTGTGGTTACTCTACTTGGGTACAAAAGTCATGTGAAATGCCAGTCCAAAACACAGAGATGCTAAATTAATCTTTTAGTACTGCAGGGTCTGGAGGTGATCCAAAACCATTTCATCATAATGCCTATAAAAATGATGGGAAGTTATTAAATATCCATTTCTGCAATCCAGAACAGCTAGGAATTCCAGATATTACTTGTATTTAAACCTTTTTACAGATTTATTTTTCTTTTGACTTAGTAACAGCACTGGCTTTCATTTGTAGCTGACACAGACTGGCTTGGCTCCAGTGGAGCCAGTGATCTGTGTCAGTCAATGCTAACTGAGGATCTGGTGCCTTCTGCTCTAAACCATGGAAGAGTTGTCATCTGTTAAAGCCACACTTAGGTGTGTGGGATGCAGATGGCATTCATTTTCTCCTACTGGCTTTGTAATACAAACATGGAAGACTGAAAGCTCTACCAAAGCATAAAACATGCAAGGTTTAGCTTTTCAGGGAGCTGAGTGTTAGGGTACAGCCTTTCCCTCACTCACTTTCAAACACACCATTAGTGCCCAGCCTCTGAACATTTGCCTGCCTGCACTTTGCAGATAATGGTGGGAGGAGATGGAAGCAAACAGAATGGCTTCAGGGCATTCATAAAAGGGCCTCCCAGCAATGCAGGGCAGGAAAATGTGCTGCATTGTGTGCAGGGTAAAAGGTTTGTCTCACAGTGCTGGGGAGTAGGCAGCAAAGATGTTCACTGTTACTTCAGTCATTGCTCCCTATTAGGAAAAGCATCAACAGAAGATGAAGAAAAACATAACATAGTTGTCTTTCATCACCACAACAGGCAGATGGTTTTATCCCTCTTATTTCTGTTGGGGTTTTGCAGGAAAGCCCACGTACATGCCAAGCCTCATTTGTAAAAACAGAGCAAGTTTTTATTCCTCTCACTCTGAAGTGACACCTTTAGCACCTGAACAACTGAGTTTGCTGTAGCCTCGGGCTCAGGCTCTGTGTCTGTTTGGAAACTGGTTGTTATCCAGTATCACACTCCAGCTGGAGCACAGCTTAGGGTGGTCTGCAGCAGGAGAGGGGAGGGAGGCAAGTAGAGAGGAGAAGGAAAGGAAAGGAAAGAAAATAAATAAAATATCCCCAAGCAAAAGTAACTCAGCTTGACTTCAGAGGTGAGAGTGATGCAGTTACATAGGTATTATTGTTTATCTGTGTTATGATACTTCCTAAATTCTGTAGTGACTGAGGTTTCCTCTGTGCCAGGCAGGGTATCAAAAATGATTCCTGCCCACAAAGAACCTCCATCCTAGGTTTAAGGCAGAGGAGCAGTGGAGGATCCAGGCAGGAGGATTATGATGAGACAGTGGTGCAGTATCAATCAGCAGAATAACCAGGAGTGTCAGTGAACCTCCTGCTGTAACCACTGCAATTCATCTAGTTTACTGCCATTATCATTGCAATTAGTGTTTCTTCTTTTGCAGCATAAGGTTAATAATCTAATAACTGTATGGGTTACCCACTCCTCAGCTCATTTGTTGTACTATTCAGCAGGTGTAATTTGCTGCAATTTTGTATTATAAAGAACTAATTAGCAGCAACATTATTTTTTCCACTGAACTTCACTAGAGTTTTTGTCTTGGACAGCAGTGCTCCCATACTTTTTTATTCTGTGCCATGTTCTGGACTTGGGAAGATGAGTTGTCAGAGGCACCACACTCACCCACTTTTCATCAGGCAGAAGTCTTAATTCAGAACTAGGTTGCATGAGTGAAAGGTATAATACACATTTTTCAATTAACAGTGTTAACAAGCTTGTTAGAAGAATTTTTTTCTTTGCTATGCTTGTAAGTGTAATATTTAAGGTCAAAAAATGGAAATCAATCAAAAAGAAGCAAGAAACAGAGCTTGCAAGCGTAGCAAGTACGGAAATTACAAAATTACTGCTATAAAACCCCATCCTGCCACCTCTGAGGCCAACAAAACATTTTGCACCTGCTTTTATTTCATACCATTAATTTCTTGGATTTTCTTTTGTCTTTTGCTTCAGATTTACACCAGTGTAACTGAGTCCAGAGCTCAGTCTCCTTGGCCCAGTGTCACCTGCTTCTGCAAGGAACCTCTAAATACAGCACCTGTATCTGGAATGTATATATTTCATACAACACACCTGGGATTTATTGTTATTGCACAAAAGTGGCAGCTCTATGTTGAAAAAGACTAAGAGGCCAACCATGGCTATCTCACTGCTGATACTTCAAAGATCTTGGTCCAGGATGTATAAGCTTTTTTAAATAATACCTATACTTGACAAGTGATGTCTATATTGTCCTTCAGCCATATAGACACAGTTATTAAAAAAGAAAAAAAAAAAAGAAGTTGTGCTTGATGAGTTGTTTTAAGAAGCTCTTATATTATTGCAATATGACCACTGTGCTGGCAGGCTTTTGGCAGGTTTCAAATAAACATGCCAGAAATAATTTTGTTGACAGCATCTTGGGTTGGAGCACATCCAGCCTTCATCCATAACATGTCAACACAGTGATTCTTTCACAGGCAAGAAAATATGTCACTGCAGATCTGAATTTTAGAGTCTTGAAATACTGTAGATGTCTAGATTATTGGCTCCAAAATCAACTTCACAGGTGGCTAGCAACGTTTTTCAATCAGAAATGAAGATGTAAATGATAGCATTTGCAGTTTTTAATATGCAGCATCAATGAAGTGTGCTTATGTAAAAAACCTGTGGAAACATCTGGCTTACTTTCCAAATCCAAAAGCAATTTAGTTTTCGTGTAATAGGAAGAAGGAGGTGAAAAACAAGCAGCAAAGGAAAAGAAGAAGAAAACCAGGCTGAGGGGCTTTAGCTTGCTTGCAGAGGTCGTGAGAATGTTGTGTTAGTGCTTCATGTAAGGCAGAGAGGAGGTGGTTCCTACTGATGAGTGACTTCAATGTTTTCTTTCACGTTCTTTTCATCAGAGCAGAAACCGTAGGTGCTCGGTTTATTTCCCTTGGTGTCACAAGCTCAGATTTCAGCATGAAACCCAATTGTGGTGTCTTTAGAATTAGCACCAAGGGCATCTGCTTGCTGGTGGGTTTAGATCTCCATGTTTATCTCTGCAAGCTGGGTCTTTCAGGAACAGTCAAATTCCAGCTTTGAGCTCTGTGCTGGAAACACACCCCTTGGACTGCCACTTCAAGAACATCATTTCTGTGCTTGAATCAGCACCTGCCAAGGGCTGGATTCAACACCTTCCTGGCTTCAGTCCCAAGTGCAGAGGCTCCCCTGAGCAGTGTGAACAGGCAGCTGATGCCTGCTGGAGGGAAATCCCAGTGAAGGGTGGGGGTTTGCTGCCAAGGGCAGGGTGTGTCAGAGGCTGGTGGGGCTGTAATCCCCTGGAGGTAAAAGGTGGTCACAGTGACACAGCCACATCCCTCTGGAATTAACAGAAATACAGGCAGCAGTAACCTGAGGTGGCAGTGCTCTCATGAATATGGTGTGATGTGTCTGCAGTTTTGCTCTAAGTGATTCTATCAAAAGAGACTTCAAATGACTGAGAACAAAAGAGCAGCTTCCCAAACCTGTGCTGAATAAAGCTGTTTGTCTTTCTTTGAAAAGTCATTTATCTCTCCTTGCTTTTTACCAGGGGAAATTTCCTGATGGAATATTGAAAAGAAAGTGAAAATGTTCTATTCTACTTCCTTGCAGTGTATTAAACCTCAATATTTTGCTTATGAATAGTTTTCCTCCTCTTGATACACTAGAAATTCACAGTCTTTTTTTTTTTGGCTGAGATTTTGCTCAAATATTGATTGAATGCCTGGAGAATTAATGGGATTGACTTGATAATGGATTCAGTGCAAGTACAGCTGTCCTGAACCCTCAAGTATGTGTGTGCATTTCTATCACACTGGGACTCATGGATGGGGAAATCACACTTAATGCAAGGTGTTATTAAGCTCTTGAACTACGTCTGGCTTTGTAGATGTTTTTCCAGACCATGAGCTAATTTCTTTCTTTAATTTTAAAACTTCTGACCATTTTTGGTGAGAGTGTTGTTATTTTCAGGACTGTGACAGCTGCCATCAGTTCTGTAACACTGTCAGTGCTAACTCTGTCCCAAGGCACTCTGAGGGCTTGGCTGGGTTTCTCACCTGCTCCTCCACAGTTCTGCTGTTTCTCTCTAGACCCCCCCATGTACCCTGCTGTGAAAGAAAGAATGTTTCTGCCACTTACTGAGAAGCCCTACATTACTTCCCAGGCTTATTTATAAATTTCCTTCCCTTGGAAAGCCACGGGTTGTCTTTTGTGCCTTTTTGTATCACCTGCAAATTGGAGATCATAACAGTTTCCTAAAAGTGGTGTTAGAAGACTAAATTGATTAACATTTGTATTCATATTTAGAGTAAAGAATCTGTACAAATGGAAGTATTTATTCTGCTTGTTTGTTGCCAAAATTACATTTCTCAAAGCTCCTGACCTACTTTTCAAATTTTTCTCCAGTAACAATAGTAAACTATAGTAAACAATAGTAAACTATAAATTTGTTCCTTCTAATTATTTTTCATTTCAAATAGAAATCCATGTACAAACAAGGGGGAGACAAGGGGGGGAGGGTGTGCTCACCTTTACCCCTCTTTGCAAGAAGTAGGAGAAGCCTCTTGTCTTTTCTAGAATTGAAATAAATGATGGAGTGCATCAGGTGTTTAATGCCTCAAACTTGGCTTTCCATTGCAGATTTATGTAGCAGCTAGATCCCCAAACATATAGAAAGTGAGTCTAGACATTATCTTTTTCTGTAAAATGAATTGTAGGGAAAGGTTGAAAAACATTTCCCAGCATCTACTGAGAACAAAACTGTGAGGTTTGCCTGACTTCCCTCTTCCAGTCTTGTTGCTGTGTATAGGAAACAGAAGTAAGCAAACTTTGAATAACAGAAGAACTTAGTCTACTAGAAAGATCTTTGTTTTCGTAAAAAAAATGAAAATGGAAAAAAAAAATAGTCTTTTAAATAAGTAGCAGCAGCTCTGTTTCAGATGCACCATCTCTCATACTAAAGGAAATGAGGCAGAAAACCCTAAATAGATGAGTTTCACTAGGAGGAGCATCCAGAGTTGTTCTGGCTGTGAGACCAGATCCCTTGAGGGAATTCAGCCTCCCAGAAAAGCAGAGTGCACTGATATCTCATACAGTTCCTGTGGGTGCTTCAGTGCATGTGTGAAATCACACAGAGTGCAAAATGCTAAGAGGAATCCAGCAAAACACATGAAACTGCAATAAATTTTTAAGATCTTGCGAATGCGAGCACAGCACCTCATAAAAGCCTCAGTCCTGAGAGCAGGGGTGCTGTACACACCATAGGCAGAACATATGGTGCAAGCACACTGCAGTCAGAGCTAATCAGTGAGTGGTGATGGAGCTTTATCCTGAAGTTTTAAGGATGTGATTAAAATTAATGTTTATGCTAGACAAGAAGCCTGTCCTCAATTCCTTAGACCTACCGACCTAGGAGTGCACGCGCTATGCCCTGAGGAGATGTCATGTTTTCTGGGAAGGCAGCAAAGTTCACCAGGGGGATATCCTTATTGATTTTTATCTCTATGCCTGCCCCTGTGAATTATTTATCTTCCTCTATGCTTCTCTGACATCTTACTAGGAAAGTCTCCTGAAGGTTCCTGTAAAGCTCCTCATTCCCAGACTTAATGAGGGTTGGTAGGAAATCGGTGTTGATGAGTGAGTTTGGATGAGTGCTGGGATGGGGGCTGCTGCCTGTGTGCCAGGAGGTAATGGGGGGTGTGGGTTGCACTGCTGAGCCACCTGTGGGTGTGTTGCATTTATTCACTGTATAATTATTTGGGATGAATTCAATTAATGCCACCATGAATTACAGCAGCATGAACTGTATTTGGCTCAAGGGCGTCACCCGCCGCGGTCGCAGGGTGTAGCTCTGCAGACATGCCTTGCTGTCTGCATTCTGTGCTTGTTTCCTTGCCTCAGTGCCCTTTTCTAAATGTTCATCTTCTTTTGATGTTTCTAGGAGCTGGTGGGGAGTAATCCTCCTCAAAGAAACTGGAAAGGAATTGCAATTGCCTTACTTGTTATTCTCGTTATCTGCTCGCTGATTGTCACCTCTGTCATACTCCTGACACCAGGTATTTATAACCTTTAACTCACTTCCACTCTTTTTCTTCTCTAATTTTACACTTCCAAGAGTAAAGGGATTGCAAACTAACTGCAAAGTCGACATCAAAGGAATCCTCCTTCCTCACTTTATCTCAGTGTGATGTTGAGTTCAAGGCCGTTCTTAAGTAGATTGTTTTAGAGTTTTACATTTCAGTTCAGAGACCAGGGCTGCTGACCTGAGGGCACAAGCCTGGAACTTGTTTGCCTAAACAAGGATGGGGAACGTCCTCTTAGATGAGCCAGGGTAGGAGAGGAGCCCACATAGGGCAGTCAGTGAGGGCACAGGAATCACTGAAATTCATGTCCACATGCAGCAGTCATTGCCAGTTGAGTGTCATATCGTGGACTATTGGAAATGGCATTAGATACCTATGCCTTGGTACCTAAATCCCATCTGGATTGATATTTAGTTCAGACCACAGTGTTTACAAAGCAATTTCAGATAAAGATATACCAGATAGCACTTACCAACAGCAAATAATTGGTAACTTCCCAGTAAGGAATTCTTTAAGTTAATCCCCTTACCAAGTTTCGGCAAAGCTCAATGCATGTAACCCCTGTAAATTACTTCTCTTACAGTGGCTGCTGAGGTTGTAGGCTTGAATTTTAATGTGGTGTCATTATGATTATTGACTATTATGTATTTATACAGCCCTGTAAGCTTCCATGTCTACTTAGGGAGTAGAAATAAAGCGCTTTTGCAGCACTGACAAGATTGTGAACTGAATATGAAAAGACAAACAAAATGAGAGACAAGACATAGAAAGAAGAATTCAGTGTCAGAAAGGGGTGAAGAGCTACAAAACACAGGGGGAGGCAAAGGTCCCCTGCTCAGGGAAGCAGAGGAGAAGAGCAGGGACTCCCTCTTGGATGAGTACATGTGAGTGGTACAATCTAGGGAGCAGCAGGACAGAGAGCACAGAGCTGAGGAACAGAATGGAGGCAAGAGAGAAATCAAACTTCAGGAAGTGGAAGAGTACAGGGTAGTGAAGTGGAAAAATGAGACAGAAGCTGTGGGGCAAAAGTTTCCAGCTCATTACATGCAAATACATGCAGTCCAGCAGGTCTAGGCCATCTTCCCTGACAAAACTCTTATCCCACAGTCCTGCCATGTGAGGAACTGGAGACAGTGACAAACCAAGAAATACAGGAGTGCATTGAAATAATTTGAAAATGAGTGAAAAAATCAGCACATTATTTTTTAGTTATTTATTGTCCTGCCATATTCAGTTTATTTCATGTTATCCTGAAGTTTTCAGTGCAAACTTAAGTACCATGTGGTCATGCCATGTAATTAAATTAATTAAGGTTAAACATAATTAAATTTCATTTATTAAATTAATTTTGCTGGTGTTTATATTCAACATCTTTGGAAAGGGCTATTCATCTCCGAGATCTTTTGGGGCCTGGTGTGTAGACTACACTAACATCAAACACAATTTATTAGGTATGAGAATGTTGCCTGCAGTTTTACAGAAGCACAGACTTTTCAAAGGTGTATATGGAAGCCCAGATCACTTAGTCCATGCCCATGAGCCTCAACAAGTTCTCTTGAAGCTGAAGCACTGCCTGGATGGGACCTTGGGTGTCACTTCCATTAAATTCCAAAAACATTAAATCCACTGGCTTCTCTCGTAGGTTACCCTGTCATGATATGAAATCAGGTTTGATGAGCAGGACTCTGCTCTCATGAGGCTTTGCTGGCTGTGACCAACAACTGAATTCTCTTTTAGGTGTTTTTCAATACCTCCCAGAATAATATTCTCCATTACTTTACCAGGCACTGAAATGTCACTAACAGGCCTGTAGTTTCCAGGGTCCTCCTTCTTGAAATACTCACATTCAGTTATAAATAAAAGTCAGAAGTGTAGTTGCTTATATATATATATATATTTTTTTTTTTTTATATGCATGCCCAAAGACATTCTCCCTTTGGGGTGTGTGTGCACACACATGCACACATATAAATCAATTTTTATTATGTACCCAGCAGCACCTCCAGATAACAGTGATGAGAGGGTCTCTGTGCTTAAAATTTAGGAATATGCAGAGTCATTTTCTGTGCTAAAATTTCCATTCATGCTTTTTGAGATTTCTCCTTACCTCATCTGCTGGTAAGCTGGGTTTGGGTTACTTTTTTCTCCTGCTGATGTTTCAGGGTTGTGTCCCACATGTACACAGAAAAACCCTGAGCTCAGTACTGCTCCTGTTCTTATTATGGATCCAAAGTGCTCCATGGTGAGACTATGCCAGGGGTAAATTACTGAGCTTAGGTTGCTGTTGTGTCTTGGCAGCAGCTGAGTTCAGTCTTCTTCTGGAACTTGTTACAAATTGGTCCATGACCAACAGGAGGGAACAGGAGGCTCATTTCATGGGCTGAGTGGGACTCTGGGACTGGTTTGACAAATGTGAAGACATCACATTGCTAATCCCAACTGGGCATAGCATGTCCCAGCAAGGTAGGAGTGGGGAAGGTGGAGGAGCCTGAACAAAAGGAGAGGCAGAGTCTGCATTTCTCTGCCATAAAGTCGTTCTCTGGAAGAAGAAATGTTTATTTTTTGGTAGTCAAACTGAAAATTAAGTGATGGATATGTGAGAAAGAGGTGAGGAAGGAGCAGAGATACAGTGAAAGAAGGAGGTGGAGCAGTTTTGTGGAGGTTCAAGGGGAGCTGCCAAGTGTGAGTGACATCAGGAAACAAACAAAACAACCAAAAAACCTCTCTTCACTGCAAAGGCTTCGAAGGGGGTGATGCAGTCTGGTATGGATTGGGCAAAGTACTTGAGGATATTCAAATGTTTTTAATTCTTCCTTCTAGTGATGTTGTTGGAGTCCAGCCTGGTGCTGTCACACCAGTACAAATAGCCTTTAGCATTTTACCTCTGAATCCTTACTTTTCCCTATCTCTTTCCTCTTCCTGTCTGGGAAATCATTTTTCTCTCAGTATTTTGGTTCTGGATTGAAGGCCTGTTTTACAGTGTTGTACCAAGGCATGAAATGCAGAGATGTTTTAAAACCTGTGCTGAATATCATTCAGTACCTAAATCCAGACAGGAATAAACCAAATAATCCATGCTCAGAGAAATAAAAGTGTTTACCCGAACCCATAACTTGGTCTAATGCTGGAAGAGCTTGAGTAATCTCTCAGGTAGTCTCCTGCAAAGTCAAGAACAACAAATAAAGTGGGAAGTGGGAAAGATTTGCTTAGCAGAGCAGATAATTATTCAGGTATTTAATAATTGGGGAAAAGGAGGATTTGTATGTCTCTTCCAGATTATTTTTCAAATCAGCCCAAACCTTTAAAGGTTTTAACTCTGGATTCAGAAGGGCTGAAATCCCTTCCAGTTTGGGTTTCTCAGGGGCAGGTCACTCACCCTGCTCCAAGATTAGCACAAAAACTGGGAGCAGTGGACTTTGCATTCAGGAGGCACTGTTATTATAGTGGCAGTGCTCTATTACTAGCTAATGCTTATTTTATTTTATAAAATCCTAAAAACATCTCAGCATTTCTAGGATTTGTATATCCTTTGATGTTCTAGAACATTCTCAAAAGAAGCAGTAATTGGTGGAAGTTTACATTTAATGACACTGTAGGGCACCATACACACACACTCCCCCATTGCCTATGCTGAGCTTCAATTTCACAGTGTGTGAGTCCTGCTGTTTCACCCACCTTTGAAAAATGTTGTACTATTGATACAAATTATAACAGTGTTGTCCTGAGGTTTTCCTAATTGGCAGCTCCTCACTTGTCACAGCACCTGGCACCTGTGCAGGTCCCATCCCACTGTTTGTGTATTTGTATAAAAACATGAAAAACTTTCTTGAAGTCTGCCCAGGCACTCACACATGCAGAGAAAAGATGAAAAGAGGACCCAGTCCTACAGAAATTTTGAGTACTATAAGGCCTTCCCAAATTCCATTAGACATTGTGCTTAGGAGGAGGCTGATTTCTCATACATCTGTTCCTGATATTTAAAGCTTTCTGGAGATATATATCACATTTGCTCCTTTCAAATCTGACCTTTTAGCTGGAAAAAAAAAGAAAGAAAAAAAAAAAAAGAAGAAAGCACACCCTAATCCATATTAAAATTTTTGCAAAATCCATAAGAAACATTTCTCAGAAGTGGTACTGAGCTAGTCATTGCATTGCATTAATTCACAGTATGCTGGCTGACAGTCAAAGGCATTGCCTTGAAAGCTTTGTAGCTCTTCTGATACTCAGAGCAAGGCACTATCCTTTGACCAGCTGTGCAGGGGAGCAATTTGTTAACCACAGTTATATATAAATGTGTATTTTACACCATTACAAACAGGTGGGATATTACAGGAGGTAGAAATGCTGCCTGTTTGCCTTGTCTGGCCACTGCCTTTTGGGTACAGAGAGGTCATCTGGGGGAAAAGAGAGGTTAGGTGTGCCCAGGGATCAAGCAGGTATGCTGAGGTGGGAATGGAGCTCCTGGTGTGCAGACAGACACAGACACAGAGAGATGGAGACACTGTCCCTCTCATGCAATGCACAACAGGCCAGGAGGGGTGTGAGGACAGCATCTGACACCAGCCTGTGGCTGAGCATGGAAAGAAAGGTGGGCACCCAAAGGGGGCTGTAGCCTTCTGACCTACCAAGCAGCCTCTGAGCATGGCTGGAATTGAGAAAAAGAAGAAAAAGAAGAAGCAAAACAGGTGGTGAGGTCAGCTCCTTGCTCCTTTTTGTTGGAGTTTTCTGGATTTGTGGAGGATTTTTGTTTTGTGTTCTGGAGAGCAGCGTGATGCCAGTTCAGCCCAGGTTTGTTTGGGGGCACTGACTGCAAGGATGAGGAGCAGGCAGGTGAACCCAAGCACAGGGTTCCTGCCATGCCTCTAGTGTTGAATCAAACCCAGTATGGACACGGTTTCCACGGGGTTCTCTCGGCACGTAGCTGTGATGTTTGCATGCTGGGTTTGTGCCTTGGCACTCAGACCTCAAGTCCCTGTGCCACTTGCTTGGCTGCCATGCTGCCATCTGCATCTGCTGGGCTGGGGGATGTGAATGAAAAAAAACAACAAAACAAACAAACAAACAAACAAAAAAGTGGTGGCACATGCTAGTCCTCTCCTTCCATTAGCCCAAAGAGACCTCCAGGTCCCTGCATTGGGTGTGGACAGCACAACCTGTCCACCAGACACCCTGAGGCACTTAGAATCTGCTGCTCAGGACAGAGTGGGTTGCCTGAGATCCCACAATTGCATTCTTCCTCCATGATTTGCCTCCATTAGGGCCAGAGGAATGGAGCAGATGTTCTTAATCAGCCCTCTGACCTACCTGTCTCTCTCTTATTTTTTTCTGTATTACTGGAATTCATTGATGGATTTATTATTTAGTTTATTTGTTTTCTCCCCAGCTCTGTGGCTGAGGCATGTAGTCCATTGTCCAGCAGAGGATCTCTTGCAGCTCTTACAGCCCAAGGCAGGGGACAAGAAGGGAATCTCACCTCATCCCTAAGAGAGGCTCCTAAGTGTGCAAAGTCCAGATGCTGCCTCTCTCCCTCCCTGCTGTCCCTCACGAGGAGCAGGAATGCTGTGGAGGAACAGAGATGGTGCAGCTCCCAAACTGCCTGTTCCCATCCTGCACAAAAAGGAGGAATAGGAAGAGCTTCCCACACTTTCCTCTTCCCAAATCTACAGAGGTTTTCTTGTGCCTGTCCTTTTGCCCTCATGGGGGAAAGAGGGTGCCCGTGTTCCTCCAGAGGGCATTTGGGAAGCATCTCCTGGAACAGGCACAAGCCCAGGACAGTGTGTGGGCTCCTGCCCCACCTGACCTCCCTGGGTATCCAGTTCTGGGGACTTGCACCACAGTGAAATTAATTGGAATGATTTCCTGGCGTCCTTGTCACCTGTATTTACCATTTTAATAAATAAAATTATGCAGAATAACTTGGCATAATGCTGTCACACAGAGAGATTTGGCTGAGGACTTGTATTGATGGGTTCTGGTATTTGGAAGCCACAGTAAACAGTGTGGTTGAAATCTCAGGCAGACTAGGGGAAAACATGAACATTGCAGAATATAATTTCATTTGGTAAAAATGAAAGTTTGTTCTGAAACATCTTTTAGTGGAACTAAACACTGTTCGTGGGTGTTTTTCTGGCATCTCAGGTAGCTCAGGGGCCTCAATTTAGTACAGCAAAGAATACATTTTTTCCACAAATAAGTGCCTTCAGGGTCTGATTCCACTTTTCTAATCATAAGTGTTCGGAGTAAGTTTAGCACTAAACAATATTAAAGATATCTAAGGCTGCCAATAAACCTCAGGGGTAAGGATACTGTCGTGAAGAAAGATGCTGAAACACACATTCCTGCTGTGGAAATATTCAGAATGAGGCTTCCTCTTTTCCTTAAAAGAGCAAATGTATTTAAAGCTGACTGAAAGGTTTCCATGAAAATATTATTTCAGCAAAAAATTGAATGTTGACAACAAATTATTCATAGAGGGCGACTGCTTGTCAAAACAAAAAAAATTACAGTTGATGGAAGAAAAGGAAAGAGGGAACATATTAATCAAAATTGTTGGGTTTTCAAAGTTGTTGGTTTTTCTGCAAATAAGTTTCAGCTTTGATGTTGGCATGTTTACAAATGAAACTGTATATCATTTCACTAAAAATTAAAATTAGTATGAGCCAGCTATGCGACATCTAACAATGAAGGGTTATGTCTCACAGACCTTTCTGCAACCAAATGTCTCATTCCCATGGAATATCTTTTGTGAATTTCTGAAGTAATCTGTATGAGCCCTTATAAGGTTAAACACCTTCCCAACTATGGCTTTATGTTAAAATTTTTAAGGAAATAAAAAAAAGAAGCTGTAAAAAAGTGGCCATTTAAAATACTTTTTAAAATGTAGGGCGTGATTTCAGACATATTTTAGGGTTTACCTGTTGAATAGTAAGCATTATATATCACTGTGACACCTATAGGTGTGTTAGCATGACTTAGATTCTTTTTTGATCATGTTGTGTCTGAAAATGTGTGTTTTGAACCATTTCTTGGTTTTTTTGTACATATACATGCAGATATAGCAAGGAGGTTTCTGTTAGTGAACATTTAGGTTTTAGAACCCCAGTGGAAAGGGATTTGTGTGTGACACAAAGCTTAATGTGGACTGGTTCCAAACCATTCACAGTTTCTGTGCTTTCAGATACATTTCAAAGCTGAATTAATGGCAGCTTTATTTTGAATGTTTTACAGTCGAAGATAACAGCTTGTCTCAGAAGAAGAAGATAACAGTGGAAGATCTCTTCAGTGATGATTTCAAGATTCATGACCCAGAGGCTAAATGGATAACTGGTGAGTTTTGAGCACTTTGTAGTATCTCTGCTTTGCTTCCTTGCTCTCTGGCCAATGCTTTTTTTTTTTTTATTTCCTTCTTAATTCCTCTGGTTCTTTATGTTGATCCTGAAACTACAGGATCAAGAACTGGTTGGGGTTGGAAGGGACCTCTGGAGCTCATCTTATCCAACTCCTAGCTCCAGCAGTGAGAGCTGTTTGCCCAGAATCATGCCCTCAAATTCCTATTTTCAACCTTCAAATTCCTGTTCCAGTTTTCCTCTGTTAAACATGCAAACACCACTGTTCTAACTGTGTGTTTATCTAGGGCTGCCCAGTGGGCTCATAGATAGGCATGGAAAACTACAGCCTTTTTCTCCTAGAGCATCCAAGACTTAGTAAGTGATGTAACACATAGTTGGGAGAAGTGGTTGGAGCACCATCAGTGATTTTTTTACCATAAATAAACCTGGAGGTTTATATTCCCTCATCAAATCCAGTTGTTTTTTCCTGGCAGAGAGGTGAAGCAGTGCTAAGCAACAGGCAAACCGTGGTCCAGCAGCAGCTGGGCTGGGCTTGCACACAAGCCATGTGCTCTTTTTATCCTCTGCTGCCTTACATTTTCCAGTCAGAGGAAAACCAAATAATGCTTGAATTAATGCATGTTGGATTTGCTGGAGTGGGGCTACTTGGGGGGATGAAAATTCCAGCTCTCACCGGAAATTGCTGCAGTCAGAACAAGCTTGGGTGAGAATAAAATGATTTGTGGTGTGCTGTTCATGTGAGTTCTAGTCCAGCTCCTATTATCACAGAAGTTATTAGCTTTTCTTTTGAATTTAATGGGGAACTGGATCAAGTCTTTCCTCATGTTTAGCTTTCCTTGTCTGGCTGTGCCCATTGGGAACAATTTTAATGCCTGTAATGAAAAGAGAGAATGTTAAAGGGTAGTGCTGAATTAATACATTCCCCAGCTGCAGGTTCTGCCACCCACTCAAGGAGAGGGGGAAGCTGTTGCAGACAATAAACACCTTCACAAACACACCTGCCAGAGTGCAGGAGCTCTTTTCCAGGCTGTGTTCTCTGTGGGAATGGTGCTCCTCACAACCACTTTCTGAGAATGATGATGATGGAAATATTAGCTGCATTGCAGTTCAGGATTTTTTTGTCTAGCGTCCTTTTCCTTTTAACACAGGATGGCCCTAATGAAGGAAAAGGTGTTTTACTGAGATCTTGACTGCTATTTTCTTTATCTGCTAGAGCATAGCAAATAGAGCATAGTGGAGGGAATGATAACAAGTTAACTAAACTTTTGCAGGAACAGGGAATGAGGTATTGCCATGGAGCTGGTATAATATCCCCCCACTGATGACTATCACTATGTGGACATAAGGCTTGTTTTCTATAACTGCAGTCTGCTGTGAAAAAAAAATAAATAGCATTTCTCTTGCTCTTTCAATTATGGTCAAATACTAAAGTCATATAGACTTTTATTAAGATTAAGATTCTGATCTTGAATGTTTCAAAATCCATCTCTGTCCTCTCGTGTACCCTTAATGACTCCTGTGCTGTATTGCCTCTGAAATTACTAAAATATTGTTTCTGTAAGAGACAAACCACAAAGACATATTGTGAAAACATACAAAGAAATTTTAGAATTACTTACTCTATTGTTTTGATATGGACAAGCACTGACACTGATTTAGATACATCTAAAGGAATTTTGTGAAGCAGTAGATACCCTGCAGATTTACCCAAGGGTGACTTAGCATTTAAGGGCTGATGCTGATCTACAATGTCATTCATCCAAGCACCCAGAGCCATTTTACAACATAAATTGCTTTTCTGTATTATAGTTGGATTTTTCACAGCTTTCTCTAGCTGACTAAGTGGTGAAATTGTGATTAAGATGAAAGACCAGAAGCCAAATTCCTAAGCACATGTTGTTATTGGTCTCTTATATTTCAGTATGCAAATGAAAGACTCCAAAAATGCCAAAGCCAAACTAATTAACTTAGTATAACAAGATTGCTGGAATGCCTTAGCAAAAGAAAAAAAAAATGCATGTTTCAAAATAGCATATTAAAATTGGATGACAGCTTACAAACCTAGCTGATGCTTTGTGGAGATCCACACACTTGCTAAAATAAAAGTATATAAATATAAAATAAATGGATAGCTGTTGTGTGTCCCTCTTCCCCTTCCTCTCCTGTTAGTCATACAGCAAAATATCACAGTCATAGAGAGCTCTGCAAAATTCTGTCCTTCTGGCTCATCTTGATTCTTAGTGGGCATCTGGATAAAGAACGTATTTCTAATCAATAACTTTGTGTCCTTCTATTGATTTTAAAGGACATAGAAAAAAAGAAAAGAACCAGTCTCAAAGCTGACATAAATATACTTTCAAAGTAAAGATTACAGGCTTTGTCTCAGCTTTCAATCACAACTGGTGGCTCATTTTTGGATATATTTGCATTATTTTTAATTGGAATTGCAATTAAATTTACTTGCATGAAGTGAGAAGTGTGGTAAAGTTGTCAATTTGAACACTTTTCAATTTTTTTGTGATGCCACCGTAATTCCAAATTTCAGTTTGCATTTTTATCCACTGGTTTAGGGAGAGGAAAGAATACTTTTTAATTAGCATCTGTCTTCTACTGCCCTGACCACTGTTGTCTTTGGCTCTGTTAAAAGTGATCAAGAGGGGTGTGATGCTTTCATAGAGCACATAGTGACAGGCCAAGGGGGAATGGCTTCAAACTGGCTGAGAGCAGGTTTAGACTGGATATTAGGAATAAATTATTTACTGTGGGGGTGGTGAGGCACTGGCACAGAGAAGCTATGGCTGTCCCATCCCTAAAAGTGCTCAAGGCCAGGCTGGATGGGGCTCTGAGCAACCTGGGAGAGTGGAGGCTGTCCCTGCCCATGGCAGAGGATTGGAACTGAATGATCTTTAGATCTCTTCCAACCCAGGCCATTCTGTGGTTCTATGATTCTGTGACTAGAATTGACTGCTCCAGAGTTTATTTCTAGATCCACTTCCAGGAACTGCTATTGGTTAGGTTTTCCCTGTAAGTAAATGCTGATTTTATTGTGAAGCTTTCATTGTTCAGGACAGCATAGCATATACCTTATGCTTTAGTAGGTGTAAAGCAGTGAAGTCTGGGGTTCTGCTGGTGATTAATTGGCATCCTCCTATCCAGCAGTCCAAGTGGAAATAATCTGAGCTGTGTCTCTGTTCAAGCCCCATCCATCCCACACCTCCCATGCTCTTCTCCTCATCGCTCCACACCTCGCACTCTGAGCTGAACTTCCCTTTCCTGTACAACTGCATTTATACTGCCCATATACCTAACAAGCATATGAGCTCCATCAGTGGCTCTTTTCATACTGTGTACCTTAAATGTAGTATTTGAACACTTCCTTGTTTTCATATCCCCCTCTATATCCTGTCAGGAGTGTCCTGTGCCTGCCTTTTGTCAGCCCTCTCCCAGCTGACAGGTGGCCTACTCGTTAGTCTGGTCCCTAATTGTTGAGCAGTTCTGCTCATGAGCACCACATTACCTTGCAATTAGGCTGCATAAGGACTGGGCTTTTCCTGTAATTTCTCTCATACAGCAGCCTAGCTCAGGTTTCTGAAAAGCTTGATGGGATTGTGCAATGCTCTTGTAATGTTTGACAAAAAACAGGATAAAGAAATTTGTTGTCATTTTGTGCTGAAGAGCAGCTCGGTCATCTGATTTCTTCTACAAACAATAATTCATAGTCATTATTTAGACCTGACCTGAGAAGCCAGTTGAGCCATGTGCTCTGGTTTTGTGGCACTTTTGAGCTGCAGTGGTTGCTGCCAGCTGTGAATCTTACCCCCAGCATCCTGGGAGCACTCCTTCCTTCCTCCTGGGGAGGTAGCAGCATGTGAAAGGAAGCAGTGGAGACTGAACTGTATATGCCACTTGTGGATACTTATGCTAATCTTCTGTCTTTGTACTGAAATGGCAAATAGATTTTTCCCACTTTGACACTACTTGGATGCTGTTTTAGTTAGAAAAACATCAGAGCAGCCTCTAATATCCTGACAGAGATTATTGCAATGGATTTGGTGCAATGTGTCAGTCCTCACTTTTGAGAGGATGTTTTTCCAGCCTTGCTGTAGGCATCCTGCAAGACAGTGTACTTAGCAGTGGCTCTTGTCAGGGTTTTGGGCTGTAGGTAAGTGACTGGAGGTTTTAATTAGGAGAGCATTTTCCTTGGGCTCGACACTGGCCAGACCTGGGGAGGCAATTCTTGCAGAGGGCTTGTAGCCAAATGGGAAGAAAAAAGGTTGAAATGAAGAGCATAATATGTTCAAGCAGTGAGGAGCACTGAGGTACAGGACAGCAAAGGACACCTTTAGGGTCACAGGAACTTAAAAAATGTGAAAACCTGAAAAATCAAGCCCTTCTCTCTGAGGTCCCTGCCTACTCACTTCACCTGCAATAATGGAAAAATAATATTTATTCTTATGAGAAGAGGAATAATGTGCAAATTATCAGGAGGCTTCAAATGACATTTTCAGAAATGTCTCAGTTATTTGGAAACCTGCCACTCAGTGAGAGCCAGGACCATGGTGTGCCCAGCTTGCCTGTAAGAATGGCAGCTGGGCTTTTACCTCAAAAGTCCCTTTGAAAAATACACTAATAACTAATATCTAAATGTAATGGAGTAATTCTTTTATCTTTAATACTGAAGCACATATGTTTTGTTGCATGTTTTGCTAATAACATCATAGAATTTCTGGGCTCCTTTAAAGACTAATATTGAATTTAATGACCTAGAACTAATAAGTTTTATTTACCATGCTGAAAAAAGCATCGTGTAGTGACTGAGGTAATTTATTTCAGTTTACCTTTAGTAATAATGCTCAGATCAACAATACTTAGATAGCCCAATTGCCCTCAAGCCTCTTCTCTGCAGTGTAAATCCATTGCACTGTATTGATAAAAGCACTGATGCATTTCAAATGATGCAGATGCGTGTGGAGTAAATGAATTATTTATAGGTTGCTTTGCATAGATATTAAGAACTTTGTAAGTGCTAATATTTTTCATTATGAAAAAGATTTGTGCTAAGGTGCTGCTTTGACAGCTCTTTAGACTGAAATTGCCCTCTTAGAAGCTGCAGTATGGTTGACTGGAGTGCAGGTTTCTCTGGCTGCTTCTCCATGAGCCAGAAGATTCATAGAACCATTAAGGTTGGAAAGGACCTCTGAGTCCAACCATTAACCCAGCATGGCCAAGTCCACCACCAGACCACGTCCCTAAGCTCCACATTGACACGGGTTTTGAGCACTTCCAAGGATGGTGATCCCACCACTGCCCTGAGCAGCCAGCTCCAGTGTTTGACCACTGAAGAAATTTTTCCTGATGTGCAATCTAAACTTGGCACAACTCAAATTGATTTCCTCTTGTCCTATCACTTGTTACTCGGGAGAAGAGGCCAACTCACACATCACTACAACCTTTTGTCAGATACTTGCAGAGAGCAATTGACAGCTTGCAAGGGACCATCCAAACTGTAAGGCAGCAGGAGCCTTTCTCTTGGCAAGGTTGGGCTGTCAGCAGGAAAGGAAAACTCGTCTTTCTGCTTGCCATCCAAGGGACAAAGTTCCCTTCCTTGGGCACTGCGTGTTGCAGTCTTGTGCACTTTTGGGATCTGTTTTAGGAAGGAGTTCCCCATGCAGACATTCTTGGGCCCCAATGCCTTCCCAGTTCCTGTCTTATGTTAAACAAATGTAAGGTACAAAGTGCTCACAGGTGGCTTTGTTAGTGCAAGTCCAGTGAAGGCATAAAGAGGACTGGATTACTCTATCAGAATATTAGCCCACCTTGTTAATTAGAAATATTAGCTCATTAATTTCAATGTGTTTTCAATGTGTGTTTAAAAGACTGAAATGAATGGGCTTACTGGTCTTAATAGTTCAAAGAAAGCTTTCTCCACTCTCAGTTCAAACCTCATACCCAAGCTCATGGCAGCTTCTTTCTGCAGTATTTTTGTGAGTGTTTTGGCTTTTGAAATGTTTTTTAAATACTTTCTGAAACACACAGCGAGATACCTGGTGCACAGCACACTGGTTTGTGGTGTCTAAGGTTCAGTGAACTTCCAGGCCCCATTACAAAGAACCCCACAGCCCATAAGGATGACCTCATGCTGAGGTAAAGACACCCTCACTAAAGGAAAATGCTGTGTGGGCCAGAAGAAAATACAGGGGAAGAACTAAGAAGGCTCCTCTGGTCTAACATAGCATGGTTTTGCTGGGTTTGACCTTCAGAAACCCTCTGTTATGATTCATAAAGATATGGATGCTTGTTAAATGAACTTTTGGATAGTGCTGGTGCCAGTGGAAGTGTCCATGCACTTCAGAGCTGGTTGATCACTATTTTTGTTCTAAATGCCTTAATGGAGTGACATCCTGTGTTGCCAAAGCAGGGTAGGTAAGAGACCTTGCTCTGTCATGACTGCCACACTGAGGAAGAAGTGAGGAATTTGTTAAACCATTTGAACCATAATTTTGATTTTGGACCTCATCCTGGATCATCTTCTTCAGAGATTTCTGTGGGTCTCTGATCTGAGAGCACTGGAGAGAATTTCTCCTACTCCTGCCTTTCAGCTTCTGGGCAGCTGCCCGAGTTCAGCAGTGACAGTAACCTGTTCACTAAAGACAGGAAACTTGGGAATTAATGGCTTTTTAAGAGACTATAACAGGCCGTGGAGGAGAGCATTCCTGCCATGTAGCTGTTTTGTTCATTACTGCTAGAGAGAATGAAATGGGAAATCAATTTGGCGCTTTCAGAAATTAATAAGTCTGCAGGAGCAGGCTGGGGAGGAGTGTAGTGCCAAGGACTGGGCAGTGCCTCCATGCACTCTTCTCTGCACTGCTAGAGTGCTGGTGGGACACATGTGTTGCATTTGGAGTGAGGAAACAATTCTTTGGTGTTTATAGCAACTTCTGAATTTAGAAGGAGAAATGTATTGCATAAAGTCATGTTTGGGAAAAATATTGCACCCTGGAAAAGCAGAAGTAACACAGTAATGGTCAAACAGGGGTTTTGTGTGTGGTGTTTTTGAGTAATGTGATATCTTGAGGAGGCCAAGATTTCCTTAAGAGCCTAACCCTATATTTTAGAAGCCTCCATAAGTAACCTAATTTCTCCAAAGCCTGCTGAACCCTAGTCATTGCCCTGCTTGTCATGATTGCTGTTGAGCCTCTGAGTCAAACGTCCTCCTGAGGTATCAACATATGGCTTTAGCTAGAGAACATCTAAAACCCCACATGCATTAAAAAGTGGCCTCAGGCATTCAGTGCCATACTTTATATTTGTTTTGTCTCTGCATCTTGCCAGGATGAGTGTAGAGTCTGGCCCAGGGACAGAGCTGGTGGCATGAAGGTCACCTGGGAGAGCTGAGATGGAAGGAAGGAGTGATGAGGAGGGTATGGACAAAGTGGTGCTGCACAGGCAAGACTGGCTGCAGACACTCAAGGGAAAATCCCAGGCAAGCAGGGAAGATCTCAGGGATGTTCCAGGTGGAGCAAGAGCTGGAGTTGTGTGAAGAGTGAAAATGAGTCTGGAAGTCAGTACTGCTGAGAAGTGGCTTAATGGCCCGTGATGAAGAGCTGGAAAATACATTCAGTTGCTATGGCAGTATCAAAGAGAACAATTAGTGAATCAAAGATGACTGGAAGAGGCAGGAGAATTCTTTGGGCTTCATTTGTTCTTGTCTAGGTTCTGTTAACACCTACTGCCCATAACTGCCTAATTCTGTTCCCGTCAATTTAAAAAAAAAAAAAAAAAAAGAGGAAAAACAGCCTTCCCCCCTGCAGGCAACATCCCACTCTCACACATTGGACCAGCAGGCTTTCCTAGACTTTCTATAGCCATTAGCAAAAACAGATGCCCCATTTCCATTTCAAGCCCAGCTCCACTAAAATTAGTGCTTTTCCCTCAAAGTAGCTCAGAAGCAAGGCAATGCCTCCTGTCGTGACTGTATCTGCCAGTGAGAAGCAGCTTCGGGGAATAATTTGGAGCTGTAAAAGGTGTGTGAAAACTAGAACAATTTGGGCTCCTTTGTGTGTTAAATTTGGTTGTAGATTTGAGGTAGAAAACCCTGGGAATTATGTAGAGGCTGCCTCCTTTGCTCTTCCCCATCAGTTGTGTGTTGCTCTAAGGTGCGCTGCAGCATTTCTAGGGTCAGTGAATGCAAAGCTGATAAATTCAGTGCTGGGTCCTTTTACCTGCCATCCAAGCAGATGCAGAGACACTGGATTCCCAGTGAGGAGCCTTTTGAAAAGAAAAGAAAAGAAAAGAAAAGAAAAGAAAAGAAAAGAAAAGAAAAGAAAAGAAAAGAAAAGAAAAGAAAAGAAAAGAAAAGGAAAGGAAAGGAAAGGAAAGGAAAGGAAAGGAAAGGAAAGGAAAGGAAAGGAAAGGAAAGGAAAGGAAAGGAAAGGAAAGGAAAGGAAAGGAAAGGAAAGGAAAGGAAAGGAAAGGAAAGGAAAGGAAAGGAAAGGAAAGGAAAGGAAAAGAAAAGAAAAGAAAAGAAAAGAAAAGAAAAGAAGAAAGAAAGAAAGAAAGAAAGAAAGAAAGAGAAAGAAAGAAAGAAAAAGAAAGGAGAGCAGCAGAGATGGAAGTGGGAGGGAAACAGGGAGCATCTGTGGAGGACTTTGAAGAACGTTGCTCACAGCAGAGTTGTTTCTGAACCACAGAACCACATGCACAGTCCTGCCTGTGTCCTGAACAGTTTAAATCCAGTCAGGAAAAGGATCAGGGTTTTTTTCATCCTGCTCAAAGTGGCTTGGAATCAAAACCCTGCTGCTCTCAGAGCCGAAGGAAAGGCACTGGTTTTTCAGGAGTTTAACTGGGAGAGGGATTAGGTGTTCTCTCAGTGGGTGTTAGTGAAAAATCCATGTGAATAGCTACAAGTGGGGTGTCACACCAAGAGATGCTCTTCCCCAGCTGACACCTGTGAACCAGGTAAGGGTGAGCTCCCAGCTGTCCCCAGCCCTTGGGGAAGGGGGGCAGTGCAGTGACAAAAATTGTCTGAGATAAGCCTTAAAAAGGGTGGCCATGATTTCATTCCTGCTGGTTGAATTTGTACTAAAAGTTGATTTTTTTTTCTTTGACTCTTCAGAGGAATGTAACACAGGCAAGAGGAGGGAGAGAAACAAGGGCTGTGCTCTGCTCCTGGGTGATGGAGCAAGCTGGGCACAGCAGAGGGTGACTGGCAGTGTTTCACCATGAGGAGGATTGCTTTTGGAGGGAGTAAGAAATTTCACTTTGCTTGGATCCAACACTGCTTAGAAGATGTGGGTGGATAGAAAGGAGACTCTGTTTTGAACTGTAGGAAAAGAAGCTCAAGAAGGAGGGTTTGCATGAACTCGCTGAAGGTTTTTCTAAGAGGCTGATTTAAGGATGGAAATATTTTAGGGAAAAGGCACATAGAGATAAGCACAGATGGAAGAAATGAGGTGCATATTTGCAGGATACACTGAACAAAAAGCACATTCAAGGGTGGACTGTAAAGGGGTGATGGAGAAAGGAGAACTCTTCAGGGTGTTCAGGTCTCTTGTTAAGCCATTGATCCTAATTTGACACACTGCTGAAACCTTCAGTAGTGATTTCCAGAAATGTTTGTCTTTTGACACAGTCCATCCCTGGGAACCTTTCATTCTCTATGATACATTTTGCTTACTTTTTAATATTTTTTTTTCAGTATTTTAATCAAGGCAATTTTCTATTTTTCATGCTGCCCTGCCCAACTTTGATTCCTTCTTGGAGATTTTTCCTTGGTGCAAAGAACATTTTCCTGATTCAGTAGCTTTCCTGGAGCTTGCTCCGCTGCTCTCTTGGACACTTGTTGAGCATGGAATGCTTACCAAGGATTAATTAGAGCAGTATGTATTCTACTTGTTCCTTTTAATGAACATTAAATAAATATATGCTGAGATACCATAATTAAATAATTTGAAGACAGGAAATACTGTATTGCTGGTGATTAAACTTTATATCAAGTCTTTATAACTGAAAATTTAGCAGGCAAAGATTTACTTATCTAAGAAAAAAGTCCCTGGTGAGCTTGGATCTCCTGACTGGATTAAGCTGTTGAATGTATGAAAAGCCCTTTTTTTTTTTTTTTTTTTTTACAAGAAATAGTACCAGACTTATATAATTCATTAAAAGAAATTTAGAATGAGATAATTATCATTGATCAAGGGAATGTAATTATACTTTAAAATCTCACATCAGTGTAAATTCAATTAAGAGCACAGGAGACCAAAGGTTTGCCCAGCCCAAAATCTTGTTTCCATGGGAGGCAAGATGTGTGTGCACAAGGGTGAGGAAGAGGGCAGTGAACCTCACTCACATTTTATCTCAGAGAATTCTGAGATCCTCTTGTATATTTTCTGTTTTGTTGCCCAAAATAGTTTTATCTTCTAAGACACTTTCCAAGCACTCTCCAGAGCCTCTGGCATCCAGAATTTCTTTCATCAGTGAGTTTCACTCACCTAAGACCTGTTGCAAGAGGAAGGGTTCTTGGGAGCTTGTTTTTATTTGTTTTGCTGGGTCAGCCTTAGGCCAGGACTTTGGACAAATGTTTTCCTCTTCTAGTATATAATATTAGAGAGGATGGTGTGGGAGCTGCACACAAGGAGTGCACAAGGAGAAGTGTCTGGGTTAACCTCTCAAAAATATTCAAATTATTTGAGTTTTGTGACACTTGAAGGCAAATTTGTGCATGCAGTCTAATTTGTTTGACCTTAAAGAAAAGCCAGATGATCTTGCTGTGTGTAAGAGTTAAAATTTTTAGGTCCCTATAACAAATCATGCCACACAAAGTAATCATGATATCATAAAATCATGTGATCCAGGTCCCCAGCAGGGCTCCATAGCTTCATGTGAACTCTGCGCTGGGTCTGCTGGGTATGATGTGAAGATTTCATTTTGCTACTTGTCTTTAAGTCTCAGCCTCTGGAGACAGGTAGCACACAAAAATACTCTGATAAAAAAAAAACAAACGTAATAAATAAAAACATTTTTAGTACTCTGAGATATTATCAAAATTATTTCTAAGTGGTCTCCCCTTCAAAGTTACCTGGGGGTAAATGGAGACAAATTCATTTAATTGCATTTGAAAAGATGTTTTTAAAATATCAGGTTCTTTTGAAGACTTATACCTGTCTTCCAATGCTTAGGTTTCATAATAATTGACAAAATCTGGGTAATCATCTTCATAACATTTTAGGTTTCCAGGCAAGGCAGAATAGCAGGGGTGGAAAAAAATGTAAATAAAGTCTAGTAAGAAGGCAGGGGGAAATGTCAATATTCAAGCCAAGAAAAGTTTAAAAAGTTGCAGTTCAGAAGCATTTATTCCATAATGGGCAAAAGTCTGGATCTGTTAGCTAAATGATTATTGTATTGGCATGCACTTGACTCTATAAAAATTGACTCCACAATGAATGGTGGTGAATCCAGCAGTTCAGAGAGATTTTGGTCTCATTGCAGTTATGTTCCATGTGGTCATTTATGCAGAGTAAGGCATTCCAGGGTCTGGCTGGAAGTCTTGGCCTTGCCATGCACTCACTGCAGGAATATCTGAGTAACCTCAGATACCTCAGGTACCTTCAGGCAGACTGAGAAGACCACTCAAGACTTGGATAAACATCTAAAATTCGCCAGTTCTGCCCGGTTTGCGGGGTCCAGAAATTTTTCCAATCCTCTAATTTGTTACCACCCTAATAAACACTTATTCTCTGCTCAGCAGTCAATTTTCCCATTTCCTGGTGGACAGGAGCCCATCCCCAGGCCTGCTCCTGCTCCTGGCTCTGGATGCTGAGCCGCTGGCAGCCCCAGCAGGGAGTGGAGCCAGCAGGGCTGGGCTGGCCCCTCAGAGGGGTTAATGCACATATGCTGGGCCATGTGCAGAGTTCCCACTGGCTGCTGCTGCTTCAGCTGATGGACTGACTCATTTTACAAGACAAATTGCTTGGAATACTCATGCATAAGCCAAGGTGCTTATTAATAATTTGGAGGTATCTTTTCCTTCCTTGTTCTTCTTCCCAGGGGGAGCAGGCTATGAACTGTGAGGTGAATTTTTTTTTTTTTTTTTAAACACTTACTTAAAACGTGCCCAAGAATGTATATATATATCTTTGTTTGGGGGTTTTGTTGTTGTAGGGGTTTGTTTTTGTAGGTTTTTTGTTTGTTTATTTGGTTTTCTGGTTTTGTTTTTTGGTTTTTTGTTTGTTTGTTTGTTTTTGTTTTGTTTTGTTGGGGGGTTTTGTGGGTGTTTTTTTGTTTTGTGTTGTTGGTTTGTTTGGTTTTTTTTGGTTTGGTTTGATTTTTTTTTGTTTTGTTTTGTGATTTTTTGGTTTTGGTTTTGGTTGTTTTTTTTTTTGTTCCATGTGTTTCATATTTGCTTTCTTCCAGGTGTCAGTTTCAGGGTCAGCGTTTGTAAGTGTTTGCCATTACCTTTTGCCTTGAAGCTGGTACCAAACACAACAGCAGGCATAAGATATGGCCTTAAACCAAATTAACATTTAACATAAAAGCATGTTCTTTATTTATTTTCTAATTTTAATGCCTCACAAAGTAAGATTTTTTTAAAATATACACGAATTATTATAAAGTTCCTGATTTTTTTTTTCCTAATTGGCACAGAATGGCAAATGTAGTTAAACTATCAGGACAGAAGACTATGAATAAAAAAACAGGAGAGGGATTATTAGAAATCCATAGTTTATATTTGCTTTCCTTCTTCTAGGGCAGGAAATTTAGAGTGTAATCAATTTTCTGTTGCAATCAACTTTTTTAGGAGAAACTATATTGAACTGTACTCAGGAGAGAAAAATACTGAAAACAGCCTGTTCTTACCCTGTTTGATGGACATCATCACCTTGAGCACTGCAGTGAAGCTTGGGTTGCTCCATCCAAATAAAATAGATTGTAATGGGAATAGAAATGGTCCAGAGAAAGATTAAGACCATGACAGAAGCATGGAAATGCGTGATAAAAAGAATTGCCTTGAGTTATAAAGAAATTATATAAGGATAGAAAATAAAGAAAAATATGAAGAAGTCAAGTTCTTTCCATTGAATAAGGGCAATCTTTGGATTTAATCTCATCTCCTGGAAGCTCTTAATCCATTGAGAAGGTATTATTGGACAGAAGGTTGATGAGAATGGGAAGGAAGGAGCACTCATTCTTTTGGTGTAACTATTTTTCACCCACTGCTCTTTAACCAGATGTTCACATCAGCCCTTTTGCTTCTGCACCAGCATCAGCACAGTTGCCTTCTTAGCAGCTGCTGATGCTTGAAGACCAGCAGAATAAAGGCAGTAACAGGTGGGTGATGTTGGTTCAATGGCAGAGAGAGGAAAAGGAGCAAGAGAAAGTGAAATAAAGAATTCAGGGATCTTTTCTGGGGTTTGGTGAGGACTCTGTAGGAGCTGACCCAGTCACTGCAGGCAAACCAAACCAAACCAATGTGTGATGCTAAGGAAGAGCTCCTCACTCATCATGGAATGATAGAACAGTTTGGGTTGGAGGGGAACTGGAAGAACACCCATTTCAAACCCCCTGCCATGGGCAGGGACATATTCACTAAACCAAGTTCCTCAGAGCTCCATCCAACCCAGCTTTGAACACTTCCAGGGATGGGGCTTCTCTGGGCAGCCTCTTCTATTGCCTCACCAGCCTGCTCAGCTGACATGATTTTTTTCATTCCTTCATCAGTTGGTTTAAAAATGATGGGATTTTATGTAGAAATGCTAAGTGTTTCTCCACTCGTGGCTCCCTTGCAGTCAGGCGCAGGAAGAATGTTCTCACTCAGGTTCCATTTCCTTCCCTCGGTGCCATCTCACTCAGGACATCAACCTCCTGCCTAGCATCCCATCTAATTATTTATTAATGAATCTTTGCAAGTGTTGAAAGTGATTCCATCGGCTCTGTAGCAGGGTGCCCTCTTGTGACCACTCCAAAACCAATAATTGTGCACTGGGGACCAAAACGTGTCTTGAGGTCTTGGATTTCATCTCTTGTCTGCCTTAATTTTCAAAAACCTGAGGTCAGGGTGATGGCCATGACTCTGACAGACTCCTCACACAGTTAGACTTCATCACAATCAAACCTCACCAGACACATCTGAAGTGACAGGGTGACACAAGAGGGATTGTGAAATATTGCACCCAAAATAATTAAAGCTTTACCCGAAGCTGCACACAAAGCATGTCTGCTTGTTAGCACACAAGTCTCATGCAGTCTGCATTGAAATTTAAGTCAATTCCTCCCATCATAATAATAATGAAAAGCAAGAAAAAACACTTTATGTGTTCTTTCTGCCCATCATGGCCACTAACAAGAGCAATTTGGTTAGGAGCAAAGAGAAGGAGGTAAGGGAATGCAGAGAGAAATTAAGTAAGCAAGCTGTGGGGTCACATTTTAATGAAAATTTATTCATGGATTCCCTTTTTCCCTCAGTGTCAAATGCATTATTGCATTTAGGTGTAACACATTGGATTATGCACTCCCCTGTGTGAAGCCAAACCAAATGAGGCAGATAAGACCTGGTGCATTTGGCAGAGAAGAGGGAGGTCACTGAGTGATGCTGCACCGGCCTTGGGCACAACCAGAGAGTGCTTGGAACAGGTGCCCCTGCATGGAACAGGCGAGCTGGGTGCCACCAAGCAGGAGTGGTAACTTGGGCTCTCATCTGAGCTAGCAACTACAGTGGAAAAAGCCCTGGAATTTTTATATTCCCAGTGATATCTGTGCCATTGTGTATTTGGGGCTATCACTTCACAGAGCTGGGATAAGCTGATCCCTGCTACCTGTTGGCTGTGCTGCTTTTTTTTTTCCCCTCTTCAGTTGCATGATGTGACTATGAAAAAATATATAGGGTGTGGATAAAAGCATCAAGGACCATTTTCTGGGAAAACAGTTGTCTGGGGTTAAATTGCTTCTGGCCTGTGTTGAACGTGCAATGTTTCCAGCAGGGAATCAAAGGGATGAGTGTAATCTGCTGTCTCCAGCTGTCCAGTAACCCAGGGGTCATCTGCACTTCTCCTCCTATAACATCTAGGATTTGAAGAGCAGGTAGCACAAGCACAGCTGAACAGGAGAGAAAGGTGGCAGAGAAGTTCTGGAATACACCAAAGCCATCTCAGTGTGGTGCACCCCCCCTCCTCCCCACAGTCATTAGAAAGATGAATTGAGGGCAGCAAGCAACAAGGTGTGAGGTTTCACTGCTGTTGTTAGGGTTTTGCAGCAGTTTCGTCACCAAGATGGTTTGCCCTGGATGGAATAAAAATGGATTTAGACCAGCAAATGCCTCATTCATTTATTGCCTAATTGTACTGTCTCTCTTTCCCCCCCTCCATATGTTATAAAAGCAGATAGAAGTTGGGAAGGGAGTAATTGGAAGTTGAAACAAATTCTCGGTTTCTCACAAGCATTTCAGCTTTTCATGCCTGTGCCACTGAGTCATGATCTGAGCCCACAGAGCTCCCAGACTGGGGCTCTTTGAGGAGGAGTTCAGCCTCACAAATGAGGCAGGAGCAGAATTTTACCTGGTTTCAAATTTGAGACCCAAATTTCAAAGGTGTGCTCTGCCTGTATTCTAGGCTTGATGCTGAAATTTATTTTTTTTTTGGCTTGAATCTTGAAAGAGTTGGGATTAGATAAAAAAGAGAAACAGACCAGCACTGCTGATTTTTACAGTTTTAAGTTTTCCCAAGACTCAGCCTTCTTTGAGTTTTTGACAAGTTAATTTACAAGTCTGCTAGAGGTGCACGTTGATGTGGGAATTTTCCTGAGCTATAATTGTGTTTTATTTTACTGGTACTAATGTAAAAGCACTATATTGGTGCACCAAGTGCAACTGCATTGAGATGATGAGCAATTAAAACCACTTCTTGCATATTAAAGCACATTCTATCATGTTGCACTTAATACACCAATGCAATGCGTTATACAGCATTTAGCTAAATTACAGTAAATCACCTATTTAAAGAAGTTTTTCTTTCAGCCTTGCATGTGGGGGAAAAAAGTGCTGGGAACAGTAAAAAGATAATGACCCATAATGGCAGAAAGCTAAAAATGGGATTCCAGTTGTCTCCTGGAATTAAAGGCTGTAGCAATGTTGTTAAAGGCAAGCTGTTCTCTGTCCCCTGTTGCTCCTTGTATCAGCATCACAAAGTCTAAGAAATTCTTATTTATTTCTGCCAGGCAAAGTAGCAGAGGAAAAAGGCAGAAGAAAAAGGAGTTGCTGGTGGTGGTAGGTGGATTGAAACAGAGGCAGGGTGGTGGCAGGGGCTGTGAAAAATTACAAATGCCAAAGGCTACAGGGCCCATCCCTAAGGAGCAGCTCACTGAGGGCACAAGGAAGCTGTGGGTATGGAAATGGGGTTTTGCTGCTCTTCCCCATTCACAGTCTTTGCCTTCCACTTTCTCAGTCATCCCAGCCTGCTGCAGGCAGCAGGGGACAGGGGACAGGAAACCTTCCCTGCATTTTCTCTCTGGGAAGCAGCTCAGTATCAAAACAGTCTTTGCTTCTGCCACGGAGAGGGAATTTAGGAGTCAGTTGTTTGTTGGGTACATGCTGTAAATATCAAATAGATGCACTGCAGCATGTCTTGAAAGAACAGCAGATCACAGTATTAAATGCATCATCACAACAGCCTTATTTCCACCTGAGTTTGTGATTGCATCTCTCTGGACACCTGAATAGGCTTCCATTGGGGACTGATTGTGCTTTTATTTTGCATTATGATCTGTGTGGTGAGGTTTTGCAGCAGTTAGTGAGCATGCACAGTCCTAGCATTTGTTCAGCATCTATTCTCAGTGCTTTTCTGAGGAGTAAATTCTACCTGACCCAAGGAGTGCAGGTCTTGGGGGGGCTGTTCTCCTACCTGACTCCAGTTAGGCAGATACTGTCCTAACTCAATAATCCTGCAAGCCTGGTAAATAAGATGTGATTTCCCCTTTCAAGAAAGCAAAGTAAAATAAGTATTTCCATAAACTTGCCTGCTCACACTATCCTGCACCTTATTCCTCTTGTTTGGTGCCTCTTAGTGGTTTTTTTGGGTTTGTTTGTTTGTTTGTTTGTTTGTTTTTTCTGACAGCTTCTATTTCCTCTGAATTTACCCTGTTCTGTTTTCCTCTCTGCTTCCATTATGTCCAAAAACCTCAGGTTCCCTCTCTCTCAAAACCAGTCTCTGAAGATAGCAGGCTGTCTCTAAAAATAGATGCTTCTGCTGCATTTGGCAGGATTAGGGATTTTTTAGGGTCTTGGCCTCTCACACAATAACCTGTTAACCACATCTTGTGCTATTCCCTCACCTGTGACACTCAGAAAACACATTTTTACAGGAAACTCAGAGCCCTCTCCCCCAGTTTACTTTCCCTGTAAGCTGCTCACCTGAGCTGTGGGGATGCTGTACCAAACATCCATGCCTGGGGCTGCTGATGAGCTGCTCTCTCCTCCCAGGCTCTGCTGTGTGGCTGGGTGGTGGGTGTGGATGTTGACAGTCACAGCTGAGCCCCAGCCTCCTGGGTATCCAGTTCAGTCAGGGTGCTGATCCCACAGACACTCTGCAGGGTGAGCTGCCAGCCTCCCCCAGTCCCAAAAACATGGGCAGTCACTACAAGCCAGTGGGGTTTTCCTGTGTGGTGCAGGTCACCTATGGACAGCCTGGGTTTGTTTTCTCCAGCTGGACCCTTCTCTTTGGCTCTGGTGTGTGTGTGAGCCGGGATGAGAGCTGTGACATGCCCAAGTCACAGGGCACAGCCTCTTCTTTCCCCACTCTGGTCTCCCTCCACTGTTCCAGGGCTCACCTGGCCCTTCAGAAAATTTGCTGAGATGCTAAACAAGCAGAAGATATTTTTTTTTTTTTAATTTTAGCTCCACTGCCTGATCCTCATGTATCTTTCCAGAGGAATACAATGTACTTCATCCTCTTGAAAATACCAATTGTCTGAAGAAACATCTGTCTTACAATTGCAATCTTCCTGCCTGTTCTCTTGTTGGATGCTGAGTGCTATCCAGGTGTGTCTGATCAATACATGCCTGGGAGGACTCCCAGAAATCCTTGGCTGGTTGTCTTGGTTTGGGAAGACAGGTGTCTGCCAGGGAAAGCTGGAGTTTCCCTTGGAATGGAGAATGTAAACCCCCTCCCTCCAAATTATTATAATTTTGCAATTAGGGGCTTTCAGGCAAAGATTTGGGAATAGGAATAACAGTTCTTTACTAGGAATATTAATAATACAAATGTAGTAGTACAAAAAAAATAACCAAGCAAACAAACAAAAATCCTAGAAACCCTGACAGAGTCAGAGCTACAACCTGACACCCTGTTGGTCAGGGTGTTGGAAGCAGTCCACACCAGTCTTCCTGGAGTGGCAGATGTGGTTCTGTTGGAGCAGAGATGATCCTGTAGAAAAAGGTCCAGTGGTGACAAGATGGGTCCGGTCTTCCTCTGGAATCCAATGGAAAACCAGGATACCTGGTGTTCCTGAGTTTCAGTTTTTATCCAGGTAGGAATGGTTGGCTCCTCCCACTGGGTGGAGCATCTCACAATGGGATGATGGAATGTGTCCTGTCCTTGTGAGCCTTAATGGCCCATTAACAGCAGATATCCCCCTGGAGGGAGGATGGGTGTGGAAGAGATAAAAAACACTGCCCCACCTGGTTTTAACAGCTGCCCCATTATCAGAAGGCACCTGCCCCCTCTTCCCTGGAGTTATGAGGGATGGGTTATACAAGAGATAAAGAAAACATCTCCCCAACCGATTTCAACAGATGGAAAAACAGAATAAACATCTTTGGTTACTTAGCCCAAGACACAGGTTCAGGTGTTGCTGTCACCTCAGTGAGGGTGGGCTCAGCCTGGCCAAGGGCTGAGTGATGTTGTGCACCACAGTGTGCAGTGCTGCAGGGCTCCTGCAAGACTTGTCCTTCAGATGTAAGATAGAACACCAGAGATCTGATTTTGGGTCATTAAGATGACCCAAATGGGTGGGGTCATTAATGACTTTGGGTCCATAAAAACCCCACAACCTCTTTTCTTTTTCTCCCATGAGGAATAACAGAAGGGTGCCAGTGGTCTCTTGATGGCCCTGTGGCATTTGCTGTGCCAGTGCAGAGCTCCATCCCAGCATCCCTGCACCTGGCCTGGTGCAGGGTGTCCTCTGTCCCTTGTGGGGGATGAGGGCTCATGCCACAGGACCTGCTGCTGTCTGCTCTCCTGACACAGTGTAATATATTTGCTAATCCTGCTGGTCTCTGGAGGCTCATTTATCTGAAATGGCTTAGAACAACTTCATGACTTAAATTTCTTTTATTCACCAATCTTCCTTAATCTTAGGGATTGAAAATGATAATTCCCTCGATGCTGGCTTTCATCAGGCTGAGACTCATTCAATTATCTTTCATGTCTGTTGATCAGGACTGAAGAAGTTGCCTTTTCCTCTAAATCTGTGGCTCTAATAGACTGGAAGGGCCCTAACAGTCCTGACTACTCTCTTTCACTATATCTTGCTGCTGACTTGCTGCAAGTGGATTTCATAACCTTTTTTGTGTACTTTTCATTCATCAGTTACTAAAATGATAGAAAATTACATTTTCATTAAAATATTTTTAGAGCTTCATTTAAATTTTTTTTCGTCCTCATATTTTATCACTCAGTTTTACTTTCTGCTTTCCATAATCTGACAAATAATGAAAGCTCCCCTCACAGGCATGGTCCTGCTATGATAAACCAGTCTCTCCTCTCTGGTAATGTGGACTTCAGAGAAGCTTTACAGCACCAAATTTTTGGGCACTGGTGCTATCTATGTTCCTGTCAATGGATGTAGTTCCTTCAAATCCTTTGCACTGCCAGCACTCAAATTTCTTCCAATCTTCTTGTCCACTATGGTGAGCTGTTTTGTCTGGTGCCCAGTCTGACTGCTGTTCCTGGTGAGGGCTCGGTGACTTCAAGGGACATGAGCTCCCTCTCGCTTGGGTCTGTTTTCTCTTCCTGTGCATTTTCTGACTGAATTCAAGACAGAGGAGCAGATGGGGTTTATGATCTCACCTGTGCTGCTCAGCAGGTTTTTAAAAGTTTCTCCTCAGGCCTCCTCATTCTTCTGCACTGACTCTGTACAGCCCCAAGGCTGATTCATTATTTCTGGTGATTGTTGTTTTTTGCAATTAGTAATTTTTTTCAAGTGTGGCTACGTATCTGTGTCTACATTCACAGTCAGAAAATGTAATCTACCACCCAGACAATTTCCTGGAAGTTGAAAGAGGGGTGAGGAATTGGAAAAGTGAACTTTGCTGTTGAATCATAGAATCAGAGAGAGATTTGGGTTGAGGGAACCTTAAAGACCACCCAGTTCCAACCCCACTGGACACCTTTCACTAAACCAGATTGCTCAGAGCTCCAACCATCCTGGCCTTGAACACCTCCAGGGATGAGGCATCCACAACTTCTTTGGTGAAGAACAGATGGAAAAACTCCAAGATGAAGAAATGGAATAAATGGCTGCATGCCTGAAAATTATAATTTTCGACATCATTTATACTGAACACCAGCCCCAAAGAAAGGCAGCTACAAAAAATGAGATGCAGTGATGACCTTTATCAGCTCTGGTGACAACTATAAATCAGGCTACAAATTCTCATCAGCTTGCTGGACAGAATTCATTATAGACAGAGGCCACTGCAGTGCTCTCTGGCTTTGATTGAGGTATGTCCCATTTAAATAAATGCTCTTGCACTGGAACAAATCACACATTTCAAAACAGAAGTCCAGGAATATTATTCATCTTTTGAGGACTAAGACCCAGCTAAACCTCACAGTGTTTTGTTTGGAGTATAACACAGATCAATTTGTTCTTCTCTTAAGCAGACCAATTTTCTGTTCATTAACTCAGACACTGTGTTGATGGCTGGTATTGAATATAATAGCAAGATTTACAGCCCTAACAAATCAGCACCGCTTCATTTTTTTTTTTTTTTTGAGCATTCTAAAAGTACATGCAGCAGATTAGCACCTGCTTTTAAACTTGTTACAGTGTAACAAATAATGGGAAAATCTGCTATCTCCTACTTCCAACCATGGAACAACTTCTATGTAATCTTGAAGTTTCATAGTTTATTAAAATGTTATGGGGTTTTTTTGGAGCATAAGGAGCAATAAAACTTGGTTGCAGTGGCATTATGGGCAGTAATGTGACTTCCATCCATTCCTGCAATGTGTAAGAAACAGCTTCACAGGCTCATTAGATTAATAAGCTACTCTACCTATGTTCTGAACTTGGAGCTGAATTTCATCACTTTTTTTTTTTTCCCTGTAATTAGGAAGTATCCTGAGAGCCTTACAATTATCCAAATGTTTTGCTGGCCATATTTAAAACATGATTTTTCTGTCTGGAACTTAGTGTGTAATTGGAAAACATTCTCTGTTGTTGACAGAGGGTGATTATTAAAGCAGTAATATTTTTCAGCTTGTCTGATAATTAGGTAATAGTCTGTCTCTCAGTTTAACTTTTCCTGTTATTTCTGGAATGCCTGAAATGTTGCTGGAAAATAAAAATTCAGACTGCATACTTTCTTTTTATAACAAATAATGCTTCAGACTTTGTGGCCTGAGTATGTAAAGACCAGGTGTGTATGAAGCATTAAATCTTTTATTGCCTTACTTCCTAAATTTTTGGCATAAACACTTTTCTTAAGGATCTGGACACAGAAGCTGGAAGTTAGAGTTGTAAATAAGTTGCTGCTGGATCATACCCCAGGGATTGTCTCTTCTGGCATATGGCCCAGGAAAAGGGCAAATATTTAGGGAAGATTCTAAAAAGCAGGCAAATTCCTCAAGTTGAGGATTCAGGATATTCCTTTAGTCCCTCACAATGGCTGGTTCATGGGCTTCCTGAAAGCATTCCCCTTTGAGACATATAATGTTTGATGTATTTTTCTTCCATTTTTCTAATTCTAGTTTGGATCCACCTGCAGCCCTGGCACCTGCTCTGTTCTGGGACTGTGACTTCCACAGTTTGTTTGCCTTCAGTATGAAGAAATAATCCCTTTTATTTCTGTTGAACCTGACACTGACTGGTGTCATCTGGTGCCTTCCAGTATTTATCTTGGAAAAGGCAGGGAATAAGCATCCCTTATTTATCTTCTCCATATTGCTTATGACTTCTTTGACTTCTGTCCTAGCTCTGTTCAATCAGTTCTTTCTCAAGTTTAAGTTTCTTAGTTTGTTCAGTCATAAATTGTATTAAGTAATACTTTAAAGATAAATGCAAATCAATCTAATTCAGATCATTCTTTTTTTTTTAATTCAAGATAGAAGTTGCTGATAAATTTTATTCCATAATTTAAAAAATATCCTTTGAGAACTTTGCCTGTGAGTCTGAAGGGCTTCTGCTCTGATTTGGACTCTGAGAGTCTCTATAACTAAACTCTAAACCTAGTGGTTTTGAGAGGATCAACTGTATTGCAGCAACCTTTTGCCCTTACAGAATCTGATTCATCCCAATCTCAGAGAAGATTTCTTCTTCTTCCACTTATGTGTGTATATTATATGGAGGAGGAGATTTTTTTTATTGACAGCAATAAGTAGAGAGTAGAAGACTTTCATCTGCACCTTCAGAGCATTTTATAAAGCTGGTTGGTGACTGTGATGAGGATTATCATCACCAGGTTGGAAATAAAAGAATGAAACATGGAAAAGGAGTATGCTGGGTCCGTACACCCAATTTTTGAAAGAACCAAGTCTCAAACCCCAGTGTTGCCTTCAGCAGGTCACCCCAACTGGGCAGTGCACACCTCTGTTGTTACAGTGAGCTGGGTTTGTGCTTGAATGTATCCTAGAGGCTTTAAACTCACCTTGGAGTCATCCCTGGACAACCCATGGATGATGTTAAACCATCCACATGTCCCTAGCCCTTGTTACATCATGGTAACACTCCTGGGGTAGTCACTGTAATGGTGGGTGATGAGGAATTGTTTCCCTAACTGAAACTGGAAGCAAAGGTTTGGTAGGATCCATCGGTTCTCAGTCTCAGTTTAACCAAGTTGCAAAAAAACCCCATAACCCCTAATCCTGTGCAAAGAACTGCTGATTCCTTTAATGGCAGAATGCTTGGGACTTATGTTTTATGTTTTATCTGCAGGGCAGTGCATGTAAGCACTGATCAGACTTGAACTTCAGTTTGTGACATCCCTTTATTGTTGCAATGTTTTTCATCCTGAACTTTTGACCTGCTACCTGACCCTCATTTGGAGTCCCTTTCATATGCCTGCCCCAGCCTTTCTGTCAGGCAGGTTTGTGTGCTTTGAGAGCTGGACACTGTCTCCAGTATTTTTGTCCTTGTCCACCTGTCTTGAGAGCTGGAGTAGTCCCAAGGTGCACAGAGACAAGCTGATTTGCCTTGTTTCATGTGAAAATGGTTATTTTTCTGCATGTATCTCCTTCTGGTATAAGACTGAAGAACAAATGCCAGAGTTGTAGCACAATATGAGGTTCCAGAATCTGCTTTGTTAGAGGGTCATTTGCCTTTCACTTTCAAAGACTTCCCAGGCTTATTAAACTCCTACAGAGACTGTGGAACTCAGAAACCTTTAATCATAAGGAATGGGGGTTTTTGACCTCGTTTTCTACACTAACTATATAGCAAGCTGTGTATGTGCATTCAAAACAGGTCACTCTTGCATTCATCTAAGGGAAAGTGTGGCACAACAAACGTGTGACAAACACTAACCATGTCGCTTTATGGCTGTGCTCAAAGCCACTTTTAGCAATGGCTGTGTTAAAAAATACTCTGTGCTCTTCAGAAAGAAGTTCCCAGCAGTACTTTTGGTTTATGTCCCTAATTAAGTTCCACACAAACAGACCGTTTCAGATTTCCTTAATGACCTTTTGTTTTCCTCCTTGCAGATAATGAATTCATTTATAGAAACCAGAATGGCACAGTGATTCTGAGGAATGTCGAAACCAACAGTTCAACAATATTAATAGAAAACAAAAAAATTGTAAGTATTTTCTATGACAAGTAGCTGAATTTCACAGCTGTCTTGCAGTTGGATCAGTAAAGCAGAAAATGACTTGGTTTTCAACTTCATGTATTGTCAAGGAGAAGCAATTCACTGGTAATACAATGGGCTATGCAGTGATGGATAATGTGAGATTGAACTCCAGCTTTTGTTATTATTCTGCAAGCTCAGTTTCCCTCATACTTCTGGAAAGTATCATAGAGAGATTTGCAGCTAGTCTTGCATATCATATATAATTGAAAGATGCATAATTCTCATCTCTGCATGCTTAATAAAAAGGACAGTTGATATAATTTACTGTCTGTTGTCACTCTCTACATTCCTCCATGCAAATACTTATTTTTAATTTGTGCATTTGCTGATTTTTCTTGCCTAATGGTTGAAATGTAATTTCAGTGGGGTTTTTTTATGAGTAATGTTGAGGAATAGAAGTGAAATTATATTTGAGAGAAACCCTAAGAAATTGTTGGGAAGAAGTTAGTAGGTGACTATTAAAATGAATGCAAAGAAAGCAAAGTCACATTTGATACAGAGTACTGCTTATAGTGATAGAAGTGTTTTGTAGCATTGTTTTTGTAGTAGATGAAACCAGCATTGTGGCAAAAGTTAGTACATCAATTGTATTAATTATTTTTATATTATAAGAGACAAAGAATTTATCACTGAGTTATCATGGCAAGGCCCAAACTTAAGCTTCACATGCTACATCTAACCTTCAAACTTTGCTGTGTCACTAAGCAATCCTCTTTTACCAGTGTAACCCCTTTCTTTACAATTCTAATGGAATGGGCTGGCTTCCTTTAATGTCAAGGTCTGTTGAAGTCAAATTGCTTCCATTTGACCTCTGTTTATTCCACTGGTTTTTAATTTTTGCCATTTGTAAGAAAGGACAGTGCTACAAGATAATCCTACATTTTCCTGCCATTGCCACCCTGCTGCCTGTTGTACCTTTGTTCCTCTGCCCTCTCAGTAAATACATCTGCAGGTCACCTCCACATTAATCCAGAAAGTCCCAGTGCAAGAGCTGCCATTACACTTCACTCAGACATGTTTTTTCCATTTTCTTCCCTGCCCTGGGGCAGAAAACTTTTGCTACTTGGTCATGTTTTCCCTTCCTCATGTTATTAACAGAGCAGTAAATAAAGTCTGTCTTCATGCTGGCACTGCTGGTCCCCAGGCTCCCCCATCCCTCCCCATCCCTCCCTACACTGGCTCAGCAGCCCCTGAGATGTCCCAGAGAGGTGGTGGGTGCCTCTTCCCTGGAAATGCTCAGGATCAGGTTGGATGGGGCTCTGAGCAACCTGGTCTGGTTGAAGATGTCCTTGCTCATGGCAGGGGGCTGGACTAGACAGCCTTTAAAGGTTCCTTCCAACCCAAATCCTTCTGTGATGGTGTGAGCTGTCCCCTCTGCTTCTGGCTGTCCCCTGGGCTCCCCCCACAGCACATCCACCCTCACTGGCCTTGGGGAGGACTCTCCCCAGTGGGGTGCTCTGCCTTTCTCCAATTCCACTTTCAATTTTGCCCTGTGGGACTCTCTCAAGGACTTATATCTAATTTGTTAGGTGAGAGGGTGAGATTTAAAAGGCAGTTGGATGAGTGATGTGTTAGTGGCACCTCTCTTTGACCTTGGTGCCATCTGTGCCAGCAATGCATTATATTGAAACATACTGGGAAGGAGAAATGGCTTCACTACACAAATGAAAAGCGGAGCTGGAGAAAGGTAATTCCTGGCAAGTCTGAGATACCCTGGCATTTCTTCTTTTTAGCAAGATTTACAGTGCTGATTTTTGCAGAGCCCAGGTCAGGGTGCACTGGATCACTGCAGCATCCCAAAGCCTTTTATCTGGGGAAAACAGAATAGTTTTCCTCTGGGTTATCTCAGCTGGGGGAGGTAGTAGTGTCTCTATTACTAATTTACTCCAGAAGCTATTTACAGTTTTTTATCTCCTGCACTGGACAGTGAATGCAGATAATGGGAGGGAATTAATAAATTGCCATTTCTCAGAGTTTTCTGCTAACTACTACCTACATCTGCCACCTCACCAGCCACTGTGCAGTAAGATTGTAAGGAAAATTTCAGGTTTTTCAATATAGCTGCCTGCTCTGAGTCACAATGGATTAATTCTTTCTCTTATAGCCCACGTAACATCTCTGGTGTTTGAAAAAAAGATACCATATCTTTCAAAACACTTAACTCTGGCACTATTCTTCATCCTGAGAGAGATGATCATAACAATTAGTTCTAGGTGCCATCAGCTTGAAAAATGGAGAGCATTTGTTTCAAAACTGTGTTTATTTTCCAGGTCTCTTTAAAGGCTATCCGGTATGAAGTGTCACCTGACCGGGAATATGCACTGTTTGCCTTCGATGTTGAACCTGTAAGTAAACAAATTTCATTTCAAAATATACAGCCAGTGGCTAACTTCTTTATTTTTTTTTTTTTCCTTTTCACTTTTATGCCAACAAGATGATATTTTAAATTAATTGTTTCCTATGAAACAAAGCAAGGAACTCCCCCCTCCCTTAGCAATTCTGAGAGCGTGTCACACTGCCATCTAGTAGAGGAGAGAGGTATAAATTAGACCGTAGAGGAAACACTGTCATTACCAGGATTTTATAGCCTTCGGGAGGGGGATTGTAAGGACATGTCTTTGCTACAAGGATTTCTATTCCTCTTCTGTGAATTTTTTTTCCCACAGTGCCATTTTCCATCACCCTATAAATTTCTTCCCCGGAACAAAAAGCTACTGTCAGTTTCTCCCACAACTGAAATAATACATTAATTATGGTGTCACCATTCCCAGTGCTGCAGTTAGGCTTGAGCTATCACTTTCATTATAAATCCTTTTCTTCAGAGGGTTAGGTATAAATCATTTGTAAAAAATCACCATTAGGTTGCTACTAAGTTCTGGACTACAGCAATTTTTTTTAAAAAACTTCAAAAGGGAAAAGTGTAATAAGTCATTTTTAAATGATGACCAAAGAATCAAATGTGGGGGAAGCAATTCTTCTGCATGAATAATATTTTTGTCTTTCTCAATTCTGCTGGTATAAGACCTGAAATGTTTGAGTGATAGCTATGCTGAACTGCTTGGATGAACTATAAGCCTTATATATTTTGTTTCCATAGTCTAGAATGTCACCGATTCTTCAAAATTAAAATAATTGACTCAGTGACAGCTGTAATTGTTTTTCCGTAATGTAAATAAAATTTCAGCTGCTAATCAAAGGAAATTTGTAGGTCCTTTAGGCAGTGAAAGTTGCAGCTCTGTTGCTCATCTGATTTCTCTGCTATCATTTTTGGAGTTATTCCTGACTTGGTGCTATGAAAGTCAGAACTATGCCTGGGTTTAGAAGAAGGAGAAATCAAACTGTATCAGAAACTTGAGGCGTAATTAATAACGATTTTTACTGGGAAATTACTGGTGGTGTGACTTCACTTACCTGAAGCTTAGCTGAGCTCTAGACAGAGATGGATGAGGAAGTGTTAAGTTAATTCTAAACATGGGAAAGACAGCCTGAGGGTCACTGAGCAAGCAAAGCCTTTTTCTCAAAATTCCTTGCCTTGTGAGCCAGAGATGTTTTGTAAAATTCAGTTCTCTTAGTGGAAATCAGCCCTTGTCTGTGGAAGGCCTGTGCCCACTCTGCTCAGATGCACTGTGCAATCTGGAAGAGATTTGAGGGAGGGCTTCCTCAGTTCGTCTGAGAATGACAGAAAAATGCCTTTAATGACAAAAAAAAAAAAAAAAAAAACAAAAAAAAGGTCAAAAAAACCCACCCAAACCTAACAAAAAAGAGAGAAAAAGTTTAATTTCTGAAAAAACAGTAAGGAGAAATTAAATTTTATTCTTAACCTTTAACCACTGAAAGGACTGCACACTCTGAAGATCTGAAAGAAGCAGAGTTAAGGGGGCTTCTACAGCCCAGACTTTGTGTTTAAGTTAAGGGGGCTTCTACAACCCAGACTTTGTGTTTAGTCTGTGGAGGAGTGCTTGATGTGGGCAATGGGGCAGGAGGGGCATGGGAATGGAAAGGGATGGGCTGGATGTGCATCCTCTGCATCCTTCTCTCTGCATCCAAGTGCTTGCAGACCTGTGAGTTTGAGGTACAGGCAAAACACTGAGTTTGTGGTTCTTAAGATGCCTGTCTGGAGAAGAGAGAGCAGCACACAACCAGGTTCTCCCTGCATCACACCACATCTTTTTCTAGAAAGGAAGATCCAGGGTGGAAAGCTGGAAATACGAGCTTTGGGAACATTTCAAGATGTGGCAAATACTCACTGTAAGAGAACACTGCAAATTGTCCAGGCATTCATATATAGCAAGAGTTCCTGAAGCAAAATAGAACAACCCCCCCTCTTTTATTCCTTTAAGACCCATGTTTATGGAGAAAAGAAAGTTTGTTGGGTTTGTTTTGTTTTGGGTTTTGTTTTGTTCTGTTTTGAAGCATGCTAATAGAGGGGTAGTTGGGTTCAGTCTTGGTTATTGCAGCCTTAAGCCATGATGAGTGGCTCTGTGTATTAAAATGGCCATAGCTGTTAAATTACTTCTTCAGCTTTCTTCTCCCTTGGTATGCAGACTGTGGCTACAAATAATTGCATGTTAGTTAGCTCTTCACATTTTCTGCATTTCAAACTGCATTCTTGGACAAAATTCAAATTATGCTGTTTTCTGCAACACAAGAAATTGATTAGCAAAGCCTTGGGCAGTTGTCCTTGTTGCAAAGTCAAAAGGAAATTTCAGGAGATGTATTGGCAGAGGACATGTCTTTAAAGTTTAATTCTGCAATTTCAAAAAAGGAGCTTCTTGGAATTATTGCATACTTGTTTTGTAGTCATCAGAAATTGTTTCTTTTTTTTTTTTGGCATTTGAAAGTGTGATGTGCTGGCTTTTAATTGTTTGTGAGGATAGATATTTTCATCTTTTTTTTTTTTTCTTTTTACATGGTAGAGTTGTGCTGCTTTTACACATGTGTAAAATATTTTAATATGCTTAGTATGAATTAATCATTTTTCTGTATTCTGAAATGAATGGATCCAGCCTCTGGTTTAATACCAGCCAGGAATAAACATCAAAATAGAAGAGCACAATGTATCACTCCAATGAAGCAGAATATCTTTTAGAAAAGTGCCACAAAGTCATTTCCTTTCAGTCATAGCTTCTTCTATATTTTTCAATTTATTTGCACAAAAGCATCTCTGCTCAGTGTTGGTCTGTGTGACAGCAGTGGACCCCACACTGGAATACCACAGCACTGAACTGCCAGACATCTATTTTGCAAAGATACTGAGGCAGCTAATGTGTGTTTTCCTTTTGTATCACTTCATCATTTTAAAGGATAATGGATTAAAGCACGTTCCTTAAAATATATTTCTGCCAGGAAGCTTGGCAGACAGCTGTGAGGCTGGTGTGGGTACACTGTGGCTAGTCTGGCTGTCAGGTTTCATTGTAAATGCTTTTTTTTTTGTGGTGCTTATATTTACAGAAGTTTAATCTTTCAGGCAGCAATATTCTGGGTAAGCCTTGTGCTAATAGGGAGCTTTTCTAACCTTGAACACAGAAGATTTGTTCTTTTTCTGGAAAGGTCACAGGAAAGGCATCAGACTTCTTTGTCTTAAAACACTCCCACAGTTTTTCTGCTGTTTGTTTTTGGTTTCTTTGTGCCCAAACCAGGCGCAGCCACAGGCTGAAACGGCAGAGTGGGATTTCGGGAAAGCATTGGGGAATAAACACCTCCATGGAGAAACTTTGATTTCAAATCATCCTCCACCAAAACAAGTGTGTGGGGCTGTGAGAGAGGGTTTAATAACCCCAAAACACGTGGACAGGTGGGGTTTGGCCACAGCAGCTCAGCAGAAGGGCTGCGGAGGCTCACGGCTCTCCCTGGTGGTGCCAGCCCAGGGACACTTGCCCAGCTCGTGGCTCCAGCAGCACTTTTGGGCAATCTCTGTGCTCCCCGTGTGCCTCCTGGGGAGACACACAGGTCTTGGGGCTGGAACCACCCCTGTGGGTGCCCCTGGTCTCCAAAAGGGGTTTCCTAAATAGCCAAGTGACAGAGCAACCCTTAAATCCCGTGGCATTTCCGTAAAGAAGAGTAAAGATGAGTAAGTGAAGCTTGTGAAGATTTCTGTGGCAGTCAGTTGTGGGCCTGGTATTTCTGGGTCTGAGAGATTTTAGCCTGCTAGCAGCTGCTAACTTTTCCCAAGGAAAAATTTCTCAAGAAAGCTTCTTGAAACAATCTTGGTGAACAACTATCCTTTCTCAAAGCGATCTTTCTTCAGGTGGTGTTTTGCTGTTTCTCTAGTTTAACCAATGGGATTAGAGAGGTGTCACTCCTATTCACCAACCATGTTAAGGAACACCCTATAAAAGGTAGTAAGAATTAGACAATAAAGCCTTTTTTCTATGCTCTTTGCCTTCTGAAATATTTGGAGTCTCTCATCTTCCTTTTGTGTCCTACAGTGACAGTCAGTTACCGGTGGAGTTTGTGTAATACAATAAAAGAAACGGAGGAAATATGTGAGAAAACTTATTTTCTGGAGTGACACAGTGAGATGTTAAATAGTGAGGCCATTAAATATTTAATTACCTTTATTAGGAATCAGTGTTGTCATCATGCAAGAGAGGAATAATTAAAGCTGCCAAGATTCTTCTTGTAACTTTTTTGCTCTTTTTGTCTCCAGTTTTACCAGCCCATTACTGTGTTTGTGCCAGTTAAGGGCAATTACATTTAGAAATCCTGGCTGATAAGGGCAGAGCAAACTGCAAAGACTTCTGAACAAAGTTAGGGCTCAGAGGCATTTGCAGCTGATACAACAGATGCTGTTACCTATTTTGCATTTAAAGAAATGCTCTTTTTTAATCCCAAAGGCTGGAAAGAATTGATCATTTTTGTAATTAGAAAAAACGCAATTATTATTTTTTAGCCCGGTTCATGTGGTGAATTCAGTATTTCTGTTCTCCCTGCCTTTAACATGAGAGGTGGGATCAAAGAAAGCTCAGAAAAACCCAGACCAAACCTTGGTACTTAGAGTGTGAAGGAAGTAAAAAACCCATTATTTATAGAAAGCAACATATTACTATTGTTGTTGTTACTATATTTTATTATTTCTCCAAGTCTGTTTTTTATGTGGAATTAATAGATTTTGTGCTTATGGTCCAATTACAGCCTCATCCTAATTCAATTAGTTGTGTAAAAATTAAAATAATATAATGCTTGTTATTTCCAAAACACTAATGGGTATAAATACTGATGAATCCTCACAACATCCTTTTGAGCTAGGTGATAAACATTATTATGATAAATATACCTCTGAAAATTGAACACTGTCATAACTATCATCAGTAATACTGCTCAGACTGTAGTCATGATATTTATTGCTTAATTGAAATGGATTTACCAGGCCTAGAAATAGGCTTACATAAATCTGTTTTCTTTCTATGGCAATAAATATATTTCAAATTTATTTTTTCATCTTCACCCAATGTTGTTTTCAGAAACACTGAAAATGTTTAGTGATTTCATGATAGAGCACAGATAGAATATTTGTCATAAAATAATGCTATTTTATTGATTGTTGTTTAATTTTTGGTGTTTGTTGTAAATTTTTAGTTTTTGAGGGGGCCATTTTGAAGTAAAATCTTATGTTTATGGTTTTTCATATCCTCTTTTTAATGTGAATACAGTTTTGAATCATTGTTTTTCATAAATCAGAAGGATTCCTCTATGGAAAGCTCCACGATGTAAGGGCATTGTTCACTTATATCAAAGGCTGGTGGCTAAAATTATTTTTTTCTAGAAGTTTCAAGCCTAAAGCACTGTAACTTCATATACTTGTGAGAAATAGTTACTGTTATTAGGATAAATAATGTATTAGGATAAATCACTTACTAAACAAAAAGAAGAAAAAGACTCAATCCAAATACTATTTATATTAATTAAAATATTTCTGTTATTGCATCTATGCATGTGTGTATCTTCAGGCAGAGTATCTTCTCTCTTCTCAATTCACCAACTGTATGAATGTAGATGTGAATGAAGAATGAGCTGTAGGACTGAAGTCATTCAGTGCTTTTTTAAGGAGCAGAAGTAAAGCTGTCAGTGAATTAGTGGAAACACATAAGCCAGCCACTCATCAAATCTGATAATTTGCTAAATTTTCAGGAAGGCAACACCTTCAGTTACTTCCCATAGAATAAATATTAATATCGTTCAGCTAAACTTTAATGTTTTAATAAAATGCTCACAGCTTCTGAAAATGGCAGCATTTTTATGTTTGTGCCTGTGGGCTTTCAGTGAAGTTTTTCTGGGGCTTCAGGGCTGAAGGTGGGGACCACCTTTCTTCCTCCTTCTTCTTACAGATCTTGTTTTGAGAGATATTATTTTAACAGCCAAGACCAGTAGTGTGAATAAATGTGTGTGAGAAATGCTGTTTAACCTCTTTGTTAAACCAGTGCTCCGACTACATTTACATGACTAAAGCCAAGGCCTGTGTGTCCAGAAGTGTTGCATTAACAAGAATGTGCTAAGAGCACAGAAGAGGTTAATTTTGTGGGTAATAGTTTACTTTGGATTTGAAGCTGAAGCAGCAGCTATTTTTTGACCACATTTAAAGGCAATATTTTATTTTAAAAGGAGATTGCTGAGGTAACTTTTAATTATGAATCTGGTCTTTGTGAAAGTCTATCTTTTCCAATCTCAAACCCGCCATGAAGAAGTTCCCTCATCTGCTGTTTTTGACAAGATAGACAAAACAGAATTTTCAAAGGCATCAGAGAAGGTTGATGCAAAAACATTTCTACACTCCCATCTGCTTTTCTGTCCAGCCTAGGGGAGTCTGTCTAAGCCAGGAGATCAGCTCCTCGTGGTCAGCTTTTACTGAGTAAACCCAGGCTGCTAACACATGAAACCTCAGCAGCTGGGAGCTTTTCCTACCAGGGAATCTCAGTGCAGGCAGAAGTAGCAATATCTCTGTCAGGTGCACCAACGTGCTGCTGTGTGTTGGTGTCAGTAATTGTTTCAGGCTAATTAATATTTGATATCTGCAGGGCACAGAGAGAGAGTTTGCCACACAAGCCTTGGGGGATTTGTGGGTTTTCAAAACTCTGTTACAGAGTTGTGCAAACACTGCCTTCTCAGGTGTCCTCAGTCCTGCCTTCAGCAGCAGGGCCCTCTGGATGCCAAATCTTCTCTGCTGCACAGGCTTACAAAATTAAAAATTCTTGCTATAGGAGGGTGGGTACCCACTTTAATTGGGTAATAAACATATTCTCAAATGGTGAGAATATTTGTTCTTCCTGCTCAGCAGCCAACACTCCACCAGTTTCTGTCCCATTGTTTGTTTAGAACAGAAATTTTGGGCACAGTTACAGGCCAGTGAAGCAATAATTACTGACAAGTTTAATCCTAGAGTTTTCTTTTGACAGAGAAACTACAGAAACTAATTCCAGGTTGCTAAATTTCAGGGCCAATTTTGGGCTAACACAGGGAAAGAGAACAAGTCAAACCTATTCTTCATTTGGTTTGGAGGACCCTCATGGTTAATTTGAAATCCTGACAAAGTTCCAGCAGAAACTGTGTTCCTTTATGTAGCCTGAATGGTTCTTTGCTTTTGACAGCAATTCTGTTTTGGAATAGCTTGATTTAATGAGAACTTAAAAAAAATAGTTTAAACTAGAAGTTAGAGGAGGGTTAGGAACCTAACCTAGGTTCCTAACCAAATGCACTGTAGGGACATTTTGGTAGTTAGGATCCTTGAGCCATGGGACAATGGGTTCTTATTTAAAATTAAGGGTCTGGCATTGTAACTCAGTAGAAATGGGTAAAAAAAGTGCAATGGAAAGATACATCCCAAGTCTGCATACTTTGTCTTTTTTTTTTTTATTCTTAATAAAAGGGAAAGGACAGGCACTGCGTGTCAGCAAGGAGGAATAGCTGGGTGGGGGCTGCTTGTGTCTATTATCCATGGAAAATATGTTTGCAACCCTAAAGTGCAGAGAATGGGTATTCTCCTCATCCTCAGCAGGCATTCTTGGAGTGGGATCATCTCAGCATTGAAGGAACCTGGTCTAGAAGGTGTCCCTGCCCACAGCAGAGAGGGCAGGGATGATCTTCCAACCCAAAGTGTTCTATGATTTATCATTGGCAGCCACTGGTGTGACTTGGGGCCTGCAGCTCTTTCATGGGCCAACAGTAAAACCACAATGGATACCAGATTTTTACCTCTATTGCTCCCTGGTTTTGGGGGAGGTTTCCAGGAGGAAGGCTGTGTTTCTGAAATGATGGTCTGTGTGCATTCATAAAACAAAATAGTTTAAGCAAGATGTGCTTGCCTGAGCTGGGAAGCAGAGCTCAGCACAGCCTGCAGTGCTCCATCCCCACATTCCAGTTTTGCTGGTGCCTGATCCCTACATAGCAATGGTTTTGGTAAAACTGCACCAAACCCCAGTTTCTTACCCAGTCTCCATTCTCTCCACTCCAGGGACTGTTTAGTCTGATCATTGCAACAAAACACTCTGCATGAAACGCAGAGCATTAAAAACTGAGTCTGCTGACTTCAGCTGCTGAGCTGTAACTGCTTTCCTATTAAAAACAATGGTTTACACCCTTGCTGTTCTCATAATAATGCAGATAAATTGAATTAGAACTAAACCTGAAGCCTCCTGAATTGAGCTGGGAGACTTCAACAGAAATTGCACGAACATGACTGAGTGCAAAATTGTTTTTCAGACTAAGTTGGACAGCCTTGCTTATGTAGCAAAGGCCAATAAACTGTATCCTGCATTTTTTCACAGGCACAGATACACATCAGTAAACTGAGAAGCAAATCCACAGTTCCAGGGAAGCCTAGAGGAGCATCAAAACTGAGAAATAATTAGCCTGTCATGCAAAAGTACATAGGTGCATTATATATCAGTATCAGCTATCAGCAGTCTTCCTCTGTAAATATTTTCTTTAGTAAATGAGATTTTCATCAAGCGGGGAAGGAAAAATAAAAAAAAAGCCTCAAGGCAAAACACTATGATACAAAAATAACCAATTTTTCTTAGCTTGCATAAGGTTATATTTCTCATTCTGCTGCTTCTTCTGAGTGTACAGATGAGCTAACTGAACAAACTGATAGAGATTAATGTCCTAACAAGATTCACAAAATGTCTTAAGAATAAATTGCGATTTGTTTTTGAATAAAGCCTTCATAAGATAATGTACAAGGTTTCCTAGATAGTCAAAATCTGATGGACAGCAACAAAATGATTGCACTTGAATGGGAATCTTATTGAAACATGGGATAACTTCGCTTTACAAGAAAGAAAATAAGTACCAGTATGAAAATTATTGAAAAAAATTAAAATCTAATAAATAATTAGATTCTTTGCAACATAGAGAGGCTTCAGAATCACATTAGAGATGAATTCCTGCTTTTTAGCCTAAATTTGCTTCCTAAGTTTGTAGGGACAATGAACATCCTGGTTTGTGCTGGATTGTAATAACTATGTGTGGTTATTTTAAAATGTTAAGGAAAGAAATATATTAGGAATAGCATACAAAATGAGAAAACAATAGTGATTTTAAAAGCTTCAGAAAGCAAAACTAGAAAAAAATTAATTCTGGTGTCTCTGCAGAAACATATGAAACAGTCTATAATCTAATTCTTCTGATTTCCAGTCCTTTTTATTTTTTAATTTTTAATCACTGAAATAGTAAAAAAAATACATTTTTAGTGCCCTCTTCTGGAAAAACAGCTCTTGCTATGCAGAGCACTCCAATGAGGTTCCTATACTCAGAAATGCAAATCTTCTGATGCAAATGTTCTCCTCTTTAGCCAAGTTACATGCCTAAATCCAAGGAGTGTGTGGCTCTCTGTATTTACCCTGAACAAGTGCCTTTTATCTCTCAACTGCCTGCAGAACTCTGCTTTTACCAGCTTGATGTTAAAACCAATAATTAATGTTCCTCCTTGGGCAGCTAATGACCCAGATTTGAAAATGGAATCTTCTATTCTTTTTTCTTCTCTTCTGTGCTCAAAAGAAGCACTTACTTGAAAAGGGGCAGGAATCATAGGGCTTTAGTCATGTCCTTAAATGCATGGGTCCTGATATTTTTGTGTGCAGGAGTGGAAGAGTGATGCTGTTGATGGCAGTGCTGTGCAGGGTTCTGCAGCAGAGAAGAAGCAGAGCAGGTTCTGTGCTCCTCCCTGTCCCCTTTGCTCCCCCTCTGCTTCCCAAAGAGATGCTCATCATCCCCACAGACCATTTACCCCGTGGAAGTTGCCCACAGCATCACAAAGATATCAGCATAAAATGTCTTCCTGTCTTCTATGTGATTTCAGTTTGTTTTCTTCATGTCAGAATATGGAATTGTCTCCTCCAGTGAATTAGGTCTGAGTGTACATTGAGATACAGCTCTGAGTCTTCTGATCTCATATGGAACTGGAAAATTAATCTTTCACTGAACAGGGAGAGGATTTTTGACCAAGGTTCCTAGCATATATCTGAATATTTTCATTTCTTTCACATCCACTTCACTGCTTTTAAACTGTTGCTCTCTAATGTTTTCTGACAGGCTCATCTTTCTTGTTTCAGCTTCTTTTGAGTCTTCTAAAAGTGCCCTGAGCCTAAGACCAACTTTAAAAATTTCAATGCCAGTGCTAACTTCTTTGTAGTATTCACATTCTTAGCTGTTACAGTAGAAAAAGCAATTTTTACATGCTAAGAGTAAATTTTAATAAAAAGAACATACGCTGTGGTTCTGTAGTTGTTAATTTCTGCCTCTAAAGTGAATTATTTAAAAATGAATCAATTAAATAGATATACTAAGCGTTCAGCACATTTTCATGCCTTGGTTCTCACATAATTGCTACAAAGCTTTACCATTTGCATTGTAAACTTCACAAGAAAGAGGCTTTTAGAATATTTCCACAGTCAGTGTCCACAGACACAGCTCAAGAAATGTTCCTTTGAAAGAAGGCATTATCTAATGTTTCATTAAAAGCTGTATTAAGCACTGATTTCTCATGCTGTCCCTCAGCCCTCAGACTTGCAACTCCAAAGACAATGAAGGTGAGAGTCAGTCAAGGGAAGGTGGATGTGAACCCTGTGAACTCCCATCTCCACCAGCTCTCCCAGGCTGCTTCTATGAACAGCATCATTCAGGGTGTAATTCTAAGGCTAAAATAAACATCAAAGGCTCCTGAGAGGAATCATACCCCACACAAGCTTTTGGCACCATTGTCTGGGAAAAGGGAGTTGCTGCATGAGTTTCTAGGTGCAAAAAGGGTAAATGCTTGTAAAGAGTGACTGGAGAGGTCGGTGGCAGGGACATCCCTCAAGGTAGACAGCTGCAAAGAGAGGCACTCCAAGCTGCAAAGTGCAAGAGCCTGGGGAAGTATTTTGGGCAGGGATGTCTGTAAATCAGATAACTCTAGTCTTCTGTCTGAACTGGCTTTGGGCTACTGAGCCAGGGTAGTGAACTGGATGGACTTTGGGTCTGGCCCAATACAGCGATTATTATGAACCCAAATATTCCTAGAGGATCGTGGTTATGTTTTTCTGTGGGTGTGTTTGTATGGATCTGAAGTTGTTCTATGTTTCTTGAATTAGGGATAATTGCTATCTCTTTCTAAAATTTTTATTTGGCCTCAGGCTACTTTTGTACTTGTAAAACATAATAATGTTTGCTCCTCTTTTACTTTTTTTTCCCTTAGATATATTGTTTGGTGTGTTGGAATCACAACTATGTCCTAGATAATTTCATTCTCATTTCCAAGTTTCTGAAGAGAGGGTGGGAGGGGAAACCTGGGAGTGAATATTGATAAATTTTTAAAAGATCAACAAGAGAATGAGCTCATTATTGATAACACTCATTCATGACTCCTTGTAACTTCATTGCAGCTACTCCCCCATAACCTGAGCATCAACAAGTGCCCAAAGGCTGGTGCAAAAAATCCTACAGAGTGCTTTGCAGCTCCCATTTCATTTACCAGTCAAAAATGGAGCAGTCCTCCTTTAAGCCAGTGGCTGCCAGGGCTCTGTGGTGCCAGTGAAGCGCTGTGAGGGACAGGTGGCTCGGGAGCAAAAGGAGGCTTTTGTAATTGCTTGGCAGGGCAGAGCTGTATTAGAGTGCAGCAGCAGTTGGCAGATTGGATTAATGCTCTCCGAGGGGTGAGAGCTGGCACACGAGCTGTATGTTAATACCTGAGGCCTGAGCTGCTTCTGGAGCTGCTTTTGTAACAAAAAAAGGAGCATCCACTCCACTCCGCCGCCGCCACAAAGTCGTAAATCCTCGCGCCGGCCTCGAAATTCCCTTTTGGCGTCGTCAGCAGTATAAGGCTCTCAAAAGTGTAATTTGAAAACTAATCTTTTAATAAAGAATTATTATCATGAAGCAACTGAGATAGATAATCAGTTTGTGGAAGGTGAATTAGCAGCATTCTCTCACAACACGGCAGTCCATCCATTACCGTGGTGGATGTTGCCATCACACTTTATTTACGGCCGTTTTGCAAACTTGAGATGAGATTATTTGCAAAGGAATAACTCCTTGGCTTTGATGTTTCAGAGACCTTTGGTTTGGTGCTTGGAAAATCAGTTTCTAATCCCAGCACAGCCTCTGTATGTTTGTGGGAGAGATTTACATACCAACCATGTGTGCTGCCTGTGGTGCGTGACCCCGCCACAATCAGCTTCAGCCTGCATTATAAATGCTCCCAAAATGCAAGTCCCCGTGGCAGGAATGTGCTGTCCCTCCCTGATGTCACCTTGGTGTGAGATTGTTCTCCAAGGAAGCCTCTCTGGTGTGGCTGGCAGGGCATTCACAGCTCTGCATGGCTGGAGAGCTGTCTTGGTTGTCCTTTAAACAATGACAATGACTTCATTTTCAGTCTTAAGAGATTAAATGGTTAAAAGATTTGCAAAATAGAGGCATGTCCTGGTGATCCACTGCCTCTTGTATTACTTGCTTCTTCCAAATCAAATGCTAAAGTTTCTTCCTGGCTCTGGAGACACCCAGTTGCTGATTTCCTCTGACACTGGGAATAAGTGAGCAGCTCCTGATCCTCACTGGTGTGACTGAGGTGAGGCACAGACCCTCTGGCTCTCTCTGAGGCACTGACAGATTAGTGTTGGCTGCATCACCCCACCCAGGCACAGCTACACTGCTGGGTCAGGATCCTTCCCTTCTCTTTGCAAGAAAAAAGTTTACTTCACTTAACAGCTCTTAGTACATGCATTCCCCAAGTGTACATCTTCCCCCTTTTGCAGAAATGTTAAATTCATTCCTCTGGAATACAGAGACAATTATAGCACAGGCAACCTGTTGCCAAATTCTCTTGATTGATTCACCTTTCTCGTCATCTTTCTTGCTCAAACCCATTTCCCCCATCTCTGCCCTCCCCTGAGCTCCCCAGACTGTCCTGGAGTGTCCCAGCAGTGCCAGAGTGCCCTTCCTGTGGCTGTGAGCGCATCACAGGTGTGGCTGATCAGAGCATCCCAAATCAGGTGTTTGATGACAGCTGTGGGCTGTTGGCTGCCAGCTGAACCAGTGCTCAGGAAATGCTCGTTGGTAGCATTTCATTATGGATTTTCTAATTTATTAGAAGCACGAAGAGAAATGGGCAGGGTTCCTCAGAGGGCTGTACAAGCAGGTTGACACACAGCATGGGACTGTGCTGGGGAAGGGATAAAGAATAAAGGGATAATTCAATGCAGGAGCAAAAGAGAATATGCTGTCTCAGAAAAAAGCAAAATAGGTCAGTATCACAATGAATCTGAAAGGTGAGAATGTTGAAGACACCTCAGATTATACAGCTTTATTGATTTGTTTTGTTCTTGCAAGCAATCAAGATTCAGTGAGTGCAGGGTACAAAATACCAGTATGGATTTCGGTAGTTTTTCTTTTTTTATTGCAGTGACACAAAAGGAAAAGATAGCATGATGTTTCTGAGAGAATCTAATTCCAAGCTGGTTACTATGGAGTGCCTATTAGCAATAAAATAAAATCCTTTGCAAAAATAGTTGGGCTTAGGAGAACACTGCTGACCATTCTGTCTCCACTGAGGGAAAAATTGAAAAGACCATTAACCAACCATGCCTCAGCCAGAGGTAACCCCTTGTGCTCTAAATCATAAACAGAGTGGAGAATGAAAGTACAAAAATTGAACAAAACATTACACAGAAGTTGGTGGTCAGGTAAAGGAATGGATTTTTTATCACTTTGGAGGGTCAGTTTAACATTAAATGGCAAAAGAGGAATTTCTTCTCAATGGAACAGAAGAGTTCAACAAAACCAATGGCAGCATAAAGAATTTTGATCAAGGCACATGGTGTTGACACATCAAGTGAAAATTCAGTTTTTAATGTTGACTTTCATAGCAGATACTGAATATTCTGCAAACAGGTACAGCAACCTGCTTTAGTCCTCCACAGACTACCATAACAGATTATGGCAGGGAGGTATTTTTAGTCAAATAATTATCCTTTAATCTCCTGGAAGATCTGTATGAACAACACAGTTACCCTGTGAAGTGAACATCAGATTTGCATATTGAGGCCTTACCAGTGGAAGAATCCATGTGACAGTGGGGTGTCCTTTACACACGTGGTACATCCATGCAGAAGAAGGAAACACAACCTCTGGCTGATGTTTGCTTGGTATTTTCCTCCTGAACTTGTTTTCCCCTCTCTTTCACACCATTGTGAGAAAACAAGGTACAGAATGCATGAGCTGTTTGCCAATGCACAGCAGCAGCCTCCCTGCATTCTACTTTATTCTCTTTTCCCTGTTAATCTGTCAGCTTCAGAGCCTGGTTAAATATCACAGATACTAAAGGCCAAATGGCAAATCATCTTTTACCTGCATATTTTGCATCACAGTGTTAGTTCCTGTTTAAGGGTGCCATGACCACTTTGAAAGATGGAATATGTAATTATGTAAAATGTTTGGGATTATTCAGTTGGTTTGACATTCATATGTGCACTTGGGGATTTGTCTGCTCATAGCATAAGTAGGAAAATGGGCTGTATAATCTATTTCCAGCAAATGTCTTTTTAGAGACTCTTTGTGGGGAACCCTTTTAATGGGTCTGGCAGTTCCTGTCTCACCAGCCACTTGTGATATATTTTTACTGTCTTACTACACAGTGTAAAAGCAGATACATTTTTGAGAAAATTGGGGTCTGTTCAGAATCCTGAGGGGATCTATTATTTGTTGATATACTTGACTGCTACAGAATAAAAAATTTAGTCATTTTACCCAGATAAATCCCGAGTGCTTTATGATTAATCACATTAAAATATATTCTTGCTATTTTCAGGCTTTAGCAAACTGTTGTACACTTTTCTTTCTGATGACTATTTGGTGTGTTCATTTTTATTTGGGAGGGCTGGGATGGCTTTTTGGACTAAGTGTGTGATTCCTGAGAAAGAAAGGCACGAAACAGTGGCAATTTTGTATTTAGCCTTGCAAGCTGCAAACAGCTTGCACTTCTGCTCTGCCCTGTACTGGTCCCTTGCGAGCTCTAAGTTTTATGGGATTTTTTTTGTGAGTTTTCTGGGTAATTCTTTAATGTAAATAGCACTACTGTATGAAGGGCCAGGTGGCTCTATGGAGCCATTTAGAAAATGGATGCAAAGCATGCTTTATTCCTGTATTTATCAAGTAAGTAACATGAGCTCATGGCAGCCAGTCCACCTGGGTTTAATCCCAAATCCATGAGCTGTTTTATATACTGGGTGGTAAGACCCTAAATCAGCTGTTTTGGTAGAAAAGCCTGCAGGAAGATGAGTGGATTGGGCTGATTTGGGGAGCCTTCTTGCAAGGGCTTTTTCCCCCTTTCTTTGTTTGTAAACATCCGTGAAATGAGGTGCCTCTTCTTTGTATTGATTCAGCACCTTGTCAAGCAAACATTAAAGAAAGCCTTCCATAAATGTTGATTATTGCTGCTGTTGGCCTGGCATCAGCCCATAAAGTGAGACAGAAACCGACAGACAGAGGAGATGGAAGTGTAAACCAAACTCTTTCATTTTTTCTGATGCTTGTGATAAACCCTCAGCAGGTAGTGCAATCTTTCATACCAGCCATAAGGTGCTGAAAACCATTTCACAAATTTCTTGGATACCTGTCACATATTTCTGCAGTTACTCTGGGGCAAAAACAAGAGCTGTAGATTCTAATTTAAAGTATATGAAGAGTTGCAATAAATAAATAAATGAGTGCAAATCCACTCTATGTTTAAATACCATATAGTTTCTATTTGTATCCTTACAGCACTTACACAAGTGCTTCCAAGGAGATGTTAACATTCACAACATACTTTGCTCTGTAGTGACAGAGCACAGAAATTGCATCTTCAATTTTGTTTCTGTACCTTGTTGGAGCAACAATTTCCCTGGAAATTGTTTCCTTTGGAATTTGGTGGCATGGGAGAGGCACATGCCCTTCTCTGCTGCTCCATGTGCTGCAGTGTTTCCATTTCTGCTGTCATCTGACCAGGACCAGGTTCCTTCTGTTGGTTCCATAAAACGAGGTCAGTGGCTTCACAATGAGGTGTTGTCACATATAATTAGCCCTGCATTCTTCTGAATTTTAGAGAGATAATTGCCTTTCCAAGACTTTGATGGAACAGATAGATCCGTCTCTCAGTCCCTTTATGATTTCAGTGTAAACATGCACATGTTGCAGAGCATAATTTAGATTGAAAGTAAACAAGATCCGTGCTGTTACCTGGGATGAGAAGCCCAGTGGGAGAGTCTTTCAGGCCCAATGGTTTTGTCATAATGACTTTTGCAGCACTTGTTAGTGACAGCTGGTGTGGGAGCTTCTGTGACCTGATTTGTGGTGATACCCAGAGCCCTTCAGAGTGCTCTCAAACCTGTTCTGACTTATGTTGGTGGGATGCCTTGACACACAGAGTCTACAGAGTAAAACAGTTGCCAAAACCTCTGCTACTCCCAAATATGCCTCTCTGCTGAGAGAGGAGCTGTAATGCTTCTGGAATTCAGCTAAAAATCAGGGCTGAGAGCATCAAATCAGCCAACAGCTTTTACCATGCTCTTTGATAGAAAAGGAGGGCACAGAGTTTATGCAGCTATTTTTGTTGGCCAAGCCTCAGAAACAGACAGTTTTAATGAAGTGAATACTAGCTTTTAAGTACTCTTCATTCTTTGAGCCTTAGTTTGGATTTCGGAAGAATGCTCCATCTCTTCCCTGCACTTTTCCCTGCTGTGGGGTTTTCCTAAGTGAAACTCCTAAGTGGGGTTTTGCTAAGTGAATAGCCAAATTCATCTTGACCACAGCAGAAACTTAGTAGAGACGTTAAGCAAACATAGTCATCCTCTCAAAAAGTTCAATTAACTTTACCTGGTTTGCATATCTAAGAGGAAAGATGCCATTTAATTTCTCAGAAAGACATAAAGTGATTTTCCTCTTGGATTCTTGTCTGCTTAGTACCATTGCTGGCAGAGTATTTTCCAAATAGGTTTGAAATAGTTGGGCTGAGAGGGATTTTTGTGTTGCATGTGTTTGTGTCCTTAACAACTGTAATATTAATAGTAAATGTCTGATCCTGAAATCTTTGCTCATACAAGTAGTTCTTTTTTAAGTAAGTACACCTACACATTTTAAAGGATTTATCTGAGAAAATTTTGCTCCTGTGAGTGAACTCTGCCAGCTGAAAGCCTTTGAAGTCTGTATACTATAGCACAGCTAATATAACACAGTGAGATATTTCAGAGTCTGGCCAAAGACCCAATATGATGACAAATGGCTTTCAGAAAATAAAAGAGCTCTTTGAGTGTCCTGCAACTTTTGTTTTCCTCAGTCCTAAGTTCTCTCAGCAGAGAAGACTGCTTTGCCTCAGTCTCCATTAATGCCTCTAAGACAGCTCTGAACTCTCCAGCAGGGCTGTAGGATCTACCACAAGCAAGGACATCAGCAGGTGTCCTGATCAAAACTTCCCTGGCTGTTTCTTTTCCCTCCAGCCTGCCACATTTTTCAATTTTTCTCTGAAGGCATCTGTTCATACTCATTTTGGGGGGCTTATGTCTCTGTTATCTGACAACATAGCATGGCTTATGACCTTGAACAACTGTCCCAGCCTCAGATCAGAATTTATATATCTACATCATTTTCTCTAACCTACTGCCAGGATATTGGAAGACAAAAGTGTCTCAGTATTTAATGACAATGTATTCCAGGTTTTTCAGATCTGTAGGCAGATTCAGTCTTCCAGTGCTTTTTCTTTAAGGAATTGTATCAGTTTGGGACTTCATCAAAGCTGGAATAAACTCTAAGGCTGCATGCATCAGCCAGGTCTCAGATATCAGCATCAGAAGATTCAAGAGCTCTTTGGTATGATTGGGTGAGGATGAGAAAATGGTAATTTATTTGACATCATCTGACACAGGTGGATCTAAAAAGGACACTTGTACTAAAATAAATGCTGGCTTGTGGTGAATTCACTTGTAATCCAAGACCTTCCCTGATACCAACACACCAGAGAATCACCTTGCATGAAGAGTCCTTATGGATCTGAATGCCTGAAAGGAGATAGGATTTGGGGATGTGACCTCATGATGTCCTTGTAATGCAGGGAGTGAATTGCACAGGGAAGAAGGATATCACATCAATCCAGCATCAGTTTTTGCATTTCATAGGTCAAAATCCAGTGCTTTCCCCTCTGTGCCTGTTTTTCAGGGAGCTCATGCAGTAGTGTAAGGACTCAGTGTTTGGTTTCAAATTGTAGCAGAGAAGTTTGATTTGATATTTACAGGATGATCTGTCTTGTGTTTACTGATGTGCCTCTTGTTTATCTGCCTTTTCCCTGAGACCCCAGAAGCTGCAGGGCTGTTCCAGACACCAGCATGCAGGTTTGCCCTCCAGAGTGTCAGGGAGGGAGTCATGCTTAGTTGTGACACTAGTGATGTGCTTGGCATGGCCCCTGCTGGGGCTGGCAGCACCATCTAGGACATCTCATGGTTCCTTGGCATAAGCATAAAAAAACCCCAAAAGCAACTGGTGTGAAAACCCAGGAAAAAATAATTTTGATCAAACTTGCTTGGTGAAGCAAGTATTCATGAAATTTCTCCTTTGTCCTCTGGGACAGGATACTTTCTGAGAGCTGTTGGACAAAAAAAAAAAAAAAGGTTCAAAAATTTAAGTAGAAGCCAAATGAAATTATTGCTAGGAGATTTATTTATTTACTTGCATATAGTAACAGGACAGAATTTCAAAAATTATATGCCCTGTATAAATTTGTATAAAATGATTCATGTTTAGACCTTTCACGCTGGTGCCCTGACTCCTGATCACTGTAAGGGACTGCTGTCATCAGTGGAAAATCACCACCTCTTAAATCACTGGCATTGACTCTGGTGTTATTATTTACTGCTCAGAAAATAAGTAATAAACTGTCCCCTGTGAGATGAGCTGCTGTGCAAGCTGGCCAGCTCCTCCCCAAGGCCCACAGAGCACAGATTGATATGAAGATGCAACTTAGCAGGTCACAGAAACATGAGGTCAACTTTATGCCTTGGCTCAATAGAGTTTTATTTCCTGACTGACAGGGGCCTGACAACCCACTCTGATATCCCCCAGTACCGCTCCCTGCTTTATTTATGTGGAAATAAAAAAAAATTAAAAAAATTAAAAATAAATAAAATAAAAAAAAACACCAAAACCATGTGTTGTGTCTAGTTATAATGATGGAGAATGTCTCCAGCTGACCAAGGTGTCCTCATTAATGGCTGTTCTATATTTAGCCTTTGCAGAGCCCCTGTGCCCCCAGTTTAATCAAAGACCTGGTAGCCATGGCAACGACACCGAGCATCTGGGTGTGCATGATCTGCCAAACACCGGAATAAAGTGCAGGATGAAAAAACACACAACAGCTTTAAGTGGATTAATGCATTGTTCCTTTCTACTACAGATTTTGAAGTGTTTAGAAGAGCTTCTCAGCCACAAATGCTAGGCTATTTTTGCAAAAACAAAAAAAAAAAAAAAAACAAGCCCTATTAACACAGGTGATGGTTACTAATCTCTTTTTTTTTGTTGTTGTTGTCTTTTTCTTAATTTTGTTTTGCAGGTGTATCAGCATTCATATACAGCATATTATGTCCTCAGCAAAATACCTCACGGGTAAGCAATTTTTCAATGTCTTCATTTAAAAACTCAGCCAATAAGAATCCTGCAAAACAATGTGTATTGTGACAAATGTTTTCCTGTGACAGCCCTTTGCAGTGGCCTGGCTTTCAGCTGCAGCATCCACTGAGCTGTGTGTTGTGCAAAAGATGACAAAGTCTGGAAACAGAAGTACTCAGCTTCCCCAGAAAGTCAGACTACATGAATTTCATATTCCAGATTTCAGGGGTTTTGTCTGGAATATAGATGTGCTGGTGTCTGGCTGAGTGCCATGGCTGGCCACTCACCAGAGCACTGGAGAGGAGAAGGCTCTGGGGAGACTTTATTGCAGCCTCTCAGTGCCTGAAGGGGCCTGAAGTGAGCTGGAGAGGGACTTTCTACAAGGGCATGGAGTGTTAGGACAAGGCTTCAGACTGAAAAAGGGCAGGTTCAGACTGTATATTGGGAATAAATTCTTTCCCCTGAGTGTTATGCAGCCTGGCACAGGATGCCCAGAAGGAGTCGTGGCTGCCCCACTCCTGAGAGTGCTCAAAGTTAGGTTGGGTGGGGCTTTGAGCAACCTGGTCTGGTGGAAGATGTCCCTGCCCAGGGTAAGGGGTTGGAACTGAATTATTTTAAGGTCCCTTCCAACCCAAACCATTCAATCATTCTATGGTTCTTTGATTCCTTAGCTTTGATTTGTTGCAGGTTTTTTAAATCCCCCTTTTTTATGCTTTGCCTTCATGATGCTTGTGGTTCCAATCCTGTGACCCAACCACTCATGTCACCTGCCCTGTTTCTTTAGAGTTTAGGATTAGGATTTTTCTTAGTGTCTACCTTCTTTTCTCTTAAAAGATGTGTTCTTCTCCTATATGCAATCCAAGCAATGGCCCAGCTGGTCAGGAATGGGATTTCCCCATACCAGAGCCACATGTAGGCACATGCTGGAACAGAGCATTCAGGGTGACATTTCCATAGCACCAATGGCAATGCATAACTTACACAGCAAAATTCCTCAATTCATTGTTTCTAAATATGAAGCTAAAAGTCAGGAAGCTGCTGCCAGGTTGTGTGTTTTAAGTATCTTAAAGGTGGTAACTGTGCAGAAATGATAAAAAGGGACAATGCAGTTGTGCTCTGCCATTTCTGTACTGCACTGCACATGACTCATTTAAATACTTGCCAAGATTCTTATGGTTGCCATTAGGAAACATTATGGCTAAACAGACAGTAGGTGTTTGGCAAAACATGCAAGATTTAGAAAACCCTTTCTAGTTGGTATGCAGGGTGATTATATAGGATCACAGGTAACTCAGGCTGGAAACACTCTTCCAAGGCCCACCCTCCTGATCAAACCAGGTTACTCAGAGGTTTATCCAGCTGGATTTTGAGAACCTGCAGGGATGGGGACTGCACAGCCTCACTGGGCAACCTGTCACACTGCCTGACTGTCCTTATGGGCAGGAAGCTTCTCCTCAGGGTGAACCTCCCCTTTCAGTTTCTATCTGCTTTCTCTCACCAACACCGCTGTATTAAACGGGCTGGGACTCGGGGAAATACTGCAGCACATCCTAAAGACCTGCTGATTTCTGCCTCCAGGGGCTTACCCTGGGAGAGGGCAGGGTCCTGGCCATGCCTGTGTGCTCAGTGTTTCCTGCTGCTTTCTGCAGGCAGCTCCCACCGTGGATCAGCAGCCCTCCCACCGGGCGGTCCTCAGGGGAACTCATTTTTCAACAGGCTGTGATGTCTTAAGGGCAAAAGGCCTAGAAATCAGACATTGTAATTCCTACATTTTTTAGTCCCCTGCCCTCTTTCCAATCCAATTTTTTTTGGTACAGTAACCAGTGGGTTTAGCAATGGAGAAGTACAGATATTAAGACATCTCTCAGCATTTTTTTTTCTGCATAAAAAGCCTAGCTACATTCTGAGGCTCCTCAAGGATTTGTCTCATACTGCTCCACACACATCCACACACAAACCAAGAAGTTAACAGGAGAAAACAAGCAAACCAACCCACAAAAAATCTGCAACCCAGCAAAACCCTCAAACAACAACAATAAACAAAGCTAAAATAACTTCTTTGTCTTCTTCTTAGTGATAGAAAAACAATGCTTTGTACAAAACAGTGGGTACTAGAGACATACATGATTTAAAATCTTTGAGCCCTGGAGCTTGTGCAGCCTGCTTCCCTCCAGCTTGTGTCTTGTGATCCACTCACCACAAAAAATCATGAGCTTGATGTTAAATTGTTCCCATGTATGGTTGGAACATGGAAATCAGGAGATTTCTCACCATCAAAGCTGTAGTGCCCATGTGACACACTCCAGACTTCTTCAGTCTCTTCCCTTCCCTGCCGCAATCTGCTCTTTGTTTTTTGCTTTCCTTTTTTTTTTTCTTTTTTTTTTTTTTTTGAGGGAAATATGTTTTTTGTGTGTATTTGATTTTTGTTGTTTGTTTGTTTTGTTTTTGTTTGGTTATGTTTGGTTATGTTTTGTTTTGTGTTGGTTGGTTGGGCTGGTTTTTTTTCCGGGAATTTACTCAATATGCTTGGTTTTTGAAAACCCCATCTTTCTGGCAACATATCTGAGTAGTAACTTGTGGGCTGAAAGTGTTCAGCAACAGGATGAAGACACAGCATGAGCACATAAGCTTTGTGTCTGCAGCAAGCCTGGCTAAGAGTAAAAAAGGCTTGACTGACAGCACAGTTCTATTCCAAAGACAAAGGTAGAAAAAATAGAAGTATCATCCATAACATGTATTAGAAATGCTAAAAAATAACAATACAGTGGTCCAAGCAGTTTCCTAGTACTGAATGATCTTTCTTTGTCCCTGACAACCAGCTCCTTGTTCCTCCCAGCTTCAACTCTATTGTGCACCCAGCTGTGGCTCCCCTTGCTCTCTCTGTTTGGTTGGGCAGTGGTGCAGGAAACTGAAGGGTTGGATGTGCCAGAGGAGAAGTTTCCAGCATAAAGGGGAAATCTGGAAAGTGAGAGCACACCAGAAGGCACAGAGATGTGTCAGGCATTGGTGTCCCCACAGCATGGTGTGGCGGTGGATCAGGAGAGCTGAAGAAGGGCTGGAAGGATCACTGAATCTCGTGTTGGCAAAGGTGTGGTTTGCAGAGTTTAGGCTTTTAGATGCACAGGCATTGTAAACTGTACTGTGGAGTGACAATTTCATTGGCCTTCCAGGTGATCTTGGTGCTTGTGAGTGGTGGAAAGGGCGGCACACTGCCACTTCCATGGAACATGGGCATGTGTCCTTCCTGTGGAGCTCTGTGTATATTTTAGGGTGGTGCATGAACAGAGGGAACAGGTCTAGGAGGTGAACAGTGAACGTGATGTAACAGGTGGTGAAATAGATCAGCTGAAAGTAGAGCTTCTGCTGGATGAAGGGATAAAAACCTCTTCATCACCTGTTTAACACAGGAATATTGCTCTGATGGATATCTGTGGATGAAGGTTGTTGAGGGCAGGACACAGCACACTGACACAGCACAAGGTTCACTTCAGTTTGACATTCCAGGTTCTTTGGTGATGATTGAATTTGCCATCCACAAGCAGCCATCCTTGTCCTCCACTTGCCAATAACAGGAGTGACAAAATTCTGCACTGGGCAGCGACCCCTTTGCCATTTTTACAAACTGTTTTCACTTTTCCCTCTCCTGCAAGCAGGCACAGCTTTACACCCTGTTGGTGTGTGCCCGTGGCCCTCAGCATCTCTCCAGCTCAGTGGCCCAGGCAGTGACTGCTGGGGAACAAACTCACTCCCCTCCACAGTGTCCCTCCTGCTCAGAGGACAATCACTCCTGGAAACAGACTGTGACAGTGGTGTCACTCTCCCTGTGCTCCCTCTCTCTTTCCTGTAGATTTCTCTATCATCCCCAGCTATGATCTGCCTCATCAGGAAGGCCAGGCAATTTAGGATTTGCACCCGCTCATGCCCTTGCTACTCCCCTGCTGAGGCTCACTAATAAGGAAGCCAATTAACCTAATCTCTAGCATCGCTTTTTAAATAACATGCCATTAATCTGCCAGCATAAATTGTTTTTTAAAGGGAATTTTCTAATTATTTTTGCCACGTTCTGCAGACTCTCCAGATTCAGGCTGTGCCCGAAGTCAAGAGGAGCTGATACCAATGTTTTCCAGGTTTCATTTTGAGCTCTCAATAAGTTTTTGACAAACCAATCTGGGAATGTCCTCAGTACATATGGGTATATACATAATGGTATTTTATACAGGACTGCAACATTTTTCCACAAGAGCTGTTGTCAAAGTAAACTCCTCACACTGGGTCTGTATTGAACAACTAATAGATGACATAGACGCAAAGGATCTGATTTAAAAATAATAATAATAATTTAAAAAAAAGGGGAAAAAAAAAAGCCTGAGGTAGAAGAAAGAGATCACACAGATTTAGCACTTCCCTTCTGCTGTTTCAGCTTCCTCACATCCCCTTGGTAAATTCGGAGTCGGAACCCCCACTGCTTTGACTCATTTGCCTTCTGCTTTCAATGGCCCGTGGTTTGTGCGGGGGCAGCCGGCTGAGATCCGCTGTTTTCCCGGGCGGAGATGTGTCGGGGGTTCTGTTCCGCTCCGCTTTCCTTCGTGTCACCGACTCTCCTGCTGCTGCTCGCCCAAAAACGCGGCGCTGGCTCCGGCTGCCATCTAGTGGAACCAGCCCCGTGTTCCCTGGGATGAGCATCCCGTCCCGTCTGCTCCCCTGCTTCTCAGACATATCTGCTGGGAGCTGCTTGCAGCTGTCTCCACTACAAATGTTTTTGCAAGGTTCTTCTCAGAACCCCACAGTTGCACTGGCAGCACTGCAGTTGCCAGCTACTTGTTAATTCACAGGTACCTAGAGAGCATCTGCAGGTCCAGATGTGGAACAGGGAGCTCTCCTGCAAGGTGCTGGGGCAATGTGGAAAACTCCAGAACCATATACAGTTATTTCCTAATGTTATTTTTCCTAATTTTGGAAAATAAAAATTTAGCTGTGCGGGCAACAACCTACTTATGAGAACTGGGCGTTGAAAATTGGTTTATTCTTTTGTGGGTCCAATGTGAATTACCTTAGTCATTCCCACCCTTCACTGAAATAATGGAAGAAAACTGAGTTACTTCAGAGTTTTTATGGACATGCTGGGACTGAACAGGGTGTTTCCCTAACCCAGTTGCAGGATTTCCCTCACCAGTGTTAAGGTGTTTTCACACCAGTGCATGCTGCTGGGCCCCTGGTGTGATCTGCCACTATAGGTCTTAAGCAAGAGCTAATTTTGGATAGGGTATCCAAGGGGATATTCTGTATTTAATCTTTTGCTGTGGCCAGCAGAAATGTTACACTTTTTTACAGCTGTGTTTGCACTCCCCCAAATAAAGCCCAGCATAAAATGTGTTTTTTCAGACCTCCCAGCGCCCACCCAGTTCTGCATGAACCATTTCCCTCTGGACACAGCCAAATGTCAGGGATTAGTGCTGACCCCCTTGTAGGAGCTCTTAGCACATCCAGCTGGGACATGGCCGTGGGAGCTTCCAAATGTTCTTACCAGGATCAGGGAGAAAAAACAGCAGTTATTCCCACTCCTCACTGATTTTGCATTTGAGAAGGAGGGAATTGTGCACAGTTTCTCCTCAGCAGCATCCACGTTTCTTACTGGATTTATGTGCTGTACTGAGAGGAACTGGGTAAGCACAGGAGTGCTCCTGGAGCTGAGTTCAGCTCTTCCTGCCTGCACTGGCAGGGATTTTACAGGTCTGTAAAATCCTGCACGAGTGCCCCACGCTGAGCCTTGGTAACTTCAAGAGGAGTCCCAGGAGTGGAGTGAGTGCACAAAACGTGCTGGAGATCCACAGAAGTGATAACAGGGAGAGGAACTGAGCCGCTGCTTCACTGTGAGTAAATTTTCAAAGTGCTGTCTACAGATCTCTCTGCAGAGCTCTCACTGTTCTTCCTACTTCCTTTTATTTTTTCACAAGCCACTGGCAGGAAAGAAATGGACTTTAAAGTTAATTAGAGAAAACATAATCAGTTTTGTATGTTTCCTATTGTGCATTTCAAAAGACAAGAAGCTTACCCTTGCACGTGTTCCCATTTCCATGTTCTCAGTAAAAAGAAATTGTGATTCGTTATTTAAAATCATAGATAAAAGAACTTCAGGGAACTGAATCCACTTCAGAAACCTGCCCATTTGATCAAGTCTGCTCTGTTTTATTCTGATCTGGCCTGTTATGCATCGTCTCTGGAGCACTAAAAAATCCTGTGCCTCAGTGTCCCCATCTGCAAAGCAAGAAGAGAAATTGTACTCACCCAATGGGGGCCAAATGTGATAATTGTTGTACAGACTGCTGCACAATTTCACTCTGACATTTATAAACTTGTACTAGTGCCCGCATTTTATTTTAAGAGTAAAAAGTACAGTATTTAATAAAACCCCTTTTCAGCTAATTAAATTTTTACATAGAGCAGATGAATATTTTCCCCCAAGAATGATCTGTACAGGTTGAAATAAAATCTTTATGAAAAGGTATGTAAAACCAAATGAAAATGTGAAATTTGTTAAATAAGTAAAAAAAAAAAAGTATTCTGCAGTGCAGTTCATGAAGGACCTCCTAGAAGGAGAGACTCCTCTCTCCTCCCTTTCTAACAATTATTATTCTATAGATTTTATCACATTTTGAGATAGTTTATATAGTTAATTAAGGCACTTCTGCACAGTGTGGTGGCTTTTATGCCAGCCTGTAAATAAGAGCATCCTCATGATGTCTGATGCTTATGCAGTTGCATTTTGACAACAGAAAACTGGCCCTTGGAATGGTTACATTTGGTAGCTTGATCATGGGGCTTGACCTTACATCCTCTGATGTGGACAGGAATTTTTCATCTGAGTTTGCTGGCATTTGGCTCCAGCCCTGGTGGAGCTGTTTGGCTTCTTGCTTTTTACAATCCTCTGAATTAAACACTCTGTAAATCACTGGAATAGTGGTTAAATCACATACCAGCTTATTGCTTATGAATACATTTTGGGCCTCTTTGAAAAGAAAGAACCAGCATTTCATTAAGCAAAGCCACTATTTGAGCATCACTCACTTCCAAGCTGTGGCAGGTTGAAAGCAGCTCAGCCTGGAAGGCAGGTCAGGAAGGACTCTTGGCTGTATTGGTGGGAGGAAATCCACTTCAGCAGCTCAACACCAAATCATTTCCCCAGGGGATTTGCCACTCGTTCACCCGTGTTGGTCATTGCACAGCAATTTATTTTTTTTTTTTTTTAATAATGTGAAATGTTCCTTTCTTGTGTAGGCAAAGCAATTCCTACCACACGCTTCTTTCCTCCAGAATCAGTTGTGATGTGGGTGGACACCTTAGAAACCATGTATAGTGATAATAATAAGGAATGGTCCCCTGAGGGGAGGATTTGATATTAAGAATTAGAGTAATGCAAAAAAAAAAGGCACTTGGGTAATTAATAGTTAGACACAAATGTTAGCACTTAGCAGAGAAAAGCCCAGCAACCAACCTCCTTATGTTACAGAAAAGGTCAGTAGCTTATGGCTCATCAAAAAGAAAAAAAATAAAAAGAAGAAAGGTTTGAAGCAAACTCTCCCATTGTGTTTATCTGAGATAGCACCCCCTGAACTGGAGGCAGGGTTCCTATTAAAGTCTAAATCATGAATAAAAATGTGCTTCACTGGTGAGAAACATGCCTGCACTTGGAAGTGTTTTTGTGCCTCAGGATGAATGAACCCCCTCTGGACCCCAGGCTGTGGTCAGCCTCCAAACCACTGTCACTGCTGGAGGGCTCATGGACCTCCTGACTGCCACCACCAAAAATCAGCTCCTTGGCATGGGCATTCCTCCTTTTCCATACTCAGTACAGTTGAGTTAGCACAGAGTTTTGACGGAAAAGGGAAGTAGAGGGGGATGAAAGAGAATTTATAAAATGATGGTGCATAGCACTGACTAACCACAGCCTGTGCAATTGCTGCTTCCATGCGTCACCTTCCCAGGAATGAAACTGTAGGTGGATTTTCATAGTGGGAATCAGGAATTTTTGTTTGCATTTTGCCCTGATGTTCAAGGTCCTGGATGGGGTTTCCACTAGGACATGAACAAGAAACACAAGTTTCCCCAGGGAGCTGGTTTGGCTCCACTGCTGTGGGACTGTGGAGACACCCTGCAGGGTGAGCCTTGGTTATTCCTTGCTGTGGTTAGCTGCTAAACTTTCAGCCCACTAAACTCTCAGTGCACTGCTGTTTGATTATACTGCACAAAGAATGTGCATCCTACAAAAAGCAGACTTTTTTTTGTTTGTGGACATGTGAAAAAGAAAGTCAGTTTTGAGGATCCAGACTTGCAAGATTATGGGCATTTCCTCACTGTTGTGGGGTTTAATGGGTCCTGGGCTCAGGTCACATAGTGAGGGCTGTATAGGGACCTGTGCCAGCCACTGGGGACTGTACAGTGCCCCACCTCTGAGAAATATGTAGCAGTCATGGCACAGCTCCTGTGCACCCCAGCTGTGTCCTGGGGGCCCCTGTTATCCTTGCTACTTGGTGCTGTGACTCTCCACAGAAAATAACTAACCAGGTGTAGGAGTCCAAAAATGCCTTGTTATTCCAGAGTGGGAATCCTGAACCCCCATGGAGATCAAAACCTGTGGAGAAGAAGGGTATGGGGGTATTTTGGAAAGCAAGAGAGGGCCTCTGGGTGGAAAATGGATGCTACAGCCAGAACTTTCCTTGGCACAGTGACCACTGAGAGTGTCTCCCTAAGACAGAGGTGATAGAATACCTGGTTGAGAGCCCAGACTGTGTCACTCCAGCCCTGATGCCTCTTCACTCCCTACCCAAACATTTACTGAATGCTCCACTAGAAATTTGAGGAGATAAGACTGGAACAGAAAAAGTTGTTTTCCCATGTCAGACATGAGAAAGAAATAAGAGGAATAGAATGACCTTCCACATGCAGAGCCCTGAGGGCAGATGTTGTACCCCCTTTCACATGCAAGCATTCCCTCTTGTGTGGGTATTTCAGGTTTATACACCTCTGTTATGGGGCAGGAGTGCAGAGCTATAGTGGTGGATTTGTCCTTTGAATATGGAGAGTATTTTACCACCCACTTTCAAACCATACCTGAAGCCAGGCCAATGTGGTGTTTAAAAGTGATCACATTCACTGTTGATAGAAAATGGAAACAATGGAACAAATAAATATATACCTTGTTAATTTGATCTGATGATGACACAGTCTCTGTAGGGAGAGGCTCTTCAGAAAGGTGTTTCAACACTCCTGAGAACCCACACACAAACCTCCAGGATGTCCTTATCCTGCTGACGTGAGAAGAAATAAGATTTGCTGAAAGATTTTGCTTTCAAAAAAGAAAACGGAGAGTACTGAGTCATTCTGGTTTGGTTTGAAACCAAATGACACAGGCTGTTAAATTGTTTTAGAGCACAGGCCCAAGAATCAATCTCTTGCCCAATTAGAAGTGTGACCTAATGGCCAGTGAAGTCTCATTGTAACGAGGCCCTTCTGCTGTCTCTGGTGGTAGGAGATCATTTCTGTATCTCATTTTATGTACTAATAATCCCAAATTGCTCTCTGCAGGCGTCACATCACGGTGCCATATTTTTATTAGGGCTTGAAAGTCAGACAAGGTCAGCTGGGTGGAAAATGCTCAGGTTTCATCACAAACATCCTTTCCTGCAGATTGGCAGAGTTGCTCAGAAATACCACAGTCAACCCAGGCTCATCCAGAAGATCTTCCCAGTTCATTCTGAAACATCTCAGTGATTACCAAGTTGTTTTTTTTTTTTTTTTTCTCTTCAACCTGCATTTTTCCCCCCATATTTTGAATAACTGATCTTTGGCTAGCTGCAGTTCTGACCAGCCTTCTTGACAGCATTCAAATACTTAGATTTTCATTTTTTCATGTCTCTGTTGTAGATGGATACTAATGAAACCCTGGTAAATCCAGTGCCTTACCTCATGCCTTGCATAGCACTGAGATCAGAGGTGGCTGAGAAAGATCTACAGAGTAAAAGAAAATTACATGAGTAAGAGAAAATTGCTTTTAAGTGGTTGCGTTTATCACCTGAGTGCTATCGCCTCTCATTGTCTCTTTAGGAGACAAAATATGACTCCAGGAACAAAAGTTCCATTTTAAAATACAGTAAAAATTCACTCTGTCTTCTGTGATTTAGAGGGGTCACAGGAGAAACATGATAATGTCATCATTTTAAATGTTACCAGTACCCAAAGTCCATTTCCACTGTTTGCTTACTTGGGGAAATGCAGAGGTTTTGGTCAATGTTTTGCAATCCTGCAGCCTGCATCACTGCAACCCAGGGCTGTGCACCAGCCTCTGAGGCACTTTCAAATCATTGGTTTTTAGACTAGAAAGGCAAGTCCATGCTATCATTTTATACCATTACCAGTGGAAGTTGGTGGCTCCTTTTCTGACAAGTGATTGATTTTTGTGTCATTGTTCATGGCAGGGGGGCTGGCACTAAATGATTTTTAAAGTCCCCTCCAACCCAAACCATTCTAAGATTCCATGATTTTAAGGTGGTGTTAGTAAAGTGCAAGGTTTTGCAGGAAATATCACATTGATGGGGGGTTACAGACACAGGCAGACTAGAATAAGAAAAGACCTCTGAGCTCATATTGTTGCCCTGAATCCAAAAGAATTGCCAAATTGGAGACAAATATTTTAGATTCCCTTTCTTTTTAGCTTTTATATGCTAAATCCATGGGACTTGTTCCTGCTTGTTGAAAGGTTGAAAAAATGCTTGGTGAGTGCTGATGTTTTTAAGAGCAGCTGAATGAATTGATGTGCATCTGCAGTTGAAATTAAGAGGTTCAAATTGCTTTCATCACCTCCTTCTACTTTTGTTCATTGAAAAGTGCTGTAAGAAAAATATGTGTGTGTGTGAGTGAGAATTAAATATTTAATAGTGGATGAGCCTAGATGAATGGAAAAGCCTTTCCCATCTAATTAAGCACTTTTATTAGAATTCCAGGAGGGTTCTTCTCATTGCATTTTCTAACAGTTTGATTTCTTGATTATCTGTTCTGGCAAGTCTTTATTCCCAGTTGTATGATATTTTATTTTATCTCACTGTGAGTCTCAGTAGGGCACTGTATCTCCTGGGGAGAAATTTTCTTAATGGCACCTGTCTTCTCTTCTCCTTGGTGAATTTTGAAGTAAACAAGTCATTTAATTGTGTCAAGTCATTAAAAACAACTCATTAAAATTGTGTGTTTGCTACTCAAGGAATTGCATTCCTGCCTCTTAGAAATCTTTCTCTCTTCCTCCATGTCCTTATCTATGATTCTTTGTACATTTATTATTAACCTGTACGTCTTACATGTTTTTATTTGGTTTTTCAAATTTTCTCCCATTTGCTTTTTCATCATGCATCCAAAACTCTTGTAGATTAAGAAACTTCCAGTTCTTTATTGCCCTTCTGAATTTATTCTTTATTTTATTCTCTCTTTTCTTTCTCTCTTTCTAAGGAAGAAGAAATCTGTCTTAGCTGCTGTCTGATTTTATGCTATTAGAGGTAGATGTGAAGACATTGAGTTCTGGTGCTGAGACAGATAGTTTAGATAGATAGATACTTTTTATACTTAAACATAAAAAATGCTTAAAGTACTGTGAGCTGATGTCCTTAGGACTGTTGTCTTTCAAAATGTTTCGTGCTGTCTTGATGCAGATAACAAGAGGAGGTATTTCTGCCTTCCCCACATGTTTTTGTAGCTGTCTTTATTTCTTCAACTGTTATAAACCACTGACATTTAACATACTAATTAAACAGTAAATGTTTTCCAAAATTATGACATAGGGAAGTAAGGAGGTTCAAATTTTTCCCCAGTAAAGCATATATACATAGTTTATATTATTTCTTTAGAGGATGAGCATATCAGAGCAGCCTGTGGTGAAAACTGTTGAATTTTTGTTCACAGTGGCAGCATAGTCAAAGAATTTCAGTACCAATCCTGTTGTTCTGTATTTGAAATGAAAATTAAGTTATGAAAATAGAGCTTAGAACAACAACTTATGCCATATCCCAGAATTTGACTGCTTTTATCAGTTTCAGACATTTTCAGTCTGGCATTGTGAAATATTCTTCTTGAAGTAAAGGGAGAGACTCCCTCAATTACAGTGGAAAATTTCTGGGTATTTTCATGTTGCGTTTGAAGAACTTCCTATAGAAGAGTTAATCGTGTTTATGCTCAGAAGGAGAACCAGTGCCATGAGGTCTCTGAGGGAAATTTGCCTTCTTTAGGAGAAAATGTCAGAACAGGGAACACACAGATATGAAAATTTCAGCAAAAACCAGGACAAACACTTTCAAACAAGTTCCTCATTAATAACACTGATTTTTAAAGTCAAATGCAGGTAAGACATGATTGATTAATTTGTTTTATTCTACATCTTGCTCTGAGCTCAATTGCAAGCAAAGATGACTTGGCAATCAGCACTCTGCTTGCACTCAGGAACTTTCCTTGTTTGGAAATTTGAGGGGAGACATTTTGGCAAAAAAAAACTTCACCTAAATGAGCAAATTTCTCAATTTAATTCTTCAGTAATGTTCGCTGAACGTGGTGCTGAAGTCATGCCTGTGTCTGGAGCAATTTAACAGTCTCTGTTCCAGACAATGTCATTTTAATGTGGAGGAGTTTATGTAGCACCTGCTCCATCTTCTGTCTGGTCTAAAATGTATTATTCCCTTCTTTCTCGGCTGTAAGATCAATCATTTTAAAAGATGGAAGGAATAATGGCAACAGTTTAATAAGGCCTTGCCATTTCTTTGGCTGGAAATTAAGAATAAGGTTCTTTTTTTTGTGTGAGGAAATAGTGATAATATTGTGAGGATGCAGTGAACCTGTTTCTTCATCCAAACCAGGAGCCAGAGATGTACAGACTGCCTTTGGAATTGCCCATTTCCAAGCCAGCATCCTGCACAAATGAGCTCACAAGGGACAGGCTCAAATCCAAACAAGCTCTAATTATGAGGGTGTGTGAGGAGCACTGGCTCTTTGGAGAGGCTGAGATGACCCATAATATTGATGGATTCAGGGAAAAAAAGTACAGAGGAATTTTAAGCAGGCTGTTTTGGAGGAGAGGGAAGGGTGTAGCTATGGAGGACTATAGATTAATAGGAATAACATACTTCCCAGAAGAAGCTGGCTGGCATGAGATCCCATTTATGCAACTGTAAAATGGAAGATTTTACAGTCCTGGGACACAGGTGTGCATTTGACCTGACTCCCCTACAGGAATTTAACAAAGGAGAGTTAAATGCCCAGAATAGCACGAGGTAATTGGAGATGTGTTTGATAAATGCTCTCCAAAAGGGTTTTTCAGTTTGAGGATCACTAAGAGCTTTCTCAAAGAGAACGCCACAGGGTTGTGGCCATCCTACCCAGACCAGCTGCGTAGACAGCTCTCCCTCCTTCTTTCTCTAGCTGATGTAACATCCCAGTGAAGTTCATTTATAGTTAGTTAGGACACAATTTGCCCAGAGAATACCATCCCTGGAAGTGCTCAAGGCCAGGCTGGATGGGCTTGAAGAAACCTAGGACAGTGGGAAGCATCCCTGCCCATGGCAGGGGGCTGGAATGAGATGGTCTGTAAGGTCCTTTCCAACCCAAAGCTTTCTGTGAGTCTTTGATAATGTGTTTGTAAATTGGTTGCCTGGGGCCTCCAGAACAGGAATCCATGCACATTCCATCATGGACCATGCCCAAATACATGTGGGAATTTGATCTTTGACCTTGGGGTTCACAAGTGAATGAACTCCATTTTCATGCCACCTTTGGGCTTGCTGACAGCTCAGGTTCCCCTGGCCACTGCTGGTGCAGCCCAGCTCCAGGTAACTCCTGCAGTTTTCTCTGAAGGAGAAGTCCTCTCAACCCTCCTGCACGTGGTACTGAAGTTTGCTGCAGGTGGATGAGCGGGTGTGGCTACTTCAGGGAAGAAGATTCTCCTCAAGAGATGAGAAACAAGCCTAAATATACCAAGATGAATATATCCATCTCTGGGGAGCATTTGTGGGGGAAGCATTGTGATGATGTGTCTCCATATCTCACCATCCAGGAGAATTTGTGGGCTAAGATTAGGATCTTAGTCTGCTCTCATAGCCTGTGGAAGAAGGGAATATCTCACAGCATGAGGATGGATGTACACAGGATTTTGCTACAAAAGAAGTTTTCCAACCATATGAAACAACAAAGAACTCAGGAGATGCCATTCTGTTTTACTTGGCTATACCCAGGAATAAGAAGATGACTGGTTTTTTGTGGGTTTTTTTTTTGGGATTTTTTGTGTTTTGTTTTTTGGTTGTTTTTTTTTTTTTTTTTTTTTTTTTTTTTTTTTTTTTTTTTTTTTTTTTGGTTTGTTGTTTTTTTTTTTTAGCAAAGCTCTTTGCTTTTCCTTCTGCCTTATCAGCTACCAAAGCTGGTTTATGCAGCATTTCTCATTGCATTAGAGTTTTCCTCTTCTAAAAGATGATGCAGTGAGCAGAACTGACAGGACTTGTCTCTGCTCTGGTCTGAATTATTTGCTGTTATTGACATGTCTGTCCCTTAGCTCCACATGTGTTATCTGAAGCATTACAGCTTTAAATTCTTACAATTTGTATAATCTGTTTATTTAGGGGTGGTATTTCCTCCTCTATCTGTAATTTCTTGCTCTTCTTCTCACCATGGGTGAAATAACCCAAGAACTAGATAGTTCATTTGACAAATAGTGAAGTGCTAGTCTTTTCTCCCAAAAGGGGTTTTGATTTAATTCACTGTTTTTCTCTTTTCCTTCTACCTTCAGGGGTTACTCTCTGTTAAGATAATCAAGATAGCTAACCAGATTGATTCCTAAAAGGCATATCTGACTGGAAACTTAAGTAGCTAGTGCACACGAGCCAGAACAAGTTGTGTGGCTCATTTTTCTACAAGAAAGGGAATTTTGTGGCTGCTCTCAGTATGAGCATTATGTATTCTCTTATCCATACCTTACAAAAGCCACTTTAGGCTGCTCACAAAGACACCTTCTAGGTAAAAAAAGGATAATAAAATATACAATTTTGCTCTACAGGCAGCAGCTGTGGATGACATTTTGCATGCAGGAACAAAAGCTATCTGGGCACCTTATGATACACTCAGAATTGAAGTGTCAGAGCCTCAAGAACCCCCTCTTGCCCCTCCACATTCCCAGTTCATCCCCTCTCCAGCAAACCTGCCAGCTTTACTGTGAGGGTTCCACCTGCAGGAGTAAAGGAATGGGGAACCTGTGGCCATCAGCTCTTGGATCTGCCCTGTTTCTGGCTGGCCTTTGAACAGTTCAGAAGAAATTAGAGTTTTCTCACAGTGGAAAGGTCCCACAGAATCAGTCCTGAGCATTCCTCTTGCTGCTGTGCCTCTCCTTGCTGCAACAGCAGCAGTGCAGAGGGGATGTGCAGCCCAGGGGCTGACAGAGCAGAGCTGGAGCATAACTGGGCTCCTGCCCCAAACAGGCAATGAGGAGAATCCACTTAGAGCCTAATTACTGCATGCAGTTTTGCTCTGTTTTGAAAACATGGTGTGGAAAACACTGTGCAAGAAGGCCTTTTGCTTAAAGACCAGGCAGGGTTTGGCTTTTTTTTCTCTGCTTTTCAGTGATGTTGGGCTCAAATTGCCTTGTTATTCCTGTCTGTAGGCCAGTGATGATAATACCCTTACTTTTTTCAAGCAGTTTGAGATCTTCTAATGAGGAATATTTTATACAAGCTTTATTAGAGTTCTTGTTTGTAGGATATTACGATACACAGGGTTGTTGCAATGTGATTTCAGAATATGTAATGTAATTATTTGTGCTGAGTATAAATACAGTTAAGGTGATGCTATCTATGCTGGGAGAAAATGACATTATGCTGCTTTGACATTTACCAAAAAATCCTCCTTTTTCTATATTGCATTTGCTGTGTGTCACTTGTGTTCACTGCTACAAAATGAAGGTAATGGGTGAAAGAACAAGAAAAGCATTTTGATTTTATTTTCTAAAAAAATAGATATTTTGTGTTAATAGGACCTTTTCCCTTTGAAGCCAGGCTTCTTATCAGTTGTCATACACTTGCTACTCTTTTCTGCCATCATATTCAAGGGAAATTTATGAGGCAAAAAAGCCATTGGGTGCAGAAGACAAAATTTTATTTTTCTTGTGGCAGTAGGATTCAAAGATATAATGATTGTTTATCCTTTGTGGACATCATCAGTGTTGATAAATCCAATTACATTGTTTGCCATCCCTGAACTCATTCTTAAGGCTTAGGCAAGTCAGCAGTGGAACTAATATGTTTAGCTTCATATTAATAAGAAACAGAAATTGTCACTTAAGTGCTTGATCTTAGCAACACTTGCTAGTGCTTACCTTACTGTTAAAAAAGTCTACTGAAACCTGGCTGAAAGGCATCTTACAAGTTTGTGGTGTATTTCCCAAGCAGGTGTGCAGCAGCTTAAACAAGGACATTTCTGAAGCTGAAATCTTATTTTTCTCTTTTTGCAGGGATCCCCAGAATTTGTATCCCCCTGAGGTCAGCAATGCAAAGCTTCAGTATGCTGGTTGGGGTCCAAAAGGGCAACAGCTGGTAAGAGAAAAAACAAGTGTGCAAATGCATTTAGAGACCGTGCTGTTATTGATTGGAAGCAAAGAAATAATCATTCCTTTTTTGAACAGTTTCTTGAAACCTGTGTGGTAGCTTCTAGCACTTATTTCTGGTTGTTCTATCCTGTAATTTATTTATAAAATTCCCAAATATATCCATTCACTGCAAAGTAATCGTGTCTAAAAATGCAGAGAAAGAACACTTCATGAAAGCTATTTGAGAGGATGCACCTGCTTCTCCCAATGTTGGACACAGGACAGATTATAGAGATAATAGTTTGATTTATTTAGCATCTCATTGCTTCACAAGGGCATCTTCAGACTTGCAAACTTGGCACTGGGGATATGTTAATATTAGCAGTTTGGAGAATGCATCTCTCTAGAACAGAGCTGCCCTGAATTTGCCCTGTGGTTGTTTGCAAAATAGACAGAATTAGAAGTGGATCCTGGAAAGTTTTCAGAGATGCTTTAAAAAAAAAAACAAAAACAAAAAAACAAAACACAAAAAAATCCCCACCACCCACACCACTTGTCAGGGATTCAGTGTATTTCATGGAGCTATTCATACTGCAAAAATCTTAAAATCCCCACTATTTTATCCCTCAGCCACTGCCATCCTGGACGTGCCCATTTTTCAGAGCATGTATTTCCTGGCTGGATCCCCTGGCTCCATTTCTAGTGAAAATCCAATATTAAGTGTTTCCATATTCTAAACATTCTCTTTCCACCATAACAAGAAAAGAAAAAGTGGCAACATCTTTTTTTGATATGGAAGCCTTATACCAAGAAATGAGCTTTGAAAGCTCATTTTAAGAGCTTTTATATCTGGCATATAAGTGGCATATATCTCCTGTTCCCAGTCCTCTCTTGAGTACTGTTTGTCTGTGTCCTTAAATCAATTGTTTTAAATTCTGTGATAAAAAAAAAAAAAAAATAACCAGCAATAGGACTCATTATATTTGCAAGTCTCAAAATCAGGCTGAAGAAAACATAACAGGCACCGGAAAGTCTTTCCTCTGCTCCATCAGGAAAATTGTGTTTGAGAGTCATTGACCTCAAATCTGATCAGAGAGGAGAGTCAGCAGCATTTACCTCTTTGCAAAATATCTTCTGAGGAGCTCTTTGCTTTCATTGCACACATCATGTTGTTCCAATCCCCCTACCATGTGTAGGGAACACCTTCAGGATGTAGCAAAAGCCAAAACATTTTTTCCTTCACTGCTCACTAGCTCTATTTTAAGTCTAACAGAATTCCACAATGTGTAACAAAAACTACATTTGCTAATTAAAAGCTAATATATTGAGTGGCATTAGTCATGTTCTCCACCCCACAAGTGAATTTTCCTTCCTTTAACAGAGTTTTGTTGTGAACTTGTCTGCCCTCAGCACCTGTGGTCACAGCTCAGTGCTGACTCACATCCATGCTCATTTTAGCAAGCTGAAGGGCTGCACCCAATTTCCACCTTGGAAAGATCTCATGAGACCTTATACCAAAGCCAAGATGACCAATTGACTGCCTCCATTGCCTTCTCTACCAAAGTGAAATAACCACACAGAATGGAAAAATGTTCATACCAAAATAGACAAATGATATCTCCAATAGAAGAGAATACATAGTCCAGGAGAAGAAAAGTCTTCTTTACTCCCAGCTCTATCATTTAATGCTGATAAGGCTGATACCAATTTCTACCATTTTTTTTTTAAGCAATTTACAGTGAAAACTCAAAGCCCTAAGAATTCCTGAAGACATCAAGTTTCATGCATGTTCCTTCTGTGGGTTACATGCTATATGTATTTTAGGTACCTTTAAAACTCCCTGTGTTTGTTGAATTCCATATGAATCCTGGAAAAATCTTACTACAGCAAATTTGTTCTGCATGCTTTTTTGGTTTTGCCTTTTTTTTTTCTCTTTTTTACTTCTAAATATGTAAAATTATTGGCCTTTAATTCAGGTCTATTTCCAGTCCTTCCATCTGGAATCAGGGTAGGTGAGGAGCAACTGACTGGTAGTTTAAGCATTATTTTTTCATACTTCTAACATATGTGCCTTTTTGCCCTTTTCTTTGCCAGTCATTTACCTTGAAATAAAATTACAGCTGTAGTTTATAAAATAGACATGCTTTTACATACATCAATATAATCTTTTTATATCTAATAATTAGCAGATAATTGCTAGATTAAAAAAAATAAAGCTTTTAAAATAAAAAAACCCCTACAAGAATAATAAATGAGCTCTAGAAACACACCACGTTCTCTGTTCTGTATTTTGGGACTAATTGGGTTACTCAGAATATAATTGCCAGCAAAATTCGTGTCACCTTCTGTGGAGATGCAAAGATAGAGAAAAAAATTAAAGCCTATTAAAATTTGATAGTGGGAATGTGCTTGCCAAATGTACACTGAGTTGTGTTGCAGGAGAAGGAGGAAAAATATGTTGAGTGGGAGGGAAAGGAGTAACTGGGAAGTACAAGTCAGCTCCCCTGGTCCCAGGAGGTTCCTGGGAGTGTTTGAGGGGGGTCCTACAGCAGCAGAGAGGACCCCCAGTGTGTGCCAGCCCTGGTGTGCACACAGCAGCAGCCCCTGGGCACGGGCTCAAGCCAATTCCATGCTGCATCTCCCAGGAAAGGTGGGAGCAAAGGGCAAGTGAATTTTGCAGCACCTTGAAGATACCCCAGTCTTCAGGAAATAAAAAGCTTTCCCCTTGAAATCTCCTGGTTTGTTCTTTTTTGGCAACATAAAGGAAAGGCAGGGCAGGAGAGTAAGAGGGCTTGGTTCCAAAATTTTTATTCTCTTTGTAGTTTCTATTTCATCCTTCCTACGGGAACTTTGGGTTGCTGTGCCTGACCTCTTCCTCTCTTGCACGTCTAATCATTCAAAAAAGAAACAAATCTGAAATAGAAGAATGATCTGCATTCTCTGTGATTAAAAATATAGTGGAATATTCCCAGGAGCATTTTTCTATTTATCTTGCTTTATTTTGTCCTTTCTCATTAAATTATATGCCAATTTTTGGATGATTAAGTCGTCAGAGCATGGTTCCTGACTTACTAGCCTGCAGAATGCCACACATGCCAACTGAGCTGTTTAAATAAAGGCAGATACTGGATCAGAGAAAATCTGTCAGAAGATCAGAATGCAAAAAAGCTCTCACTTCTGGCATCTCAGAAAAATGCTTCAGCTTTTCTCTGATCTCGGCCAAAGTCTTGACAAATTAAGTCTCACAAAGCTGTTGGAAGAACGGGGCCCTCACCAGTGTGAGCTCCAGAGTCATTAGAAAGAGAGCCACTAATTTCAATGCAAGAGGGAACACATTCCCTAAATCTGGCTGTTAATAAAGGGCTCATTCCTCTCATTTGTCCCACAGCATGAGTCATCATTTATGCCTTTACAGAGTAAGTGGAAAACACTGTTAACTTGGAATAGCCATGTGATATATTCACTATTTGTGGGTGTAAATGACTATGCAAAATGCCTGTGGGAAAAATCCATCCTTTCCATAGTGCACCTGACAGCCCAAAGCCTCACTTAGTATTCCATCTCATCAGCCCACTGGCCTTCAGCACGGTGCTTGGTGGTATTTTAGTGAACAGACTGTACTATCCTCAGTTTGTGTGATACTTTCCAGCAATATGAGGCTGTGGGTGGCATGACAGGACTGCAAAAAGTGTTATTCTGTACCTTTGTCCTCCTCTGGGTGTGCTTATCTGAGCAAGAATCTTCACTCCTTGGATTTCTTCTCTTTTTCTGATCGTGTCATCTATGACTCAACAGCTACCCACTTCTGATTTTGCCAAAAAAAAAAAAAACAAAAAAAAACCCCAAAAACCTTCTGTTAATTGATCTTATTGGAATATTTTACCAGTTTCATCATGTTCCATCTCATGTTCCAAGGCTCTGCCCACATGCAAAGATCTCACACAATGTTCCTGTGGTACATTTGCCCCAAAAGTGTCTAAGAAAAGTTAATAGATCCTGAACTCAGCTTCATGAAACTTGTGTGGCTGACAGGCCTGGACCTGCCTATCTATCAAGAAAAGTAAGTGCAGTGTGGAGAGTGTAGCCATGGTTCATGCTGTGATGTTTTGGTTTCTCTGAAACTCTTTCCCAGACACTGTTCTGTCAACAAGAAACATGTTTTCCTAGCTGTAACCTATGTTTACATTCCTTTCCCTAGGAGGGACTTCTTCTTGATGTCCCTCTGACTTGACCAATGCAGTTGAAGAAGTTTGTCTTTCTTTCACCCCTTTGGGTGGTTCTTTGTAAAATAGCATAAAGGGAAGAAATTCCAGGGTAAATAAAAATTAGAGTCATTTCAGCTTTCTGACCTCGGAGTCCATGTCGTTGTAATCTTGAACAGCATCATGGAGAGGTTTCCTTTTTTCTTGGCAGCTCAGCTGAAATCAGGGAGTTCTTCAGGAGTAAGAGACTGTCCAGTGCTTGTCTTTGACTGAGGTGCTCAAGAAATCCAATGAACCCAAAGCTTTTAGGAGGCTTTTATGGAAGTTATCCCAAAATGAGCACATCCAGGTTCAAAGTATTTGCCTTAAGGACAAGCTAGGAAGGAATATCTATGGGCCCTGCTGCCAAAAAGAAGGAGGCCTGCACTAATAAAATGCAGAGAATATTTGTCTGCATTGACAGCACTAAATACAGTTCACAGGAGCTTGTTAAACTCCAACATCAAAAGCAGAAGCTCTTCTGCTGTACTGCTATTTTCTTTTTTTGTTTTTTTTTTTCAAAATCAGAATCTGTAACCATCCTGACAGATATGAATGGTAATGGTGACACATCAGGTGCTGGGAGAAGCAGTTTTGCACAACTTTAGAAGCAGCAGTTATAATTCTAAAAATGTCTCTCTCATGGATCATAGTGTTTATTCCTCTATAAAGAGAAACATTTTCTTTTAAGGTTCTCCTGACCACTCAGTCTATTACTGTTTACACAGTTTCTTTAAGTACCAAAACCATAAAGAGAGCAGATTTGGGTTGCTGGAAGTTTTGCATGTCTTTGCATTTTACTGCAGCTCCACAGAGGGGTCAAAACAGGGTTTTCCTGCATTCATAGGCAATAAGCCTTTTTCAGTGTCAACTCTTTTTGTAGCAGGAACTATCTCTTATTCCTGTAGATTGTGCTGCAATCAAGTTTATAATTGGTTCTAAGGTAACAGAAGTTAAGTTTCACAGCAGGTGCAGAAGATGCAATAAGAAATCTCTATTTCAGGGAAATGAAAATGCCAGGGGAAAAAAAATGGAGTGATTCTCTCAGCCTCTACCATGTTAGGGCTTTGCAGGTGCCTTCAAACAGTGAATGCTGATGCTGGTAAACAGCTTATTGTCATAAATATTGCTGCTTAAAACACTGCAATGCAATTGAGAGAAACACTGGAATTTTTAAATATATAAAATATTTGAATGCTAGATCCTGCTGCACATGACCAGAACCTACCCATCTCCCTTATGATTTTTTTTTTTTAATGCTGTAGTACAATGTTTTTCCAACTAGGATATCTAGATGCAAAAGAAGCTGGGTAAGTGATGACACCTGGAACTAAACTGGAGTGACTCCTCTAATTAGGAGTTTTTTCCCTGCCTGAATTTGTGCCTGTCATGCCAGCTTAGTTCCAGGCAGAAGGGCTGCACAGATATCAAGGGAAAAGGACCATTTTCACAGGAGGCACTGAATCATCTGCTGTTGTTCCTATTCCAGCAGGGCTTTTGAACTGCTCTGTGTATAATTGCTGTAGGTCTATTTGTCTCTACCATTCTTTCATAGATTTTTGCATCGTTATTTTCAAGCCGTTGTTCCCTCACCTTTTCTTTTTGCAATGACATCTGAATCAATATTTAGCTGTGGTCTACTGTATGTAATTATTCTGGCTTGCTTATCTTGCTAGTTGCAAGAGAAAAGATTTCTGCCCTGTCTCCCCCTCCCCACCATCCCCAAAGTCTATGTAAGCCCTATTTAAGCATAGTGAGGGATATTCAGACAGATTTTAATGCAGATTGGCCTCTGCATTCTGGAAAAGCAAGAATTTCAGCATAATAATGTGCCATCTCCCCATCCCCTTCTCAAGTGTCAGAACACGTTTTTTAGGGAAATTTTAGTAAGATATAGTACATATACACTGAGCACCTGGACAGGTTGCTCCTTTCCCCTCTCCCCTCAATTATTTGAGTTATTATTCAAATAATTCCACTGGAAAAGTGTTGTGTTTAAGTTTTGAGGTTGTTTTTTTTTTTGTTTGTTGGTTTTATTCCTTTGATGCTCTCTCCTTGGTTACAGTGGCAGCAGTGTCCTATTTTTAAATTTGCACATCCTTGTCGTTCCTTTGTCACCCCTGGGCTTGAAGCTGGGTCCTTGTCCCCCAAAGGGAGGCTTTGGCACAGTCAGTGTTGTGTTCTTTGCTGAGAAATGGTCACATTTCTTCCCCCTCCCAGCATCCTTGGTACTGCATCTTCATCAGGTGGCAAAAGAGCAAGATATTTAGGATGACTGGAGGTGCTGCAATAAATGTTACTGAAGGAAGATGTAGGTAATTTTATATAAAATAAGATGCTGCTCTTTTTGTGGGCGTGAAAGGTTTCAGAGGACAAAATGAAATTGATTATTTGCCATAGAAGCTTCACCAATAAATCAGAAAGTAATTGCCCTTACACCCAAGTATGAGGCATAGGATGATGCAGGCATTTCCCCTGGGGGTGGGACACTGCCACGGGCTTCCTCTGTAATTTCATATATGTCACTGTTTTCTGGTGGAGTTGCAGCAATAGATTCCTACCTTTAAATGGACTTACAGAATTGATGCATTAAATGTCGCTGACATTCACAGTCTGCATTAAGGAAACTGACTGTGTTCTTACAGAAAATGTAAATATCCATGGATTTGCTAGCTTAGAGGAACTCACCATCTTGTTCCTCTACAAGGAAAATACTGAATTCTCTTCCTTATGTGTCACCACATTTCCTCACCTACAATATTCCTAGCAGGAAAACACTCCAGCACTGGGTCAGTACCACTGAAAGTAATTCCCTCCTTTTACAGAAATTTCTTGAATTTCAGTTGAGATTTATGGATTGTTAAGGGCAGTTTTCAATTCAGAGACCCAGCTGCCAAAAGTATCTTGTCTGTTCATAAGGGTTCCTGGCATCTTACAAGTCAGTGGTTGGTGGATGATGATGTCCTTTGAAATATGTGCTCATAAAAAGTGTTGCTCTTGAAAGCTGCTGTGAAAATATTGGCCTTTTACTTTGGATGGCAGCAGTCATTGCTGAGAGTGTGGTGAAGGAACAGACATTGGGATGCCACAAGCAGGACTGAGCAGTGCCACCCAAGGGACCATGGAGTGTCCACCTTGGCTTCTGGTGCTGGTCTCTCCTTCCCCACAAGCTGCCACTTACCAGAGAGATGAGCAAACTTCCTGAAAAATTCTGTTAGCTCTCGTCCTCACCTGCTGGAAGAGGTGTTGAGTGTTTCTACAACCAAGCTTCTAATTAAAGAGGAATATTGCAGTGACTGGCTCACTGCCCAAGGTCGGATGTGCACCTAGAGAATCCTAAATCCCAATTGCCAGTTTCCTTATGCTGACACAAATAATCTTTGTGCTCTTCTTAGTCAGGTGTTCTTTCTGTAACACAATGAAGTATTTTAAATGGAACGTTGTATCATCTCACGTTAAATAATCTAATTTATAGTCGTGCCCTACATAACCATCAGAGATATTAGGTTATAGAATACACGATAATCCATCAAGCAGAACTTAAAAGCAGAAGCAGAGTTCCATACTAAATGGTACATTTACTATTTCATTCTTTTATATAACAAGGCAGTTATAAATTAAAATAACCCCATTAGAATACAGGGCAATGGAATACAAGCAGATATGGTTCTTTCTCATTGCTGAGGTGAAAAAAACCCCTCTTTTCTTCCCTGAAGAACAGAAATTAGGACAGCACGTTTTTCTTGAAACATATCTTTTTAAATCTCCAGAATTATGATAACTGTTTATTTGGCTGTCCTTTGGCAGATTCTAGGTGTGATTAGAATCCAAGCATTTAGTGGTCTAACATGCTCACAGAATACAAATGGAAATGCACAGCATCTGTAATGATGCAATGTCAAAAATATAAAAAAAAAAATCTTGTAGAAAACTGAGAAGATTAATGGACTGAAGCTGGCAGAATCAAGAAGAAAAAAAAATCTCTTCTGTATCCAGTTTAAAAGGAAAAATTGTGGGAATGTGTCTCCATATCATAGAAATCTGTCATTACTTCTGTAGTTCCATTATGTGGAACTTTATCTCGAGTGTTAGTTTTGACAATTTTGGATTGCCTAAAGACATTTAAACCCACAAAGTCTTCAAAACTCTACTGATTTCCTAAAAGAGAATCCAAGTATGGGATACTTCCAAACAAGTTTCTGAATAGGTTAAAATCTGCTCTCCTAAATTCCAGGGCTTAATACTCCTATTGCCTTATTTCCTCTTGTGATCCTGAAATTCACCACCTTATGGTGTATGTAACATTAGCTACTCCCAGCTTTCACCTTACCCTGCAGTTTCTCCTGGTTTGAAAGTGTGAGGTCCAGCAGAGCATCTCCCTTCATCAGCTCCTTCATCACCTGTGTCAGGACAAATGCCCTCCACAGACCTCCTGGGTTATTGTATTCATGCTGTTGACCCTGCAGGAGATAAAGGTTAAGGTCCCCCATGAGGATCAGGGTATTTGAATGTGAGGCTTCTTCCATTTATATGGAGAAGGGCACATCTCCTTCTTCCTGGGCAGAAAGCTGGTATCAGATGTTCCCACTGCTCCTTTCTTCCCTCCACCCACACCCACATCCTACAAGGTGATCACCTCCCCCAGCCCCAGAAAGAAGTCACCTCCAGACCTGGAGAGCCACATCCTCTCTTGGGAGCCCTCAAGACTCTGCTGTAGAGCTCTGGCTGCTGTTCACACAGAAAGGAAATGTTTCTTTGTTTGGAGACATGAAGGAATGCTTTTTCCATTTTCTCTGACATTTTGGTCTCTTTGGTGATCGCATGCGAGGAAAGCAAAGTTAACTCCTTTACAAGGTCTATTGGTAGTTTGCCAGCTACATGGCCAAAATCAGGAGATTTGTATGATTTACTAGTGGTGACTCTTCTACACTTCCAAATGTGCAGTCAAGGCCACCAAAGGCAGCAGATTCTTTCTTTGACTTTTGCAGTGGTTCTGGTGGTTTCCCTTGCACTAACCATTGCATTTCTTTTCATTGCACTGATTTCTGTGCAGCTAAGCTCCCACACCACTGGAATCAGATGTGTTCAAGTCTTCCATCTCCACTGACGAGTCACAAATGTTGGTTTTATGTGTTCATGGATCAGCATGATTCTTACATGCATCAGTCTTCACTTCTGTGTGAAGTAGTCACACAGTGACTACTACAGCGGTTGTAGTGGTCCCCTGGGTTTTTTCAGCTTCTCTGTCCTGAAAGCTTCCCTGCAGAATTATTTTAAACAGGTGCCATCCTCCCCTTGATGTAAACATTACCTTTGCCAATGTCTGGGCAAGGTAAATTTGAATTAAACTAAGCTTTATCTCTTTGTGGCATACCTTCAGAAACTGCTATGTCTTCTAAATCCCTGGTGTCTTAAGGAGTTAGCTTCTTACTTTGAATTAAAACAAAAACAAATCTTGGTATGAAAAGGCAGCTGTAGCCTTTTCTGTCAATTACTTATTAAGATGTGATTCTCTGCAATGTGATGATTGTGTGGAAGGTTTTCATTGTTTCATCACTGGTCTTAATAATGACATTTTCATTTTGTGAAGAAAAAAAGTTGATTTAAAAATTCTTTATCTCACTCCTCCATCACAATTATCTGTCTCTTTCCTAAATTATGAACATGAACCGATTGATGGAGAGAATGAAAATACTTTGAAGTTTTTTGTCTTGTATCTTCTTTATCACCTGCTATCAAACTATATTTAAATAGCAACAAGAAAAGCCTAATTAAAATACTAGATCTTATTATGCAAGCTCACTGGTGAGGAGCAGTTTATGGTTTTATTACCCTTTTTGAAGAACTGATAAGAGCTGGTGTAATCACATCATATGCATTAGCAAAAACACTAATGACAGAATACATTAATGACAGCTATTTGAACATCAAAGTTTGCATTTTATGAGGCTCAGAAGAAGAAATTGGCAGAGTACTCATTTAATAATGCATAATCAATCAGCAACAAGCTTTAGAACTGATTTTGAATTGATCACACATTTTTTTCTGCTGAAGTTGATGTAAGAGCAGCAACTGCAAAATGCCAAGCCCTTTCTGGTACAATGCTCGTCACACTTCCTTGATACCACAAAATGAAAACACAATTTTGTATCTGCTTCAAGATGTTACGTGGATGAGGACAGGCCCAGGCTAATTCTGGGTGGTTCAGGCAGGTTTTCATTCAAACAAACAGCAGGGAATCTCTCTCTTTGCAGCTTTCCATCTTCACAGTACTCAGCTTCCAGGTTTCATATGGCAGCATAAAAACAAAACCAGCTTAAGAAGGGATCTCTCCAAAATATTTGGATGGAATTAGAGAGCACTAGAAATGGTGGAGAGAAGGGAAGGGTCTTTCTATATATGCATTTCCAGGAAGGGTTTGATCACCTTCAAAACTACCTGTGTCCATGATCTGACATTTCCAAACCCCATTTACAAGCTGTGGCTCTGTTACAGACCTCAGCCAGCTACTTAGCATATAAATAAAGACATAATACTTTTCCACTTCCTGAACATATTGGTAAGATAAATCTCTGTATTTTCCAGAGACTTCCCAATCAATGTGATGAATAACACCATAAAAATATGTAGATAGTTAATATACAGTTCAGCACAAAACATTCCTATCAGTGAAACCCAAAAGAAAATGAACAGGGGTCAGACTGTTCTAAGGAAGTATCTTATGCTGAAAAGTTTAGAAAAAGGTCCTTGATTAAAGGGACTTCAAATCCCCTTGTGGGATTCTTGTGGTGGGTCCCCAGGGGGCTTGGGGGAGAAAATTCTATGAAAATCTCATGGGTAGAGATAAGGACAGGGGGATCACTTGCCAGTTGCCATCGGGGCAAAACATACTTGATTTGGGGAAATCAGTTTGAGAATTTGCTATTAATTGTAACAGAATTGTGAGAATGAGAAATAAAAGAAAAATAAACACACCTTCCCTTCCTAGCCTTCATAATCCACTGACCACAGTGTCTGCAAGGCTGTTTCACGTTTTCTCACTCTTCTCACATACATACAAACCCAGCATTTTTACTCTTTTATAAATACACTTGCACAGATGCATTAGCAGTGTCCCTGATGGGCTCAGCTTTGATCACTGGTAGGTCTGTAACTTTTCATGCATTTATTTTGCAGAATCAGTAAACAAAAAAAAAAAATCTAAGTGTTTCGGAGAGTTTTCTCAGAAGTTTTCAAAAAGTTTTAAAATTATTCTCTTTCTTTTTTTATTATTCAGAATATGCTCTCAGGTATACTGGTTTTCCAAAAAAAAAAAAAAAAAAAGCAGAAAGAGAAAAAATAAAGGTTTAACATTAAAAAGAAAAAAATTAAATACATCATGTTGAGTGAGGAGACAATAAGTGTGTTTATCTGTAGTTCTATTTCCTGACTCCCTGTGTCTTCCTTTTTGTGCCTTTTTTCAGCCTCAGAGGAAGATTGAACTGATTTTGAATTTAAACCAGGGTTTTGTGGTTTAACCCCAGCCAGCAGCCAAGCCTCACACAGCTGCTTGCTCCAATGGGATCAGGGAGAGAACCAGAAGAGTAAAACCCAGAGCACTCGTGGGTGGGGATAAAGACAATTTAACAGGGAAAGCAAAAGCTGTGCACACAAGCAAAGCAAAACAAGGAATTCACTCCCTGCTTCCCATGGCTGGGCAGGTGTTCAGCCATCTCCAGGGGAGCAGGGCCCCATCACATGTATCAGTGACTTGGGAAGACAAACACCATCACTCCAAAAGTTCCCCTCTTCCTTCTTCTTCCCCCATTTATGTACTGATCATGGATGTCACATGCTCTGGGGTAACCCTTGGGTCAGTTTGGGTCATCTGTCCTGTGGCTGTGTCTCCTCCCATCTTCCCAGGCACCCCCAGCCTCCTCGACAGCCTGGCAGCACAAAAAGCAGAAAATTCTGTGTAAGCCTTGCTCAGCAATAACAAAAATATCTCTGTATTGTCAACACTGTGCTCAGCACAAATCCAAAAGACAGCCCTGCACCAGCCACTGGGAGGAAAATTAACTCTATCCCAGCCAAACCCAGCACACAGTGTCAAGGAAAGGCTTTGTGCCTGTCTCTACAGGAAGGCCAGTTCTTGTTGATCAAACTCTCCATGTCAAAGTGCCAGCCTTTCCATGCTCTCTGTTCTCTCACAGATAAATCTTATGGGATTTACTTTTAATGTGTAGGAAACATTTATGCTTCTCAATGTGCTAATAACTTAAAGTAATAAGCATCCAGGCATTAACTTTATGAGAAATTTGAGTGATGCAGCTCATTCAGCTGACAAGTTATACATTAGAGATTGTGGGGTAAAGAGAACATAAACTTAGAATGCCACCCCACAGCTGGAAAATAAATAGGAGCAGTAAAAATGCAGATTGGTGCACATGAATTTATTTTCTTTTGATCTCTGGAGAAGCAGGAATTTCACACACCTCTTTGGCTGAAAGGAAGGTGGGTTGACTAGCTGTAAAAGGAGGTGTAGTGTTCACCTACTGAAAATAGTTGGTCACTGTTAAGTTAAGACTTTTTAAGACTTAAAGAGATTATTTTCATTATATTCCTGAAAAAATCCATAAATTAATCCATTTAAAAGTACCAATATTTTAATTATTGCAGCATAATTGCTGAATACCACTCTGGTCAGTTTGGTCAAGAGTATTATCTTAGAAGCCCTTAAGCAGTTACAAAAGCATTTTAAATAAATCCTTGAATCAATCAGTGTTGTTAAGGTTCTTGTATGTTTGAAGTGAATTAAGCTCAATTTGTTGTTAGATCAAATATTTACTCTACTGTATAAATTTATATTACAAGACACTTAAGCTTTAACTTTTCTTCCTGTCTCATGCTTGTGGTACAGTCAGCCTCATTCTTTTCTCCAATTTTAGTTAGGTTGTGCAAGGATGTCAAATGTTTTGGGGCAATCAATTCTAACACCACTTGCAAACAGGCAGAGATTCCCTCCCAGACCACGGGAGTTAGTGGTGTGCTGATACCTGAGGCTAAAAGGGTTAGAGCTGAAAGTTGCATCCTGAGCCACATAAAGCCAACAGCAAAATCTCCATTGATTTTTATTATCCTGGGATTAGGTGAATGCATTTGAAAAACCCCAAATTTTATCTTAATCCCCTCAGATGTTCCAGTTATTTTTTTTGTTAAGTGTTTAATCTTTGGGGCATCTGTTGAAACACACAGCAGAAAGAGAGGTCTTCTGCTAGATCCAGTGGCAAGAAGTTCCATATGTTAATTCTGATTTTTCTGTAGTTTTTGAGAAATAAAATAGTGAAAATAACATTTTTTCCCTTTATTCTGTGTCTGTCCATTATCTTGTAGAACTTACATCTTCCTTGCTTTTTTTTCTGTAAAGTTAATTTCTGTTTCTTCAGTCTATGTGTGGATGTTTCCATTCTTCTTACTCCTTTCAGAATATCTTCTCTTTCCTCTGCATTGAATGTGTCATGATGAAAAGGGACACGGTATTCAACACAGGGCTCTTCCTGACTTGGCACAACTTGGTTTTCCATGCCAGTAGTTGTGTTCAGTGTTGCATTTTGAGGCACATATATTGCAAGAATGCCTGGGTTAAAGTCTTGCTGAAATATGCAGACCAAAAGAGAAGACACCAGAAATTTGGGCTCTGCTCTACATCTCCTGTACAGAGAGGAATAAAACTGAGCTTGAACCCTTCTGTCATCCTTTTAAATTTCTCTAGGAGTGCTATGGAAAGCTGGCATAAAGTAATGTAAAAGTGATGTCTGTACATATTTTTATTACTTTTCTTTACTAAAATTTATTATCCTCTAATTAGCTGGCAGATTTGATCATTTGATAGAAAGCACTGCTTTGATGCCATGAAACAAAACCGTAAAAATTGTTACACAGGTATTGCACAATAACTTCAAATATGTTTCTAATGTGGGACGTGAGGTAATCCAAAGACATTTCTTTCTTGATGAATAACAGAAGTCCAAAAGCTTTTTCTTAATTTATAAGATACATTACACAGAAATCTTCCTTGTGCTGCTTCAGTTATCTTTTATCTTGATTATGGTTGACATTTTTAGGGTACAAGGCACTGTAGTTAGGAGGATAATTTTTAAATCTCCATGAGGTGCTGCAGTTTGGCTCTGAATTATATGGGAGACAGTTGGAAGTCAGAGCACTATATTATTTTCCCACTGCAGCTACCTTATACCTCACACAGCCTGATGAGTGCAATGAAGCTTTGAAAGACCAAACAGTGAAGATGGAAACATTGCAATACTTTAAAAAGGGAAGGTTGTCAATCCACTTTCTTTATTTTTCCTGTAAACTCATAAAACATTGAGTACAATACAAAATATTGCAAATCTTATTTTGCTGGGAGAATCTGGACAAGGGAAGGGTTACATTAATTAAATAAATCCACTTGATTGTGTGCCTGTCACAGAAGAGCTCTTGCCCGAGCACCCCTTAGCACATTTAGTACTCAGACACAGAGATTTGAATTTATTTGGACCCCGAGTATCTTGTTCTGCTTAGTCTTCACAATTTTTATGCACATTTAGACTTCAACAACCTCCCCATATGCAGATTAGCTAATACATAACATCCTTTACTTGGAATCCTTTATCTGGCTGCTCTGTTTACTAAAATTCAAGGTAGGAAAGAGAATGTAGTATCTTCCACAATGTATTCTTCACTTTCCAAATCTATTCATTGAATGCAGCTCTTCTTAGTTTAAAAGGAATAAGAGCAAGCTACAGTTTCAGTAATAATTCTTACCTTTAGGCAAACCTGCTATAACTCCTGCCAAAATTAAATTAAGATCTATACTTTCTTCTGGAATATTTCCAGATTATCTTCAGGTGAAACATATACCATAATAGGATGTGAAACAGAAGGTGAAAGCAAATATTTTTCTCAATTCTGTCTTTCCATAACATGAGAAATTGCTTTCTAGTATGGTGGTGAAGATACATAACATTTATTACAATATCTTCAAGTGTATAAAAACCCATCTATAAATGTCTACTAAATTATATTAAGTTTGCATTTCAGTCTAAATAGCTTACAGATACCCTGTTCAGTACATCTTTTCAGTTTGAATAGAGTTTAAAAACATGTTAAAGATGAGGATGGGGAGCAGAATGAAGCTCCCATGAGGTGAAAGGGTCAGTGCCCTGCCACACCTCTTAGACACACACAGGTCTATGGGACTGCATAGGATCATCCAAGGGTTCTACTGTGGGAGCTGGCAGAAGTGCTCAGAGCCACTTCCCATCATTTACCAGCAGTCCAGACTGACTGGGGAGGGCCCAGTGGGTCAAGCATGTGTGGTGCCTATCTACAAAAAGAGCCAGTGGTGTGAGGTTCAACAAGGCCAAGAGCTGGGTCCTGTATTTGGGTCACAACAATCCCTGGCAGTGCTACAGGCTGGGGCAGAGTGGTTGGAAAGTGGCCGTGTGGGAAAGGACCTGGGGGTGCTGGTCAGCAGCTGAACATGAGCCAGGTGTGCCCTGATGGCCAAGAAAGCCAAAGGCATCCTGGCCTATATCAGAAATGGCCAGCAGGATCAGGGCAGTGATTGTCCCCCTGTACTGGGCACTGGTGAGGCCACACCTCAAATCCTGTGTTCAGTTCCCTCACAACAGGAAGGACTTTGAGGTGCTGGATCATGTCCAGAGAAGGGCAACGGAGCTCAGGAAGGATCTGGAGCTCCAATTTTATGAGGAGTGGCTGAGGGAGCTGGGATTGTTCAGCCTGGAGAAAAGGAGGCTCAGGGGGGACCTCATCACTCTCCACAATCACCTGAAAGGAGGCTCTCCTTTCAGAGATCAGTCTCTTTTCCCAAGGAGCAAATAGTAGGACAAGAGGAAATGGCCCCAAGTTGTGCCAGGGAGGTTTAAGTTGGATTCTAAGAGAAATTCCTTCACAAAAAGTGTTGCTAAGCATGAGAGCAGGCTGCCCATGACAGTGGTGGAGTCACCATCTCTGGAGGTGTTTAAAAGACGTGTAGATGTGGCACTGGGGAACGTGCTTTAGTGATGGGCTTGGCAGTGCTGGGTTAGTGCTTGGACTCAGTGACCTTGGAATCATAGAATGGTTTAGGTTGGAAGGGACCTTAAAGATTTTAAGGGTGTTTTACAGCCAAGTGATTCTGTGATTCTATAACTACTTAGAGCAAGACATGTTTCACTTTGGGGTGGGGGGACAGGAATTGTGCTATCAATGACAGAGGAACACAGAGCAATTTAACCACGTGACCAAGACTGATGCCACGGGACAATATTTTTATTATTGGCTGGCTAAAGCTTTACTTCCTGATCAGCATTTAAACACATAAATAAAGAGCCTGATTCACAGGAGCATTTCACAGCAACAGCTCTAACAACTCTCAAAACCTGAGCAATGGCATTCTTCATGTCATGCCCTCTAACTGAACTGTTCAATTTCTGAAATGAAGACAGGACTGAGAGAAATAAAGCTTATATCAAAGCACCAAGGCTTCAGTTTGTTGTAAATTAGCATCTTTCTATTAGCTGATGGCTTTGGAAGCAAGCTGTGGAAATCCTTTCTTTTTTTTTTTTTTGACAAAAGATGCCATAAAACTGTGATATGTGATTTTGTACTGCCAATTATTGTAAAAGCAAAATGCAACACTTTATGCTAGAGCCACTGCTTAATGCTGTTCTCTTTTTCTTTTTCTTTTTTTTTTTTTTTTCTCTTCCCTTCAAATCAGATATTTATCTTTGAGAATAACATCTATTACTGTGCCCATGTGGGGAAGCAAGCCATCCGAGTGGTCTCCACAGGAAAGGAAGGTGTTATTTTCAATGGGCTCAGCGACTGGCTCTATGAAGGTAGGACACAACATTTAGGCCAGCAGTTAGTTATGAGTTTAAGTTACAGTCTAGAATTACAGACCTTGCTGGAATTAGATATCCAGCATTGCGTTTCCTGGGCACGGAGCTGAAAACCTGCTATTCTACACAGTTGCCTGATGTGCTGGACTGGAAATAATGTGAAATGGTGTAAGAATTCTTGTTTTCTGGCTGTTTTCTTTCCCTTAGTCCAACGGTAATAAATCACTGGGCTTTAATGAACAGAACTGCTTCATTATTTAATGGCACCTGCAATCACTCATGGATGTGCCAGTTTTCAAATCACAGAAAAGGACAGAAATGGGGAGGGAAAGGGGTTCTGTCTTAAAGGAGAAAGCAAAGAAACAATTGTACTTGATTAGCTGTTTTCCACAGAACTAGGTGAGCCTTGGAAGCTGCCCAGATCTTGCCACCTAAAAAAAAAATTTCTAAAAGCAGACCCCAGTAATTGGCTTCTTTCCCGTGAAAATGGACCTGACAGGGTGGAGGGTCATCTCTGGAGCACTGCTTCTCTTTGATCCTTTCAGCTGACAAATAGCCATTTAGATGTCCATGAGCAGCTGCTTGAAAAGTGATCTCAACTGCTCCTTAGCTTAGAAGAGGATCCTCACCACCCCCAGTTCTTTTGGGGGTTGTTGTAGGCTTTTAAACTGATATATCAGAATAAAAAATGTAATACGCACACACATATATACGTATATACGTGTATGCGTGTGTATATATATATATATATAAAAAAAATAACAGGTATGTATCATGCATCCCTCTCTCTGTTGATGACTAATGCTGCTGCCAGCACTTCCTTCTCACAAGGATCCTGGCTTTTGGACCTGGCAGTGTCTCTTTGCTGTGACACAGCTTCCCTCCAAAGTCACAGTTTATCCTACAGGTCCCAGCATAGTCCCAAGCTTTTCTTACCTCTACAGAGAGAAAGTTTCCAGATACATCTATTAACTGTGTCCTGTTGGCTGCTCCCAGTTTTCTCGAGGCTTAATAGAACAGAATAGGTTATAAAATGCCATTAGCAGTTAATTGGAGTACAAATAGGAATCACTACCTAAATTAATCTGTATCACAGCTAGACCAGGGCCCTTGGACACAGAAATGAGGAAATTAAAATAAATTAGTTTGTTTGCCCCTCCCAAAGATGCTGATCCCATAAATCAGTGTACAAACTCATCAAACACATCCATGGAAAAATATATATTTTTCATGTATATGTTTAAATACATGTTTCTACTGTAATACAGCATATTTGCATGTAAATGTCCTCCTTGTGAAAGCACTTTGTAACCACAGAAGTGGCTGAGAAGTAACAAAATGCTAATTTTCTTTCACTTTATTTATTAATTTGCTGGTGAAGTTGTGGGCAGGCTGTTTGACTCTGTGGGTCAAATGTGCCTACTACTACCCATATTTGGCTGATAAACATCATTTAGTACATCAGGTCTTCTTGCAGAGTCTCCCACACAGCACCACGCTGAGAGGAGTTTGTCAAGCCCGTGAACTCAGAGCACACCAGCAAGCCCAGGATGACACTTGTTTTGCTGACACATATTTTTATTCAATTACAGGCTTGCTCAGGCAATTTCTTGGCTGACATTGACTTTCAGGCTTGCCCTCTATAATGAATTTGCCTGTTAACTTTATGTTAATGTGCTAGGGTAAGAAATGAATGTGTGATGCAGTTCAGTCTGGTCATCCCAAGCCAGGTTGTGTAACCTGTGAGGCACGAGGCAGATTAGGGCCACTGAACCTGCTGTTCACTGGCAGTGTGTTTGAAAGAAATTAGGATTTGGAAATGTCACTTTGTGTCCTAATATAGTTTATATTGAACTAAATAATACTCTTATTTCACAAGCAAGGTGTAGAAGGTCCCACAGGAAAACCTGATTTAAATGTTCCCAACTAATGGGAATCCAAAATCAAATCCAGAGCTGAACTGTGTGAGCTCCTTCTCTTGTCATTACTTGTGCAGTCCTTATGGAGGGAAACCTGGGGCTGGTGTCAGGACTGAGGACTTGTGCCAGGTGCTTGAACAAGCTTTTGGGCTGTGATGTGCTTGGATCTGCAGTGCTCAGACACCAGCTGTCTGCATCCGCCGATGGATGGAGCAGGATCCAGAAGAAGCTGAATATTCCATGGGGATAAATGGTTAAGGACAATTGAGAAACGAGAGACACCTCCCCAGTGGGGTCCAAGAGAATCCAGTTATGGTTGCCAGTGAGCTTTAACCTGGGATACTCTGCCAAAACACCTTTGTTTTTCCAAAGTGTTTCCTTTTCTTGGATGCCACCTCTTCAGTGGGACAAACTTGGACAACGTTTTAAATCCGAACTTACCTGACTGGAAATGTTTGAAAACTTGGCCAAGACTGAACTGTTCCACCTAAAGATTATTTTTGCCCTTTCCTGCTGTGGTTTTTAGCCGTGCCTTCCCCACCTCCCCAGCCGAGCTGGGTGGGATGCTCAGGCCCGTGTTTGTTTGCGCTGCCGCCGTCTCAGCGAGCTACCAGGATGAGTGCTGAGCATATGCAGAAATCTCCCTCCATCTGTGCAGCCAGCTCCAGCAGATAGTCTGCAAAGGAGCTGCGAGAAGCAGGATCACAGGGAGTTCAGCACACTCCTCTTCCCTCCCATGCTCTTTTTGTTGCTGGAGTTCTGTGACCCCTGGCAGCCACAGCAGAGCCTCCTCTGGGTTACTGTGACAGCTCACAACCTGCTTCTCACTTCCCCTAAATGCAGCACAGAAAATAAAACTGGGTGTTTTCTATTTGAGGAAGATGACTTTTAACGACTTCTGTCTACGTAGCAAGAGCACACCAGCAGCAATCCCCCTTTCTGAGAGCTGTTTGCACAGTGAGCTCTGCAGATGGCAGCCCAGCAGTGCCAGCCTTTGGGGTGACTCCTGACACTTCACCTGTGTGGCGGGCCCGGGGGGACACTTCTCTTCACGATGTCATGCTCTAGTCACGACAGAATGGATGTGCTGCACTATTAATCACAGGTTTTTCCTAAGCCCAGAAGCACAGCAGATCGAGAGTAAATTTGACAGGCTTTTTGCCCTGGAAAAATGCAGAAGTTCATTTCAATTCAAGTTAAGCTCTGCTTTTGTAAATCTGCCAAAGGAGAAAAAATTTCTTCGAGGTATTTATGCTGATCTGTAGACTTTTGATAATATAGTGAAAAACATTTCAAATCAATCAGAGCTTAATCTACTTAGTGCATTTAGCTGGAAGGTTATAGATTGATACATAGATTACTGTAGCATGAAAGCATAGATTAAGCATGGGGTTTATTACTAAAATAAGCACTGACAATGTTTTCATAGTCTGAGTTAACATTTTCAGAGCTGTGCCTGATAGATGCTTGTACTAAAATCGAGTGATATCCTATAAAACAGAGTTTAAAGTTCTGCTACTGAAATCAGCAACACATTTAAATGCATAGGAGCAGCAAAGAGTGGGTTTTATTTCAGTTTGCTCTATGATCATTGTTGGTTTGAGAATATGTTTTAGCAATGATAAGTCTTACAGATAATTTTAGAGCAAGTGCTGGTGTAGCAGAAAGGACTTCCAAAGCAATAAGAGAAGAGTATTTATATGCATTCTGTATATAAATGGTAATATCTTAAAAATAATGTGCATTTAAAAAGTAAATTGCAGGTAAAATTAATTTCATTTGTGTGCTTTTTTTAGAGCACTCTTCCACAGGAGTTAATTCTGTCATGGTGTAATTAAAGTGTCTTAATTTGCTACCAAGCACTTGGAAAGGCTGTTCAGCTGTTATGAGGACGGGTGGCAGAAAAGCTCTCTGATGGAGGTCACCTCCATGAGTCTGTGAAGTGACAAAAGTAGGTTGAGATGTCCCTGTGTTGCAGTTGGGAAATGTGTTGGTTTTGGGTTTGTGTGATGCTGAATCCTGGGGAAAGGGCCCGGAGGACTTCCCCCAGCAGGGTAAGTCCAGGATCCCTTTAGCAGGACGGGGTCCTGGTGTGCTGTCCCTTGAGCAAGTCTGTGTTCACAGATAAAGGTGGATAATTTCTGGTGTTATGTTCTAAGTGCATGCTTGGAAATCAAGAATGTGACACAGTGGTATGTGCTTCTGTCACTGCTGGGAGGGGAAGGAAGGATTTTCACCTAGAGATGGTCCTATGCCATGCATGAAGTGTGACATGAGGAGTTTGTTACATGTGTCCTCAGATATTAGAGGAGAAACTAGAAAAATGAAGGAACAAGTTTGCAGCTTGTTCTGTGGGACGTATCTGTGGTTACTGGGGACTTTGGTAAGACTAGCATGTGAGTTAAAAAGTAAGAATTGAGTTAAAAAATCAGAATTGCTTGTGGTTACTCCCTTATCTCGTGTCACTGTCAGAGGATCAGAGGTAGTCTCTGAGTTTGGAAGTCTCTGAATTTGGAAGTCTTTAAATCTCAAGGTCATCGCAAATAGAGAATCCCCATTCCAGACTTTGTCCTTGACACCATGGTTGGGACATCTCCTCATCCTCAGACATCAAGAGGGAACCACTTCTGGCAGCCAAGCCCCAGCTCCCACAACACACATTTAAATCTCTTGTGTAGTATGAGCTTTATACAGTCATCCCTTGAAACTGATACTCTGTTCTGTTGAGCTTAAGGCACAGTGGTGTTGCTGTATTCCTTTTTTGGCTAGGAGCCAGGAGGAGGAGGGGGAAAAAAGGACTCTTTTTCAGAGATGACTCCTATGCCTTATTAATCTTCATTTTGTCTGCGTCTTGCGTGATCACCGACAGATCCTCTTGTGTGACTTCGCAGTGACACCTGGTGGGAGAGGCCAGGATGTCATCGTCATTAAGACCATGAAACTGCAGAATTTTTTTGCTGCCGTACCTAGGGAAGGCTCCCAATTTCCCCTCACATACATTTCCCTGAAACTCTCCCTGAGCTTATGGGAACTACACATCCAAAGCCGCTGGCTGATTCATGCTAATGGGGCTGCTGTTCCTTTTGTACACTTTATAAAGAGAGGGAAGGGAACACAGTAATAAAGAAAAATCTTTTCCATAATTTAATCAGCATCTCACAAAAAAATATCAGAGGGTATATTTAGAACGTGTATGACTGGTCTCGGAAGTGCAGCGCCTGGCAGGAGCTGCCAAATCAAATATCAGTTATTTTGAGCAGTGCCTTCTATGCCTATAGCATTTCAAGCAAATGAAGTAGACATATATCTTATGTTTAGAAGTATTAATTCTGAGGCTCAGGAAGTGGTCTCAGTACTGGGAAACCAGTCAGTAAGTCTGCTGAAGCAGTGCCTTGCCTAATTCTTCTGTGTGCTCATTTTTTCATTGTATAACATGAGAATGCTGAACTTTTGCTTGGAAACAGGAACTCTGATGATCAAATTATGCCTGAATGTGAAAAGGAACATTCGTAATTAGCCTGAAAGCAAGTATGTCCTAAAGTTCCTGTGTAGTGCCACCAGAGAAGGAGATGACATATCCTCATATTTCACAGACAGGGTTAACCTTTCTCAGTAATTAGGAGCTCCAAAACCTGCTGGGGGAGAATGAGATGAAGAATTAGACTGACTCATCACTGCATTTTTTAAGATACTCTGGATAAATAAATGCCTTGCCATACAAAAGCCATTGCTGCAGACAGTGAAAGAAACCAGCCTTAATGGGACTACAAATTATTCTATTTTGACAAGATATGTGAAGAATCATTGGGGCAGAGAATACAGATTTTACTTCAAGTATTTTCATATTTTCAGTCACAAAGAAGATATTCTATTTGTGGGTAAATTTGCAGTTCTACACAGCTGCTATGAGGTAAAGGGAGTTTAGGAAACGTTCTGGAACCAGATAATGTCATAAATGTAAGTCTAAAAACCCTTAGTTTGCTCTCAAGTACATGCTGATACTTTTCAGGGGGTTTTGGGGGAAGCTGCATGGAATTTGTCCCTCATTTATGTGCTTGCTCAGGTGAGGTAGGAAAAGCAGTGTGGTGACACTGTGACATTGTACCCATAGAAAAATATGAAGTTTTCCTCTGTTTTGCATTTTGGGCATCATTCAACATTGCCCATTCAATACCTGCAGCTGCTGTGCAGCACCTGGGGCCATCCAAGTCTCAGCCATTATTTAGCTGCCTATTGAAGGTGACCAGATTTCTGTGCACCATTGTGTGGACACTGATTTATACCAAATGTGCAGAAAACCTGCCCAGTTTAGTTGCAGTCAAAGGATGAAGAGCAGCTCTTGACCTCAGCTCTGTGTTTGAAGTGGATATTTCTACCATATAAAATTCTGTTTCAAGGAAGATGAACTAGATGCAACATTATTTTATCTTATGCATGTTAAAGCAGAGGAAAAGGGTCTTAAATTTCACCAGATGATGTCATGAAAGGCTCTGTAGAAGTTCCATCACCTCCTGACTTTGGTGGAGGTTCTCAAGGAAGCTCCCATTACAGATTGCATCACCAGGAATAGGCCTCTGGCCCTTCTCAGCTGGCAAAGGTCAGGGAAAATTGAGCCATTTCCAGTGCACATTGTGAATGCCTGCCTAGAAATCAGCAAGCTCCTGAAACCTTTAAAATGTGCTGTTACCTGGACTGGCTTCAAAAGCCGGCACCGCACCATGAGAAACCCTGCCAGCTCTAGCCCAGTCCTTAACCTTCCCTTTCTGCAGAAGGTTGTTTGGAAGGAGGATGCCAGCCAAAACCAACACCTGTCATCCTCCAATTTTTGGATCACCATCACTCAGGCTTCAGGATGGCTTTTGGAAGGAAAAGAGAATATTATTTACTGTGGTCAGTGATCTCCTTGGGGCAGTGGAAGGCAGCCAGTTGCTCATCCTGATGTCGCAGCTCAGCCAGCAGCTGCCGGTACCTGAAGAGGTGTTCAGTGAGTGAAGTTGTTTTTGTTTGCCCTGAAGCCCTGGCAGGTATCACAAAATAGGTGTTGTATCTCTAGGATCAACTATTTCCCAAAAATGGTGTCTTGTGAGTTGTATAACAGAGCTGTTGTGGTTTTCTGCTTGCACACAAGTTCTGTTTCTCTGCACCAATTTTATTACAGTGGCCTTGGGTTAAATTGCCTGTTGGAGAGCCATGTCCTCATTTTCTGATTATGCTGGTATTTTTAATAACTAATTAGTGCACCAGCACTTTAGATATTGCTGAACAGATTTTGACCTATGCCACACTAAGTTGAAGCCTGGAATAACTCCATGGAAGCTGGTCATGATGCCCTGGATCTGCACCAGGATGCTGAATGAGATGGTCTTGCCATATTCATGGTTTATGTCCACTGTCAGGGTTTCAGAGGAAATATCTTAAAACACTATTACACCCAGAAAATAAAGAGTGGCATGTTAGAGACTATTTTCAAATCCAGTCAAATTTAAAAGCCACACTTTTCCTCCATAGAATAATTTCTGTGGTTTGATAGTATACACAAAAAAAATGTATTTAGGTGATCAGGTTCACTGCATGTAAAACAAAAATGCATCATTTCTATGTTGGTAGAATTGAGCTGGTGGGCTGTGACACATGTAAGAGTCTTCCAGGCTACTGAACGTTGTAAGACATTAAAAGAATTGAATTGAATTGAATAATTTGTTCAGAAATGATGTACAGTATTATAGGGTGGAAATGCAGCTGTTAGGGCATGTTTCCTAGGGATACTGCAGGGATCTCTGTCCTGGGGGATTTTTAAGAGTGAATTAAACAGATTTTTGTCATGGGTTGTTGAGATAAACATCAATCCTATTTCAGTGTAAGGAGGGGATTAGGACTTCTTTGGGCTTCCTCTAGAGCTAAAATTTTATGATCTTGTGTATAGTTTTGATGTCTTTTTCTGATATCTTTGCAGTTAGACATTTTGGCTCTGAGATTACAAAGAATGCTTGTTTTTATATACATCAGGGTAAATACACATAAACTGCTTGTACATGATGGTTGTAGGGAATGCAGCTCTTTATCATGATAAATTTAATATGTGCCTCATTATTTCCCTGAGGAAAATTGTCATTTTCTTCTTCTGAGGGTGTCCATGAACTTTTATTTGAAAAACATGTTAGAAAGAAAGGAAGCTTAATGTTTTGAAAGTGCTGCAATCAAGAAGTGATTACAGAAAGAACAAAGAAATTGAAAGATAGTCATAGAAATTTTATGTTAGTGTATAATTCCATCAATTTGACCTAAAAAGTAATTTCCTGTATTTTTTTTTCTTGGTACAGCATTGCTTGTGGAAGTTAAGGGGCCAGTGCAAAAGCTACAGGCTGTTTAAATAGCTTTCCTATTTGTCTCACTGCTCCCTGGCCTGAATAAAGAGTATCTGCCTTAAGAAATAAAGAAAGCAAAAATGAATGTATTCTGTCCAAATTAGAATGAGAGAAATCTACATGAAAGGGATGAAAATTCTGCTGAGATATGTGATTCTCACTAGAGAGTTGGCCTGTCCATTGTTGTGTAATAGCAGGGAAATCAAAAGGATACCCAAAATTATGACACAAGTCATCTTATAATTTCTGTACATCAGCTTCCCTAATTTAAAGGGAAAAAAAAAAGAAAGAAAAAGAAAGGGAAAAGACAAAGAACCAAATTGAGATACAGTTTAAAATACACAAATTCTAATGCCATCTGGAAGCAATCAGAGGTCAGAGAGGGTCTGGACTGGAAGAGCAGAGGAGTAATGATGTGAAGTGCAAGGGGTGCATCACTGCTAAGGGCCAGCTGGGGGCCTGGGAGGCCCACACAGAGCTCAAAGTCCACGGTTCCCTCCAGCAGAGATTAAATCTTTGTGTGTGAAATAAGCAAGAGGTTAAACTTTGTATGTGAAAAACACCCTTCCATATTCCTGTCTGTGCTGCCTGTGCTTGGCAGTGTGTGAGGCACGGTGACCAGCGGGGCAGATCCTGCTACTGGGAAAACAAGGCTGTTTCTTCCAGCAGTGTGCCCAGCTAGCAGCTCTCCACGGGGCCTCAGACCTTGAAAACATGAAGGATGTGGGTGATACATTGCTGGGTGTTCTTCAAATTGTGCCAAAGAAGCCCAGTGGTGGCTGCAGTGTTGACACCAACCAGCACATGGAGCTGACTCTGGCTGGGCTCTGTTCTGTGTCAGCAGAACTGAAGGGCTAGAGCAGGTCTTTAAAGCTATCAACTGACACACCAGCAGTTCCTGAAAGATAAAGCACCCAGGGATTACATCACCCTCAACACTCAATTAGTTTACATTGCTATAAGTAACCACCATATGGTGCAGCTTCTGCACCAGCTGCTTTCCAGTCTTCAACAAGTACAGGTCTAAGGGGAAACTATGCCACAGAGTTAAGAGCAATTAGAAAAGTGGGGGGAAATGGCAGGTTTTAAAGGTGATCCTAAAGCTTTTGGATGGGTTAAGCAGTAAAATATCTAAGTGGCCAGGGATGAGTTGGCTGCTGTGTGCCAGGCTGGGGACACCTGGTGCCTGCAAACAGCACACAGAGGTGCACAGCAGCCAGTGTGGGACAGCAGGGGCTGTGGTAATGCACCCCCCACTCCCCAGTGGGCAGTTCTGTGTAAGGAAAGGGTTTGGGTTTCCCTTTGAACATTTTAGGGAGTTTAGCCAGAAAGTTCTGTGTTTCTCTCTTTGTAACTGGCTCTGTGCCAGGAGAGGAGCACCTGCTGGCCTTTGTCACCGTTTGTCAAACCTGTACCCCTGCTTGTTGGAAGTTTGCCAATGGATCCATCTTTGTCCATTAGGTAGAAAAGGTGACAGAACAAAGGGTCTCGTGCCATTTTTGGGGTGTTATAGCAGGTGTAGGATCTCTCCTTACACTGTGCTCAGCTTTGATCTTTGTATTTTTGTATTATTTTGCATTATTTTATTGAACTTTTTTGAGTGACAAGACACACCCAATCATGCTGTCCCGCTAATTATTATTAAGCCAGTACTCTGAACAGGGCTGGACCCTCAAAGAATATGTGAGGCAATATCACAAGGGACCACATCCAGAAGGATGGGAGAACCTTCAGTCCTCTGAGATGAGACTGCAGAGACCAAGCAAGGCAGTAATGTGTAGGAGATGTTTTCCTTCAAATCCATGGCAAACAGCTGCAGGCACTGCTCAGACCTGCACCATTCTCTGGCTCCCTCCAACCCTTGCCCACATCCACCAGGATTTCTCTGAGTCTGGAGGTGGGGGACTACATACTGAGCCAGGTGTGATGGCCCACCAAGGCAGAGCCAGACACTGCAGGGGGGTAAAACCCAAACAATCCCATGTTGAGATGTCTGCTCAGCTCCACAGCCCCAACCACTTCTGTGTTCAGGGGCCTCTTTGCCTGCTTTCCTCTCTTTCCATTGAAAACAGAGTTTCTCACTTTGAGAACTTCTCTACAGCACAGCTGAGCTTTGTAGAGCTGGATTTGCTACCACTCTTCCCAGTTCTTTTCTTCTAAAGGGATCACATTCCTGTGTTTGCCTGTGTCATTCTGGTGCTGAATGAACCCTCTCTCAGTCAGTTTGTGATACTGTTTGCATACCAGAAAATCGTGATTAGAATACCTTGTTTATTTTATTTTTTAGTTTTTATTTCGTTTTTAATTACTAAAAATCTGCTGGGCTGTATTGTCCAACCATAAAAACTTTTAAGACTGTAAAAGTCCTTGCATGTCACTCTGCCCTGGAAAAATTTATTCTATTGCTTTGAGTCACATCAAACAGCACAGGAACACAAAACGTTGCTAAGAGCTAAATACTGTGTTTTATTTATAGTTATTTAAAATACTTCTTCTTAACAAGTTCCTTAACTGTGGGTTTTGAAGGGATCCCTTTTCATTTCTAAAGTATTTTACAGATTTTAATGAGAGTGAAAGTATCATATGATACCAAAGCAAACTATCAAGTGCTATGTGTTTTTATTCATGGAATTTCCTGTGATAGATTGAGGTGTCCTAGATGGTTTTGCAACTGTACTGGCCATATGGATATTAGCTACACCAAGAAATTATTTACTCTTCATCTCACCTGGTACTGTTTGTACAGCAGAGCATGACCACTGCAAATACTCTGTTGGGCTGATTATTTGAATTTCAAACTCTTACCTGAGAAATATTCCCCATAGTTCAGACAAATTTACCAGAGCTTTAGATGTAAAATTCACAATTACAATCTCATTCAGTATCTACAATGCCCTGATTTATACACTAGATCCAGATGAGAATTATACAGTTAAGCAGAAGCTGATACCTCTAACAAATGTACATACTCCTAAAGTTCTCTTGAGTTTTGCTTCAAGACATTTTGAGTGTTTTCACTGACTAATATAGTGTTATATTCTTGGCCATCATTGATTAAGCCTTAAATCTGTGGTGCCTGGCCTGTGAACCAGAGAATAAAACCTTTCTTCTGAGACCTGGTATAGTTATATATTATATTTATATATGAGAAGTATCCACATTTTTCAAAAGAGCAGAAAAAATGTTTGCATTGCAGTTTAGATGTAGAATTTTGATGCATACTGATTTTAAAAGCAGTAGCAAATAGATCTTGTTTTTTTCATTTTCTCAGTATCGCAGTCAGTTAAAATGAAGACTACAGTTTACTCCTTAGTGTGATTTTAAAAGCATGTTTTTTTCATGGATCACCTTTCCTTCTACAGCTGTAATTCCTTTCCAGGCTGAATATTTCACTGCTTTCTGTTGTTGTTATTATTTTGTATATATCCCTATTCTTTTCTTTTTTGTTTTTCATGCATTTTTTAAGCTGTTTTTAAGTAATTTGAGATTTTTCTCTGTTTTTCTCAATTCCAATGGGGCAACAAAAGCAACATAGTCTAAAGAGAACTATCTGGGAAGGGAAGGGTTAATACTGAAGGGCACATGAATGCTTCTTGGCAAAAGGGAACAGTTCCAGACCGGTCCTCAAAACTTCATTAGAGATCAGAAAAACATGCAATATTGCATTAACTGGGAAGAAAAACTCTTACATTACAGGGTTAATGTCCTTAGAAATGTTGCAGAGTTTATTTGAAAAATAAACCCAACAAGCCTCTATTAAATTTATTGAGGAAATGGAAAGCAGAAGCTCAGAAGACTGTAATTGCCACCTACAAATATGATAATTAGAGTGAATAAGAAGTAATGAAGGAGGAAATCAGAGGCAACTCACCTCCTGAGCAGGAAGGTGGAGGTTACATTGCCACCATGTGGTAAAACTGTGGAGAGCTGGAGCAGCTCCTCTCTCCATCAGGATTCTAGAGGAGAGCTGCAAACAGCTAGAAATCTGCATGATTTGCTGGAAAAAATACAGTATGCAAATGCAATCCTGAATGGAAAGAAGCAATGTGAGATGAAATCGTATTTTGCTTTTGATTAGCCTGTGTGGTTGGGTTTTTGGTGATGTGTTTGTGGGGGTTTTGACTTGAATTTTAATTCAAAATGCTGTTACATAAAATATTCAGTGGAAAAGTGAACAGAGTGCAGAAAATAATGGAAAAAAAAAGTTCTCTTTTTAAAATGATGTCATTTATAAGCTTTTTTGAGTACAAAAATCCATCATTCTGTTGTATGTCTTCTTGAAATCATCTCCAAAGTTTCTACATGAATTTTGATTTTTTCAGATTCTTCTGATAATCCTGGGATACTTCCCAGTTCTCTAACATTTGGAAACATGATCCTTAGTGTTTCACAAAGTACTTTTTAGAACAGACTATATGGAAATGTAATTGTTTTTTTTTTAATGGAAGTTCTGTCTAGAGCAGGATTTGGGATTCACGAAAGTGTGTCATCTTGCTCTGCCCCCACCCCCCAACTTCACTTGTAATTCCTCGTGGTGTGACAACTGGTTGCTGTAGAAATTATTAGGATTCAAGAGCATGATTTCACAGTCTGAGTCGGATGAGCTTTTCACAATCCCCTTTTTGATCAGATTAGTGCTGACCCCTGAGCTGACCCTCAGCCAAGGGGAGCCAGGCTGGCCTCTCCTCCCAAGGCAGGGATTTCTGGTGGCTTTCCCTTCAGACAGCTCTGTCCTGCTCCACTGCAAGGTCTGTTTCTGGTCTTCCCTGCAGCATGAACCTTTCCCTGATCTGTGCACAACATCCCTTGCTCAGGCCTGTTTGGGTTTATAAAGGGTTTGAATTCATGCTAAGTACAGTGGCTGCCTCTGTACTTAAGAGCAGCTCCCCTCCTCCTCAGCACCCCCACACTTGTAGCTAAAATGCAAGAAAAAGATTAAATGACCATCACAGATGACGCTCAGATGTATCTCTTGGTACAAGTCTAATTATGACCTCCACTGAGGCAATTATTCTGTCTTGATCTTAATGCCTTTTGCAAGCATCAATTAATAAAACTTCACATAATGTCCTGGTAGAACAGGAATTATTACCATCTTTTTAGAAACAGGCAAACTGAGGCACAATTATTGACCTGGTTTTAGACGAGATGAGAGAAATTAGGACACAAAACTGAAGTGAGAGTTTCACCTTAGTCTCTAGAAACCAAATAAAGTGCAGAGCATTGCATGAAAACCCAGATCTGGCTGTTTTCAGCACATCCCTCAGCTCACCTCCAGCACAGACCCCCGGCAGGTGCCCTTCAGTTTTGGTCACAGGATAAGAGGGACGCACAGCTGGAGAGATGTGTCTGTGCCAGTCAGAGGGCTGGGCTAGTCCCTAGTGATTTCCACAGGAATAAGAACCTTTCCAACCCACTGGGCACCCTGTGAGCAGAAGGCAAATGCCTGTTGTTAAAGCTGCCCCAGCTCTGTCAGACTGTTCTGCATCCTAAAGGGACTGATGAACTCTTGCCTCCCTTTCAAATCCCAGAAGAAAAGGAGCAAATCACTTCAGCCCTTACCTTTTTACACAAATGACTCATAAGCGTTTGCCTCCTACATTAGTTTTGCTTTTGCTCAAAGTTGAGTCATTGTCTTGTATTTGATTTAGCAACAATAGCAGGGGAGAAAAAAAATAGCCATCAGTAACTACTGTATAAGACTAGATCAAAAGCAGTTCCTTAAAGGAGGCTTTCACGATAGCTAGATTAAAGATTTGAGAATTTGGTAAGAAAATAGACATGAAGAAACACAGATCCTAAAACCAAAGCATTATGTTTTCATGCTATTGTGCTTTTAAAATTGAAGGCAACAGTCTGAAAACAGGCATCAAAATAAATCTTACTTGAAGGGAATTATCTGGAGATTGTTGTATTTATTGCATTTGTTTTGATTTTCCAGACTTTGCCTCAGACTGTAGGCATGGACATGACTTAAAAGATTCAATACCTCACTTAAAAAATTAAACTTCACTTGATTATTGAGCTGACCCATCCTAACCCTTAAATTGTTATGTATGATTCTGGAGTATCACCAGCAGGCTAGAAACGGTGAGAGCAGGACAGGAGGCAAGAGCTGAGTCCCAGCAGCTGATGGATTTCAGATGCAATAGCTGGGGCTGTGCTGCCCCTCAGAGGCACAGCACAAAGTTGCATAAGTCCACAAGGAGGGAAAAGATTAGTTATGGTGCTTTGAAATTATCTTGTTTTTTAACTCTGCCTCCTCTCCACCCTCCTCCCCCAACACCCTGTGAATTGCCCAAAGGGCTGTGTGTCTGAAGGCACTCCTTGCCCAGATCACACTGTGTGTGATGATACACTGGATAAATAATTTTCCAGCTGAATGTTGGTCGTTTAGAATCCTTTTGTGCTTCTCATTCCTTTCCCCTGATCTGCTACCACTGTAGATCTCTCAGCAGTACTGAGGATGAACGGTGGTGAGATGTTGTCTTGGGTTATGGAAACCAAAATAGTGTATTCTATTTTCATTTGTTAAAAGCAGTTGGGGAGATGTTTTTCTTTCTCTCTTGTAACTCTGGGGGGAGGAGGGCAGATGCCTTCTGATAATGGGCCAGCTGTTCAAACCAGGTGGGGCAGTGTTTCTTATCTCTTTCACCACCCATCCTCCTTCCGGGGGATATTCTCTGGTAATGGGCCATTAAGACTCTCACTTAAGGACATGATACATTCCATCATTCTATTGTGAGATGCTCCACCCAGTGGGGGGAGCCAACCATTCCTACCTGGATAAAAAACTGAGACATAGGACCACAAGGGATCTGGTTCCACTGGATTCCCAGAGGAAAACCGGACCCTTCTTACCATCACTGAACCCTTTTCTCTCAGGATCATCTCTGCTCCAACAGAACCACATCTCCCACTCCAGGAGGACTCCCTTTTGGACTGCTTCCAACACCCTGACCAACAGGGTGTTTGGTTGTATTATTCCATTTATTTTATTTTACCTTTTTTTTTTCTCTCTTCTCCTATTAAATTGTATCTCTGACCAGGAGTCTCACTGGTTTTGCTTTCAAACCAGCACAGATGTGAGGTCAGGGGGTAGAGGGGGTTGATGTAATTATTGTCTGGCTCTGTGGAGCAGGGAGTAGATTTGGGGATTTCCTTCCCTGTAAGTTTCCCCATTTCAGCAGAGTCAGTGGAGCTGTGAATCTGGCTCAGGAGCACTGCTGGTAAGCACCAGGCCCTGAGCCATGGTGGGAGAAGTTGTCACCCTGCTCATGTGGCCCCAGTGCCAACACACTGAGATGAAGAAGCAGCTCACTTCTGCCCACTCAGGAACTTGGGATCCTTTTAAAAACTCTCTCTGGGGAATGACCCAGCTAAAATATTATTTTGTTTGAGAAACAACAACACGAGGCTGTTTATGGGACACCTCTTCTTTAAGAGCTTGCCTATGAATTTTGGGCATCTGATTTTGACTTTGCAAGTGAGAGTAATTTGAACTGGATGCTGGCCTGGCAAGTAGTGCACCAGGAAAGCTGGGCATGCATGAGAAATATTTCAGTGCTTTTGTGAGATTTAAACCTATTCAAGATGGGATAACAAACCTCAAAATGAGAAATGGTGACTTTAGAAATAGGAACTTCTGGTGGAATTGTTCTGGCTGTGTTAGCAGAAAGCCTGTAGGTCTGGGTGAGAGGTGGGAGTAGCACAAGAGAAGTGCAGTCCTAACAACAACTGAGCTGCCATCTGGAAGGGTTGTAGTGCAGAGCTCCCAATTACTGAGGCCCAAGTTTATCCTTAACAAGCAGATCTCACAGCTCAGCACTGCAGAACAGCACTGCAGCTGAAGGAAGCGTGAAGAAGCCAAGAGATGTGTTTTCCTTTATCCCACTGAGACTTCAGAATCCAGCCCTGGCAGAGCTTCTTTCCCTGGGAGAGGAAGAAGGCAGCAGCATGATGGATCTGGCCTTTGCTTGAAGCCTAGGCTTGTCCCTGACTGAGCAAATTTGGTTTAAACTAGCCAGCTTTCTGTTCCCTCCCAGAATTGATGTTCACCTGCATGAATTACTTCCTTGGACTTCATAGAAATTGCAAATGCACTGAGTACAGTAATCACCAGATCGCAAAGAATTTGGCTTTGGTTTCAGCAAAATAACTTTCCTGGGTCATCCAGAGATGGTTCCTGACCTGCCCTGTGCCATGTTTGACCTGACCTTTTCCTGTAGGAGAAAACACACATTTGGAGCACAGCTGAGATGGGGTTTAGAGGGGAAACAGCCCTTTGCCTTCTACACAACAGCTAAATTGTGCCTGAAGATGGAGATTCTCCACTCTGACTTTACTTCTTTTCAAGCTTTTAGTTTAACTTAGTGGAGAGGCTGTGTACTTTGCTGACCACTTGAAAAAGGAAAGAAGGCATAAAATCATTGCTTGGCTGCACAGTTTTCCTAAGCAAATGTCTATTTTTAGTTTCAAGAAAAAGAAAAATGAACAATGTGTACATTCAGAGAAATTAAAGGAGTGGATTTGGCTTCTTCAAACTCATCAGTCCTTAGTGGACAAGCCTGACAGTTACATTTTTTTATACATTTTATAAAGAAATTATAAAATAAGAACTGGATCTTTAGTAATTATGTGTTACTATTTATACCAGTTATTAATTTGTACTTAAAACCACATTAAACCATCTCTCTGAGTACAAGAGGCACAGAAAGGTAATTTACAGGCAATTATTTCAGCCAGGTGGTTGTGTTTGTAACAGTGTATCATGGTCCCATTTTCAGTCTGGGAAAATAAATCTGTAAAAGAAAAACCAGATATCCTATTAGCATTTCTTGAAGAAAAGTTCTTCACACTAAAAAAAAATAAATTAAATGTTGTGTAATCATGGTGTAACCATGCTTTGAATATTTTCATAACCTGGTGGAATCCTGCTCTAAGCCTGATGAAGATGAAACCTTCCACCCAACATGCCAACAACATAATTGGGATTTATAGCTGCAGGCTGGAGCACACAGTCTTTAGGGACTGGAGGGAATGACAGAGAAATATCACTTGGAAGCAGCCTGAAGAGCAAGCCACAGCCTCCCTCACTGAAGAGCCCTCCCACACAGGAGTCTTTGTGCCTGGGGGAGCAGGGCTGAGCACCCACCTCAGGCACTGCCCCTGGCATCAGCAGGAAGGTGTTCAGCCAGCCCAGAGCTGCTGGGCTTTCCAGGAGGAAAGTTACCAAGAAAAGATGAAAGGCAGCCAAGGAAGTCTTAGAAAGAAAGGACAATATATGTATTAAAATTGGCACCTCTGAGGGTAACCCACATCCAAATATTCCAGGAATAACCTGACTTTGAGAACTGGGTTTCAGTGATAAGTAATGAATGGCAAAGAGTACAAATCACCATTTCTGGTCCTACTCAGCAAGGACAGGAGCATTCTCTTTGCCATCTCATAATGTTTGCCATCACAATTCATAGTCTGGTGGTGGGAAAGTTCTCACCAGCTTGCTGTGGCCTGGCTGTGCCTAGTCCTTAACAAACACCTCACAAAACCAGAGCCAGTCCCCAGACCACAGCAGGGAATGGTGAAATACTGCTCAGCCATGGCCTCAACACAGCAGCACTGCCAATGTCATGGATGGCAAGGTAAAAAATACACTGGTAGAAAAGGAGCTGCTATAATCAGTCTTTTTCAATTTTATTTTTTTTTTTAATGTGGGAATTGTCCTCAATACTAGATAGGAAGTTTTTTAAGGTCAGAGCAGGCTATGATGACCTTGGAAATTAAGATTATGCTGCGTTAGGTATTGTGATCTTTTGGGCAGATAAAAATGGAGCCATCTCCATCCTGCCAGTAAGTGCAACAGATAAAGAGGGGAGAGGAGGGTATTTCTTTCCAAAGCCACCCTTAATCAGCAAAAAACAGCAGACAAAATTATCTTTGGTAGATGGGGATTTGTGCAGTATGGGTTACATTTATTATCTGGCAGGTTATAAGCTGTATTTTAATTTCCGGTATTTTCCTGCTACATCTGAAGGAACAATACAAGCTGGATCCACTGCATGTCCTTTATAAGTCTGTGCATGTCATTTATATGGTAATAGGGGAGTTCACCCTCATCCCCAGTGATTTCTGCAAAATTCTGCATGCTGGTTCTCAGCATATTTAGCTTTCTCCAGCGTAAATTAAAATGCACATTCATGATCTTTGAACAAAGCAGGCAGGGATAATTGGTAATTTGAGCCTGTTCTGTACAATGCAATTCAAAGTAATACTTATAATTTGCAGTTAATTAATCAGGTTTTCTTTTTTCCTTAAAATTCTTAATTGCCTTTCTATGATATTGATTTTTAATAAGTTTTACTCCTACCAGTTTTAGTTCCAATTATACAGGCAATTTCTTGTCACTGTTACTGCATGGCCCTTTGTGTGTTTATGCGCACATTTCCGTATGATTTGGGATATTTTCTCAGAAATTTTTATATTCTGGTTTATGGATAGAGTTTTTGTTGGCTGAAATTAAGAAACTGAAAATAATGGAACCAATGTGCACCACAGAGAAATAAGGTACAACATGGAATAGAAAACTCAAATCAATACAATGAAATTTTTAAAGAATTTTAAATATCTGGAATTCCACTGCCACTATGAACAGTCAACCACATTTGGTATTTAACTCACTATCCAATTAAAACTCTCTGTAGAAGACTCTAACTGTTGTAGCTTTAAAGTAAAACCAGCGATCATTAGAGGTACAAACTTTGGGCTCTCTAAGGAAATTCAGATGGTCATAAATTCAAAAATAATAATATTAGCAAATATAGATGTATCTGGTGCCTGTGATGGGAAATATGCCATGGGCACTGAGCACCCCATGCCTGACCAAGCCCAGCCCTGTCCAGCCTGACCTTGAAATGAGCACAGCTGAGGCATCCACCACCTCTCTGGGCAACCTGTGCCACAGCTTCACCACACTCCTTGTAAAAATCTTCTTTCATATATCTAGGCTACCCTTCTTCGTTTAAAATCATCACCCCTTTTCCTATCACAACTGGTTTTCTAAAAAGTTTGTCCCCATCATTCTTACAGTCTTCCTCCAAGTACTGAAAGGCTGCAATAAATTCCACCTGGAGCCTTCTCTTCTCCAGGCTGAAAAACCCCAGGTCTCAGTCTCCATAGCAGAGGTGCTCCAGCTCTCTGATCCTCTTCCTGGCCTCCTCTGGACCCCCTGGAAATTCCCCACTGGGCATTCTGCACTCCAAACCCGCTGGGGTTTATTTCCTATCTCACCTGTGGGAGTTTCTTGGCTGTCACTGACAACCAGAGTTGCACAGACCTGGTTGGTGGCCCTGCCCCCTTTTCTCTTGTTTTGTCAGTAGATTTAGGATTACTGCACTGGAGTCTAAGGATCAAAAATATTGATAAAAGAAAGTTTTTCCTGGTAGCAGGGATAAAAGAGATTTTGATGCATGGGCATTATCCTGCAGGGATAATGCTTTTCTTTATGCTTACCTGGGCCCAGAGTGGACAACCTTCAAGGCACACACCTGTGAAAGAACAGAATTCTGCTCAACATGCAAGTGCCACAACCCTGATAAGCACAGTCAAACCCCACTGATCCATCAGTGGCATAACCTGATTGCATACCTTTACCTTCATTAATGATAAATGTTCCTGTTATTTGATAAGAACTTTTTTTTTTTCTGAAATTTTGCTGTAAGCTGATTTGAATTCTGTTTTTATCCAGCTCTCTCTCTTTTTTTTTTCCTTTTTTTCTTTCTTTCCTTTTTTTTTTTTTTTTTTTTATTATTCCTTGGTGATTCTATTGATCTCAGTAGTTCCTCTGATTATTCAGTCCTGTGAAATCAGATTCATCCTCTGAGTCATTATTGAGCTAAATCTCTCGGTTAGCCAGGTCCTGAGTCACTGTTCTGAGTTGAAACCTCTGGGAATATTGCCATAACAGGGCAATATATACCCTGAGTGGTTTTTTAATGGCTGTTCAATGACTTTAGCTGTTTAAATCAGGTAAGGAATTAGGAGCTAGACTAAATTCAGTCAGTGTGCTCCAGTTCCCATTTCATAAAGCAGGGCTGTATTTTGCAGTATTAACTGACATTTATTAGCACTCAGACTAGGTGACTAGCAGGTGCTGCTCGGGGTGAATAAATCATGCAAGCAATTCACATGAAAGACAGCTTATGCAAGTGCTGATAAAAGTCCATGGGGTTGAAGAATCAAGTTCTTTAATAGCAATGTCAGGCTGTTCAGTCTTCTTATCTCTCATATTTCTTTATGAAACGTTAAAAGAGATTGCTTTTGGGCACTTGTGTTCTTGAACTATTGCAATCGTCTAATGAATTTTTGATTCAGAGGGTTTTGTGATCACTAACTTTCTTGATACATCTGTAGCTATTGAAATGGATCCCCTGTGTCAAGGCTGGCTGTCCATCTTCCTCCTATCATAAACCCCACAGATTTATTAGACAGAACCTGTAACTTTTAATTTAAAGGAGAGGTGAAGTTGAAGCTGCTTGAGCATGTTTGAATAGAGAAATATTCAGCATATAATGAAAGCCCTGATTTGTCTCACTGCATTGCACAGATAAGCAAATTGCATTTCCAGCCATAGCAGCCTGTTCAGTGGCACCAGAGGGGAAAAGAAGAAAAGGATTTGTCTATAAGGAACCCTGCTGCATTTGGGCCATGTAAATTCTGCTTGGTCTGGGTCCTAAGCAACTGAGGAGGCACAACAGGACCTTGCAGTGAGTGGTTACCCCCATCAGTGAGCTGCACTGCAAATTGCTCAGAAATTTCTGCCAGGAAATGTTTTTACAGGTTTAGTGCCTTTAGCTAACAGGCTTTCATGAAGAGCTGACAACAGGCTGTGGGTTTAAGTTTGTGCCAGGTGATGGAAAAACACATTCTTGTTATACATTAGTGGCAGGCAGCAGTTTGCCTCTGCAGATGGGCTTCCTTAGATGCATTTGATCTTTGGAGTGAGTGCTAGAAGCAGGAACAGCTGAGGATAGGATCGCTAATATTTCTATTTTCATCATTCAAACCCCATTTTCATTATTACATCTGGACATCCTGACAGATCACAGATCTGCCAGCAGTCACAGTCTGCATGTCAGTCTTGTCATCGTGGTCCAAAGGTTGTCACTGACACTGAGAGTGACTCACACAACCAAAGGACACTAATTGTTTGGGGCAGTTGTGAGCATTAATCATTACTGCTTTTGAAAAATAAGGGTTCCTAAGGATGGGGTCCAGGTGACAAGAACTCAGAAGCACAGAAAAAGAAGCTTCTAAAAGGAGGAGAGGGAGGATATGGAGGCATCTCAACAGTTTTCTTGTGTTTTTATTTGGAAGAGGACAGCTTTTTTAATCAGGCCCCAAAAATCCAACAGGATAGTATGGCTTGTGCATGACATGTGGTAACCCTGCCTGCCTACTGTGATTGCTGTGGAGAGGTGCCAGACTTCCTGGGGAGTTGCTGATTGCTCCTGCAGGACACCCAGGGTCCGTGTGAAACCAGGACAGCTCCTCTCCATGGCTTTCTGCACCAAGTGGGATTTGCAGAGCTGAGTGCACTCAGTGTGTCACAATGTGAGAGTGGCCTGGAGGAGACACTCTGAATATTTTCAAATAGTTGAATTTGTCTCTTTTTTGTAAGAATCCACCTGTATGTCTTAGATGACATCTCACACTTGTGTGTATCTGTTTTGTTAGGTGGTTGATTTGGGCTTTTTTCCAACAAATCCATTTGCATGATTGAGGGAGATTTTAAACATTCATGATTTCTTAGTTATTACAGTCTGAGCTTGGCCTCCTGTGTGTATTCTGTAGGGGCTGTAGAGGTGTACCTGAAGAAAGGATCAGGCTGGTGTTCAATAAATCCAGCTTTTGAAGCCCCCAGCCACTCAAACAGGAAAGAAGGTCTGGCAGCTACTTGCCAATAACCTTATAAACAACATTCCTACTGCCCTGACTCATATGGCAAACACAGAATTCTTTAGTGTTGGAAACACAACAAATTAGGAGAATCAGTGGGTCAGGGAAAAGGAAAAAAAAACCCACCACAAAAAAACCACACACACACACAAAATCCAAAAACCAAAACAAACAAACAAAAAAACCAAAAAACCAAACAAACAAAAAACCAAACAAACAAGCAAACCACACTAAATTAACAGTTTCTAAATAGGGTGAAATTAGGAGCCTCAGAAAATCTCTTATGTCTGTCAGGAGCTTGGTCCCATGCTAGCATGATCTCATCCTGCTTCTTGGGATCAGTGTCCTAAACATTGTCCTATTGAAACATTGGTGGTTGTTGCTGGTAGTTGGGAGTATGGATGAGGAGGCCAGGTTGGAGTGGTCAGGATTTGGCCAGGCTGGCTGGCAGATTTACCTCTGATGTGCACTCTGGCTTTGCTGGACACTGTTTGCTCTTCATTCCCGTGTGATCCCTCTGGGATCCTGGCCAGGTATCTGTGAGCACCCCACAGTGACTTGTCTGCTTCCAGAGCACTGCAGCTTGTGGTGGTGTCCCCCAGAGCCACCTCCATCTCACAGAAGTGAAGGTGGACCACAGCCCATTTGTGTCCACATTTAGTGGGGTTTGCCTCTTTGCCTGGGCTTGGCTCAGGCTGTGCAGCAGCTCTGGGGCCCACACTAGAGATGCAGAGACAAGACATGATCTTGCTGACCACATAGAACACATGAGGAGTGGTTTTCACCAGTGCCCAGCATGAACCACCCTGCTGAAATGAGCTTCTGCCCTGGCCCTCAGCATCTGGCAACAGGGAGACAGAAGCACTGGCCAAACCCTCGCCTGCTGTCTCAACACAAAGCTCTGCAGCAGCAAGGGGCTGCCAGACAGCGTGAGCAGAAAACAACCTGTGTTCCAGCAATTAAACCAGATGACTAAGAGGAACTGATGGCACTTGCAGCCCTCACCTTCCTTCCTTCCTTGAGGAGATGCAGAACTCCTGGCTGGAGTTCTGAGCCCCTGAGATGAGGGGCTGCCACCTTCCCATTGCTGCCAAACACACAGGAGCTGCTCGCCCTCCACCATGAGATTTTGGATCAAGGATTTGGGGTTATAAAGTGCTCTCTAAAGCACATCCTCAAGAATGCCATAAAAGCAAGTAACAGTTTATTCTTCCTAAGCTTGCCTGTCAGTGGCAGAAGAGACTCTGTGCTCCAAATAGGAATAAAGGGTTACAGGGGTGAGCATTGCAGCTCGTTTTCCTAAGCATCTCTGGGAGCATTGCAGCTCATTTTTCTTAAGAATCTCTTGGACAAGAGCACAAGCAGCTTGACAAGAGTTGTTCTTTGCATACAGATTCACAGAATATTCTGAGTTGGAAGGGACCCACAAAGATCATTGAGTTCAAATCTTCAGTAAATGGCCTGCACAGGGATCAAACCCACACCCTTGTTGTTATCAGCACCATGCTCTGACCAGCTAAGCTAATCTCAGTGTCAGGAACTGTGGAACTGGGCTGAGCCCATAGTTTGACCTCAGCCACATAAATTTTTAAATTTTCTACAAAAGGTTATGGAATTGTTCAGCAGGCCTGCAAAATTGCATATTTTTTTTCTACCTGACTCAATTAGACAACTATGAAAGGGGATTAATTGCTCTGAAATCAATAGTACTTTAGAACTATTGCTGACATCAGCACAAAATAATGTCAACACAGGCAAATGTAGATGGGGTATGGTAATCTAAAACAGTTTTTACTATTTGCATACACATAACTACTTTTTTTCCACACATTTTATATCTATTACAATGATTTAATGGAAGTCAGTGTAGACCTACACTACAGCAACTGAGAGAAAAATTTGATTGCATAGAATAAAAGGTCATTTTCCAAATCCATCCCTGAAACATGTCAGTAAAGGCAAATATGAACAATGAGTTTTCCCTAACTGGCTAAAAATACTTGCTTTCACACTCTACAATAGTAATCGATTTGGACATGTGGTTGGGGCTTCGAGATGATTGAGTAATTGATTTTAAAACAGATGGCAGCTGTCAAATAAGCATTTGTATTTATTTGATGTTTCTATGAGAACCCTTGGGGTTTCACTATCTCAGTAGTCTTTGTTTTCTCCTTTCCTAGACTCTCTTGCTGTTCTCTGATCTCTCTTCCTCTCATGTTCTTTTGATACGTCCTACTGACAATTTCTTTTGAGCTTTCTTTCCCCACCTAAGCCACGGCCTTTATGTCAGGCTTTCATTTCATTTTGCTTAAAATTCCTTTTTATTAACAGTTTTAATAAAACAGCAAAATGTCTTCAGCACGCCAAATACTTCATGATCTGAGCATCAGCTACGATACATCACACAAACAGAACCATTGGTTATGCTCCCCAGAGCTGCTGTGCTTTACCAAATCAGCAATAAATAACACTGGTCCTGGGAGCTTTTGAACCTTAAATTGCTGATGTCTTAGAATTATTTTTTTGGGTTTTTTTTTTAATGATAGAAAAGAGCTGCAATGGTACAGGTCAGACTGTCAGAGGACTGATCTGTACAAGCATCTTTGTCTTCTTGTGCAAGTCTTTTTCTGTTAACTCACACTTGAAAATTGCAAATAATTTGTTATTTTTTAACAAGTTATAAGTTATTTCTAACAAGAAGGCCCAGGAAAAGGTGGAGTATTTTTACTTGAAAATTATCCTTTTCCTCAGTTTTTTTCTCCTGACATCAGTGGAAGTAATCTCTAAGCTACCAGTGGATTCCTCAGTCAGTCACTAGTGAAAGCTTCATCTCTTCCAAAAAGCAAGCCAGAACTTTGCCACTTTCAGCAGAAAGGCAAAATTCAGAAATATGACTCAGGATGGACAAAGGCTGCAGAACTAATTAGATTTTAGAAAAGCATGAAGAAACGTCCATGGCCATGGCATTTACATGTATGTGTTTATTAGCAAAGAGGAACTCTGCCAGTCTAGAGCTCTGTGCAAGCCTGGGAAGTGGATTTGTCATGGAAATGTCTTTAGAAATGTTCCAGTGGCAGATTATGATTCAGAACATTAAAATCATCTCTGTGGATTTCCAAGTGTGGTGCATACAACAGTTCTTTTTTCCAGAACCTGCTGGTTGCCACAGAGGTTGCATAAAATACAGGCCTGGTGCTTTTGTGCTTTTCCCTGCATTGAGTCTATCAAGGAAGTCAGAGGTCTGAATGCTCTTCACTAGGACTGTTCAGTGCTTAGACAGAGGTGGAAATGATAATTTTAAATGTTTGACTTCCATTGCTAAAGTCAGTACACAAGCATCAAAAGAAATAGCAAAATCCACATGTGAAAATCCTTTCAGGATTGGGGGAGATATTATCCATGGAAGAACGAGCCAGAGGATTTTTAGGGTCTCTTCCAGATTCATTTGCTATGATATTCCTTGAGAAGTTTGTTACCTGAAGTGAGATAAAATCTCACATTTCACTGCTCTTGCAAGTGCTGCAGGAGTTAAATTGCAATTTGAAACAATCTGGTGGCTGCTTAACTTTATACATGCTGGGCTAATTTTTGGTGATAAACCTGCTAGAAATGTCCACCCAGCTTCTGTTCAACCTTTCCAGGGGTTACCCACATGATAGCATAGCCAAATGCTGCATCCAATCCCATATTAACCACAGCCTGTTACTTGGCAGCTGAGAACCACTGCAAGGGACTTATTCTGCTCCCTGAAGGTGAGCAGGAGAGGCTCCATCAGGAAACACATCCTTCAGAAGATATGGCATTCCCACTTTGGGCAGCCTGGTTCTCTCTGGATGCTGCTCAGGTCTTGATTCCAAAGACAGCCATCCACATAATGCACAAGTGCAGCAACCTTGAATTCAGCTCAGGGAACCTTCCTCTCATCACACCTCTGTCATTTCCTCCAGTTTCTTCTCTCCTCCAATGATACTAAAGTCTCTAAGATGGATATATACCCAGTTGTCACTGAGTGTACCCTGACCTAGGACTCCAAATTCTCCTCCTTGAGGGGCTGTTAACTTAGAGGACTGCTTGCTTCACATGGCTTTGAAATGATCATTCCCTTACTCGACTAGAAAAAAAGGATTAAAATACACATCCTGTAACTCTCCCTGAGCAAAAACACATCACTGGCTAATACATGTCCCCACTGAAGAGTCACTACTCATGAGCAGGGTCATCCAGCTGGTTCAGAGTGATTCATTACTGCATGTGCTGAGATGGAATAAGCACTGACTTGTCTCAAACCCTGTGCTTGAACGCAGCCAGCAGGTCTGAGCAGCCCTTGTTGTAAGGCAACCACACACTTTACTCTCACTGTTCCTCAAGTTTGCATGCCCTGTTGGGGCTGCAAGCAGAACTGTGGAGAAAGAAGGAGCACAAAGCCACCAGGATGTGATTGTGAGGAATCCCAGCAGCTCACTCACAGCATCCTGACATCATGTAGCACTCAGCAACTGCAAGCCCTGGGGAAGAGGGCAAAGTTTTGATCAATTATCACTTTGTGCTCTTAGTCAGGAGGTCATGGTCCAAACATGTAGGGGGGCTTTAGTATTTAAGGAAAATCTGTTTTTTCATACATGAGGCAGGATCTTTAGAAACTTTTAGTAACTTTAGAAAGACTCAGCACTACTGAATGCAGCTGGTTTTCAGAGCATGTGCTAAATGCAAACAAACACAAGGAATAAACTGTCTCCAAGAACAAATAGTCTGCAAATCATTTTTTCTTTCAGCTGAAAGAACTTTCTGGTACTAATCCATTCTATAGTCCATGAGAATGTTCTCTGGTTTGCTAAAACTAACTGATCTCTCTAATAACAGCAAGGTCCTGGCTTTGTTTCAAGGCAAAGGTTCACTCAATTAAATCTCATTAACAGAGGACCACAAAACCTGCACTAAAACCTTTCTGGGTATGTGACCTTCAGCAAAACTGCTTCATTAAGTCTGAGATCCTGGAGAAAATGTTTGCTGAATAAAGTCATTCCTAATTAATGTTAAAATGTCAAGGATTCATCTGCCATCCATCTTTACTCCTTTTCCTTTATGCTCTTCATTATCTCTTTAATGGGAAACCAATATAAAAGTCAAAAGCAGCATCTTTTAAATGTACATGTAACAGGTGGGACAATGCAGCAAAGCAAATTTGCCAGATGTGCTTTCCCATGAAACATTTGTAACTTCCTAAATATCTTTCCAAAACCCCACTTACATGCTGCCATTAAGCATTGATTAATTAATTTGTTATTTCTGAAAACCGCAAGTGTCAAGGATGAATTTTCTCTTGCACCCTTTCTGATGTTACCTTATGTTTTATTCCAAGCCATATGCAAGTCTTGATTAACAAAGTGTTTATTTACCCTGTGATGAATGTAATTGTCTGTTCCCCAAGGATTGCTCTTTTTTTTTTTTTTTTTAATTAAACAGTGTCTTGTGAGTTTCTACTCTTCAGACCAGAGGGATGTCCTGGTTGGACTGGGGGGTTCATCTGAGGGTGGTGTACAAACCTGGTGGGTCTGAACTAAGAGAATCCTCACCCATTTTTCCAGTGGCCAGTGGTGGCAGCAGACACTGGAGCTGCCTGGACCAGTGCAGCAGAACTTCATGGGGAAGGCTTAGAAACACCCTGCAACCTCTTTAATTTTTATTCTCACATTAAAGTAATGGGACCCATCTTCCTGCCCATCAATCTGTACAGCATATGCAAGCCCTTCTGGTGGTTTAAATAGGAATGACTCACATGATATTAAGCCTCTTAATGAAAATGGATTACATTATTGTCTTTCACAAAATGGGAGGTTTAAAAAGCCAAGTTAATGTCTTCCAAATGTCAGTAACTGGAGACACTTTGGACCAAGAGTGAATTTTATAGCTTTTCTGCAGATCTGTAAGATGAACTCATCTTTACAACGAAGGATATTAGATAATATGAAATGTATTATAAATTAGAAGTTATTTGAATTTGACTTTAATGGGAACTAGGTTCTGACAGTATAAAAAGCAATTTCACATGATGGCAATATTGTTTTCTCCTTACATATCTGAACTCTGACTTGTTTGCATTGGCATCTTTCTGAGCACCTTTTCAATGGCAACTATATTACTGAAATCTCAGAAATCCCAAAATTCAGTGGTATAAAGGATCAGGCTCTAACCCTGGCTACTTATGGCAAATTGCCTTGCAAAAGTGTTTTTAAAAATGAGATAGGGATAAAAATCAAGATGGTATCCAAGGCACAGACTCTAAGGCCTGGTATCTTCTTTTGAAGTTCTGGCCTTTCACAAGTTACAGAAAAATTCTGTATTTATTTATTCCCAACTGGCAACAGAACTAAGGGATATTTAAATGGTTGCTGAAGTACTTGTATAAACACTGTTTGAATTGACTGATATGTGTCTAGTCTGATGTTGTGAACCCTAATCATGTGCAGGACACATGGCAGGAGCAGCAGGGCCTTTTATGCTGTCATGAGTGTGTGTACTAATATGAATAATTTGATGTTTCTTCAGCAAAGGTAATTAAGGCTAATAACCTATAAATAGAGACTAATTGTTATCAATTGTGTTCATTTGTGTATATGGCATAATTTGATGAGTATTTTTGATTGATATTCCTGTGGCATCCTCTCTGTGCTGTGATTAGGCTGGGATTTTCATATCTGCACTGTTTCATTTATTGCTAACCAGTAATTTACCTCTAATAGCCTTTTTTTTTTTAATGTTCTCTCTCTCTCTCTCTCTCTTTTTTTTTTTTTTTTTTTTTTAATTAGAGGAAATCTTGAAGACTCACATTGCTCATTGGTGGTCTCCTGATGGCACCAGGTTGGCATATGCAACAATTAATGCCTCCAGAGTCCCCACCATGGAGATCCCAATATATACAGGCATGCTTTACCCTACTGTTAAAACATACCATTATCCAAAGGTAAGGGAAAATAAAAAAATCAGTCCTACTGCTCTATCAGAAATAAATAATTGTTTATTTCCAGTAGGCTCAGACAGGAGACTAATAATGCACCCTCATAAGCAATGAAAATAAACAGATCCAAGGGAAGATCAGCTGTTCCCCAGTGCCTGTGGTCTCCACTGCTCTTTAGCTGCATTTGTAAAATTCAACTTTTCTGGTTCTATGAGAATTCATAATTCCACATAGAATGAAAATAAAATTTAAAAATCCTTGCTTTTTTTTTGCTCACAGAAGCAATTGTACTTCCATGCTGGAACAGATGGAAGTTGGATGGTGTCTGAGGGTTTGGAATTTCTATATTTCCATATTTGGATATGTTCTTATATTTAGATACATTTATATATTTAGATGCTAGATTAGATAGGTGCACACATATACACATACATACATACATTCCACATTTAGAAAGATTGTCTTTTGTATAGAAGGAAAATGTAGTATTTGGGTTTCCTTAGAATATCCAGGATGGTTTAATGTCAGAGGAGACATTGGTTTCAGAGGTTTGCTGTGCCTGAAAGACAGAAAAGACTTAAGAGCCAATGTCCCCTTGACTGCAGAGACCAGCAGTGGGTGACAGCAGTGACACAGCTCTCCACCAGCACAGGCTCACTGCTGCTGCTATTGCTGTAATTTCCTGCTCTAAGGCAGTACTGGGGTGTCTGCTGCAGCCATTTCTTCTGGGTTTCATGCTCTGGCACTGATTGCCTAAGGCCTCACATGCTGGTCCAAATTGAACCATAATTTAACAGGAGATTCCCACACCTGTGCAGGTTTTGTGGAAATCACAATGGTTCAGCAGGGGATGTACTTTCCTACAGTATAAAATGAATCAGTATTTTACTGTGTCAACCATCATCCTGTTAGACAACCTTTTGTCAAAAGGTGCAGGAAATAGCAAAATTTCTGGTTGCCATGAAAAACTGGATTTTTTTACTAAGGTTAGAAGTGTCCTGAGTGAAATTGTCCCTTGTTTGTGCCTACCAACCTCTCCACACCTCTGTGCCACATCCCTAGATCTGCAGTCTCCCTGTGGAAGACCACAGCAGTCCAATCCTTATCCTGTTCAGTGGGAATGCTTTTTATAATCCATGGGGATATAATAAATCAAAACCATTCTGTATTGTATGTGATACAGTAATTTATTCTCTTGTAAAATCCAGGCTGGAATGGAAAACCCAACTATTTCTTTGCATGTGATTGGTCTGAATGGACCCACTCATGACCTGGAAATGACTCCCCCAGATGATCAGAGAATGAGGTAGGTGCTTTCTCATCCTTGATTCTGGCCCCAGTTCCCTTGGAGTTTTAGATCAGAGTTTGACTTCTTTCGAGATCATTTTACTGTTTTTAACACTGGACCTTTCTCTGCTGCTATCAAAAAGTTTCATTTTGTGTAAATCTGCTTATTTTTTTTTAAAATTACTTGTCTTTTACCTGTATTTTATAGAGCATTGTATTAGAACAGGTTAACAGTTAATAACTCTAAAATTATCCAAATCTATTTATGCAAAAGAAAATGTATGACCTGTGGCCAAACCAAATGGACATTTGCCTTTCAGAAATACAACTTCAGACCTGTGTACAGCAGGGGGGAATTCAGGATCACAGCATCCCCATCACAGTATCAGAATGGTGGCTCCTGAACAAGATAACTTCTCTTTAGCAGCATTCTCTGTAAACAGAGAGACTCAGAAAGGTTTTAATTACAGCAATAACTTCCGACTGCAGGATCCAAGTGCTGTTCATAAATTTGTTCTATATGGTCATGGGTGGCCATAATTTATTTTGTTGCAATCAATATTGCAAAATGATGCAAAATACATCATAATTAATTAGTGCCTGCATATTTCATCAAAACCATGGCAATTGCCATCTCTAGGGATGATAGTGGTAGTGCTGCCAGAGCAATGGGGGTGTATTTTCATTATGCATATGCTTTCTGAAGTGAGAGGATTAGTGTGATAAAATTTTATTAAAATAGGCAAGAGGGATGTACTGTACATTCAGTTACAGAAGGGAGTTTCAAGAAAGCAGGGGAAGCTGGTGATAAGGATCTTCAGGCAGACACATCCTATCTGAAGCATTTCAGTGTGCTCAGTGCAGATGATATATGGACAGAGTGGTATTTCGTGTTCTTTTTATCTGGAGCAAAGTGATTTAGTACAATTAATAAAGCTGATAATAAAGTGGAGATATGCCACTGCCTTTTTTCTTTCAAAATTGAAAGAAGCCAGAAATTTTCCACAGGAATTGGATATTTTTCAGTTAAAAAAAAAAACAAACAAAAAAAAAAAACAAAAAAAAAAAAAACAACCAACCAAACAAAGCAAAGCTGATGACAGGAAAATATATTTGGGGGTGGAAAGTACAGTATTGATCACTTGTCCTTTTAAAATATCTTTCATTCTGCACAGTTTTGTCAAGTTTTCTCCAATGCCATGCTTTTCTGTGAAAAAAAAAATGAAGTGATGGGGTTGAAATTGAAGGGGGAAAAGTAGTAGTATAACATTTATTGTCTGACAGGCATTTTTTATTTTGGTGAAAACTACTGGACTTCAAGAGTTTCATCAGCAGATGGTCAGAATTGGATCATGACCCAGCTTATTTCTCATGTTTGCATCACAGGTGGCAGGGGTGAGGGATGAAATTATCTCCTTCAAGCACAGAAATCATCACTGGCCCTGGCATGGGCCAGAAACAAATAAATAATGGAAAAATTCAGACAACTCCAATCTGGATCTGAGGAGCTGTCTGTATGCAGGGACCATGGGCTGGGCTGCTGCCTGTCCCTTGGCCTGTGATAAATGAGTGTTCTTTGTAGTGTTTGTGGCTTTTATTACCATGGTCATACTGTAGAGTCACACCTCATGTCTGGGATTCCTGCCTCCAGGAAGCAGCTATGGAAAGCTGGGGCATGAACAAGGGTGCTGTTCAATAACCTCAACCTCAGATGACTGCAAACCTGTCTTGGTTTGGAAAGACAGGTATCCACCAGGGAAAGCTGGAGTTTCCCTTGGAATGGAGAATGTAAACCCCTCACCCCCTCCGAATTATAATTTTGCAATTAAAGGGCTTTCAGGCAAAGATTTGGGAATAGGAATAACAGTTCTTTACTATGAATATTAACAATACAAATGTAGTAGAAAACAAAACCCCCAAACAATCAAACAAACAAACAACAATCCTAGAAAAACTGATGGAGTTGAAGACACACTCTGCTGGTCAGGGTGTTGGAAGCAGTCCAAAATCCTCCTGGAGTGGTAGATGTGGGTCTGTTGGAGCAGAGATGATCCTGAGAGAAAAGGGTCCGGTGATGGTGAGAAGGGTCCAGTCTTCCTCTGGGAATCTGGTGGAACCAGATATCTTGTGTTCCTACATCTCAGTTTTATCCAGGTAGGAAGGGTTGCCTCCCCCCACTGGGTGGAGCATCTCACAATGGGATGATGGAATGTGTCCTGTCATGGGTGAGCCTTCATGGCCCATTAGCAGAAGACATCCCCATGGAGGGAGGATGGGTGGTGAAAGAGATAAGAAACACTGCCCCACCTGGTTTGAACAGCTGGCCCATTATCAGAAGGCACCCGCCCCCCTCCCCCCAGAGTTACAAGAGATAAAGAAAAAAACATCTCCTCAACTGCTTTTTTTGGTTCTACAACCCAAGACAAAACCAAACCAACAATGTCTTTATTGGGATATGAAAATCTATTGCAAAACTCTGGATGGCTTCACCCTTCCTGACAGGGCTCAGACAAGGTGTCCCTTCCCTTTTGCTCTGATGTGGATGTCTGTAAATGCAGTGGTCAAGGACTTTCTGGTATGGATTTCATTCTATGGAGGGAAAAGGTTCTCCCTTACATCAGCTCCACATAAAATGTGGGACAGGCCAGGCAGAGAGGGTTTGGGAATGGCACTGATTTCCCATTTCTCTCCCCTGGCTGCTCAACCAGTGCAGCTGCAGGAGCAGCAGCTGTTTAAAATTAGCTGAGATGAATCACACCTTCTTGTCACATTTTCCTCTGCAAAATGGGAACCATAAAACTTGGGTGTCCAACAGAAGAGATGTGAAGGGAAATAAATGAAATTACTCCACACTACTCAAAAACTAGAATAATGACTATCCAGGTATCTGCAGTTATCTGTGGGCTGGGTTATCCATGGTCTTGATGGCCAGAAGAGGGTTCAGAGAGAAATTGAGACTCCATGCCCTTCTCTGGGGTGGAAGGGAAGACCGTGATTCACCTAAAATAATAATTAAAAGTTCCTGAAAAAGAACTGTGGCTCTTGTGTTCAAACAGTGAGAGGGATGTAAAAACTGAATATATGTCCTTGAAACTTTAAATTGGATTTATGGGAAAAGTGCTCCAAGCCACAATAAGTACTAAAATCACATTCCTTTTCTGGGGAGACTGAATCTGCTCAGTTCATTTTGGAGAGAAAGAAGAGACAGTTATACAGTTTAATTTTGCTGTGTTGTTCTTGTTTATTTTTTTTCCTCTTAGGGCCTACACTATTGCTGATAAAGAGTAAAATTACAATTTTATTTCAAGCTCTAAATTTTCAGGCTGCTGTTGTCTCACCTGGGCATATCCTTTCCTCCAGTGCAGTGGATGCAAACATTGAGACCTTTTGTTCATTTTTTCCACAGCCAATTTCAGGCACTAAATATTACAGCAAAGTACAAAATCAATTCCCAGCTTGTTATTTTTCTAGACAAACAGATCTCTGTGCTTTTGCCCTTTCTCTTCAGTATATGCAGGAACTCTTGCCAGAACTCAAAGGACTCTCCAGCGACACAGCACATTATTTCCAAAAAGAGCAACAATTCCTTATACATATTTTATAGCAAACAAATGAACTAATAATTTTTTTATAGACTGTACGCTGTAAAAAGTCATATTATACTTTAAGGATGTTTTGGCCCACATGGCCCTGCACTATATTATAACATCACCAGCTTTGGCAGTCCAGCCAAAGTTCTGCCCTACAAATGAAGTGGTGGAGAGGCCTGAATGGCTGCAGAGGTGGACATCTGGTAGCACCACGCCCTGACTCTGAGAAGGCAACCATCAGTGAATTTATTCCTATATTTTTCAGCCCAGCCTAAGTAGGTGCACTCCTCACTATTGCACAGGACTTTTCCTGAAGATATCGATTGCAGGACTGTGCAGCCCACACCCGTGATTTACTCCAAGTATCATCACAACCTGAATATGTCCAGCAATAAGATGGTGCAGGGAGTGTAGGAGGGTGGTTTTGCTCATGCAGACTATCTCTACTGATATCTACTGATATCTTTATGACAACCAGCTGCATCTGCTTTACAGAAGCCCTGCGTTGCCCCAAACTCTATCCTTATACTTGTCCTTTAATGCAACACTCCTGGCTACCTTGGTGTGTAGCTGGCATACTCAGAGGCCATCAACTTTTCATAAGCATAAACATCTCAACCATTGATAGTGATGGGTCTGAGTCAGCTCAGGTTACTGTGCTCAGAATGGAAATGGTTTGCAATTTCTTTTCCACCTGTGTGTAAATGTGTAGCTCCAGGCAGTTCAATCCTTCTTGGAAGACAGAATAGCTTGAAAGATTCTTTATCTCTGCATTCGTCTCCTCTTTGAAAATAACTTCCAGAAGTGGCAGATAAAACACCTGCACAGCCCTAAAAATGTCATTTTTAGGGGTTGAAATCCATACATAAAGCAGCCTAGAGACATCAGGAGACAATGTACTTTAAAACCACGGCTCTCTCCTGGACTGCTTGCCTGCAGCAGCCCCCGACTGCTCGGCCGTGTGGCAATTCATTAGTCTGGCAGCATTGTGATCTGGTTTGTGTGTGTCTGTGTTTGCAGGGACTACTACATCACCATGGTGAAATGGGCCACCAGCACCAAGGTGGCAGTGAACTGGCTGAACAGGGCCCAGAACGTGTCCATCCTGACGCTCTGCGACGCCACCACGGGCGTCTGCACCAAGGTAGGAGAGGTTTGCACAGCAAATGACACTGATGGTCACTTGCCATCAGTGCTCACAGCCCATGCAAGGAGAAACTACTTGACTTGTTTTACATGGTGATGAACAGTCAGCTGGAACAGATTAAGTTAGGCAGGCAGGATATAAAAACAATTTTTAATGCTTTTCTTTTTTTAACACCTAGAAATCCAAGAACACTCTGGGTGTGTTTGAGGGAGAGTGATTACCTGTTTTGAAATACCTTTATCCACACACAAGCTTGCATACCTCAGCAATTTGCAACCTGAATATCTTTGCAACATTCCAGCTGCATTATATGTATTTAATGGCATTAAAATCAGCTTGTGCTTATCTCCACATACCTTATTTGTCATTAATTAATCCCTTCTATAAATGCACAAATACAAATTTTATATTGATGTAAGATCAGCAGATTCCATCATTTAAACTGGTATGAGTTTCCAAAGCAATAAAATCGTTCTAATACAGCCATCCCTTGAAGAAGATGATGCAATTCTGTGCATAGAGTGTGGTGAGAAGTTTTTTCTTAATAAATTTCCTTTCAGCCTTTATTTATTTCTTAAGAAGATTTATTTCTTTGGGGAATAACACATCTTGTGGATTTATGTGTTTTGTCTGTATGCATGAAATGCTTTCTTGATCTAGTGAATGCTTATCCATCAGGGAGGAAAGTCAAGAAAAGCAGCCACTGGATTCCACTCCAGAAGCACATATTTAAGCAGTTTCTTTGTATTTCTGAGCAACCTTTCAACTCCAATCCAACAGCTTCCTGCATTGGATAGGCAAAATATAATATATGACAAGTATGGTGTTAATGATCTTTTTGTGTTTCAGAAACATGAAGATGAGAGTGATGCCTGGCTGCACAGACAGGTAAGAGTGATCTCCTCCTTGTGGTCAAGTTTTTGGTAGGATAATCGCTTCACTGAGTTTTTCCCCAAAGAGAAGAACTGATTTCCAGATTTGAGAGAGATACTTGGAAGATGGCGTAATCTGTAAAACAGAAAAGCACTTCCCAGTAACAAACAAGTTCTCAGTAAAGATGCCATCCACTCTGATAGGTCCCACAGTGCTTAGCCTGCAATTTACTTGTATTTAAAAGAGATGAAAAGCTGATGTGGGTGGAAAATCACTCACTGGCAGTATCTGTATAGGACTCATCAACCTCAGAGGCAATCCTTCTTACCCTGCCCTGACACTGATGATGGTGGTTTAAATAACATGTTGATTGTTTTCTGGTTGTTTTATAAAGAGGATCTCTGTCCATTCAGAGACAAAATCATGCACACAGACTGTTGAGTCACTTAAATCTCATAGGTAACACTTGCCCAGGAGTCAGTTTGTGAAGGGACCTCACATTAGATGAAGCTGTTCTGGAGAGAGAAGCTGTGATCTCGATTCAGCCACAACACTGAACTGTTTTTCAAGCCTTGTGAGAACACCAGACAGGGAGCAGCATGGCACAAAATATCTTGTTTGATGTATTTTTCCAAGCCCAGATTTAAAGCATTTCAGATTTTTGTCTCAGCCTGTTCAGAGGAGCCAAGACCCTGTAGAAATGGCACTACATCAGTTCACAGCAAGAACAATGCTCTGCTCTGTTCCAGTGGCTGTCCTGTAGCAATGAGCTGTGTGTAATCCAGATGAAAGTTGATTGTATGGGGAAATAGATTTTGTGCTCCTAGCATTTCAAATAATCTTTTTGCTGAAACAGAGTAAAAATGGTGCTGAAATATTCTTTACATTAGTAAGGACTGTATTGGCTTGAGTAGGAAAAAAAAGCTTAAAAGACAAGCCAAATCAAGGGAAAATTAAATTGTACAGATATGGTATATTAAAAATTTAAAAAACAACAACAACAACAAAACAACAACCACAACAACAACAAACCTTAACAGGCCTTATTTATTTTTATAAGTTTGAAGGCAATAGCAGTAAAATAATCCTTTCATTGCTGCTTACTGCAGTATAGTAGAAGTTGTGTTTTATATTAATAATACAATACAGTGGAACTTGTGTTTTTACACTGCTGTGGTTATTTAGTCACCTACCACGTGGACAGGCATTAAAAGATGGTTCTTTATCCTCAATATCTGAAGTAAATGGTCTGTCAGTCTCTAATGGGCCTGCTCCAGGGAAATACATTTTGTTTTACTACATCTCCAAAAAGCATATACTTAGTTTGAGAGCACACACTTAGTTTGATGTTAGAAAAGGATGTTCATTACAACCAAATGAGTCAGACATCTCAATGCTAAACTAAAATAACATTTTCTATGGACTTTGGAGACATTTGATAGCATCCTTCAAAAGCTTTTGTAGGAGTCTGAAGAATTATATAGCTCTATTGCCCGTATTTCTGACAGCAAAATTACTTAAAATTTTAGTTTTGACTGAATATGATTACTGGGATAATTGTATTTTCTATATTTGCCTTTTATTCAATGACACATTAATCTAGATAACTGGAAAGGTATTTTCATGGCATGTGTGCCTGACTATGAGGATGATATGAAAATGTTAAATGCTAGTTTGGGTCCACTAATCTCTTGAAGAAGGAGATGAACTGCACATCAGGCAGCTGCTGAAGGAGCTCTGGAGTGTGGCTCAGCTCAGGATGAGGACTCCTTGGTTGAGACATTTTAATATAAATATTTGCAAATGAGCCAGGTCCCCTGTCCCCTCTGGAAACAGCCAGGGTGGTGGCAGTGGAGTCACACAATCAAGGGACCCTGGGCAGGGTTCAGCCCACCCCAAAGACCTCCTTTTGAGAAGTGTCCCAATTTTAAATCAGTGGGACCAAGGAATCCAACTGCTTGCTTCATTCTTTAAAATACTCCTTCAAAATTCTCCGTATGCATGGTTTGAAAAGCATGCACAGGTGATGTTAAAGACTACAACGATGCAGATTTTTGACTTTAGAAGGTTGACAATTGATTTTGTTTACTTTTGGCAATTTTTTTATATATATATTATTCTACAGAGAACAACTCAATTGGTGAAAGAAAGACAAACTTCTTCTATCACATTGGTCAAACCAGAGGGACATCAAGAAGAAGCCCCTCCTAGGGAAAGAAATGTAAACAAAGGTTATAGTTAGGAAAACATGTCTCTTGGTGACAGAAAACTCTCTGGGAAAAGAGTTTTAGAAAACCAAAACGTTTCAGGCACAAACCAGGGCTACACACAGGTTTTACCTTTTTCCTGGGAATTTAAATGCATCCTTGAATAGGGACAAAGAGTCAGCTGGAGTAGGAGACAAGAAGATACTCACCAGGGACATGAGTGGGTCTCCAAGGATGACAGGGTTGGTTTTTTTTCAGCTGTCTGAGATCCTGGGAGTTCTGAGATAAAGCATACAAGCCACAAATTTGAATTTTTTTGTTGGAGTAGTTTGGTGACTCAGTGGCATTTAACAGTCTGTGCATGGCAGCTCATAGTAAGCAATCTCACACTTCCTTCTGGGCTTAAGTTCAGGAATACATTTTATGCAAGTCCAAAACATTTGCCTCTCCAACACAGGCAAAGAGAAATAATGCAGCCACTCCCTGTGCAGCTAAAAAATAGGATAAACTACTTAAAGTATAATGAGAAGTACACAGTATTTACACAGGATTTGCTAGAAAGTCTCTGTCACTCTTTGTCAGATGAGGTGGCACATGTTCACTAAAACTGTCCAAAGACTCTGGAAGTTTATACTTCTTTTGTTTATATACTTGCTCTGGGCAGAAGAGCCAGACTGAACTTCACTCATACTTTTGCTTAAATATACAAACTGTTTGAAACACTAATTATAGCTGTAAGCAATTTTGTTTCCATTTTTGTGAAGAAGCTGGGATGGTCCTATACAGGCAATGAGTCAGCAAGGGAGAAATCAGGCAATTTCTGAGCACCTGCTGAAGATAAACTTTACTGGCATTTTAATTGGTTTATTTATTTAATTGTGAATGTGGCCTGAAAAAAATTAATTATAAACCAGGGTGCAATTGTAACTCCATCAAAGGCTGCAGTCTTTGACATTGATGTTGGCAGGACCAGGAGATTACCATAAAATTGTTTAGAGCCCTATAACCTCCAAAACTGCCTGCGTGGGCTGGCTGCCCTCCCCTGATAACAGTTCCTTTGAGCTGCATTTTTCTTTCCAGTCCTCCTATTTCCCCAGTGTTTCAGATGCCCTCAGTCTGAAGCTAAAGACTCACTCTCTCAAAAGGTGGAGATGCTGAAAACCTGGCACCATTTTTCTTTTACTACTCCCTTGCTTTATTCCTGCATGATAACCCAGTAATAATTCTTACATGTAGTTAATAGGAGGTAAGAAAAGAGGTTTTTAAAATAAAAACAGAGTTTAGAGGAACTTACAAACAGGACCCACTTTTTCACTCTATAAAGCCCTTTGGCCATGCAATTACCCCATAACTGACCTAATTTTGGCCTAAAGACAAAGCAAGCAGCAGAAATAAGACCCAGAGTTCCATAATTCAAATACCCATATTCATCTACCAGACAGAAAAAAGGCAGATCCTGGCTACAAACAATCATTTTTGGTGCTTAAATGAGGAGTTCTCATTTCACCCAGTGGAGGGGATCTGTACCCAGAGACTGGGATCCTCTCCAGCTGTTGACCCTGATTTTGGTGCAGCTGCCCTGGCCAAAGGTGTGGTGTACCCAACCACAGATGAGGATGAGGACAGGGGTGAGGATGAAGCTCAGCATTGCCCCAGGGCCTGAGTGTGTCAGGAGATGGAAAGAGATCTTCCCCCTGTGCCCTAAAGAGAGGTGACTGCACTGTCCCATTAGAGTCAATTGGGTGTTTTCTTTGTTGGATTTTAACAAAGTGTTTACCAATATGCAAGGGATTAAAAGAATTCATGTCACACTCATCTGTTTATCAGAGCTGTGGGCCTGTGACATGGAAAGTATTGGGGCTTTTCACTGAAAGGATAATTGCCAACACAGCAAAATCATTAATTCTGGGATCTGGGCGAAGGTGGATCAGACAGAGAGGGCAGGAGACTGCTGAGGAAGGAAAAATCCATCAGAGAATCAATTGGAAAGGATTCAGTTATTCAGATTAATTTGTTTCCTTTTTAAAACCTGAAGATGAACCAGAAAATCATAATTCTTATGGAAGTAAAACTCTCAGTCAGTAATAAAACCAATATGCAAAGAATCTGCTTTACCACTGATTTCTGTAGGAAATGTGTGGGGTCCAGCCAAGTGCATGTGAGGCACTGGAGCAGAACAGGAGGCTGGGAGTGTGTTGAGCACAGACAAACTAGTTTGGAGCTGCAATGTGAGGTGCTGAAATGTGCTGATTGTTTGATACATGTTAATGTGTGGGTGGTTTTTTTGGAGCTGTAGTTCTGTGTCCACTAACCTTTCATAAATCCCAACTCACCATAAATTGGATAATTTCTCTTTCAAACACGGGTTTTTCAAACCTGGTGAGTGTTTGATCATGCAAATGCTCAAGGTCAGAGACACATGTGCACTCCCCACCACCCTGCACACACTTTATCTTCCCTTGTTTTATCTGAGTCTTCCTCAGATGGCTGCAGATCCAGTGATTCTCTGTGATCCCTCTCCAAACACAAATGAATACACTCCACCTTTTTCTTTTTAATTGTTATTCTTTGCACCAGGACTTTCTGCTCCTCTCTGGGACCTGCAGAAGCTCAGACTGCATTGAGCATTGTCCCCTCACCCATCCTGATTCTGCCAAACTTGGGATAAGCCCCTGAGGCACTCCTTGTTTTCTGCTCCTGACCATTTGCAGATACACTGAGTTGAGTTGTGCAGCTCTGAGCTCCAGCACTGAACCCTCCAGAAGGTTCAGAGCCCTCCAGCAGCCTCCCATTACCTTCTCTTTTCCAATTAAGCAAAGTATTTGGTGGAACAATTTTCTCATACTTCACTATCATCTACATCAAAAAGATTACAGACATTTAGATAAATTCATATATTACAGACATACAGATATATTAATATCCTTTAAGATGTATTAATGAAACATTAATTTGTTCAATCCCTTTTTGCACCTATTGATACCAGCTGTGTCCATAAACCTCCTGTGGCAGAAACTCCCAAATATTCCATACCTGCTGCATAGTACAAGTATTGTCTTTTACCAGCACTAAACTGATCTGTTATTTTCAGGGAGGGCTGTTCTGTTCTATTACTGTGAGATTCAGTCAACAATAGTTGACTGAATAGTCACAATAGTGACTAAATCAGTGATTTAGTGACTAAATAGCGAACTAAATAGTGACTAAATAGTGAACAATAGTGAATAAATCCAACAAAAGGCTCAGGCAGTTCACATCGCATGCAGAATATTTTAATTATGTGCCCACTGTAGCTCCCTAAATTATAAAATCCCGTTCCAAGAGAATTTCAGTCTGTGTCCCCATTTACCACCTGGGTAAGTCATCATCTCTGTCACAAAGAGATGCATTCATGTGTTGCCTTTGCAGCAGCAGAATGTGCAAACAGACTGCCTTGTATCATCAGCCCAGTGCTGAAACCTCACATCTGTCACCTGTGCTGTGAACCTCCTTCCCCTGTAGCTCTGAATGAGCCTCAAACTCATCAGCACAATGCCTGCTCTTGCTGGCAGAGACATATTGCTGGAATATATAATGCAGGAGGCACAGATACAGAAATGGAGGGTGAACTCATTGCCACCTACCTCAGGAAAGGAAAACCTGTCCAGCAGAAGGTTTGCCTGAGCTATCACAGTCATTATTCAGTGAGGTCTCTCCTGTCGTGAAAGACATTTGGAAATAATATAGAGTTTTGTGTTTCAGGTTCCAGAACAATGTCAGAAACAAATGAAACCATTATTTCATTGAGCTGCAACAAGCTGCAAATGGGCACATTTTAAAATACACTGAAAACCTAAGCAGGGGAAAATAAAAGGCAAAAGAACAGTTTGAACACCTAATAGAGCACTGACAAATCTGATAAATAGCAGAAAAGAATTAATCAGTAAAGAACAAAGGAGCAAAGGAACATAAGAGTAAGAATAATGCATTAGCTGACGGGAAATAAAAATGTTTATTCCTTTGCTGTGCCATAAGTCTCCCTGTACAGTCAGGTTCCTGCTGGTTCAGTGTGGTGCCTTGGCATGTGCCAAGCAGAAAGTCAAGGGGTTTAATTAACCTGACCTGCAGAGGATCTAGAAGAGGCTGGCAACAATCTCCTTGTTGACTGCCCTGGATAAAGAAAGGTTCACAAAGCCTGGCCAAGGAAGGGCTCATCCAGCCACAGAAAACCCTGATATCACAGGACAGCTTCAGCAGAGGTTCAGCTTAATATTCACTCTGGTTGAGACTCAGAGTTAGCTTCATGCAGCCAGTCCTGTTGGAACAGTGCTCCTGTGTCCTACCACGTGGGCCATCATCCTGCCTTCCCTGGTAATCTGCTGCTCAACCATTTCATGTCGTGGAGACTTCTCATGAGCCTCAGGGTTCTTTTTCACAAAAACAAGGCTCCCTTCCAGGAGTTGTTTGCTTGCCACGTGTGGTGTTTGATTTTCCTTCCACTGAGTCTCTTCTATCTCTGGGTGAAAGTTCCACTCACCCAATAGAAGTCAATCACCACGTTCACCCAGGAGCTCTGTGTCAAAGAGAATTCTGCAGGAGATCCTCTCCTGCATAAATAATTCAGTGAGATAAGCATTTGTAAGGAAGTAGAAAAAGACAGCAGTTAGATGCTGTTCAGTGGTGTTTCCCCCAGGACAGGAAGAGAGAGGTTCTTCCAGCAGGGTAAACAGGGTTTGTCACACTGGTTCTAAAGGCTCCAAGTGCCCTGAGCACTCAGCTGCACCTGTGCACTTTGGCTTTGCAAATGGGAATTGACTTTACAGCCCAGGAGCTCGCCTTGCTGCCCGTCCTCCCACAGCTGAAAGGTGTCTGCTTTCCCAAGCAATAATGCTCAAAACTTTCTCCAGTTTTCGGTTTTGCTCAAAACTTTCTTTTCAGAGGGCTCTTTGCTCGCCTCAGTTTGCTGCCACAGGGCACTTCTTGTTTTGCCGTGAATTAATTTTACAGGGCGTTGGAGTGCTGAGCAGTGCCAAATGCAGGCAATTAACACTAATGCACCCCTTAATTCTTCTGCTTGTACAGAATGAAGAGCCCGTTTTTTCCAGGGACGGTCGGAAGTTTTTCTTCGTCCGGGCCATTCCCCAGGGAGGGCGTGGGCATTTCTACCACATCGCCATGTCATCATCACAGGTGACTCACTGCTGCTGCTGCTCGGGCTCTCACCTGGGGCAGACAGCAATAAAAAACTGCTGTCTGGGCTTGCAGCAGCAAGATGGGCAGGTGCAAATGTGTGAAAAGTCTCGTGGAGAAAAGAGAACCTCCAGCGGTGCTTTATTTGGGCGTGTAAAGTAATGTGAATTTTCAAATGAAATACTTAGAAGAAAAAGGTCACTTGAGTGTCTCTTTCCAAACATTGTTATTGTTTTGGTTGGGTTTTTCAATGCTACCTTAGCTCTAGATAAGTAAATCTCCATCCTGCCATAAAGGATTAAATAGAAGCATGGAGGCACACTGCATTAGAGGAAGGGGTTTGAAGTTGCTCCGAATTCACCCCATTATCTTCAGTGGAGTCAGGGTTAAGATGATTGTGACTCCCTCTTATTTCTATACCTTCAGATTCACAGAAATGGCAGGTGTAGTGGTGGGAATTGCAGATGTTTGGTTTATTTTTCATGGGCAAGGGAGCCAGAAGAGCTCCCTTTTTTAGAAGTTTTAACAACAAGGAAATCTTTTTTTCTTTCTGGCAGCCCAACAGCAGCAATGACGACTTACAGGCTATTACATCTGGAGATTGGGATGTGACAAAGATACTGGCATATGATGAAAAGAGGCAGAAAATGTAAGTGAACTTTGGCCTGACAAACCAGACCTCCTTTGTTTAGCCCTGGGCTCTGGGTCAGTTACAAAGGTGTTGTGTATGCATTGAAACCTGGGCATGAGGAGGTGGGGATAAGAAAGCAGGAGAAGCTGTCTCCATTCTGGCTTAACCTCTGACACCATTACACATATCTTGTGTTATTGTGATTAATCTGTACAGGTCAAATCTTTCTTTCTATGACTATTAAATAAATTTGTGCAGAAGAGTAATTTCTCTTGCTGCAACTTCTGATATTCACCTCTGTAGGAAAGAAGCCTGTTTTCATTATCCACTTATTCAGTTATGGAAAGAATCCTTTGTTGACCAGCAAAAGTACCAATGCAATGGGAAAAAAAAAATCAAAGTATTTAGTTAAAATTAGGAAAAAAATTTAAACAAGAAAAACAAACCCACCCCTCCTCACACTTGCTCTTTATGCTTGTAAAATAACTTCTGTAAACATTCACTTTTTCAAATACTCTTCAAGAAAGTACAAAAGAAAATATTTAGACAGCTTTCTGGAATCAGGTAACAGATTCTGTTCCAGACAAATTTTTGCATGGATACAAGGTTCTCACCTCAGTCACTTAAGGTCACTGAACAGTTGAGTAAATGGTCTCTGGAATACAACAAACTTTGAGTGATCATTGAGCACAGTGCTTCTTCAAGGTTTTGAGTGCTCTCAATTACCAATAACTTTAGAACAATACAAAATCATAGACACAGAATCACAGAATGGCTGGAAGAGAAAGATCACCCAGTTCCAGCTCCCTGCCATGAATCTTGAGGTAACGAGGTGGATGGCATCCACTTAATCACTTGATCCTTTTTGATCCACTGACATGACCAGTGTAGGACCCAAAGTTTTCCATTCTTGTTTTTATTGCAGTGCAGACTGCAATGTACTTTCTTGAGCCTCTCAGTGATGTGTCCCTCTGTATCTTTTTCTAATTCAGTTTAAACTTTTCTTGCTTTTACAAGATCGTGAAAATGGCAATGTGAGTGAAGATGTTGTTGCATGAGATACTTCTCAACACCCTTCTAATGGTGCAATTCACTTTTGTTTTCCCCCTCCAGTTATTTCCATAGCACAGAAGATTCACCAAGAAGGAGACATTTATACAGGTATGTGCTTTAGTAACTTCATATATAGAATTTCCCACTTCTTCACTTTTATACAAATGATAAGCAATTGCAGTAGACGCAGTTTCTTCAGTGTTTTTTTCTTTTTTTTTCTTTAATTGCAAGATCTTTCAATATGTGACTGGAAAAGAAAGAACAGTGTAACCACAGTGAACAATATACCTGACACTTAGAAATGTTTTACATTTAGCAATTTTCTCATATTAATGCAAATTTTGAATTTGTTTCAAGATTGACTGTCAAAAACTTTCCAATAGACTTACTTATCACTTGAGGGAATTCAGAAATACATATACTAATGGTATAAACTGTCTTCATACTTTCCAATAGAGGTTTTGAGAAATTGATAATAGCTCACCTCTTCATGAAACTGAAAAGAATTAATAATATTTTATGTTTACAAACCTTTTTCTGCAGTTCCAGAAGATTTAAGCATCATCCCCAATTGTATGATGAGTAAAAGTCTGGTTTTACAGCAAGCTATTGGTGGTGCTGCTATCATGAAATATTGTGGAAGCAGATTACAAAGTGAAGGAAACACAAACTTTTAAATAAACATTTCAGAATCATTATTCCATTTGTCCTATTTTTCTTCTCAGTCACCCTGCTGCCATCACATCTGCAATGAAGGGCAGATGTGGATAAGGCATCAGTGATAAGGGACAGTCAGTACATTTTCCTGCTCTCACATGACATCATACCTTTTTTTTCCTCAGTGGGAAGGAAACTAGAGCAAAGTAAATTACCAGTGATTGAACAATTTTTTTTGCTTTCCAGACCTATATGCCTGCTCACTGCACTCAACAGTTTTTTGAGAGTGATTATTTCCTTAAAATAAATTTAAAAATTATATTAACCCTTCATTTCTATTGAATTGAGAAGAAAACCTCACTCAAAAAGAATCCAGGCACAGTTCAAGAGCTGCTGGCATGAGTGAAAGCATTCCCCACCCCTCTTTGTCAGCATCCATCTCACCCTGGTGCCTCATCAGCCTCATCTCCCCACACAGACAACAGAGAAAGAGCAGATGAAGACCTGTTCAAGGTTTTTTTTTCTCCTTTTCATGTTTGATTTAGTAGAATTAATTAGTCAGAGATAAAATCTGAGCCTAAACAAGAGCCTGTGATCTACTCACTTCTGTCTCTGTGATCCTAAAAATGTTGCTCAGCCTCATCTCTTCAAATGGTAGCAAAAAACACTCGCCTGCTTTTCAGTAACACTGTAAAGATGTAGCCCTGGTTCGTGCCTGAGATGTTTCTTGTTTACAGAAAACTCTCTAAGAAAAGAGTTTCAGAAAACTAAAACATCTCAGGCACGAACCAGGGCTACAGAAAGATCTCTTGGTTAATATTCTTGAAGTTTCAAAATGCGGTAGTGGGGCAAAATGCTATCTATCAATACTTGCTAATAATCTGTAATTCTTCAACATTCAGTGGACTCTTAGCAGCAAACTCGTGAGCAAATGGACAGTCCACATTGCCTTCTTCAACAGCAGATCTCTAAATACAAGCTTTCCTCTCTACTTGGGGGTTATAAAAGCAGCTCCTTAAACCTGTAAAAAGGGCTTTGGCCTCTGAGGCAGCAGCTAGCAAATTAGACCAGTGATGCCACCAATAAGACACTTAGAGAAAGCAATTCCAGCTCTTTATTGCCTGTTATAATATAAATAAGTGTTGAAACGTTGCTCCTTTGTTTCATGCCTTCATCCACCAAATGATGACTTCCTCTTGTGGAATTGCAACCATCATTTTCTCTTAAAAACTGTACCTTCCTTCATAACCACCTGACCTTGCAAAATGACATCAGTATCCATTTATATATTCTCTATTCAAGCAGGAGGAGAAAAAAAAAATCCATTACTGCTATTTAAACTCAACCAAATGGAAATACTTTGTCTCTTACTAATGTTGGACACATTAGATTTATATTCCTGTTCTAAAGAAAGGTTCAAGTAATGTTGCTTTCAAATAACATTTGCTCAGTGACCTTCATGGAATTGTATTAACTTTTTCAGTGCAAGCACAAATGGGAACTTCAACAGGAGGTGCCTGTCGTGTGATCTGATTGAAAATTGCACTTATTTCAGTGCATCCTTCAGCCACAATCTGGAGTATTTCCTCCTGACATGTGAAGGTAGGTGTTGGGTTCTGTTACTGCAGTTGTGCCTCAGGGGCAGGATTTAGAGCCAGCACTGATACCTTCAGATACCCTGTCTACCTGTGGTCAGCTTTGAAAGACTGGCCATGAATATCTGGGTCACATTGCTTTTAAAGCTTTACTCTGGGCATTTTTCTTTGCTTTTGGATTTTTACTTGTAGCTAGAAGGCAAATATTTACAACCTTTTTCTGTGCATGCATGCACAGAAGGTAGAGGTAGACTCCTCTAGCCACCACAAGCAGCCTTAAAGGAAAGTAACAGCAAAACCTGGAGGATATAAAACACCAGAAAATTTATGAGAGAGAAGCCAGCAAGGTGAGGTTGACTGTGGGTGACTGGGACCAAGTTCCAGATACATCAACCAATACTGTGAACAGAGGGATTTAAAGTTAAGTTACAACGAGAAGACAATTTGCCAAGAAAAGGCAGCTCACAGAAATGTGCCTAATGGACAATGTGAGTACAGAGTATCTGGTGCTTCCCTGCTCATTCATCAGAGATCTGCTTTAACTTGGCACACTCTGCAGGTCCAACAGGGATTTGCTGTTTTGAAAAGGCCTGAGAGTATCCAAGAGGCTAAAGATGCATTTCAGGAGAAGAGTCATTGAAGTTTTCTCCAGCTCTGTTAAATCTAAATGCAGAACTCCACAAAACTTAATCCTATATAATTTAATTCTGCTTAATTATCCAAAATTGCACACAAAATGCATGCACACCAGTCATTTTCTCCTAGGACTGAAGGTGCATATGTCCTGAAAATGGCTGCATGTCCTCTGAAAAAAAGGCTTGAAAAGCATCAAGCAAACAAGAAATTCTTTATTTTCAACAGCTCAGGAGAGAAGTGAGTAGGCTTTGAAGGGATATTAGGAAGGAATTCTTTACTGTGAGCATGATGATGCCCTGGCACAGGTTGCCCAGAAAAGTTGTGGATGCCCCCATCCCTGGAACTGTTCAAGGCCAGGTTGGATGGGGCAATCTGGGAGAGTGGTGCCCATGGCAGGGGGACATCAGGGGTCTCTGTGGTGATGCAGGGGCTGCCCCTTCTCTGACTGCCAAGTATCCACTGCTGCCACTAACTGTTTGTGGGGAACACCAAGGGTAAAGAAGGAATATTTGAGGTGGTAAAATGGGAAATAATCAAGATAAAGTGGAGAAGTAGAATGGTTACCATAGTATGAAGTAAAATACTTGGACTAAGACAACTATAAAAACATGTTTTTTCCCTGGAAGGGAATGATAGGTTGCATGTCAGAGGCATTTAGAGGTATCAAAAAAATATCTGGCAACACAGTACAGAAAAACAGCATTAACAGGGCCATACACTAATTAATTTAATGGACTAATTAACTTAATGGACTTGCCTGTAAATCTGAATTTATAGTTATGGCAGACATTTGCAGAGAAGTGTAATTTGTCAATAAACATTCAGTTCTGTAATAAACATCATATTTACAAAGTTCCTGCCTTTAAAAGAAAAACTTTATTTTTCTTCTTGTTTTCATTTCAAGAACAGCTGTCAGGAGCTACCAGAGACAGTGTCCATTTCCTCTGCACCAAGATAATTGTTTTACTGTAGTTAGAAGCATTTGTGAATAACAATATTAAGGTTTGTAAAGGGCTTTATCAACAGTTTATGAGGTGATTTGTTTTTGCTTACATTATATCTCATCCATAAAAACTGGCAGTGATATCTGAAGAGATTAATGAGTTTTATTAGTGTGTACATTAATCCAGTACACAAGATAATGATTTTGCATAATAAACTATGGCCCTGATTCTCAGCTGCTATAAACAATAACTCAATTATAAGGTCATTAGGGTTAGATGTATTTACATCTGCTGAATATATCTTTGTCTGAATTTTGATTATTCAGGGCTCAATCCTCACTGTAGCACAAATGCTACACAGCTTCACCTGGAACTCATCTCAGTGTCTCCGTTCAGATAGCTTTAAAAAATATGCATACATGAGAAAATACAGAAATCTTGGTAGAATTTCCATTTTCAGTGATTTTCTAAAAGTACCAGTCCATTGGATTTGGTGGAGTTACTTCTTATTTACATGACTGAAAGTGAGAGGTCTTTCAACCTATTTTCTTTCAAGCAGTTTGCAGGAACCACATTTCTTTTTGGCATTTTTCATGTAGGATCCATCTAACTTCAGATGTGTGCTATGGGTGCACTTGCAGCAGGGACAGCTCCCTTTGGTTCCTGTTGCAGCTGATGTGAGCCAGGTCAGTGGAAACCTCTGTTCTGGATGAAGTACAGATTTCTGGATAAAAATATCATCCTGTCAGACTTTGGTGGTATATAAATAGGTGTTGTGGTTTCATGGAGAATCACCTGGAACCATTTATAGGACAATTCCTTTTCCACAGCTGCCCAGACTGCTTAGCCACAGCTTGGCCATGCCTCAGTTCCTCAGAGTGTTGGGTCATTGCTCACAAGCATTCATGCTCTAGTACAGTTTAGATTAACAGAAAAATCTTATTTATTCATATGCATGTGTAAAATATAAAAAGAAAAGCTCCTTGAATGGGGATGTATCAAGGGACCCTGCAAATCCTGTGGCTGATCAAGCAGAGAGAGCAAGCCCACCAGGGTGAACAGGAGTTTGTCTTACAGTGTCTGCTCCCTGAGGGTTTCTGCCAGGAGTTCCCATCTCTGCTTTCCCCCCAAAAATCCCCACAGTTGGAGCTGATGTTCAAGACCAGACAGTGGCAGACAGTACCTGTGGCTGTTTAGTGCTTTCTTCTCCATAATATGACTAACATGCATAAATTTGTATCTAAATATGTATAAAATACATAAATCTCCATAATATGTATAAAAAGCATCAATATGTATAAAAGCACCCAGAGCTCAGGTCTTGCTGTCTACTCTGTGACTGTGACATGAAGATGTGTGTTCATAGTAATCACTGGTGTACCCTATGTCAGCCCCATATGTATCTTTAGAGGTAGCTAAATTAAATGATTTTACTGTAATCGAGCCTGTAAGAGCTTAAAAAAATCGTATTTTCTCAGCTGTCCACAGGACAAATCCATGGGCAAATACTTATGGCTTGAAAACAATTTCTGTACTGACAGAGAATAACCTCCACCATACCTCAGTTTCATTCTGTCCCTCCCTTTGTGACCTTCTACTGCAAATTTCATTGAGTTTAGAGCCGCAGACACAACTGTGGCTCAGCTGAACTTCTCTACAGTGGATGGCAAGGTTTTTAAGATTTGAGGAATCAATCAGTGCTTATAAAATACTCCATGGTACTTAAATCAAGGGCAAGGGCAAATATCTATCCTAAAAAAAAAAAAAAAAAAAAAAAAAAAAAACAACCAAGAAAGGTCTGGCATTGCTCATTTGATCCCAAAGGTCAAGAGCTGAAAGTTTCCCACTCGCTCTTTTGGTACTTTAAAGGCAACATATAATTTCCTTAAAAGATTTTTTTGCTGTCCTGCAGAATACATTTCACAGCATTGCCACCTGGCACAGGCTGAAATGAGAGCAGTGTGCTGTAGTAGAAGGTAACCTCTCTTGAAAGAGGACAGTGTAATGCTTACTGTCAGGAGGCAACATTTATTGCAATCAGTCAGTCCCAGAAGGCCAGTTACCTTATTTTTCATCTAATTTTATATGCTCATGATTGAATTACTGTAGCAGGATCTAAGGAAACATGATGCTTTGCAGACTGCTGTTAGATTATCTCCTCTAGACATGGTTGAAAAAGCAATATCTGCTTGACCAAGGTCACTCCTACTGTCATTTCACCATAAAATATGGGTTTACACATCTCCCTCTTCTCATAAACCAGCACAGGCACCTGCACTGATTCCCTCCAAGATAAACAGAAATAAAAACTGGATGGAAGTGGTTTGCTGTTATATACATAAATTTAATTGAGGATGGATTTTTCTCATCTGAAATGGGATGTAAATTTCAATTTCATTGAGAAAGGGATAGGAAATTGCAAATTTTGGCTACAGGAAGCAATTTATTCCTGTTTCTTGAGTGGGACTCAGGCACGTAGGGTGCAAGGCTGAATGACACGAGCCAATAAAGCACTAAAGCCCATTTTTAGGTGATAGCTCCTTCTCTGAAGGATGAAGCCCTATCAATTACTACCACTGTAGTCAACTGTGGAGTGTTTTTTAGTATTTCCTCAGTGACTCCTTCTGTCTCTCTGCAGTGTAACCCACCAGCACCATTAAAACTCAACTCCTAATGAGGTTGTTCACGGGGAAAGCAAGGGAAGCAGCCCTTTCAGTAACAGGATAATTGGTACTCTGACACTCAGGTGCTTTGGCTGCAGTGTCTTCACTCTCATTAAAAAACCTGTGAAATCACAGAGAGCTTCAGCTGGACTCACAGAACTGGCAAATGTTTCCTGGAATCTGGAGTTCCAGTCCCTGATGTCACAGACTGTGGCATTGTAGCATCCTTTACATAAGTTGCTCCTTCTCCATCAACTGACCTCATCCAAAAGCTCATCCTGGCCCTAGGGAGGTGTGATTTTCCCCAAAAAGGGTTCATGCTTTCTGGCTCTGAGGCAAGAGGAATAGGGGGGAAGACCCTGGCCTGTGCATACATCTCTGCAATTAATGACATTTAATGCACAATGAAAGTGATGGGGGAGGGCAGTGTTGTTCCTGGGATGCCTACCCACCCTGCTAATTAAAGTTCTCCACAATCATGCACTATCAAGAAGGGATTAATCATTCTTAAGGATGTCACAAATAAAACTGGAGGGGATAGGACTGTACCAAGGGCTAAGGGAAGATTTGTCTCATGCTTGGCATGGTTGCTGGTGATAGAGAAGTGCCTTGGCCACTACCTTGTGTGTTATTCTTCATTCAGTGACCAGTTAGGGAAGAAACAGCTTTCACTTTGAGGAGAGGCAGCAGTGTAACTGAACAGGGAACAGCCCTTCCTCCTCTTCCAGACACAGTTAGATTGTTTTGTTCCAAAATGCCATAAAACCACTATTGTTTATCCTGTCTCTTTGAAGATTATCTCTGCTGGAAGCTGTGTCTGTGGCTGACTGGGAGCCTTTATTGTCAGTCTTGTGCAGGCCAAATGACTTTAAAGCTGTCTCTGTCTTTGAAGAAAAGAAAACAGATTCTTGTAAGAAAAAATTTTAAAATATTGATTCACTTGATTTGGCTCCTCTCTGGCACTGTAGTTCTCAGTAGCTCAGCCTAGATGCTGCAGATCAGTAATGACAGGTAACAGAAATGAAGTCATTTCTGCCTTTCCTAGCAGGCAACTCTGCACCTGTGGAGCAAAATATTTTGTTGTAGCTGAGCTGTGCTTCATAAAATACCTAAAGAACAAGTGCAAAAGGAATTTATCTGGGTATATCTGCTCTTCCCCATGTGTGCTTTCTGAGCCGGTGATGACAGCTCCGTGACTGAACTGCTGGCCCTGAGGGGGGGCCTATAGGCCTGGGAAATCTTTTAAAATAGGATTTATTGCTCTTAAGTCCTGCCAGACAAAATCGTGTTTCAATCCCATTCACAGATAACAAGTGGTAAAAAGAAACTGATTAGAAAAAAACTTTGCAGTTTAAGGATCTCCTCTGAGAGTGATTCCTACTAATGAAGGAGCAGCACAACCAAATTAGCGACGATCTGAGTCAGGCTTCTCGTGCCATTGACATTCACTCATTCTGTCCGTGGTTTTATGAGTTTTAAAGACAAGTACTGCAAGTTTCTTTATGGAGGCAGCAGGTAGCTATAAACTTCTCAGCTCCTTAAACTGTTTCCCAAGAATTTAATTATCTTCCTTCCTCTCTCTTGGTGAAACTTGGAAACACCATCTGGAGATGGGAACACTTAGGAGCATCTTGCTGCTTTCACTTAATAGGTTTATGCTGAGCCTTGAAAAGTCCTTTCATTATTCCACATTTGTTTTATTTTCCAGAATTTTGCTGGGGTCAATAAAGATTTTCACTAGTGAGTTTCACCAAATGATCTGGCTGTGCTTTGTGGCAGGCTGTCCTGACTTTCTTTTAAACACGTTTTAACACCATAAAGCCCAGGGCATGTTTTAACAAGGTTCAGCCTTCCACTATGAGAAGGTCTAAATCCCTGCTTTGGAATCCTTTTAGGCATCCAGGTTGTTCTGCCCACTGATGTGGACAAAACACAAAGCTCCTGCCCACACAGAACCAGAAGTCTGAAATGTTTGGTGCTTCTGGAGTTTACCACAGACAGAGAAATTTTTAGTGTGGGTGAGTCTGTCATGGAAGCCATTGAGTGAAACCAGTGCTTTATGAGGAGAGCTGCTTTAGGAGAAGCTCTTGTGTGTGTTGGGACCAGGATCCAACCCCAGGCTCGTGTCCTTAATCGGTGCCATCTCTCTAACTCCAGTCAGGGACTGCTCTTTTAATAACACGGGAAGGGTGTTTTACTAAAAATCAGCACTCCTGGGCAAGGGAACTTTTAATGGAGGCTGGAAGTGGTCAGAAAAGTGGGAAAACTGTGTCAGTAGTGCTGCCTCTTGTGCTGCATATCCCATGAACAGTGTGAGGTAAGCTCAGCCAGCAGCTGGGCGGGTGGGAAAAACCTTTGAAGCACCAGCATCCAGCATCACTGCCATTGCTCAGCACAAGATTTAAACCCCAGGATTTTTATCTTTTTCTTGATGTCAGCAAACATAAAATTCTGAGCAATGTTTCTAGCATTATGGCTATACTTTGTGTACATTACTGCATAAAGATGTTGACCTTTTTTGAGGAGATAACATATTTTGGAAAATCTCCTAGTATTTTATTCTCTCGTGGGATACCAGCTGATTTAGACAGATATGAATGTGTTCCATAGAAAAGCTAAATTAAAATCAATAAATCACATGGATTTGTTGAGGAATTTCACTGACAAATTAGCCTTTTGCTTTATTTTGTCCATCTACTTATGGATTTAGTCTGTTTCATCTGCACTTCTTGTAAGTGGCTTTGGGGAATTTTTTTCCATGAAAATCACTTAAAATATCACTCTTGTGAAAATTTTGAATGTAACATTCATCAAAAAACAGGGGTTCTACTCATAAAGACTTACTTTGTGAATAAAAGTGTCTTTCTGCCTCAGGACAGAAGATCATGACATTTGTCTTTCACTGTGAATTAAGCAAATCACATTTTTCTTCAGTTTCTCCATCAAAATCAGGGGGCCATGTCACAGAGATATTTTTGGCAGCAATTTTTACATTTACAGCTCCTTCAACAGAAAAAGCTTAATATTATTTAATATCTCAGGAAAATCCTATACTGATATTTATCAGGATACAGGAAGAGGCAGTGGAAGTTTTGCTGTTGGCAAAACAAATCCTGCACTAATTTTTAAATTTGAAATAAGAAGAGGTATGAAAATCCTTTTGCAACCTTTCTCCAGATGATCATTTTCATGCTCTTACCCAGTGGGGAGCAGAGGTACAGGGAGAATTAGTGGCTTGCCTATGGACACATCTGCAGGCAAGTATCATGACCCCCATTTCCTGCCTCATATTGCAAGACAGCACTCCAAGGAAAAGCAGCACTGGTTCCTGCAACAGACCAGAAATATGACTCCTTCTGCAGCCTCTCTCCATCGTGGATGGGTGGATAATTAACCCTCTTCAGGATTTTTGCAATAATGTACACATCAGGGACGTGTCTGCCCAGCTCCTGCAATAAGAGCTTGACTCATGCCTTCGGGCAGGAGAATAATGAACCTCTCTCTACATCTTCCTCAGTTCCTTCATTTAATCAGACCTTTTAACCTGTGCCATTTGGGCCAGACCGACCATCCCAGGACACCAATGGAAAATCTGGAGACGAGGATATTTTTCTTAACCATAGACAAGCAGATGTAAATCAATGATTCCCAAAGCACAAGTTTATAAAGCAGTGTTTTAAACCTCTCTACATTGCCCATGTATTGCCTTAAATATCATGTAGAAATGTTGGGTGTCACAGTCTCATCAATAACATCCCTGGAACCAGATTGTAATTAGGAGTTGTTATGCTCAGGTAAACATCAGTGCAAGCCATAACAGAAGTATATAGCTTAGCTCTTCCCTGACTATTTATGAACTGTAAAACAGCTCCATATTTAGGCAAATAAATCTGCAAAAAGCAGGTGGATTGCTTCCTTTGTTCCCCTTTCTGTTACAAAATAATCATAGTTTTTGTACAGTACTGTTGGATTCTCTAAATCTTGAGTTGGATGTGGATACCTATGATACATATACTTACTAACAGGTAGTTTTTACAATAGTTCTTTTAATTTGTTGACCCACATCCAAACATGGATAATTCGGGGACACATTTGGTAACAGTGCTCTGAGGAGTTTTAACCAGCTGCCAAATGCTGCTTAGGACACATGGATTTGTTGTTTTTTTTCTGCTGTCACAAGCTCCTTTAGAGAACTCAGGCAGGTCTTGTGATTCCAGCTTCCTAGAGGTGCTATGAAGATAAAGTCCATTACTGGCTGCAGTGCTCAGGTGTGCAGTGACAATGAGGGGCACAGAGCCTCCTAGACGGATAAATTTCCAGAATGGTTTTGAAAGCTTCGGTGCATCTTCAGTCCATTTACTGCAGAGAAACCTTCCTAGCAGAGAAACCCAGCCATTAGTATGCAGGAGAGCACTCCTGTGACAGAACCAGCATCTAAAGTGATGAAATGGTGCTGGAGTGAGGAGCTAACAAGGCGCGGCCGCAGAGGTTTCAGCTCCATGCAGTGCCTCATCTCAACAGCAATCCAATAATGAGTCTGTAATTACACCACGGGCCTTAATAAGTGCAGGGCCAGTCCTCCCAGGTGCTGGGTGCTCCTGACTCCCTCACCCACAGCAGCAGAGGAGCCCTGGGTGTGTTGCAGCATGGGGTTCCAGCAAGCCCAGCCTGCCGTGCCCCCATAGCATCACTCAGCGCCTTCAGGGACAGGCAGGCATCTCTTGAACCAGGGATTTTGAGTTACAGCAGCACTAAAGCAGTTATGAAAAAAATGTAACAACCCCTTTTGGCTTAGAGCCCGTCATTATGTGTTTTCACAGCACAGTGAGTGTATCAGGATCTGGGAGATCCAGTGCAGCTGCAAGGGGAAATACCTTCCTGTGGCTTTTTTTTTTCCACTTGGATGGTCCTCAGACATGTGTGTGTGTGCTAGTTGCTTCTTGTGGGTGATATGGAACTACTGAGCTTCTTAGAAAGATTTGAACAGAGAAACAATTTGCTTCTCAAAAGCTACTGGGGTAATATTTCATTAGGAGGGTTTTCTGTCCATAATGCCCTAATTAAAATAATAGAATTGCTGGCCTTTTGAGAGATGAAGAAGCTGAAGGTTCTATTTAACCTCCCCAAGTAACCACTCCATGGTGACTTGGAGCATCTCTGGCAGATAACCAGGGAAAGCTTGTGGTTGTGGGTACAACTATCTCACTCCAGGGCCTGAAAACAATTAAATGCACAGGGAAGAAAACCCTTCATTTAATCCCTACTTTAATTTTAGTTAGGTAGAAAGCCTGCTGCCTGGCAAGATTTCTGAAGCATATGGATTTAGTGTCAACTAAAAATATCATAAAACTGCCCATCATGGTAAAGGCAAAGCATCTTAGAAAGGCTCACTTCCTACTGGAATTCAAGGAAATGCTTTCTTAAGTGCAGCTGGTCCTGCTAGGAGGACCAGAGCTTGGCAGGTGACCTTTGGCAAATATCATGATAAATTAAGTTGTTGAGACCTAAAGAGAGTTAATTGGATGCTGAAATAACTATTAGCACTGAAAATGGGTTTTATTAACCGAGTCAGGAGCCTATGGATATAAAAGTGCAGTAGGCACACCTCAGTTTAAACAAATGTGAAATGCTGATACCTGGATTTTATTACTGGGATATGCAGCAGCTGGAGGCTACAGTTCCAGTAGCTCTGGAGGCCTCAGGCAAGGCTGAGAGCTCACTTTAAATACTTTCTTTACTGCTGACACCATAGGCAGCAACTGCCAGGTGGTGACTGGGAGGAGGAAACTCAGGGAAGGTTGTTTCTGCATGCTGTCCCAATAGGTTGTGCCTCCCTGGGCCCCACCTCACCTTACTCTGAAATGCAATAAAGTCCTGTTAAGCTTCTTATTGTGTTTTTCCTCAGTACCTCTCAAAGGAACACAACACTGCCTGTCCACAAGGACTGGAAGACAAAATCAGTGCAGATCCATTCTCTGTCCACCTCAGGGGCTTTTTTACCAATCTGCTGCCTGTGCCACAAACAGGCTCACTCTGAGCTAGGCCCAGGAGCTGAACTGAAGGAAAATAATATAGATTTCTTTTTTTTCTGCTGTGATCAGAAGTTCTAGAAGCTTTTCTGCTGCTTTACTGGATGATTTTACAAACATTTCTGTTCTTACAAGGGAGTGGGACATGCTAGCATGAGACAAAGTAGCTGAGGTGGGGATGGAAATTAATAATTCCAAATGCCTTAGAGAACCTCAGTGAGGATTTCATCATCATAGAAACATAGAATACCCTGAGTTGGAAGGGACCCACAGGGATCATCAAAGTCAACCTCTGTCCCTGCAGCACAGGACCACCCCAAGCATCATTTGGAAGATTTTATGGACTACCTCATGACTGCAGCATATTACTGCTGCACTTCAGAGTAGAATGGTATCTATATTCTATATAATTCAAAAATAAAATACCATTTTCATCAGTTCACCCGGATGTAATGTTGTTTGTTTGTTTTTTTTTAATTCCCACCAAGTGCTGTAATATACTTCAAGATAATTTTTTGCTGCTTGGTTCCTAATGTGCAGGTCTTGGGGGGTTTAGGTTTTCTGAACCATCCGAGCTGTCCTTAGCTGGGTTCTGGGTTTACAGCAAGGGGCAGAAGGTCAATATTGGGCAGTGTGCTCTGGGGGTCTGAACACAGTGGTGTCTGTCTAGGTAGAGCAGGGTAGGTGTCTTGGTTTGGAAAGACAGGTGTCTGCCAGGGAAAGCTGGAGTTTCCCTTAGAATGGGGAACAAAAACCCCTCACCCCCCGCCAAATTATAATTTTGCAATTAAGGGCTTTCAGGCAAAGATTTGGGAATAGGAATAACAGTTCTTTACTAGGAATATTAACAATACAAATGTAGTAGAAGACAAAACCACTCAACCAAACAAGCAAACAAACAAACCATAATTTGGGAGAACCCTGACAGAATCAGAGCTACAACCTGACACCCTGTTGGTCAGGGTGTTGGAAGCAGTCCAAAAGTGAGTTCTCCTGGAGTGGCAGATGTGGTTCTGTTGAAGTAGAGATGATCCTGTAGCAAAAGGGTCCAGTGATGGTGAGAAGGGGTCCAGTCTTCCTCCAGGGATCAGGCAAAGCTAGATACCTTCGTGTTCCTGTGTCTCAGTTTTATCCAGGTAGGAATGGTTGGCTCCCCCCACTGGGTGGAGCATCTCACAATGGGATAATGGAATGTGGATGTGTTAGTTTGGGGAGGTGTTAATGGCCCATTAGCAGAAAAAATCCCCCTGGAGGGAGGACGGGTGGTGAAAGAGATGAGGAACACTGCCCTACCTGGTTTTAGCAGTTGGCCCATTATCAGAAGGCATCTGCCCTCCTCCCCCCAGAGTTACAAGAGATAAAGAAAAACATCTCCCAGACTGCTTTTAACAAATGAAATAGAATACACACCCCTGGCTCCACAACCCAAGACCCTAGGCAACCCCCAAGAGGCTCTACCCTTGTGCGACCACACAAGCCAGGTACCCTGGCCAAAATACCCAAAATACCTGTCTAACAAAATGCAGGGTGCATCAGAAACACAGAGATGATGCTCAAGCACAGCTGGATGTCCTGCAATGCGCTCAGGGCCTGCAGGAACCAGGCGTGCCCCGGCCATGCGCCTGCAGGTTCCCACCCAGCGGGACGCTAAACGGGCACAGCAGCCTGCTGGGGCCTGGGAGGCATTCCCGGGGCTTGCCCACATCTCAGGTCACTGGGTGAGTGTTATCTGTTGTGACCAGAATGGTTTCTCACACAAGGATGATTACCACAACCCCGGGTTCTTGTGTACGCGGTAGCGGGAGGCTGTAATTAGCGCTTCCAGGCAAACTGTGACCTTTTGGAACTTTTCCTGAGGCTTATGAAGCCTAAATTAGATTCTGCTGTTTGAAAGCATGCACAGACTTAATCTCTGGGCCCTATTTATATTATAATTACTATATAATTCACATTTGCATTCACTTGACTCCTTTTCTTACTTAACAGCCGAGGTTGGCTCTCGCTCCTCAAGTCCTTTGTGCGCAGTTCATGGGTCACAAATCCCCTGGGTGAAGGCAGGATGGGGGATGCTCCTTCCCTCTCCCTCACATGCTGTACAACTGCAAAACAGCAGGCTGGCACGAAAACCCCCTTTTGCACAAACAGAGGGTACCACCAGAGCTTTTTCTGCAGGAAAAGAAAGGATGGTATTCTTGGTTTGGTAAGGTTGTATGAGAACTTCTTCTCTGTCTCCTGGTAACAACACAGTTATCACTATAGTTCGAGCTATCATTATAGTTTGAGTTATCATTATAGTTTGAGACTAATTAAAATAGCTGTAGTTATTTCTATAGTCTGAGATTAATTAAAATGGTGACTTTTGTGGATATTCCAGAACTTTTTTTTTTTTTTCCCTTAAGCCGATCTCTCGTTTATGTTATAAATGATTTCACTCTGTTCTTATACATCTTTAATGTGTTGTAAACTCCCCATAAATACTCAGTGACATAAAAACAGGTGAAAAAAAAAACCCAAAATAACATTCATGAATATTTAACAATAAAATTAATAGAAAATGTCTGTAATTTTCAGTGCCTGAAAAAATATTGTGGAGTTAAAGCGAATATCCTCTCCCCTTTGAAATGGCCCCATTCTGAAAAGCATTGTGTGTTCTTTGCTTTTTACATGTTTTGATCCTGTTTTCATTTTGATTCTTGCTTGTAAATATGAGCTGCCTGGCATTGCCCAGAGGAAGGTGATCTATCATCTGCTTCCAGCCAGGGTTCTTGTCGCTTGGTCATTCTGTAAGTATAAAATTTTATCCGAGCTCCACTCGCAGGAGATAAATGACCATGACAACAAGCTTCCTCTGATGCTTCAAATAATGAAGCTTCACAAATCAGGCAGAAGCCCCCTGCATGTCCAGGGTGCATGTGCGTTATTTCCAGCTATATGAGCAACCTTGGATGAACTCATTATTCTGCAGTGGGTAGTACAGATATTACCATCCCACAAGATTTAAAGCTTCCTCTGAGGAAAACCGCTTCTTTCACCTTGTTTGCCAGCTGGGCCAGCTGTAAGGTTTATTGCTGGCTTTTGTTTCCTGTTTGCATGGTACTTGTTAGGCCCTTTATTAACACAGTCAGTACATTAAGGGTATATTAAAACCTGAGAACTCATGAGAGAAAAACAGATTAATAACCAGACAATGTGAAGCAGTGGTATTTATGGGGTGTTGGTGGTGTTTTTTAAGTTAATATCCAGCACCAGTTATTACTTAATTAGCTAGGAAATCATTGTTTTGTTGCAAGAGAATTTACTCATGGAAAAGAATAAATTAAGATTATCTAAATCAATTTGTAATAGGTTTTTAATGAAATAAACAGAAAATATGGAATGGGGGGATATTCAGTCTGTTAATGAGGTGTAAATGGCACTGAGAGTATTTTCTTTCATGCTGCAGTTCTAAGGAATTATGCTTTTTTCCCTTAAATATCATAGAATCATGGAATGGTTTGGATTGGAAGGGACCAGCATGTACTAATCCAATAAGAAACTTATACTTTAATAATAGGAACAAAGGTTAATTTTTGGACTCATCTCTTTCCAGAGTTTGCAGAAAGCCTGGATTAAACTGAATTGAAAGAGGTTAAACTGAGGTATTCAAATAGAACAGAACCTGGAAAAAAAGAGGGAGTTGAGCATGTTCAGATTCCACAGATAGGACTAGAACAAAATACCCTGGGCTTTTGAGAAGTCAGTTACCCCCATGTGAACTGGAGTTTTTCCCTCCTACCTCTGGTACTTGCAACTCCAGGGGTGCACTTTAAAGTTCATGTACTCTGCAAACAAATTCTCCTAACCCACCTCCTTTTCACAGCTGATCTCATCACCACAGTGGTCATGTACCTGCTCCATGCTCTGGAGTTTGTATGTTTTCCACGTTCCTCTTTGGATCCATCCACATGCATTATTGCATTATGCTTTCTAAAACCTTAGCCAAAGCCTCATGAAAGGGAGGAAATGGTCAACCCACTCAATGTGACACCTCATTGGCTGATATTAAGAAGGAGAAGAGGGAGATTAGTGAAAGAATTGTGAGCCAAGGTTAAGTACCAGCAGAACGAACAGGAAGTAGATTATGATGAAGAGGAATAAAAGGCTAATTGGAGATCAGCAGCAGGGTTCATTAGGAACTGGTATGGGGAATGACCTTACTCAGATTGTTCCCTGGCAGTCTGGGAACCCAAAGCTGGATGAAGCTGGTGGAATTTGTTAAAGACACAAAGCTGATAAGCATCATCAGAAGGCAGAGATAAATACTAGAGAAGCTGGATGTCTTGCAGGGCTGGATTGGGAGAAATTAATAGTACAAAGAGAAAAATTAGGCACATGGTGACACAGGGCAAGAATTTGTCTTGTATGTTTGAAGCTCAAAAGTTACAAATGCCTCAGCAGAGCTGATGAGTGCCTGGGCATGCAATGCTGACCATTGGATGTCTACAAACTGCCTACCTGTGTGGGGTCATGGAAAAGGTGAATGCTCTTTTAGGATCAGGCAGGGAATTTTCCATAGAATGGGCAAGTAGCAGTTTCACTATAAAAAACAGTTAGGATATCATTAGCAGCAGGGGTGGAGTTCTGGTCATTTCTGTTCAGGAAGAAGGAACTGAATGTAAAACACTCTTGCATCAAAGAATAAAATGAAAAGAAACTTTGTCCTACAAAAGGAAGTTAAAATAATTTAGTTTATCTGACTGGATGAGAGCTTTTGGGGGGACATGACTACTCTGACTAAAAGGGAAATACTCATACTTAGTAGAAAACAGATTGTTGGAACAACCCCAAAAAGCTGTAAATGGGAGTGACAGCCAGTACAGCTTCAAGTTGGAAGGCTGCTCCTACCAGAAGAGCAAGACACCAGAAGGAATTACATCAGCAAGCTCAATTATGTTTAGAGGGTGTTTGTCAATACTTTTGTAACACAAAATTTCCTGAAGCAGCAAGGGAGGATCTTCTTGGACCCAAAGGCCCCATGTCCTTCAGTGGCCAAAGGGCAGACAGTGGGATGAGCTGGTCAGTGCCAGCCCAGCTTTATCCTTACTGTTTGGAATGGCAGCAGTGAGGACAGGTAAAATCTCTGGTTTCTTTGGAGGGCATATAGCAAAGGTTTATTATATAGTGTTTTGGGACAATGAATGTGATTGGTCATTCAGAACACCTTCTTGTAAACATCCTTACCAGTAAGCATGTTGGAAAAACACCAGGTGACAGGAAGAGGATATCCACAAGGATTGTTTTGGATTCCTCCTCACGATTTCCCAGGCCAAAGTGGGAGAGCCATGCACTTGGCTTTGCCCACTGGCTTCAAGTTACTGCCTGAAGCCTAAAAATCTATTTTCTGACCAATGTCAGTTCCCACACAGCTCCCCACACTGCTCTTTGCAGGCGCCTCTCAAAATCCCATGGAATGGACTGAGGACCTGACCATGCTTATTCATTCCAGCAACCTTTTGAAGAACCCATCAGGCTTGTTCTGTGTACTGGAATTAAGAGACTAAATCTCTTGTTCATTTGCCCTCTAGTCACTGCTAACTGATGTTGCCTCAGAGCAACCAGATTTATTTCTGCTCCACATAAAGTAAGCATGAAATTTATTACCAGTATCACACGGGGCAGAGACAAGCAGTACCATCAGAGTGGTTGCCTGAGAACAAGCCAGGATTGATTATTTTACAAGACAACTTACATTTGAGGAAGTAAAGATTTGATTAAAAAATTAAATGCCTTGGGGAGGGTGAACAGCAGCATAAATCTGTTTGATGTTTATGTCAACAAGGTTGCCAAAGCAAACAGCAAGAACATCTGTCCTTAGCGTTGGCTGGAAAATACAAATGGGGGAATATTTTAATTGTGAGCAGTGGTTCACACAACTCCCCATGTCTTTATTTATTAGGCTGATAATATCACCCCAACATATGAACTTTATGCAGCATATATAAATAATTCATGGATTAGCAAATAAAGAGATCTGGAATCTGTACACAGAGATGGCTGTTGCCAATTATCTCACTTGTGCAGAGCCAGACCCTTTCAGCTCCCATCACTTGCAGCTGCTCTTTTAAATCATTCATCAGTGCTTAAGAGATATGCTGGTGGCACTGGCAGAGAGTATTTGAATTTTCATTGTTTACACACTATGAATTTAGCTTCTGGTCTGAAATTATCTGCAACATTGAAGCCTTTGAGAATATAGATGAGAAGAAAAAGACAATTCATCTTTTTATTCTTTTTAAACACTTCTACATTTTTGATTAACTTTTCTTCAATTTTACTTCATATTCTTTTTATAATCACCACTTTCATTTTAAAGTTACATTAACTGATATAATTCTCTATGCTGTTTAGATCATGAAGACATCAGGAATACTCTGGAATATAAAAAGTATTACAAAACAAATGTCTAGCAGATATTTTCTTCAAGATTGTAAAATGATTTTCCATTTTATTTTAGAAATCTATACCTTATCTATATCGTATCACCTAAATATCCAGACTTGCTTCTTTCCATTCATGTTTAAGCAAAACCCTCTGGGAAATAATAATAAAAGCTGCTTAAAAAATTGATGAAAAACCATGGCCAGTGCTTTTTCTCATCAAATTACTGAGGCACTGAGTTTCTGTGCCCATTCAGATCACCATGGGTAGCACTTCCTGGGTGATAAATTTGCCTGTTGTCATTACAGTGATATAGCTGAATTTTCTTCTTGCATGGATAATTACAGTAATGGTTTTAAAGTCAAAGGCCTTATGATAAACCCAGACTTTCAGCTGTATTAATTGAAAATCTAATTCATGTGACTAGAGTCTTGTGCATCATTATTAACCGTGCAGCTCTCTGTGACGTTCAGAGTGTGTCTGTACACAGAAGTTCTGTCAATAGTTTTGCTCCTTTCTCTTAAACTATAAATAAAGAAGCAACATTCAGACTTCTGCCAGGATGCTGGAGTTGGCTGCTGGAGTCAGCAATGCTGGAGGCAGGAGAGGGGAGTGGAGCCTGCAATGGCATTCAAACACACCCACATCCCACTCCTGACATAGGGATGCAGACAGGGATCACAGGGGCCTGTGTGGTGCCACCTCTGAACCTTTTGGTGGAGGTGGCAGGGAACATCAGTGCCAGGTCCCACACCCTGGAGAGTGTCACAGCCCTGCTTGTCCCTACCCCACTGTGGCAAGGAATCCCACAGCATCATCTTCACCGTATCGTGCAGAAAGTGGCCTGCCCAGGATTTTGGGGACAGTCATGAGGTTATAAGATATGAGCTGGGTCTCTCTTAACTTTGCAAATCACTGCAAAGCAGCTCAGTATCTGCTTTACTTTCTTAAAGTGGAGCACTCTGTGTTTTATCCTTCAAGGGGCACCAGTGAGTTTTACCCTTCAAGGACCCCAACGCTGCCATGCTCTCAGGACCTCAGTGAGCGAGGGGCAAAGCATTCTCGAGGTTTCTGAGGAGGGCAGGGAGACACGGGGGGTGAGCAGTGCAGATTAAAGAACAGAAGCAGCAGCTTGTGCCAGGGCTCAGGAGTGCCCATCAAAGCCCGTTTGGATGGGCTCTGGAGGAAGGAGACACGGAGCAGGGGATGTCCTTGCCCTGCTTCTGTCAGCTCCCAGCAGCTCATTGAACAAATTAGGTTTCCCTCTCAGATCCACACATGACAATGGATGGCATTTAGCAGATGGCATGTGTAATGGGACTGTCACACCAACACAGGTTTAAAAATAAAGCTGGGGAGGCAGTTAATGAATATACAATTCTCCTTTCAAGGAATTCTTTCTGTCCCTGTCAGGCATTAGGCATTCAACTTGTGAGTGTTGAAAGACTTCTGATGTGTGTGCATTAAAAGACACGGTCTAGCATGTAACTGGGTTGTTTTACTTTAAAAACTGCCATTGAAATAAGCAATTTATGTCATTCCTAAAAAAGTGACTTTTTCTTCTTGATGACTTTCAGCCTGCTCAAAAGTGAGATGCATCTTTCACTGGAGTGTTATCATTGAGAATATTTAACATTAAGAGTAATCCTTCTCACAGAGATGATTCCACCCTGTAGTTTTCTTTTTACTATTTTTCTTTGTTAAAAAAATAAAAATTAGGCAAGTCAAAAATCTACTTTTTCAAGGATACTTATTAATTTTTTTTATTTATTTCATATTACCTCAAACTGAATATCTTTATATAGGACTTTGCTTTAAAACATTGATTTGGGGAGATGACATAGTAACAGTAGCAGTAGTTAGTAGTGAGAAAATAACACAATATATAATACATGTAATTTTCTAAACTATACACTAGAATTTCTCTTTATTTATTAGTTTCTTACAGCTTTTTCAATGCCAACAAAAAAAAATTAGAAAATAAAAGGATTATATGTACTGTATTTCTCTCTTTATCCCTTTCTTTTTGTTGGCATTTCAGTGTTAATTAAAGGACTGCTCTAGCCCCAACTGAAGCCATTTGGGAGGATTCCTTTTATTTTCAGTGATGATTTTATCATGCCCATGTTTATTAGGTTTGTTGCTTTTCCAGCAGTCTGGCTTCTGGGACTGCAGGAAAAAAAACAGGGCAGATTTATAAATAAATATGGTCAGCATATCAATGTATATCAGTAGGAGAAAGGTAAATTCAGCTAAATCCTGGTGAGTAAACCTGTTTTCCTTAATGCATTATAATCCCCCTCCCTGCATTCTAAAACGTGGTGCTAACAAAAGAATTGGATTGTCAGGGGAGGAGATTCTCAATTACAAGGAAATAAAATCAGGCTGCCATATTAGTCAGCTTAATTATAAATAAAATGTTTTTCTGCCTTTTCTCTGTATAAGGGTCTGGATTAAACACTCTTGACTGCCTGCAATGGGATGTGGGTTCTTGGCAGCACAGGGAAAACCATTGACACAATTATAGCACCTTAAAGCTTTTCTTGCTCTTATTTCATGTACCAAACCAGTATGAATGGCTCACAGGAACCTGCTTTTGTTGTTATTTGTGTGCACACTCCCAGTTACAGCATTTCAGGGGAATTTTCTTAGCCAGCCCTACACAAATTGCTGTTGCACAAGCAATGATCCCACAGGATTTGCTTGTAGGCTTGAAGGGCTTAAGGAGGCATCTTAAAAGGGTTGAAATCTCAGTGAATATCACTCTCTTAAAGCTGTCTTACTTTTGAAGCTTAAAGAATGTTGGGTTTTTTGATATTCAGTGTTCAGTTTTGGGTCCCTCACAACAAGAAAGACATTGAGGTTCTGGAACCTGTCCAGGGAAGGGCAACAGAGCTGGAGAAGGGTCTGGAGCACAAGTCCTGTGAGGAGCAGCTGAAGGGGCTGGAGGTGTTTAACCTGGAGCAGAAGAAACTTATAGCTCTCTGCAACCTCCTGAAAGGAGGGTGCAGCCAGGTGGGGTTGATCTCTCCTCCCAAGGAATAAGCGATATGGCCAAAGGAAATGGCCTCAAGTTTCACCAGGAGAGGTTTAGATTGGATATTAGGAAAAATTTCTTCTCTAAAAGGTTTCCCAAACATCAGAACAGGCTGTCCAGGGAAGTGATGGAGCCACCACCCTTGGAGGTATTTAAAAGCCAAGCAGATGTGGCTGTGAGGGACATGGTTTAGTGGTGGGCTTGGCAGTGCTGGGTTAATGATTGGACTTGGTCATCTGAGAGGTGTTTTCCAACCTGGATGATTCCATGGGTCTCTGATTCTGAGATCTTCCCACATGCACAGCATGGGAGCCTCCTGGCCCTGCTGTTGGGGTCTTTGCTGGGCACACAGATTCCCCCAGCTGCTCACACTCACTGCAGTTGTACCACGTTACACCATGGGGAAAGGGAAGGAAAGTAAGATAACCACTGTCAGTGAGGTGAAGTATTCACCATTTCATCACTGCAGGGCTATTTCCACCTTCCTGAGCAATACTGTCAGGCCCAAGGAAAAATATTGGGCACCAACAGGTGTGGGAGCAACATGTGGGTGGCTGTCCTGGGTCCACCCAAGTGTTCCACCTTGGCCCTGTGTCCTGTCTCCAAGAGCAGTCACCAGATGGCAAATGGAGAACAGGGAGAAGGAAGCTGACAACCATACTATGAACTTGATCTCGTGTACCATCCCACTTTTCTATCAGTGACTTTCTGAACAAGAAGATGAACCCAGAGCACTGTGCTAAGGTCTAAAACAGCATCCTGTGGTAAAAATTGTGGCATCCTGAATGCTGCAGCATCCTGTGGCAGTGAATTGTGTGATTCACTCATGTACACTGCATAGTAATGATAATCCTCTTTGTATAACACTGACTGATTTCAATACCCAAACGTTGCATTTTAAGACAGAATATGTGGCCTTTTTTAGTGTGAGAGCCAAACTGGTGTTTAATTCATTAAGAAAAAAAAAATGCAAAACAGCAATATTTATCCATAGCATACAAAATGTAAATGCTTTGTGCCGTGATGTTTGGGTGTCATTAGAATAATTTTAAAGGCAAGTGATTTAATTGTGTTTTTGCTAATTATAATGTTTACAAATTAGGGAAAGATGCTTTTAGTGGTCTGTTGGGAAAGAGCTTTGAAACCTCACATGTCTTTGAGTCTACAGCACCGTCATTTAGTCATAAACCCTTTCTAACACCGGGGTGATTTGCTTTTTAGATTACTCTTGCGTGAAAAGTGAGTCTCAAGAGCCCTCAGCTCCACGGAATTCAGAACCAGGTTCACGTGTGTCTGTGTGTGCTCTGACAGAAATCTAACTGAGCTCTTTTCTTTTCCTTTTCAAGGTCCCCGTGTCCCGATGGTGACTGTTCACAACACAACAGATGCACAGAGTAAGGACGGGCTTGAGCTTCGCCACTCTTCAGAGAAAAGTAGCCAGGCAGGACAGTGAAATCTAGCTGCTCCTTGCTAAACTCACACTCCTGGGGACCCCAGACTCTGCCTAAATGCAAGTTTTCTGCCAGGCAAAGGGACAGACCCCTGCTGTTTGGGGTGAAAACACACCGGTTGGGGCATGATGTTTGTTGTCCTCTTTCTCAAAAAAAAAATGCATAGTTCAAATCTCTCTCTTTTTGTTAGTCTTCCACTGATTTTGTTTTGCATCTCATATATAAGAAATATGATAGTAAGATAAATATAAGAAATATTTAGCCTAATCTGTGGTTTTAGTAAAATCGCTCTGATATGAATTATCAGAGATAATGCAGAGGAGTGAGCCCCAGAGGTGGTGCCTCTGCCTGGTTCCCTGATCTGTCCATGGAGATTGCAGCATTTATTGTTTGGTAAAGCTTTGTCATGCTAATGATTTGCATCTACATCAGTGCAAAGCTGGAATTATTCAAAAAACAGGTTTCTTCCCTCAAAATATTTGGCACTCTCTATAGCCATTACCAGACTGGCAATGTAGAGTCCAAAAAGCCACAGAGTTTCTGGAGTTCCACTCTGGCAGAGTGTGGCACTGAGTCTCAGGTGAAACCAAGATTTATCTGCTCCCATCATTTTAATGAGAAAACATCATCTTTCATGTTAACAAAGAATTTAGCCCAGCCTTAGCTGCAGTTAGGGACTTCAGGCACTGATGTGACCCAAGTATTAAGCAACACCTTTATTCTGTTTCTATCTGCTTTATACACAGTTGATACCAGTTTGTCATGTATCAGTTTTACTTATCTGAATTTACAGCAACTCTCTGCTCTTGTCTCAAAAGAAGAAAAGAAAGAAAAAAAAAAAAAAAAAGAGAGAGAGCAAACCAAGAGATTTGGCACTCTACTAAAGATTTACCATGAAATGCTGACCTGCTTCATTTCCCACTAAAGGCAGTGAGTGTCACAGGAAAAGCTCTTTGCACAAGAGAGTGTCAGGTCCTTCTTCTTCCCAGCAGAGTCTGAGGTTGGCAGTGCCCTCCCCAAGGGCAACCCCAGAGCAGCCCAGCTGATGCCCACAAGGCCCTTCAGCCAGGAGAGTTTCTTCTCCCTGACCTTCAGCTCCAAAGTCACTTTCTTTCTCCCCCACTTTAAATAAAACACCTTAATTTTACAGTAGACATGGAGGTGTCTGACTGGCTATACCAGCATGGGATAGTGCACTCATGAGTGGTGTTATACCCTCCTGTACAGTTTTATAAAATACTTTTAGGTGAATAAAATGAGATAATATAAAACAGAAACAATAAATTAAGGTCTTTGAAAACTAAAACAAAATACACCAGGACTAGTTTTACTTTGAAAGATGCATATGGATAGTATTTATTACACAGAGAACTCAATCTACTCATGTGCAGAACACATCCTCTACTGAAATTCATGATCTTCTGCATACAATTACCATTTCCCCTGGTTCTTTTCTTTTTTCCTCCTTCATTCTTTTTCTTTTGAATAAAGGGCAACTGACAGTTGCATGTTGCTGAATTTACTTATTTAATATGAGCCCATTGCTCTATAAAAGGCAGTTTGCCTCTGTATTCTGCAATAATCTGATAATAGCGAGTTGCACTGAATATTAGAGAATGCTTACATTTAATTAAGCAATGACCATTTGTACTCCACAGTCTCAAGCTCCCTGTGGTCCTAAAGCAAAAAGGAAAGTCCTTTAGGAGATATGCCAATCTTTTTTATTTCCTTCACAGTCTTCCTGGCTTTCTGTGAATGCAATTATATGAACAAATAAAACGGCTTGACTAAATTCCCCTACGTGGCAAGCCCCTTTCTGCTGATAAAGCTACTTGTGTGTGCCATAATTAAATGAGAATCTTAATATTTAACTAAACGTAATAGGCTGTTGCTTTGCCACTTTTGTGGGGGTTGTGGCTTTGACAAAAAGCCAGGCTTTGCAGAAGCAGGGTGAATAGTCACTGAACTGATACACTACTGCTGAAAGATCTCTGAAATATATTAACTGGGAAGGGCAAGGTTTTGTCTGCCTGCCCAGCAGAGATGGGCAGTGAGAGCAGGATAATCAGGTACCAGAAGTGTTATTTGAGGATCTGGGGTTACGTATCTATTTATCAGTGTGTCTGGAAAGGGAAGTTACAGTCAGTGACACACACAATGTGGTGTGAAACCTCACACCCTCCTTGGATTCAGGTGGCAGAGATAATGCCCTGCATCTCCCCAGTTCACACCCAGACTGATTCCAGGGGAATGGGCACTGCCACAGACTCCCTAGACCAGGATTCACTCACCTCAACCCTTGAATACCCCCTACATGGGGCTCAGAATCTTTGCCCACACATGGAGACGTTTCCCACCATGTAAGACACACAGCCTGAAGTGTCTCCTAAAGAGAGGCCCTTTCCTGCCCAGCTGGGAAGGACTTATTCTTTCTGGTGCTGGAGGTGGCTGCTTTTTCTAGTAAAGGCTCTGCAGGTAGTGTACATGGCCAGGATGAGGGGATAAAGGTTAAATCCCAGGAAGGAGGAAGGAATCCTCTATTTCTGACCCAGAGAGTCCTTGGCTGAGACACATAAGCAAAATGAAAAATTTTTGAAACAGTCCAAAAGCCAAGACTGCTCCAAAACCTGACGTTGCAGGTTTGTACAAGCTTTGTCCACTCTCCTCTCCCCAAGGCTTTCCTTCCCATGGATTTTATCTTGCACAGCAGTACAACTTGGGCTGAAGCCCTCCACAGTCTCTTCCCCTTCCTACTTACTGTGTGTAACTTGGACACAGACTTGAGGACCTCTTAACTGGAGATCTATCTTTGCATGGTGGATGTCTGACAGAGACCCATGGCAGTGTCCCAACACAGCAGGTCACCTTCCCACCTCCTGCAAATCCTCCTGAGTGTCACTGATTTCAGGAATATGGCTTTTGCCAATGCAGAACTCAGAAGGGGTTTCAAGGATTTAACTGAATTAGACATCTGTGAGGACAAGAAGGAAATCCTTTTGTAAGGAAACTTGTTTTATATATATCAATGTGGCTATAAAATGTTAAAATGCATTTTCACAAAGTGTGCCAAAAGTTTTTTGATCTTGTCCTTCTTCTTTCAGAAATTTTTGAGCTGGAGGTAAATGAGAATGTGCAGCTGGCTGTAAATGACAGGCAAATGCCTAAGGTAGAATACATGGAAATCAAGATAGATGATTACAGTAAGTAGCACCTTTCTTCTGACTTATTTTTCTCTTTCACTGCTATAGCTGTGAAATGATACAGCCATCCTGGGTAGACTGGCAGGAGGAAAAATTACTTTGACTCTCAATAAACTCACACAGTTTGCAAAGCACTCTCCTGGAATGTGCTACCTAAGGAGGTTATTACAGAGGCAGAATTTGATGAGAATTCAGCTGAAGAAAGGCAAAATGATAGGGTTGGATTTTTTTTTTTCCCTCTTAAAATGTTCTTTGTGAAGGAAAAGCCACTCTAGGAAATGACATGGTGGGGTGCCCCATTGTTGGAAGCATTGCCCCGGGGGTGTGTGTGTCATTTGAAATGGGTTTGGAGTGGGATAATGTGTGTGCTTGCTGGCTACAGCTGTGGCTGCCTCAGTGCACAAGCTGAGCTGCAGTGAATGAAGATGACTCTCACATGAGTGCCCGTTGGAGTCAGGATTCTTCGAAAAAGCCATGTGATTTGGGAGGGTTTAAAAAGAAAAAAAAGAAAAAAAATATTTATGAGAAAAGACAAAGGAGATTTCACCTGGAGTAAAGAAAGCAGACACTTGGAGCAGTCTGCACCTGCAGCTGGTGTGTTATTTCTAGTGTTTGCATAATCATTCCCCACACATATATATATGTATGTATATATATGCCAAAGAGAGAGAGAAAAGCCTGAGGGCAAACAGCCAAAGAGTAAGCCTGTCTCTGTAGTTGTACCTGAAACAACCTAAAAAACATTTTCTCTGGCTCTAAGCAGATACCTTCCCCATATGGGAAAATTCACATACTCAGAGAGGCACAACAGCTCCCCAAAATCACAGCCTGAATGTATGGTGGCAACTCTGGGAAAAAAACCCAGAGACTCTGGGTTCACAGTGTGGCCTATAATGTTTCCCATGCCAGGAAGGAGGGTTTTCTCAGGCCATAGGCAGTGAAGTGAAAGCAGCTAGCTGTGCTGAGGGCAGGGTACTGATTTCAGCCATTTCCAGATGTTATAAAATGTAAAGTAAAGGCTTTTGCCATTTGAAAAGGATAACAGTGGCCCTAAAATGTTCTGTTTGCCACGTGGAACATAAGGAACATAAACCAGTGCATAAAATAACAGGAACAGACGTGCACTTCCAGGTTTTATGGACAGGAAAGGATAGATAAAGAGCCCATATTTCCCCCCATAAGCCAGCTCATGTGAGACTGGCAGTTTATTAGGGATAACTCAGCTTGATACTAAATTTTTTAAATGCAGGCCTCATTGCAATTCTGCTCATTTAACCAAAAGTATACTTGTGTGTAATAAATACAAACTGGCCACAGCCACGTGGCCGTTCTGTTGTGCCATCCCTGTGTTTCCAAAGCTTTGGGCTGAGCAGCCTTGGGAACACTGCACTAGCACTTAGTAATATTTAAAGTCAAGCGATGGCCTTTTTGGCTGTCCCTGGGCCATTGATCCAATTTGCAGCTATTAGCATTCAGATGGAATACCTAATTAGGCAGAGTGTCAGGCAACGATTGCAAAGCAAACCATTTAAACCATGCTGCTAATCTGTGTATTAATCTGCTGAAAATGCTCCTAATACCGATTTAATTGCTGGGCCTTTGTTAATCTAGATTGTAGCTAACATTTCAAAAATAAACATGCTGTCCTTGATGCAGAGAGGGTTTGTATGGAGGCAGTTTTGGTTACTGATACAAAGCCATAGAAATGACATTCAGTTAAAAGAAGCTTTAGTGATCACATTCCTCCTTTACATTGGTTCTGTACCAGTATAACAACTTGGGCTTGAGCACATGTTTAGAACAAAACTTAACCCTTTGGAAGTTAGGATCAAAATACTTGTTTCTCCCTCTGTCTTCACACCATTATAGCAAAATAATTCTATTTCTCTCCCCCCAGCCACCATACTTAATTGGGTTTTAAATTACCATTTTCATTGCCTATTTTCCTCCTTCCCTGCTGCCCTGAAATATTGATTTCTGTCTGCGTCACTCATCCAGCTGCCAAAAAAGGAAAATTATAGCTATTGACAGATGTTAATTGAATGCTGTAAAAGTGATGCATGACTGAGCAGCTCGCACTGTACTCCCCATTTACACTTCTTATCACCTCAGCTTTCACAATATGTGTCTTTTCTTTGGCAACATCTGTGTTTCTAAGGTGGTATTTGCCACAGCCTCTGAAAAAATTCCATTTTTCTCCTACTCACCTGTGGCCAAAACACCAGAAAAATCTGTTGGAATCATGTCAGCATTCCTACATTGAAGACATGTTGATATTTGTTGGGTTTGTTGTTTTTGTTTTTGCTTAGGATTGCCAATGCAGATCTTAAAGCCAGCAACCTTTGCGGACACGGCGCACTACCCCTTGCTTCTGGTCGTGTAAGTTCTCGCTTGTCCTTTCTTCCTGTTCACCCTATCAGGGCAGCTTGGAAGCCTTGGCCATCATCAGAAACTTTTAAGATATGTTTTGGACAAGGAATGCCAGAGTCCAGTACATTGGTCCCTACCCTGTCTCACTTCACAGCTGGGAGAGGTCAGACGTTCATCACTTTCTTCTCACGTTTGAGCCAAGGTTTTCAGCTCCCAGGAGGGCACCCTGTTGAAATCCTGCAGAGTAAATTGTGGATTTTCTGAAAGTGTTTCATGTACACTTAATTGTTTGTGGGACAGAAACAGGAGGAGGAGGAATACAAGATGTATTTTGACTTTCTGTCCCAGTGCTTAGGGCACCCACCTTGTGATTAACAGGTAATTTTAGAGTGGAATTCAGTCAGCTGTACTGGAGCTTAAATTTTAGGTGCCCTCATGCAGAAATCATTCCCTTGTAAGTGCTGATGTTTGCTGAAGTGACAGTGAAGAGAGAGCTGGAAACCTTTGAATATTTTCCCAAAGTTAGCATTTTTATTAAATAGGTAGGTTTTCCTCCTGGCAGGCAGAGCAGATGGGTATTTCTTTATGCAACATTTAGTAATAATAATAAACATTACTGAGGGGGGGTTTTGGCAATTTGGAAAGAATCTGTGGGAGAGAATTCACTGACCTTGGAAGAACCTGTTTGGCCCTGGCTGCATCCCAGTGCCATCCCACTTGCTGCCTGCCAAGGAACACCCCATGAGGGAAAAGCCTCATGCAGGAGGGACAGATGCCTGGTGAATGCCTGTGCCACCCTGCACAATTCTCCACAAAGGACAAAGCCACTGCAGCGAGCTCGTTGTTACATCACAAAATTACTGCGGAGAAAATGTGATTCATTATCCAAGTGCTCGAGGAAGATTGGTTCTCATCAAGTGCATGGCACTTGATTAGGCTGCCTCTGGAGCTGGGTGGGCTGGGGTCTTGCTTGGATAAATGCAAATGGCTGGAGTCACATGCCCATTAAAGTCCTGCAGTGGAGTGCCTGGTGTCTCTGAGAACCCCAAAAACAACAAAAAATGCCAGTGGCTCTACAGTAATCCCAGCCCTAAATTATTGCTTAAAGTCATTATCATCATCCCTTGTTTTTTTCTGAGCTGCCTGGCTGAAGCTGGCTCTGTATTTCTCAAGAGAGTTCCCCTGTACAGGATCAGACCCTAAGCAGAAGGGGGAAGAGGAGGTCTTGCACACTTCTTTCCCCTCCTCACCGATTTTGGGCCAAACGGGGAGTTATTAAGCAGTTTTTTACAACTTTAGAAGAGTCCTTTCCCTCTGTACTTGTGTGAAGCAGTGATGACAGAACCGCTTCAGCAGAAAATTAAAAAGAGCTTTGGGGAATATAGAAAGTAGATATACATTAGAGCAGGCACAAAAAGGGGAAAACTCGACTGATACCTGTGTCTGGTTACTCACGGGAGGAATCCTGACCAGTCAGAGATGTGCTTGCTGGTGTGGTTCAAACTTCAGCTGTGCACAGAGGGAGGCAGAAACCAACCTGCAGCTTCCACCCAGCCTCAAAACCCATCCCACACCATCAGCCTCCTGCATGCCATCCTTGCAGAGACTGGTGTCCCCTTCCAGAAACCCGTCATCCCTTACCCAGCACGATGGGGCTGTGGGCCCCCATCCCACGGCAGTGCCCCAGCCCTGCCTTTCCTTGACACCCATTTCTGTTCCAGAGATGGGACACCTGGCAGCCAGATCGTCACGGAGCGGTTCCAGGTGACGTGGGAGAGCGTCATGGTCAGCTCCCACAACGCCATCGTGCTCAAGTTCGACGGCCGCGGCAGCGGCTTCCAGGGAGCCAAGTTGCTGCACGAGGTCAAGAGGAGGCTGGGCCTACTGGAAGAGAAGGATCAGCTGGAAGCTGTCCGGTGAATGGCACTGTTATTGAAGAAATTAATTCATTGCCATAATTAAGCCGAGAGTCGTTAGTCCTGGTGGCTTTAATGGTGTGTAGGGTAGAGCAAGGAGATGGGAGGGAGGGAGGGGCAATGTAGTTGTACAATTGCAACTGCATGTGAGAGGGAGCTTGTGTCAACCAGAGCAGAGGGAGAAAAACAAGCCTTAAACAGGGATAAATTAGAGCACACTTATCTGTATCACGTGCTCAAAACTTATTTTTAGCTTTGTACAGTCATACAGCTACAAACAAGGAAGCTTGAATATCTGTTACTACATTAATCTTTTGCTTGCCTGGTAGTTGGAAAAAAAATTCATCTTTAAATCCTTAAACTTTTTAAACAGAATAACCAGGGCAAACCCCTAAATGTCAAGTCTTGTCATATTGTTAGATTTATTCTGCACATAATCATGTTAAACCCACTATCAGAGTATTGAAATAGCTGTGCAATAGCTTATTATGGCTTCCAGAGGTAGTGCAGGTTATTTGTTGCCATTACTTGGTCAAATCCAACACATGAGGCTGCAAGATTAAATCAGACAGATCCATGTGAAAGCAGCTTGGACTGGTGTGATTTAGATTGTCTGCGTCAAGGGGAAAGGGCTTTAAACTGAAAATGGGCAGGTTTAGATTAGACATTGGGAAGAAATTCTTAACTGTTGAGGATGTGAGAATGGGCACAGTTTGCCCAGAAAAGCTGTGGATGCCCCATTCCTGGAAGTGTGCAAGGCCAGGTTGGACAGGGCTTGGAGCAACATAGTCTAGTAGAAGGTGTCCTTGCCCATGGCAGAGAAGTTAGGACTGGATGATGATCTTTAAAGTCTCTTTCAACTCAAACCATTCTACATTTTTTTTTTTCTGGGGCCAGTTTAATTCTGATTAAAATCACACTGGTTTTGTTCTTGAAGGGAAAAATATTTTTAACCCACTGCTTTTCCTCTCTCATGTTCTAGGACAATGCTGCAGGAGCACTTCATTGACAAAACAAGAGTCGGTGTGTTTGGAAAGGTAATGTTTTGTCATTGCTCCTCTGTGCTGTCCCAGTTGGCTGATAAGGCTAAAAAGCTGAGTTAAACCCTGATTTATTGAATATTTCAGTGGTGACTTTTTTATTACTTATTTTTGGGATAGACTGCACCTTGCTCAGTGATGTTAAAGGTGGAGGCTTTCATTTCACCAATGTATTCATCAATTACTTCTTTTAAATTAACTTCCAAGTGCAAAAACTGACTGTTGCTGGGAAAACATCTTCAGATGGTTCATCATTTTTTTCCCATTGCAAACTTTCATTTCATTTTCACCTTGCCTCCTAAAGCCTGTGGGAACATGGCTACATCTAACTCATGTGTACAACAACCCTGTGGATTTCTGAGGCTGATTTGCCACGTGTGCCTGGCTGAGAAACAGCCACTGTAAAGTAGACACCGTTTGAGATGAGAGCAGGACTGCAAGTAGAAATTGTTTACTGTGGGAGACACAGGCTTGGAGTGGGCGAAGAGAGCTGCACGTAGAGCAGCATCTCTGCAGGGAATTGTTAACAGGCTGGCAGCAGACACTGAAATTGTGATGCTCATTTTAAGTAGAGAAAGTCTGGGGTAAACAATTTGGAGGGGTAGCATATCTGGTTAGAGCTATAGAGCCATAAAGCGAGATGAAAAAGGCCAGCTCTTGGGCACACAACCCTCCTGCCTTCAGGAGTGTGCCAGCCACGTGACAAGGGACAGGTCCCTTGTTTTGTGGGCAAGGTGAGATGTCCCTTTCCAGGGCAAGGTGTTAAAAGCTCTGTAATGGTCAAGCATTTCCTGCAAGGTCTCAGCTGCCTTGTTTCCAAAAGTAGCAGTGCCTCCCAGCAGGAATGTTGATACCCCTGTCCCATTTCTCTTCCAGGATTATGGTGGTTACCTGAGCACTTACATGCTTCCAGCTGGTGAAGACAACCAGGTGTTTGCCTGTGGAGCTGCTCTTTCCCCAGTGACAGACTTCAGACTATATGGTAAATCCCACTCCTCAGCCCACAGACCTTCCTGCTGGCCACAAATGATGTTTCTTCCCTATCCTTTCCCACTTGCCATCTTTCTTTCCCAAGATTCTGTTTAGTTTATGTTCTGTGTCTTCTTAGGATTAGCCATAAAGACTTTTTCCCCACTAAAGCAATTTAGCTAGCACCAGGGGGACCAGCCATGGTAGTCAGGTAATCAAATAATTTTATTACTCCTTTTAAATAAAGGAGAATTGTCTTTAAACCCCTCCAGCCTTTGCCACCAACCATCCCCACTGCCCTGAATGTGCTTCCTTCCTGCCTGAAGCACCCACCCATGCAAGCTGTGATGCAGTCTGCCTGGCCCATCCTGCCTCTGAGCACAGCACTACCCTGCACATGGTGGTCCCTTCTCTCAGGGACAGCAATTCCCTTTGCACTTAGTGCCAGTGAAAATCAGGGCACTGCCAGGGAAGTCACTGGTGCTCAGCCAGACTTCAGGAGCTGTACAGTTATCCCTGAGACCAAAGGGAACTTGCTGCTGATGGAGAATGCTCCGTGTGAAAGGAGAAAGGGACACAACATGATACAGCTCTTCTATCTCAGTTGCATTTAAAAAGGAAAAAAAATATTTTCTGTGACTTATTTAGAGACCAGAAGTACATGGTGACAATGACAGACTGTGGTATCAGACATATCCTTAGTGCGTTTTCAAAAACTTTTAGAAATGCATCCTCTATATTAAGGTCATGTTAGAAAATAAGGGGTTTGTTTAGCATTTGCAATATTTGACTCAGAAGCACCAGTGTATTCATGACTGAAAGTGATATTTTCATTTTTTTCTCTTCCAGCTTCAGCCTTTTCTGAAAGATACTTGGGCTTGCACGGGGTTGATAACAGAGCATATGAGGTAACTGCATGGACACTGCATTTCCCTGATAAAATGTGAACTGGGTCTTAACTCTCCCTCCATGTGTTCTCCTTTGGGGGGGAAGCAAGGTTGTGCAAGAGGGACTCACTAGTAAAGTTCTGAAGGTGTCCTTCAGCCTGCTTACTGCTTTTCTTGTCTTAATAGTAATCATGGATAAAGTTTTTATTGATTAGACCTTGTGCCTGCCTCTCTAAATTGGGTAAATACAGTTTTAGAGATTGAAAGACCTGAGTGACTCAGATGTGCCCAAGAGGACATGGTGTCATAACCTCCTTGAAAGTTCTTGCCAATGGTCTTGTCACTTTGATTCTCTCTGAGATAAACAAATTCAAGCTTTGAGAACTGACTTTCTCAAACTTTGTGATATTTCAGATAGGCAGAACTCTGCCAGAACTGAGCAGGACATGGCAAAGGAAACACAGCACTAATAAAGACATTGTTAATAAAGACATTGTTTAATACACATGATGGGATCAGTTAGATCTCGTGCTGAAATTACTTGGAAGCAAAACCTGATAAAGAATAGTCACACAAACAAAATTTGTTATAGAGAAAATCTAGTTCAGCTTCTAAGCCTTGTCTCCAGCCAGAAGTCATGAAGGCAGCAAAGGTCTGACACTTTTCTCACAAAGAAAGCAAGTACCACCACCCTGTGTCCTCACAAGGGAAGATTTATCTTGGTTACCTAAACTCTGAGTTCATTGTCTCTCAAATTTTGCACTCACAATCTCCTCATTAGTGCAAACACTTTTTGTTCTTTTAGAAATTGTTTGTATTTATATTCCCTTGCTCATCCAAAAGACAGCTGGGGGCAAAGGTGTTCTCAGCAGTGGGCACTTGAATTTTGTATCAGATTATCCCCCAGGCTGTAAAAACTCATGGAGGTTGCCTTTCAAACCACACCAAAGTCCCTCCAGATCCACAAAGTGTTCTTAGGCATAGGCACAGGCACCTGGGAACACTTTTCATCTGTGTTTTTTATGCACTTTGATATTTTCCATGAATTTTACAGTTCAGGCTTTTATTGAACTTTTATTATCAGAACAGAGGAGGGTCTCTGACATGTTCCTGCTGCTGACACTGCCCTGCCAGCACAGAGTGGGGGTCTGTTTTACCTCTAGATTTATATAAGTAGCCAGGAGAATATGCTGTGCTGGTGTCTGCTTGTTATCCTGGTGATAAAATATTAAATGGAAATAAGAATTTCTATTGCCTCCATATAAATTGCTAATTTCTAGAAAGTTTTTTAATCTTATTGCAACCTTTATCTTCACAGATCAGCAAATTATCACACAGAGTCTCATTACTAAAGGAACAGACATTTTTGATCATTCATGCTACTGCTGATGGTAAGTTAGCCCATCATTTGAGCTCATTATGTTTTTGTGTTGGCTTTGATTTTTGTTAATTAAATTTGTCTCTTTAATGATTGCAATCTGTTTTTTGCAGAAAAAATACATTTTCAGCATACTACGGACCTTATCACACACCTAATTAGGGCAAAGGCTAATTACAGCTTGCAGGTACAGTATATGTTGCCTTTTTTTTCCCTATTTGAGCAGTTATTTCCCTATTTGAACTCAAACTGCTGTTTTGAAGCAAGGTCTGAAAAACCAATTGCAAACTCAGCCTGGCAGTAGAAGTAGCATCAGCATATAACATGTTTCTATTAATCCCATGCTTATGTGACATCAGTGCTTTGGTTTGGAGAGTTGTAGAACAATTATTGAATTACAGTAAATTAGGTTGTGAGAGGCATATCCCTAAGGAATTTATGCCTGTTGAGTTTCTTTGGGAACAACAGAACAAATTCAGGATGAATTCAGGGGAAAGAGGTTTCTAAATTAAGTCAACCAGAAAAGTTATGAAGATACATGTCACTTAAATCTGACATCCCACTGTGAATGGCACAGCTCCACTTTCCACCAGATTATATCTCTGCTTTGCTGAATGGTTCATGTCCAAGCCATTACATCTTTCAAAATGAACCCACCCTAACATCCCTGACTAGACAACCTGTTGTCTAGTGACAATGATCTTCTTGCATTTCATCAAGTTACCTGCTCCATTTAAATGAAAAGTTGGGTTTAAAATATTTCATTTCTGTCTTCATGATTTTTTTTTTCAATTTAATTACTTCTCCAGCAATATTTATTTTTTTTTTACTTACTGATATTTTTGCTTTAAAGCCCTCATTTTTGTCAGCATAACTTCATGCCATTTCTCTCCAAAACTGCACGTTTTTTGGTTTTCACAAGGAAAGTGTGGGCTGGTTCTTCTTAGACTGAACCTGTTCAGAATGGAATTAAATGGAAAATCCTCCTCCCCATAAAAGTTCCTTGTGAAGGCAGATGCAAGTCTGCACTTGGAGCACTGTGGTGCCCAAATTCCCCTGGGCCTCACAAGCATCCATGGGAAGTCCTATGGTGCTGAGGAGATGCAGTTGGGTTTGCAGCTCAAGCTGCAGGTGTGGGTGGTCAGTCCTGAGACTTTAATCTCTAAAAGGTTTGTCTTTACCTGTTTTTTTGCAGATTTACCCTGATCAAAGCCATTACTTCAGCAATGCAGCATTTGAACAGCACTTGTACCAGTCCATTGTCAACTTCTTTGTGGAGTGTTTCGAGGTTCCAGACAAACTCCCACTAGCCCCACTGAAAGAGGAGGAGGAGGATGATTAACCCTACTTGTCCGTGCTAAGCACAAGGCAGATCTCTCTGACAATATGCAACTGGATCATTTTCCTGAAGAAAGAGATGTTGTTAGCATGTATTTAAAAACAAACAAACAACAACAACAAAAACTGAAAGCAGCTCCTCTGCTTTACTTGACAGCAACTCCTTCCTAAATGGAAGAACATTAAGCATGGTGAACTCAGCAGAAACTGCTGTCTGAAATAAATCCATCACAACCAACATCTTCTTTTTCTTTGGATTTTTTTTTTCTTTTCTTTTTTTTTTTTTTTTTTTTTTTGCCACAAAATGATTTCTAGAGTGAAAATGGTGACATTGAACTTGAAGGAACACCCCAAGAAACCACTTTGAGAACTGGAAGATTTAATGTCGCTTTGCAGTCAAGCAGTAGCAGTGAAATCCATCATTCACATTAAGGTTACTAAAGTTAGCATCACACCGTGTCAGAAAAAAAAAATCTAATCAAATACATGGGGAAGATTATAGCACAATTGTTTTAAAGGATACAGATTCATACACTTGCCTGCTCTTTTCCATCTTCAGGAGGTTTGTCATTGCTACAGGATACACAAACCCAATTGTGTGAAATATCACTATAGTTACACCGATCTTCACCTTCCTGTAATTACTTTGTTAATTCTGTATGGCTTTTGCTTCTGTTGTTCATTGGGTCTCATGCTTACCTTATTAGCTTCTCAGCTTGTTCTGGATGGGGAAAAAACCATAAAACTAATTAACCAACTCACTTTAGACCTCAGGGGTCTAATGAGGTAGTGGGACTTGAGCTACCCAGATATTAAAAAATCTATTGGAATAGAGCAAAGAAAAACTCACTCTTGAGTTCCCAAAATAGCTCTTGCCAGCAAGATTGAGTATCTTCTTTGGCAGCCTTGAAAAATATGCACATAAATAAGCTAAATCAGCTTACATTAAGATATTTTTATTGCGATGTAGAAAAATATGCGACAGTCATGATTATTCTTTCTCTTTCTTTAGTGTTGGAAAAAATGGTTGGCAACCTGCTAGGGAAGAGCTAGGTGAGGCTGTGGTACAGGAATTTGTACCAGAGACCCCACAGATCATCTTACAAAGCCATTTAAATAGAGACAATGTGCAGAGATTTATTGCACATGCTGTCTGTGGCTTAGTTTTATTCCAGGTCAATGATTAGCATATTCCAAACACATTTAATTATCTCTTCTGTTCACACTAGTTTTGACAACCATAAAAGAAAAAAAAAAAAGGAAGATTTTTTTTGCTTTAAAAGGTCTAACTGTTCCTTTTAGCAGTGGAAAGCAACTTTTAAAGCTTCTTGTGAAAACATTCAGCTCTCAGAAAGGAATCCAACCTCCATCCGCTTCCACGTACTGCGTCATAAGAATTTTGACAGTGTCGCTCCTTGTAAAATATTCTGACCAAATGTACAGCCAGTATTAATACTGTATATTTCATTTTGTTGTATATAAAGGAATGTAAGTCAGCTCTTTGTCAGATCCCCAATCCAATATTAGTCTTGTGTTCGACATGCATGCGGTAACACTTCTTTGCTGGTCAGGACTCCTTAGAAGCACTAGCTTGGAAATATAACAATTAATGTAATTTCTTTTCTTGTTTTAACAGCTTGAATGTCAATGCCGGTTCCTACTTTCTACATAGTACTGTGGGTAAACTCACATCCTGACAGCAATGATGATGTTTCCATTGTGTTCTTTAGTGTGTCTTTTTTCTTACCTTTATTTTAAGCTTTGAATGTTGGTTGTACTTTGACCACCATGAAAAAAAAAATATATTGATGAACCACAGAAATTACCTAGTTTGGTTGGGATTATCTCCTTTAATTTACAGTGCATCAACATTGTGTGAACAAGAACTACGGTGTAAATCTGCTTTATCTGGCAAAATGCCAAATAGACCATGAGAATGCTGCGTGTCCAGATTTTGCTACACTGAACAGGCTCGAGAGCCTGAAATGAACTTGAACTGAGAAATGTAAAAATCTGCTCTGTCCACAATCTTTTGTAGAAAGAACTTTAGGATGTGGCATGGTAGTGTTTGTTCATTCATGGAATAAAACATTATTTTACCACCCTGGTTGCTACTGCTGTTATTTTGTGCTAAGTTATTAAGTAAGCATCGAGTTGCTGGAAGTTGGTTGAATTGAGCCCAAACTGGTACATTCTGACTTGCTGCACAGTGCCAGGGTGTTGTCCCATCAGCTGACACAGACCAAACCAGATCTAGAGGAAGAGAGATATTTCAAAGCAAAACCAAGAAATTATTGAGGACACTTACTCCAGTCTTTATTTCCAGCAGATCAGGAAATAAGAAAATGGAGCACTGGGACAGGGAAGGGCAGATTGCAACAGTACAAAACAGCTTTGCTGTTATTTTGTTTAATTATCTAAATGCAACTAGTATTTTTTAATTGTCCAAACAAATCAAGCTTATGCTCTCAGCTCACTGGCATATCTGGATGCCATAACGTTCAGCTGTGGCATCCCAAAGAGGAAGAGAACTAATGAGCAGTGCCCTACTAATTCAGAAGGAAACCACAGAAGGGAAAATGAAGCATTGCTGGTAGCTAATTAACAAAGCCAGGCAGCCAGCCATGTTTGTAATTGTCTGTGGGTTCAGGCATAGAGCTCATAAACCCATCCAAGCTCTGCTTACAAGCTCAAGCCAAATAAACACTGCTTCTGTGAAGGGTGGGAAGGAAAAAAAAATGAGTGAACGAGAAAGAGTATGTGGGATGTTCCAATGGGAAGACCATGGAGTGGAGTCTGCTGTTTGCAATGGGGAAAAATGACATTTAGTGGGGGAGGCCGAAGGTACAAGGCCAGTGCTGATACCTGAGACCTGCTCCTGCATTTGCTGTCATGACCATGTTGTCCCAAACCTCACCTGGGTTGGCAGTGACCAGGCTCTGGATGTTTAAACTTTGTGTGTTGGGTCTCAGGGCACATCTGCCCTGCAGTCCTTCCTGGGGCTGGCACAGAGCTGTCTGGCTGGGGGCTGGGATGAGGACAACTTTCTGCCTTGGCCTGAGTAAATGCTGGCTCCCTGTGGTGCTCATTCCTCTCTGGATTTCTTACCTGCTTTTCACTGGCAAATGAAGTGTAAATGGTAGAAATGGAAAAGATAACAGAAAAAGCTCAAAATACCAGTTGCCAAATCCTTAATCACATTGTCTTACTGAGCCCAATGTTTGCTTATTTTTGTTCTGCTCTCCAAAGTAAAGCTCCCAGCTGCAGGCTCAGAATGGAGCTTAGGGCTCTTGTTAAGATCTGCCTCCTCTTTCCACTTCATCTTTCCATCCTCTCCCCATTCAGCATGGTTACAGTCTGAAAGCAAACCCAGCACCCCTTTGGAAACTATGAAGAAACAAATACAAAACCAACATGGTGAACTCCCTCATTAAGCCATAATCAAAATAAATTATTTCTTCTAATAGCTAATTCATTATGATTTTTTTTTTCTTTTTGCTTTGAGACATTCGTGAAAAGTCTCAGATTAAATGATGCTATATTCTGCCTCCTCACTGGAAGAACAGTTTTAATCAAGATGTCTATTTCCATGACTGAGAGCAAAGAGTAAAAAGCAAATACAGATGGAACAAAGCCCCAGGAAAGCACAAAAGTAAACTGCGCTCCAGTATTCCTGTGGAATAGCAAGGTTCCCTCCAGGCTGGTTTTTTTTGGGGTTTTGTTTTGTTTTGTTTTTTTTGTTTTGTTTTGTTTTGTTTTTTTTGTGGGTTTTTTTTGTTTGTTGGTTTGTTTGTTCAGGGTTTTTTGGGGGGAGGGGGTGTTTGTTTGGTTTTTTGTTCAACATTGTTGTTCTTTTTGTTTGTTTGTTTTTTTCTTACTTCTCTTTAAATCTATCTTTTGGGTCAATTTAAAGCAAGAAACAACTCTCTGAGCTGATGTGAATGCTCTCATCTTGGCTGGGAAAGGCATCCTTGCAGTGTCTTTGCAACAGCTGTTGTCAATGTCCTGAACTGCAGTTTGTGCTGAGCAGTTCCAGTAACTCGAACTGACATGTAATTTCCAGTGAGTATATGGAACCTGCCTGCAGAAGATCCTGAGCACCTGCTCCCCACCACCTTGTTTGGGAGCACTCAAAGTGAGGCTCAGTCCTTTACCCAAAAAACGAAACCCAGAGCAAAGCATGAACAAAGCAAATCCTCTGCTCCACATTCTTCTCTGAAACACCACAGGAGAAGAGAGCAAAGAGTCAGGAGCCCAGATTCTGGCTGTGACAGTTCCTGGTTGGCTTTTGTTCCCTGTAAATTCCCATTTGAATGTGCAGTAAGCAGAGAATTGAGGAGATTGCTTTGCTTGTACTTGGCTCCTTCATCATCAGAGCAATGCTGCCATCACATGAGCCATGGCACACATGAGGAAACGTGGCCATCACAGGACTCTGGCATGTGATGCCTAAAGTTTGTCATCCATTAAAAGTGTTGCAGAGCAAGGAGGAGATAAGCCCAGAGGTGGGATAGCCCATCCTGAGACACAGTCCCTCCTCTGACATGGTTAGGACCATGCCCATGAGAAACAGGGAGACTCCAGACGTTTTCAGTCTGTGCACTAAGGCAGGTGCCAAAAGGCAGATGAGAAAAGCAAGACTAACACAGTAAGCATGAATTTCCTAGCTATCAAACCTCTGTGGGGAAATCTGTAGGAGTTAGAATCAGTGTGAGCTGAAGACAGCTGAGATCTGGCTCCCAGCTTCTCCTCGGAGCTGCTCATCACAGCCAGCACCCTCAGAGCTGCCAGGAGCAAGAAGCACATGCAGCCATGATGATGTTGAGAGTGCTGGGGGGAAACAGATATGGGCACATTCTCACCCACAAGCCACCAGCCATGCCTGCAATTTTATCCTGCATCTTGTGCTCCTGGAAGTTAATGGTCACTGAGGAAAATAGCACTGGAATGTGAGCAGTAAGCACACGTCAGCAGATGTGCTGAAAGACCCAGAGGGGCTGCTGCCATGACAGGAGCAGAAATCACTGCTACAGGACTATCAGTACCAGAGCTGGTGATAAGGTTTTTGTCAGATGATGATGATGAAGGTGTTGTAAGGGACAGGAGCAAACCATGCCCCAGCTCTCAGTGGAAACAAAAGCCGGAGCTATGGAATCATTTTTAATCCTTATCGTCTCTGCACAGTGGGCTGCAGTTCTTCTTGAAGAGGCATTCTTTGAAAGTAGAAGCCCCAGAAACATTAAGTTCAAACCTCACGTCTCTGTGATCCAGTAGACTTTTGTTTTTCACTGTGATGATTCTGATAATGATATCATTTACAAGGAAATTGGGATAGGAGGAACTTTTTTCACTTGTCTCTAGAGACGGGCTGTAAACAATTTATCTGCAACACAGCAACAGCAGCCACAAATTCAGCCCAAACTTCCTTTAAAATATCTGCAACCAATAACACTTGGAAAAGTACAGTCTTTACCTACATCAGGATTTTAGAGAGAAAATAGCTTTTATCCCCTCACTCAGCATTTTTAGGAAAGAAAGTAAAGAAGAGGAATTAATCCCCACTTCACTGGATGCAAAGACTTTCCCTTTCTGCAGTAGCCCTGGGTTACCACTTCTGGGAACTCCCGTAGAAAGATGTTTTTAGGAAAAAGTTACAGTGCCACAGTTTTTTTCAGGACAGATGTCAGCCAGTTTTGTGGAGAGATGTAGTAAAATGCAGATGTCTGCATGGAACATCTCTGCAGCTGAGACAGCCATTCTAGACTTTATAACTTTTTATTCAGATGAATAGGCATTTTATGGCACAATTTCATAGAATCATGGTTTGGGTTGTGTCCTAGGGTGACTTTATGATGCTTGTATCCCCAATTGTCTGTTCTGTTTATGCTGATATTAAGTTCTACACCTTTATGACTGGTTCTGAGAGCGAAGGGGGGAGAAGAGCACAGTTTGTTTCCAGAAACTGCTCTTGCTCCCCCACATCCTTCAAACTGTGTTGTCTGCAGCAGGGACAGTGAAAGAGAGCTCTCCTTTGCTTTTAGTTAGTTTTTAGCTTGCTGAGGCAGAGAAGTTCCCCAGACTGTGGCTTTTCTTTTTCTTGGAACTGTTCAGCCTGCTCTGGACTGAAAACCCATAAAACTACTGTGAGTTCATACCTGTGGCCCACCAGGGCCCAGGATGGCATTTTCCAGCACCAGAGGGACTGGTAAGAGACTGAGGCAGCTGAGCAACACCCCACAACAAGAACTTTCTGAATTTGCCATCTCTTCAGAACAGCGAGAGGTTCCATTGTTTAATATAACTCATTTTCTATACTTGTGAATACTTTGTTAAATATACAGGCTTTTTCCACCCTTCTTCAAGGAAATCTTTCCCCAAACCAGTTGGGGGAGGTGCCACTTGAATCTGCTTTCTGGAGTGACCCCTTTGGAAGTTTTCTTGAATTTTCCCTGAACCAGGACAGGTTGTGAGGGACCTTAAAGATCACCTCGTTCCAATACCCATTCTGACCCAAATTTATCCAGCCAGCTGCCTATGCCCACTTTGTGAGGGCACGCTCTGTGGGCTGCATGGACCAGAAGGGTGAGCAGAACAGCTGCAGATATCTCTTTTCATCCCAGAAAAGAAAAAAGGACAACAAACAGAGAAAGTATTGGATTTGTAAAGGAATGATTCCTAACCCCTCAGTTTTCTACCAGGTTGCTGCGTGCAGCTGTGAGCAGAGCACAGGCACTTGCTCTTATATATTTATTACACTTTCCAGCACCAGGAAGCTTTAGAGTGGGAGGATGCCATCTGCTGCTCCAAAGGGTTACTTGCTCCCTCCTTATCCTTATCCTATCCCTTCCCAGCGGGCAGCTCCCACTGATGGGGAGAAATCTGGAATATATTCAGAATATTTGTGAAGTGAAAATCTTTTCTTCCAAAAAAAAAATACATTCTCAGATAATAGAAAATGAAGAGTTTAATCTCACAAGCTCTGGCTCAGTTATGAAGAAAAGTTTGTGCAAAAAACAAGGCATGCTAGAGAAGACACACAATATTTACCCATAGACCAGCTTGCCAAGAAGATTGGATTTTGCATAATTTCCAGTTTAATGCCAAGAATTGCTGCTACTTTTGCCAGCACCCATCCCCATTACCACGGAAACAATAACCTCCACATCCGTGAGCTGATGCGATGGCCTGTGACCCTGAGATATGGTCCCAGCATGTCTTTCTAAAGCCTGTAGAGTGAAGAACAAATTAAAACACCCCATCAGCTCTTAGAGACTGGAACTTAAACCTGTGAGCAAGCTCTATTAAGTCCAGTAATAGACACCAGTCATACTCAGCCACACAATGGAAGTAAAAGGGGATGAACAGCACTTCATCAGCTCCGGCACTCCAGAAGTAATAAGCATCATGCTGAGCTCACTGCACTGACTAATCCATAATTTATTTGGCTTCATAAATATCAAAACATACCACAGCTGTTAGTACTTCAGTGCAAACCCTACAAATATTGCTTCAATTATTCAAGAGCTCGTCGCAGGAGCCAGTCGACTGCTTCGAAGGTGCAATTATAGAAGGTATCTATTGCTTGGGAGTTTCAGCAGAGCAGTTGCCACCCAGGCCCCTGAGGCAGTTGGTACAGGGAGTGCTGGGAGCACCAACAATAAGAGGACAAAATTGCCTTTCCCTCAAAAATAGCCTAAAGCCTTGAGCCCCACACAGGAAGGGATGCAGGGACTTGGTGGCAGCACTCTGAGGGGTTGTGTGTGGTCCCTGAGAGCCTTCAGAGACATGCCTGCTTCAGCATCTCCCTCTGAGGGACTTTAATGGCTATTAAATCAACAATCCCAAAGCTTGCACTCCTAAATTCACCCTTCATGGAGGACAGAACCTTCCATGCAGACAGCCCCAGACTTGTCTTGAATGATCAAGTCCAGCAGACCAAGTCCTTCCTTCCACCAAGGAACTCCCACCTGAAGCCACCCTAGGCTTTTCCTCCTGAAGATATCTCCCTCTCCCAATGGTATTTGAGTGCCAGAGAAAAGACCAGAGGCTGTGTCCAGTTGCTGGTTGGTTTGAGGTCAGGGTTACAGTGACCAGATGGGACAGTGGCATCAGCTCCCATACACATCATCCCTGTCCATGCTCTACTGGGGTTCATACATCAGTATGACCCTCTGTTTAAAGCCAGGTTTCCAGGTTGGACCATGGGGAAGTTGCTGGTTGTGCTTTGAGAGCCAATACATTTCTCCACTGAAAAGAAAAAATATTGTTTTAATTTTTATTTCATTCCTGTTCCTTCTTCCTGCAAAGAAATGGGGAAAGCGAGGTCCCAGGAGCCAGCAACCATGCCCAGCACAGAGCAGCACACAGCCTGGGTGCATACATGGGTTTGGGATCCCCACATCCTTCACAAAACAACACAAAGAATATTACCTGGATTTGATCTTAGATAGCCTGAGCAATGTCTGCAATACCTTTAGTTAAGCAAGCAGGACAAAGTCAAAATTCAAGTGTGACCAGACTTAAAGCAAATCTTATTTGAGGATATGAAGTCTGACTTCTAAAGTATACTCAAATTTAATTTCATGTCCAGGTACTAGAGACCTGCTGACCCAGTTTGCTCCACCTCTTTGCTCCAGAACTGGGAAGCTGCTTTCCTGCACGTCTAAAGTTTTTTTAAAGGGGTTGTTTTTCTGATCTTTAATGGGACCAGAGCAAATTTCTGATGCTTCAACATGGCACGAACTGTCAAAAAGCCACCCAGGACTCTGAAGTCCAACTTTTTTTTTTTTTTTTTTTTGACAATTTCCCAGTCCCATGAATTTTTTCAAAACAACAACTACAGAAAAAGCCCCTTTAAGTTCAATATTTCTATTAAAGGGTTTGCTGGAGCATAGCAGGACCTTTTCCTGCAGTGAGGGGAAGGGCAGCGCAGCAGGGAAGTGCTCCTGTAAGAGAACAGCATGAAATTTTCATGCAAATTTCCCACCAGGGCCTCTGGAATAAAGCTCCAGATTTCCCTGCCCTTAATGAATAAATCACTCAGCTCATTAGTGGAGTCTCTGGCAAGAGGGCAGCAAGCATCATCTTTGTTGCTGAGTTGACCAAAGGATTGACATGACCAGGGATAAATATTGCTCTTAAACTGGTGCTGATGAAGCCATGAAAACCGTGTTAGCTCATAATCTCACACACAGAGAAGCAACGTGCAGATAATTGAGATATAAGTGCTGTTCAGGCACCAACTTCAGAGATGTTTTTTCCTCCCTTAGTAGGCAAACAAGCCATTTCAAAAGCAGTGAAGCTCTTTAATGTATGTCTGGAGGGGGCTTTTGCATAGCAGCAGAAACAAAGGGGCTCTGAAAACGGTCCCTTTACAGAAATATAAATATACACATAGATCAGCTGCTGGGGCAGATGTGCTGCAAGAGAGGTGTTTTGGTCAGTGTCCTGTGCACAGATGTGTCCTGGCGGGTTGTGCAAGGTCAGTAGCTCAAGTGCTTCCCATAAAACACGTCCCAAGAATGCCACACAGCCCAGTCCTGTAGGAGCCTGTCTGAGCTGGGGCCATGCTTCAGGAAGCTTCACAAACAGGGCCAGTGACACTGCACAGAGCAAGAAAGGGGAATTCTGTCATCCCCTCTGATGCCCATTAGTGGTATCTGACAGGGTACCCAGTTACATCTGGTTCTCCCTCCAGCTCCGCCTTCTCCCTCCTTCCTCTTTAATAAAATAAAAGGTAAACTTTCTGGAGCTCCCCCACATTACAGAGCATTTGGGTGTCTTATTCTCCTAATAAGGCAATTTGGATGTGGCAGCAAGAGTTCCAGCTCCAAATTCAGCCTCAGCTCCATACATGTAAAGTGAGCTCAGACCTTCCACGGATCTGCTAAGTAGAGGGAGGATCAGTGGTGCTGTTCCAGAGCAGAGCTCTGGTGTTCCTGCATATGAATGTGCCTGGCTCTCCTGAAGAATGGGAAGATATATGAAGTGTCCAAGAAACCATCCAGCATATTCCAAGGCAACAAGGAAGTGCCACTGTTGAAGCAAAAGCCTTCTTGAGCAGCCTTCCCCTCCTGTCTTGGTTTGGAAAGACAGATGTCTGCTAAGGAAGGCAGGAGCCTCCCTTGGAATGGAGAATGTAACCCCCCTCTGAATTATTAAAATTTTGAAATTAAGGGGCTTTCAGGCAAAGATATGGGAATAGGAATATCAGTTCGTTACTAGGAAAATTAAAATTAAAATGTAGTAGTACCAAAAAAAGCAAACAAACAAAAAGACAACACTGACAGTCAGAATACAACCTGACACCCTGTTAGTCAGGGTGTTGGTAGCAGTCCTATTAAGTCCTCCTGGAGTGACAGATGTGGTTCTGTTGGAGCAGAGATGATCCTGTAGAAGGGTGAGTTTCCTTCTGAATATCCAGTGGTGGTGAGATGGATCTGGTCTTCCTCTGGGAATCTAGTGCAAATAGGCTGCCCTGCTGTTCTGAAGTTCAGCTTTTATCCAGGTAGGAATGCTGGGCTCCTCCCCCTGGGTGGAGCATCTCCCAATGGAATGATGTAATTTTATCCCTCATGCAGTGAGCCTCAATGACCCATTAACAGAAGATAACCCCCTGAGGGAGGATGGGTCATGGGGAGAAAATTGCCCCACTTGGTTTTAACAGCTGGCCCATTAACAGAAAAAATGCTCCTGGAGTTATGAGGGATGGGTCATGGAAGACACAAAGAACACTGCCCTTCCTGGCCTTACAATGCAACCCAAGACACTTCCCCACACACCCCAGGGAAAGGCAGGTCAGCAATCCAGCTTTTCATTTGCACAGGACACCAGCCTGCTTTAAGGCATGGGTATTGTCAGGGAAATCCTTGCTGGAATTTCAATTTCTCTAAATGAAGCTCACTGTCACTCAGAGGACAGCTTTAAATTTTCCCATATTTTCTCATAGCCTTTTGCTACAAGGCTTGGTGCCCACAGAAGCCACAGGGCAGAGTCTTCCTATATTTGCGCTGTAGGTTAACTTACCAGTAATAAAGTTCTTGGAAAACATGGAAAAACAAGCCCACCTGCCTGTATCTCCACCCTTGCTCACACTTCCAGAAGGACAGTCACTGGCACCTGCCATGCTGTCTTACACACTTTAAACCCCACAAATTTGAGCCAGAGGTTCTCAGCGCCCTCTTTACTGCACAAGCCTGGTAAATCCAATGCATATCCATGGCATCTAGCTGCTGTTCAGGAAAATACAGCTGTAGAAAGCCTGCTACAAGAAATATAGCCTGGCAGTTCCCAGTCTGTTAGCAAGTATATGAACATGTGGCAGTTGTCTGCTTCTTAAACTTCATAACTTCCTCAGTCTGCAGAGTGGTATAAACACACACTTTTCTGTGTCTGACAGCTTTAACTTCAACAGGGCATACAGGGAAAGAGTCTAATCCCTGACTGCTGAATTGTACTTGTTTCACAGTTCAGCTTCCATGGATATCCAGGGATGTGTCCCTGTGCTGGGACAAGGCTTGCTCATCATTCTCATTCCCACAGTGCCACTGCAGTTTGTGATGTTAACACCCTGCTTGCCAACACTTCCCAAAAATACCTTCCTCAAGACAGGAACATTTGGAGTTACCAAAAAACCCCCAAAATATTACAGACTCAGGCACTGCTACTGCTTTTGCAAAAGCACTACACTAACTTATCTCCTTGTGCCGTGGTGCAGAAGGTCATGACTCAGACACTGGAAAAAGTTGAGTCGTATGAGTACAGTTCCTCAAATAGCTAATGGAGCCCTCAGGAGCTGCTGAAGAGGAACACTGGATATTTAGATGGACACTGAGTTTATTAAAAAGACAGGGGAAGGACAGATGTCAGCTCTGCCTGCTTTCATGTCGTTTCACCTCTGGAATTTCTCCAGGACCTTAAGCCCTGAGAAGCCACAAACCATAGAACTCCAAAACATTGCACAGGGAGATCTAGCTCTGGCAGGGAAAAAAGGGAATGATGAAGCTGTCTCCTGCATTTTGCACTTTCCCCTCTGTATGCTTCCATCAGCCTGCAGAGGTGGCACACAGAGATGTGGCCCATGAGGTCCTGGGGACATCTGCATGGGGACAGAAACCAAATCCAGCTCAATTTGCAGTGGGAGATGGTGTTCAGGCTTCTGGCCATCCTTTCCTCCAAGCAAAACAACATCACCTTGGTTTCAATGACAGGAACTGAATGAGATGTTCATCCAGAAGCTAAAGAACATTTTACAGCTGTGAATCACAATTGTGGGAGACAGATAATTAGGCAATTAGAACAATTAGGTGTTAAAAAGATGCTCTGTCTAGAAATGAGGGTGAAGAACAAGGAAAGACAGGAAAATTCTAGCTGGAAGTTCTTCAAATGGCAATGATCCAGGAACAAGATGCTGGAGAGAGGAAAAGGGAAAAAGGCAGAGGGCAAGATAAGTGGTCTTGGGCAAGGCATACAAAAATAATATTTGCCCCTGTGAATTCATGTGGTTTCTGAGGTGGCTGTATTTGCTTATCAGAATTAACAATCAAAAACCTAGACAGGACACCAATTATGTATTATTTGGGCTTTGGAGCCATTAAAACTTTTTGCAACCTTTACATTTTGATGCTGTGGTAAGTCAGATGCATGACTTGGAGAACACTCCTGCCTCCAGGCATCTCCCTGGAGAGCCACATTTCCTATCAGGCTGAAACAGCCTGTTCTTCTTCTGGGGATTACAGTTTGCTTTGTCTGCCTGGGACTCTTGAGTCTCTCGTGTCTCATACAGGGCTGTCCATAATGTGGTCTTGCCAAAATTGGGTAAAACTGATTGCAGAGTCATTTCAGGTCTTTGCTTTTTCCAGGCTGTCAATTTGGTCATTTGATCAGGGTCTTCAAGGTGAACCATGGCCTGGAACAAAGCTCAGAGCTCTGGCTGTCCCCAGCTCTGGACATTATTTGTGTGCCTGTGGCTGGGTGTGCTGGTGGAGACTTCAGAGAGGACCCTCTGGAAACAAGAAAAAAATCCCACCTATCTTACGGAGAAGTCAATATCCTGGGTGCACCAGCCATGAGAAAGGGCATTTGCAGGGCTAAAGAATTCATGAAGATTATCACAGCAAACTCCATCTGGCTTTTCCCCTGCACTGCCAGGAGCTGCTCTGCTTCTTCTCATCACAAGGAGCAGATCTGGCACCAGGGTGGACAAGGGACAGTGACTCTCCAGACTGGGACTGGGACTTTGACAGGTGCTCAAAGATTGTCCCATTTCTCTGCTTGGGAAAAGGGTTTGTCTGACTTGCTGTCTGAAAAGCTCCAAAAACATGAAGCAAAACGTTGTCTTTGGGGTTTTTTGGACAGCAATTCAGGTAACTAGGTCAAGCTTATAGCCTTGCTCTTGAATTTTTGGGGTTCCATGACCACTTTCTGGCTTGTCCAGGCACTGCTGCCCACAGATATGGAGCACAGTAGTGATTCTCCTTGTCAAAGCTCACCTTATAAAACCACTTTGGACAGGTAGACTTCACTCTCTTCTTATAGCAACAAGACAGGAAAGCTCAAATTGCAGATTGTGACACCCAAGGGTTTTTTCAGCATTTATCCCTGCCTCAGGTGGGGCTCTCCAGCCTCCCATCACCTGGCACAGAATCTGGGCACCCCCCAGCCTCCTCACCCTGCACCACATCCCCACTGTGCCTGCTGAGGCTGCCATCCCCCCCTGCCCCAGCCTCCCCAGCCTCAGCTCACCTCTGCCCTCTCCCCTTCATTGTTGAACCACCCAGCTCTTTGTATTGCTCTCAGTGCATGAAAAAACCAGCACAACTTTTAAGTGCAAAAGGCATTTTCTGGATTTCACTGTCTGTGCTTTGCCCTGATGTTTAGTAAGAGGCTGGGTACAGCATATCCCTGCCAAGGTGCAAGGTGCCATGGCATTTTTCTGTCCTGCCATCACACCAGCCTATGTGCTCAGCTGAAACAATCCCTTCTTAACCCAGCAGGCAGCTGGACAACTATTATAAAGATTTTCTTCCCACTTTCTACACACACCAGCAGGGCAAAGGGTACACAGAGGGTGACTCTTGCTTCTCTCTCCCCCTGTGCCTGCCTCACAGCCCCTCCTGTGACTGGCACTGTTTTATATTTTACCCACTCTCCCTTGCATTTGTTTTATATTTCACTTTCACTCTCTTGCATTTATCCCAGCCAAAAATCACTTTTAGATCTGTTTTCCAAAAATTCCTCAGTGCTTTTTTTGTCAGTGCTTGCTTGCCAGCATTTCAGGGCTACAGCATCTTCCCAGGCACATCTGTTCATCCCTTTCTCTGCCTCGCATGATCCCTTCCAAATCTCACCACACAGGATGAGGCACACACCCCTATTGAACTTATGCCCTTTTGCTGTTGCTGCTGTGCATGAGTGCCAGCTATGTCCAAGTTTTTGGGTTTGTTTTTTTTTTTTTTTGCACAATCAGGTTTCACAATGAAGTTACACATTCTCGCAAGCTCACTGATGTTCTTCTTTAAGTGGCTGAGGTACCTGTGATGTAAAACACTTTAAAACACAACTTTATTTAAAGGAAGCATGTAATGGCATTAAAAAAAATAAAATAAAAGTGGATTAAATATCAAACTTATTGAAGCAAATGGGAATTTTGTCCCTGATGTCAGCCAAGCTGGGGTTTCACCCAGAAATCTGAGAGAGCACAGATGAGCAGATAATAGAAATGAGCCAGCTGTGAAAGCTGGATCTGCAATCTCAGCCTGAACTCCCCTGCCCCACATGAGGATTACAGCATGGCTCTGCCTCTAATTGCTGTAGGAGTTGCCATCCTATTGCATTTTCTGCTATTCCATCACTGAAAGAAGGACACTTCTGATACAAATGACAGGGGGGCAGAAAAAAGAAAAGAAAAGCACCAAAACCCATAGGTATTATCCTGCCTTATGCACTTATGAAATGAGAAGGTTATTACCACAGAGAGGAATTAAGCTACAATGCTGATGCTTTGCCTCGCTGAGGGTTTACAGAGTGGTAATTAAGAGAAGCACTTTCTGCATAAGAGAGCTCTTCTGCTGCAGAGGAAGAAAAAACATTTCTGCTGGTTTTAATCAGGCATTGATGGATGGCGTTAATCAGCTGCAATAACGTGTCAGCATCTCCCTTGTCCTGTCCCAGCTCCTGGAGCTGCTGGATAACCCCAGCACGCTCCCTTCCTGCTGGACCACAGCCCACAACGCTGGGGAAGCATGCAGAGGCTGGAGCTATTAGGGCAAGGAAAACACCCACCCTGCTGTTTATTTGTTTCAACATTGCCAGCATTGTTTTGGAACACTTGCAGCTTCACAGACACCAAACCCTGAAACCCCGGTGCCTGCGGGAATGGAAAACCCCTTTCCCCAGGTCAGGCTGCTCCTGCCCATGGAATAAATCACTGGAATGAGTTCTACAGCCAGTGGCACAAGGTGGACACATCCCTGTAGCAGAGGTGGAGTCAAAGGACTTTATGTGAGTTCCTCTTTCCTAGATGGTCCTCATCAACCTCCACGAGCAGCTATCTCAGTTTAAAAGACAGGGAAGGCAGGAGCCTCCCTTGGAATGAAGAATGTAAAAACCCCCTCCCTCCAAATTGTTATAATTTTGTAATTAGGGGGCTCTCAGACAAGGATATTAGGGGTAGAAATAACAGTTCTTTATTAGTAGGTGTAACAAGTAAGAGGAATGACAGATTTGTCTTCACAAACAAGCAGTGGGTCTGCTGGTAGATAAAACCAGCACTGAGTGATAAAAGAAACAATGGGAAGGATTCCACTGATTGATGAATGGAAAAGAAGATATTTGCCTTTACAAACAAACTGTAGGTTTGCTCATAAATGAAATTGTATACTGAAAGATGAAAGAAACAATGGGGAAACCCCATAAATTCCATAAAAATTAAAAACTAAAAGGGGGGTTATACATTAGAGGGGAATCTTAGGCACTCCTGGAAGTCTGTACTTCTCAAGTACCTCAGCCAATGGGGAAAGAGAGAGGGATATGTGGTGGGAAATTAGGATAAATAGGAGGCTGTGTCCTCCAAAAATTCGGGAGAGCCCAGGGAAAATGCCTCATGGCCTCTCCCTTTATTTGAATAAAGTAAAAGGACTCCTCTGTCTCCTTTTTGGACAAACCTCTGGCGTTTTTGGATTAACATTTCTAACACAAGGCAAATAAACAATAATAACCATGGCATTAACAACAAAACAGAAACCAGGAACCTCGTGATGGCCTTCTTGGCAGAGAGGAGAAGGGATGGAGGAGAGGCTTTGCTTCACAAACCCTGGGGCACTCTGATCCCTGCAGGACTCCGAGGGGCACCAAGCTCCTCAGGAAGGGCAGGGATGAGCAGGAACCCCAGGCTGGTGGATGAGATGTATCAGAAACTTCTCGGTGGTAGCTAGAACTGTGGGATGTCCTGGCAGGGCAGGTGATGATTTGGGAAGGCTGACCTGAAACAGAGACTGGACAGAGCTAGAGAATAAAGTAGATATTTATTGAAAGACGTTTAAGGGTACACCTTGGGCAGGACAGGGCCTGACCAGGGCTACACCCACGATGGACTGAGAATGGTCACAAAATGGATGACTGGTCCCAAGATCTTGCATTTTTATAAGTTTTGGTCCATTTGCATATTGGGATTTAATTGTCCAATTGCAAAGGTTGTGAGGACTCATCGTTCTTGTTCCTCCCTTCAGCCACCATTGTTTGTGCTTTTGGGTCTGAAAGTTGTCCTTGGTCTGCAGCAGGGAAAGGATTTGTTTTGCCTCCCTGCTCTGTGAAGAGAGCTGACTGGCACACAATGTGAGGCTCAGAACTGCACCCCCAGGCAGCACAGAATCTGAAAAACACAAAGCTAAAACTTCATAGGGGGTGTGAGGCTACAGCGTAGCAAAGGCCCTGGGCAGTGCCCAAGGAGCAGCCAGCAGGACGGGGCAGGCCCAGCTCCAGCAGAGCAGGAAAGAAGAACGAGCTCAGGGTTCCTGGAGCAGAGCAGATGGTGGTGGGTTCCTAGGACTGGGCTCCAGTAGTGACAGTGAATTCTCCCCGGAGTAAGCAACAGCTGGATCCTCCTGCTTCCGATGACGAGAGTGAGAAACCCAGCTGCCCCCAGTCCTGTCCTTTTTCCTGCCCCCAAAAAACTCCCAGTATCTCTCCCCTCAGAAGGAAACTCCCGGAGACAAAAGAAGTGTTGCCAGATGCTACCCTGCTCTCCCGACTTTGGCCACTTCTTTTGTTTTGCCTCAGTATCCACAGTTAGTTTCTTAGCAACTTATGGGGAAAAAAAAAATCCATAAGTAAAAAAAGGAAGAAATCTAACCCCCAACAGCAGCCTTGTTTGGGAGGCTGCAGGAGGGCATGGTGAGTCCTGTGGTGCTTTGAAGGTCACACACACCCCTCAGCTCTGGGAGCTCTCATCCCTGGGAGGCTGGGGAATCTCCCTGTTATGGACAGGGGAGCAGCCTGGCATGGTTAAAGAAAGCCCCCTGCACTGTGTTCAGACCAAGGAATGCCAGCTGCACTAAGTTGAGCTGGCCTGGGAAGTTTGGGGTGAGCAGGTTACTCACACAACAGCAGGACCATGTTCAAAAGAGTCTTCAGTGCTACAGCCCATGATGGGCACCAGGGCTCAACCCAAAACCTGCCCAAGGTCATTGAATCCTTCAGAGCTTTCCATCTGCTTTTGGGAGTGGGTGAAAAAAAGAAGTGCAGAAGGCACGTAAATGTGGCTGATAGGAATGATCTCCACTGTGCTGGGGAGCGAGTGGTGAGAGAGGGGAGAGAACAGTGAAAATGCAGGAGCCTGAAACCCAGACACACAATGTTGCTCCTCTGTTTATCCACTGTCCTTGCCAGGTTTGAGTGGTTTTGATCCAAGGGAAGATGTGCAGACTGTGAGAGGAAGCTGAGCCTCCCTCCTCAGAAAATGCTTCTTTTGAATCTTTTGCTTCTGGAAAAGTTGGAAACAATTTTTCATGTCCTCCTGCTTGCCCAAAATCAGCAGGGGACTTTCTCCAGCATCTGTCTCCCTGGAACATCATGGGCAGCATTCATTTTATTTCCAAGCACATCTTTAAAGTGCAGGGAGGGAGAGCAGCCCCTGGATATGCCTCAGCAGAGGGCCAAGCTGTGTGCCAGAGGCAGAGCATCGGGCTCGGTGCCACTGGGTGCAAACACTCGTGCCCTGGGGTCCTGCTCAGTCCTGCAGCTGCCAGAGCTCAGAGCCACAGCTGTGGGGGAGCAAAAGAGGATAAAATGGTATTTCTTTGAGTGAGAAAGAGCCTTCCGAGACACAGCTGTTATTTTGAAGAGCAGAGCAGGAAAAAGCCTTGGGGCTCTTGCTTTAGTGGGCTGCTCATTGCCAAAGGCAGTGTCTGAAGGAAGAGAAAGGACCACTGGGAAGCACAGGGCAGCCCTGGCTCCAGGTGAGCACCACGAGCATCTCTGTGTTGTCTCCCTGTGCAAGACAAGGTCTTGATCATGAGTTCAGGGAGTGCATAAATGCCTGGGCAGTTTGTGGATACAGTGTCCAGCTGGAAGCCCATGAGGAACTATGGCAATTTCAGGAGTGAGACTTGGAAGCAAGACCCTGGTACTGAGCCCACCAGGGGATTCCTGTCCCACTGGAGTAAGGAGAAGGTGAGGGACAGACACATCCCCTAGATCTCTCTGAACAGAAAGAGGCCCCTCCAGCATGTGGCCCCTCATCAGCATTGTGACTGTGGCTGGGACTGGAAAAATGCAGATAAAACAGCAGAGTTGGTGTCTCAAGGGGGGTGGATTTGTGACTTCTTGGTTAAACTTTCTAAGCAGAAGTCAAGCAGAGAGACAGAAGGGCAAGGAAAAATGCCACTTCTCATGCAGTTTGGGTTTTGGTTGGTCCAGACCTGCCTTTGATGGGATGGCTTCTAGTTACCATGCAGGAAAATGGGAAAAAATTCACAAACCCCTTGTGGTTTTGGGCTTTTAACCAGATCTTAGTGCAACCATGGGCCACACCTTCATCATGTTGGCTTTTACAAGCCCACAAGGACTGGCAGATGGCTTCTCCCACTGGGCCTCAGGCAGCAGAGCCTGCAGCTCCTCTCTTTTTCCCCAGCCTGGGACAGGAGATCATCCAAAGCTCCAGGACAGAGAAGGCTGATGGTAAAACTATCCACAAGGACTTTCTGTCCAGCCTCTGTTGTTGCTGAGGGGTGACAAAGGAGCCAACACTGTCCCCAACCTGCAAAATGCAGTTTGTTGGAGGGGAACTGAACTGTCAGTACCAAGTGACAGCACTGCACATCTCCTTCCCAGGGATAGGGATGTCCTTCCCAGGGATAGAGATGAGAGGAAGAGGGACTCACATTTCCCAGATTTTTAATCATCTGCTGTAAATTGCTCCAATGAAACAGCTGCAGAGACTACAACCTTGAGGCATGGGAATAACTGAGAACAGCCTATGCTGTAAAGTGTAAACAAACAAACAAAAACTTAAAAAAACCAACAGTAAACAAGTCCAAGGTTACTGGCCTATACATGCGATTTCAAAAGCTGAATTTCTTTTCTTAAATCCAAGGTTGACTCTCTTAGAGTTATTGTTTGGATTACAGTCACTCTGAAAGAGGATGGATCTGCCTCTCTGTGCCAGCAGCAAAAAATGTTGCTATTCACATCTCACCGGAGGTGCTAGACAAAAGTAAGCACTGCCTGTAAATAAGCTGCCTTAATAATTAATTGCCAGCACAGACAGCACAATAGAAAAGCTCCAGAAATAAGTTATTGCAAGTACAATTTCAAACTAACAGTGCATGAGCAGCTTCTGAAAAAGCCTCCAAAAAGCAGATCCTGAGTTTCAGAGAGAGGTAAAACACCACCTATCAACTTGTCTCTGCTCTGAATAAGAAGCCTCTTATTCCACTTCAGGTGAGGCAGCACACAGGCCAAAAATGAACCCCCATCAGCAGTCCCTGGCTGCCAAACAGGAAAATAAAAAAGGTTTCAAAGTAGCAGGGATGAGTAAGCAGTGGCAGGGTGGCAGAAAGCAGGGAAGAGGAGAGAGGAAGAAATGGAGAGGGAGGTGAGATGGATGGATGGATGGATGGATGGATGGATGGATGGATGCAGTCTGTGAACATGATCAATAAGAAATATCATCATATGGAGAGAGCAGCCACATGACAACCACAGGCATCCTCTGCTCAGGGAAGTTTCATCCAGCAGCATGGGGAAGAAGAGGAGGGTGAGGACGGCAAGACCTCTTTAGACCCTGTCAGGGAACACATGGAGAGGACAGGTTTTATCAGAACAAGGTACAAAAGGGAAGAATATGAAGTGGTCCATGCCCCAAGATGGTCAGTCTTTAGAGGGATAATGCCCTTAATAAGATGCTTTACGTCCTTAACAAGTTCTTTTCTTCTCCTCCTCTCCTCTCCTCTCCTCTCCTCTCCTCTCCTCTCCTCTCCTCTCCTCTCCTCTCCTCTCCTCTCCTCTCCTCTCCTCTTCTTTTATCCTACCCTACCCTATCTTATCCTATTATATGATTTAGTACAATTCAAAGCTCACTTTAAGCTGTCATTAGCAAGTAGGGAAGAGATGGCAGTGACAGGAAGGAGGGAGAAGCAATTGTAAATAGAAAAAAAAAAAAAAAAAATCCAAGCAGAATTTATATTTCCCAAACAAAGGAAATAAGTGGTAACGATGCACATCAAACCAAGGGAATTATCCTGCAGACTGACTACTGGCTAATTAAATTCTTTACTTAGCATACATTAACTGAGCTGCAGCTGGCACCTCACTGCATTGGCATTAGCCAAACCTCTGTCCCTCAGCAGTGAGAGAAATGCCACAGGAGTGGAGCAAGGCAGCTTTATTTCACACCACACCCACCCTGAAGTGCAGCCAGAGTCAGAGGATGGCTGAGACACGGGGGCAGCTGCCCGTGAGGCCAAGGGCCAGCTCTGAGAGAGCCCTGTGCAGGATCACAGCCCTGTGCAGGATCACAGCCCTGGGCAGGATCACAGCCCTGGGCAGGGTCACAGCCCTGGCACAGAGCTGCAGCATGGGCAGCCCTCAGGTAAAAGGCCACACTCTGCCCATGACAGGGCAGGAGGTCACACTGATGGCTTTTCAGTGGCTGTGGTTCAGGTGTGCTCTGACTGTGAACCAGCAGAGTGCTCTGATGTGACAACCCTGCTCATGAGAGCTGGACCACAGGGCTCAAATCAGATTTCTTCTGGTACATGGGTCTGTTTTGTGGCTGGAGATCCATTATGTAGCAATTTTGCTGAGGACAGAAGGGCTGTACCAGGACACAGTGACTGTGTGCTAATGACACAGCTCTGGCACACAGATCAATACACCCACACACGCCCACACCCTTAAAGTCTGATGGGCTTCAGGTGAAAAGTGCAGGTTTTAAACAGCTACAAGTGAGTTGTTTTGTTTTGTTTTGTTTTGTTTTGTTTTGTTTTGTTTTGTTTTCTGGACACACAGCAGCATCACCAGCAGAGCCCACCAAAGACCCCCTAACAGTCTGAGCCAGGAGCAGAAAAGCAGCCAACCACGTTGGGTAGCCCAAAGATTAGATGGGAAAACTGTCCTGTCACCCTTCCACGTTTACAGCCTGCCAGTGCAGCCCTGATCTCCCATGCCACCGTGGTGGGTCTGAAAGCAAAAGTGCTGAGTGCAGACACATCTGTGTTCTCACCTTTCTAGGGCATTTCACAGCCTCTGTCACTCAGCATCTCCGTGGGCACAACTGAATAGCACCAACCACAGCCTGACACCATCAGATGGGCAGAAGGGCATTCCTAGGGCCCCCAGAGAGCAACCCCCCAGCTGGCAGTTACTGCCTTTAGAAAGGGATTAGTGGGTGATGGTAGAAAAATGCCCACATGGGAACTGCTCTTATGGAAAACTCTCCCTCTTGGTTTGCTTCAGTTCAGTTTCAGGGAGCCTTTGGGAGCAGGATACTGTCATGCTGCTGGAGTTCAGGCTTAGATAAGTGCTGAATGACAGCAAACATTTCACTTAAAAGTGAACTTTGTTCTAAATGTAACAGAGAGGTAGGATTATTTTTTCTGAATTTCAGTCAGATAATATGCACATTCTCTTATAAAACCATGTAGTTCTTACTCAATACCTAAATCTTTAAAGCATGCCAATTTATTGCAATTTTTTTTTGTGTATTTCCATCCTTTGCAGCCAGGTGACCAGAAAACCTGGCTGCAAAACTCTCCGTCTTGCATTTTCACCCCTCTGCACTAGGATTGAAGGTAAAACACTCAGCAAAGTTCCCCTGGCTCTGCAGCCCAGTGACAGGGAGGGATCAATCCACAAGGGTTCAGAGAGTGTATCTCCAGAAGAGGTGGCAGCAAAGATCCCACCATGAACCACTGGAAGGTATGCCAGGCATGTTCTTCCATCTGTCTGTCTGCACTGCCTGAAAGAGTCTTTCTTGCCAGAATGATCTCTTGTGTGATACACAAGAGATTTTTGCTGAATAATTACCCCAAATCTACTGTGGTTTCTTGGTGGGTAAATCAACCCCCATCCCTAACACCCATACAACTCTTTGGGACAAGAAGGGCCATCAAACTGAGTGGCCCTAGAGGCGAAACTCTGTGATGATCAGCTGAGAGAGAGAGAATCAGTTGCCATTTCCCACAGATCAATGTTCCTCCAAGCCCAAACTTCAAGGTCAGTTAAAGTTTTCAGAATGTGCTTGACAAAAGTTGTGCAGGGCTCACGTGGAGAGCAGGTGTGTCTGCAGTCGGATGGAGAGCGTGTTGTAACCTTCAGCCTGTCTGGATGTCTGATTCCCTGCTTGGATCCTATTACCATCACTCACTGGGGACACCAGGTATGTCTGAAGCAAGCCAAGCCTTCCAGCTTGTCAGTTCTGAAATATGTTGCCTGAGGCTGCCCAGGCTCTGGTTATTCCTTATTTCTGTGTGTGGGCTAAGGGTACCTGCAGCTCTCACCCTCTTTGCTGCACAGATGGATTAATCCTTGGACTGCTGCTTTTGGCAGAGAGGGTGAGCTGTCTGCAGCATCAGCCAGGAACAGCCTCTGCCCTTATGGAACACAACATGACCTGGAATCGCAGTGCCCCAAAAGCACAGAGGTTCCACTGCCCAGTGAAACCCATCAGTGAGGCCAGCCCAGGCTGGCTGCTGGTCTGCAGCTGGAAATGCCTCTCTAATTCCCCTGCAGCTTGTGCACTTTTCACCTTTTATCATCCACGTGCCACTCTCTGCCTATTGCCTCTCACAGAGCATCATCTCTAAGGAAGGAGGGGTTGCTGTCAGATGGAAGCACCCTGCCCACACCCTCCCCCTGGGATAACAGCCACTGTGGAAACCTTTGAGCCCCTCAGGGGAATCCCCAGGGCTTTGCCCAGGAAGAATATACCACAGAGTCCCCCCACCTAGGCTGAAAGAAAAGACTTCCCCCATGGTGCCCTGCAACATTACCTTGATCTACCTCAGTTTTGCTTTCTCCATATGTCCCTAGTTCTCCTGGCTTCTCCTTTCCCTGTTTCCCCGTTGGCTGTGGTACCCCTGGTGGCCTGCCCCTGTGTCCCCTATAGGGCAATGCCCTTTGCCCTGCCCTTATCTTGCCCCTTGCCCTCAGACCATTGCCTCCTGAGCCCATACTTAACCCATACTTAACCTTGTGCACATCTTTAGTCTTGGTCTTTTGTCCCTGAGCCTGTCGGCGTGGTGGACGTAATAAACCTTTGCTGGGACTTACCATACAAAAGGCCCTTCCTGCCTCTCTTGGCTGAGCCAGCCGTGGTGTGTGTGCTGTGTGGACTTGACTGCATTCCCTGTGTGCTACCCAGGAGGCTTTTCCAGAAGAGATGCTTACTGGGGATAGGTAGCAGCAACCACCATCTAAATCCCACGTTGCTATAACCCACCCTCCTGGAGGTGTGGCAGCAGCTCTGGGATTGGGCATCCCAACCACAGCCCAGTTCCCTGCAGGAACACCCAGACCTGCAGCTCCTGGAACATCTGTCTGCACCACAGGATGCCTGAGAGCATGGATGTGTCAGGACTTCAGAGCAGCATTCCCAGTGCAGCCAGCAGCAGGTCAGGGAGATGCTGTCAGGTGTTCCCCGAGTGCAGCCAGCACGGGGCAGCCTCCTCCAGAGCCACAGGAGCTGGGCATCCCAAAAGGGACAATAAGGGAGAGACAGAGCCCAGCAGGGACACATCCAGCACCACTGAGCAGCAGCATGGGGCCATGCAGGACAGAGACACGAGGGGTCACTGCCCTCTCAGGTGTGCCTGCAGTGGCAGTGAGGCTGGGAAAGGAGGGGGTGCCTGACCCAGGGAAGCAACCCCCTGAGCACCAGCCCTGGGAGCATGGCTGCTCCAGGTACACACCCTGGCTGTGGCCAGGAGCTTTGGGTGCTGCCACACCCTCCACACTAGTGTGGACTCAAGGAGGAGCAGCATTTGGACACCTGAGGTCCAGGTTTCCTGGCATGGGCCCTGTGTGCCAAAGAGCCCAGGCTTCCCTAGGCTGCCTCGGGGTGCAAGAGGGTGAAATCCATCCATCCATCCATCCATCCATGCTGCAACTTGGGGGAACCCACTCAAGCTGAAGGGAGCTCCCAGGCGGTGGTGGGAGGCTCTGGTGAGCACCCAGGTGTAGTCACTGTTTGCCATGTTTGGGTTTTTCTTAAGTTCTTTCCCAGAGATTTAAAATAGTAAACAAGGTCATTCTCTGTAAACTATCTTGTTTTTAACTTTTCTCTCTCCTAAGGAGGGACTTTGCTTATTGACCCTTGATGTGGCCAATGAGTCCAAAGATCCCCCCTCTTAAGTAGGCACATTGTAAAAAGTATAAAAATAAGTTCTAAAAATAAACCAGCCCCTTTTCAGAGCATCAGCCTTCTAGATCACGAGTCCGTGTCTCATTTATTGTGTCCCACAGCGACACCCAGGTGCCAAAAGTCAAGCCAGGCCCAGGGAGAGGCTGCATTGCTGTGAGGATGGTCACAGGAGCAGTGCAACAGGAGCAGGGGAGCTGCCACTGGAGGGGCAGAGAGAGGGGCACTCTGGACAGGGGTGTGGGAGAGTGAGCAGGCTCAGGGACATGGTACAAAGGTGTCACAGTCCTGTGACAGAGGGCCAACAGTGCCAATGGCTGCTCCTCCCTCAGCAGGAGCTGCCAGGAGGACACTCCATTCCAGCTTACAGGAAGAAAGCTGTACTTCCACCCCGTGAAGCAGAGCTCTTCCTCACATACCTCAGCTGGGAAACTTCCCTTTACTGAAGAAGGCTTGGGAACACAAAACCTTTTATGTTCAGTGGCTGTTTCCCTTGTGAAGCCGCTTCCAAGGCTTTCCGCGGGTTTGCTGCGGCTCAGCCATCGCTCCATCTAGTGGGAATGTGCTGTACAGAGCCGTGAGACACCGGGGGTGGGACACGGGGAAGGCTCCGGGACAGTCACCGCTGCTGCTGGCACCGAGGGGAGCAGCCAAGCCCCGACCTCCTCTTCTGCTGCCGTACCCGCAGGGGAGCTGGGCAGGAGGGAGGATCTCGCCAGAGCTGGCAGAAGCACAGCGAGGATTCAGATCTTACATCTGCACAAACACTGAACTCGAGGAGTGAGTGCTCCTGGTCCACCCGACAGAGGCAAACTGTGAATCTCGATGGAGTTCAAGAGAGGATTTGAGTGGAGAGTTCTCCACCTTCCACTGCTCCATTCCACTCCTTCCCTCTCCTCCCATCCCGGGGATGCACCTCCCTACTTAACTTTATCCCTTAATTCTCAAACTTCCTTTGATTCTTGTTAAAAAGCATCCTAGATTAGATCAGAAAGTCAGTCTTTAAGCCCAGAATGACTGGCTGCTCTATAATTCCCACACCACACTGACAGTCAAATAAACAGGTTAAAGGTCAGTTCAGCCACAGAACCAGGGAAAAATGCCTATTTCCCTAAAGATCAAAGAGAAAACTGGAAGGTGTCACATGAGAAGGAGAGGGACACCAGGATGGGGTGTTACAATTTTAGCTAAGCAAGTCTCATGCAATGTTCCCTGCAGGTGCAGGTGCTGATTTTCCTGCCTGTCCTCCCTCTTCCAGCTCCGAAAATCCCTATCCACTGCTCAGTGTAAGCAGAGATAACAGACCCAAAAATACCGAGCTCTGAGTGAAAACAGGTGCCTGCACTGAATGATAACCTTAAATATCCTCGTGGAAAATCAGTGATATTCCTGCATATCTGTGAAGTTGCACAGGATAAAGTCCCCTGAAAGCAAGTGGTGTTTGTCCTGCCATTCTGGAATCCATCTCTTTCTCATGGAGTGTGGAGAGAGATGAGATGAGATGGGATTAGCTTTTACCTGGCTCAGTACCATCACTGCAGGTTTAAATAGGAAGGGAAAAGTCAGAGGAGTAAATCAAATTCATGGACACAAATTCCCACTGGTGTAGGACTGACATTGCTGATTTGGTTCATAAACTCCCCACACTCCAGGTCTCACACAGAATCGAGAGCTGCTGCTTCACAGTCAGAGTAAGCCCAGAATGAGCATAAAAGGCCCAAAATCAGTGACACAGCTCACGAGGACAACTCACCAGTTGTCACCAGTTGTCACCAGTTGTCACCAGGACAACTCACAGAGGCAGACTGATGTTTGAGCAGGGATGTGCAGAGGGGTGGGGGTGGGATTGGATCCCCAGGCTCCAGCTCCACACTCACATCCTCACAGGTAGCAGCTTTCAGAAGGCAGCTCAGCCACTGAACTCAAGTCTCAGGAGTTCAGTGGGGACCCTCTCCCCAAATCCATCTGCTTTGCCAGGTTCTCCCCAACCAAATTGCAAATGGGAACAACATCTGTTCCATTTGGGAACAGATGTTGGGTGGAGGCACCAGCAGGACTGTTTTTTGCAGCCTTAAAAGTGGCCTGGGCTGTTGTGGTTGGTGACAGAGAAAAGCTGCCCAAGTTCCCTTGGGGGAAGCAAAGTGAGGACGAGATGCCCAAGGGTGGGGGGGGGGGGGCAGAGGTGTCACTCCTGCATGCCAGTGGCAGCTCCAGATCTCAGTTCTCTCTTGGAAAGTAAATCCCTGGAAATAAACCCCTGAAAGCTGTGGCAGCATTGGGGCAGGGAAATAATGATTTTCCTCGTATTTAAAAGAGGAAAAATCAAGCATCCTCAGTTGTATCAATAACAGTGTGACCAGCAGGACCAGGGCAGTGATCATCCCTCCTGTATTCACCACTGGTGACACCACACATCAAATCCTGTGCTCGGTTTTGGGCCCTCACTACAAGAAACACATTGAGGCAACAGATCTGGTGGAGGGGCTGAAGCACAAGTCTTACAGGGAGAGATTGAGGGAGCTGGGGGTGTCAGCCTGGAGAAAAGGAGCTCAGAGGGACCTTCTCTCTTTCTACAACCACCTGAAAGGAGGGTGTAGCCAGGAAGGGATCAGTCAAGCAGCAAGGCACAGACAAGACACAATGGCCTCAAGCTGAGCCAAGGGAAGTTTAGACGGGATATTAGAAAAAAATTCCTTCTCCAAAAGGACTGCGAAGCATAAGAACAGGCTGCCCAGGCCAGTGGTGGAATCACCATCCCTGGAGGTGCCTGAGAGGCACGTAGCTGTGGCGCTGAGGGACGGACAGGCCGGGCGGTGAGAGCGGACCGGGGATCCCGAGCGGCTTTTCCCAGAGGAGCGGGACCGGCACCGGGAGAGGGGCGCGCGCAGCGCCCGCAGTGCCGGGGGACGGGCGGCAGAGGGCGCCAGAGGCCGCGCTGAGCGCGGGGAGCGGGACACGGACACGGACACGGACACGGACACGGACAGAGACACGGACACGGACACGGACAGACAGACAGACACACGGACACGGACAGAGACACGGACATGGACATGGACACGGACACGGACACGGACACGGACACGGACACGGACAGACAGACACATGGACAGAGACACGGACAGACAGAGACACAGACACGGACAGAGACACGGACAGACAGACACATGGACAGAGACACAGACACGGACACGGACACGGACACGGACACGGACACGGACAGACACACGGACAGAGACACGGACACGACAGACACACGGACACGGACAGAGACACGGACAGACAGAGACACGGACAGACACACGGACAGACACACGGACAGACACAGACATGGACAGAGACACGGACAGACAGACACACGGACACGGACACGGACAGAGACACGGACAGACACACGGACACGGACACGGACACGGACACGGAGAGAGACACGGACAGACAGACACATGGACAGAGACACGGACAGAGACACGGACAGACAGACACACCGACATGGACACGGAGAGAGACACGGACAGACAGACATACGGACACGGACATGGACATGGACACGGACACGGACACGGACAGAGACACGGACATGGACACGGAGAGAGACACGGACAGAGACACGGACAGACAGACACATGGACAGAGACACGGACACGGACAGAGACACGGACATGGACACGGAGAGAGACACGGACACGGACACGGACAGACAGACACACGGACAGAGACACGGACAGAGACACGGACAGAGACACGGACAGAGACACGGACACGGACAGACAGACACACGGACAGAGACACGGACAGACAGAGACACGGACAGACAGAGACACGGACACGGACAGAGACAAGGAAAGACAGACACACGGACACAGACACCGACACAGACAGACACACGGACATGGACACAGACAGAGACGCGGACACAGACAGAGACGCGGACATGGACAGACACACGGAAGGGGACAGACACATGGACACGGCCACTGCCACGGACAGGACATGGCTGTAGCCACGGGTACATCCGTGGACACGGACATGGGCACGGACACGGACATGGACACCGCGGGAACTCCGGGATCCGCCGTGTCCCTCCCTGTCCCGGGACAGCTCCGGCCGCCCCCGCACAGCTGGGCAGGACCTTGTCCCCGCCCGGCCTTTCCCTTCTCCCCGCCGCTGTTCCGGGAGCGGCTGTCGGGGTGCGCGCCCTGGAGCGCCCGGGGCTGCGGCCTCGGGAGCGAGCGCTGGAGCACGGAGGGACGGCGGGAGCAGCAGGTTGTCGCTGTGACACATTCCGGTTCAAAGCTCCCAGCAGTGACATAAACTCTGCGCTTTCACCTCTTCCTGTCCCATCGCACGTTGTTACAGCACTGCGCGGGAATTCCAGGAGCGAAGTCCTGGGCTGCTCAGTCTCCCCGTGCCCCTGCAGGGAACTTGGCCGGAGCTCTTCAGGCACCCACGAAGAGGTGCCCTTTCCAGCCAGCATCTGTGGATGCTGAGGGTCACCCTTGGGGAGGGCTCTCGGGATCCGGACCCAGGGGTCAGCTCGGTTCTGTGGTTTGCTGCCCTTACTGCACAGCATTGTCTTTTTGAGATCTGAGATCCAAACTGATTTCCTATTTCTGTCAGTTTTTCAATCTCCTCTCATAAAATAGAAAGTAGAAAACCCATCTCAGTCAAGGAGAGGGGAACAAAAGAAGAGACTTTCACAGATGCCTGTGATTGAAACTCCAAAGGCAGGGAGTACTAAGCACAAATCCAGGTGTCTCCTCCAATGAAGTTTTCATGGAGGTGATCACATACCTCAGTGACCATTGTAATGAAAAACTGTTGACTTAATAATCCCTTTTACTGTTACCTTTCTTCCCAAGAAGCAGGTCTGAATTACGTGTTGGAGTCACTGTTAAACCCAGCTCCATTTGCTTCACCAGTGCTGATTTTGGAATGGATCCTTTCCTCCTGTGGGGAATCAGGGAGTCACCTCCAGAAGCCTCTGTGCATCTTCTGACTCATCAGAGTGATCCCACCTGCACTAAACTACCACCTCAGTTAACAAAAAAACAATTCTGGATGACTCTTGAGAACTGAAGGGCCCCTCCTCTCTACCAATAGGAGGACTAATAAAGGACAAGGTACTTGTAGACAATATTTTTCATTTTCTTTTTTTAGGCTGAATGTGTACAATCAGCTTTTTAATTCATTTCCATAAGAAGAAGTCAGATGAGCCTGGATGCAGATAGCCAGAAGTTTTGGGGAACCCAGACTGTCTCTGAACCCCAAATAAAAGCAAACCCAGATGCTGATGTCCCTCAGAAGGGCAGGGATCACTTAGAGACTCCAGATGTGAAGTGACACTCTTGCAAAGGTGCTTTTCATCCCAGACAGGATGAATCCACAACTTTCTGAAACCACAGGTGCCAGCTATTTCCACCAGTCTTGGAATGATTCCTTCATTGTGATGCTTGTGAAAGTTGATCTTGTTTCTTCAGTAAGCCTAGTTTATGGCATTAGCTATAAATTGCAACCCCGTTTATATTCATTTTCTTCTCTTCTATTTTCATTTCATGGATATATTTTGTTAGAAGATGTTGTTCTTGTGGCTCCCAGCATCCTCACAGCTACAAAACTGCTGCTTGAATCAGAACTCCTTAAAGTTATGAAAACACAGTTTAAGGAAACCATGATGTGACCTGCAGCATCTTCATAAAAGACTAAGAGCAACCTGTGAGGCCCATGAGCAGTACATTTGCATGGGTAAAATTACATATGAATATGTTTTTAATGTTTTATTCATAGCTGCATCGCACTGATAAATTATAGGGTACAAACTGTGTGACAAGACGTAATTAGGAGCACTATTTATTTTAATTAAGGTGTATTATTAGATATAGTATTCCAGCTCCCCAGAGGTGCAGCAATAGCTCTCTGAAGGGATGTATGCAAAGCATCCTCTCATCATACAAGAAATCTGCTCCATGTGCTGTAATTCCTGTGTGAAACATACAGAAAAAAACAACTGCCTCTTGTAGGAGCTGAGGAAATCCTGCTTTGCTGGTGAACATGAGAAGGGGAGTTCCAAGGGGGAAGTATTGCTGCAGCTCAGGGACTGAACAAGTGGCAGAAGAGACTCTCAGCTTCTGACCTGGTCCATATGGATGGTGAAAGAGTTTTGCTGCCTGGTGTGGTGGAGACATCCCGTGCTGGCTGCAGAGGTTTTGCCTGGGCTGGCATCAGGCATCCCCTGGAATGCAGCTGGATGGGCAGGGGAGCTTTCCAGTGCTTCCTTTCCAGGTTTAGAGGGCACAGTTGTACCTGCTCATCTTTTACAGGTGTCAGACAGAACTTCTGCCCAGCACAGGCTGAGCTCAGAGCTGTCACCTGGGGAGGGCAGACACTCTAAGCGCTGCTTTTGTTTCCTGCTGTTGAACAGTGTACTGGTTTGAAAGCAAAACCAGTGAGACTCCCAGTCAGAGATACAATTTAATAGAAAAAGAGAGGAAAAAAAAATGAAATAAATGGAATGATACCACCTAACACCCTGTTGGTCAGGGTGTTTGAAGCAGTCCGGAAATCCTCCTGGAGTGGCAGATGTAGTTCCGCTGGAGTAGAGATGATCCTGAGAGAGAAGGGTCCAGGGATGATGAGAAGGGTCCAGTCTTCCTCCAGGAATCCAGATGAGATGTTCTTGTCAAAGCAGTAATTCCTGTAGAAACGTCTGGTAGCTCTTGTCTCCTCTGAGAGTTCAGTGGATAGAAGCTGCTCGTGAGGTCTCAAACCCTGGATTATATCCAGGTGGGAATGCTTGGCTCCTCCCCATGGGCAGAGCATCTCACAATGGTATGATTTCATCCTATGAGTCATGCAATGGATCCTTGATGGCCCATTAAACAGAGATAACTTCCTTCAGGAAGGCATTGTTTGGCTCGTTAACAGAAGATAAGGGAAACACTGCCCCACCTTGGCTCCAATATAGAATACATACCTTGGGCACAATTTTACATTGTAACCTAGGACAAACAGGTAAAGAAGCAGATAAAGGAAAAACTTCCCACTCCAAAGGCTGCCCAGACACACGTCTGGCTCTCTGCCTGCCCTGGGTGCTGCTCCCTGCATCCTTGTCTGGACTGCAGCAGCTTCCCCGGGGTTGGCAGCTGCAGCCCTGCCTTCACAGCAGCCCCAAGCTGCTTCCCCGTGCCCAGGCTGCTCCTGGGACAAGGAACCACCCAGCACAAGGCATTCCCTCAGGCAACACTACTTCCATATGGAATGATACCAGGCCAGTTTAGGTAAAATGTCATTTACAGGGACAGGGAATAGCTAAAAATGGAGCACTGACACCAAATGGTGAACTGGGACAATCTTCCTCCCCTCAACACGGATTGTTAAATCTGTATCTAGAAATCCTAAAGCCACGAAATGGATCTTGGAAGCAGGGATTGAGAGGAGCCTGGCACTGGGCAAACAGGCTGAATCAGGACCCTGACAGGCAGCACCCTCCTGCTGTTTCTGCAGAAGAGCTGGATCTCATCCTGGTTTCTTCCCATGATCAGTTGACTTTGAGATGTCACACTGGGATGATGAGACTTCTCCTGGAGTGGTCAAGGACTTGGGGATTTTTAACAATATTTCAAACAGCCTGTCATCTTAAGCCACTTTGGGAAAGTTGCAGGAGTTAATCACCATTTCCATGAGTGGAAAAAAGATGACAAGAACTATCTCTGGAGAAAGCTTCCATCCCTCAAGGCCAGAAACACTGATTCCTCTCTCTTTGCAAGAAACATCAGAAGGAAGGAGATCTCTGAATTTTAATGCATGTTTCTGTATGTCATTAAGCCCATGTGAGAAGATGGCAGCAGTGCCTGTATGGACCATTGAAATTCGTGTTGGCAGGGGAAGGAGGGGACAGACAAAGGTCATAGCAACATCCAGGATATCCTTTACCAGATCTGCTTTGCTCTCAGCACACACAGAAGCAGAATTGCCTGAGCTCCACTCTGGGTTATTTCAGCAACACAGCCAGTGCAATCCCACCCCAGCAGTGCTGCTCCAGCCTCTTTGGCATGATTTTTGGGGTTGATTTATGAGTGGGGGAGAAGGAGCTGCCAAGAGCAGCCATCAAGTTGCCATCTTTGTTCCACTTTCATGTCTGTAGTTACTGTTTTCTTACAAATGTGAGTACTGAGGGGCCAGGCTGACCAGCCTAGTGGGAAGGCTCCCCACACCAGACACATGATCTCAGATTATCTTTCCTCCCTCACCTTTAAAATGGATCTGATTAATTAGACTCAAAAACCACAGGTGTCTGCCAGGTAGGTGCTGGTATCTGGGAGGGAGCCTTGACTGGGTGGAGGTCGAGGCAAGGTGAACTCTGGAGTCAGAGTTGTGTGAAATAAACAGCAAAAAAGGAGTGGCTGAGCTCCAGGTGTGCAGCCACAGCCCAGCCTGGGCAGTGTCTGACTCTGTGACAGGCTGCAAAGGGTGGGCAACAAACAGCAGCAGGGCACAGGCAGATGGGAGCAGGGATTCATCCCTTGGGCCATCTGAAGGAAGGAATTAGGCCTAAAGAAAAAATGTTCTGGTAAACAGGAATAATTTTCTGTGTTATGCTGACACTGCATCTACTCCAAATTTCAGCTCATTACACTTTCAGTAACACTAAACCAGGGGTAAATATGTGCAAGTGGCTTTCACAAAGTGCCACCAAGAACATTAAGGTCAGAGCTGTAAGGTGTGAGCATCTGTCCCTGCTTTTACCCTGAGGGCTCCTCTAGGGCAGGGAGAATCCCAGAGATCCATGAGAGGAGGCTGCTCCTCAGCTCCCCATCTCCCACACCTCTGGTGGGAGCACGTGGCCTTCCCTGGCTACATCTCCTCCTCTGACAAAGGGACTGAAATCAATTGCACTGGAAAAGGGAACTCAAATGAAGGCAAGTCCATATCAATGTGCTGCTTATTAAAGGGAGAGGAAAGGCTTTTCACAGCTGCCTACACAGACACACACATCCACAATCATCTTTATAAATTCTAAATCAAAGCAAATTAGCAGCCTAGCGCCCAGCAATAAACATGATTTGATTAGGTATTCCATACCCAGGGCACAACAGGATTTTTTTTTTTTTTAAGTACTCAATTACCATGATGATCCTGCGTTCTGTGTGTTATAAAGAGCTCACTGCCCTGTGTGACAGCTCAGTACACAGGGGCAGCTTTCAGAGCTCTCCTTTTGCCCTGGAACACTGAGTAGATCAGAGTGAGCTCTGCAGCTCACTGTGCTTTGGGTGGCACTGCCATCATCAACTCCAGCTCCTGGAGTCACCAAGGGCAAGCTCCTGCCCCTGAGGCAGGGAAATCCCAGAACCAATACAGAACCAATAAAGGGACTGAGAGCAGCTCTGCCAAGAAGGACCTGGGGATAGGAGGGGATGAAAACTCAGACTTGACCTGGCAATGTGCACTGGCAGCCCAGAAAGCCAACATATCCTGCCTGGGCTGCATCACCCAGCGTGGCCAGCATGTCAAGGGAGGGAACTCTCCCTCTCTGCTCTCCCCTGGTAAGACTCCACCTGCAGGGCTGCATCCAGCTCTGGGGCTCCCTGCACAAGACCTGGACCTGTTGGGGCTTTCCTGTGACCCCACTTAGGAGTGTTCAAGATCAGGTTGGATGATGTTTGGAGCAACCTGGTTCCTTCCAACACAAACCATTCTAAGATTCACAAAATCCTTCATTCTCCATTCCTTCTATAAAAACATGTTTCTATACCTGTGGCTGATGAGAAGAGCTTGAAAATATGCTTAAAGCTTAAGCCCTCCAAAATTAGATAGCAAAAAATATGTTTTAAATGTCCTGGATCTCAAATCACGCTGGACCCCAAGCTCTCTGGGGTGGCAATAGCAAGTGCTGGTGCTCACAGTACTCAAGTGATACAATTAATTTCAGAGGTCTTTGCACAGACAGCCCCTCCTCTGAGATGCTGCCAGGTCAACAGAGAGGACAAAAGGTCCAGAGGAACTTTGCTGTGACTTTCTCCATCACTAAGGTCTAGGGCTTGTGTTCAAAAGCCGTATAGCAGGTGAAATCAAACATGAAAGACAAAGGGTGTCTATTTGGGAGACTCAGCACACAAAGCTCTCAACAGTTAAATATGCAGCATTAGATAAATGCTTAATGCCCATCAATATTAAATAAATATATTCTTACAGGAGGGACGCTTGTGTCAAGCAAACATCACACACTTAAAGTTGTTGTGATGGTAGATATTTAAACAGTAAATCTGTTACAAGCCTGTCTGTAAAGGGCTTGCTTCTCACCAGCTTTCAATTCACTCCAAAAATGATACAGGGGGTACAGCAAGAACACAAGGTTCTGCCAGGCTGCAGTGCCCAAGAAAACCAACAAACAAAACAAACCAGCATTAGCAGACTCATTACAGCCCTGCCAGAGCAATTCCATGACACAACCCAGTCCCTCCAAGCACGTTTTTTCTATGATGTCCTAAAGAAAAACCCTCTTGTGCTCAGTGCTGCCTTTAACAGTGTGTTTCCTCACACTTGTGCATGAGGAGGAGCACCAAGCCAAACACGATGAGCACAGCTGGGACCAGAGGTGGGGTGTAGACAACAGATGTGCTGCAATTCCCACCCTCATTCCAGTAGGTCCTTACTCTTGCCAGGACCACAAAGCACAAATGATCCTGTTTTCCCTGTTAGAAACCACAGGACCCTGAGGCTGCAGCCCATTGTGCTGAGAAAGCTGCACTCTGGTGTGCCTGTGACGTGTACTTGGTGACACTTTCTTCCTCTGCTTATTGTCACCTGCGTTTAAAAGGGTCCATCAGCACCTGTTTGTGCAGGAGGAGCTGCAAGTCATGGTTATGATGGAAACCTCTGCCACATGTGTACTTTATCCCTCCCAGAAGCTGCAGCTGCAGGTGATGGAGGTGTCCTTTTCAGGCCCCAGGAGTGTGTTTGTAAAAGGAACAGGTGGCAAACCACAAAACACACATTTTGGAAGAAAATTGCCACGATGGCTAAAAATTAATTGGGACTGGTGAGTGGAGTTAATGCAGGAGACTGGGAGCAGGTGGCTGTGGCTCTGCCTGGGTTGCTCATTTTCAGGCTGTGTCTGATCTGGGTAACCCCAGCTCTGGGGTTTTCAGGGTGGGTGTAAGTTTGGTGATAATCACGAGAGGTCAGTATGGTCACTCCCATGCTTCACAGTAAACAGGTGTTTTCATTCCCCAGGGAAAATCCATTACCTGGACTTTCTTCACTGGATTCAGCAGCTAAAGGGCAAAACCCAGAGAGAGCAATAGATCAGTTTTTGCTGATGTATTAAATCCTCTCCATAGGGCACAAAGGCAAAATTGTTTTCCTAAAAATCCAGGGAGCTGTACTCACCACAGCACTTCAGACTTCCTGCAGAAAAAAAGTAAAGCAAAGTGGCACTGGCTGCAACAGCTCCTTCAACTTCCTTCGTCATTCTGAATTTGAGAAGCAGAGAAGCCCAGTAATCATGGTTTTTCCACTATGAAATATAACCCAGTTCCAGCTGGAGTTTGGTGTGGTCGTTTCTCAAAGGAGAAGAAACTGATCTAAATCTTTATAGGTAAAAAAAGAGCTGTTTCTGCCTTTATATTTCCCATGCTGAGCTTAAAAATTTTATGGGATGGTGCTGTCAAATCTGTAATTTTCCTGACAGTCCTCTGAAGGACGTACTTCTCCTTCCACTTCTGCCCCTCTTTTTTCTTACCCCTTAGAGGATGCTTAGGACAGAAACTTCACCTGTGCTCAGTAAGGGCTCCATGGCTGTTTGCAGCTTGTGTGTGGAGGGAGGGTGATGAATTCTGGAGGTGTGTGTCACTGAAGGGTAAACAATTAATAACATCAGTTAGGTCAGCTAAATAAATGACTGAACCACCCTGAAGTGCTGCCTGATGTGCTCGTTTTGCTAAGAGGTGCTACAAGGAGGAGGTGGTAAGTTAGCACTTAGGCCTAGTGTGTGGTGCTTGAGGAAAAGATAAACTTCAAAAGTTCTCTCCTTGTTTGTTCAGAGTTTGGATAAACTGCACAACTTAGTGTTTCAGCAGTTATGAAAAGCTGCTGCTGCAAAGCTGGAAATGAGAATTCTCATTTCAGTTTCCCCTACACTGAGCATGTTAGATTATAGTGGTTTTGTTTCTGTTTCATTTTCTCAATTAGTTTCATATCAGTTACTTTGTTATTTGATATTTTAATAATTAATTTTGCCTTCCTAGTCAAAAAAGCCCCAAACTAGTTTTATTAAAATCGAGTTTCTTGCAATAGACTTCAATTTAAATGGAGTAATTTACTAGTTGTCAGCCCCCAGAGGCTCCTATCCTTACAAAATTCCACACACACTTCCCATTTTTTGGGCAGGGTACACTTTCTTTCATTGTTCAGAGGCACTAACATGAAGTTTCCACGCTTGCTTGCTATTCTCCCTGCACCTTTCAGAGCAAGCCAGACCTCAGTGCATGGGATGCTCAGCTCCCATCACATCTCCTGCATTCCCTTGCCCTTGAGTTCAGCATTTCATTTGTCTCTTATAACTCCCATGGTTCTCAGAAAGCCCCTGTGTCTCACATCCATGTGAGAATGGGGTGCAAAATGGCTCTGTAAATACTTCTTCATTCAAAGTGATCTGCAGAGAGAGGCACAGCAGTTCCAGCCCCCGGGCAGGGTTTGTTCTCTCGCTGTATTGCTGATGAGTGACTGATGCTGCCAGGGCTTCACACAGCTCGCCCTGTGCTGACAGGGATGATGTCACTTCATCAGATGACATCATCAGATAAAAACAGACGAGTTTCCAATCACAAAACCTTTCCTCCAGGTGCACACATTACTCAAAGCTTGGCCACTTTGATCATCTCTTCTAGGAATACATTCCCTCTCCTTGCAAAGCATTTTACAAACATTCTTTTCTTCTATCAAGATGAAGAAAGATACTTCTTTGAAAACTGGACTTTATTATATTGTCTGTTCCATGGAAGTAGAAATACAAATATTGCAATATTTGTATTCGCAGTACAAAACTTCTTGTGATGGTGAGAGAGAAAATGAAGCTGTATCAGTCAGTCACTGTGGACCAAGAGGAAAAGGCTCTACAAAAACATGTTGAGATATTCGTTGCAAAGAAACTCTGGAGAATCTGCTCGTGAGCAAACTGCTCCATTTGCACTCCAGAGCCCTGCTGTGACCCCATGTTCACGTGAGGAACAGCCAAGCTGAAGAGCACAGATGGAAATGAGAGCTGCTGCTCATGCTGCAGACAGTAGCCTGGAGGGGTTACAGACAGTTCAGAGGCCAAGGACACAAAATATATTGCTTTTAATGCCCTAAGTAGCATTTCTAATATGCTGGAGAGCTTTTATACTGTGCTGGGTGCTCTGTCAGAAAGGTGGTGGCACTGGGGAGGCCAGGTAAAGAAGTCTAGAGGCCAGCAGCAGCTAGAGAGTCTGGAAAGTTAAATTCATGGCTACTGCAGCCTTCCCTAGGCAAAGAGGGAAAAGGAGCAAGGAGCAAAAGCAGCGTGAAGTGTAAGAGTAGGAAGCACTGGACTGACCAACACGCTGCATGAGAAGCAAGCTGCTGGTTTTGGCAGGGAGGTGGGAGTCTCACCCTGTCCAGGTAGAATTGCAGGGGTTTGTTGTGTTTGAAACATGGCTGGAAAAGTGACTTAAACACACCTTGGACCACAGCTCCTCTGAGTTCTCCCCTTAGGTGATGTGAGCTGTAACTGTGCAGCCCCTCAACTACAGGATGCTGGAAGGATGTGCCTGTTTTGATCCCTCCCTTTTTCTTCCAGTGCATTTCAGTCACACCTGCAGTCTCTCCACAAGCCTGCAGCTGTCTGGAGGATCAGTGTAGCTACAGCCACAGCCAGGTTTGAACGCCGGTGCCTCACCACCCAAGGGCTCTGTGGATGCACCTTCCCAGGTGAGCAGCAGAACTTCACTGCAGACAGAACAAAGCTGGTTTATGTCACATCTGTCACGGCCTTGCAGCTCCCAGCCTGGACACAGCTCGGTAACTTTTTAACCCCTCCTGACTCATCTGCAATTCAGATTTCCCCGGGCTGGCCTGGTGGCTCCAGTCTGCCTCTCTCCATGCTGGGCTGGAAGCCACAATTATCACGTGAAGAATCACTCTCTTCTCTCCCCTCCTCCTTTGAAAATATTTCGTTGCTTTAACAAAACATAGAAAATTCTGAGCTGCTTTGAGTACAGATTTTTTTCAGAGGGCTCCTCTGGGGAAGGCTGACTGACTTTGCCTGCTCTTATCACTGAGTTCCTCTTCCTTCCCTCTGCTCCAGCCTGGCCTCTGGAAGGCTGGTGGGCTCCATTCTTTTGGGCCCCAGGGGTTAACCCAGCCTTCACAAATACAGTTCAAATACTTTTTTTTTTTTTTTTTTTCCTGACAAAGACATTTCTCTCTCTTTTCTCACAAAGTCAGGAAGGGACTGTATGACAGTTATTATCAATAAAAAGCTGTGAGTTTATCAAGTTTAAATATCAAATCCCAAAACCCATGAAAATTGTGAGAATATCTATTTGCTTATTAAGATATTTGCAGTATCTGTAAGGAGAAAATTCCTGTCACCAGACAGGGGTGTGTAATTGCCCACAACACTCAAATGTAATTAAGTGAGGATCTGTCCTATAAAGACACAAAAAAGCAGGGAGGGAAACTTCTGTTCCATCTTTTTGATAGAGCTGCCTCATTTAAAAGTACTTTGGCTGACATACTAATAAAATTTGGCCTCTTGAGCTTAAAATACTCCGGTTTGAGGGTTTTTTTGGTGTAGCTTGCTACAAGGACAAAACCACTCAAAGCTGTGTCTGAGCTGGAGTGCTCCCCATTACTGATGCTTCTCCCAGGCAGACCCAGCCTGGTCTCTTTCTGACAAAACACTGCTCAAGGATCAGAAAAATTTACCCTCTTGCTGAAGATGGGAGTATTTTCACAAGCATCCCTCACTCTTCACAGTTGTCTGCATACATACTATGCAGGTTAAAATTCTTTTAGAGGAGCTCATCTCCTGAGGGCTCAGTCCTCCAGGGAAAGCTCCTCTATCCCACTGAGGAAGCTTCTCAACCATGCCTGTCCCTCGGGAAGAGCCTCCTGTGCTTCACAAAGAGAAGGCAAGAGCCAGACTCTGCTGGGGGGTGCGTGGGGATGAAACGAGCATCACCAGCCACTTGTGGAACAATGGACTTCCTGACTAAATACAATTTATTTTCTTGAGGGTAGCAAAATACAGAAACAAAATGCCCACAGAGGTCTCCATCCTTTGAGATACTGAGAACTTACCTCCAGGGATCTTCCTTCCAGACATATTTCTAGAAATCTGTTCCACATTTCTACCTGATGACTCACAGCAAAGAAAGCTGCACAGTAACAAGTGGAGACTGTGTGTTTGTGACTTCCAAGATATCCCTAAGTGATAGAATGTCTTTGTTATTAGACAAGTCCTACATTTACCTTTAAATGACTACTTCATCAGTACAGGCTTTCTACAAAACACATTTCATAGCTCGTATTACGGATCTTTTGCATCTTTTCATACAACATGAAAAGGTACCTCTATTTTTCCAATACAGAGGACAGGATCAAATGAACACTTAAATATTACAACCTTCCACTAAGGCAAAAGCATGTTCATAACAGCAATGCTGTTACCAGAATACTCCATCAAACCCTTTCTCTATCACTAATCACACACAGAGTAACATCTGTGCAAGCCAGTTGGCTCTGGACAGCTCCTGTGGTTCTTGAAAGACTATTTCTTGGCAGGTTGTGTTTTTCACTCTAATTGAAAGGTTAATCAAATCAGTCATACTTGTATGTTGGCTAAATAAACACACTGTCTTCACTGATGATGAAACAGATGCATTACCACTCATGTTTCCCATGGGGTTCATTTGTTCCATGATCACATTTGGTTTTCTTCAAGCTTCTCTATGCAGTATCTGACAGCATTTTGGATAGTTTTCGTAAGGAAATTTACCTTGCAGATGCTATTGCATTCACATGTCTTAACAGATTTTGGCAAAGGTATTACATATCCTCAGCATTGCTTCACTGTGGAAAACGTGGAGGAAGCCAATCCTACAAAAGGTTGGGAGGTCCTAGTGAGCATAAATGCATTATGGAGTGGAGCAATCTACACTGCTGAGGCTGAAACTGCCAAACCATCCAAACCTGTTTTCCCTCTGCCTCTCCCTCAGCGAGGCTCTCATCTTGCACCAAGCTGCTGTAGCATTTCTCTTTAGCTTCTAGAGCCCAGTGGGGCAATGTCACGTGCCTTGAGTCTGATTCTGTGCACAACTGAGCTGACTCCTGACCTGTGTGTCTCTCTCTCTGAGTGCAGCACTTACACTTGGGAGGACATCACATCATTGGCAAGGCAGGCAGCACTTACTGAATGCACGACAGGTACAAAATACGCATTCAAGTTCAGTTCTGTGTGCCACAAAACGGCCAAGCAATCAAAAGCTGCAACAGCTGATAATCACTTTAAGGAAAAGGCACTCAAAAATCTTCCTGTTAGTTGGTAATGAGTACAGTGAAGAAAATCTCTTCATTCCAAGAGATTAACACAGATCATTTCAGTATTACATTCTCAAGTGGGAAAAAGGTGCATTTATTTCTCAGTATTCGTGCAATGTATTACGACATTCTTTAACGTGGGATTAACTTTATTTATTCTGTGTTCTGAAAGATTTAGATAACTAAACTGCCTTGTTGAACTGTTGAGAGATGTGTCTCTGCAGGGCTCCTTAAGTCAGGCTTCAGAGATGTTCTCTCCCTCCACTGACAGGGAGACCAGACTTGCCAGGTCCATGTTTGAACAATTTAAGGCATTTGTACCACAACTCATCAACCAACAATTAACTTCCACTGAAGTCCCTCCTTTTTTTACTATTTTTAGAAGTTAAAGCATAAAATCATATCACAAATTTCCAACCTTAGGTCTCCCCATTACAGACTTTTCCTTCATCTGTCTAAAAAGGAAGCTGCATTTCAGAGAGCTGAACAGAATAAATACACCCCTGACATAAGTAGCTGGCATTTGTAAAAAAGAACCATTTCCTCCCATCCCACACCTTTTTAACCTTTCATTCACTTAAAACCATCGTGACCAAAGTGCAACATTCTCATTTATCCCACTTTGCCACCCTACCAAAAGTCACACTGGGAGAAATTTTACCATTCCTGTGATCCTCACATAGCCCTCTGCTGCTCCCAAAAGAAAAGCCAAGCACAGGAGCAAGCCAGGACATGGATACAGCTGAGGAACCAGAGCCAGCAATAAAAGGCAACAGGCACACAGTGACCTCTGTGGGACCTCACTCATCTTGACATTCACTACCACTGTGCTCTTACAGCAGCACTTTGTCATTCACTTAAGCACTTTGTTCAACTGAGGCACTGGGAGAAAGGCACTTGGAGAAATCCAAGCACCAGCTGGATTTACACTTTAAGCCACAGCACAAAAGAGATTTGAAATCAGTAATTTCCCTGATGGGGGAGTGCAGATACTCACTTGTCTGTACAGCATCAGAGCTGAACTGTCTTGCTGATCAGAAAGAAAAGAAATGCTTTCAGGATCACTTTTTCATCTACTGGAATCTCAACTGATAAAAAATGGTCAGATCAGATTATCAGAACTCTGTGTGTTCTAGGAAATACAACTGAATATAGATTCGGGAGACTGGTTTTTTAATATTTATTTAGTAAAACTCACTATACAAACAAAAAATTATCACAACAGTGGAATATGCAGGGTTATAGTCTCTCCTTCGAGCTGCTTCTCTGCTTCAGTAGAAACACATATATACATTTACAACAATTTCCCTTTAAAGCACTGGGAATCATATATTAAAACATACCTGGTAAAATAAGCTTAAAATAATTTCACATTGCTTGGAAAAAGATTTGAGTAATTTACTCTTACCAGAGTGCCATTGTTGCACAGTATTCAAAAAAATGAACGACCACTAAAATATAGAGTAAAACATTTAAAAGTACATTTATTTCAAATGTGGGCAAAATATCAATATAAAAGAAAATAGAGTATAAGAAATAAAAATAAAGTACAAAACATTTTCATCTTCAACATCCATAATTTAATAGATAGCAAGCCCTTTCATTTTTACATCCAAATTACACTTTTGGCTGAAGTACCATAATTTATTTTAAAATGCTTAAAAATGGGCTCATCATGATACCTAAAGTGGGCTCTTTTAAAATGGTAGTATAATACAAAACATAGTAAATTATGTTTCAGCATAATAAAATTACACATCCTAAAAAAGATGCAGTTTATTTTTGCTTTCCTGCTTTAAACTGCTCATCATCCCTAGGAAAACAGCTGGAAAACAGCATCCACAGGAAGTTCTAGTTGCTTTGTACAATGGCTGAACAGCTAGATATAATGCTCCAAGGATTCCGGAGCAGTAAGGCATTTCACTATCCATCAAGTAAATTTATATGTAAGCTTGTTAAGAAAGAACAACTGTAAAAAATGACAGCAAAATACAAGTTCTATAAAAAACATGCATAAAGACACAAAAGCCTTACTGGTCCCTGCACTGCATTTATCAATCTGGGTCTATAATCTTCAGTAAAAAAGCTGTTTTCCTCATCTGAAAGTGACTTGTGCCAAATACTTCTCTTAGTGGCAAGTTCTTTTCCCACTGCCTAATATTCTACTTATTTATTAATTTATTCTGCTATTTACTAATATTTACCACTCCTCTGTGACCACCCTCCCTTGAAGTATTTCTCATCAAAAAGTAATTCCATGTTGAATTTAAGCTACTTTCTTGGGTGTTAAACTACCCTCCTACCAAGTAAACATTACATATCCTAAAAAAATTACAATTAATTAGTTCCTAATTAAGAAAAACTTCTAGTAAACCATACTCCCCTAAGCAGCAGAATGTCTTTACACAAAAAGGATATGATTCATAATCCAGTGTTTGAGTCAGCACTCCAGTCAGGACAAACTCAGCATTGTGGACATCTGGAAATACCAAAATTTATACAGTTCACACCCTACACAGAAATTCTGCCTCATTCTGCAGGTGTCAGGAGGGGCTGTTCTGGACCTTTGTGGCTACAGCCCTACCATCAGCCCTCACACCTGACACTGTTATTAAACACAGCACTTCTTGGGGCTCTGCACTAAAACAAAAATAACTAAAGTGAAACCCCCTATCTCACTTGATGAATATGAGATGGTGCCCTGGTTTCAGTTAATTCTCTTCTTAGTAGCTGGTACAGGGCTGTGCTTTGAATTTAGGATGAGAATAATGTTGGTAACACACTGATGTTTCAGTTGTTGCTAAATTCAAAAATTTATGGTGATCTGCCTATAAAGTAACTGTTATATATATCCAGCAAACACCTGGCTTGGATTTCTCCATGGTTTGCAGGTTAGTCCATGTATTCCTCTATTAGTATCTAAAAGCTTCAAAAGATCTCTGTATTTGTATAATAACAATAATTGGGGAATAGAAAAAAAAATCAAAGTAACGGATACACTGTTCAACCACCACAAAAGCTCATACATACCTATGCCTCGTGCGAAATACTCTCGACATAAATGAAGGTCATTCTCACAGGAAATCAAGATTATCTCCGGCAAACTCTGAAGGAAAGAAAGTAATGGTAAGCTCAGGAGAACACAGTAAGGCATTATGAATAAATCTTAGAAAGCAGCACTCAACACACTTTATTCTGCTTATGCTCCATGAGTTTTCGGAAGGAAGGTTGTTTGGATAATACTTTTCCTCCTGCGCACTCCACGATAGCTTTCATGGTGGACAGACTGGGACAAATTCCGGGTGTAATGTAAAAATATTTTCCCTAAAAAGAGAAAAGGAAGACCAAGAAAAAGCATTATAATGTTAACTGATTTCTGGAACACGTGAAGTTTTCATGTCATGTGACACTTCTTTTATACAGCAGGGCAGGCTTTGTAAGCTGGGGTTGGTTGGGCTTATGGACACAGATTCATCAGTTGCTGAGGTTTCCCCTGGAGGGGCAAATGCACAATTTTGATAAAATTGAACAGTTCAGGTGTGCCTATTTACACACCTGTGGAAAGTGACAACTAAACTAAAGCAACAACTGCAGCTTGGTAAGACACATAAGAACAATGCTGCTTGCCTCTTTGGGGACAGTGACATATCCAGTGCTAAAAAAGAACTTTTACCTTTTAATTAACACCCAATTTATTACTTCCTGCCAAAAATTTTTCTATTACTTGACTGAAATAGGTGATCAGATCACAAAGTAGATTATCTCTGTTCATCTGCTATGAATAAAAAAAAAACAGGAAACACCTTGCTATTTAATCTGTAAAACTGAGAGCAAAATGTAGCACTTAGATATAATAGAAGACATGGATTCTTATTCATTACAGGTCAAAAAAACATCTGTTTTAGGTGGTTTACCTCCATACAGAGTCTGTAATTCAGTTAGGCTGAAGGATTTTCAGCAACTCTCTGCACTGTAAGGTAATTTTAACCAGAGGCATGAAAACATCTTAAACCATCCTAGCAAACAGCCTGGAGGCAAGGAGATTCACACTACAACTCCCTGAGGCTGAAGGACAAACTCACTCTCAGACTCCCATTTTCTATGGGTAAGTGCTCTATGAGGCTGGTGTGAAAAACAGAAAGAGAAAACAAAGAAAACAAAGTCCCTTCCATAAGTGCCTTTTTACAAGTAACAGAGCAATGTTCTAAATTTTGGAAGGGAACAAATATCCTGAGTCTGTCTGGTTAATATCTACAGGATCCAGTTGTTCAGAGGGCTTACATCCACCTCAGTGATGCTTAGGTAGAAAACGGGCCTGAAGTCAAAACAAAAACTTACAACAACTGTTTCATGTTATATGCCAGCCTGCTCTACTGCTTTCAGCTATAAAACCTGTGGTCCCAAGGCTGAAAAAATTAGGTTGAATAACCCCCAAATATTTAAATGCTGCAGTAAAGTGCATACCTTGAACAGTGGAGTTACTTGTGCTCTCTTTAGAGATTCCTCTAAACTAAAGCAGAAAAGCACCTCAGCTTCAGCATCTCTGAGCACAAAGTTCTGCTCATCTGGAAGAGAAAGACTGATGATGTGGCACACAAAACACAAACATCCCCATGGCCCAGGATGGAATCTGAGCAGAACATCTTGGTGGCTCTGAATGGCTGACACCTACTAGAATTTAGCATGATTAAAATATCTTCATTAGGCTTCTTACAAAGATGACTATCAAATTCTTGGAGAATTAAACAATGTTTTACACTTGCATACCTAACAACAATCACTGTCCTATCAAATCCCTTTTTCCTAACTTTTTGGAAGTACTTGCAAATTTTAATTTTTTGATTCTTTACAAAGGAGAATGATCAATCTAAAGGATTAAGTTTCAATTCAAATTACTATGGCCACCTATGGGAGGCCAGAAACTGTCCTCAAGGCCTAACACAGTCTTAACAGAAAAGAACTTTCCATCCATTTCATTTGTCCTGTTATTCACCCAATTTTTCATTTGGGATGGAATTTCAGTCGTCATCTTTCCACAAAAGCTATGTCAAACACATTTCTAAATCCAATTTCACCCAAAACTCCTAAGTCTAAAAACCAAAACCAAAAATTTATACAGAGAACAAATTAGTCTTTCCAAGGACTATTCTGACAACTTGCAAGAGACAGTGTTAATACTCTTCCAAAAGACAAGGAACAATCCAGACAATTTGTGTAAACAATTGCCATATCTCCCTCACTATAGCAGGTACAAAACTGCAATCAGCCCATTAGCTACAAATCAACCTCATTTCAGTAAAGTACTTCAAGTACTAGATCACAACAGTCCTACTAAATCCCCTGACTTCCTTCATCTTGTAAGAGTTTTCAAATAATCAGTTTCTCAGTTCACTGATGCTGAAATAAGCAAATTGCCTTCTTGAGATTTATAAAAACGTTTGCTGGTTTATTAGTTAATTATCCATAGATTAAAGTCTTTACAGTGGTTAGCCAGCAATGTTATAAATTTTCTTCTTACAAACCAATTATATAAAAAGCACAAAACAATCATAAACCAAATAACCACCCTTTCAGAAAGGGTGAATTAAAAAAAAATGCAGCCACAGGTAAAAATCTAGAAAATGGCTACACAAGAAAGAAATTCAATACTTAACAATATTTAATCACCCTAAAGCAAACTTTTAAAGAAACTGTATTAAAACTAACGAAAATGAAACAAATGTTCTGCTGAAAGATAACTTGATTAAAAAAACCAAACACATAATTCTTGTGATAGCTTTGCTTAACCACACTAACTCAAGTGGAATACAAACCATTTGCTAATATAATTATTTAAAAACTTCGCAAATTATTCTTCAAGAGGTGTGAACAATGATAAACAAAAATTGCTGTAGAATTAAAAGTTTCTGCTTTCAAAAGGTGAGCTCTTTAGAAAACTGGTAAGAAACACTGGAGTCAGAAGACAAAACAACAAAGTGCATTTAAATATGGTCATCACTGAACCTTTATTTTACTACAGGAATTGATACTAATTTAACTTACCAACAAATTTCTGGCATTTGAAACACTCTTCTAACCACTCTGGAGTTACTATGTGCTTGACTACAGAAATTGCTGTCAGGAACTTGACAGTTCGGGTCACTTTACTGGCAATTAGATGGGTGCATTTCTGGGCAGAGTCTGCCACTTCACCTCCAAGGATATACAGTTTCTGAAAGTACAAAACACAAATCAGAACGAAAACAGTTTATTAAAAAATGGAGGAAACAAAGAAACTAAATATCATGCCATCACATCAAATATAACTAAGCTCCTAATGAAATAGTAAATGTAGATTTCTGTGTTGCAGTGATTCCTTTACTAAAGCTGATTAACTTCGACAGAATTTACAGCCACTGAAAATCCAGGTATTTCCAGACATAAATATCACCTGGCAAGATTGAAAATTATTTCCTGCTTCTGTGGTTTTTTTCTGGTTGTTTTTGTTTTTGGTTTTTTTTGACTGTGCTTTTTTAAAGCAAGCAACCAACTGTAGGATACAAATTAAAATAATTTTCAGTGAAACAGGATATTAAATTTTAGGTAAGCAATAATAAGAATGCATAATATTTTTGCTCTCTTCTAGGGAAGGTGCAGTAACACACTGTAGCTACAGCAAACTTAATTTTGCTGGGCTTTTCTTTCAAGAGAAAAGCATCTCATGAAAATATATATTCCACATGCATTTTTATGACACTGAGCAACTGTACCCTTTTCCTTGGTTTAAGCCACCAAACTCAAACAAGCCCCCCACAGCTGCTATCTTATCAATTAAGCCAGTCATTACCTGAAGGAATGAGTAACACAATGAATGAGCTGGTGAGGCACATCAGATTACCAGAGGTTTTACAGAGTGCTCCCCTCATAAAAATTTCAAGGATGCAAAAATATTTGGACAGCCTTAGTAACTATGCATGCTGGATTTCTGATTAAGACAGTTTGCACAAATAATAAATCTTGGGTTTTATTCAGTACAACCATCACTATTTTTCTCACCTAATTTTGGTCATGAAATTTGCTGAATTAAAAACAAACGTGGAAAGGACTTTCTTGCTTTTTAAAGCAGTCCTACAGAAAGAAAAATCAAGTAGCACAGTAGTGTAATGTAGTTAACTACAGAACAGCTACCAAATAAAACTCATTTCACGTAAACCTACTCTAACCTCAGGGGCAGTAAGTACTGGTTTTGATCCACTAGATATATGTTAATCAAGTCTTAGCAAAAGTTCAACATCCATAAAAAAGTTGTCAGATGTTTCAATGTAGTCCACAAGAGATAAGCCTGAAAGTCACCTTAATGTACTGTTGCACTTGCATAGGTTCAAATCCTGTGAAGAGCACCATTGGTGTCAGCTCAGGGGTGAGTTTTTTAGTAGGTGGAGGCAGATCTTCAATCCTACAGAACACAGGAAACACAGCAGAATGTGACGTTCGGGCCCAAGGCTGTAGAACTGGAATTTTGAAATTAGACATGCACACTTTTGCAAGATTCACCAATGGAATGGACCCAGATGAATGAGAATTAGGCACAATCTCTTCTGAAGAAAAAAATCACCACGCAGAGAACACGACATATTCTCTCTCCTCTTTCCACACTCTCCCAACTCTCTTACTATTTCGCTCTCTTTACTCTGTTTTATTCCTGCCAAGTGAATTTTATTCCTGTCAAGTTTTATTCCTGCCTGCTACATTCAAAATCCACTGACAGTTATTTCACTAAGCAGGGCACAGGATGGTGCAGGCTGGTGGGCAGCTGACACTTGTGAGGAACAGTCAATTAAGGACTATGAGCATTGCTCACTGTTCTTACCTTGCTCTTTTGGAAGACGGCTGAAGACTGGATTCATTTTGCTTTGGTTTCAGAGGCAACCTCACACCCTGAAATCACACCAGTTACATGTTTAGATCTGAATTAAGCAGGGAAACCAACTTCTGTCCTGAATTAATCCTGAATGAAAATTACTGCTGAATACACTGCTGAATACATGGGGCACTGACCACTTACACAACGAACCCAAGAGCAAAGCTCAGCATCAGCCAATGCTTCTCCACAAACTTATGTAACCCTGAAAGTGCACACGAAATAAAATATTGTGGGACTTTTTTACTTTAAATAACCCTGCTGATTATCAACGGAAAAGCCAATTAAATTAAATGAGAAAGAGGCTGAAAAGCCTGTCCCTTTGATAAATACATGAAGACTTCAATATTCTTCCCGGTGCTAAATGTCATGGAATAGTAATATCCCAGAAAATACTGTTTTAAACTCAAGTTCCCTTACTACATAAACAGAAGCTAGATAAAAAGTGCCACCTCCTCAGTACCACATCAGCCTCTAGAGCACGTGCCCAGGGGTGATTAAATGTAGCTTTTAGGCTCTCTTTGGTCTGAGTCACTTGAAACCACAGCTCCCAGGTTCAGGAGTGTGTGACATCTATTTCTTTTTAACCTTCAAATCGATATGTGAAATGTAATGAAGAATGCGAGAGGCACATGACAAGAAAGACAGGCAGCATTGTCCCAGCCCTGCTGTGACAATGCTCCTATGGGAGGAACAAACCACAGGGGTTTGTTCCCTGCTTTCAGACCAGGCATTTTTATGCTAGACAGCCCATAGTATGAGCAGCTGGAAAGAAAAGTGCACATATTCACATTTTGACAGACATTTCAACTATGAAAATGCAAGAGGTACATGGCATCGACAGCATCAGACAAGACAGCTGTCCTCAGAAGAGGACCCCAAACCCCAAGACAAATAGAAATGCCTACTGTGAAGGCAGTGAAGTACCTTGTCTTCCTTGACACTTCCACATGCCCAGCATTTTCTATTACCAAACCATATTCCTGTGTGAGCATCCAGAGAGCAGCTGGACTAGGTTGTGTCCAGACGCCTGTTTCAATCTAAGTCACAAAATTCCCACTTCACATGGGCAAGAAGGACCCCCATATAAATACAGAAGGTATTAAATTACCCATCTGACCTCCCAAGGTCTCCATTTGCTACACAAGACAAAACATGGACAAAAACCTGCCATGACTGACCCACAGAGAGAACATATCCATTTTAAGATGAGCTCAACTACAGCGTGGATGCAAAGGGTGGTGGTAACAAAACCAGAAGTGAGTTAGTTAAAAGCTATTTTAATGACTAATACTGCATATTGAATCTTCTCAAGGACTTTTTTATTTTGCAAAAGCAGAATATTTTCCTTCTTTAGAAAAATATGAAGACCACAAATTTTTAAAAGCATTTAGCTTTCTAAATGCAACTTTCCTACAGGCCCACGGAACAAATCCAGAAGGGTCTATAAGAAGAAAGTTTCAAAGTTTTGGTCAGGAAAACAGCAGTGCCTATTTCTAGAGCTGAAAGGTATTCAAGGGACCATGCCCTGAATCTCCATTTAAAACATTGCTACAGATTACATTTTGACAGTTCCTAAGCACCTCCTTTCTGAAGAGTTTACAAAGTGACTGAGATACAAGTGATCCAAACACAAGAGGTGTGGCAAAACGTTTTTTGTCCAATAGAAAACGTTATCTTAAAGTCACCTGTAGTACAAATTTACCTGCATCAAGACATACTGTGAAAAATTACCAAGTATAAATCTGAAATGGGAAGAAAAATTACAATACAAAAACATGAGACAGCTGTAAGAGCTGACATGGAAACTGCAGCTTATTCTGATTACATTTTGCACGTTCACAGAATACCCTTCATGACAGAAATTACTTCTCTTGTATGTTTTTCAAAGTACAATTGTTCATTCCCATTGCTATTTCATGGTTATCAACTACACTTTTTAATGCATGGTATATTTTTAAATTCTAAAATACATGGTATCTATGCCCATGGTTTTAGTTCTTACTATATATCAGAGAGATGATATGAATTAGTTCCACCCTTAACTTACATTATGCATCATACTTAAAATTCAGGCAAATATTCTAACAAAATTCTTACTGATTTTGGGTGTTCTGTCTTAAAAACCCTTATGTGGTCTCATTTACAGAGTGTTAGGTACTGATATAAAAAGTACTAAGCCCTTTCTAAAGTCTGATAGAGAAACTGAAGAGTGACACATCTAGCCCAATGTGTGTCAACAACAACTTCATTCTGTATATCCCATTAATTCCTTAATTCTGCAAAATACTATTTCTCAGATTCCTCAAAATAAAATAGAACATTAGCAAAAAGTACAACTAGGAGCTTCAGCACAGGCAAGGAGTGATCTCATCAAAACAGCTGCATAGATACAATAATTCAACATACCATCAGAAGTTCTGGCGACACCTTTAACGGGACTCTCCAAGCATCTAGGGAAAGAAGAACAGAACAAAAATGACACCATTGCCAAGTTCTTTACACCAGAGGAAACGCGCTCCTACTGATGAAACAGGCACACAAAGGTGCTGTGCTGCAGAGCAGAGGGTGCTGTGGCTCTTACCCAGCAGGTTGAGCACCAGGTGCTGGCTGGGAGAGAGCGGGTCCTGCAGGTTGAAGAGGGTGTAGCGGCTGTGCTGGATCTGCCGCAGCGCCTCGAAGTTGCCCAGCAGGATGTCACAGAGCCACTGCGCGTTCACGCACGGGATCCGCCACTCCTTGGCCTTCTCGTACTTCAACCCGCTGGCCCTTGGTGGGCAAGGAAGGAAAAAACAATAATTTGCATTGCAAAATGTAAAAATAGCAGTTTCTAATAATAAGACTAATATATCTGTGTTTCTTTATTGGTCTATTGCTTGCTTTAACTATGACAGAGGAGGTACTCCAAAAAATGCTTTTGTTCTACATCTCAGAACAAGCCAGTCAAGGGAGAATTCCTGCTGCAAATGGAATCTTTAGACCTGCATTTAAATTTCCCCTTCTCCAACGTTTTGGAAAAATTATTATAAAAAAGGTATTTTATTTATGGATGATCAAGTCAGCATCACTTAAAAATATTACAAAATAGATAAGTTAGAAATTACTTTCGTTTTGCCTGTGCTCAGAAGGCCAAATTCATCACTTAATACGTACCGTAATTTAGTTCAAGAAACAACATCACTGAGTTTGTAATCAAACTGCAGAACTGATTACAATTAACACTCATAATGAACCTCACATTCAGAGAGGCACTACCTGGCAAGAGGCTGCTGAGAAAGCAAGGACTGTGGAGTGCAGCACTTACTCTTTACAGATGAGAACTGTATTGCTGCGACACAGGTAGCCCGTGTACTTGGCACCTGCTAGGTAGGCCATGAGCTTGAGGTCATCTCTGTCACTGTCAACAAATCCTGTCACAGAGATTATCTGCAGACAGAAAGACACAGTTTTAAATACCTGAACATTGATGGCACTTACAAAACACTCTCATGAAAAACATTTATCCATGACGAACTTCTTACATTACAATGAAATGCACAGCATGGTGTATAAGCATTTAAATTTCATGAAAGCATGGCTGGTAGGATACAAACAGTACAATTCAAAAGTGATTCGCTTATATGTAAAAAATTCAGATTTCTAGCAGTAGCTCTGACTCAGGAAGAATCATTTTCATTCTTCTGGCCAGCTTTTTCTTATTTACAGGGACCACAGCATTATTATGCAAGAGCTCAGAGCTAATTTGCTTCTCACAGGTCTGCCATCTTCCTTCTGCTGCTATTTACATAGAGGCACACACAAAAAAATTGCTTCCATTTGCCCTACTCTAAATATCTGAAAACTGTGCTCTACTCTGCTATGAAGCCAAATAAACTGTGCCAGCTGATCATAGGTGGTGAACTGTAATTCCACATCTTCCATTATTATCTTTAAACCTGATAGGTTTTTGGTTTTGCCATTTTCACCTTTTCTTTAGGGAAAGTCAACAATACTTTCATTTAAAACTGTGTTTATTATATTGCATATTTACTATTAGACTGTTAAGATTACACATTTTACTATTAGATTGCACATTTACTACTAACCACCAAGAACACATGCATGTTGTTATACTCTGATTTTCCCAAATCTGTATTTCCTTTTATGTTGGTCAGGACAGGCTATTAGCAAGGCCATCATCCCATGTGTCTGCATCCAGCACAAAGAAATCCAATGCCAAGACATACTTTGGTATCTTGGTTTATACAGCATAGTACATTCCAAGATGCCTCTGAATGAACTGGTTTTTCGATGCCTCAAAATTCCACTTCCACAGCTCCTCACTGCCCAGGAAATGGAACTGTGACTTCCAATCCTTGGATTAGCAGCACAGGCTTCCTTTTAAGGTATTTGCTAACCACTGAGTAAGAAAAGGACTCAAAAAATCCTCTCAAAATCCTGGGTTATGGTAAGGAAGCACCTGCTGTTAGATGTGCTGTTGCTCTGCTCTTATAAACTGCAGCCTGGATCGCTGCAACCTTGCTATGTGTAAATCAGGCAATCTTTGCCCCTCAGTGTCTGAGACAGTAACTCACAAAGACAAGTGTTACTCCTCACCACTCTGAACTCAGGAAGACTTGCAAAGCACTGAGAAACACCACACCACACCTGGCAGCAGCACCACATCAACACAGCACCTGAAGATTAACAGCTTTTTTTCCAAGGCAAAAGAAATGTGTATTTTGCTCTGAGTAAGCACTTTCTAGCTCTGTTTCAATACTGCTCATGGAATGAAGCAAGCAATTAAATTAAGCAAGTGTTCTTTCAAAGGAAGCTTTTCCTTCTTACATGTTGAGAGCATGGCTTTCCTCCTGGTGGAAATGCCACTGGAAAATGAAGGGCTCGATGAGGTGGGACCATCTTCTTCTTCTTCAAGATTGCATTCAGCCAGTGTGCTGTAATACATCTCTTCCTTTCTCTTAAAGCCTAGGAATACAGGCACAAACAGCTTTTAAAACCCAAAATACATGTTTATTTTATTTTACACCATTTCTACAAATTAAACCTTTGCTTTTAAATGTTTTTGTCTACTTTTCACACTTCCCTTTCTCACAGCATCTTATTTTAGTGCTTAGTGCTCTCTGGAACAAGTCTACTACATGCACTATGAAAGTCTGTACCCCAAAAAACCACAAATCATAAAAAAACACGTAATGAGAAACATTCTATTTGCTATCTAAGCACGAAGCACACAATGCAAAGCCCTGCCTTTTCAGTGATAAAATGAAAGCACCAGTGCATGTTCAGCTGGCTTACCTGAGCATACATGTTACTGACTTGGCTTTCACAGAGAAGGTGAGTACATCTGCTTGTGAGGGTAGGGTCCACTGTCCCACCATGTGCTTGGATGATCTGGTAAGAGAGCAAACCCAGAACTTCTAGGATACAACAATTTTTACATTATATTAAGAAACAAAAAGTCTGAAATGAAAGTCCACCCTTTAGGACACTGCCACCATTAGCACCACTTCACTGAAGAGTTACCCCCCAAAACCAGGTTTGTTATCTAGCTTTAGAACAATTTTGAAAACAAAAAACAAAATTAAATATGCAGCTTTAGCTTTTCACTGAACAAAAAGTCTATTTTTTAGAAGAAATGGAAAAAAAAAAACAAAACAAAGATATATAAACAAAAATAACCCTTCTCATGTTTTTTTTTTATTTTTTGCAGTATAACTATTAAACAATTTTTCATGAACTATTCAACTCTATCTCAGCAATAAACACAAGTGCTGTTAAAAATGTCAACAGCTTACTTGATTATGCAAAATTGTAGGGAAAATTCAACTATAAAATCCATCAGAGGTTTCTGAAGAACATCAAAGTCCTCTTATTTAGGAAAGGATACAATCAGATTTTTCTGAAAAATAGAAGTTGGCAAAAAAATAGAAACACTCTATTCTTCCATCTTATTCACTCAGGTGGATACCTCACAGGCTACTAAATGCCAAAATTATATGCAAAAAATAATTTTTTTATACAATCAAGTTAAAGATAGACAGCGATGCTATATTACATTTGCTGTACTACAGTTTCCTGATTAAAAGCATAAATAACTGGGAAATAGTTAAGGCTGCAACTTATTTAGCTCATGTTCTGACTGAAGACTTAATTCAACCAGGCTGCACACCTAAAGTATTTCTATTACTTTTTCTGGTCAGCAGCAGTTGAGTAATTTTTTTAAGATTGTAACAGAAGAATTACACAAAAGGATGCCTGAAGAAAAGTGAACAGTGCTGAAGTACTTCCAATGTTTTCTTTTAAAATTTAGGGACTATGACATTATGTTCCAGTTTTTCAAAAAGATTGCAGAATCTTACCCGTTTCCAGGTCGCTAACAGCTGCTTGTCAGACATCTGCTCTGGGTAATCAGCAATTGCAAAGACACAGCCCAGGAGGAAATACTCTTCTGGAACTGAAACAGTTTGGCACATAAAGAACAAACAATTGAATACTTAGAAGTCTGAAGATGTCATCTCAGAACACATTTGCTACACTGACCTCTTCCTGTTACCAGGTTATAAACTTCCTAAGTGCACTTCCTTGGAAAAAGTACAAATTCAAAGCTGAAAGCCTTTAAGGCACAGCTCAGCCCTGAGTCTGATTTTGTTAAGGGTAGTTTTTTTTTCCTGATTGAAGGGGCTAAAGGGGCAAAAGGAAGGGTCACCAAAAGGAAAACATAAGACAATTTCCTCTTTTACAAAGATCAGCTATGAACAGCCAAAACAATCAAAAAGCTATCAGTTCTACTAGAATTCAAAGCAAGGTGTGACAACTTTCCAATACTGAATCTTCAATAATTTACTCATATTTCCAAAACTGGAGCTGTCCTTCCAGTTCTTATACTGTTTGAAAGCTTCCCCCTCCCCCTCTTCCAAAGGAAAAAAATATGAAAACAATTGTGCTAAGCATTTACTAACACTGTTCTGAAAGTATAGGTTGTGTGCTTGTGGTATCAATTGTATATTTGAAAAGAGAACATTCTCAGCACTCTCATGCATTTCAGATTACTGGATCATCATTATCTGTTTAAGTATTTGCCTAAAAATCAATAAAACCAGTTCTGAGTCACGAGTGGCATTTCTTACAATACCATCCTGTAAACACAGTATTACTTTCTGATATTCTACCCCACTTCATGTCATTAGCTATGTTTTTTCAGGATCAGAAGGCAATAATTACTAACTCTCCACTGCTGGATCGTGCCCAAAGAGCGGCTGCTGCTGCAGTTGCTGCTGTTGCTGCTGGTGGTGTTGTGGCTGCTGGGCTGCAACTGGAAGCTGTAGTGCTTGAGGTGTCTGAGTTAAGTGCTGCGCTGCCTGATTCTGCATTTGCTGCTGCTGATGCTGCTGGTGCAGTCGCTGTAAGTGCTGCTGCTGCAGTTGCTGCTGCTGATGTTGCAGCTGTTGCTGTTGCAGCTGTTGCAGGTTCTGCTGCTGCAGCTGTTGCAGCTGTTGCTGTTGCTGCTGCAGCTGCTGCAGCTGCTGTTGCAGCACATGCTGCTGCTGGAACTGGAGCGGCTGCGGAGGGCGGTGCAGCTGCTGCTGCGCGTGGAGCGGCTGCTGCGGGAACTGGAGCTGCTGCTGGGAGAACTGGTGCTGCTGATGGACTTGCTGCTGCTGCTGCTGCTGCTGGGGAAACTGGTGAGGCTGCTGCTGTTGGAAAGACTGCTGGGAAATCTGGGGTTGCTGCTGCTGCTGCTGCTGCTGGAGCTGCATAAGTTGCTGAGGTTGAAGGTGTAAAAGAGGATGGTGCTGTTGCTGCTGTGCTTGATGTGACTGCTGCAATAAATGTGTCTCTGGTGTTAGTTTCACTTGACTAAACAACACCACATTTGGATGTCCCTGTTGGCTATGATTTACTTGTTGTTCTAAACTTTTTGTAGGTGCTGAAAGTGATTGTAATATCTAGAAAACAAAGATTATTTTTGTGACCTTTTGGTTGTCATTCGGTTTTAAAAAATATTTAAAGAACTACTGGGAAAATACAATTCCTAAAAGAAAAGAACCCTGCACCTAAATACCTTGTGAGCTAAACAAAAATCTTTAACTAATAGCAAAATCAAAAGACAGGATTTACACAAAGAGAAGTGTGGAGCTGCATGAGGCTTCTAATAAACAGCAATGCATATTTTAGCTAAATTTAAGATTAAAGCCCATCCCTGCATTATTTTTTCCAACAGCATTATGACTAATAACACTATATTAATAATTACACTGATCAACTGCAATATTAATTTTAAAATCCCGTTGGCCCATTAAATTCAGAGCTTAGTTCCACAGTCCTATTTTCACTTAGAAATTGCTAATGATGCCTTCATTAATTAGTGCTGTTTGAAACATGGGAATCTTGTTATTTTTTTAACCAATTCAGGAATATATAGCTTGTTTTTTAAACTCAATATCAAAAAACCAAAGAAAAACATTGATCTGCTAAGCACTAAGGGTTTCTTAACTGAAACAACCTAACCTCACTACTTAAGAATACCAGATTTTAGGTTTATATAGAGTGTTGAAGTAATCTGGAATTTAATTTTATTCCTAAATGTATAACTCACTGTTAGAAGAAAAATCATTTCACACTACGCAGACACAAGTTAGGAAGCGATTTTTTATGCATCAGAAAAGGGAAAATTAGGCAAAGTTCTAATAGATTAGGATGAGTTCTACATATTTATTAAAATATACTATAAACTACCTATTAGAAATGAGGAGCAATAGGAAATTCTAGACTTGCCTTTCATAAAGTCTTTTAAACATGAAATCAGCTTTGATGAATCCTGCAAAGCTTTCCTTCACCCTCACTACTTCAACACACACAGTGTCACCTTCAGCGACGTGCGTGTGCGAGAGGAATCAAAGCCCATCACCAGAGCACAAAGCCAATTACTGCATCCTCTCAACCAGACATCCATCAACCCTCCATCAGAGGTGGCACAAGAGTTTCCACAATGCACATCAAAACAGCTTAGGTGTCATCTAAATAATATGATGTGGTTGGCATCGCATACACGTGCAGCCGTGATTATCAATGCATCACTCATGTCTCAGCAGAACCAAACATTCAAGAATTAAAAATAACACACAAAAAATGTTTCCGTGGCTTGGTGTGAGGAACTACTCTCCACAACAAGTACCAAAAGCCAAAATTACAGAAGCCTCAAGACATGTATATCAAAATAAAGGGATAAAACTTTAAAAAGCATTCTACATCTATATTGAGTATCTGTATCTGCAAACACCTGATGATGACAGATCTTGCTACTTGGCAGAAATCTGAGGTTCAAACTAAATGCAAGCCTTCCAAGAATGTTCACTAAGGCTTGCACTCATCACTCAGAACACAAAGCAAAAGAGAAGTTATAGGGGGAAAAGGTAGAACTGGTATTCCTCCCTCTAGGAAGCAGATTGACAATTCTAAGATGTAAAGCCTTTCTGCACATGCTGGAGCTGGCCCAGCAGCCTGAGAGGGGACTTGGTACAGCCCTGGCACACCACAATACAGCCCCTGCTCCAGAAGACTTTGGGTGAACAGAGACAAGCCAAAGCACACAAGCACCAGTGCCCTGTAGCTCTGCAAATATTGCTGACAGAGAAATACTTCCACAGGGACACCACTGATGTGTATCTGACAGCACAATGACTGGGCCAACTTACCCATGCTGGCCAACTGAGCAAATGGTTGGCAGTTCTGCTCAGGCCTTGCCCAGAAGCCCTTAAACAATTCAAGGCACTGAGAAGAGGAATCTAAGATTCAGATTTAAAATAAAGCCTGTACTTCCATTTCATATTCCAATGTCATATAAACAGCACAGAATCAACATTTCTGAGTGACTCCACATTCTGTGTTTAAGTACTGGCTGGAAGCCTCTATACTACTCAGGCACCTTTCTAAATTTTACCATCAGATGAATACCCAAAGAAAGGCACCAATGCAGTTATTTAAATAAAAGATGTGTCTAACATTTACCAGCACCTACTTGATGTTCCCTTCCCACAAACACCTAAGAATTTCAATGCTGCAGGTGCAGCGTGCTCACCTGCTTATTTTCTTGTAGAAATACATTCAACACAAGAGTTGCAATTATTCCAACTACACAAGTGGCGTAAGAAAGTGTAAGTTAGGACTTCTCTATCATAATGTGTATGCTATATAACAACCTAATGATGTCCAGCAGAACAATGGAGTACAGAACTGAACCTACTGTGGAAACAATCAATTTCACAATCCCCATGTGTTAATGGCATAAATAATTCCTTGCACTGACTGAGAAGCTAGAAGGATAAGAAACCAGATTTCCTGAACTAGCAAAATAATTCTAAATTATTGCTTTTCCCTCTCTTACCAAGAAGTCCTTACTGAAAATCTAAACCATGCTGTAGTTATACATAGCTTTACTCTTCCAAATGTCTTTTTCAAATGCATTCTGTGAACCTGCCAGAAATTAAGTTACTTATTACGGGGAAATTAAGAATTTGGCCACAATTTTAAGTAATAAGGGGAAGTATTAACTTTGGGTATTTTAAGAACAGCAAAAGGAAACGGAAGTTCTTGGACACTGTAGTTTCTAAGAAAAAGTCCAATAGCTTATAAATTAAAAATCCAACACTTACATGTGCTACATTTGATGGTCTATTAATCTGCTGAATATCAGCACTATTAGTAATATTCCTTAACGTCCGCACGGCTGGATTCCACGGGGCCATCATTTCCTGGCGGTCAGAACTTTGGGCACCTTGTACTGAAGCCATGAGGTTGCCTCTCATATCAGGAGGCAAAATGTTACCTGGCACTGGTGGGACATTGGCACACAAATTAATCAACCCGGAGTCCTTCCCTTGAGGCAACCTACGCTTTGCTGCAGATGCCTGTGGGACTTCAGCTGGTGTCCAATTCAAATTCCTTTCTTGCTTTTCTGGAGAGGAATCGGAAGAATCATCGAACATCAGTTCCCCTTTTGCCTTATCAGCAGTAGTAGATTTTGGTGAAAAAGCTTGATCACCCAGAGGTGATCCTTCTCGAGACGATGCTGGGCTTGATAATTTTTCATCAGTACTAGCCTCGTTTTGTGAATCTTGTTCTTCATTTTCTGCTTCTTCCTCCTCTTCCTCCTCCTCCTCTTCTTCCTCCTCGTATATAATTAAACGAGGATGATAAGGAGTCTCTTCTTTTTTACTCTTATCAGCTATAGAATCCAGTACCCAGTCTGGGGTTACAATTTTAATGCTGTCCCGTTTATAAGCACATTCATATTTTTCCTGGAGAGGAAAAAAAAAATTATTTAAAGACAAAACAATCGCAACTAAGATCTTTGATGTGAGGGCTAGAACATGGAGAGGGAGACTACAAGGAGGCTGTCCAATACCACAGAGCAATCTTGCCTGGATCCAAGAGGGTTTATATTGTGCAGAACCACAAGTTCCAAGAGATTAAAACAAAAAAACCCCAATTCTCCACATTTACACACTATAAAGGACTCAGAAGGCACAACTGCAGAAGATGAATGTCTCCACTTGCAAAATTCTTTAACTCAATCACCAAAATATTCCAACCCAGCAATGAGGAACATCATGGTCAATACTAAAATGCACGTGATTTTAGGAGGACATTAAGGCAAGTCTAAATATCGTTTATGTTTTATCCACTATTAAAAAAAAGTTTAAAAAAACCAGCCCCACAATGAAAAAGCACCTGGGGAAAAAGGCAGAATTTCATAATAAAGTAGAGACAAGTATTTCGAAGTTTTTCACTGATAAAAAGCATTTCAGCAGGAATACAGCTTAAATCTTAAAGTGTCACCATTTCCTTTCCTAATAAATAGAGGAGACACAGAATAAGTTTCCTATTTATTTCAACATCCTCTTTAATGGAAACCCCTCACACACATCAAAACAGTACGGAAAAAAACCTTTCTTTCGAACATTTGAAACTTATGTAAGGATCTAATGTTTAGAAATGATTGAGTTGGTATTTTCTTTTATGTCAAACAACATAAATTAAGAACAAGCACATTCAGAGGAAATTAGTTTAGTGATCTCTGGAGTTATTTCCTACAATGAAACTGTCATTCATACACAATAAAGAGATTGGAGATGAAATCAAGTTTATTTGCCGACAAAAGATTTTGTTCTTTCATTCTGGTGAGAATTATTAACAATCTTGTTTTATCATCCTGTGCCTAGTCAGAGCATTCATAAGTTTTCCTAGTGACAGGACTGTTCTCTTTACAAACTGCTGCAGCTTCCCTTGCAGTGTATCAGAGCAGCAGGACTGGAAGCAAAAAGTAATAATCCTATAAAATTGTTCCTGTTCAGTGATTATGTGCATTAAAATATTTGTACCCTACAGACAGGGAATGCTAATACCTCTTTAAGTTTCTTGCCTGGCAAGCTAAAGACAACATCCTTTGTTCTAAAAAACTTATTTATTATTTAAGCTCTTAAGTAAGTCATTAAAGTATGATTCTTAATGTATTTCATTGCTTCTTACAAACAGAATTTTAGGTAACGAAGCTTTGTCTAAGTATTATATTTTATTGTGATGAAAGGGACAACTAGAATGGTGTTCAATATACCCTTCTAAACAGTCCACAGAAGAAATATCAAGAACTTAATAAAAAGAAAAAAACCCCAAAATTGACACACACACACATATTCACCAAAAAGAACCCAGCCCTACAAAGGGTCTTATAATTTAAAGAAGGAAAAGCATTCATTTCCCATAGCCACACTTTCTCTTCTCCCAGTGCCAGCTCATGTTTTATTCTTCAAGATTTTAATTTTGTCCTTTGTTTTTCTTCACTAACTCTGTATCTGTGGATTTATAAATCACAATCACTAATGACTGTGACATACCAAAATTAGGCTAAGACAAACAAGAACAAAATTCTTTATTCAAACACCAGTGTGAAATTGGACATTTTTTTAATTAATCAGGCTTAAAGCCATGCAGAAAATAAGTACAAACTGAATAGCTGCAATGCCTAATTGTGCTGAATTTAGTTGTTAATGAACAGTTTTAAGAATTCTAACTTCAGGCAGATGGAAAATTTTTGACTATTTGAAAGCAAATGAGAGCTACAACAAGAAGAATTGTACACGTAATAAACTCTTACCCCCTTTGGCTCAGGCACAATCAAATGAGTACACTTCTTATTGAGGCTCAGCTGGCAATTCCCTCCATAAAAAGTAATCAAAGCCCACAGCGTACTTCGGTCTTCAGATGAAACCTAAAAGGAGGGTAGAAAAGCCTTTTAGCTCTGTGCACCCAGCTGTCTTCAGCTGGAAGAATTTTAGTAATCCACAGCATACCATTTACAATGCTGGCTAATGTATGACCTATCACTTTTAAATACCAAATTAGCAAGAAAGCTAGAGGAAAAAAGGGTGACAAAAGATACACAACAAGAAAAAAACACTAAAGAGTAATTTTTAACCTGCACAGAGAGAGAAAACAAAGAGGAAAAAAAGTCATAGTACAACAGAAAAACTGGTATCTCTCCTCAAAAAAGCAAACATCCCACAAATTGGACTGAAATATGGTTCACTTCTTACCTGAGAGAGACAAGCTGTGACTCCAAAAAAGATCTGACACGATTCTGGAGAAAAGCCATTTACACTGCAAAGCAGGTGTCAAGGATGCAAAATAATTAGGTGATTTTCCTGAGGGTCATTAGAAGGAAATTAAACAGTCCATGCAGTACTTCTCAGATAATGTATCTGACCATTCAAAAATTTTCATCTTTGAAAGCACATAGTCCTGTTTGCAATTGAAGTTTATGCATCAAGAAAAAAAATGATGTAAAAACTGGATTAGGACACCTGCAATATTATGATCAATTTTAGTAACACTAAACCAGAACCAACCTGATGCTGTCAGATGCACCAGCAACACTCACATTTTGAGGCTCAGAAGAGGCAGCACACAGCAAGCTGAAGACAAAGCCAAGAGCACCTTAAAACTTAAGAATAAACCACTGCCATAACCAGAATATCTCAAGAAGTTCAAGCCTATGGACATCCTGAATTGTTCTCCATTTCATCCAAGGCAGAAATTCAGTACTGGATCTTTCAAAACTATCTGCTCCCTGCCTGAGTACCTACTGCTAGCACATAAAGCAGAAACAGTCAGTACTTAACTTTTAAGAGGTCCATCAATTTGCCTGGAGCTTGCACTCCCTGAAGAACAGGAGTGAAAGAGACTCTTTTAAAAAACTTAAAAGCAGCATAACAATAACACAAAACAGAGGGAATAGAGCAAAACTCACTTTTCTTCCTCCCATCAACGAAAGTTCAGAAGTGCTCTGACTTTGTTTTATCTATACAAGACCATTGAAAAATGGTCCTCATTCTTTTGCTGCAAAAGGAATTGCCAGCCCTCTTTACGGCGTTACAGCTGAGGTTTTTGCACATGAAACTCTTTTTCCTTCCTCAGCGAGTCTGCTGCCAGCTTCATTTTTCTGCTACTTCCCTTCCACTGCAGCCCAGTCAGACTTTGCACAGTGAGCAGGGCACAGGACAACACTCTGCCGTCTCAAGTTCCCTCTGGTGAAAACAACTTCCATTAAGAAACGGACAAAATTACTGTGCTTTTACATTGCATTAAATCTTTTTATATTAAACTTTACCTTTAGCAACTGACGGGCAAACGCCCATCAAATAATCACTGGAATTGGTACAGCAACAAAAAATGCTTAAGGCTCTTATTAGATCCATCTGTCTAACTGACACACAATGTTTCTAGGAGTTGGTTCTTCAGAAATTCAATGACCACTTTGAGCATTACCAAATTAAAACATAAAGTAAAGACAAAAATGAAGAATCTCAAACTTCTGCCTAAACTGGGTCCAAAAGCAATCAGCTGGAAAAACGAAGCTGCTCCTATTAACGACTGTATTTGTTTCATTATGGCAGTACCTAAATCCCTAATGAAAGGCCAGATGTCACTGCACGAGAAGTCATAAAGAGACTGAAACAGGATAAAACTAAGTAAAGCCTTAACAACCCATTTTACAGAGCACAATAAGGCTCAGAATAAAACCTAACCCTCCATGTTCTAAGGACACACAAGTACTAGAAAGTCGAGGATCCAAGGACACATTTATTGCTGACAGGTGTACAAAACTTCCTTCTTCCATGCAACTGAAGAACAAGACACCACTGAGACCTGGTCTTTTCATTTGGCCATTCCAATGTTCCCACAACAAAGGCTTCCTGTGCAACAGCCATTGAGAGCTACATTCCCACATTTATAGCTACAATTTAATTATGGACTGCATCATTCTGTTGTTTCATCTGTTTATTTTTCTTCTGGGTATCCAATAACGTCAGCTCTTAGAGCACCCTTTTAAAAAACTCTGGCTGCAGATAGAAGACAAAAATTTTAACAGTCCATTCTTCATGTGAAAGACCATCAATAATGAAATGCTATGTTACTGAAGCCTGAAAATGTAGCTAATTCCAAGCTTTTTTTTGTGAACACTCCTCAGGGACAGGGAGAAGGTTTAGAGACATGTAACATAAGCAACTAAACACTCATCCTGATGATGAAAGCACAATAAACGTATTTACTATGTCCTGACACAAATGACCAAGATCACTAGTCCAGACCACAGCACAGAAACACAGCAAGTTGCAAAGGCACACACATTAAACTATGGGGTGTAAAACGGGAATTCTGAATCTCTGAAGCACATTAAGGCCTGAATTCCTAATATAACACCTGGACTATGGCACCCAGCAGCTCTTGTTTTCCATTTGATTGCAGTTGCCCTCTAAGTGCCTATGAAGCACAAAATAGGCAAAGGGACAGGAAAACTGAAGACAAAGGAGCTCCAAGCACACTGCAACCTTGGCAGGCAAAACACAAGAGATCATTTTAGAAATTTAAGCAGTACCTATTTAAAACAGTCTTGAATCATTCAGTGGCATCCATTTTAACATGTTTTCTGCAGAATTTTGAACTTAAAAGGATACGGCAGAAGAGCTCCACAGCGAACAGACAAGATCACCCAGGAAGGCTGAAAAAACCAAAAACATTAGACATTAAAATCCTTGGTCTACATGCACAAAATATGTATTACCTTCCAAGTTCATGCTACAGCTAGTTTTAATATATGTTTCCCTTTAGAAGTCTAAGTGTTTCATAGACATTGCACTTAGTCTGCACAAAAGACTTTTCATTTATTTGCAAGAGTTCCCATAAAGACAGCTGAAAAGTTGTGCAGCAACCCCTTTCTCTCATGCCATTTACAGTATTTATTCATCCTCTCCCTTTCTGCAGTTCTTGCTGGTAAGAAAAAATAATCCAGATAATCCCACCCTACACTCATCACCAAGGAGTGAAGAGCCATAGCCTTAAACTGAAGGAGTTTTCTAAAGGCAGAGCAATGCTGGCTGCTGAGCAGTGATGGCCTCTACCTGACAGTATTTTGGGACAGAAGGGCTCAAAGGGACACAGGGAGGTGGCAGAGAATGGAGGAGATGTAGGACACTGGCCCCAGTGCAGCAGATAAGGAAGAATGGGCAAAGAGTGACGTCACATTCAGTACAGAATTACTTTTCTTCAAAAGACAAACAAAAGAATGTATTGTGGCAACCATTTTATGGTGTCACAGTTCTTGTTACTCTCCCTCCCTTGTAAGGCATAATACAAAAAGTGGCTAAAAACACTTAATTTCTAACTCCTCAATCCTCACGGGGAAAAAAAAAGGATATTTTCCTCCCTTCAGTTTTTATCTTCCTTTTTCCCCTGTAACCAGCTATCTTTGCCTCTAACTTCCAGTCCTTTTAATACTTAGTCTGATTGTCTCGATTACAGATCATGCTGTGATGTTTTCAGGTCAAGCCAAATGACATCAGTGAAAGATTTGCTCTCATCTGGCAAATGAGTTGGCAGTTACAAAGCAAATTAAATTATTTGAGTGGTATTAGAAAGCAGGAAGAGCTCTTAAGGATGTTGATGTCCTTCCTTCTCATGAAAATGGCAGCAGTTTCCTTGTTTACAAAGTTAAAATTACACCAAAAATTTTTACTTCACTTTACTTTACTTAGTTCCTTTACTTCAGAAAAAGGAACTAAGAATTAACCAGCACACCCACTATAACCATAAGGGTCCCTGGCCAAGCACCTTTCACTTTCTAGAGTTAATTCAGTTCTACACTGTCAGGTGAACTCTCATGACAAAATCTATCAAAATTCTCTACTGCCACCTGTACCTGTATAGAAAAAATAACCCAAAATCATGTACCCAAAGGTATCAGCAGTGAAATTCTACTGTTTTTCCTTCCAATCTCTCTCATGACCTCCAGAGTGACAAGTTCACATAATCAAGGATGAAGCCCATATTTTTTCACTGAAAAATACCTCGTTATTGGAAGGTAGTAACAAAATACTAGTAATTCCAGTGTAAGAAAGAAAAAAAATTAAAAAACCTTTAAAAAAACTAAAATAAGGAGGAAAAAACCCCTTGTTTTTCACAAGTTCCTATAGTCTATAATTAGCATAGTACACACAAGCAGAATCAACAAAATCATTTTGCACTTTGCCAATTATATGTGTTGTAACAAAACCTTAAGCAATGTACAACTTATTCTAAATTGAGGTTTTCCACTGCCAGAAGCTTGTAAGAACCTTTTCTTCAGAAATATTTCTAAAGCAGAACTAACACAACATCACCTCACAGATGACTGAAAGAAAAATGTGAAAAAAAACCTTATCCAAAGATGAATATTTTGTTCTAACTATGAAGCATCTATGTCAGTACTTTGGCAATACCATGGATGAGTCACTCACCTTTACCACAGGGAGATCAAAAACTTCTCGAGATTCTCCAACTTCTGGATTGTCCCCATCTTCTGAAATAATATGTGAGGCCAGTGCATTGTAAGAAACTTCCTTTGCTTTCCCAGCTTTCAGAAGTTGGATAACCTAAACCCAAAAGAGAATGGGGAGAAGTCAATAATTCTTAGCAATTTTTATTTGGGAAAAGCATCATTGCAAGAAGACACTAACACTAGATGGATGAACGAATATGACCTTCTCTCTTGGCTGTCCTCCTGTAGGTGGCCAGAACTTTTCCTGAAGTTGCCAAACACATTTTAAACCTGACTACCAAAGCTTTACACCTCTCCTATATTTTCATCATTGCACCTGAAAAGCTACTTTTCAGTATAATCGATGATTGGGGTAGGAATTGGGGAAATGTCAAGGTTTTTCCAAAATACATATTCCTCAAAAACCACATTAAAATCATTTTCCCTCAGGCAGGGAAAGAAAGCTCTTCTAAATGTTTTTTTTTGCATAGGGTAGCTCTGGAAGTAGCTTCTGGGAGTTTGAATATGCTTTAAAATAAGAGGTTAAATTCTAAGGACTAAGTGATTTTGCAAAATACAGAAAAGTCCTACTCATGGTCCCTAAACTGGAACCTCCAGGAGCTGGAACTGAAGTGCCTCACTCCACTGCTCTGTCCTGAGAATGCAGAACACCTCCCAACCACCAAAGCACATCTCACTCCCAGTTTTGCAAGGCCCAAATAGCAGATGCTGCTTCGAGAGTTCAGGGCTCTCTCAGCTCTGCTGGAGAGATCTGTGTGATGAATCCAGCCCTGCACCCCAAAAACCGGGACTTTCATTTGAACTGAGAAGGTTACAGAGAAGGTAGTGGGGTGTAGAAGGGAGGAAGAGAAAAATGTTTTAAAACATTATGATCTAAAAGAGTTTGAAAGTTAAAAATGCCATTTAAGATCACTGTCTCATTTCCCTTTTATTATTCAGAAATAATGATTTAGAACAAAACTGGTGTGATGTTCATCTTCCAAAACCTGCCAGGGACAGATGCCTCTCCCTGCAAACCTGCTGGGGACATTCCCTTCAAAACATGCTCTGCCCACAACAGTGAACAGCAAGGCAGTGCATGCTTCAAACAAAGTATCAATTAATTAATTGGTCCTTAAGCAGTTACTCCCTACCCTGTACACTCACCAGGACAAAGAAGCACTGAAAAAGAGACTCTCTCGAAACACAGCATCAAGCTATTTTACAAAGCATTTCTGCCAAGCAGAAAAACAGGGACAGAAAAATCACAACTCACTGAGGAGGCAATTTTGGCACTTCCTGACTGAAGTACCTGACTTTAATAAAAACTCCATCTAAGAAAACAAAAGTTAACTCTTTTTTTCTGCAATGGATGAATATTACCAAAAGAATTATTCTAAAATAACCAAGAAAATTGATCATGAGCTTGCTGTTCTTGTCACCCCTTCCAGAAACAGGAGTGAATGTTTCCATTTTGCACACCAACCCCCTAAAATCAGGATACACCTTCCTGCATGAAATCCAGTTAACCATAAAGAAACACAGGATGCTATCATTCCAAAGGCAGAAGCTAAATCCAAATAAAGCACTCTTGAAAACAGAAGGTACTTAAGAACAGTCTCAGCTCCCTGTCTCACACAGCTCTCCCTGAGTTTACAATCCCATTCAACTGCTCATTTAGGGGAAGGCTAAAAAAAGGAGTGAACGTCATGAAAACTGAGAACCCAAATCTGACAGCATCAGAAAGAAGCTATAAATAATGTGCTAAAAGTATGATTTTTTTTTATATCAAAACAATGTTGCATTACAGAACTTGTGCAAAGCATCTGCTTATACAAAAAGTTACACTGGTTTCATGCAGTAGTTTAAACACTGTAAATATGATACACAATAATGGATTCGATTATTTCATGTGTCATGAAAAAGACTCTTCCTAATTTAGCTCACATCAACTTCAAAACTTCTCTCAGAATACACAACTTCTTCAGATGAAGTAGTGCCTGGACTGAAAAGTTTTATTGGCACAATTAAAGAACTCACACTGATATCAACCATATACTGTAACTAGAAAACAGAATGCCAAAAAGCCTTAATATGAACACTGTAAAAATCATGCATTTTAGGTATTGGTTTATACCCATTAAACGAAATTTCTTTTTTGGGGTGGGAATAAAAATTTTATCTTGTTCTCTCTCACGAAATCTGTGCTGAAGAAATACAAGGAAGAGTTCAAAATTAAGAGGTAAGACAATGGGCATAAAAAATAAATTAAACAAGATAACCAAAACCCAAATATCCTGTTCAAAGACCTTGTGCTGCATTGCATTACTTTTTATCTCTTTCTGATGGAAATATTGACTTCAACTGGTGTTTCTGAAAAACGATGGTTTGGGATTTTATGTTTGAGGAAAACAGGAGGAGCATTTATTAAAAGAGTAGCTGACATCTACCCATCACCCTCTGTAAGGTGTGAAGAGCAAAATGCACCAAATGGAATGGAGTGAATTTGAAGTTGAAAGCCAGACCTATTCTCCCTCATTTGCCAAAGAACACCTCGGCACAATTCCAGACTTTTGTTTCCCTTCCAATTTATGCTGCACATGCTCTAATAGGCAGTGGGTATGCAGTTATTCACCTGAATAAATTACTTTTTCCCCTTACTCTTGGATTTGTTTTGATTAGCGTACTCACTTGTGCTTAGGCCTGTTTTAATATTTATTACAGTAACTGGTTTTCTGTGAAACCATTTAGAAGTTTCAACTGATCAAAGTGTGCTCCTGCCCAGAAGATGAAGGAGGAAATTCTTTGCAAAATCAAGCTGGCATCCACCTGTATATGAAGTAGTAAAAAGCACCAAATATATTTGTAACTTTTGTATCAGTAATGGGAGAAATTTCACTCTAAGAACTGTTTGAGTTTGATTTACAATTCCTGCATTCTGTCTTGGCTCGAAACACACCTGATAAATGCTCCTCATACTCAGGTGCCCCAGGGTACCACAGGGGACATCCACAGGAGGGTGTCCTGGTCGCAGCAAGGATAAGAGTTAATTTATTCTCAGTAGCTGCTACAGTTCTGTGTTTAGGATTCAGAAGGGGAATAATGTTGATAACACACTGATATTTTGGGTTTTTTGCTAAGTTGTGTTTATCCTAAGTCAAGGACTATTTTTTGGTGTCTCATGCTCTGCCAGTGAGAAGGTACAAAAAAGGCTGGGAGGGAGCACAGCCTGGACAGGTGACCCAAACTGGCCAAAGGGACAATCCACAGCAAAGCATGTCATGCCCAGTATATAAACTGGGAGAGTCATCCATAAGAAGGACTGAGCTGGGGTCAAGAATGAAGTCTGGCATCAGTCAGTGGATGGAGAGCAATTGTACTGTGCATCACTTGCTCGGGGTTTTCTTCCTTTCCCTTATTATTTGCTATCACCATTGTACCTTACCTGGTTTTCAATTATTAAACTGTTTTTCTATCTCAACCCACAAGTTTAATTTTTGAATCTCCTCCCCATGACACTGTGTAGGGGTGGGGGCGAGAGAGCAGCTGTGCTGTGCTCAGTTGCCAGCTGGGCTTAAGCCCGTACAGAGGGTTCTCCCAGGAGCTGGCACCGAGCTCAGCTGAGCTCAGCCCAGCCGAGCCCAGCCCACCTCCTCACTCTGACCCGGCTCTGCCTCCCAAGCCAGGCACAGGAAAATCCAATGCACCGAATTTGGGGCAAATCAAAGCCCTATGACAATGAATCTGACTGCAAATAAGAATAAAACTTAACATGAGAAAGAAAACCAGTTTGAGGGAATGCTTGTCTACTTGCTTTATGGGAAATCGGCTCATTGTCCTCCCATGTCAACACACAACTAAGAACAGACCTTTCAGGACACCACTTCTATGACAAATGATGTACAAGAGTGCTACGGGATTTTTGCACTCATCCTCATACACATAGTATTAACACTGCTCCTGTAGGGTTTTTCAAGTAGAGGAATTTGTTATTTGACCACTAAGCCACTATCAAAAATTTTATGTCTAAGAACCTAATGCCTAAAGAACTAAATTTTCTATCTAGAGACCTGTATAAAGAAGTTTTCATCCTGATCTTTAACTGTATTCTTCCTAGATTGTATTTCTTTTACTACAATAGGGATGAAAACGATCTGAACAGGCCAGTGCCTGTGTCTCCAGGTCACTTACAGGCATAAGAGGCTCCGTGAGTGCCAGGACAGAAGGCTAAAGGAACCCAACGCTGAATTAGGACTTTACTGCAGCAAATACCAGAGAGGCAAAGACTCTAACTTCAGTGTGAAGCATACAGTAACCTGCTTGCAGGAAGCTGCTATCCTAAAGCTCGGTACGGTGCACTTCAAACACCTGTCTTAATTGGACACGCCACAGAAAGTTTGTTTCAACCACCTTCACCCACCACGGGCGTTATTCACTGCAAGGCCACCTGCATTACCCAGGGCGCTGCCCCAGGGCACAGCCAGAGGGCCGGGCGGCCCCTGGCCTAAACTACCCGAGCAGCACACCGGGCGGCCCCGGGGCGGTACCAGGGGCCGGGGCCGCGCCAAGGCGGGAAGGTCTGTGTGGGAGGGAAGAGCCAGTCCGGCCCCCCGTGACGAACCTTCCCCATGGCCTGTCCCTGTGTACCCGTACAGAACCGGGCACAGGGAGGGGCCGGGCCTGCGGAGCGCTCGAGTCGGAGGAGCGGCGGCCGCTGCCCCCGCTGCCCGCCCGGCCCGGCCCGGCACAGGAAGTCCCTCCGCCCGCTCCTCCTCCGCTCAGGCGGCTCCGGCGGGGCCTGCGCGGCGGGGCCGCGGCTCCCATGGCGGCGGCGGCGGCGCTTCCCGCGGGCACGGCCGGGATCGGGGCCGGGATCGCGGCCGGGATCTGGACCGGCCGCCTCCCCTCCCCCCCAGCCATTCCTCACGGTCCCTCAGGCGCGCGCTCCCCCCCACTCCCGCCCTTTCCGCGTGAGGCGGCGCGAGCCTCAAGCCCGCGCGCGGTAGCCGGACGATTCCACAGTGTTCCCCCCCCGCCGGGAGTCGGGGGAGACGAAGGGCAAGGCGGGCATGATCTGAAGGGATGACCCGGTACCTTGGGGTCGATGTCTCCCACCACGAAGAACTTGACGTCTTTGAACATCTCCTCCGGGACTTTCAAGTCCTCATCGTCGTCCGCCAACATGGTCCCGGACGGCAGCAGCGGGCGCTCCCCCCCTGCCCGCTATTCCCCCGCGCTCACTGTGGAAAAGCCGCCGGGGCCCGGGTCTCTCCCGTCCCCCTCCCCCCGCAGAGCCGCCGAACCGCGCGAGCAAGGCGCGCGCTGCGGGACACACCATCCCCCGCCGGGACGTAGGGGGGGTGGACGGGGGAGGGGAGAGCCGCCCCCACAAAGCGGCTCCCCCCGCCCGATCAGCCACCACGGCCGCTGCAGGGCCGCTCCTGCTTCTGATGCACAGGCGCTATCCCTGCTCCTCCCTCTTTCCCCGAACCGGACCGGCAGACAGCATCCGGGTCCGAAGCTCCCCCCGCGCGCGATGCAATGGACTCGTCCCGAACGACAGAGGCGGGCAGCGGGGATACCCGGCCCCGCCCATTGGCGGAGGGAACGAAAGAGGAGGGAAGGCAACCGCCCCTGGCCACGCCCCCAGCTCGCCCAGGCCACGCCCCCTCAGGCCCCGTCCCCTCAGGCCCCGTCCCCTCAGGCCCCGCCCCTCGGCCCCGCCGTGAGGGAGGCGGCGATGGCGGCCGGGCCGCTGAGCTGTCACGGCCAATAGTTGTGGTGTGTGCTCCTGCGCCCGGCTCCTCAGTGAACATACCTACTCCCGAAATCATAGCATACAACCGCTAAGGTGGGAAAAGACCTGTAAAGTCATGGAGTCCCACCGAAAGAAGGCATTTTCCCTCAGAAACTGCATCTATCTACGCTGATAGCCGTTCCCACCTAGAGGGGGATGTATCTTACCCGACTATTTTAGATAACAGAAATTATCGTTTTATATAAGTTATAGTCAACAGAAAGAAACGAGCACTTTCAGAGCCTGCTGCATGCATATTTTAAACATTGCTGCATTGACAGGGATGTCTAAAGTATAAATATTAGATAATATAATTGTGTCTATATAATAGGCACTCTGCTTTCCAAAGGAGTTTTGGATCCCCTCATAATACTTTGCTGTGGACAATATTTCCCTCCTATATTCGGAGCATTGTTAAGAGATGGCACTGCAAGATTTTTATTGCAAAATAAAAATACAGGGCACCTACTGTTTCCCTCCTGCCTGCAAGGTCTGTCTCACTTTCCAGGGGGGATCTGTATTTTTTTAACCTATGTTATTCTTGAAACTATGGCAGAAACTATAAATTGGTTTACAAGTAATTTATTTATTTCTCCTGGATAAAATTTTACTGAAGGCTTCACCCGGGTCTCCTGGATCTCCTCATGACATCACCCCCTTTCTACTCCAACTATGTAGGAAATACCCAACCTATCACCTGTTCTTTTTCCGCTCCAGAAACAACATTTGGTTGAAGATTTTACTGTTTTGCCCACTCTCCCAATGAAATTTACTTTTTTTAAAATCGAAAACCAAACTAGAAAGTCCTTAACTTTTATATGGTATGCTTTTTTTGTTGTGGGGCAGGAAAAAAAGTAAAAATAACCATCTGCTTTTAAACCCATTTATCCCTTTCTTTCAACAATTCATGTTCTCATCTCACTTTCTATCTTTTATAATAATCCTTGTTTAAGGCAATTTTCTTCTGTGCCATTTATTTCCTGGACTGTCTTTGAAAAGACTTCTCTGAGCTCTGCTTTCCTTTATAGCCACTCTCCAGGCTGCCATGTCCAGCCTTTGCTTCCTTAGTTCCATAATTTTCCCTCTTTCCAACTCCATCTTTGATCCATTTTGACTTCTTCACACTAAAAACTGAACTACTTTGACCAAAATCTTCCTTCACCTGCAGCAAAATATTTTTCATATTCTTCTTGATCTGTCAGATTTCATTCCTGCTTCCTGAGCTTCCTTTCCTGTTGGATTTCATTGCCTCTGTACTCATCTGCATCTTCCAGCACTGCTAATTTTCACTTCTTCCATAAATACAGCTATTTCTCAAGGTTTCTATTCCACATTCTTCTCTGAGTGCTTTCCTCTTCCTGATGTCACTCATTGCTTAGATTCATCTTTCTCTAAAATTGTCCTTTCCCACAAGAATACTTTCCTTATTTCTAATCCCCTACACTATTACATATTCCCACTCCACACACACACAAAAAAACCAAACAAACAAACAAAAAACCCCAAACAAACAAAAACCCCCAAAGTTTTGTCCTTTTGTCCTCTTGATTTCCCTTCTCTGCCTATTTTCTTTGTTACTCTGATAAGTCCCTCCAGCCTTCCTATCCTTTGAACTTTCCAGAGTCACATGATTTTTGGTTCTTTGTACAACTTGGAGATTACAAGTATTTCAAAACAGGAGTTACGTTAATACTGGCAAAAAACATGATGCAAACAACCTGCACACATTTTCATAACATTGCCCCTTCCCAAACTTTCAGCTGGAGTTGCAGCTACTGCAGCCTTGGGTGGGACCATCTTGCATCTTCTGTTTGTTCAGCTAGTCAAATCAGAGGAATCAAAGATGGATTTGCTATTTTAAATCCCAACAATTTTAAAATTCTCTAGAAACAGAAGGTCAGATTACCGTGTCAAATCATTGAATTTCACTGCAAAATCAATTTTCCCCCCCAAAAAAAGTACCCATTCATAAGGGTAATTGTAATTATTCTTAAGGGTAGATCTTTTTTTTTTCAACTAATCATGATAAAAAATCCAAGAATATGGATTCCACAGTATGGAAGTATAATGAAATGCAGGAAAAAAAAAAAAAAGGTTAAGAATTAACTATAATAAGTTTACCAGAAGAAAACTGTTTTATAAATTTGATCCTGTATAGCAAAGAGAAAGTTGTTGTTGCCCTGACCTGGGATGTGGGACATGGACTTTTGGGTCTGTCCTTCTCTTCCTGAATGGAGTAAAAGTAACTTTGCTGAGGCACAAGGTAGAGATGACCACTGGGTGCCTAAACCCTCTCGATGTTCTTTAACCACAGAGCTTTCGATAGAAATGGGAAGAATGAAACCCTCCCACCCTGCCTCCCCCAAATGAGCAGTGCTGGAAGCAGTTCCTGGGCAGAGCTCCAGAGCTGTGCTTGGGTGAGAGCAGAGGACTTGGAAAACCCTGCCCAAGTGGAGCAGATGCCAGGCAGGTGCCCAGCTGTGCAGCACAGCCAAAGCAGGGGTGTTTCTCTTCCGTGCCATGAAACAATGCACAGCAACAACTCTACAGAAAACCTGCCTGGCAGCAGTTTAAACACCTGTCAGATCTAATGGCCCGGAGAAGAAATTTTGTAGGTCTCAGTACTGGATTGCACAGAGAAGCTGTTGTGTTATCAGCAGTGCTGCTAATCTTCTCACACAGAAATAGCTTTCTTTATTCACAATTTTTTTTGTCTTCAAAATGATCACTCTCGGAAGAAAAGACTACTCCCATGAGTCACAAGTTTTTCTCCTTAAGTACCTTCTAAATAAGCAGTGGAATTAAATTAATGAACATAATTTTTTACTTCTTTATGTATTTCATGGGTCACCTATTAAGAAATTATTTGAATTCTAGTAATTAGGCTATTTCTAACAAAAATGAATAGTTCCAGTTTTGCATCATGTGTATGATCTTGTTTCCAGACCATAAGAGCAGAAAATTAGATGGAAAAAATACATTTTTGAACAAGAAAAGTATGTTATTGAACAAGAAAAATATCCACTGATTTTGCCAGAAATAAATTCTGGCTTCTGCTCACAGGTCAGCACACAGAACTAAGTCAAGTCAGTGGGCTGGTCTCACTGCTCAGGTGCAGAGCAAAGTGCTCACCTGTATTTATCCTCAATATGGATTTGTCAGGGTATGAGCTAAAGCTGATCTGCACGAGCTGAGTGACAGTGGTAGGAGGGAGAGCCCGAGTGATACTCTGCAAGCTGCTTCCAGCCCCTCCCTGGGCCCATCAGCCCATCAAGGGTCTGTGAGCCAGCAGAGCTCAGGGGCAGACAGGTGGGAGGGAACCCAAACCAAGGTACCACACAGGGCTGCCAAAGTGTCCCCAGAGGGAGAGCAGGGTGAGGCCATTGGTGCTGTCCCTGTTGGTGAGATTGCTCTGAGTTGATGTGACACTGGCCATGTACACGTCTGTGTCATCACCAGAGTCCACAACGATGTGAACAGTACATTACCTGTGCTAGAAACACTCCTCTGATCTCTTAACTATGAGAGCTCTGCATAGAGAACTTGGTGAGCGTGTTTCCAGAAGAACTGTGATCTAAATCTTGTATTGGGTGCTGCTTGCACGAGGTGAAAGCCCACCAAGCTGACAAGATTTGTGCAGACAATTAGTCTTTGCTTACATAAATGCCTTATTTGTGTGCACAAATGATTATATGAAAAATTCATACGCGCCTACAATATCATATTTAGGCATAATTGCTTGTAAAAAAACAACAGCTTTATTTTTTTATCTTGTAGTTAATTAAATTCAGAGCTTAGATTAAATTGTATATTTGTTTTACTCCAGCGAGCAGAAGGCTTTCTGAGTCCTTTGTTAATAATACATACTGGTTTGGTAGCAGCTGGCTCTCTGGATGTTACTTTTCCAACAAAATAGATATTCACAAAGTACCCAGTGTTTTACAGAAGCTGATGTTAGTTTCAATGTGCCTGGAAAGTTGTTGAAAATCCCAAAAGGAATGCTGCCTGCATTATCTCCATTCCTATTTCTAAATGTTGAATCAGATCTGCTTTTTAATCTGAATCAAAACGTACAAAACAGGTACACAGAGGGCTCTGTTTTGGCTTGAGCTGTCTATGCACTTTTCCTCTTTCCTTCACTGGGACTGCTTGCAATGGCAAATATGATTTATAATTAAAAACTTTCTTATTATATGTACAGCAACACTGAATCCTAAAAGGCTCCCTTGGAACTGGTAGTTTCATTTTCGATTCTCTTCTAATTCCAGAACCGCACTGAGAATCCCTTGTCATTTGCTTGACAGTTTTCTTTTTTAATATAATTGTTACAATTTTTTTCCTTTTTTTTTTGCAAGTGCTAAGTAGCAAGTTCTACCTTTACTAGAACTGTGCAAAAAGGAGCAGGGGGGAAAATGTTCTGATTAGCACATCTTAATGTAAGGATATTTTTTGACAGAAGTGAAACATAGTAGTAAAACAGGGGATATACTATTTTGTGTTACCTGCTAAGGAATGTGAAAGGTTCATTCACCTTTACAAAAAAATTCTTTCTATCAGACTGCCAATAACCACCTCTATATAAATTACATATATATATTTGTACTTACTTATATTTATACATATATAAACATATACATAAAATATTATAACACTTTCTTAATGAGTTTTGGACCTGATTGTATTGCACCAGGAAAGAAGAATGCAAGTCTTGCCAGTGCTCTGGGAAAGAACAAATGATTTGCCACAAATAAAATGTGATACTATAATTTATAGACTCCATTCTTTGCACCTCAAGAGGAGTCCTTGCTTCTGCCCCAACTAAAGTACCTACCAATTTCTGTGTATTTTCTGAGTTTGAGAAAAAGTGTTTGTGAAATATTGTGGGTAATTATCCCTGTAGCCCTTCTTTGTAGCTTGTCAAGATTTACATCATTTACAGGCTTTCCATTGGGGTAAATTAGTATCAGCAAAACAATAGAGAATGCAAATTTCCCTTTCAGCCTGGGCTTTCATTCATGCAGGCTTGGAAAAAAGCTAATGAAACACAAAGTGACCAAAATGAGTTTTTCCAGAAATGAGTAAATTTGGCATTATTTATGCCAAATCCGTTTTAAGTTATTCAAACAACACTAACACTTGTATTTATTTTTACATTATTAATGCATAAATGCAGAAAAAAAGCAATTGACGTTGGTGGCATTGCAGAGCATATTACAGAACAGTGTGAAGAGTGAGCCTGGGTACTGCTCTGAGATGATCTCCAGTATTCATTTATGGCTTTGTGCTTTTGAGTAGAGTGAAAACCCCAGATTTGTGCTGATAAAACATGGACATACACATTGACATCACATTGTTCTCTTTCTGCATGTCGTCCAGATAGTTAAGTATTTCCTTTACTCATCCAGAAAGAGGAATGGACAGAAGACACTTGCCTGAGGATGCATCACTATGCTCACAGAGAAGCTCCAGTGTCTTGGAGGTGATATGTGCTGGTCTTTCTGGGAACAGTCTATTCAAAGTGGTTGGTTTTACACAGGTTCTCTTGACTCAGTTAAGCCAGTGCTGGCTCGCTGCAGGCAGTGACTCAGGGTTCCTGTTCTGGAGCAGAGACAGAGGGCAGCAGCAGCATGAGCCCACCTGTGCCACCAGGGAAATTCATCTATAGCCATGGGGTCTCAGCACTAAAACCTACTGAAAAATATTTCATTGCTGACATATTTCCACAGCAACTGCATCATCATCAGAGCAGTTCCTCCAGCTTACCGAGTGTAAGGCCAGACGGCCTCTTAGATTAACCTTCCACAATGAGCCCTGGGAGCAGAACTGGTCATTCCATTGTTTGTCCCTAAAAGCAGCCCCAGCCTGGGAGCAAGTTTCTGCTTTATGGCCTTCCCAAGTGCTGAAGCTTAGAGAAGCATTTTCAGGGTGGCCGAAAGACGGGTGCCTGCGCATCCTTCAGTGCAGACACAGTAGACAAGGTTCTCTGCCTGTGATGCAGTACAAACAGAGAAGCTGAATGTATTTGTCACGTGTTTGTGGCTGCAGCTTTGGGAAGCTCTCAGTGCTTAGACATGGATGTGACTGCACTACACAGACAACGAGTTATTGTTGCTGGACTGAACTCTTGCTTTCAGTAGAACAAACCTGATTTCTATTCCTCACGTATTTTCAAACGAAATAAGAATTTACATTGACATTCTTGAAAAATGTGTTCTGACAGCATTCTTACAACAGCCTTGAGGCCAGAAGAAACCAGTAGGTCTTGCAGTCCATTTTTCTTATAATTTGTCCTTAAATTTCACCCAAAATACTCCTTCTCTGAGATAAGATAATATCGAGTCCTAATCTGAAGACATCAAGAGATTAATCCACTGCTGCTCCTAACTGATCAATTTTAACAGAACCTTGGAGCCACGTTAATTAATTACAAATTAAGTATGCCATGCAGGAAACATTATGAAATGAGACATTTGTTACTTAAGTACCGAATTGTCTGCCATTCTTGAATAAAAAAAAAAAAAAAAAAAAAAAAAAAAAAGTTTTTGATTTGATATCTATAGTACATCTGTTTTATTGATTGCAACTACTGAGTACCAAGCAGGAGCTGGGATTCAGACAAACAGGTGTCACTGTCAGGACTTTCTCATTAAAGCCTAAGCTGAGGACAAATGCAGGTAAACTGCTTGTACTCTTAGGCCAGTTCTGGCTCTAATCCTCTTTTTTGGCTTACAGGAAGCTTTCAGGGAAGTAAAGGCTCTGTAAGCCCCCAAATGTTCTGGTTAGTTGAAAGATAATGCTCTGTGATATGCTAGAGCTCCCACAATAGCAGCAGATAGATCTCTGAACCAGGAAAGCCTACAATCCATTTATGTCTCCAGGTCCAACTCCTCTGTGAACTAGCTGAGGCCAAGGAAGTGTGGCTCCTTCAGTGTCTGGTAAGGTCTGTCACCTCTACCCTGTCCCTGATACCTCTACAGCCCAGTCAGATACGGTTAAAAATGCCCAGGAATTGGCAAATCAGTCCAAGAGCTGTACCAGACACAAGAAACTGTGATCACACGGAACTCCTTCAAGACACCAGGCTACGAAGAAGTGGTTTCTTTTTTATTTTGGCCTATTACAGACAAACTTGTTACTTCTCCTGTTTGCTTAAAGGACCATCCTCCTCCTCAAAGGACCATTCTTCTCCATCACTGAGGCTTCTGCCACATCCATGTCAATGTTGGTAATTTTTAATCTTTGACACTGTGGCAGATGCAGATACCTGCTTAATCTTTGCAGGAGCCACCGAAAAGGTCTCTGGGTTTATTTAGAGCTGACTCTATTCCCTACATAATTTAGAGCAGCCTCAGGATCCCAGGACTTCCCCTATCTGAATTCTCAGTGTTGCAAATGGAAGAAGAAATCGTGGCGTGAGGCAGCAAGCACCAAAGCTGTAATGATCTTCCTTCAGGGAGTCAATTACATTTGCTGTTTGCCTTATGGCACACGTAGGTGATTACTGTGTGAGGGCCAGGGTGCATTTGTTTAATGTATCCTTGAACCCTTATTACATTTTCCACTCATCTTGCTAGAGCCTTATCTTCAATTACACTCCTTTCCATATGCCTCAAGCAGTTATTTGTTATAAGACCAACCTGACCCTCTTGTATCCAAAATGTCACTGAATTAAATCAAATTTTTATACTTTTCAACCTGAACAGTTATCTCTTGATGCACATAACAAACAGATAATGAGATCTGCATTTTATTAGCCACAGTGGAGCTCACTGGTGTTTAACTATTAGGCAGAACCATTTTGCTGCTCAGTTACAATTGCATTATTTTTCTCTGTGGCTGGATAGTTGTCAATTAATTTAATTCATTCTAAATGTATAGTATAGTATTTTTCTTAGTTGTACCTACATTCAGAGAACTGGATACATTTCTACACTTTTTTCCCAAATGGGAGGGGACTTCCCTGTTACATTTCCCTTCAGTTACATTTCTCTACCATCTAATATTTTTGCCTTAAACTTTTGTGACAATCTTCCCATGCTTTGCCTCTGAGTCAGGGATACTTCAAAATCCCATTCTTAGCTTTAAGCATATCCCCAAACCCTGCTCATTTGGATAGGATTCATTTCAAGCACATACTTGAACTGAAACAGTCATGAATGAGGAAGGGTTCCTGAAATAAGTCCAGCTTAAAAAGGATCCACTGGCCACATTCCAAAGGCTGACATGCCCACCATCAAGCTGTAGTGCCCTGCACATCCTGTGCTTTATAGTACTTGCTCATAATTTATGATTCACGTGGTGCTCATAACGATGAAATGATAACAGCACCACAGTGGGATCTAATCAATGCAAATATTTAGGTCCATCACAGGCCACGAGAAGATCCTCTCTCCCCAGAGGGGTGCAGCAACCACAGGATCCTCCTGCGTGCTGGGAGCCAATTCACACAGTCATAAACAATCCAGCTGGTAAATATCAGGTTCCATACCCTCTCTGGTTCTGTGTGCAGACCCCTGCTCTGGCTCAGTGCAAAGAAAGGGAGACATGCAGAGAGGTGGGTCTAACCCCCTTTGCATTTTAAGCCAACAAGAACAGAAGGATATATGTCATCATTTACTATTTATCTAAATTTGTGGAGGGTAATTTCTCATAATGGGCTGCCTTGATTGCTTACTGAACATACCTTGGAGAGTGTTCTTGCTTTTGTACAGCAAAAGCAACTCTCTCTTCACTTGAAATGATAAAGGATATAAAAGATAGTAGAGAAGTATTATTATTCAGATAAGGAAAAAAAAAGCTTGTTTCGGATAGGGATGTCTTTCTGAGATTTACTAAGCAATCCATAGGATTTAGATATCTACATTTTAGACATCTCAGTTTAATACAGAAAAAATCTTATTACATTTCAGAATAATAATTCTCCTTGAAATGAATGGGAGAGATTCATCTAGAGCCATAGATTGCTTCAGAAAATCTATCTCCTCACCTATTTCACTGACATTCACAGAAAGCAGCTGCCATAAATTTTTATAATAAATGCTAGGCTAACTCTGTTTGCACAGTCTCAGTCTGTACAGTAAACCTCACCTCTGCAGAACAGTCTGGCTGGTTGTTTATCAGTAATTGTTTGCTGGATGCACCCTTAGGAACCTGCTGTGGTTCTCCATGGCCTGTGGTGCTCTTTTGTAACACTTGTCATTAATCTGAGGCTGTAATGTGTTGTTTAATGGGGCAGGCCTCTCACTGGGCAGGAGGGGTTACCTGGGACAAGGACATCAGGATTTATGGTTTCTCACAGTCACAGCTGTCATAAAACCAGAAAACTTCCTTGAGATGAAGAACAGGCACTGGGGAGAGACCATTTGTCTTTGTGCAACTTGCTCACGACGCGTCAAGCCCAGGGCTCTGCTTGCAGCCTCCCATCAAGACATGGCTGTACTGCAGAAGGGATGATGGCAGGAGAAGGGCTGAGCACCCACAGCCAGACTGGCTGGAGTGATGCCAGAACTGGAGGGATGGGAAGCACATGTCTGTGTGGGCAGCTCTGCAAGACTGAGACTACTGCCAGGAGTCAAAGCAAGGGACAGGAGATGTCATATGTGTGAATGTTGGATGGAAGGCTTTAAAACATGAAAATGTTGCTGGGGTTGGGGGCTTTATTCTGTTGAATTCTTGGTTATGGTTACACAGTTGCATTAATAACCCTAGCCAGGTTGCCTATATTAACTACTCTAGTGCTCAGGAAAACAGAGAATAGAGAGACAGGAGCATACAATCAAGATGCTGTAATGTGGAGAGGAGGAAGGACTCTCAGAGTCTGCCCAGAAAGTTCTGAAGTTGTATTAGGTCAGATGAGGAGTCCTTTTAAAAAACTGTGGTTTCTTTATTTCCAAAATGAGATTCAGATTTTAACTACATAAGCCACCTTCTGTGCAGATGACTTTAATAAAAACACTCCATTAAGTATGCTCATATCAGACCCTGAATAATTCAGTAGTGTCAACATGGAAGATTTTTTACTAAATTTACACCAAAATCCTGATAAAAACAGGAAAAAAAGCTTCTGTCAAGATCTGAAACTGGAAAATAACCAGAGAAGAACTGGAAAAATTAGCTACAAAAGATGAGCTAATTGTAGCTAACCAAGCTGACCAAGTCCAAGCAGGTCCCTTGCCTCAGGTCAGTCTCTGCAGGAACAAAAATTACATCATTCATTGCATCTACCTGGAGGCACCTGAAGAAAGGGAGGGGATGGCTCTGAAAGGAAAGGAGAAACTCGGCGCTGGCAGATGCCAGCAGCTCCCTCCAAGCCTGGTGGCTTCACTGTGTGACAAGGCACAGGTGGGCACACAGCTGGGCCCCAGGGTGACTCAGAGATGCTGGCCTCAGCCCCTCTTGCTGGAGAGCTTTTCCCACCACCAGCTCTTGCCTGAGCACGTTCCCAGTGTCATGCATCGTGTCTCCAAAGTGGGAGCTGAACATGAAACACAGGGAGATGCTGCAGCTCACACACCACTGGGCCACCAGCTCTGAGCCACAATCTCCCAACCTTGACTCACAGATCAGCAGCCAGAAAAAAAAAAAATCTGCTGTTTTTAATAAAATGCAGTGCTAGACAATTAAGAAAGGTCTGGCAACATTTTGCTGTTATAGCAGTGAATGCTGGTTGTTAAAAATAATGATGATACTAATAAAAAACCTTGTGAAAAACAGAGACACATTCAGACACATTTATACAACCACTTCCATCCCATGGGGTCAGAAAATTTTATAGTAGTAGCAGTAGACTGCTTCATCAGGTGCTTGCTGTGGTAGGAGGGAGCAAAACAAGATGTTTCTAACATGATATTGTCAAATTCTACAAAAGAAATTATCTTTAGGGACCATTTAAAATGGTTGTCTTTGTTCAAATAGCTGGAAAAGTTTGTTTTCATGCCCATGATCCAGGGGCAAGCTCTTTATCAGCCTACGGGAGACATCTGCAAGTACTTTTCTTGCAAAGACATGGGAGCAGACTCATTTTAGCTGCAGAAAGTGTGTGGTCACAACCTACCCTTTAACTTTTTCTAACTTGTATTTCATTTCTCTCATTTGTATGAACCTCTCCCTCACACAGCAACACAAGTATGAAATATAAATAAGCAAAATTCCCCAGCTTTTGTATTTTCTCTAATGACCTGCTGTGTTGCATGGCTTGAAAATACGGGGAATTTACCTTACTTAAATTAAGACCTGTTCTGCTGACCTGCATGACTTGGGCAGGCTGGGGCAGGGAAACATCCAGCTATGCTGAATAATCAGGGAGAAGAAAATATTCCATAGCTGGAAGGAAGCATGATGTGAATATGAATCTGAGACATTCAGTATCCAATGGAGAAAGCTGTACAACTATGCCAGTGCTTCCTTTGGCAGGTGGGGATGTGGCTCTGGCTGTTCAGAGATCTCCAGAGAAGAAGGCAGCAACCACAGCCTATAAGGAAATCAGGCTGTTGAAATGAAGAAGAGAAAAGACATCCCTTGAGGATGTGGTTTAATTTTTGCAGCTGTTTCCAACTAGTTACAATAACAAAACTAGTCCTGAATGTTAAAGTGAGAGGAAGTTTGGGAATAAGGTCCTCCAGCCAATGGAAGTGGGTTGTCCAGTGGGTGTGGAAACACACTGACAGGAGTCTAAGGGAATGTAATGGGGATCAAAGTAAGTATATGAAAAAAGTTGAAGAATTTCTGGTTCAGAAAATAGTTGAGCATTATCTCTGTTCTTAATGTAGTAAATGGATCCTAAAGTGTTTTGCCTCTTAGCTCGAAAGAACATTTCCAGACTATGGATGGATTCATGTAAATCAAGGCTCAGAAACCTGTCACCTGCAAGGCAGCAGAAAGGTAACCTGGAAAACACCACACAACAGAAAAACTCATGTTCAGCCTCACACTATAACAGCCTTCCCTATAGCTTCACACCTATGCAAATTATCTGTCACAATGCATAAAGCTCAAGATAAACAAACCTCTTCCACAACTTGGCACATGGAAAAAGGGTCTGAACTGAAATGGTAATTGAGTTTTAGAGACCCATCCATTTGCTGTCATTGTGCCATCTGTTTCCCTGGCAGAGTCCTGACAGCTTGCATTGACAGCTTTGATTGCCAAAGCTCATGTATTAAGTTAGATTTACCTAGTCTTCCCACGCACATTTTCTTATTTTTCTATGGCCCTGCTATTCTAGATGATTCACAGAACTGCAGGACACCCTGTACTCCCAGAAGCATAATATATTTCAGCATTTTTAAACCATTTTTTTTTCTTTTTTATAATCAGGAATATGGATAATTTTCTGTTGTGGTTTGTAAGCCACCTGTAGACACCAAGTCCACCAGAGTCAAGAGTCTTACTTCTCAGGGACTGACCATGGGTAACAGAGATCACAGGTGCTGGTGTATGTATGTGTGAAGTATTTGGTACCACCAGAGTAATAAATGAAAACTGCAGATGCTGTATGAGGGCAGGACCCCCTGAGGCAGGCTCCAAGTTATTGCATTACTGTCATAACTGCTCACTGCAGAGCACCTTTGACTAAAAGCCAATATGATGCCTAGCAGAACTCTGCTGACTCCCCTGAAATTACACAGATGATTAATGTTGCCCCTTAAGGTATGAAAGAAGAGATAAAATTATTTACATTTAATTTCTTTACCCAGAATGGAACTTTAACAGCGGCAGTGAATGATGTGGGAGTTGCCCTCAGACTTTATTAAGTTAGTTCCAGCTGGCCCTCTGACCATGAACATGTTTTTCACTATGCAAGAACAAAGGGTTTAATTCCAGCAGGAGTTAATTCATGTTGGGCAGAAGACAGATAAGCACTCCTGGCAGTACATTTACTGAGACCTGCACAGCAGTGCAAGCTACCAGAGTCCATCCTGCCTTTAGGCCAGAGGAATTGTGGCCACATTCAAAAGACACAAGCACTGAGACACCACTGACTTTACATAAGAGAGGACCATGCTCTAGGCAAGGCAAGAGGCTGCTCTGCTGAACAGCTTTTGTTCTTTGTTCCTGTTGCAGAATTAAACAACACCTTGGTTATGTCAGTGAAATCATTGTCCTGGTTTTGACTCAACACAGTAATTTTCTTTTTTAGTAGCTGGTACAGGGCTGTGTTTTGAATTTAGGATGAGAATAATGTTGGTAACACAGATGTTTTAGTTGTTGCTAAGCAGTGCTTACCCTAAGTCAAGGACTTTTCAGCTTCCTTTGCTCTGCCTTTAAACAAGTGCACAAGGAGCTGGGAGGGAGCATGGCCAGGACAGCTGACCCCAACTGGCCAGAGGGATATTCCCCACCAGAGAACATCATGCCCATATATAAACTGGAGGGCCTTGGCTGAGGGCACTGGTTGCTGCTCAGGGATGGAATGGGCATCCACCAGCAGGTGTTGAGCAATTGCATTGTGCATCCCATGTGTCTCTTGGTTTTCATTCTCTTCCTCTTTTTTTTTTTTTTTCATTAGTACTAGAAGTAGTATTGTTATTATTACTGTTTCAATTATTAAACTGTCCTTATTTCAATCCATGAGGTCCAGGGGTTTTTTTCCCAGTTCTCCTCTGCACTTGGGGAGGGAGCAAGTGGCTTCATGGGATGACAGTCATTCAGTTGGTGGCTTCCTAAAGGAAAGCTTACATGCCCTAAACTGGATTAGACCTGCCTGAGGAATAGTTTTCCAGTCATACAAATAAAAGGCAACAGGATTTCACCTCGTTTTAATTTCTTTCCCAAGACAGAAAGACTTTTCAAAGTTCTTCATAAGCATCCAAACCAAGAGAACCCACTTTGGTAAACAGGTCACTCAGTGGGACACTGGGGGGGTGTGGGGAACTCAGGTGCCCCTTGTTCTTGCTCCAAGGCACTCCCACAATCCTACTGAGTCTCCTAGTAACACACAGCAGGATTAATCTCTGCTTCTCAGTCAGAGAATTGTTCCACTTTGAAGTAAGTAATTACACGTTACTGGGAGAGAAAGGCTGATTCCTACTGTGGCCCTTGGCTGGCATGGGAGAAAACCTCAACTCCAAGCTCCAGTAAATATGTGACTATTAACCAGAAACCTGAGAGAGAGCTACCCAGAGCAGCCAGCTGATTGGCTGTGGAAATGCTTACATGAGCTGTGAAGCATCATGAGCCAAGATTGTAGCCTGACTTTGATGCTTTGAACCTGGTTTGCCTTGGTTGGAACGAGATGACCTTTAATGTCCCTTCCACTCCAACCAATTCTATGATTCTATGACCTTCTGGTTTCAGAAGACTGGAGTGATATCAGAAATGAGGATGGGTATGAGCACAACCTCACAGTCTGTGCATTTTCACTGTGGCCATGTTTGATCATTTTGCAATAGGAGAGGAGTGGGTGGTCTGCAAGTGTGTTCAAAAAGCATGGCTGGATATGGTGTGAAGCTGGACTGAGGCTGGTGGAACATTAAATGAAATTCAAGTGATGAATACCTGAGGTTTAGAAATTGCTGTGGCAGGATGCACACTTACTGAGCAGTCTGGCTGGCAACTGAGCACAGCTTCCAGTAGTGGTATATAAATACAGTGAGAATATGTGTTCCTTTAATCCTTGTATAACCTAGCAGCTCCACCTACCCTGGAGACTGAAATTCTCATTGATTCATTGAGCATGCCCAGCAAAAACTCCTCCTGAGCCTTCTCTTCCCCCTTTTCTGCTCATTATAAGGGCAGAGGTTCAAAAGATCTCCATAGAGATTAACAATATAAATCCAGTCACCCTTTTCCCAGGAGTAGGTAATACTTGGATGTGCATTTAGGCAGTGGCACTGATTACATTGTGAATTCCCTCCTAACCTCCAACCATCAGATACATATTTTGAATTGGAAGGTACCTCCAGTAAATGGCATTTAGTAGTAAGCATTATTTAATGTCTTTACTGGAGGGGAATGCTGCTAAACCCAGGGAAGTCCTGTCACTTTTAATTCCTCTGGCTCCATCAGCAAAGATGTGAGATAATCCTGACCTTGTAACATAGATCTTTTCCTCAGAGACTTTCACAAATGTGGTCATTCCACAAGCATTATCCACTCACTAAAGATCCCAGCCTTCTGCTCCCTTAGTATCAACAGTTCTGAGAAAATTAATGATCTTACTTGTCTGTGTAAAGTAAACAGCATTTTGTCCTTAAAAACAACAATATTTAGTCATCTCCAGCGTCTGGTGCATTCAGCCAACGCACCTAAAGAAGGCAGAATCAGAATTGTGGAATGATGCAGGTTGGAAGGGACCTCTGGAGATCACCTGGTCTAACCCCTGTTGAAGAGGGGGTAACTTCAAAGTCAGATCAGATCATTCACAGTGATGTCCAGCTGAATATTGGACATCACTGAGGATGGAGATTTCACAGCCACTTTAACTGATTTCACACCACTCTGCAGGTGAACATTTATTTCTTAATTTCTGATTGGAGTGTAAAATCATAGAATGGTTTAGGCAGAAAGGAACCTGAGACTTCATCTAGTTCCAACCACTCATGAGCAGGGACACTTTCCACTTGACCAGAGCCCCATCCTTGGATACTTCTGGGGATGGGGCATCCACAACTTCTGTGCAACCTCTTCCAGTGTCTCACCACCCTCACAGGAAAGAATTTCTTCCCATTTAATGCTAGTCTAATCCAATCTAAACCTACCATCATCCTAATTCTCTTACCTCTTGTTCTATCATTCCATGCCCTTTTACAAAGTCCCTCTCCAGCTCTCTTGTAACCCTTTTAGGTACTGCAAGGTGCTATCAGGTCTTCCCAGAGCTTTCTCTTCTCTAGGCTGAGCAACCCTAACTCTCTCAGCCTGTCTTCACAGCAGAGGTGCTCCAGTGCCTGGATCATCTCCCTGACCCTCCTCTGAACTCCTCCAACAGCTCCATGTCCTTCTCATTTTGGGGGACCCAGAGCTGGATGCAGCACTGCAGGTGGGGTCCCACACAACTGGAGCAGAGGGGCAGAACTCCCTCCCTCCAGCTGCTGGTCACGCTGCTTGTGGTGCAGCCCAGGACATGGGTGGCATTCTGGGCTGCCAGTGCATGTTGCCAGCTCATGCTGAGCTCCTCATCAACCAACACCCCCAAGTCAGCACCTGATGTTGTGACTCTCCCTCGTTGCATCCCATCTGATCACAGTGCACCTCTAAGGAGAGTTTGCTTTTACCCTTCCTATGCCCACCCCTGAGGTAACTGGAGACAGCAGTAAGATCTTCCCCTTTAATTTCTCTTTTCAGGAGTGATAAACTCAGTTCTTCCAGTCTTTACACATCATATGAAAGTCTGCTCAACACCTTTATTACCTTTGACTGGACTTTCCCCAGTGAGGAACCCCAAACTGGACATAAAATTCCAAGGTTTGTTGGATCCCCAAACCTGATGGACACTGGCTCATATAGGCCAGGATGCTCCTGCTCCAGGATGTGTCCAAGAGACTCATCAGGTCCTCCTCTCAATAAGGCTGTCTGCCCAGTAACACTATACTCTTGCACAGGTCTATTCCATCCCAGGTGTAGACCTTTGCATTTCCATATACATACATACATATATATACATATATACACACACATAAATATATATATATATTTGTCTACGTTCTCTATTTCTCTTTACTTCTCAACTGACCCATTCAGCTTCAGCATCTGCCAATGTATATATTTCAAAGTCGAATAAGTGAGATAATGAAAGTATTAATGATTTTTCATGAGAACATAATCTAGTTTTCCTTCTTTAGATTTAATACATTTTATTTTCATTTCCCTTTAAATGTATTTTTTTTCTATTTGTTCCTGAAACAAAAAATAACAATCTATTTTCAGGAGCACATATTTTATAATTTGTGGTTGATTCTATTAATTCTGGGTCATAGGTTTATCTGGGAAGAGCCCACGCAACAAAAAGCTCTCAGCCTTGGAACTGCTAAGTGTTTTGATCAATATAATGACAGTCAAGGATGTTTTGCACCTTACAAACCAGGAATTTTAAATCAAGAGGCTTTATGAAAGGCTGCAAACTCCATTTGTTCTTTGAGTTGTAAGTAAAAAAACCTACTCATTCCAAAATTGTCAGTATTCTTGTGTAAAAAAGATAAAATAATAATTTCTCCCCCCAAAAGATGGCAGTTTGTTTCCAAAAGAATGATATAATCTCTAAGGATACATTTGTTCCAGTACTACAATAGGATCTGTAATTTTGAGAATGAGTAGCACGGCACTGAATGAATTTATATGAGGAAGACCCCGTCCCAATAAAACAAGGTCCTGGACCTGTTTTGGGTGCGCTGCTTTGCATTTGGCTTGGTAGCACGGAGAAACAAGCAGCAGCGATGGAAAACATCTTGTTTATTACCCTTTGTTATTGTTACTTGCTGTTTTAATTAAAAACTCCAGAGAGATTCAGGAGAGGCAGGAGGAAGCACCAGTTTGGCTTTACCCTCCGTATACCACGAGCATGGAATGCATGGGGCACTCCCCGAACATCTCTGTTTGTGTCTTCTCCCCAACCCTTTCTAACTGCAGTTCACCAGCAAATGTCATTGTCACCTCATCTAAACACGGACGCACTTCCTCCCTTCTCCCCCAAGAGATGCAGACTGTGAGCCCCACGTCGGTGCCTGCCGGCTTCTCACCTCACGTGTCTGACCCTAAAGCTCTTCGGATCGCTTATCCCAGGAGTGTCTGGAGAAGCAGAGTGCCAGCACCAGCGCAGCCCTGCCTGGATGCCATCCGAGGCTTGTGGGCTGGAGCTGGCTGGCATCCCTGCATGGAGCTGGGGCACAGGGAATCCTGCTCGCTGGGGTTAGATTCTGACTTCTGCTATGAAGCCCAGAATCCCACTGCTCATCCCAATTAGTGTGCTAAAAACCAGGGGAAATGCTCAAGCATTTCATTAATGGCTAATGTTATTAAATAGACAATTAATAAGAGCAGTCAAGTGAATGATTATTTCTAATAAAAAGGCCCGACAATTGCTAACAAGTTAGAAAATGCCAGCACAGAAGTTCTCAAAGAAATAATCCCCTGCTACATTGGCCCTACACAGAATAACCGGGTTTACTCACAGGTTTCCTGGGTGTAGACTGTAGCCTATATGGGAGCAAGGAAATTCCCGTGACGCCTCACTAACACATTTTTAGAGGAGCCCAGGGACAATTTCACAGGGATGCTAACTTTCTGCGGCTGGCACCGAATACGCCCCGAGGGGGCGAAGCCGCCCCGAGACAAAGCCGGGGCTGATTCCCGCACGGTGCGGGCAGCGGGGAGCGGGCGGGCAGGGGATGGGCAGCGGGCAGGGCAAGGACAGCGGGCAGCGGGCTGGGGTAGGGGCTGGGGAAGGGCAGGGGCGGCACGTACCGGGCAGGGACAGCCGGCTGGGGCAGGGGCCGGCGGTTCTGCCCTCCCGCTCGGCCCGGCGCCGGTTCCGACCCGCGCACGGACATGACTAAGCAGCACCTCTCCCTCCGCGGCCGCTGCCCCCGGGGCTGCCCGCCCCGCACCCGCGCACGGCGGGGACTCACCTGCCCGCCCCGGCCCCGCCAGCCCGCGGCGCGGCTCCTCCGCAGGGGCCGCCGCTCCTCCGCCCCGCTCCAGCCGCTCCGCCGCCGCCAGCGCCGCCCCGCTCCAGCCGCTCCGCGCCGCCCCGCAGCCGCCCCGCTCCAGCCGCGCATCCCCCGCGCCCGCGGAGCCGCCGCCTCTCGCCGCCGGGGCGGGCCGGGGGCTGCCGTCAGCCGCGGCTGACGCAGGGCTCTTCCCGCCGGGGATGAAGCCCCCGGCGGCCGCCAGTCGGGAGCCCCCGCGCCCGGCGGCGCTCGGGGCGGCCGGGGACCCCCCGCGCCCGCGGTAGGGCGGCGCTTCCCCCGCTCCCGGCGCGGGCAGCGCAGCGCCTCCCGCCGCCGCCGCGCTCGCAGCAGCCCGCAGGAGCCCCGCAGCCCCGGCATGGAGCGCCCGCTCAACCTCAGCTGCCTCGCCGATACGACGCCGGACAGCGGCAACAGGAGCGGGTCCTCCGCCGGCCCCGAAGGCGGCCTGGCCCATCTCTCCGTCTTCAGCGTGTTGGTCCTCACCCTGTTGGCCATGCTGGTGGTGGCCACGTTCCTCTGGAACGGGATGGTCCTGGCCACCATCCTCCGCGTGCGCAGTTTCCACCGGGTGCCGCACAACCTGGTGGCCTCCATGGCCGTCTCTGACGTGATGGTGGCAGCCCTCGTCATGCCCCTCAGCTTGGTGCACGAGTTATCCGGGCGGCGGTGGCAGCTGGGCCGCTCGCTCTGCCAGGTGTGGATCTCCTTCGACGTGCTGTGCTGCACTGCCAGCATCTGGAATGTCACGGCCATTGCCCTCGACCGCTACTGGTCCATCACCCGACACCTGGAGTACACGCTGCGCACCCGGCGCCGCATCTCCAACATCATGATTGCTCTCACCTGGGCACTCTCCGCCTTCATCTCTCTGGCCCCACTGCTCTTTGGCTGGGGAGAGACTTACTCAGAGGACAGTGAAGAGTGCCAAGTCAGCCAGGAGCCTTCCTACACCATCTTCTCCACCTTTGGGGCCTTCTACTTGCCCCTCTGCGTGGTGCTCTTTGTGTACTGGAAGATCTACAAGGCTGCCAAGTTTCGAATCGGATCTCGCAAGAGCAACTCCATCACCCCCATTACACCAGAAGCACTGGAGGTAGGTTGGCTTGGTTGTGTTTTGCTCAGTTCAGGCATCGGCAGCAGGCAAGCTTCTGTAGAAGTGGGGGAAACTTAAACCAAAGGTGTGCAAGTGAACAGTGATCCACCAAAGCCCTGTGCATCCTGGAGGCTTCCAAGGGAAGGCTGACTGCAGGGCTTGCAAACACAGTCTGTTGGCCCCTTCCAAGCCCTCAACTGTGAGCACTCAAGGTGTAGCAAAAGCAACTTTGGGATGTGTTGGGAGCCTGAGCTCCACGTGGGCGAGCTGTGACTCACAGATGTCCCCCCATGGAATGCTGAATCAGTACTTGCTGGCATGAATAAGGGGTCACCGTCCCACCCCTGGGGAGGCAAGGGGAGAGTGGATGGATGGGGGTCTGTGTCTGCTGGGGACAGTACCCTGGCAACCAGCTGTGGCTTTGGGGACACTGTGTATTTACCCAGACAGAAAGCACATGTGCAGAATGTACTTGGAAATCTTTCCTAATCATGACTGCATCGTGTCAGATCACCCCAGGCACGGTGACTTCGCACTGTAAAGATTTCTTGCAGGGAGGAAGCAAATGTGTGCTAATTTTCTTTCCTCTCCTACCAAGAACTCCTCAATTCAATGGGTTTAGAGAAAGTAAGCAGACTTCTGTGCACGGCATGTGGGTGTGTGCCTGTTCTGCTGATCAGATTGTAAGTGAGGGAGTAATCTTATTGTGCTGCTGTGTGAGCAACCCCATGTACCCTCAGTACTCTCTCTAGTTTCTAATCTCACCTAAAATAGTCTCCATCACCCAGAGGAGGTAGCACAGCCACCCTCCCCTCATTCAGAGCGTGACGTGGATGGCCTGTGTTTCCCCTGGAGCCTTGGCCCTCGCTGGCATTGTTGGGCTGTGTACCTGCTGTGTGGGATCACCTGACTGGGGTACGTATGGTGCAACTTGTGTTTGTGTTTGGCAGGTAAAGGAAGCTGCCCAGCAGCCACAGATGGTCTTCACTGTCCGTCACGCCACTGTTACGTTCCAGACGGATGGAGACTCGTGGAGAGAGCAGAAGGAAAAGAAAGCTGCCCTCATGGTGGGCATCCTTATTGGGGTCTTTGTGCTCTGCTGGATCCCCTTCTTCGTCACAGAGCTCATCAACCCACTCTGCTCGTGTGACATCCCACCCGTTTGGAAGAGCATTTTTCTATGGCTGGGCTATTCAAATTCCTTTTTTAATCCACTCATCTACACTGCTTTCAACAAAAACTATAACAATGCCTTCAGGAACCTATTCTTTAGGCAGCAGTGAGCAGAAGAAGATTTCCTGCTGCCCCAGGAAGCTGGTTTTGAGTGTCAATGATTCTGACCAAGTTCCTGAGGAAGTTCAAAGCCACAGATGCTGAGGTGATGCTCAAAATGCATCGCCATGGGTTGTATGTCCCAGAAACAGTCCTAGTCCCTAGGCAGCCTCTCCATCCCAGCCTCTTAGCTGCTATTTTTCCTGCAAGTAGCATGTAAGGGCTTCTCCTACCAGCAGCCTGGCATCCTTGCTCCAGTGCCCTGCTGTGTTCCTCCTGCCTCCCCAGTGATGCTCTGTTTGGTGGCACCAAAGGTGCAGAGGAGTCCACTGGCAAAGAAACGTTGTTTTGGCATCTTCCAGCATTAATCAGCTTTGTCCCATGTGCAAAGCTGGGACCCTATAACACCTGGAGGTTTTGTGATTACTTATGAGAGTACATATTTCACAGCTTGGCTGAAAACATGGTCTGTCTTGTCTTTCACTGATAAAGACTGCAAAGTGTTTGTTTTGGGAGGGAATAAAACCCTTGATAAGGGTTAAGTGCAGACTGCAAGTACCAAGCTTTTTGTCAAGTACTTTGGGAGCAGCAAATTGTGTCTCTTTGCTTTTAGATTCTATGTAGCAATTTTGTTATTTTTTTTTAAAGAAAACTTACTGTGAAAGCTTAATGCATGGTGCACCCTGGAATGAGAGAATGCATGGGAAACTCACCTCTCGTTCCCCGACTGCTACCTGTGAGCATCTGCCTCAGACCTTTATGTTCAGAAATACCAGCAGTAAATGCTAATCTTTGTGCCTGTTGTTTCCCATTTTGAAACATAAATGTATTTTGAGCAGCTGTGGGCAGATTTCCTGTAGTTTTAGGGGATGCAAGGGGTGTATTTCGAGTTGCCTTTCAATGAGGAGCTGTGTTTTACTATTTGAGTGCAATCCAGAACTTGAAACCGAAGCAAAAACCCCACTTTGTTTCCATGAGCACTGGGTTGCAGGCAAAGGGCACTTAATGGCAGGTGATATTTCTTTCATAAGCATAATCAAACCATAGAGCTTCTGTTCTACAAGGACCAGACTTGAATATTTCTTTTTTTTTTGCCCACCAGTCCTCCTCTCCCCACCCATCTAAGGCTCCATCCCGCATGGTTGTTATTGCTCTGTTGCCTCCCTGCCTTTCCATATTGCCAACTTAATTAAAGTAGTTGGAATTATCACTCCTAGAATTAGAGTTACACGCTTTATACTGTGCTGCTGAAAGACTGACAGGTCTGCAGATAAAGGAAAGCATTTGTTTAAACTTGGTTCTGGGGCAGCCGCTGAAATCAGACCACAACTGAAACGGTGGAAAAAATACAAGTTGGAAATCAGAACAACCTGATTTCATGTCAGATATCTCAAGAAGAGATAAAAGGGAAAGATATCAATAAATGATGGTAAAGCTCCCTGGGGTTGGATAGTATTTACTTCTATCTGTGGTAGATCATGATACATCAGATGTTAAAATTGTCACTGCTCCTTTAAAGCAGTCAAAAATCCTGGCAGACTTGGCAATAAAAACCCTGTTTCTTTTGCTGTCTCTGGACAGGTGAAAATGGAAGCAGAGGTCAAGGTGCTATTGAAGTGTTGCAGCCCTTTCAGGACCATCAGCACTAACATGGACATAGTTGATCCTGCCCTTTATAAGATAGCCCTCGAGATCTTCCTTAACACCATCTTATAAAAGTCTGTTAGAAATATTGGGTAAAACCCTGCCCTCATTGAAGGCAATGGACAATTTTTCAGTGATTTCAGATGAATCAGATTTTTATGTGGCATGTCTTGTCTCGTAAAAGCATAGTTTTAATGTTAATTAATTCAAGGAGAAGATGGGTGGGACGGGAGTAATTCTCTAATTCCCGTGAAAGAGGCTGTGACCTGCCCCCTCCCATGGGCCAATCTTTACAACTAGCAAAGAGCATTTTCTTTCTTTGTTACATATTTTAAAATATCATTAGTGACAACTCTGATGTATGAAAAATTGTAATAAACTCTTGAGCTGCTTTTTTTTTACTGAGTATATGAAGGCTGTGCTGCTTTCTCTGGACAGTCCATCACTGATGCTGAGTTGTTCTGTTTGGGAATTGCTGCTTTTGTTGTGCCAAGAGTTGTTTAGCCAAAAATGATTTGGAGAAAATGCTTCCTTGTTCAAGCCAGAACTTCAGCTAAGCTTGGTGGTGCCTGAAAGTAGGAGACTATTTCTGAGGCCCACAAATGACACTTTAAACACTTTAAAGCATGGATTACCTGGGAAGTTGAACCTTAGTTCCCCATTTGCACACCTAACACCATGTCTGCACAACCCCATGTCAGTCCCAGCTGTGTCCATGCCATTTTTATTTGCTCTTTGATAAGTATTGCAGATTCTCTTGAATGTGTCTGTGGGGCTGTTGTGGAATCAGCTGCAAACTCCAATTAATGTCCACTGCAAGCAGACAAAAATTAAACTGAAATCAGTGGGAAATTCCCTACTTTTGTTGCAGTTTGGTGCTGGGGTGAAGCTCCCTTTCATTACACCTTCTGTTTATTTGTGCTGTGCCTTAAACAGTGACAGGGAGGCAGGAGATAATTTTAAAGTGACAATAGATAATTCTCATGTCTGTAGTCATGAGTATTCCACCATTCCAGTGTAAATTGCACTCACATTTATTTGACAGGCCACATCTGATACAATCATTTTCTGCAAAAAACCAGCTTCCAGTTGGCCATGAGATTCGTTCTTTTAAATCTTGACAAAATTAACAGCTTTTGTATTGACCAATTCCTGCAGCTCATACTTAAAACCTAACACCATGAACTTTGCTTCTGAAGATCATTCCTGCAATGCAATATGACCAAGAAGGGAAAATGTCATTATTCTGTAGGTTGCACTGCAGAATCATACTGAAACATGCCACAATGATCTCAGCACAGGGAAGGGGCACAAAGAGACCTGGACATCTGATCCAGTCTCCCAGGCTTTTTACAAACCTCTCATTATTCAAACACAGATGCTGAGTGGGCTCCCAGAGATGCAAATCATGTTTGAAAGCATAGGCAACCACAGCTTCAAAGGAGGCATCTTGTACCTTCTTGTTCCCATTTATACACAGAATCAGTGGTGTGAAGAGACCTGCCTCACCGAGGCTTTGTGAGAATTAATTACTAAATGTTGATCATGTAGCAGGAAGGTGGAACACTCTGGTTTGAATGCCGAGCAGTGTTATAAATTGAGCTTCTATTTAATTCCTAGGAAGAACGTTATTACCCATTATTATTGAGTTTTGTACGCTATTTAATGGCCATATAACACTTCCAGAACCGATTTAACTAACCTGCTCCCACTTACAATTAATTCAGTTGCCTCTCAGTGCCCTGACAATCCAAGGAACATCTGTATGGGAGCTGGGTAGCGAGGGCAGCGTGTGCTGAATTCCAGCTGCTGCTGCTGCTGCTGAGCGGCTCCGCGCGATGCTGAGCGCGTGCTGTCAAGGTTCAAGGAGCAGCAGCTCTCTGGGCAGTCTGCTCTGGGTTTCTATCACTTTTTAGGGAAGAAAGAAAAGGTCATTGAAGAATGCCTGTGGATTACATGACAGGCTGGCTAACCACCTTCCTCCTCTCCCCCCACCCCAGCCTGCTGGGCTCTCTTCTCATCACAGGCAGGCCAGGCAGGTGACTCCGGGACATGCACAGGCCCTACACAGCCAGAGGTGAGCCACACAAGACTTCATCCCCTGGTAATTTCCTGGGGCTTATCATAAAAATTACTGCTAGGAGATGTGTCCTTTGGACTGTCAGCAGCAGCTGAAAGTGGGAATTTCCTGGAAGTAAAGTTGCAGGTAATTAAAAAAATTTCACCTGACAAAGAAAATTAATGACTGTTCCTTGCAGTGATTGCAGTGGTGAGGTGTGGCTGACAAAGTGTCAAAGTGATTTCTGCAAGGCAGTGGCTTGAGCTGCTTTGTTCATGGTGTTTTACTCTTGGACACCTTATTTTACCATCACTGGTAGAACAAGCATCCCCCTTGGACTCCAGCATGGTGAGCATGATACAGGCACCATGAATGCTCCATGTAAGAACAGTGGGGAGAAACATCCATGACAAAATTAGCATCCCCACTGCAATACAGCCTGGCATAAAAATCATGAGCATTTCATTGAGTTTAAGACACGGCCACAGAGTTCTTTAAATTATCATTATTTTTAGTTACACCAAGGTGCTGAGGAAGTTGCAGAAGACTGGAAGAGAGCTGGAGCTGTGCCACTATTTGAAAAGGGGAAATTTGGAGAGCCAAGTATTTGTAAGAGAAATGCTGTTACTGATTTACAGCTTGAAATTGATCCTTGGCAAAAAAAAAGTGGAAGAGCTGATAAAGGACTCAGTGAATAAAAAATTACAGGAAATAAATATAATTAAAATAAATCACATTGATGTCTTTGATTGCAGCACATGGTTCATTGCTGATGGTGATATAAAGTATTCACTCAGTAATGAATCTGACTTGACAACATTCAATGCCTCTATTAAAAATTGAAGAAGAAACCAATATGCAGTTCAAGCTGTCCAATACTTGCTAATGACTTATGGACTGGGAAAGGTGTAAACACAGAAAATAAGGTCACTTCTACAGAGCAGTGAGGATGAAAACTAGTTTGCAAGCATTTCAGCCTGGCATGAGGGAAAGGCACGTGTCCAGGAGCAGCAGGATGGGGCCCTGGTTGCAGGAGGGACAAGGCTGTGATGGGGCACACCAGGAGCTGAACATATGGCACTGCTCAGCATTTCAGGAACAAGCAGGCTTATTTCTTGCCCATGCATGGGCTGTGTCCAGCTGTGGGTTTTATTCTGGTCACTGGAGGAGAGGCTGCAACTTCAGTCTTTTTGCTCCTCCCTCCTCCTTGGCACTGCCAGGCAGTCAGCCTCAGCATTGCCATTCTGTGTCATTTCTCATACTAGCCAAGTCAAATACTGTTCCTAATCATCCTCAAAAGCAAGGCAGATGGGCCCTTTCCCTGGATCCCCCAGTGCATTGTTGTTGTTCTGTGTCCATTTCAGCAGTGGGAACAGCAGCTTCTGCGATGTTGAAGCCCCACAGCTGCTGGTGGATGGGACCAAACAGGGCTGGGTGCAGCTCCAGGGGTCATGCTTGGAGCTGGCACTGCCCCAGCCATGCTCTCTGATAGGAACTAGGATGGGGAAAGATAAAATGAGCTATAACCTCTCCTTGTGTTTCTGCTGGAGCCATTCCCAACAAAACAGTTCCTAATCCTGCTTCTAGTCCCTGCCCTGCTTCTGGTGAGACCAAACGTGGCCAGGAAGCCACTACCATGGATCTGGTCATCTCTGCAGGAAAGAGAAAGAGAGGGGTAAAAAACCCCTTCCATTGCAGGAAAAAAGTTCCCCAGCCCTGACTGCTCTTCTGGGAGAGGACACAAAGTCCATGTAGCTGAGACATCCACTCTGCCCAGTTCAGTCCCTTCCCACTGGTAGCTGCAGGGGTCTGCTGCTCACCAGGTCCTTAGTCTGTGCAAGTGTTGGACTGAAACATTGCATTTTTCATCAGTTCAGGGCTGCAGCCTGAGCTCAGTGCTTCTTCCTTGTGCCTTTCCATCCCCAAATCGTGGTTAAGCCCAAATCCCACCAGCCTCAGTTGCTGCTACAGAGGAGGGCAGCCTTTCAAAATTAGCATCTCTGTTGGTGAAGAAAACCTCCTTGTCTCTGGGCTCAAGATGCCAAACCAATAGCTGAGGTGCCACAAAACCCCAAGAATCTGCTTCTTCTTGCCTGATTCAATGTTTGGATCACCTGGTTCTTCACAAGACACCTGACTGGGCAGTCCCAAAGCTTAAACCATGCCCAGCCAGGTTCACCTTGCTAAGGTCTATCACACGTTCCACATTTTTACTGCTCCCCTCTGGTGCCGTTCTGGAGCTCTGGCTATCAGGCAACTGTTCACACATTGGTCAGGGTGCTGCCTCTGCAACCTCTCCCTGGCCTGGTGCAGATGGACCAAACAGGGCTGCTTCCAACCCCAAAGAGCCTGTGCCACACGGACCATGGTGAAAATTAATGTGATCACCTTCTAGATCTGCTGACAGCCTGATATCCTGGCTCACAAGCTACCTGTGCTGCTGTCAGGCAGACTTTAGGGGGGAAAAGCAGAGTGTGTGGTCACGTCTTTTCACAGCTGGAGCAGAGACCTGCCTTTGAGGAGGGGGAGGAATCATTTTGATGCGTTGCCAAACTCCTCTTTCGATGGCCACCGCAGCATATGGAGCCTCTCGCACAATTGCCCGGGAGCTGCAGTTCTGTGGTGTTTTTTCCCCCTCTCCTCAGCTGCTCACCTGATGCCAAAGTTTCCAGGTGCACTAAGGCAGGATGCTCCTGCCCATCACCGCGCCGGGGTGAATATTAAACAGACAGCAGATGCAAAGTGCAAGCACACTTGCTGGCCCAAGGGGTTACTCAGTATCTGGAGTTGGAGTGGAGGAAAGAAACGGAGAGCCCATGGTATTAAGTAATTAAGCTTTTCTGAGACTTTTTAAAAGGCGGGAGGTGGATGCTGAGGAGAGGTGATGCAGCAGGCAGCCAGGCTCCTCTGCTTCCCACAGCTTTGCAGCACAAACCTCAGCCTTACAGGGGATTTCAGAGCAGGTTAGTCTGACCAAAGCCCTCGGGCTACTTTATAAGCCGTTAATAGTTGCCAACCAAAATGAGTGTCAGGGTTGTTTCTTATTAAAATGAGCATTTAGGGCACCTGGAGAACACTGTAAGTAGCATAAATGTTTTAAATTCTTTCTGAAACCATCAAATTGGCCAGTGGTTGCATTCAGAACATAGCAAAAAACTTTTAAATTAAATTTATTTGACAGCAAATTGGCTGCTGCTCACCAGATCAGCTTCTCCACCACTGTTACTCACAGATCTCCAGGACACCACACACCCACCCACTGTGTGTGCGCTGCAGCACCTTCCCCTGGTGATTCCACAGGTGACCATCCTGCAGGGATTGTGTCCTGGATTCCCCAGCATGAGGGGCAAGGCAGCACCTCCTGCCCCTCCCTGGTCATCTGTCCTTCAGGGTACACTGGATGTGGACACGGTGTGTGTCTGGGTGTGGAGTGGCTGGGCTGTTTTTCAGACCCCTGTTCCTCATCCCTTTGTCTGGCAGCCCTGGCTGAGCAGCAGCTCCCACTCCACACCGCTTCTCTTGGCTCCCTTCTTGCTCCTGGAGATGCTCCCAGGAGTTCTTCCACGGCTTGGTGGAGCCTGTTTCCCTCAGCAGAGGTGGTGGTGCTCCCAGAGTCAGAGCTGCTCCTCAAGGGCCCATGGAGAAGGCAATCACCTGACAAACGGAATGAGTCATTGTCACCCTGGTTTTTTCAGCCTTCTGATGTTTTACTTTTGAGATAAAGTTTCTCACACACTTGTCATGTAAATAATGATTGTTTTGCGCTCCTTTCTGGAGGAGGAGAGAATTGATGGACTGTCAGGTTGACCAGTGTGGTTGGAGAGGACAATTTTCTTCCTCCAATCCATGGTCACTGTTGGAATTCTATAAATGTCGAGGTCTGTAAATAAACTGCCCCCTTTTTTTGCCTTGGACATCTCAGAGTGTGAGTGTCGCTTCCTTTGCGTTGTACTGCGACAAGTCCTGAAGCCCCAGATCAAATGGGCTGACAAAACTTTTGCTGGCGGGCTACACTGGAATCCCTCTGAAATCGCAGTGGGCTTGGGCACTTCAAAACCACAAAGTAGGCGTGATCCTCACTGAGGGGCATGCTGAGGGAAAAGGGGAATTATCCCAGCCCCGGTCTCCATCGCTGTTAATGGGAGAGATGTTAATCTCTTCCAGGATCCCCATTCTTGGGGAGGGGCTCGCAGCACAGCCGGACCCGGGGACACCGAGGAGATGGAGAGCGCTGAGCTGCCACCACAGCTCCTACCTGACCCTGGCACAAGCCCAGAGCCTGCCGAAGAGAGGAGAGCTGTCTCTGCGGGCACAGCAGAAGGGCGAGGAGAGCGCCGGTGGTTCTGTCCCGCACGGCGGGAGCCGGGACCGCCGGGGCCGCCGGAGCTGCGGGCGACGGACAGACAGACAGACAGACAGACAGACCGACAGACAGACAGACAGACAGACGGACAGACGGACAGACAGACAGGCAGACAGACAGACCGACAGACAGACCGACAGACAGGCAGACAGACAGACAGACCGACAGACAGACAGACAGACAGGCAGACAGACAGACAGACAGACCGACAGACAGACAGACAGACAGACAGACAGACAGGCAGACAGACAGACCGACAGACAGACAGACAGACAGGCAGACAGGCAGACAGACAGACCGACAGACAGACAGACAGACAGGCAGACAGACAGGCAGACAGACCGACAGACAGACAGACCGACAGACAGGCAGACAGACAGACAGACAGACCGACAGACAGACAGACAGACAGGCAGACAGACAGACCGACAGACAGACAGACAGACAGGCAGACAGACAGACAGACAGACAGGCAGACAGACAGGCAGACAGACCGACAGACAGACAGACCGACAGACAGACAGACAGACAGACAGACAGACAGACCGACAGACAGACAGGCAGACAGACAGACAGACAGACAGACAGCGCTCTGCCCGCCCCACCGCCAGCCTCGGCAGCGGGACAGCGAGCTGACTCTGCTCCTCACAGCACCGAGGGCACGCAAACAGCACCATCCGGCCCGCTGACCTTGCCGCAAGATCAGCCTGCTCCGCAATCCGAGAGCGCTCGGAGCTGCTCCAGGGTGGCAGCACCGGGCAGACACAGACTGATTGCTGCTCACCTCCTTCTGCCAGCGGCCGTGCAGGGGGGAAACGGAGCAACAGCCCTTTTATTGCTCCCAGATGTAGTCCTGAGAGATGACAGGACACTTAGAACCTTTTTGGGTTTTTTTTTTTTTTTGGTCTTGGTTTTTTTGGGGGTTTTTTGGGTTTTTTTTTGTGTTTGGTTTTTTTTTTTCTTTTTTCGTTTTGTTTTGTGGTTTTTTGTGTGTTTTTTGTGGTTTTTTGTTTGTTTGTTTGTGTGTTTGTTTGTGTGTTTGTTTTTGGGGGGTTTTTGGTTGGTTGGTTGGTTGGTTGGTTTGTTTTGGGGGGGTTTGGGGTTTTTGTTTGTTTGTTTGTTTTTATTGTTATTTGAATGGAAGTGAAGCACCTAAATAACCTGGATATCGCAAACCTTAGCGCTGACAGTGCAAGGAAAGGAAAATGCACCCTGTCACTGAGCAGGTCCCCTCCAGCTTTGTGAGATGTCTCAATACTGTGCAAAACGAGCAGCGTGTTCGTGTTGTTCAGCGTTTGGATGCTCAGCCTCATACAGCCCCTTGTAAGAGAACATCTCTCCTGCTTACCATGTACAGCTGCTAACAGCCCTCTAAACCACAGCAGTGGTCACAAGCCTGACAGAGTTCAAGGAGTGTTTGGACAATACTCCCAGGCATGTGGTGTGGTTCTTGGGGTTGGTTCTTTGCGAGGTCAGAGATGGACTCGATGATCCCTTACAACTCAGCATATTCTGTGATTCTGTGAAGTCCACTGGCCTCCTTCCTCTGCCTCTTCTCATTGTCCTGAATTCTGAGAGGCTTCAGAGTAGAATTAGCACTGCACATTTCCACACTCCTTTTTTTAATCCAACTTTGCACCCTCTAACACTCCTCCTCCTCCTCTCAAAGGCACAGCTACCCAGCCTGGCTCTGGCTGCTGGAGTCCCAAGTGGGATGTGTCTTCAGCAAAAAGATGTGAAAACCAGAATTACCCACATTGTAGGGTAATGTTAGTTCTGGAGAATGACTGGTTTATTTTATGGGGCCAGGATGCAATTTTTTTATGCACAAATGTCCTTAGACACAGGTGAGTATGGGAGCCTTTTTTTTGTCCTTTGCCCTCCAAGCAGAGCAGCACAGAAGACATGTGGGAACACACACACGGCAATTTCCCAGATTAATTGCTCTGAGTTTTCCCACCAAGCATACAGCACTGCATACCTAAACATACCAGGAAAACATGTTCTCTTTGGGCACAACCATCAGCCCCTACACACTGGAAAATATCAACACAAATAAACTCTTTTCCTACAGAAACATGCACACACAAAATCACTCATGCATTTCTTTTTAGAATCACAGAATCATAGGATGGTTTGGGTTAGAAGAGACCTTAAGGATCATCCAGTTCCAAGCTCCCTGCCATTGGCAGGGACACCTTCTGCTGTGCCCCATCCAGCCTGGTTTTGAAAACCTCCAGGGATGGGGAAGTGGTCCCACTGCAGCCACAATGTTACCTTGTTTTTGGTTATTTTGCTCTTGACTAGAAGTACTGAATGAATGTGTGAAGGACAAAAACCTGTCTCAGCAAAATGTTAATTACTAAAGCCTCTCTCTGGTCAAGGATAAAAGGAAAGGTGAATCAAAAGTAAACTGATTTTCACCAAGGAAAATTCTGATAGCTTGTTAAATTTCTCTATTGCATCAATTATATGTGAGTTGAGGAGATAAAACATTTCCTGAGCTCTTCCTGGAGGAGATTAGCAGAATGTTTTGGTAATCCCTCTGATCCCTCAGGAATGAGTGCTATTTTATTAATCATAATGCATGAAGGGTTGATGTTCTAGACAGAGACTGCTACAGACAAAGTTAAGAAATGGGACCAAGAGTTCACAGAGTGGCTGAGGTTGGCTGGAAGTCACCTGGTTCACCCTCCTGCTCAAGCAGGGCCACCTAGAGCTGCTTGCCCAGGACCATGTCCAGATGGCTTTTGGGTGTCTCCAAGGATGGAGACTCCACACCTGCCCTGGGCAACCTGTGCAAATGCTCAGGCACCCTCAACAAAACCACATTTCCTGATGTTCAGAGGGAACTATCTGTGTTTTCATTTAGCCTCATTGCCTCTGACCCTGTCACTGGGCACCACTGGACCTTTTTAAATGGTCTCTAGCTTTGGACTAAAAGGACAGAAAGGCTTGCAGGGGCTTCATTCATTTGGACTGCAATGTGACAGATAGCTTTATCTCTTTGCATTCATACCCTCTCCTGCAATTAAATGAAGTGTATTGTTCCTGTGTCTGATTGCATGTGGGAGGCAGGGATGTAGTTTCTACTCTGACTTACAGTCTTCTAGGAATTAATGAAAAAATCTTCTATATTTCTTTTCAAATAGAGAAAAAAATGTTACTGTCTCCTTTTTCTTACTGCCTTGAGGGATCATCAGGAGAATTCTTATAGCAACACGTCTCACAAGTATTTAAAGTGGTAAAACATGTAATAGCTTCTTTTTCCTTCTTTTCTTCCTTTAGAAAGGAAGCCTGTGAGTTGCGTGGAAGTTGTTTGGTGATGTGTGGGTGTACTGTGTGTGTGTCTGACTTGCTGGGGGGAAGCTAATGAAGAATGAGGAGTTTTGCCTGCAACTTAAACATCTCTCCTCCAAGCACTCATTTGACTGGCATTTCAGGGGGGAAGGCAGTGGTTTGAGGATTAAAGAGCAGTCAGGAGCGTGGAGGTGACAGACAGTGACGTGCAGCTGTGGCTGATGTGGCAGCACATCTCTGCAGTTCCACTGTAAGGCTCCTCTGTCTGGGGAGGTGACAAGCTGCCAGTTTGCTCCTCTGTGCTCAGACTCCTCTTCCTACACATGCCTTGTGGGGATCAACAATGCCCAGCCACCCCCGTGCACTGCCAAGGAGGCAGCCCCATGTGCCTGGCAGCCGTGTGGGTCTTGTGCTGGCTCCTGGAAGAAAAGGAAGATCTGGTCAGACAGGGAGAGTTTTTGGCGGCCCTTTGCCGTTCTTGTTGCTTGGTGCTTTTGCCTGAGACAGTGAAAATGGGCTTTGCAAAGAGGCAGAGCCCAGGTGTGTGAGCAGGGGTTATCACTTGAGGATAATCCAGCACATCACAGGTGTGAAAAAGCACTCCCCAAACCTGTTAGTGAGAGGGTCTGGGAAATACAAGCATCTCTTCTTTTAAGATGAGACTTAGATGATATAAGCCACGGTTCTGAGAAAAGCTCAGGAATTAATTTTGTGGAGGTTTTTTTTGTGGTTTTTTTTTTTTTTTTTTTTTGGTTTGGTTTGGGTTTTTTTTTTGTTTTGTTTGTTTGTTTTTGTTTTGTTTTTGTTTTTGTTTTTCCCTAATGAGAGAGCGCAGTGGGACTTTCCTCTTTAGCCCAATATCTTGTCACCCAAATACCTCCTTGGAGCTGGTTCATAAAATTCATGCACAATAGCAGATCTACTACAGCTGCATTGCCAGCAAATGGGGAAATATTTGTTTTTTTAACAGGCTGAAACACTGTTTCTTTGACTACTGGCCATTCTTTGTAAATAAGAACTTGAATGTCCAAAGGAAAAATATTGATACTCTTTCAAGTGCTGGCTCCTGTGGTCTCCACAGGAAGTCACTCTCTTGCAGTTGGGTGTTACACACCAAAAGCTTTACCACTGGCAACTGCAAGCATTGCACGTATTTTCAATCCTGGAGGCAAAGCATCAGTCTGAACTTCTCACCCACAGTTTCACATCAGAACACCCACCCTAAAGCCACTGTTCTTTAGCCCTTCAATATTCAGTGGAAATGGATGTTGGATTTTCCAGCTGGATTTTTGAGAATGAACTCAAGAAGCGAACCATGGATGCACCTGGCTCATGGGTAGGAACAGCACTTCAAAACCTACCTGTTATTGATGAGTTTTAAGCAGGTCCCCTGTGGTTCTTGTTTGGTTTTTCCAAATCCTTCAGGCAAACAGCAAGAAGTCACCACCCAGATAAGCATTGTTCTATTGGTAACACTTCACATTTCTTAATTATTGTCAGGTTATTCCCAAGCAGTTCTGCACTGCAAGAAGGTAGAAGATGCCTGGCTTGAGCAGGGACCATCTTGTTGCCCATACTGTGGTCTGAAGGCACGACACTGTGCTTTGGGTTGGTGCTTTTCTCAGGCTGCTGCCCTGCCTTGCCTGTCCATAGGCTCTGTTTGGGTCCCCATCCCACCCCTGTCCCCATTGCCACAGAGGTGCCCGGCATCACTGGACTGCTGCTGAAGGCACTGGCTTGGGAATGCTGTTGAAAGAGGGGAGAGGAGGTTTCTCACATTCCATGAGGTTAATACATAAAATATTTGTATGTAGCTTCAAGTGCCAGGTTTGTGGCCAGGATTTGCCCTTCAGAAGGTTTCTGGAGGCCCTGCTGTTCCCCTCTGGCCGCTGACATGGCCTGCTCCCCTGAGCTCCCTTCCTCTGCTGCTGAACCAGACACGGGTACCCCAGAACTTCCTAGGCACCAGCCCGTGTTTAAGCACTGCAGATAGGTGCCCAAGGCACACAGACAGGCAACGTGGATCTTGCCTTTGATCTGTGCATACACCCCCCATCCCCTTTATCTTTTACTACCTGTTGTAAAATCCTTCCCTTCAAAGGGCTGTGAGCCCAGCTCGGGTTTTTTGCTGCTCCGCTGCTGCAGATTCCAGAAGGATTTATGGGAGGTGCAAGATGAAAGAAAGGCTGGGAGGAAGAGCTCTCAGTGCAGAGAGTCTCTGGTGAGCGGGGTGGGACTGGCAGTGCTGGAGAACAAAACCCCCCTGGCATTTGCAGCTCAGGTTTCCATGGATGGAGAGGTGGGAGCTCCTGTGCCAGCACTCACAGCGCTGCCACCTCCCCTGGGTGCTGCCTCAGACCTGTCCCCGAGTCACACCAGCAGAGAAGGGGCACAGCAGCACCTGATAATAATGGAAGGGCTGAGCCCCTGCTGCCCAAAGGTCACAGCTGGCACTCTGTGCCTCTCTGGAGCACACACTGACATTAAGCAGTGACATCTCTGCACAGGGCAGGGTCACTCTTGCAGGATATTTTCTGTCTCGTGCTTTGGAAGTTGGAAGTGATGCTCCAGCAAGCTCTGCACTCTTACAGAATATGAATTGTCCCCTTTTGACCCATTTATCAGATGACCTTTTGACCTTTTGTATATCTGAAGGCAGTTTTTGCACCTTAGCTGTATTGTTCATCTGCATGGGAGGCACTCTTTGCCTGAAACAAAGCACCAGAACAAGATCTCTGAGCATGGCTGGGCCCATACTCCTACTGCATGGGCTGCTCTGGGGTCATCATTCCACATTTTATTATACATATCCTTTTGGAACCCACTCATCCCCAAAGCCTTTTAAGTGGGGTAAAAACGGCAAAAGGTGGCAGTGGGCAGAAGAAAGAGGGAAGCTGTAAGGGTTAACAGGATTGGCCCCTTGAAACACAGAGGAGGGCAATGAATCCATCCCACGGAGGGAAGTGGTGGCACTGTGGGATGGAAATAACTTGTCAGTGGGTATCCCTAGCTGGGATCACCCTGGTGGAGCCTGGTCCTACTCACAGTTCAGAAAGAAGCAGCAGACACAGAGTGAGTCCAAATGCCAGAGCACCTTAATGCTCAGAGATGTAGGAGCTCCTCGTCCAAGCTTGAGAAAATTTGTTTTAGACCCATATATACACTGTGAGGGGGCACAGCCCTGCAACATGGTCATGGTGAATGGTGGAGGAGAGGTGAGAGCTTTGTGCAGGTGCTGTGCCAGACTCCCTGGAGATCAGCACTTGGCTGCACACCACGAAATGCTCTGCTGTGAAAAGTCAGAGAAATGGTAGTCAGAGCTCCTTGAATGGTCTTCTGCTTTCTGAGGCTAAATCAGCAGAAATTAAATATTGGCAGCAGTGACAGGAGCACTAGAAATTTGTTCTGAGGTCAATATTTACATTTTCAAAAAGCAGCAAAAGACAGAATTTGGGGGGACCTGAACACTTGGGCTCATATTTTCAAGGCATCTTAGAATGGAAACGTCCAACTGAATTTCTTTAATTTCTCTGACATCTCAAAACATTCTCCAGATATCAGAGATTTGGGTGCCAAAAACATCTCCTGCCATTTTGCAAGTCCATCTGGAAGAGTGCTGGGATAAGAAAACAGCCTTGTATGGGCAGTCAGAGCAGAGCAGCTTTGAAGCAGGCAAGACAACTGTGGACACTGTTTGTGCAAGAACCTTCAGGACATCACCTTTGGGCTGGATGGAAAAGAAAGTCACCATAACTGAGCAGACTCACAAAAAGAGATTTTCTTGGGAAAAAAAATTTTGAGAGGTTTAAGTGAATTTGCAGAAGTTTTAGTTAAGGCTCTGAGTTCAGAGTTCAGTGCTGAGTTTATTTTTATTGCTGCTCTGGACTGGTGCTGGGTTTCAGTGGGAAACAAGCTTGGTATGGAGACAAATCACAGCACGTGTGCTGTTGTGGCAGCATTGAACTGTTTAAATCTCCTCAAATTGTACAATGTAGAGTCACTAAACTCACAGTTTCATCCCAGCAAGTAATGCTCGAGTGTAGCACCATGGAGCAGCACATTCCCTGCCTCCTGAGTACCTGTAGTGCCCTCCCTGGTGTGTCTCCCGTGGTTGTTTGCACAAGGTCTGGGTTTGAATGGATGATTCACTGCTGTGCTGTGCTTTGGAAGCTGCGTTTGCATGTCAAGAGATGAAGTGGGTAGAGGAAAAAAAAATCACCTCCCCGAGGAACACTGTGGAGCTTCATGAGTTACTTTTCTGTAGGAAACCACGGATCAGAGCTTCTCCCACTGCCTGCTTTCCATCCTCCCGTTTCCTCTCTCACGTGGACACTGACAGTAGGGACCCTCCTCAGCAGGGACCAAAGTGAAAATCCAGACACATACAAAGAAGGTAATTTTTTCCAAAGCTGTTAACTGTGGGAAGAGCTAATCAAGCAGTTTACCATTACTTGGAAGAAAAAAAATCTGTTTTTGTTTTTTTTTTTTTTCCTGAAAGATTTTGAGCAGAAGAAGCAGAAGGCCTGAGGCTGATGAACAAAACAAGGGTGGAAACCTACAGAAACAATACTGAGAGGGCACCTTGTGGTATGATGCCTATAGTCACTCAAAGATCTGGGATTATTTCTCCAGCTTCTGCCTGAGTTCTGAATTTAGCTGCCTCAAATACTTCGATCCTCCCTCTTCCTCATGTTTAAAAATCACTGCCCTGAAGCCAAAATCTGAGATGCTGACATTAACATTAATGCAGCCTCAGACTCCCAGCCTGCTAATCCAAAAAACCCCACAGTAAAACACTCTCTTGACCCAAATGGTTGATGATAGACTCTGAAAAAACTGCAGTGAGTGCAAAAAGTGCCCATGTTAATGGCAGGAGGAAAAAAAAACCCACATTGCACCAATATTTGGATTTGGGCAGTGCTTGAGCCTGGTGTTGAAGACCTGGAGACTGCCAGGACCTCACCCACCCTTGGAGCACCACTTCAAGCCCAGAGCAAGCCCTCCTTGGTCCACGAGCTGTTCCTCATCCTGGTAAGAAAGTTACAGAAGTGATACTAATTTAAATCCAGATGTGAGAATGCAGATTGCTGCCAAAATTTAGCTGTGGTTAAGAGAATTACCAGAAAAAAATCCAATTCACAGATTTGGCGATTCTCATTGCAGAGTAGGAGCCAAGGAAACTTGTTTACAGCTTGCTTGTCATTTAGAACAATTAATCACTGAGCTTGGCTGCACTTCCCACAATTTACCCAAAGGATGCCTGTCTGGTTGGATTAAGCCAAAGTGCCTTGATAGAGTCAGTAACTACCTGGGGTATGGATGAAAACTGGCAGGTCAACTCACTGATTCACCAAAAATGTAAAAAAAAAAAAAAAAATTAAAAAAAAGAAGAGAGAAACTACCTATTGAGGTGCTATCTAAAGAGGGACCACCACTTTCCTCCCTTAATTGCTTCTTGATACCAGGCTGAATTCATAACCAAGGAGGTGTATCTGAGATGCTCCTGGATCTCCCCATTTGTGGGGTCTTTCTGATCATGGAGTCATAAAATGTACTAAAAAATGTGCTAAAGATTAAGCTAATGGGAGAGGAAAAATGAAGTTTTGGGAAAGGTAACAATTCCTTCCACTATTCTTTGGAAGAGCTACTCTCCTGAGGAAGCAGCAGCAGGTGTGACCTTAACAATAGACACAAATTTGGACAGCGCCAGAAATATGAGTTTTTGTGAGAGACACATCCCTGAGGTGAGTCTGCAGTTGGAAACTCTCAGCTTTTCCCCAGCTGGGTTTCAATGAGGGACACAGGATCTGCAGCCTCCTCTCCAACCATGGCTGTTATCCCATGGCTGGGTGACCCTCACCTTACCATGGCTTGGTCATGGACCTGCCTGGACACTGGGGATGTGCCTGCAGATCTGCCTGGTGCCCATAATTTTATCAGCATGCAAGGTCTACCTGCCTGCTTCAGACTGCTGGAGTTGTCACCAGTTAGAAAAGAGACAAAAATTACAAATATCTCATTCATCAGGTATTAGGTAAGTTACACACACAATAAAGGAACCGGAAGATTAATGTTATGTGAAAGCAGGAAAGTATCTTGATCTGAAATACTTTTTTTTGTTTAAATGAGGGAAAAAGTCAAGATGGATGTGTGCCATGTTCCCAGACCATCCCTGAAGAATCATAAACCTTACAGATTCATAGGCCTACCTGGAAATATTCAGCAGCATTCACTTAGGTTATTATCAGACCTAAATTGGACAAAGTATAGATTTCTAGTTACTTTTACAAATAATAAAGTATCCAGAACATAATGTCCTGGCATTTTCAATTGCATTTTTCCTCTGTACTGCAGATATAAAGTGATCACTGATGCCTAAGAAGCACCAATGAAAATAAAGACATGAGATATTAGAAAGTCTCTAATTCATACAACATATCTACAAAAAGAATGCTTTTCTTCAGTTAAGCAGTGAGTTGCTGTTTTAGTCTGGGTCTCCAGGTCTTTTTTCCTGTTCCAATACAAAATCTTCATCAAGAAGAGTTGTCCATTTAGGAGATCCTCTACACCATCTTTCTCAATATACTTGCAATTATTTTGTCTCCAAGTGAACTCATTTGTATTTTGTAATGCATTCAAATTCCACAACATATTTCAGAAAAATTAAACACCAAAAAGATATTCTTGAGTACATTTCAGCTGACTTTTCCTTAAAGCAGTAGTTATTTATGGTAAAAGTTTCTTCTTTCTTGAATGACAACACTTTAAAATTAACTGCAATAAGCAACTGTTTGAGGTGTAGAATGCTGCTAATCAGATTGAAATTAAAACACCAAATTATTTAGTTGAATAGTCAGGGAAGTCTGGGCCACCCACAGGTAGCTGGGTTGATGCTGGTTACAGACCTGCTCCTCAGCACTCTGAGCCAGTAGTGGAGCAGCAGTTGGAACATTTCAAAATCTCTGTTTCTTCTTCTTTCTTTCTTTCTAATCTGAACTTTCAGACCACGACCGTAATGTTTTAGACAAATGGCAAGGCTATCTCCAGGTCCCTGTGAGGAGACTAGCAACCCTGGAGTTATGCAAGTTCATTAATTCTGCAGAGTCTGCAGAGGATGTGGAGGAATGGGGGGCAGAGTACCTCTGGTGCAGAACAGAGGACACTGGCTCATAACTTACTCTCCTGTGAAAGGTGTGATTTTTAGCTGTGGATCCTGAGAAGTGCAACAGACTTGACGTTAGGAAGCATTTCTGTACTGAGAGGGGGTTGAACACTGGAACAGGCTGCTAAAGAGATGGTCAGTACCCCCAGCCTGTCAGTGTTTAAGAGGCATTTGGACAATGCCTTTAACAATGTCCTTCAAACTGGTGGGCCCTGAAAGGGTCAGGCAATGATGCCTTAAGTTTCAGCTTTCATATTTTCCAGATTCCGTGCTGCAATAGCATATAACTCTGAACTTCATATAAAGGGTTCACAAGTTCTCTTCCCAGTTTAGTCCCTTTTCCAGCCAAGAAAACTGAGAACCAAGGACATCATTTCAGCTTCAGGACCAAAAAGTATAAACAGCAAACTGAGGAAAGCAGTCTGTGAGAATGGGACTTCACAACCTGAAGCTGTAATTGGACAATTAACCCCAGCATGCAAATAAACCCAAACTTATAAAAGTGTGAAAACTCGTGACCTGTTATCCACCTTGGGTGGAGCCATGGCCAGGCTCTTGTACTGCCCAAGGTGTATCCTTTGAAAGCCTTTTAAATGAATACCTACTTCATTCCTTTAGCACTGTCCAGCCTCTGTTCCAGGTAGCCTCTCAAGGCATCAGCAGTTGGACTGGATGATCTGCAGGTCCCACGTCCTTGGTGCTGTCCTTAGGACCAACACATTGGCAAAACATAGCCCATGTTTTGTTCTCAGCCAGCCTGTTCCTTACAGGGCTGCTTGGGAATGGGACTCCTCCTGCTTGTAAAGTGTCCTGAGATCCAGACTCTGCTACCTTGCCTTTTCATAGCAGCAATTCCCAACACACACCAGCAGCTCTGGGGCCACAACATTTACTGGATTTTATCCAAGTCACATTAAATATGTTGGTTTCTTGAAAAAGAAAAATGGGCTAACAAATCAATTTTAACACAAACATGACCAAGCAGTGCAAACTGGAGCCGAGTAGCATGTCAGTGCTGGGGTTTTCAGTCCAAATCTCAGCTGGCAGAGGTAGGAAAGGCCCTGCAGAGACACCTCTTGCCTTTCAAGTTGTTGGTGCCTCTCAGCTGCACTCTGCTTTTGCAAAGCAAAACAATGAAATTTGTTGCCTGAGGAGGGACAGAAGCAATTCCCACTACTCATTTTCCTAAAGAATAATCTCTTTTTTCAACACGTTTATGGCGTCTCTTTCCACGGCGAGAAAAGTGCGGAGTAAGAACAGCACAGAGCTGTTTGTGGTGCCTTGGCTGGGCTCCCAGAGGAAGGCAGCAGCGTGTTCCTCTGGCTCCATCCCACAAGGAAAACCAGCTCCTGAGTCCCCTCTGGGAAAAGACTGACCACAGAGGTGCACAAGACGTGCTTGTGTGTCACAAACACAGTCGGGGCCAGGGGGGCTGTTCACACGTCTACAAAGATGTGCCAGGCAGCTTTGCTTCCTGCTCTGCATTCTCCAGGGACACAGCAGCTCCTGCTGCAGCAGCAGGAAGGCAGAGGCAGGGCTGGTTCAGCTGGAAAGAGCCTCGTGGATGGAGGTTGTGGCCCTCTGTGTGTATTGCCTGGTTCCAAGGGCAAGGAAACCTGCACACACCTGCAACTGAGTTTTCATACTGTCTTGCTCACATATTTTCAGTCCACATACACAAGCTCTAAGCAAATGAAGCATTTTCTTTCTCCTTTTTTTCCCCTCTAAGTGGTGTTCCTGTTTGCAAATGACAGATCACACAGCAAGGGTCCATATTGCTCACAGCCCACCTGGTGAATGAGAGGAATCACTGCAGGAGGGGACATGAAATAGCCCCTGTACACCATGGCAGCCCCTTCAACAGGTTCAGTCAGGCCCCACAAAGCATTTTGGAGAGGTTGGATAGGGGTCACAAAGTTAGATCACTACACACATTACACTCAGCTTGTCCTGGTATCCCACTGCTTGCTTCAGGGCTGTGATTTCTTGTCCAGAACTGCTCAGAGTAGTAGTTATCTTCTGACAGAAAAGGCAGGAAATCCTCTGTAGTAAGGAGTGTGTGGGTTTTCACATGCTGTCTCCTCTTTGTTCACAGTTTGCAGGCAATTTAAAAGCAGCTATTGAAGATACCAAGGCAGGCTCTGCCTGTTATGAGAAAAGCTTTTACGAAAAGATCTTGGGTTAAGATTGGCTGGGGGGTATTTCATAGTGCTGAACATCCATAATTTTAACCAACTATACTTTAAATAATACCTTTTTTTAACCTCTCATATGAAGCAGTGCTTGAGAATATTCCCAGCCCTTCAGAAACCCGGTGCAGCATTTAACTCCTCTCTTCTGAACGGCCCTTTCAGCACAGATTGATTCCCCAAATCTGTCTTTTGACAGGGGGGAGGGCTGCCTTAAAAGCAGTGCAAAGTACATAAACCTCAGAACCAGATACAAGGTAATGCCCATCACTGCTTCCATGCAGCACTGCCCAGCTGCTGTGGGAGCTCTTCACTCGGTGGTGTAGAAAACACTTCCATCTACTGACACTTGTAAATAACAGAAACCAGCTGAGTGTTTGCAGCCTGGTGATGTGCAGAAGGGTTTTGTGGGTTTTTTTGGACCTCGGGGTTCCAAATTCAATTGTTTTCAAAGAAGTGAAGGAGCCATTGAAAAGCAGCAAAGTTTAATTTGGGAAAACAAGCCAGATTTCAAGCTTACAGCCAGTGAAGGGATGGAGGACTCTTCTGGCTGTGACTGGTTGCATCTGTCCCGGTGCAAGAATCAAACCTGCCCAGGAGAGCACAGACACGTGGCCTTCCAAGAACTGGGAACACAGTATATGGCTTGAGAAGGATGAAAAAAAAGCTAATTACAGATGAAAATGTGGAACCACATAATGGCTTGGGTTGGAAGGAACTTTAGACCATCTATTTCCAACACCTCTTCTGTGGGCAGGTGTGGGGAGACAAAAGGAGATGCTGCTAAAGGCAGTCTCCCCCTGATATGTTACAGCTGTGCTGATTATCCTTGAGTAGAAACAGCCTTGCCCTCACAGCCATGGGCCTGTTAAAGAGTGAGTTAGCTGGGAAGAGTTCAGTTGGAGTCAGTTGGAGTCTGCTCCCCATGCTGAGAAGACCTGGGGACAGGAGGTTGTGAAAGGGCTGGAAAAGGTGAGCTGCTGTAGGTAGGACAGACAAGGTTAGGCAGCTGTGCTAGAGCCAGAGCTGTGTGGAGCTGCTCTTAGAAGATACAGAGAAAAGGTGTGAGAGACTTTTTGAATATCAAGATGCTGATACTTGAAGTCTTCTGACGATTCTAAGGAAGCACCTCGAGTGCAAGTACGGTGTCTATGTCTGCTACCATGTGTATAGATTGTGACAGGCAGGGACACTTTCCACTAGACCAGGGTGCTCAAAGCCCCATCCAGCCTGGTCTTGAACACTGCCAGGGATGGGGCATCCTCAGCTTCTCTGGGAAACCTGTGCCAGGGCCTCACCACTCTCTGACTGAAGAATTTCTTCCGAACATCTAATCTAAATCTCTTCTCTTTTGTTTTACAACCGTCCCCTCCCCTGTCCTATCACTCTCTGCCCATGTAAAATCAATGAAGGGAATAAAAGTCTCATTTGTTAAACCAAGCAGGCAGTGATCATTTAGAAAATACCCTCCATTTAAGCTCAAATCTCCACTTTGGGGAATACTTTTGGATTATACCCATTGTATCTGTGACTGTCTTCGTGCCACTGTTATCTCTCCATTGAAATTTCTATTTGCATTACCTCTCAGTTGATCCTGACAGGTATATCTGTGCTAGTTTTGCATGTTGAGACACTTATTCAATCCCTTCCAAAGCACTCAAATCCTGCACATCAAAGCATCCAGCAGGCAAATCCAGTTACTTCCAACTAGTGTTTCTGTAACTAGGTTTTGTAGAGGGTTCAATATGCAGAAAAGGTAGAAGTATTTTCAATCAATAAATTCAGAAGGATTTAGGTCCTTTATATTTATTTGAAAGTCAATAGGCATTCTTTGTTATGCTTTTTCCATGAGCTTCCCAAATGTGCCTGGAACAATGCACAGGCTCAAAGCCATCATTTCAAGCCACTGCAGGATTTTTTCTGCTCCAAAGGCAGTTTCCCCTCATCCTCTGGATTTACTTCTACTTGCAATGTTTAAAATTTAATGCAGAAAAGCCAAAACTCAACCTTCTACGGTCTCCAGGGAGTTATATGTCTGTGCTAATGGATAAGAATCTTAAAAGTGACTTAATTTTGTTTGCTACCATCTGCTTCCCCCAGTACCTTTTTTTTTTTTTGCTGAACCAGTGCAGTACAACTTGTGCTGAACAAAGTTGGATCCACATCAAAGAGCATCTCCCAAATTCTGATCAAAATGTATCATGGACTTGAGGATCCTTAGCAAGTGCTGGACAATATTTCAAGTGTTTAGTGGTAACAGTGGGAGCTCAGCTTCATCCTTACCCCATTTCTTCTCCCACCAACCTGATTTCACCCACAATCAACACTGAGCTCCTGACCTCTGCCCTGCCTCACATACAGACAGATCCAAACACATCTTCTCTTCCCAAAAAGCAGGTTCAGACTGTTGCATCTTCTGCAAAAAAATTTCCTGCAAACCAGGCAGGCCACATCTCAAAAAGCAAATGCCACAAACAAACCTTCAGGGCACCTCTCAAACCTCCCATATTAGCCTGAATGAAATCCCCAGAGAAGACTTGCCCAACCATTTTGCAGAGCCAGGGTCCTTGCTGAAACCCCACATCTTCTGGAGTGGCAGACCTGCCCTTAAAACACCTGTGGGCACCACAGAGGTGGCTGCCCATTGGATCTGTTCACTGACCTCCACAGCTCATCTGGGATCCACCACACATCTGATTATGAAAGGAACCAAATTCCAATTGTTGTTAACCCACACAGATGGAAATGAGATGTGGAGAGATGATATTTCTACCAGCACCATCAGCCCCTTCAGCTCAGTGTCCATCTTTCAGAGAACAGAGGAGTAATTTCAGTTTTTAATTAAATTTTTAATTCATCCTGGGTAGTCTTGCATTTGTGGCATTCCTTTCTCTCACCAGTTTTTCCACTGCAGCTACTCAACTGCTTCCCTCATTTTTTTTTCCATAATCACTTATTTCTCTCATCTTGCAGGTTAGATTTATGACTTTTACTCAGAATCCCATAATGTCACAAGGCATCTGAGGATCAATTTTTTTCCTCATGCATATTAAACCCAGCAGCACAGGGAGCTCACACTTTACCAACCTCTTGCTTTCTAGCAAAGGTCAGAGTAAGAAAATGGAAAGAAACACCTCCTGCTGTGCTTCCTCCAAACTCTTGGAGGTCCTGTGTTATACAAATGGAAGTTGAAGGAAACCTGACCTGACTTCCAATTGCTGGAGCTCCTTTCCAACCCAAAGTTTTCTCCAGCCCCACAGAACTGCTGTGAATGTCACTCCCCTGCCAATTACACCAGCTGGCCCAACTGCATTGCCCAGCCCCTGGACCATGCTGAGTCTTTTCCTGATGATGGATTTTTGCCTTCTGTGCTGCCCTGCACATCTGCCAGTAAGCCCCAGGTTAGCCAATATTTCCATGCTTTCCTCTGTTTCATGGGAAAATCTCTACAGCAGGTTGTGTGTCTTCTTTTTTGAGCTGGTTTGCTGCTTTGAAAGGTGAGATTTGCTGGTGGGCTCCCAACATGGGCAGATGTTCAGCATTTGCTGTTCATGGAAAGATGCTGCCCAGATGTTTTGTGTTTCAAGGAAAACTGACTCCTCTAAACAGAGACCTGGTTTTATCTCCTTTGGCAAAGTCTCTGGGCTTTAAATCCTTTTCAGCCATGTCAAAGTTTGACCTTTTCTATTTTATTCTCTGCCTTGGCTAGCTCACAATTCTTAAAAAGCTGTCTACTTCTGCTGTCTCACCCATGCCCTCTCTTTATTTAAGTGATACATAACTGAGAGGTCCTGCCTGGGGTGCAAGGCAGAAGCAAAGGCACAGTCCCTGATGTCACCACATTTATGCAGACACATCCAGCTTTGCTGAGTGTAGGAGGGAACCAGCAACCACAAAGAGCTTCATTGCTTCCTGTTCAGCCAGCCCTTGGTCCCAAACCCCAGTCTCAGAGGCACACAGGATGGCAGGGCACATTAAAGCTTTCTTTACTACCTGGATTGCTTCCCATCACCCACTCATGCTCCCTCCTGTACCATGCTCTGCAAATCTCCTCCCAAACTGCTGGCACTCCTGAGCAATTTCACATTTGCTTTTACGAACACAAGCTCCTGCTTAATCACCTGTAACACTGCCTTGCATTAAGGGTGCTGATTAAACATCTCCCTTCCAAAGAGCTTTGATCCACCTCAGAGAAAACCACCCCAAGCCTGTGCTGTACCACTGGTACCATCAGTGCACAGCCTTGGCTTGCCTGCCCAGAGAAGTCCATCATATCTGTAACAACCTGCCTGGATTTATCCCTTTACTGAGCAGCCTTCTTCCACTGAATCCCTTCAGCCACTCTGACAGCAGGAGAGAAATGCCAGTGACGTGAGCAGAAATCAGCAAGGGACAGAACTGGGGTGAAGTTCCAGTATTTTATGATGTAATATGTGTAGCAGCTGCAGCAACTCAAACTCTACATGGTGATTCTTTTGATATTAAGAGTTCTATAAGGGAATATCCAGCAAAAAAATACTTTGGGAAAATCTGATTGCTTTTTTCCTCACAAAAATCATGGACATAGCAGTGAAGTTCCCCACCCCCTCTACAGTGATTCTTCCCAACACACCTCCCTAGCAAATGAGGTGTTTGCCATATTACACTGCTCACAGGATGCCCAAAGGAACAGGTGTCAGGATGAGAGAAAATGGTCTCAAGTTGCGTCTGGGGAGGTTTAGGTTGGATGTTAGGGAAAATTTCTTCACCAATAAGGTTGTCAAACATTGGAACAGGCTGCTCAGGGCAGAGGTGGAGTCACCAAACCCTGGAAGTGTTCCAAAAACATGACCATGTCTCACTCAGGGACATGGTTTGGTGCTGGACTTGGCAGTGCTGAATTAGAGGTTGGACTCAATGATCTTAAAGATCTTTCCCAACCTAAACAATTCCCTAAGTTTAACTTCACTTTCACTTGCAGTCCAATTCACAATACCCAGATCACTTCTGCCAGAAGTTTTCTGTCCTGCCCTGGCTGAGGCTGAAAGCATTGCCACACTAAATACAGAGTTTGGGACTCTCAAAGCCATTGTACCACTTTTCTGTCATGGTTACTCCCTTGCAGCTCACTTCACTGACAGAAATCTACAACACAGAGGGTCAAAGGATAAAATATTTAATTTCCTGCCCTTCACAAAAAACCTCCCAGCTTACAGTTGTGAAAAAATTGAGCAGATAGAACTGGTAAGTCTTGTTTTTCCCCTCTATCTGATCTTGTATCAACTCTTGTTGAAGTGTTTGACCAGCTGACCTCCCACACTGCTGTGATGAAGAAGGGCCCTTCCCTTCCAGGCAGCCTCTGACCACAGAAGCCAAAGGCATGGGTTTTATGCTTCTAAATGGCTTCCTTTTCTCTCTTTTATATTGGATGAGCATTTCCACCCACCTGTTGTGCTGATAAGGGAAACAGGGCCTGGACGGTGAACAGGGAAAAGAAATTTCTGGAGGAAAGAGCTGGAGGATTTGGGTGGCATTTTACTAGGCAACCCCACATGAATCCCAGTCCATAAATATTTCCTGTGAAGGCCTGTGTGCTTCAGAGAAGCCTGAGGGTGGCTCCTCAGAAAGGGCAGTGCCACTGCTGTTGACACCTGAACCTGTCACCTCCTGCCCACCCAAGGGGAGGGGGCTTTTGCACACTATGGGATGAAGGGGGAGGCCAGACAATTGTGAGGTTTCTCTTTCATGTGGCCACACTGAAGACCCTCACCTCTATGGGCAGGACTAAAAATCACCACCACATCCCACAGCAGCAGGACTGGCTCCAGTGTCTGGGTTAGAGGGGGTGGCAATGCTTTGTGATCAGCTGATGAGGCTGGAGAGTGAACTGGCAGGGAAAATCTCCATTTTGTAAAGCAGAGAGACGAATTTCTTTGCTTTGCAGTGTTCGAAATGTCACTTTTGTGTTTTGCATTTCTAAATGGCACTTCTAAATTTTACTCCAGCTTCATTACAAAAACCCCAAGAAATTAATGGAGCTGTTATTTCTCTTCTCTCTGTAGACGTTTTTCAGTGCTTCCACTCAACTTTAAACGATTTTTCCTTCAAGCCCTTGGTGCACCTAATGAACTAGCACACCAAATAGAGGTTTGAAGCTGTTCACCACCTGGTCTCTGGGCTTTTGTCATGGCAGATCTCAGCATGAGATCTCAGGATATCAAGCTCAGGACTTTTCAAGGATCAGCAACAGCCCAGCTCCCCTCTGGGTAGAAGAATCATCCTTCATAATTATTTCAAGAAGCCAAAAATCATAGCACCAACTGAAAATTATTTTTAAAATAAAAACTAGTATAAAATGTTTTGAGCCACAGACCATGTTTATTCTGCATGTGGTTCATGATGGGACACTTAAGCCCAGCATAGTGCTGCACACAGGCACTGCACTTTACAGAACTGCAACAGGTATTCACTAGCTTTTATCAGTTTTGGCTGTAGGTAGCTTTTCCTTTTTGAATTTTAGGCTGCATTTTGACCTATGAAGCTTTCCTGTGTGTCTATTAAGGCGAGATGATTCCAGCTGGGAGAGAGTACACTGCCACTACTCTGAAATCTGGTGCTTAAGAAGCAATCAATCTTATGGGACTTGCAGAAAAAATGCCAGCTCTGGACACTGGCTGGGATCTCCTCCCACAGATTGCTCACACTGCATCTTTTCCAACCTTAATGATTCTATGATGTCTGACTGAGAGCCAAGCACTCTGTAGCTCTGTCAGAAAGCACACAGTGTGTTCAGTTGTGCAGGAAACTCATTCAGCTGAAATATATCCAGCCACTAGCACAGATTTCCTTTTCTTAACCTCTTAAATCCCTTCTGATATGTTTTGGGAAACTAAAACTAAACTAAACTAACAAAACTAAAAAGATATTGTGACAATGAGCTGTCTTTATGGAGATGATGCCTATATGCCTATGTAGAGACCACCCTGCAGAAAAAAGGGGCACATCCCCAGTATCCAGACAACCTGTGGAAGAACAAATACAAACATCCACTGAAACTCATCAGGAACTGTTGTTCTTGCACTCACAGGTGGAGATCCAGCTCCCTACTCCCCATTTCTCAATGGGGAAATTCAGAATAATAACTCAGGCCAGCCTCCCCCTCTACAAACCATGGAAACCAAGTCTGTGAGCACAATGTCCTAAGGATGCTCCGTAAATACACACATCCCATCAGAGCTACAACCCTGCAAAGCCCTGATGCAGCACAGACAATGCTGCAGAGAGTCAGCCACTCAAAAAGCTCTCAGAGCTGAAGAAGTTGCCTGGGTTACAGCTCAGACTCACACAATTGAAAAAAAAAAAAAAAAGTAGAAAAGAACTCATTGGGTCCAGAAGTTTACAGAATTGGAAAGAAATGGGGATCAAATGCTGAAAGTAGGGGGTAAAAGAGCAGGATTTCTGTTTCCTGCTGCAGAAACCAAGGAATGAGTGATGACTCAGGCAAAGCAGGCAGAGCACAGCCTGTGGCAAAGGGATAGAGACACCCAGATTCTGGTGGTCACAGATTCACGGCATGGCTAGGGAGGACAGTCCAGCAACATGATAGCTCACATATTCCTTCATTTTTTCCAACAACATGGACAGTAAGTGCAAGGTTCTCCCATCCTGCATCCCCAGCTGTGGGACACACTCAGCTGAGAGTGCTGCATTCCCCACTGACCCCTGCTGCTGCTGCTCCCCTGCCCAGCAAGGAAAACATCCCCCAATGGGAGCTCCTGGGGAGCCAAGGCTGGTTCATCCCAGCTCCCCTGAGATTTGTGTGCAGCTACCAAGAGGAATCGTGGATCAAGTGACCTGGAGTTTTCCTGCAGAGGTTGCTGCAGGGAGGCTGAGCTGTGTGTGGAAGGTGCAAAGGCTGCACGAGCCTGGAAAACATCAAAATTGATTTCTCCTGTTAATCAACATATTCTACCAACACATAAAAACCAACTGAAAATAGCATGAGAGCTGCTCCTCACAAAAACACCCAACCTGTCCACTCAACCATGGCTTTGTGCCATGCTGGCATGTGCTAAATGCCTGGGGGTGGGGAAAAAAAAGACAATAAACAAAGCAAACCATTAAAAAAACCTCCAATTTCTAAAGCAAATTCCCAAGGCAAAGCCTTGTCAAAGACTACCATTTGTATGTGCATCTCTCAGTATCCCACTTTCTCTGAGTTTCCAAACTATAATTCCTGCTTTCTTAATTCAGACAAAAAAAAAAAAAAAAAACCACCACCAAAACCTGAAAGTTTTGTATGAGTGAACTCCAGACCATATGTGATAACATGAACAAAACCCCCTTGGGTTTTGTTGGAATTTAACTCTACACTATCCCAAACACACAGAGCACTCCTTCCAGCTCCCATCACTATCTTGAGTTCAGGAGTTCAGCTATGGATAGTGACAACCATGTTGAAAAGACCTCCTCTCCTGAGAGTTGCTTCTCAGCCTAGAGAACACCCTTCTTGCTCCTCCTACCAGTCCCATCTGGAAGGAGCTGCAGGTCTGGAAGGTGAAGCTACAGCTGCAGCCTCCAAAATGTCAGATAAAATCACAAGCCATTGGATGCCATGCAGATCCAAGCATGTCTTTACTAACTCTGCACAAGGAAAAGGCTGTGAAAAGCCTTGATAGCTCTAAAATGGAAAAAAAAAAAAAAAAAAAAAAAAAAAGAGGAATCTCACCAGAGAGGAAATTTTGGTTCTCTTCTGCATTCAGCAGGTGATACTGGAACTCTTCCAATGACAATGGTCCTAAAGAAAAGGGAAAACTCTCAGTCATGTGTTATCACATTATTCTGCTAATCCTCATCTACATTCTGCTGCAAACATGAAGGGGTACAAGGCCTGTGCTCAGAAATGTAGCTCCTGTTGCTAAATTCCTGCTGGTACTCAGCAGATGCCATAAATAGTCTGATAGTGCTGTAGTTGATGCGTGGTAGTCAAGACAGACACTGCACTCAAAGTGCTTCATTGAAAGCAGCAGAAGGCTCCAAGCATCAGCACCTTGTTATTCAAAAGTCCTCCATACCTGTTCTCTGCACCTTCCCAAGGCCAGCTCCACACAGCTCTGGCTCTGTCTCTCTTTCTTCTCCAGTTCTGGCTCACTCCTCCCTGTCCCTGGCACAGCCACCTAACCCTGTCTGTCCCTCACACAACCCCCTGTCCCCAGCTCTTCACAGCATGATGAGCAGACTCCAACTGACTCTTCCCAGCTAACTCACTCTTTATCACACCCATGGCTGTGAGGGCAAGGCTGTTCCCACTCTTAGGTAATTAACACAGTTGCAACACATCAAGGGCAAGACTGCCTTCAGCAGCATCTCCATCTGTCTCCCCACATGAAAGAACCCAGCTGAGTTCAGATGCAGGGATTTGCATCACAGTTTTCACCACTTGTTCCAAAGACCACTTCACCCATTAGCTGATGTTTTTGCCTGATGGTCACTGCACAGCTCTACCTGTTTGACAGGGATCCTCTTTGGTGGGTGACAATGCAGAAACCTCCCTACTCAAAGAGCACAGGAGAGGTGTGTACTGGTTTGGAAGCAAAACCGGTGAGAGACTCCAAGTCAGAAAAACAATTTAATAGGAGGGGAAAATAAAATAAAAGTAATAGTACAAGAGATCATTGGCAGAGTCAGAATACAACCTGACACCCAGATAGTGAGGGTGGTGGTAGCAGTCCAGATGAAGCAGTCTTGTTGAAGCTGTGATCCCATAGAAAGGTCTGGTAGCCCTTGTCCTGTGGAAATCCAGTGAATAAGAGCTCTGTGTGCTGTCCCAAATCCCAGCTTATATCCAGGTGGGAATGCTTGGCTCCTCCCTCTGGGGAGAGTATCTCACATTGGGCTGATATCATTCTATGAGTCATGCAGTGGGTCCTTGATTGCCCATTAAACAGAGAGAGAGCGCCCAGAGGGAGTTACCTGTGAGTCATGGGGCAAGGCATTGATGGACCATTAACAGAAGATAGCCTGGAGGGAAGGGGCAAGGGAAACACTGCCCCACCTGGTTTCAACAGCTCATGAAGGTGGTGATAGAATACAGACCTTGGGCACATCTTACATTGTTGTCTTGGGTTATGGAACCAAAAACGTGTATTCTATTTCATTTGTTGAAAGCAGCTGGGGAGATGTTTTTTTCTTTATCTCTTGTAACTCTGGGAGGAGGGGGGAAGATGCCTTCTAATAATGGGCCAACTGTTAAACCAAGTGGGGCAGTGTTTCTTATCTCTGTCACCACCCATCCACCCTCCAGGGAGATATTTTCTGCTGATGGGCCATTAAAGCTCACTTAAGGGCACAACATATTCTGTCATCCCCATTGTGAGATGCTCCACCCAGTGTGGGGGAGCCAACCATTCCCACCTGGATAAAAACTGAGACACAGGAACACCAGGTATCTGGCTTCACCCAATTCCTGGAGGAAGACTGGACCCTTCTCTCTCAGGATCATCTCTACTCCAACAGAACCACATCTGCCACTCCAGAAGGATTTACTTTTGGACTGCTTCCAACACCCTGACCAACAGGGTGTCAGGTTGTAGCTCTGACTCTGGCAGGGTTTCCCAGGATTGCTGTTTGTTTGTTTGCTTGTTTGTTTGTTTGGTTTTGTTTTCTACTACATTTGTATTGTTAATATTCCTAGTAAAGAACTGTTTTTCCTATTCCCAAATCTTTGCCTGAAAGTCCTTAATTGCAAAATTATAATTTGGAGGGGGTGAGGGGTTTACATTCTCCATTCCAAGGGAAACTCCAGCTTTCCCTGGCAGATACCTGTCTTTCCAAACCAAGACAATTTTAACCTAGGAGCAAGGTGTCATGTTTATTAATGCCTGGTGGCTACAGCAAGTGCTCCTGCAGACAAAACCCACATTTGCTCTGCAAGAATGTGTAACTAATGCATTTCTGGAAGGGATCTCATGAAGCAAAAACTGTGAAGCCAAGAACAGATGGGAACCAAACTTTCACTCACAGCTGCATTTAGAAATTAAGAATAATCTCTAAAAAAGAGCTCAAGTGAACAAAGAGATTGCAGAAGGAGAAATGCACGGTTTGTGGTTCTCCTGGTCATTAGTTTGGAACATTCAAGACTTCCCAGAACTGCATTTAATTCCAGTGACTACCTGCCTTTTTTTTTTTTTTTTTTTTCCTAATGAAAAGTGTGTAATTGTGAGAAAATAATTAGAGTGAATGTGAAGTGCTCTCTGAATCTTCTGTGTATCATTAAATATGCTGAAGCAAAGCTTGGATTTTTACTGATTATGAATGGGAGGAGTTTAGCCACAGTGCACCAGTACAGACAGCTCAAGGAGCAAGAGGAAGAAGAGTTTACTCCTGGGAAGCAAGGAACATCTTTTCCACATCCTGTTAAGTTCAACTGAAGAAGAAAATGTTGAAAGGAAATTCATCACACACAGGAGGGAAGGTAAAGGTGGATGGAAGGGTTGACAAGAAAACAGGGACATGGTTCTGGAGAAGTAATGAACAAGAAATAAGCAAGGTGGGAGGACAAAGGGAAGGAGATGTGAATGATGAATCTGTAGAAAGCAGGCAGGCATGGTTTTGTTCATATTTTTTAATATCTGAGAAATAACTTTTATGGTTTGATTAGTTCTTCTCCCTCCTTGTGACCTTTTCCTGCTTGTAGAACAAGAAGCAAAATTCTAAAAATAAGGTTCAAGCCTTGAATTTCACCCTATAGATGTGCCATGAGTGTGATTAATAAGCAGTGGCTCACACAGCTGATGTCCAAGCACAGATTCCAGAGCAGAGATTGCCTTTGCAGCAGTCCTATGCTCTGCTTGGGGAGCATAGAAACACCCTGGAAGAAAAATAAAGAGCATGCCTGGGGCTGGAACAAGTTGGAAGGATCATCCTGCTGATAAGAATGACATCTTAAATTGCTATTTCTGATGACTTAAACAAAGAGATGTTGAAAAGTGATGGTTTCTGCCCTCCATGAAAAGAACCCTTTGGGCAGTTCTGTGCTGCCCTGACCTCAGGATGGACCATGTGGTCACTCTGGCTTCTGCACTGGCAGGGCTGAGCTGCTGCTAAAACCACGAGCAGGGGAGAGGTAACCAGGAGTGGGAATGCTGGAGAATGTCACTCTGATGGAAAATCACTGCCTGAGTGAGCAGGAGTCTGCTCTTTATGCAAACCTGGAGAGGAAAAGGCCATTTCAGAACATCTCATATGCACTACAGAGCAAAAAAGCTGCCTGGGCTCTAAGAGGAGATAAGAGCTCATCCTCTGGCTTGTTACTGAATGATTGTGAGCTAATAGAGGGAAAATACTGGTAAAGGAATCAAAGAGAGTGTGGGTTAAATAGCCAGGTAACACATCTAATGGAGATAAAATGATGGAGACTAAAAGGGTTCATTGGCTGGGGTTTTTTTATATGCTCTTTATTAAAAATACAAAGATAAAAGTCTGGCAGTACCTTAAAAAAATCTGTGGCTGAAGTGCAAGAAACACAAGTCACACAGCACCTCCTCTAGAGAGAAGGGACTTCTGTGCAGAGGAACAGCCATATTTCATCCTCCTGGCTCCTCTGAGGTCCTGCCTGTATCTCCAGACATCTCTCTTAGAGGCAACAGAAGCAGACTCCTGCCTGCTATTAACCCTTTTGAACAGATTAAGACCAGGTGCTTGGCCTTGGGTCTGTCTGTACCTGTAACTCTGCAGAAGCCTGCATTATCCTTTGTCTCTGGTCCTTAATTCTTCTTCTATCTTTAGGATCTTTTGAAGTTCCTGGGAGCAGGTCTCTGGAGCAACCTTTGTTCTGCTCCATCAGAAAATTCTGACCTCTCACAGCCTGTGACAAAAACACCTCTTCCCTGACATGGCTTAGAGGTGAATTGGCAGATCTTGAAGGACTTTTCCAACCTAAACAATTCATGATTCCATGGAAAGAAAGGAGATCCTGGTGGTCCAAAGCTCAGCTCCAGCCTACTTTGGATCCACACGCTTGTGCAAATATTTATCTGATGAGCTCACACTGGTACAAACTTCCCTCAATGTCCAAATCTTTCATCCTGCACCATCAGGGATAATTTAAAGAGAGCAGAGGGCCCCAAGATGTTACAGGATAAACTGCTTTCTGTCCCTTCTCTTTCTTGTCAGAAGGGAAAATTGCAAATTCTGATTTAAAAAAATACATTGGACAAAATGCACTGGAGAGGGATGCCATGAGCCCACCCAAGCTGCCCCTCTTCAAATGGACAGGGAGGCAGAAAAATACAGCAAAGGAATGGAGATAAGTACAGGGAGCCAAGGCTGTGATGGACAAAACAGACTCTGCTTGGGGAAATCAATTTAATTTGTGACAATTAATAAGAGTATGATAACAGGAAGTAAGAAAAAATCTAAAAGCACCTCCCCTCCACCAGTACTTTCTTCCTGGACTCAACTTCACTCTCCAGTCTTCAAACTCCTCCCCAAGCAGCACAGGGGTACAGGGGTTGGGAGTTGTGTTCTGCTCACATCACTTCATCTCCACTGCTCCCTCCTCCTCTCACCATCCACCTGCTGCAGCACAGGGTCCCCCCCATGGCAGACAGTCCTTCATGAGCTCCAGTGTAGTGCTTCCCATGGGCTGCAGCTCTCCATGGCCTCCTGTGGGGTCAGTCCTTCAGGCACAGCCTGCCCCAGCCTGGGTCACCCCCAGGGTCACCAAGTCCTGCCAGCAATCCTGCTCTGCCCTCAGCTCCTCTCCCCACAGGGCCAGAGGTCCTGCCAGGAGCCTGCTCCAGCATGAGCTTCCCACAGAGTCTCAGCCTCCCTCCAGCATCCCCCTGCTCTGGTCTGGGGCTCTCCAGGGGCTCCAGGTGGATCTCTGCACTCCCAGGGACCTCCATGGGCTGCAGGAGCACTTCAGTCTACAGAGGAATCTCCTGTCTGTCCTTCTTCCCTGACCCTGGGGTTTGCAGAGCTGTTCCCCTCACTAATTCTCTCTCCTCTCTCCCAGCTGTTGCTGCACAGCAGTTTTTTCCCCTTATCAAATGTCACAAAGGCACTGCCACTGCCTCTGCTTGCCTCAGCCTTGGCCAGTGTGGGTGAGAAGGGGCAGGTGTGAGAGAGGAGGGATGGAAAAGCAAAGGAATATGAGAGGCTCTGGCTCAATGCAAATGAGGAGAGGAAAATACCCTTGATATGGAGTAGCAATCACAATGTGAGGAGAGACAAAATATTACCTGTTACCATAATGAGTGAATTTGTTTGCTTTCTGCTTTGCATTGATTTTGGATTGTGTGAACCCAGTGACTTTAACACAGTAACTATTGATTTGTTGTGGTGAACGAGAGCAGAGAATCTGGCCCCATCTGTCAGAAACAAACAAGGATCCTTTGGGATTTACAGAAAAGATTTTGCTCAGCTTAATTATAAACAAAACTACAAGTTCCAATCCAGGTTTGGAACGCAGGCTTTCCTTTCAGGAGGTGACAAGGACTGTTCAGCTACTGTACACTAACATCAAGGAAACTGGAAAGTCACTTCCAAGATGCAGAGGAGTTGTTTCACTGAATCATAGAATAGTTTGGGTTGGAAGAGACCCTTAGAGCTCCTCTGTCCAACCCCCCTGCAATAAGCAGGGACATCTCCAACGAGATGAGGTTGCTCAGCATGTTTGCTTGCAGCATGGCTGCACTTGTGCTCCTTGTGGTTGTGGCACTGACCAGAAGATGACCTCCAAACGAAGCCCCTTGAGCTCTGGTTTGTCCCTCAAACCCACACAGTCACCAGCAGCACTCACACCCTGGTAGCTGCAGTGGCTCAGCCTCCACTGCCCTGTCCCTGCCCCATCCTGATCCTGCCTGGACCCATTTCTGCCTCCTCAGTGCCCTCAGTATCTCCAGTGCCCCCCTGGGAAGCACCACAGTCATTCCTGCAGGTGAGGGAAGGCAGGTGTGCCCCCAGCCAGGAGCCAGCTGCACTCTGCTCAGCCCAGGCTACACCAGCATCTAATATCTACCTTCAGACACTTCATTAGCCTTCTCCATCTAATCCCAGCTAAGCGGATTTACCCTGATTCGCTACCAATCAATCAGTAATTGGGTTTGTTGACAGCCATAAAGGCAGAAATGCCCAGCTCTGTGCTTCAGACAACATGCCTGATGATTCCTTCCTCCTGGGTGTTTTTCTTTTTGGTTTGCCCTGGTGCAATTTGGAGTTAGTGAAATATTCCCTAGGTAACAAGACCCAGGAGTGTCACCATCAAACCCAAGGTGATAAATGCCCCTCAGTCTGCAGGGGGATGTGAGTCATTTGGAGGTTTGAGGTTGTGAATCTATCCTCAGTTGACATCACTTACTAAGCTTCTCAATGAAGCCCACAGCAGCTCTTAGGAAGCCCTATTATTGCCTTTCCATGATCCCTGATTCACTCAAAAATGAGTGAGGCTCGTGGAGCCTGGGAGCATTACAAGCATCTGTGCGGATCTCCAGCTGGAGCTGAGTTATCCTAAACAGCTGAAATACTCAAACCAATCCCCAGGAAAAGAGCAAGATGACAATGTGAGTCTTGATTTTGGGGAGAAATCCAAGCAACCAGCAGTTGCCTGGGGGCTGCAGACATCCCTCCTTTAGGGATTTCTCCCCTGGCAAGATGATTCTCCTGTAACTGAGCAGTGTGCGTGAGCTGACCCGAGCTATGGAACTGCACTGAACTTTCCAGGTGTGGCACCAAAAATAAAACCTGGCTGTGTCTCCATGCCAATCCCTGCTGACAGCTGTGTCAGCCCATGATTGAACACCTCTGTGGCCCCATCAGCAGCACTGGGCCAGGGAAAGGTGCTGGTGGTGGATGCATCATCCTGGCAAAACTCCCGGGATGTGACTTCTCTCCCTGGTGAATGAAGCTTTTCTTGCACCTGCATAAAACATAGCCCTGTGAGTTGTTGTGTGCCCTTTGCAGGCACAAAGCTGCACAAACCAGGTGCAGGATGGGAGGATGTTTGGAGCAGCTTAGCCCTGGTGTCAAGCAGCAGGAGGGAGAGTTTTCCATGGTATGCCTAGCTGAGGTAATTTATCACACTGAAAGTGCCACACAAGAGCAAATGAGGTGGCTTGTTCAGTCTCTCGTGAAAATGAGAAGCCACTTCCAAACAAAGCAGCTGTGAAGCTTTCTGGTCTCCAGAAAGCTCATGGTGGGATGTAAATATCCCTGTCACTGTTTCTATGGTGCACGGGAGAATACAAAGTTCCTATAAAATAAGTTCTCAGGGAAAGCCTGAACACAGAAGTTAAGCATAAGGGATGATTTGGGCCCTCAAAACAAAGAGGAAATAATGGAATTTGTCTCTCAGCTGCCTTCTCAGGTGGGTGGTGCAAAACAGTGCCACTGCCTGCACATCCTTGAAGCTCAAGCAGAACAGACCTTTGCATGAGCTGCTGTGTCACAGGGACATCCCAGGGGAGATAAGTGATAAAGGAAGAAGGAAATGGATTTAATCTCAATTTAGGATAGCTGAAATGTGCTGTAGTAAGACACTGACTCAGCTACATCCAGGAACACATCTGTCAGCCCAAACCACTGAGCACTTGTGCTGCTGACCAGGAATTACCTTCTGTACTGATGCCTGGAAAAACATTAGTCCATTTATGTCCCATGGCGCTTGAGGACTTCTGATTGATGCAGTAAATTAAATCTGGGTGATTAATTCATTAAATAAATAATTTATTTGAAGAATTTCTCTCCTGTTTTGTTTGCAGATTGGATTGTGGCACAAACAGCATCACACTGATTTGACATTATTTCTCGGTTACTTCCTAGCCATAATTGGAGCTCAGTCAGCAGTGCTGACAGCTCATTTCCCATGCTCAATAGCTGCAGTGTTGTCAGCAGGGAGCATTTCTGGCGGGTTCCTGACAGTCTCAGCCTCAGTGGAAGAGGAATTGAGTTTTCACCCAAGCCAAGGTCAATATGGTGCCATAAGGAGCAGAGGAGAGGGATGAGTACAGCAGCACCAGGTTCCCCATTGTCTGTAGGGTAAAGAAACCCTGTGACACCTCTGTCCTTTGAAGCAAGGTTTCTTCAGGGTCTTGATTGCACCATGGAAATCCACCCTGGGCTTCTGAACCCTAAGAAGCTGCTCACAGGGAGGACAGCCTGCAAAGCACTCATAAACCCCTCCTCCTGTGTCTGCACAGACCAGATCTGTGGGTGGGTCACTGCCTGGAGAGCTGGGGGCTAAAACCAGTCCCTGTCCACTTCCCCTCCAGCCCTGACTCCTTTGCAGGTGGAAAACCATCCTCCTTGCCATAGTCCTTGAGGAGCAGTGAGCCACTCTTGTCATGGCCAAGGAGAAATTGGGTTTCCCATGGAAATCTTTGCACATATTCATTTAAACCAACCATTTCCAAATATTTATTCTGTTTATTCTCTAAGCTCCTCTCCTGGTTCATGAGCATTCCTGTGAGCTGTCACTGCCTGAAATAGCCATGCAAAAGGTGACAACACAACCTGCTGTATAACAAGGCAATTTGTTCGAGTCTTTGGCTCTGCAGCATCTTTCTAGGTTTTTTCCCATCTAGAATTAAGATGGGAAGGGAACAAAGCAGGTGGAAATGGAAAAAGAAAATCCATCCCCAAATTCAGGATGTCTCCTGACTGTTGGTCCCTCCTGTTGCTTTATAAAAAGACTAAAAAAGGAAACTAGATGTCCACTTAATTAACATTTCTTGGCCTTTCTATCTGAAAAAGACCATGATTTTTACAATATGGGACACATGTTGAGTAAATCTATATAATTTATAATTATATAAATTTTGTGCCCTCTCTTAGAGGTTTTGTATCTTGGAGCATCCAAGTTGCACTGGAATAAAGGTCAGAATCCTTTCAGTTCCATGTTCTCAATGGCACACAGCAAAGTCCTCAGCTCATCAGTGGTTTTAACTTCCTTTGTGTAATTACTGTTATATCTTATTAGTTTAAAAGAAAAAAAAATCCACTTAAAAAGAATATTTCAATATTGATAGAACCTCAGGCACAGCTTTGTTGAGCTGGGTTCTGCCTAAGAATATTCAGTGCTTTTTTTCAAGAATTAGTTTGATGGATTTTTTCCCCATTGTCTTAGCAGTCCTGAAGTCAATGGGATCACAGAAGTAGAAGGCAAAACTTGAAGATAATGCAGAATATTTGGCACCTTTGTTATGAACACAGACTTGCCAGCCATGAAAGACTCATTCTGAAATTCAAAGCATGTGGGTTTGTTGGCTAGCAGTGGAAGGAATATTGGAATATTGAAATACTGACTCTGTTTACTTAGACATGAAGATCATCTGCACTGCAGGATAAAAGCACAGAAGATAGGATGGGAGCTAGTCTCCAGAATTACCCAGATTCTCTTGAAAATCTACTTACATTCTGCCAGCATGGAGTTTCTATGGGTGGGACTGAATTTTGTGAGAGCACAAGAATGGTAAAATAGAATCCTATGCTCTGGAGGAAAAAAAATCTTAGGTTGAGTGCAGATCTAAAGGAGTTGAAAGCCCATCTTAACAAAAGCTTCTTGGAATCCAGATCTTTTCTATCATCTCACAATAAACTCATTTACTCTTTTTTAGTAGCTGGGATATGCTACTCATACATAGCTTTCCTCTCAACACACCAAGTGAACATTCACAGAAATCTACCTAAGCATTGATCAGTCATTCAGTGGACAGGTGTGTTTTCTAGTAATAACAGTAATTACCTCTAAAAGTCCTTGAAAGGTGGTCTGCTGCTTACCAGGAATAAAAAGAAATAGAAGAGGAGGGTTTTTTCAAGTTACAAAGCCAGGCTGCTGCTGTGCTCATAGAACCAGCAAAATTCTCCAAAGGTCTTTTATTGGTCAGAGCTCCCAAAAAATTACTTAATTAAGGATATTTCGACAAGACACAGGAAAGAAGAAGGATGGCAGGTGTAGAAATATAAGGCAGCCTTTGAAAAGTGGATCAACTGATAATGAATCACTGCTAAATAGCTCATGGCTTTTTAGATTTTGTTACCCTGGTAGAGAAATAACTTAGACTCTGTCAACCCTGGTGGCCTTGGGAAATAAAATACCAATGTATCCATAAATTAACCCCAGAATGAGTTATGCAGCAACACCATAACCACATTTTCCTTCCTCTCAGGCACAATGTGGTCTGCCACCTGCATCCTCTCACCCACTAAACTGGTATATATAAATATAGTAAATTGTTTCCAAAGCAGGGTGCAAAGTCAATCTAAACCTCAGTCATTACCAGAAATATGTACTAAGCTTTCTTTAGCTTAGATGAGTGTTTTCAGGGGAGCTGCAGGTACAGCATGATGGGTCTTTCCAATGCCAGCCCTCAGTGTGGCTGAAATCTCAGCACAGCTCAGATTTGTAGCCAGAAAGTGTTGCTTACACTCCAAGTTCAGGAAAACTGTGCTGAAGAAAGCCAATCTCTGTTAGCTGAGCCATTCAGCTCCTCAGTCTTCAGGATTCCAAGGGCACCTTAGAAATAAACTTCCTCAATCATCCTCAGACCCAGACTTGCTTCTACACAGGGTACACAGCAAAGATCCCTAAACCTTAAATCCCAAACCCACCATTCCCTTTCTTCCTTATATTACCTGGCTTTAGTCACCCTGGTCCCTCCAAGAAGCAGCATCATCCATCCCAGACCCCATCCTACCAAGTGCTTTATCCACACAAACAGGAATGGGGGAAGGAAATGTTGTCTTAGGTAAAAAAACCTCAAACCCAGTAACAAAAGCAACTATTGAGAATTACACAAATAAATGAACATGTGAATAGACAGTGCTAAGACTCACAATATAAAAATGGATTTTTTTTCCTTGGTGTGCACTGAATACAAAGGTTCTGTTTCTGACATGGTTCTGCTGCCCTGAAGACAATGACAAAATTTTCATTAACCTTCTGGTGGGCTCTCAGTTGGGCTATAGTCATGGCTGTAAGTAATTTTTCATATACATGTTTAAAAAAAAAAAAAAAAGATAATTTTTTGTGTAGGTCTAGGTCTTTTGGACATCTGAAAGCTCTAATCAATGTTTATAATCTCTGGCAATGGGTGGCAGAGGTAAATTAAACACAAGTCTGAGTTACAGCAGAGCCTGCCTTGGCTGCCCCACCACCAGACTAAGTCTGTGAACATTCCCAGAAAGAAGGGCAGGAGAGAGAAGTGAAAATGAGGGCTCCAGTCTGGGGCTCACAGCCCCTGGAGCTCAACTCTGCTGGAAAACTTTCCCCAGTTGGTTGTGCAATACCTCCTCCCACTCCCCAGTCGTTTCCCATCCCTTTCCCAGAAAAACTCAATTGCAATAATCTGTTCCATGGAGAGAAAAAGGAAAACACAAGAATTTTAAAAATACAACCCTTGAGCCTTGTCTTTGTCTGAAAACTCCTCTCACTGAGTGGCCCTTTGGCTTGCCAGTGCCACATTTGTGCATTTCCTGCCAAGGACAGCTCTGTTAGGAAGCATCCTGGTGTCAGGCTGGGGGATATTAAGTGGAGATTTGCACGTCACTGTGAATTTGCACTTTTTTGAGCTTGCAGGCATTTTCAGGTGTCTGTGGGAGGAATTTTTTTTTTTTTCCACTGAGAAGTAAACACAGAGGTGTTGGCCCCTCTGGGAGATGGGAAGCAGTTAACTTTGGAGCTAATTACGGGGAGGCTGATGGATGCTGACAGATGTATTGTCCTGGCAAAGGGCCTGCTGCTGGTTCTGCCACCAGACAGGGAGCAAAGCCTCTCTCCTCCTCTCAGCAGGCCCATGGCACCAGGGAGGAAGAAGACAAGGATGTCAGGACTTCTAATTATACACCAGGAACCTGAGAAATTGGAGCATTAGAAGTGTTAGTTAAAAATGATGCCCCGAGGTGCTGAAGTGGAGCAGCAGGAGAAGGAAGAGCACAGTGGTGGGATTGAGGGGCTGGAGAAGAGATCTCCTGCTCATCCTCATCTGAGGGGGTCTGGAAGGGCTTCTTTCCAGGGATGCACAAAAGACATGTGCAGTTATATATCCACCAGAACCCTGCCTGCACTGTAATTTGAGGTGTGTTTCCAAAAGTAGTTTTAAACCCAGTGTGTCGCTCACGACATAAAGAATTCACACCCACACCTTGTGATGTCCAAGGCAGAAAAGAGGAGGGTTTATTTACAGAATCAACATTTATCAAACTCCAGCAGTGACCATGGGTTGGAGGATGAGAATCTTCCTCTCCAACTACAATGGACAACCCAACAGTCCATCTACAGTCTCCTCCTTATGAAAAGAATGTAAACATTACTAGATTTTACAACAAGAAGCTTATTTATATGAAAGTGTATCTGACTCCAAAACACAGAAGGCTAAAAATAAGACTTTACTCCTTAATGGGGACAGAGGAGAATGGCAAAAACCCAGACAACACCAGTGTAAAGTCACTTCTGCTGAAAACGTTGCCAGTATGGTCTGTCAGTCCATTGCCCTCTAGCCTGGAGAAAGCTGCCTTCCTGCAAAAAATGGAATGGACATTTTCTCAGTTCCCAGCTGTGCCACAGACAGAACAAGGGAAGACACCTCTTGAATTAAATTTAATTGCAGACTCACTTGAAATCTTCTGCATGGAAAAGGAGCTTGTGCATATTGAGCTTTAGTCTGAAAATCATCTGGCACTGGTTAATAGAAGTCATTCACACCAGCTTGGAGGAGTGTTTACTGAAACTCTGCCTCACCCTGACTAAGGGAGGTGCAGTTATGACAGGTAATGAGATGCACCTTGTCCCTGGAGCTCAACTGGGGGCAGTTCAATACCAGAGGGAATGTGCAGCAGGATCCAGCTGTGGCTGCAGCACAGCTGGGCTGTGCCAGTGCCCTGCAGAGCCAGAGCTGGGGCAGAAACAGCCCAGTGCTGTTGGAACTGCTCTGAGGAGCTGGGGGACAGCAGATGTAGCTGCATTCTGTGGGTTCTCTCACTCATCTGCAGAGTCAAATTTTCATTGTTCTGGTGGCCTGTAGGGTGCACTCCCTGTAAATTGTTGGATATTAATTGGACAAGGAGAGTTGCTGTGCAGGGGGATGACCTGACCATCAGACTCATTCCCATGTCTGCTTCAGTGTGCTGAAAGCATCTGACAGCAGTGGGAAGGACAGAGAAACTCCAAACCTACCAAAACAGTAGCCTGGGATGGAACTGGAAAGGGGTTTCCAGGCCATTGTCCACCTCTCAAGCAGCACTGGGTCCAACTGAGCACCTCTGTGCCCCCTGGACACCTTCCCTCACCATCACCACTGCCAGAGAGCTGATGGTGAGGCAAAGTATGTGATGGAGTTCTGAACCCACTCTAGACCAGCCCAAACTGGACAATTTTACAAACCTGTGGGGCCATTGCCTTCTGCCTGGCATGAGTGATCACCTTCCAAACTGGTGGCATCACAAAGGCTAAAATTTGCTGACCTGCCCATAGGAAAATAACTTTTTTTTAGAGCAGATCCCAAAATGAAAAAGGGCTGCTATCATATATCTGGCTCCTGATTTTTTATGTGTCCAGAGCTCCTAACCAAAATTAAGTATTAAGAGGTAAAACACCTCTATATATTTCTCACAGGCACTTAGGAAAAGAAAACAATTTTAGGGAGGACCACAGGGAATTCCTCTCTCTCAGTGGGGGAATTCTATTATCTCTTCTCATGCTTTAGCATTGCTTATCAATATTAAACCAAATAAATAAGAGAGGTGGGGATAAAAAAACCATTCAGAAGCAATCTGTGGCCTCAGACAGCTCTGCCTTGACCCTGCAGCTTGTAGCACCTTTCCCCTTTGAAGCAGGGTTCCTGTTGTGCCCATGGAGACACAGCACAATTCACCTTGTCTGATGGATGTTGGGCATTTTGAAGAGAAGATAATAGAGAATTTCAACTTGCCTTTCCTGAGGGATTTCACACATTTTAGCATCTTCCAAGGATGCAGCCCAAGGTGTGCAGACAAACCAACCTGCCACCCCCTGGAGAACATCATCAGTTACTGAAGTCTCATCATCTTTGGTTCCACTTCATCATCCTATTTATAGTCATCACTTGAAGGATCACAGAATTTGCCCCAAGCATTTCCAGAAGCACCTTTGAAAAGGGCAGCCAGCAAGGAAGGGGAGAGAGAATGATTCTGTTTGAATATGAGCCATTGGAAAGTGGGACCTCCTGGAAAAAGAAAATACCAACCTGGAACAGTAAATGCTGCCTTCAGGACTTCTCTGCTGTGAAGAGACTCCAGGTACCTTGATCATGGCATGCATAGTGCCCATCATTTTACAGGGAGGCACTGAAAAGCATTGGCTGGACAACTGTACAGAACTGAAAACCTGTGCAAAACCAGAAAAAGGTTTCCAAGTAAAGCCTGACATGCCAAGAGAGGACAATAATGGGCTCTGTGTGTCTATGGAAAAACTAGCAAATGGCAAGGGCAACACTGAAGGGCAATGTGTGCCTGGAGGCAGTGGAGCCTTCCCTTTGGATGGATTTAGGGCCAGCTGCCAGGATTTTCTATATAGCTGATCCATTTTCAAGGCAGTGGGATAAGTTTTGTGCTCTCTTGAAGAACTTCCAAGCCCTGTGACCCACACCTCAGTATCACACAGGGCCCCCACAGGGGTTACACCTCGAGTGGCTCTGTTTCTGTGCTTTCCAGGGTGGGATCATTCTTCCCCACAGCAGAAGGGCTTGGAGGATGCAAAATCAAAACCATTTTCAATAGACTCAGTCACTATTTTGTTGTTACCATTGCTCAAGTGATGTGCATCTCCCACAGGACTTTTGCTACTTAGAGCCATTTGTTTCCCAACTCTGCACACGCTGCATCCACACAGAGGGAAGAGCAATCACCAGGATCTGCCCAGCTTCAGGAAAGTGAGATACAGCACAGGCCACGCTCTGACCATGCAGCAGAAGGACTTGCTCCAGCAATCTCAGAGTTATTTATTTATTTAAAAATAAAACTGCCATTAAGCATGAAAGGACAGAGGATGAGAAATCACGATAGAAATTGTCTATTCTAATGAGAAGAGGGTTGCATGGTGATGAGCAAGGAAAGGCATTTCAAAGGAAGGAAAACAATACCTTGTGCAAATTGCATGAGGCTGCTGTTTGCTTAGAGGGAGCAGAGGCCAAGGCCTGACAGTTTAATCAGAGAAATTGGTTAGGAAATGACCAGGGGAACATAATTCATTGTTCAAATGTCAAGCTGCTCATATCTAGAGAGTGAAGATGGGCATATCTAGAGAGTGAAGAGCAGCAGCAGTAGTACACTCTTCAAAAGAATATAAGAGAAACCAAAAAATTCATCACAGATCTGCCATGCTCAGGCTGAAGATGCACAGGAGAGGAGGATTCACATTATATTTCCCAGGAAAGTGGTGTGATGGGCAAATACTGAGTGTGATACAAGCCTGACAGAAGGGAAAACTAAGCTTTTCCCAGCCATTGGGCTGTGCATGATCTCAGCACAGCAATAAGCAAGAGATGCATCTGCAGTAACTGGAGATATTGAACTGGGGCAGCCACGAGCAGACAGGAGGATTCAATCTAAGGGGTCAGGGGAATACTGCTAAAGTAGTTTATTTTGCAGGCAACAATAGATTAAGACAGATTTGCAGGGAAAAAAATTCTACTGAAAGCATCTTTTCTTTAAAAGAACAAGTACCAGCTTTTAGGTGGAAAACAAACACAGCTGAGGGAATTGTTGGAAAACATGTGCTGTGTCAAAAATAAACGTGTTTGTTGTGATGTGTCTAGAGGAAAGTGGAAGAGGAGGGTAATTGCTGCAGCAGAATTGCACACAATGTTTGTTGGAACATTTTTGGGTAAGAAAAGGCTTCTTGCATGGCATGCCTTTTGGTTCCAGCCTCTTGTTGTTTTGTGTTATTGTCTGAAAGCCACATGTTGATCACAGGAATCTTGTTCACATCAGGGGCTGCTGAAGTTGAAGCACAAAACTAGAGTGTCAGAGGTGAGGCACAAATCTTAGATTTGGATGCTTTTAATTTTTCCTTTGAATCAGTGTAAGTGGTGAACAGACCCATCTTTGTTCTGCTTTGTCAGACCTGCCACACCCAGACTAAACTGCTTTGAGTATTTATGAATTGGACCTCAGGAAGTCAATCCAGGTCAATAAGTAGGATGACAAATTCAGGCTAGTAGACATGAGTCTGAAAAATTAACTGAAAAATTGCAAAAGCACTGTGTGCCACTAGGTGTCCAAGCAATGAAATGGCACATGAAAGTCTGTGGAGATCAACATAAAGTGATGTACATAGAAACTAATCCTAGTTTTACTTGTATAATGATGGGCTGTGAGCTATTATCAACTAGGAGGAAAATCTTGGGTTTGTAATATGAGGTTATATGAGAATATCACCTTGGTACAAAGAGTACATTGATAAGAAAGGGTTAGAAAAGGAGCAAAGAACACAAACAAGCTATGCTAGTACCTCAAAACCAGATCTGATCCTCTGGCAGTACTGAAAATTAGTATCACATAAATTTAATATTGTAGAAATTGAAGAATTAAAGGAAAGAGTGATGGGATGGTCAAATATGTAGTAAGGCTCCTGTAGAAAAATTTTCTTAATAGAAAAGGACTCCTCAGTCAGGGAGAGAAATGACTGAGAGGATCTGTGACCATCATCTCAAACATAATGAGCAATATTCATTAAGGTCATTATCTCTGGTCCAGCAGTTCCATGAGGCACAAGTAACTGGAGTCTAGGACAACATCCTGGAGGAGCCTCAGTGCAGTTCCTGAGGTGCTCACAATTGGCTTCTGTTGGAGGTAAATTTCTGGGCTGGGTGGGCTAACCTGACTTGGCTTTCCTTACATTTTTAGGGTCCTTAGGCTATGAATAGATTTTTTTTTTTTTATTTCATACAACATCAAGCAGCATCAGCACTTATCTCCCCAAATGCCTTCTGCAGAAACCACATGGCTTCTCTCCTTCCTCTTTGTTATGACCAACAGTCTGAAGGGCTCTCAAATACCCTGATTTTTCTATTACTTCCAGGTGGAAGGTGGTGCCCTGGGTGTCACAACATGAACAAACTCCAGCCAATGCCTGTGGCACAGCAGATTCCAAGCCACCTGTCTCCTTGCTCCTCATATGTCACACCTCAACTTTCACTAGGTTCATCCACACTGGGAAACACTGACAATCCAAACCCACCTAGACGTGTCCCTGTGCCACCCATTCCAAGTGACCCTGCCTTGGCAGGGGTGTTTGTCACCCTGTTATTTTCAGCCTTTTGATATTTGCATTTTTGTAATGGAGTTTTTCACATAAACAATCTGTTGTTATTGTAACTGTTCTTTTATGTTTACATCCTTCTCATAAGGAGGAGACTCTTGATGGACTGCTAGTTTGACCAGTGTGGTTGGAGAGGTGGCAACCTTCATCCTCCAATCCCTGGTCATTGTCCAAATTCTATAAATTGAGGTCAAAGAAAATAAACTCTCTCTCTTTTGCCCTGACAACTGACTGTGTGTGTGTTCCTCATTTTGTGTCCTCTGATGACAGGCGTTGGAGTGGTTGATCTCCAGAGATCTTCCAACCTCAAAAATTCTGTGATTCTGTGATTCTGTGATTCTCTGATTCTGTGACATAGCCCAGCCAACTCTGTAATACACACATGTACAGGGTACAGAATAACTGGCTGGACCCAAACAGCTCAGCACTGTGGTTTTGTTTGACCCCAGAGGCTACAAAAATGAGAGCTGCTCTGCTTGCTGATGGTAATTTTGTTTGGACCCTTTAAACCAAGGCACATGGAGCTCACAGTTCAGCCTGCAGTGAAAAGGGAGCAACTCTCCTGCTACTCTCAGAATGCACTCACTACTCTGATCAGCCTTTTATTCATGCATGCAAATATTCAATCATCTTTTGGCCCTTCAAGCTTTCAGGTCAATGGGGGAAAAAAGTCAGTAAGTCAACACGAATGAATCTAATTTATGCACCCTGCAGATGAAGAATAGAGGAGTGCAGCAGGTTCTGAGCAGGAAATGAGGACTCAGAGAGGAAAATGACAGCAAAGCATTTGAGATCCACACAGTTTTGTATTTATGGCCACCCAAGATGCAGATGTAGGTAAGTTCTGGAGAGGAACTGGGGGAAGCTGCTCCATGCAGCTGCTGGGGGCTGATAACATGAGTCACATCAGAAAACATTCCATACATAAACCCCATAGAACTTTCACCTCCTTTGCCTCTCACAGGCACTGTTTCAATGTCCTCAGTGCCCTGCCTGAACTCCCCTCTGGAAGGGCACAGGTATCCTGTAGGACCTGTGCTCTATCTGCCATTCCTGGCCTTGAACAATTCCAGGGATAGGGATATTCAAACAGGCTGGAAAGACTCTGAAAATCTGTGCCTTTGAGTTCAAAGCAAACTTAATTAGTGGCCTGTTTACTTGAAAGAGGACGATGTGCCCAAGAGTTCCTGTCTCCAACTGTAAACAAAGAATTATTAAAATGTTCTCAAGGATTTGAGATAGTAATTAAAAAGATGAGTGATTGTCACAGGCTGCAGCTTTCCAAACGTGTGTGGGGAAGCTCCTTGGCTGGGATGTGGCTGTGATTGCAAATTATCATCTCTGAGGCTAAAGATACGACAGGATTCCCACGCATCCCTCTCCGAGGCAGCTGCACATTTCCACGCAGAGGGATGGGAGCTGCCACGTGACAGATGTGGAGCTGTGCAGAGGGGACAGCAAACTGTGAGCAGTGCCTGGGGCCAGAGTGAAAAAAGGGTGCAGATGGACCTGCCAAACCAAACACGACAGGAATGGGGTGCCCTTCCCACGTCCTTTCTGCAGGGTCCACTGGTTAAATGCAGAATTCCCCACTGAGAGGATGGATATAAAGTTTTCTTAGGGAGGAAAGAGTTGTGGGGAGCAGCCAGGTATGTGCAGTTCCAGAAGCTGCTTGTTGACAACAGCCAGGTTAACAAGAAAGTCCATTTTTAAAACACTGGAAAAAGTCCTCTGCTCTTTCTTAAATGGAATCTGTTGTGTCTTTAGTCTGCTTGGTGCAAGCTGACCCCTCGAATCATTTGTAAGGAAAATAGTGGTATAAATGGATAAAGCTCTTGAGATAGCTGCTAGCAATCATGTTCCAAGCCAGTTTTCTGCTTCACTAATACTCTGAAGCTAATCAGCATTTTTCTAAATGATCTCTGCATACCACTTGATTTTTCTGCCCCCAAAATATTTACTCAGAAACATTTATGCTGGTCACAGGTCTTCTCACTTACTTGTACTTACCAATTAAAATAACATTTTGTAGAAATAATTTAATGAACTGTGGCTCCCAAGGATGAGTGACCTTGTCCCAGACCAGGGCTTTCCCTGACATCCAAAGCTGAAGGTGTCTGTGTGTGAGGTTGTCTTGGGTTGCAATATGTAAACAAAGATGTGTATCCCATTTTCCATCTGTTGAAACTGCTTGGGAAGATGTTTTCTTTATCTCTTGTATGACCCATTCCTCATAACTCCAGGGAGGAGGGGGCAGGTGCCTTCTGATAATGGGCCAGCGGTTAAAACCACGTGGGGCAGTGTTTCTTATCTCTTCCAGGACCCATCCTCCCTCTGGGAGATATCTTCTGTTAATGGGCCATTGAGGCTCACCACAAGACTGAAAACATTACAATATCCCACTGTGAGATGCTCCACCCAGGGGGAGGAGCCAAGCATTCCTACCTGGATAAAACCTGAGATGCAGAACACCAGGTATCCTGGTTTTCCACTGGATTCCACAGGAAGACTGGACCCTTCTCACCACCACTGGACCCTTCTACAGGATCATCTCTGCTGCAACAGAACCACATCTTTTACTCCAGGAGGACTTATTTGGACTGCTCCCAACACCCTGCTACAGGCTGTCAGGTTGTATTTCTGACTCTGTCAGGGTTTCTAGGATTTTGTTTGTCTGCTTTTTTTTTTTTTTTTTTTTTTTTTTTTGGTATTATTACATTTGTGTTTTTTAATACTCCTAGCAAAGAACTGTTATTTCTATCCCCATATCTTTGCCTGAAAGCCCCTAATTGCAAAATTATAATAATTTGGAGGGAGGAGGTTTACATTCTCTATTCCAAGGGAAGCTCCAGCTTTCCCTGGCAGACACCTGTCTTTCCAAAACCAAGACAGAAGTGAAGGAGGGTGGAAGATGTGTGTCAGGTCTATGCTGCTTAAACAAGTGCCAGAGGGCAGCAGATGGCCAAGAGCTGAGCAGGTGAAGCTTCACCAAGACCCTGATTTTGCAGAAAAACTGAGGGGCTTGAGCTTGTTTTTCCTGGAATCCAGAATAAGATCTGCAGGTGGCTCTGAAAAGATACACAGGTGATGCTCCTGCCCTTTGGGGCACATCAGGCATGGGATGCCACAAACTGTGAGCTTCTATTAAATTTCACCAAGGTTTAAACTCCCTATTGCATTGCCCTCCCCAGCCATTTTTATAGAAGTTGGTAGTAAATTCAGCACACCTCTGTTTTCTGATAATGAGCCATATTTAAGAAGGAAAATACACCACTGGTAATGGTTCAGCTGATTCTTCCTTGGCTTCACAATGATAAATAGCACCCAGACCTGAGTGTAAGTCTTTGTTTTCTAGATTTTTTTTCCATAAGCTGTTCTACCAGCACTTTGTTTTGGCATGAAGCTTCTTTTGAGTCCCAAGTCAAGATGCTCCCCAGCATCCATTAAAACATTGAACACAAAAAAACTGTTCCAGTTTTTTTCCTATGGCCTCAATCCAGTTCTTCTATATCTCAGTCTTCTATGGGCTTTACCACTTTTGGGCAAGCCTCCCGTCCTGAAGTATTTTTAAAAGTGTTATCCTATATTGTTATTTTGATGCATTTTGCAAGCTGCTCACCAAATTCTTTTTAGCCTTCTCTCATTTTTAAACGAACAGAGTTTCGACTGACCACCACATGGAGAGAGTTGAGGCTTCCAGGTCCTTGTAGGATGCCCAGCATAAGTCATCCCTAAACATGCATCTACTGTTGCTTCCAAAATGGTCTGTGATCTCAGGGGAGCAAGACTGAGCCATGAAGACTACAGGAATAGTAGGGGGTTTCTGGAAAAAAAGAAAACAAAAACAAAACAAAACAAAACAAAACAAAAACAGAGACAGTTAAAGCTATGGACCCTCTGCTTTTTCTGAGGTGTTGATAATTTTTAGTTGAATTTTAGTTTTAGCACTACAATTTTTTTCATACCTCCATGTGAAAAAAAAAATATTTAACCTATTTCTGCATTCAGCACAGGACTATTGCTTATCTGGATTCTGTCTGAAGGCAATGACTCCATTAAACAGCACCTTTTGCTACTAAATGTTGTTGAAATACTGAAAAGGGTCAGGGAAATTAATGCTATTTCCCAAGAAACTTGCAAGGAGGAAAGCCTTGTGGGCTGTGATAATTCCATAGGAATAAAACAGGATTGGGTTCAAAAAGCTCTATAATAGGCAAGATATGGAAATAATATTAAAATTTGCAGTTAGGCCAATTTAAGAAAACTATTTGTGAATATAACTGAAGCATTTTGCTATTTAAATCTTCCCATTGACAGTAGAATTCATAATTTTCACTGAATTTGTTCAACCCCATTATTTCCCTTTTTTTTCAGCTTCAATTATGTTCTCATCTGAATGAGATGCACTCCCACAAATCAGTGAAAGCCTGTACAAGCCCCTGCAAATGACATCCATCAAAAAGTGCTTCCCACTGCGCTCACTTCAAGCAAATCCTTCCCAAGTATTTCTGTGACTCCACAGAAGACTCACAAGCTCAATGAGCCACAAAAACAACTGATTTAATTTATGCATTCAACTTATTTCATTAAAATTGTTATTATATTTTACTCATTGGAGCAGAGAAGTATTGAGTAGATGTCTAACAACAAGTGAAACAATTGGTCACTTATTTATGTTTACAGCCTGAGAGAGTTAAATATTGGATTTTCTCCTGTATAAAAAAGTTGTAACTTCTGATTTTTTCTTGATTCATAAAGCAGATGAATTTTTAAATTTTCAATTTAGATAGAAAATACTAAAAAATTAAGTTCAAACAAATGAATAGAAAACAAAACAAAACAAAAAACCACAAAAAAAACCCAAACCAACAAAACAAAGCCCCCCAAAACAAACAAAGAAAAGGCATGCCAGATCATTTTTACAATTATGAAGCAAAGAAACAGCTTTGACCTGTGGACTCTCCAGACTTCCCTGTAGAGCACAGATCTTACAAGTCCTGTGTGTCCCACTTTGCAAAGACAATTAAGAGCCTTCCTACATCATGAAGCTTTTTCCCCAGTCATGGCAACCTTGCCTTGGGATCAGTTTAGAAAACTAATCTCTCTCAAAGCATTTGGTACTGTTCTGCTGGGGATGCTAAGGAGCATTAGAATCATGATAATTAGAAACTTTCAATTAATTTGCAGGTTAAAATGTTCTTGTGGTCATTTGATACCCATTTGTTCTCCTGCCAGCAGCACCTGTAACTGAGAGCTGGGCACCCTGAGAGCCCCAGGATGCCAGGCAGCTCTGCTGCTGCTTTCCTCAGCTGCATTTCAGCCAAAGTGCACCAAAGTCAACATGTGCTAGAGAAACTGCCTCGCTGTCTCCAGCTGCAAACATCTGCTGATCCACCACTAATGCAAATCAAACATCTGGGGAGGAGATTCAGGTGAGCAAACATGCAGAGGGAATTCAGTTCTCCAGATGTGGGCATCTGCTGCCATTTCAGGCTCCTGTGAGGTCTGGGTGGGGCAGGCAGGGTGGAGCAGGATCTGAAAGGGTCTTGCTGCTCTCTGGAGGCCAGGCAGGGCGTGTTAGGGCAGCCCAAAACCTTTAGACAGCTCTGTGAGAAACCTGAATCCCAGCTGGGTGTCCATCCAGCACAATGTGAGCTGGAGAGAGCTCTCTAGGATCTGTTGATTCCATTTCCTACCACGGGATCTCAGCCATGGTGCTCACAAAGGAATACAGACATGTAGACACCTGAGTGTAGGTGCCTTAGCTTTTGACCTGAATCCCACTTAATCTTAAATATTATCTGGAGAAATACTGTTTTTCTGTGCATAAATGTTATTGGTGATTTTCTGGACGCCACATATTTGGGGCAGCATTAGAGAATTCAACGTATTAATAGAAGTTATTTTTCATAGGCAAGGGGGGACTAAAAAAATAAAGCATAGACACACATTTTCCTCTTGCTTTCCTCAAAGGGGTCCCAGTGGTACAAGAGAACTCCTAAATTTGCTGTGGATGTAGCAGAACCTAGATTTTCAAAGTCAGACTCAGAAAATTCAACTTTTTATAACTGGATTTTATGCTCTCCTAAGGTGAAAGAACAAAAATCACAAGGAGTCTATTAGAAAATCTGCGCTGACCTAATTTGGATTATCCTTAGAAGGTGTTTGTTAGAAAAGACGACACTGAAAGAAACACTTTGTACTCTAGAACTGAGATTTCTTAATACTGTTACCTGGTGTTCTTGTCCTGGAGTCAGAAAAGGGGAAGTAGAGGAGAGCACTGCGATGGTTTGTGCTGGTTTTGGCTGAGGTAGAGTTGCTTTTCTTCCCAGTGGCTGGGGTAGGGTTGGGTTTTGAGCACAGGGTTGATAATATTTAGACATTTTTGTTGTTGCTGAGCAGGGCTTACACAGAGGGATAAAGCAGAAGAAGATTGAGGCTGAATTTCATTATTTCCAGAGGCTATCTCTAGAAAGTTAGGATGGGTTGCTCAGAGAAGTGAGAGGAGCACCTGAAACAACTTTAATACGGTGAAGAGGATGGAAACAAGGAGTTAGACTGACCCTAAGCTCCAGGAGTTTCACATCCACCAGACTGAAGGATCAGCTTCCCCTCCTGAATCCCATGTGACACCTCTGGGCAGCAACAAGCCTTTAAAGCTCATCTGTCTAGCCAAAAATGGCATCACATGGCTGAAAACATCAAGTTTAAAGGGAAGAGAAGAAAGGAAAAGAGTAAAATCAGTCTCAAGTCTGACCTCAAAGACATGCAAGATTTCAGATGAAAATTTTAAGAAAAGCATAATGGAGATAAATGATATAACAAGCAGTATGGACTTATCAAAGTTAGCTCAGGAACATAATTTTTTCATAAGGCTTTCTAGATGCAGGGAGTGCAGTAGAGCTCATCCACAGTGTCTGGGAGAAAGCACTTGATTAAATAGTGTCTGAGACATTAGCTCAGATGGGGAGGGTGGAAAGTAAATGAACTGCAAATGTGCTGCAGCGTGAAGGGGAGATAGAAACATGCCCTGCTGCAAAGGTAGGGATCAGGAGGGAGGGAAATTATTACTGAAGTTCTTTGAGAGACAGTTTTGACACCAATATTTTTGTTAATTACTTGGGCACAGAAAATGCCTGGCAAAATCTGCTAATGGCAAAATTTAGAGGCAATGTCAGTATGTAAGCAGAGAGAGAATGAACCAGAAGCTTATGATCCTGAGGACTGAGGTAAGCAGGGAGAGATAAAATTCACTGGTGTGAAACACAAGGTAATGAATCTGGGAACCCAATAAAAATGCAGCTTTCTGATACCTGTGCCCCTCACCTCCTGGAAATGACTGAGGAGTACCAGCTGATTGGAGAGTGGTCAGCAAGATGAAGTTATGAAATGAGAACTCTGGTCACAGTCTCAGGAGGGACTGGGTTGAACACCCCTCAGCTGGGCTGTGGAGGGTGTCTGAGCAGAGACAGGAGACAAAGCACTGGTACCCCCTCACCTGAGTGCTGCTCACCTCTGTGACCACCCAGGGTCAAGTGCCAGGCAGATGCAGCCATCAGTAGGAGTGGGCAAGGGTCATCAGGACAATGACAGCAACTGGGAGGCAATCACATAAAAGGAGATGATGTCCTGCTGGTGTTGGGGGTCCAGAGAGGGGCAATACCTTGTGGTCCCAGGCTCCCAAGCCTTGGCCCTTCTGTCAGCCCCTCCCCTGGTGAGCCTGGCCAGCCTTGTGCTGCCTCACCTCCTCCTGGGGTGCTTGGCAAGCAGATCCATCTGCTGCTGGTGAGCCAAGAGGGGCTCAGGAGAGTCCAAGTCGGCACAACATCATCCCTAGTTTTCCCTTTGGACTGGGAAGGACAAGTTTCCCTCCTCTGGACAATGAGATCTGATTAGGACAATCTGATTAGATTCTGTCTTCCAGGGACACAGTTCCTGTTGGGGGGGATTTACCCTCCAGAACCAGCTGATGCCTTAAGTTTTAGCTGTCATGTTTTTCAGATTCTGTGCTGCCCGGGGGTGCAGTTCTGAGCCTCATGTTAAGTCCAGTAAGCTCTCTTCACAGAGTAGAGAGACAAAACAAATCCTTTCCTGCTGCAGACCAAGAACAACTTTCAGGCCCAAAAGCACGAACAATGGTGGGCTGAAGGGAGGAACAAGAAGGATGAGACCTCACAACCTGAAGCTGTAATTGGGCAATTAAACCCCAATATGCAAATGGACCAAAACTTATAAAAAATGTATGATCACGTGACCAGTCATCCATTTTGTGACCATTCTCAGTCCACCTTGGGTGTAGCCCTGGTCAGGCCCTGTCCTGCCCAAGGTGTACCCTGGAGGCCTTTCAATAAATATCTACTTTATTCTCTAGCTCTGTCCAGTCTCTGTTTCAAGTCAGCCTTCCCAAGGCATCACAGCCATGGGTCTCTTTTTCTCACCTCAGAGGGAAGAAGGAACCAAAGTTACACGAAGCCTGTGGAGGAGTCAGGAGCCAACCCAAGCTCTCAAGAGAAATACATAAATGCCTCCTCTGCGAGACTCTCCTTCCTTGGGGGAAAAAAACCCAAACAAACAAAAACACAACCAAAGGCCACACTCACAAGCATTTTTAACAGTCATTATCCAGACTTATAGCCACTGAAACGTATCAAAATTCTGGATGTCACACCAAAAACTGGGCAGGGATGTATTAAGAAAGGGGAGCTTGGATGTATTGCCACATACCTCTGTCAGGTGTAATTTGGGCTCCCATTCTTCTTCTCTCCTACCACTATTTCTATATATTAAGTTCCATTCTAATTTAATTATCCTTACTGCAGCATTTCTTAATTCAAAACAAACTGCTCCTAGGAATGGTGCTTTCAGGGGAACACAGTCTGGGGTTTGTTTTATTTTTTTTGGCACTGGCAACTGGCATTTGAAGTTGGCATGGGGAAACCCCAATTCCCAATGCCTTGGGGAAGATAATGAGGTTTGCACTGTTCTGAGACATTAGAAGGGAACTGGAGGTGTAAAAGAACTTTTACAAAAGAAAAACAGGAAACATGTTAGTTCATGTTACAGGCAGCAAATGGGAGGCTTGCAGACAAGCTAAACCCTTATAAAGCAATTAATTGCTCATGTTAATGTTATTTATTGCCACACAGCATCAGCAGAAGACTCCACCCAAGCCTGGGACATCCTTGCTCTAGTACTGTCTAGTAGGTTACAGTAAGTCATCCACACCACCTATAATCTGTTACAAGAGCCCCATGAAAACTGCCCCAGGACCATATTTTCTGCCAGAAATTGAAATGTCCATAAATCATCTGGTTTAACCCAGCTCTGATTATTTAAGATGAGGGATGAGCCCAGACAGTTTGTGTCCTGTGCACATCTGCCCTCCAGCTGCTGGGGAATGCCCTCTGGTTTGGGTTTAAGGGCTCTGTGGATTTCCCTGAAGATTCTGAATGTGTTTGCTGTGCAAGGACGGTGTTTGATGCCTCTGAAACCTGTTGGACCTGCTGCAGCCTTCAAAGAATCTGTCCACATGCATCCAAAAGCTCCTGTGTGCAGAGCTCCTGGGTAGCACACGGACAAAGACACCTAATTTCTGCTAGGAAAAGCCAGGGTGGCACATCTTGGGGTACAACCCCTTTTCAAGCCTTTTGCCAAAGTATGTTGAAATACAGAGCAAGTGGTGCAGGAGTTTCCAAAAGGGGACACAGAATAAATGTGCCTGAAGCACACCAGAAGTTATTAAGTCAAGATTACAGAGATGATAGCAAAACCAAGAAACATCTAACTGAAAGCTCAGCCTTGGGTTTTTTTCTTCTATAAGAATTAAAATTTTTGCAGATTCTGTATATACCATTAATTTATGATCTAAAGAGGTACTGGGTAACATAAACAAACTGGGAAGAAAAGGCTAAAATACAGTGTTCTTGGAAAACTCAAGCCCAAGCACATTTTGTTCTCAATCCTAAAATTAAAACCACTAATTAGTTTGATGTTTCCCTTTTAGACATCCATGTAGATTATTGGTTGGAAATTGAGGTTTGCCACTTCTTGTCAAAACACCTCTAGCAGATTTTAATTCAGCAGCCAAAAAATCAAGGTACACAGATCTCCAGCTGCTTTTGGAAACTGAGTATTTTGCATAAAGACCAAAAAGTCCCCAACACTCTCTCCACATCTTTTTTTTTTTTTTTTTTTTTTTTTTTCCCAAAGCAGGTCTGGTGAATTCTCTCTTAACACAACTTTTTCAGTGTCTTTAATGCTTTATATCACCCAAGGGAGTTTGGCAAAGGAGCTCATGACCCAGTGCTTTGTGCAGGCACCTTCTGGGCTACTTGGATTTGAGACTCTCTCATATCAACACCTTCCAGAGAGATGCCTGGGGTTCAGACCCCCAGGTCAGCTGGTTTTACTGCTGAAATAACTCAAAGAGTAGTAGCTACATTTTGTTATCCACACAAGCAACATCACAAAGTGGTTCCCCAGGCTCTGTCCCTGAATGTTGCTGGCATCCCCCAGGCTGGCATTGCCCAGTCATGAATTCCATCAGCACCCTGCTAAACCACATTCCTGGCAGGTGGAATACAGGAATGCATCCAGTTACTGCTATTTCCTCCAATGTGATCCAGCCTCTTGACAATGTAATCCATCAGGAGAGTGGAAGCAGATAATTTTTTGGGAGCCCACTGCATTCCCATATTTGGTTTCCTTTCTGGTTAAACCCACTTGCTGGTCCCATTGTGTTGCTGCCTGTTGTTTGAATTTCCATCTTTAATCACATTGTGCACAACTAACTCTTGCATAAAAGGCTTCAACAATAGCAATATACAGTCAAATGCACATAATTGCTTCTACAAAAGGGAAAGAAATCACACCAAGGAACATAAACCTCAGCTGCTGTGTACTGCAGTTTGACATGGATTGTGCCCTATGGCTGACAATGTATTTCAGTTATAATCATTATGAGTCTACTAAATAAGAGACCAATTACTGTTCTAACAAGGCATTCATTAGTGATCTGGACAGAGATGATATAGACAGTCTGTAACAGCTGGAAGTGGCAAAGGAAAGCAGGAGAGGGATGAGATGAAGGCACAGGTATAATAAATACACTTGCAGCCCTTTTCCAGGACCTGGCTTTAATTAGGAAGAACAGCAACCTGCCATCAGCAACCTGCCATCAGCAGTACATACTCCATCCTGCTGGCTTTCTGATGAGTGCTGTGCTCTCCCAAGCCTTTAATGTGGGAGGAAAACAATTATCACAGCTCCAGAAAAGCCACTGCTGTGGCCAGCGTGACCTGGGCTCTGCCCTTCAGCCCAGGCATGCCACAGCTGATGGCACTTGGGCAAGTGCAGGCTGTGCTAGGAAATGAGCTCTGTGTGTGTATTGGATCTGAGAATCATTGCAGCATCCAGGGAGCTTGATGGAGGAAATTCCCTCATCAGGGCCTGCCTTTATTGCTTCTACTCAGGCCAGGAGCATAAAGTTTGGCATAAGGTGGCAGAGAAGTCCTCTCTCTGGGGTAGCTGTGTTAGGGCAGTGACAAAGCTCTCCAGCAAGCAGGTGCTGCTCTCAAGATGCCTTCAAGTCAAGAGAAATCTCTGTGCCACTGGCATGTGGGTGACAGTGGCAATGACACCCGAGATTGCATGGAAGCCATCACTGGTCACATGAAAGGCTGAAAATGGACAGAAAAGCAAGACCCAGTGTTGCTTTTGGAGAGGGATGGATGGAGAGTCCTCATCTCAGCCAGGCAAGAGAGATGGTCTTTGCCTCAACTGCAGGTCCCAGCAACCCACTGAGGCCCTGGCACAGCCTGTGCTCACAGTGACCCCTCCAGGGGCAGGGGGAGGCTGGCAGTGATACAGCCAGACCTTGGCACCATCTCCACCAGGTGCAGGATGCACGTGTCAGGCCATCCCAAAGGCTGTCCCAGGGCTTGATCCTGCTTGTGCCACAGGCTCAGGTGAGACCCAGCTCCCCAGGTGAACGTGTGATTGTGGCCTGGATGAGTGAAGGCTCCGTGGTGCAAACTGAGGATAGCAGAGGATTGACCACGTGCGTTTCCTGACCTCAGTAACACCACTCTGCTCGATGGCCCTGCCTCTCTCCCATCCCCAGGGCAGTGCCTCCTGTGACAGAAGTGAAACCCAGGTCCTGAAGGCAGCCTTCCAGCTGGATTGAAGGGGAAAGGTTGTCTGTGTAACCACTGGCACACCAACATGTCAATGTAAGTGTCAAACACTCCCCCTCAGTCTTTATTGCACACGGGGAAGGGAAGGGAAGGGAAGGGAAGGGAAGGGAAGGGAAGGGAAGGGAAGGGAAGGGAAGGGAAGGGAAGGGAAGGGAAGGGAAGGGAAGGGGAAAGTGCAGAGGATGGAAGCCCAAGGATGCAGTGCAGTGGATACTCTGCAGAGCTTTGGTAGGCTCTTAAGCCCTCCTGTGTCTCACTTTCCCCACAGAGCGACCCAGAGCTCAGCATCCCCCTTTCCAGTGATCTTAATCCAGATTTGCTCTTTGTGGAGTTGCTGGAGAGGAGATGAAGGTTCCACATCAGTGCAGAGTAAGTTATTATTAGATGAGAGCTAATGAATGATCACATGAATCCCAAACTGGAGCAATTAGCCACTCTGCTGCTGCCAGAGGGTATTATCCCTGCTGCCACAGTTGCCTCTAGGTGGCTGATTTTTAAATTACTCTTTCCTCATTGCTTCAAGACATCGTCTTGGGAGTCAATCAAGCTTCTTTCTTTCCAAGTATACCTAAGTGCTCACTTACAGGCAAGAGTTGCTCTCCTGCTGCAGCTCAGGTGGGGCTGACCTCTCACTCTGGCTGCAGTTTATTCCCACTGAAAAATCTTATTTTCTTGAAGGGAGGATAAATTCTGAGTGGTAACAAAGTGCCTGTGCACACACATGGCTGCATGAGAACTGCCAGAGCAGGGGCTACAGCACACACCAAGTCCAAGGTGCATGGGCAACCACTGGCTTTGTCTGTGCAGGAAAACCTGCTTCATTTCATGCAGCAGAGCCCACACCAAAGCAGAACAGTGACCACCATGATTTCCACAGGTACCCTGACCACTGAGGTATGACCACAGGTACCCTATGCTATGACAGGACTCAGTATCTCTGACCTGATTGTTATCCCTTGGTGTGAGGAAGAAGGAAACTGAGGCAGGACAGGCAAAGAAGTCTCCAAAGTCCCTCAGGAGGCAGCAAGAGGGTCCCTGGAGTTGTGCAATGATTTGGGGGTCACACAGCTATCAGCAGTGGCTGCTTCAAAATACCAACAACAACAACCAGGCCAGGGACCCAGCTTTGGCAGGAGATAGGCTTGAAGAAGTTCAGGCTTAAAAAAAAAAATCTTGTGAGTCCTGAATTCTCTCATTTCATCAGCTTTTTTTTTCAGGTGTGGGTGTGGGGATTTCTATGCCCAGACAAGCTTAGTCCTGAGGTCTGAGGAGGAGCAAACACCCAGAGGCACAAATCACAGTCACTGATGCTGGTAGCTCTGGGCTTTTTGCCTGAATATTTATATTTCACCCACTGGCCCACCTGGCAAGTGAGTGTGACAAAAAAAGTGTAGACAACTGGGTTTTTTATCACAAACCCTGTAAATGGTAGCTGCAGGGCAGAAAACATCATCACTCCTGCATCCCTCCCAAGGGCATGTCTCATAAACATCTTTATGGCTCCTGTAATTATTTTTCTTGCCTATAATTAATGCCCTTTTGTTCCCTGCAAGCTGGGTAGGATGGCTCTTACCACCCATGGCAGTGTGGCTGTGGCTCCTGTCTAAGGCTCTGCAGAGCCACTGCCCTGGCTGGGATTTGATCTTCCTGCCAGCAAACCCAGGAGGGCTGGTGGGATCTCAGCCATGAGCAAATGGTAACAAGCTCCCTTCAGCCCATTATTTCTTGACTGACTGCACCTTTTTAAGCACTTGCCTCGGTCTGTCATCACTGGAGTGAGTGCTGGGACCTGGCCATGCTCAGAGGCCTCTTTTTGGTTGGCTGGAGAGGGAGATGAGGGCAGAATTTGGCTGAGCACTGCTGGAGCTGTAGCCAGCCCTGCCATGTTTTCCCTTCCATTGTAGAGAGTTCAGCTGGGCACATCCAGCTGTTTGTATTTCATCCACATGAGAAAGTGGCTTTGTCACCATGGAGACAGTGATGATTTGCATCTTAATTAAGCAATGACAGATGCCCTACTGATAGTCTTCAGCTTTGGGCACCCATCAACTTCCAGTTCCAGCATTCCCATTTATTAGCAGGTGCTTCTGAAATCAAAAATTTAGCAGGTGATTAATACTTCTGCTGTGTTGGTGTTCTGATGGGAACAAATACTTCTCACTGGTGAGATGGTCAAATACTTTGGGATAAAGAAGACTGGGGCTGGCAGGACAGGGACCTGTTCTGTGCATCATAAACCCCACTCTCTAAGGAAGGGGGATCCAGGGAGGCACAAAGTGATCAGCAAAAGAATGGTCATGGAAATATGTGTGGCAGTGTACCACCAAGCTACCCCAAAGGGCTTCAAAGGCTGCAGAGTTGGGCACTCACAGAGCAGGCAATGCCCATAATGGATTTCCAGCTCTGGCAGCTCTTTTCCTATTGTTGGATGCTGAAATGTCATTTCCACCTTCTCTGTGCTGAAGGGACGCTGCTGCTGGCCTGAACTCCTGCTGGCCTGTGCACGTGGTATAAAGCAGGCTGCCAGGAGCAAGGGGGTAAGGAGCTGATCAGGTCACTGGGCAGGGAGGAGCAGGGCAACCCAGTGGAGTGGAGCTAAGCCAGGAACAGAGGTGTCCCAGGGACCTGGAACAGCCCATGGCCTGCACAAACCCTGCTCTGACTGAAAACTGCTCAGGGCTGTGCCCAAAACCCTCTCAGAACTTCACTGCCACTATAGGAGTCAAAAACCCAGCACCTATCACCCTCAGCAGCTTTATCATCCTCCTCTTGTGCACAGGGCACTGCGGCAGAGAGAGATTCTGTGAGTGCCAGCAGTACCCACTAATTTGGAGTGCCTGAGCAGTGAGGCTGGAAAACCCAGTCAAGCTGGAAAAAATGTGATCCCAACCTGCTCTTGTTCAATGACCACAGACTGGTTTCAGAGAGCACAAGGTTCAGGGGCCAAGCCAGGCAGAGCAGATCTTTAGAAATGGGGCTGGTGGACCATCTTCTCCTGGTGCAGAGCAACAACTAAACACTTAGGGACACCCAAACCCTCACAACAGGAGGCAATTCAGTCACAGGGAGGGCAGGGATGGGTTCCTGTCCTTTCGGTGAGAATTAACTCTTCCTTGAGAGGAGTAAAGGTGAGCAGCAGAGCTTCCAGAGCCTTTTGGGTTTTATCCCATTGCTGGTTTGCTGGCTCTAGAGAAGGGGTGAGCTTAAATCCAAGCTCATCACTTTAGTGGGCTTCATTCACATTTCATTCACAAATACAAGGGGTTTTTGTCATGTGAATTTGCTGCCACTTGGTATGGTCTCAGCACATGTTGCCACTCTGTCAAAGGTCTGCAGTGCATCTTTCTCCTCTCTCTGGCCAGCCATTTTCATTTGGCCCCATTCAGACAAAATGATTTATCTTTACAACTTCTTCTCACCTGCAGAAGCCTGACCAAAGCCTCAGGAGGAAGGGTGGAAGTGAGGACAGGCAAGCAGACTGACAACTGTGCAGGTTGTAGGAAACTCATACGGGTCAAAAATTGCTTGTGGAATTTCAATCCAAATGGTTATTCCTTTGCAGGCATATTTTGGGAATACTGAAAGCAATGCTCTGTTCTACAAAAAGATGGTACTCCTACATCAGAGGCATGGATCAGGCCAAGCAGATAACAGAGCTGGGAAGGGATAAAAATGCAGCTGATGACAGAAAATGGAGCTGCTTCGCTGTAGTGATATCTCTGCCTTTTTGACAGAAAGCAGTGAGGGCATTTCTCCTTCTGCCATGTAAAACCAGAGTTAACAGTCAGGTCATGTTCCTCCCAGGAGGATTGTTTAGCCCCCTGTGCTCCTTTGAGCTCTATGGCATGCTGAGCATCTCCCACGCTTGAAGGGCAAGAGACCCCTGCCTGAGAACACCAAAAAGTTAATTGGAAAGAGCAGCCATGAAAAAGGCCTGACCTTTTCCTGACTCACGGCCCAGTGCTGGGTAGCAGAGGTCATCCAATTAATGGGGAAAAGGATGCTGGAAGAGAACTTTCAGCCTTGAAGGAGTGATGTTGTTAGCAGGGCCCTGTCACAGCGTGCTTGGTGTCTGGGTGAGATGCCTTCGCAACGAGAAACCAGAGGTTCCAGCCCTGGGATGTGGAGGGCTGTCACCAACAAGGACACAGTTCTGTGCTCCAGCAGCATTGCCAGAGGTTGGCCATAGTCCCAAAAGCCTGCTAAAAGCATGCTCCTCTCTCCAGAGGTTTTTGCTCTTGGTGAAGTTGAATTTTAAAAGCAAGAGGAAGATTTCAGACTTGGCTATTCTCCATGCTAACAGGAAAGAGAGAAGACTGCTTCTGTATCTCATGCTCTTAGCATGTCTAAACTCTAGCAGGTTTCCTGCTCCCTAGGGACTCCATTAAGTTTAAAAAGAAACTCCTCCCCTGACACTTCTACAGCATTCCCAGAGTTATTCTCCAGGCTCCAGCAGGCTGAATCCACAGGACTGCTTCGGGCTGGTCCAATGGACCATGTCACCAACTCACATCCATTGGGATGTCTCTCATTTCACTGGTTAACAGAGATGTTCCTGCCCTGCTTTCTGATGAAGGAAAGTGTCTTGTGCAGATAAACTCCACTCCTCTGGGCTTCAAAACACTGAGAATTCATGTCAGTTTGGAGCAAGACGACTTTTCAGCTAAGTAACTTTTTCAGGTGCATATTAGAAGCAGGTGAATTGGGATACCCATCTTTCTTCCACACTGACTGTTCTGTATAGAACATAAAACACTTAGAACCAGCCTGATGCCCAGGCCTGGGCTTGTCTGTCTGTGGGTGTGATATCTGGTACTCAGGTCATTCTCCACATTGTACTCACCAGAGAGTCTTAAAACATCATGAGAAGTGCAAGGGAGAGAAACAGTTCAACTTTTTCACCTTCTACAACCCCATTAAAGTATCAAAGACAAGGCTAAAAGAAGGAAATCAGTCAGGATGGATCTAATTGCATGTTCTCTGGATAGAACAGACTTTTGCTTAGTCAGAGGTCCAAAAGAAAGCAACCATACACTCAAAAAAATGAAAAGACCTGTTAACTTGTCAGTGATTTCCCCACCAACCATTACCAACCGCTCCAGAAAATATGAAACCTGGTGTAAAAACCCTCTAAAACTCATTGGTGCTGACAGCACTCAAAAGAAGTACCAGGGAAAGTGTGTAAAAAAAAGAAGTATTAGATGAGCTAAGAGATGGAAGCAAATGAGGACAGGTAAATGGACAGCTGTTCAGGGGGCTGTGGAAAAACCAAACAGCTGGAATTTCAGATCACAGAAATATAATTGAAATAATACTTCTTGAAGTGCTTTCTCCAAAGAGGTCTGCTATCCTCTCACCAGTTTTATTTACTGTGGTCATAAAGAGTAAAGCTAATACATGTAAAAATAAAAATCCAGCAGGGATTACCAGAACAGTGCATCAGAGTCATGTCAGATTTACTACAGCACCTGCTTAGCAAGCTTAAAATCAATTTTTTTAAAAAATCTACTTGTCATATATTTTAAATAAGTCATCAATTACAGATATTTGCTTTGAGGAGAAATACAAGCAGGTGCTACCAAGAGATTTACTCCCTTTGGCAAGGGTTTTACCTGTTTCTCTAACAGCAGCACATGAGCCCTGTGTGAGGAAGGCACGGGGAGTCCTCTCTTCCCATTTAAAGCAGGAGAGATATGTGTAAATAAATGCTGTAATTAAAACTGACATTGCTTTGCTTGGCTGCTAACAGTGACCACAAGGATGAAAAATGACATTATTTCTACCAGGGACAGGGACAGCTCTCATGGTAAGAGGTTAGGGAGAGTATTAAGGAGATGATGAAGAGGCTGGCAAGGTCTTTCCCAGGGATGCTGGATGGCTCCAGTGATCCACAGTGCCATTCCCAGCATGATGACTGGCACTGGGGGAGAGGAGAGCTGCCAGTTTTCAGGAGAGCTGTTGTTTGCAAATATTCTCCATGCCTGAAGTGCAGAGAGAAAAACTCTGTTCTCAGCAAAGGCAGAGAGAGGTGATGTGACAGTGAAAGGGTGGTGAGGACATTTGGTGGTTTAAAGGGACAAACAAATCAGCAATTCAAATACTGTTGGCATAGAAACTCCATTACCAAATCCTCAACATCCTCTGTGCTCATTGTAGACCTATGGACCAGGCAAACACAGAAAAGTCAGAGGCTGCTGTTGAGTGACACACCCAGATTGTTCAGGAGCACCTCTGGGCACTCACCTTCCATCACAACTTCCCAAGGGCTGCATAAACTTCACCCAGGCCAGGTTCCTGGGGCCAAGGGGGTGACAGGGCACAGGAGAGTCCTGTGGACTCCTGGGGAGCTCTGGAGATGTGGGAACCTCAAGGAAGGTGACACCAAGATGTGATGGCTGCTCGGGGTGCCTGGGTCATTCAGTTTTCTATCCACCAGTGCACTGTCACCCCTGGGAGGAGCTCTGCCAGGAGAGGCAAGGCAGGGCCCTCAGCTGACCTTGTTAGTGGCCGTGGTGTCCAGAAAGGCATCCCCATCCTGCTCAGAGCTCCTGTCCTTCTCCAACAGGGAGCCTGAGACACTGTCCTTGACAGCCACACTGCCACTCGTTTGCAGAGGAAATAAAATAAAAATAAAAATAAAAATAAAAATAAAAATAAAAATAAAATAAAATAAAATAAAATAAAATAAAATAAAATAAAATAAGATATGTGGCAATTTCACAACCCATGACCAATCAGAACCCATAAGCAGCTTCCTAAAACATCACACTTGCTAACTACACTCTGTCCTGCCAGTGCTTAGATGCCAATGATTAATGAAGTGTGGCTGACTCAGCGTCTCTGGCTTTGTGCCTTTTTTTCCCCCCTTCTGCTCTTGTTGCCTCTTGAAGTGGAAATTTGGCTAATTTATTCAGGCCAACAGGGCAGCATAAGTGCTTGGGTGTAACTGCTGCATTTTTTTCTGAAAGGTGGCTGGAATCCAACACCACCTATTAAACAACCAGGTACCTTTGCTTCAACTTCTGCACGAGCTTTGTGAGTGCCAGCTATCACTTGGCATAAAACTGTGTGCTCTTCCTTCCCTCTGAAGTCAGACACAGAGTTTCAGTCATATTTGCATATGGTGAGCTCTGTGAATGGCACACTAGAAACTGGTGTGGGCCACTCCACATGGAGTAATACAACATGAATGCAGTCAGCACCAGCCCACAGCTTGGAAAAAAAACACATTTTATTATCTCTTAAAAATTAGCTAGAATTGCCTTAAAATACATGCCCAGCAGAGGGTTGATCAAAACTTAATTAGAGACATGAGGCTATTTACACTGGCTTTTGCTTTTTTAATTTAGCCTTAATTTTCATGCTTGAGAGTAACCAAGGAAAACAACTCACGTGGCTTCTCATAATGGCATGGAAACTCGTGTCATTCATGAAAGCAGCTCTCACCCTGTGCAGGAAAATAGCAAAGGAGATGAGTAGCAAACAGTAATCCAGGTGTTGACGCAGGTTTTGAAATTCCACAGGTGTGTGGGCATGCCCAGGTGTCCCTTCCTCTCTGAAGCAGTGCCTGGTGCTGGCTCCATCACGGGGATCTTCTGTCCATGCCCTTCCTGGTGATGCTCAGAGCAGGTCCCAGACACCAGAGACATCTCATGGTGTCCATGGGGACTCCCTGTCCCCTACCTGTGCATGCAGCAGCAAAGGTACTGCCACCAAGCATCCCATGGAGCCATGAGGGGTCCAGCACCCCTGCCCAGGCCTCAGGTGAGATTCAAGTTTGGACATCACCTAATTCCTTATGGAAACACATCCTGCAACCTCCCAAAATGCCAATTTTTGCCCATTTACTTCTGATGGTGTTGGCTCTAAACACCATGGTGTCCCTCTAAACCAAACTTCTCCTCTACCAGCAGGTTCCTCTGTTGTTAGGAAGGGATGTAAAATACAGAAATATACATAGGAGTATGTCATCTGGAAAAGGGGAAGGCATAGAACAGAGGGTCCAGAATGATTTAAAAGTTCCAGACAGGTGCAAAACTTCCAGAAAGATTTTAAAGCTTCACTGTTCAGTTTGACACAGCCAGAGGCTCAGTCCACAGTGGAAGCTCCACTCAGCAGCAGCACACACCAGTGGGATATCCCACTGCTTTCATTGCCTGTGCAGCAGCAGGCTCCACCTCTGGGGTTTACAGCCATAGAGATTTTCAACAATTTGGTTTTGGTTTTGGTTTTTTTTAATGGCTTTTCTTTTCTGGCAGAGATATTTCACATTACAGCACTGGGCTGAGTGTCTGAGCAACAAGGCAGGCATCAGAGTCCAAGGGAAATGAAAGGAGCAGAATCTCCTGAGAACCTGGTTGAACCTGCAGGCTGCATCCCACCCATCCTCACTGTACAGCTCTGGGATAACCTGGGATGCCAGAAGAAATTTGAAAACCCCAGAGGTTCCCTTTGGCCTGCAGAGAAAACCAAAACCAAAACCACGAAAAAGAAAAGAAAAGAAAAGAAAAGAAAAGAAAAGAAAAGAAAAGAAAAGAAAAGAAAAGAAAAGAAAAGAAAAGAGAAGAGAAGAGAAGAGAAGAGAAGAGAAGAGAAAAGAAAAGAAAAGAAAAGAAAAGAAAAGAAAAGAAAAGAAAAGAAAAGAAAAGAAAAGAAAAGAAAAGAAAAAGAGGAAAAGATGGGTCAAGGGCCATTCCCCTCAGTGACCAATTCTTTCCAGATAAATTCAGTATGAACAAAACGATGTTGCTGGTTTGCAAAGAAGAAAGAGAAGGAAATGAGCTGGCCAGGATCCATCTAGCAGAGCACGAATGGCCGGCTGTTCAAAATTCCTAGACATCCAAACAAGACGGACAGTCTGATCCTGTTTGAATACTACAGTTTTAAACTACTTGACCTTTTTCAAAGAATGGCCAAAATACTAGAACTGAAACTAGGTAAGGGCCAAACTCTCCCATTTCCTGGGGCAGTTAATGGTTTTTCCTAGCAGGACCAGCAGCTTGGCTCTCCCTTCCTTCCTTCCTTCCTTCCTTCCTTCCTTCCTTCCTTCCTTCCTTCCTTCCTTCCCTGGGGGCAGACTGTAAAACCTGCATTTACAGTGGTAAATACAGTGGTATTTATACAATAAAATATGACTGAGAGAATTTCAGGCTGATCTAAAGAATGAAAGGAAGGCAGGAATGCAATGCTACACCAGCATGAACATGGCACAAGTGAGCAGAGGGCAGCTAATACAGTGAAGACTGGAAACAAAACTTATTAGATGGGCAACTTGGAGCTAGAAAAATTCTTTGCCAATGAAACAAAGAGGTCTTGCTTCTTGTTTCAAGCATTATCTATAAAATGTTGCACCTATACTGCCTCTGGTTCTGTTACCAAGTCCATGTGCTCTTTCATTTTTTTATTCCTGCCTCCCCCATTCCATAATTTTCTTCCTTCTAAGAATGAAAATATATGTAGTCAATTTCTGAATTTCTCTTGCCTTTTACTGGCAACAGAATTTGTCAGAAATATGAAAAAAAAGTAGCAAAAAGGAGGTTTTGAAGCAAATCTTTTAAGAATTTCTTCTGTTCAGGGTCTGATTAACACTTGGCAACGAAACCCTATGGGTTTGCAAAGACCTGACTGCGTGACCTGCCCCAGAAGGAAAATGCAAGCATCAGAAAAGTGTGTTGGAAACACATCCAGCTTTCCCAGGGTGGGCAGCCACCTCTCCCTGTCCCTTCCACCCCATATCCCATGCTCAGGGAGGATGAGAAGCAGCTGACCAGGCTGTGGAGATGATGAAAGCCTGCTCTTGTGGGGGTCTCTGAAGTCACCCCATCTGGCCCATGGGGACATGTCCCCACTGAGGCTCCTTGGGTAGCTCGGCACAGGCGCCCGAGTCAAAAGGCTCTTCCTGTCTCCTGGTTCTCCTTCAGCAGCTGCATCCTTTCCTGTGGAATCCCCCTCCTGTGGGACAACTGCTGTTTGTGCTGTGTGATCCTGAATCTGGCCCTTGACACCAAGGGCAGGCTTTGAGCTTCAGCCACACCCTGAGCTGCTGTGAGGCTTTCGGGGCTGTGCTGTAACACCTCATTGACCATCCAGGCCCAGACATCCCCCAGCTCCTTTTGCAAACGCCTCCTACACACTTCCTTATCACTTTAATGGTGTCACAGTTATTTAATTTAGCTCCTTGGAGTTTCATTTTCATTTTAATTTCCCCAAGGTTCTCTTACTTATTTCTTCTTTTTTACTGTCTCTGTTTCAATGCCTGCACTCAGCTTTGACTGAGGTTCTTTCTGGGACAAGCCGAGATGTGTAGCTGGAGTACATTGCTCTAAATCTGTTTTTTTAATTCTCCAGTTAAAGATATTGCATTATTTGAAGCAATTTTCTGGAGATTTCTTGATGGCAGAGGTTAAGGCATGAGCAGCAACACGAGCGCTGCGTAGCCACTGACTCCAGGTTCATGAGCGGTCACAGGCATGTCTGTGCAGCCATTTGGGTTAAGTTTTACAAGGACCCAGCTGCTCACCCTTGGCTGATTTTGTTGTGACAAAGCCTGGAGGAAAATGAACAAGGGGTTATGACCCAAAATATGTAGTCAATGACTCTGACCAGAAGTTTCTCCTGGGTACCACAGGGCAAACTCCAGAAAGCCTGGTGCATCTGAGACATTTTCTCTCTGGTAATTATTAAGCCCCAGAGATCCAAGATAATGCTAAAGCAAAATATGATCTGTTATCTTTGAAGTGTTGTTTCTAATTTAATTTTAATGATGCTTATGAGAAATGTGACGCCTGTGTGTCTGCTTTATAATTGCTGCATATTCTATCTCCAAGGCTCTAATGTCATTTTACAGGGGGCCTGTTGATTTCCTGTTGTGTATATTGCAATGCAGCTTCAGACTATTTGGTAGATCTTCTGGAAATTACAAATTATAACTTCCCTCCTCAGACATGGCTTATGTGGCAAAACTGAGTTTATTAGCTCTGTCATAAAAGGCAACAGGTTTGTTTTTTTTCTGCTGTAGCTGAGGCTGAATTATGGATCTGAAAGTATTAGGTCTGTTATGAAAGTGCATAAAGAAATGTTATACCAATAAGATATCCAAAATTAGTGGAAAAAATGGAGCTCTTGAGAGTTTCTGACTTTTTCACATTCATTGTCCCAGCAGTCACATTATCTGTACTTAATTTGAGATTGCTGGATTAATACACCATCTTTTTTTTTTTCCTGTGGGTTGCCAGGCAATCAGATCTCTCTTTTGCCATTTCATCCTGTCTTGCTCTCTGAATGAACCAGGATCTAGGAGCACACTTTAAGAGATTATTTATTACTCCCTTCTGTTCCAGTAGTGTCTCTTTGCAGACAAGAGGACATGCTGATTTTAGTCTTCATCTCTCCACCTCCTTGGGACACACCAAGTATTTTACAAGAGTTTTTTTTCAAGCGCCACAAGTGTTCATTGAAAACATTTGTCAATGATTTTGGAGGCACTTTCAACAACTACTGCATTTCCTAATTTCAGGTGCTCTTCTCAGCCTTGGCTGATGATCTCTCTCCTTACCTGTGCAGGTGGTAAAGCTACAGAAGAACCAAAGCAACATGTTAGAAGTTCACATTCAAGTTCAGATCTGAGGGTTTTTGTCTTGGTTTGGAAAGACAGGTATCTGCCAGGGAAACTGAGGTTCCCCTAGGATGGAGAATACCAACCCCTCGCACCCCGACGAATTATAATTTTGCAATCAAGGGCTCTCAGGCAAAGATGTTGGGAATAGGAATAACAGTTCTTTACTAGGAGGTATTAACAATACAAATATGATAGGAAACAAAACCACCCAACCAAACAAACAAATAAACAAATAAACAATAATTTTAGAAGAAAACCCTGACAAAGTCAGAGTTTCAATCTGACCCTGTGATTCAGGATGTTGATAACAGTCCGAACGTAAACAGTCCAAACACTTCTGGAGTGGCAGACGTGATCCTGTTGGAGCAGAGATGATTCTGCGAAGAAACCAGTTCAGGGACGGCGAGGAGGGAGACAGGATGGCGAGCACAGGAGACGAAGAAGATCTTGCCACACCACAGCGAAGGAAGCGCCGAGCACCCAGCTCCTGCAGGAGGGCAGAACCACCAACCCCCGGCCACCTCCCCTCCCCCCCACCCCCCACCGCCAGGGCATGAGATGTATAGAAATGCAAATGCACCCCACAGGCTGGGGAAGGTAACAATGGCCTATCAAGGTGGGTCATCAGGCCCCAAAACAGATGTAAATAGAATATACAAAACCCAGCTCCACAACCCAGGACAGTTTTTTACAGCCAAATGTTCAACTTGAAATGAAATGGGAGCAGGGTCACAGAATCCCAGAATTGTTAGGGTTGGGAGAGATCTCTGGAGATCTGCCCTGGGCAGGGTCACTTGGAGCAGCTGACACAGAAACACATCCAGAGAGGGAGACTCCATGACCTCCCTGGGCATCCTGTTCCAGATCTTCTACATTGTATGAAATGGAGGGTGGGAAATCTTGAGCAGATGTAAGGGGAAAAAAAAGGGTTCTCAGTGAAGGTGTGAAGGGGAATCTTGATGGCACAAAGCAAGCCACCTGCTCCAGGTGTGTCCTGGAACTAGGTGACCTCCAGAGGTCCCTGACAACTGTGACCCTCCACCTTCCCTGTCTTCCCTGACCAAACAAACCAAAACAAACATGTGCCACTGACAAAACTGCAAACACAAGGCAGCTGTTTTTCATTCCATAGGTACACCGGTATAAAAGACACCTAACACCTCTTTGTACTGGAAATGAGCTGACAAACAGTTTAATGCCCATCAAACACCAGACAAAACCCCTCATTGGCCCCATTTCTCACTGCTCTTTTCACACTAACATTTTCAGCTATTAGAGCTGTAATACATAACTAATGCTTTCTTATTTGGCAGCCTTATTAAACCCTGGAGACTGACTTAAGTTCCTAGTTTGCTACATTATTAAGCCTGTCATTCATTATTAGATCAGTCTGAGTTTATTGCAGCTCTGAGCTACAGATTATTAAATGCCAAAATCAGCATTTATACAACATTAAGAGAGCACAGGCCCACAGAAAGTTGGGGAAGGCAAAATTTTAAGCTGGCGCCTCATCGTTCGTGTTTATCAGAGAGGAAGAAGCATTCCAGCAAGAATTACAATGACAGAGTCTGGCTCTTCATGGCCTTCCTCCCATGAGGATCATCCACCTCTGGGGTGATGGATGAGGCTGTGCTTGTTGGCTGGGGTACCCCAGGCCCTGGGGGAGGTGGTGGCCACAGAGCAGCTGGGCTGTCCAAGGAGAGCTGGAGCACTTTCTGTCTTCTTGTCAGGAGCAGCTTCATTCTGTTTTTCTTAGGGAGTTTCCTGTCTGGCTCCTGTCTGATGCTGTTTCAGATCTTAACCTTGCAACAGGAAGAAAGTTATGGCAACCAATCCAAATTACATTATTTAAGGTCAAGCTTAGCCAGTCCTTCAGTCTCATCATGGTGTTTGTTGGTATCTCCTGAAGGACAGACAGGAGTGTCCATACCAACACCCAGCACTGGTTTTGTGCTTGTCAGGGTGTGGTGTGCAGATAATGTGAGCACAGAGCACTCATGTCTCTCTGCTGGTGGACTGTACCTCATTTTAAGAGGTCCCTTGGTTTGTCGGCAAATAATTGGCCAGTTCTTGAATTTTTGTTTTGTAGCTTCAAGTTTTATAACAGGAAAAGCAGTTTCTGTCTGTCTCTTGAAATACTGTTCTTCCAGGGTATACCTTCTTCTGTTTTTCATTTTGGATCTCACAGGTTTCTTTTCTCATCCCCTATAATTCTAAATTCTCTGATGCATTTCTCAAAAGGGTCCTGCAAAGACTGAAATCCCCACTTTTAAGGAAGCAGATATTTATGTAATACAGGCGTGGTTTTTTTCTGCAGAACACACCTTTGATCTGCCATCCATATTTCATTTCCTTGCCATGACAGGGATGTCCTATTTGATGTTAATATGGAATATTTTTCCATTCTTTTCATAAACTGTTTTTCTTTACAGTTTATCGGGATCAAAGAGCAAACATTATAGCTTCTGATCAAACATGCACTCATTTCGTGGCTCTCATCTTCTCCTTTAATTATCTGGCCATTAGGAGAACATGTCTAACGTGCTCCTGTGGGGTGTTTCAGTTGTTTCATGCCCCTGTTCTGTCCTTCTGGTCATGTGATCATCCTATCCTTTAATTCCTCTAATGATCTGAGAAAGAGATTTATGTGAATAAATGTATATTTATGTGAATGAGTCCATGTGTGAGGGAAAGTTCTATGTACCCTTTAGGAATTCAAGGAGGAGGCTCAGAAAGCCTATACAGCAGTGGTTCAGCCTCCTCTGAGTGAGCACATGAACATCAAAACCACCCTTTGTTCAGCCTCTCAGGGCTCATTCACAGTCGTATCAGCTTTTCCTGGCAGGAGGTGCCGGTGGGATTGTGTTGGCTGCTGACGGCACCTAAAGGTCAAGTCCCTGTTTGTGAGCACTGCTTTCCCAGGGGATGGGACCTGGGACTTGAGTCACTCATCTTCCCCTACTATGGAACAGACAGTTATGAATATTGGGTGACCACATGGGGGTTTTTTTCAGTTTTTTTCTGTTATTTTATCAACAGGTGACATTGAAGCCTCCAGCATTTGTATTCAGAAGTTCTCCCATCAGCTCTCATGCTCAGGTTGGAACTGAATCGACCCCTCAGGGTTTTGTTCGGTGCCTTCCCAATCTTCATTCCCAGATTGCTCTGAAATTGTCAAGGCTGCTCCAGATGAAGGAATGAGCCAGGCTCACATTTGCCTTTCACCGGGTACCAGGAGATTTGAACAGAGAACAAATCAATGACATGAAGCTGAGATACTTCTGAGACAAGTGACTCTAAATAAAAAATCAAAGCTGGGCCCATGTGGAGCTTCTCAAAACCAAAGCTGTGTGTGGAAAAACACTCTGTGTTTCAACAAGACAGTTGCTAGAGGGGTTTCTCAGGTTTGACACCACATCCCAAGGACACTAGACGTTTTGCTAACACCCAGATGACCTGTGTTCAAATCCATCATGCATCTCAATTATACGACAGCAGTGTTTGCCATAGCTGTCAGCTGTGGAGGTTGCTGCTTTATTTCTTACTTGACATACAGTCTGCACCTGAGAGCTTTCTGGTTTTCAACACCTTTTTCAGTTGGTCTGAACTTAATGTGCCTTGTCATGAAGGGATTTGAAAGGCCTTGAGTTCACCCTGGCAGAGAACAGCTCGACCCTGTAGTGAAACGTCACACTCTCCTTTCAGCTTTCTCCGTTGAAAACAAGAGTCCTTAAAAACACCCAAGAGCAGTTTCCTGGCATAATTGCAGCTAAAGCAGCTTGTTTGGTGTTGAAGACACCATCCTCCTTGTGATTCTCTGAAGCACACTTTCCCTGATAACATTTCAGCCTAAGGGGGAACCATCTCAGCAAATAATTCTGGGTATTGAGCACCCCTTTGCACACCTTCTCTTCAGTATAAAGGAACCTTTCTTGAAAACATGCACTACATCACTAGGCAAAGAGAAGTGTTTAATAAACATGAGCCACTTAAATATATCTTGAGTGTTGTCCTGGCTTGGAGTAACGAATTTTGTTAATGAGGAGTTTAAACCTGACTGTTTATGAATTGCTGCTGTCAGTGCCTTTAGCAATTCCTGTCACTACACTTGATTAAAAAATTTCGCACTTGAAGTCTATTTAGAACTATGCTTGGAGTTTGAACATTCAAAATGTCAATACATAAAAACTGAAGAGAATTACAGAATTGTTAACTTTCACATACTCTCATTTGGCAGTCTGACTGCAGGAAAGACAACAATTAAAAAAAAAATCAGTGTTATTGTGATGATAAGACAACTGTGTGGCAGGAGAACAGCAGGTCCAGCCCACAAAAACATCATTGTTTATTTTCTGCATTTTCCAAATAATATACTCTCTTCTAATTTTATGCCACTCTTCATGTTCCTGGTTTGAAAATGTTTCTAGGCAAGATCATATGCACTAAATTTCAAGGTGGACATCCAATTATTTTTACCTTAGTGATACTTTCCTACTAGGAAAATCTTTAGGCAAAAGCATTAAAAATTAAAAGGTATATATGTGGGAAGACAGATAGAGATAGTGCTGAAGGCAACCTTGTCCCCAATGTATTGCAGCTGTGTTAATTACCAAAGAGTGGGAACAGCCTTGCCCTCACAGCAAGGTGTGCCAAAGAGTGGGTTAGCTGGTAGAGAGGCAGTTGGATTCTGCTGGCTGTGATGTGAGGAGGAAGGGACAGGAGGTCGTGTGTTGGAACCCTGGAAGCTGAGAATTTTAGGCTTTCTGTGCTGACAGGCACTGACCCTCAAGAAAACACTGCATTTGACCTGAGGCTGTGGAAGAGGCTTCCAAAATTGACTGATAGCACTGGGATTGTGGGTGTGTAGTTTGAATAGAAGTGTGTGATATCACATGGTGGAAAACTTAGTGTTTAAGGGTTTAGTATATAGTAATATATATAAAGCAAGATGGAGGATTTAGGTTGTAGGCTAAGTTATTCTTCTTCACCTTCATGGGTCTGGGTGGTGTTTTGTTGTTGTCTGGGTTTTTTGCCGTTCTCCTCTGTTCCCTTTAAGGAGTTTGGTAAAGTCTTATTTTTAGCATTCTGTGTTTTGGAGTCAGGTACAATTTTATATAAAGAACCATTTTGTTATTGTAAAATCTAGCAATGTTTACACTCTTCTCATAAGGAGGAGACTGTTAATGGACTGTTGGGTTGTCCAGTGTGGTTGAAGAGGAAGATTTTCTTTCTCCAATCCATGGTCACTGCTGGAGTTCGATAAATATTGAATCTGTAAATAAACCCTCCTCTTTTCTGCCTTGGACATCACAAGGTGTGGGTGTGAATTCTTTGTGTCGTGTGTGACATTTTGTGATTGGGTAGAAAAGTCTGCATTGTGGACCATGGGTGGTTGGTTATTGGGTTAAAAGTAAAAATAATCTAGGTGTCATTCCATAATTGGACATTTTGTGCTTAAAAGACCCTGTAAAGAGATAGAGCCATTTTTCACTTTGTTAGCTAGAACTCACAACTCGTGAGACTGTAACATAGATGAGAATTAATAAATATCTGAGTCCAAACACGAGCTGCATCTCTCGAGCATTTAATCCTGGCTCTAACAGAAGAAAAGAAGATAAACCCACAGTTGTGTGAGGGACAGAGAGGGTAGGGTGTTGTATGAGGGACAGACAGGGTTAGGTGGCCATGCTAGGGACAGGAAGGAGCCAGCTGGAACTGCAGAAGGAAAGAGAGAAGAAGGAGATAAAGAGCCAGAGCTGAGTGGAGTTGCCCATGGGGGGCTACATAGAAAAGGTGTGAGGGACTTCCAGGTAACAAGGTGCTGATGCTTGAAGCCTTCTTTGGTGTCAGTTGTACCTCCTCTGTCATATATAGAGAAAAGAAAAAAAAAAAAAAGGCTGAAAATATGTCTCATCTAATTAAACAATGTTATTCGTTTATTTTCCCAGCTGCCTCTCCAGATCATATTGACACATTGCTCAGGGCATTTTCCCCTTGCTTGTTCCTCTCAAGTGCATGACTTTCAGAAACTTTCTCATTTTAATCACATCCTGCGTTGAAGCTCTGAATGGAAAATGAGAAGATCTACAGGAGACAATGCCACTGAAAAGTGACAGAACTGAAAGACCTTGCTGTGAAATTCAGGAGACAGAATGGTTGGTGTCACCGGACCCACGGAGTCCTTGCTCATCCAGCCCATGCTTGCCAACAAAATTGGCCCACAACACATGATTCAAGGTGTACATGTGCATCCTTATGGACTTCACAGAAGTAAATATGGTCTGAGTTGCTTCATGACCCAACACCAGAGATTGTGGGTACTGTGACCTTCCCAGGCTGCCCCATCTCCCTTCCACAGGACACAGTGCCACTACATAAGTGGGCTCCTGTCGCAATGTGACACAAAAGAATGACACTCACACTCTGAGATGTCCAAGGCAAAAAAGGGGCAGTTTATTTACAGACCTCAACATTTATAGAATTCCAACAGTGACCATGGATTGGAGAAAGAAAATTGTCCTCTCCAACCACACTGGTCAACCCGACAGTCCATCAATTCTCTCCTCCTCCAGAAAGGAACACAAAACAATCATTATTTACATGAAAGTGCGTGAGAAACTCCATTACAAAAATGCAAACATCAGAAACCTGAAGGAACTTTAGAAAAACTTCAGAAAAACAGGGCGACAGGCTCCTACCTCAAGTGACTTCTGAACAGCTGCTTTGAGACCTTCAGCTTCTCCAGCATTCCTCCTTGGAGGCGGATGCTCCTGCAGAGCACATACACTGGTGGCTGGACATGTCCTCAAGGACCAGGTGACTCGTGTGTGTCATCCTTATCTCTGCCTTTCCTGAGGTGACAAACACTGGGGGACTGCAGTGGTGGGTGTCCTTCAGGAAATCCCTGCAGCAATGAAAGGCAGGAGCACATGTCTCTTGCTCCTGCACGATGCAATAATCTGGATGTGGAATATTAGCACGGCTGTTGAGCAGAACACATTCAGAGGCTCAGTGATGAGGGCTGTCCCACGAGCCAGGCACTGGGAATTCCGCACACCAGTGTGGAGTGGAAAGATGTTAGGAAGTATATTTGTGAGGAGACCTTGGCTAGGTGAAGACTTTGAGCAAGAGGCCCAGGGTGGAGGCAAAGGATGGAAGTAGGAAGCTGGAGCTTGGTTTTCCATTGCTTTTGGTAGGTCCATCACTAGAGGGAGACCAAGATCTACCCTATGGCTGGTGGGCCTCCACCTCACCTCAGACTGGAATATAGCAAGGAAATTTTGACTTATCATTTTCTTCTTTTCCCAGAAATGTTTGGGGTCCAGCTCAGGGAAATAGTTTGGTGTGATTGCTTCTACCAAACAGCACAGTCTGCATGGATGGTGCATTGTATCCTCAGGATTTCCTCCCATTTTAATGCCATGAACCTGGTTCAAACTTACCAAGCATTACCATTTGCCTGGTTTTATTTTATTTGGAGAGGAGGATTTGGTCTGGTGTCAGGGGAGAAATATCTGCATCTGAAGTACATCTGAAGTTGGGCTTCAAACACTGGAGCTTTGCCACTGGGAAAGCTCTGTTGTTGCTCTGCCTTAAATAAAGTACAATTCAAAATTTTATACAATAGTCTTGGAATTTCTCATGGTGGTCAAGAGGATATTTACAGGGTGGGGGGCATGGCCAGTGCTCTCTCCCTCTGCACCCTCAGCCCTGGGGACACTGAGAGGGGCTGTGCCAGGGTGGTCCCCCCCTCACAACCCTCACCCACACCTCTCACCCACAGAAGGCCTCCATGCAACAACTGCAGTCCATTTTAACCAGAGCAGGATGACCACACCTGTGCAACAGGTAACACAAGCTCTTTGCTTCCTGAGTAACAAGCCAGTGGGGAAGGACCTCAGACAAAATCTCATGCCAGCTGCTTGGTTCCCTTTCCTAAGTGAGGTGCTGCTTTTGCAACAGAAGCAGTAGAAACACTGCCTAGTTTGGAGCCTGCATTATTATAATTGCCAAGATATTCTAGTTGTAGAAGTTTCTTGCTGAAGTCTTCAAGCTTCTTCACCTATTTCCTGGCACAATTATGTTTTCTGGCTCCTTTCTGGAGCACGTGTGTGAACTGAAATTTGTTTGCAGCTCGTGTTTGCTGGGTGCTCACGGCCTCTCCACCACATCCCTCTTCTGGCAGCAGCTGATGCAGAAACATTTGCATTGCAACCTGATGAGGCTCATCAAACACTGCTAGTGTAAACACGATCAGATTTACAAAACAGTTTGTGTCCAACAGCAACTGGGGGCTGCTATCGATGGAGACAGTGTCAGTCACCATCCATCATCTGGGAGAAGGGCACAGCTCATGTCTCAGCCCAGCCCTCATTCTTATGCAGCTGGTGGGATGTCTGTCCTGCTGGGATGCAGCCAAAGCTGCAAGGGAGAGGGCCTGCTGGAGAGATGCCAACCAGCTATGCTGCTCTGGTGTAGGCAGGGGAAGCAGCAGAGGATGGTGAGGGGCTGGGGGCAGGAAAGCACTGCCTTGGCCCTGTCCTCACCCCAGTGTGCCAGATGCTGGGGGAGAAAAGTTATTGACTGATTAGCTTTTGCATCAGATTTCAGTGCTGCAGCTGGTCTCTGCTCCTCTGTTGTCTGAGACCTGTCCTCCCATGCACAGAGAGCTGCTGAAGGTTTGTGTCCCTCACTTTCTCACACTTTGGCTGTTTTGTCTTTTTTTTTTTTTTTTTTCCTGGTGCTGCCATATGTCACCTGTCTGATGGGATTCACGGGCACACAGCTCTGCCTGGCAGGTGGGGTGGGCCCAAGGACCTCTGCACTGGTGCTGTTGTCTCCTGCATAAAGTAACTGGGAACCCAACCCAGTGTTATCTTTTTTATCCTCACCTCATAAAACTGAAGTGCTGGCCTATCAATCAACCCGAGCCTGCATTATTATAATGCCAAGATATTCTAGTTGTAGAAGTTTTTCTAAGAGTTTGTGCAGCTCTTAGGACATGTCTTCAAGGGAAGGAGTAGAGAATTGAGGATTTTGAAACAGTATCAGGATTCTTGCACGTTGTTCCTTGCACAGCGGTTTTAAAAAGCACCCTACAAATCACACTCTTTCTGGCTCCTAACAAAGTCTAATCAGTTTGTTGTGTCACAAGGTAACTTCATCAGCCAAGGAAACTTGTGATGGATTCATTTAGTCACAGTGTTAGTTCATCAAAACACAGCCTCACTGCACACCAACCTGCTCCTGAGCCCCCAAAGGAGTCACAGAGGCAGGACCCATCTCTTTCCAGCCTCAGTGGGGTTGTGGGTTTGTGCTTTTCCATGAAAGACTCAGTATGACAGCAGCCAGTCCAGCCATCTACCTACCCCACCTGTATGTCCTGGGCTGAACAGCCCCCCTGGGAGAAGAGCAGGTAATACTGGGAAGGTTTATTTCAAATAGCTCCTTCATTTAATTTGCTACTTTGGTGTGCAGAGCAGACTCCTTTGCGTTAGTTCATGGTTGGGTTCTGCCAAAGATGTTGGTCATCACTGCTGGCCTGGACTTCTCAGACTAGAGGTGCTCCTAGGGCATCATTTTAACATCAGGCACATCTCCCAGCAGTGCTCCTGGCTCTTTGGATGGTCCTGGAGGGATCTTGCCTCCTTGGACCTCCTCACAAGCCAGGCAAAGAGCCAAGATCCCCCTGACATGCCCTGCCATGGTAGTAAGGGCCATGTCTGCTTTCAGGGCTGTGGGGATCTTTTAGGTGTCTCACTTCAGACCAGTAATACCAGAACCACATCTGTGGATCTGGAGGAAGCACAGGGTCTTCCTTCAAGCCAGCCTGAGACTCCTCTGCTGAACCAGGGAGGGATTTTCTTGCTCTGAAGAGCAAAACCCCCCCAAACCAAAACATTGAATCAGGGAGGTGTGAAAGAGCAGATCTGAAAAATATTGTTCAACAAAGAGAAAGGCTCATGAAGGACCTGAGTGAAAAAAAACCACCTTGAGAAACCAGTCAGAGTGAGACAAGAGCCAGTCAGGGCAGCTCAGTCGCTGCAGCCCACAGTGTGACAGCTCACCATGCCAAGTTTGTTTCTTGTCTACATCTGCTGTCAGGCCAGGTAACCCACATCACATCACATCACACCACACCACACCACACCTGGCTTTTCTGGATGTTTAAAGACGCCCAAGGAAGTTCATGCCACTCATTTCAGAGGAATACTTGCTAGCTCAGATCTACATCAGTCTAGATCAAGTAGCTGGCATGTATGGACAAAACTCCCTTGAAAATGAATTTATCACTTAAATAATCATTTCTTTTATTAATACTTAAATGAGAGTCAGAGAGTTGCCCACAGGTTTAGCTTAGCAATAATTTCCATGGAAGTCCAACCCCAAGCTTCAGTTCATTAGAATTTTATCTACATGTTGCTGCTGCTGCAAAATTGCAGGAGCTGCTGATGGAGCAGTGCTGTGCTGCTGTCAACCAAAACGAGAGCTCTGAACATGCTTCTTGCTGCCCTGTTTGCAACAAGTTTATACATCAAAGCTACTTAAATACTGCTGAGGTCTGCCTCAAAGAGGAGACCAAAGAGATAAATTTTCCTGCCTGCCTTAAAATGATGACATAGCCCAGCAGCACTATTTGTTGTCATTTTAAATCTACACAGACCCTGCTGCTTTATCCAGTAGGCAGGTATCAGGTGGGGATGAAGAACGACAGCCAGAACTAACACAGCAGCAGAGCTGTTTGCTCGTTCCCTGTGCATGCTTGAGAAGATGTTGTTGACATCAGTCAATTGTGCTTGAAGGACATCCCAGAGAAATGAAGTCCTTTAACGAAGCCTTGTTACTAGAAAGCCATTCTGCAAGGCCTCCTTTAGAACATTTGCTCCTGCTCAGTTCATCCCTGGCCTGGTTAACCACAAATGCCATCTTTGCCCTTCTTTCACACCATGGTGCTCACAGCCAGGTCACCCTTATTGCTACTGAAGTTGCTACCAGCACCCATCCCAGTGCCTTGCTGGCCATGCTGAGTACAAACCCTGAAGGAGTCATTTTTCTGTGGGCATCATGGGGGGTGAGTGCCATTTATGTGCAGAATTGCCTGTCGTGACACGGCGTAAAGAAACGATACTCACACACTGAGACGTTCAAGGCAAAAAAGGCAAGGTTTATTTACAGATTTTAACATTTATAGAATTTTAACAGTGACTATGGATTGGAGGATGAAAATCTTCATCTTTAACCACACTGGTCAACCCAACAGTCTATCAAGTGTCTTCTCCTTATGAGAAGAATGTAAATATGGGCAGACAGTTACAATAACAAAAAAGTTGTTTATGTAAAATCGTGAGAAACTATTGCAAAAGGTAAACACAGAAGGCTGAAATAGAACTTTAGAAAAACTTCTTAAAGAGACAGAGGAGGACAGGAAAACCCAAACAACAATTGCCTTCGCTCTTTATGACTCCCCTCAGCTCTGGAAGTGTTCAAAGCCAGTCTGGATGGGGCTTTAAGCAGCCTGGTCTAGTGGAAGGTGTCCCTGCCCATGGCATGAGGATTATGTCATGTCTAAAGTCCCTTCCAACCCAAACAGTTCTCTGATGTGATGAATCCCAACACCAGGATTATAGCAGACACCAGGCAAGAGAGAAGGTGCAGGTCTGTGAGCCCACATGGAGCCAGAGCAACTCCTCCCATGAAAGAACCACGACCAGGTTGAGCTAAACCAGCAGACAGCAGGCTGTTATTCAGGGAGGTTGCTATTTATGCAGCAAGTCATTAAGCTGTGGATGGCCACAGGATGTGGCAGTCACCAGAAGTTTCCAAGGGCAGACAGACACAAGCATGGCAGAAAACGCTGTGCAGATTTTTTGAACAAAGACACTCTTGCCTTGGGAAGGTCCCAGATCACAGATCACTGCAAGGTTGTGAGTGCTTTGGGGAAGTGTCACTGGAAGTATCTCTGCTGGAGAGGGGGCACAGGCCTGGGGGATGCTTTGCCTGACATGTTTGATTTTCTATTGTCACATTATAGAAATGTTCTTTTTTTTTTGAGACAAAAAGTAAAAAAAAACCCAGAATTTACCCAACTGTTGCTCACCAAAATGCTGAGGGGGGCAGTCAGAGCTGCAGTTTCTTACTCAGACCTAAATTCTTTCTGTGTCAAACCTGAAGCACTTGCACTGCCTATTGATTCCCTGGAGACTTCACCTGTTCCCTTTGGTTTATGGGAACCTGTCTTCTCCAGGATTGTCCCTCATTTTGGTACCATGATATGCATCCCTTAATCCTAAATTTATGAGCTTACTTTCATTACCTTAAAATATCTTCTTAATTATGGTCAAGCTATTGAGTGATTCAGGTCATGCTGAATAAATGATATGTCTGCTCCATCCTCATGCCAAAAATCACTGCATCATCTGGATGTTTTTCACCACTCACTCATATTTTCCCCTCAATTTATGACAGACCTATGATCCTACAGTAAATACACAGATATCTCTTGGGCATTCCTGAAAAGAAAAATTGTCTAATAATTCCTGACTTAAAATATTAATTTAATATTAATATTAATTTACTTCTTTTTGAGATCAGCCAGTTTTTTAATCTATTTAATGTGTTGTACTATTTTTATGCAAAGTTTTAACAGAGTTAGATCACACTATAGGTTGAAAACCCTTTAGAAAGCATAACTTCAGTGCATCGAATTGACTTGTATCAGCTAAACTTATTAGCTCACTGAAGAAGTCTATCAAAATAATTTAAGAAAGAATTAATCTCTGTGTAAGACTCTTAACTGTTGACAGCATCTTTCAGCTCATAAATTCAAATGATCAGCTCATATTCAGGAGAGACATGCAGAGTGGCTGCTGTTGGGAAATCAGAGAGGAATGCAACAGCAGCTGCAATTCTAATAGCATGTGGAGGTGTCAGGATTTCTTGGCAAGGTATATCTATTTATAAAAAAAAACCCATCTGATTAATATAAATGCAAATAAATAAAATAAAAATAAGCCCATAAAGATTGGAACACAGCTATCAGCAAATCTAAAGACTAGGTGATTGTAGCCTGTAAAATTGCAGCTTGACATTAATAAATAGCTCAACATGATATTTTCTTAAACCTCATGGAAAAAAAATACTCACAAAAGGATGGGAAAATGTTGTAATAAAACACCAGAGAGGTAATTTTTACCTGTATAAGTATACCACTGGTGAGATTAGGTAGGGAAATTAAAATACTGAATGCAGTTCTAACTGGTAACATTTTAGAACAGATTTTTAATGATGGAATAGGTTTTAGTAAGAAACCACAGAAAGATCTGAGAAGTGAAAAAGATGCTAACAGACACACTTCCATCTGCTTGACTTCATCAAAAAGATCAAAAATTGGTTTGATCACGGAGCATAAATACTTTTAAAGGAAGGAATTCCTTAGAAGACAGGAAACCAGAACCAGTTGTTGACAAGTACAGTCAAACAATTATCAATGAACCACGGAATACTTTTTTTTTATCTCATATGAAAGGTGATTGGCCACCAAGGCAAACTAATTAAGGAAACCACCATACCTTGGTGGTTTTCTGAGGAGTGAGAACCATCACCACCGTTTCCTGCAGCCAGTGTGATAATCATGTGCATTCCAGTTCAGAAACACATTTCTTCTACCCTTTAAGTACTCTGAATCAGAGCCGTCTGTGCCTCCTCTCTAAAAGCAATGGAAGAATGTTATCTTGACTTCCCAGGCATTTCTGACCCAGTGCAGCCTCTCCTGGCACCTTCTCCCAAGGGAGCTGGAGTTTGCAGCCCTCAGCAGCAGAGCAATGCCACCACTGGTGCTGCAGGAGACATGCAGGGGGGTTTAATAGCAGGTGAGGCTCTGGGAGATGCTCACCAGGAGCCCAGGCAGGACTCTGCAGCCTCTGTTGGGATTCAGCAAAAGCAACTCCACAGAGATGTATTACCATTATTATATCTACTAAGGGAAGAGATGTATTTTTTAATTCGCATCCCAAGTTTTTTTGAAATACTTATGTTAAACAAACACAGCTGTTTCAAAACAGTTTTGATCTTCTATAACAATCTTTTCATGTTGTCCCTATTAATCCTATTTAAAAAATAAAATGTTCCAGAATACATATTTTATTACAATTTTTTTGACCTGTGAGCATTGAAACCTACAGGTGCTGGAGCTTGCCATGCAGCACAGCTGTACTGATTCTCAAGGTTATTGAGAATGCTCAAAGAACCAGGGCTGCATCTTGCAGCATTATTTGAGGTCTTGCCAAGCAGCACCAGTGAGCAGCACAGGGGATGGGTCACTGGGCCCAGGCACCACGTGAGAAATGAGTGATGCACCTTCATGTGAGAGGCATGGCTGATGGTTTTTCTGTTAGTTCCACTGAGACACATTCCCCCACCACACTCTTCCCCTTGTGCCTGGGAATTCACATTGCCTTCTGCTTTTTTTTTCCATAACAAATCCTGTTATTTTTTTCATGTACAAAGCAAAAATGTGTAGAGCTTTTGGAGATGCCTACACTCCATCTTCACAGCTGCCAAATCCACTGTCTGCAAAGCAGGTGTTATTTTTACCACATGCTCTCAAGGAAACAGCTTCCCCGGGCCATGGTTTTCAAGAAAGCAGCCATAATATTTCAAATATGTGTACTATCATCATGACAAGTCTGTCAGTCAGTCTGTCTTGGGAGCAGCTTTATTTTTCCTGCATTAGCTGTGCTGTGATCAGACCTGAGAGCCTCAATGTGGCAGACGTTGAGTAAAAAAAAAAAAAAAAAAAAAAAAAAAAGGAGTGAAAACCCAATTCTTGCCAAGTTTCCTTGCATTCATCACAGCTCCTTTGGGAAGAGGGGCTCTCACAAAAAAATCTGTTATTGTGATGAGAGAAGCTTCATTACCATGGTTGCCCCTGTGTAAGATCTTCTTCAATGGATAGGTAAGGGAAGAAAAGGCTTTTTGCATGGATGGGATGGGACATGCATGCAGGGGCATGGAACTTGTAAGGATAAAGCATCAGCCTCCCTGGTGAAGTCATCTGGGCCCATGCAAAGAAAACACAGGCTGCTCCTGAATGAAAGCATTGGTATCTTTCACCCATTTGTTCATTTTACAGTTCAAAGCCTGGCACAGGGAACAGCAAGTCCCTTTCACATTGGAGTGAAACCTGAGATCCTGCAGCAGCCAGGACTTTCCTACCCTCATCAAAGTCACGAGGAGAAACATCCAGCCTGCAAATTGATGGAAAACTGGCAAGGAGTCTGCAGCCACCTTCCAGCCTGCCCCCCAGTAGTCAGGAGCCCATATCACAGAGGAAGAGGGAAACCCTAGCAGAGATTAACAGATCCTTTTTCTATTGCAGGCACTTTTAAAGATCCTTCCTGAAAATCCTTAAAAACCAGCTTATGAATTGTTTCAGATTTTGGGAGATTGATACAGCCTCTGTTCAGAATTGAAAGGCACAATAAACCTGTTGCTGTTCCCACCTCTCCCCTGACATGTGCAGGATGTATTAGTCCATTAATTCTGCTCATCTCCAGCATTTGTATCCAGAATTAGCACTCCTCACTGTTCTCTGCTGGTATCACCTTGGAATAACCCCAGAAGTGTCATTCATCATGTAACCAGCCAGGCAGGGACGCAGCACTGGTTCGCAACACAAATATATTCGTGTTGACAGGAGGAAAAGCTACACCCACACCATCCAGCCTCCATGTGGGACTGGGAAATGCTGAGAGTGCTCAGCTCTGGCTGAATGGGGAAGGACACTGCCCATGACTGATCTCACAGCTCTGACAGCACACGGATTAGGGTGAAGCAGAACTCAATTAGGGGCTGCAGTAGCCCTTGTCATTCTCAAGAGAACAAACCGTAACTCTGATCCCACACAGGGGCCTGGACAGCTCACTGTGCTTGGCAATCACCTCAGGTTGTGATGGAAGCTGTCAGGTGTGTCAGACAACTCCCTCTGGCTGCCTGGAGGCACGGAGGAGCTGTGTTGCCCCTGCAGCAAACCACTTTTTATCCCATTAAACTCTTCCACAGAGGCATCGGCTCACCAGACACAGCAGCTGTGCCAGAGAGCTCTCAGGCAGCTGGAAGGAATGCAGAGTAACAAGCACTGCACCTCTGAGCTCAGCTCAGATGTTGTCCTGGTTTTGGCTGGGATAGAGTTAATTTCCCCCCAATGCCTGGTACAAATCTATGTTTTGAGTGTAATGTGAAAATAAAGTCGGTAACACATTGATGTTTCAGCTGATGCTAAGCAGTGCTCACCCCAAGCCAAGGAATTCTCAGTTTCCCATGCTCTGACACAAGCTGGGAGGGAACAAAGCTAGGACAGCTGACCCCAACTGCCCAGGGGGATATTCCATACCACAGATCCTCATGCCCAGTATATAAGCTGGGAGTGTTGGCTAGGAGCCACCAATTGCTGCTCAGGGACAGGATGGACATCAGTCAGCAGGAGATGAGGAACTGTGCTGAGCATCTCTTGTTTGTCTTAGGGCTTACTCCTCTCTCTCTCTCACCCCTCTCCATTACAATTACCATGATGATTGTTATTATTTGGTTTCAATTGGTTTCAATTATTAACCTGTTCTCATCTCAACCCAAGATTTTTACTTGGTTTTTCTTCCAAAAATGGTGCAAGAGGAGGGGAAGAGTGTGAGCAAACCAAGTTGCCAGCTGGGGTTAAATCACAACAGATGTCTTACTGGGAAAAAAACCCTATCCTTGGTCCTTGTATGTGAAGCACATGTTACATCACACCATGAGCAGCTGGAATGCAGATGTTTGTTGGTATCTACATATGTGGCTGATAAAAATGGCCTCATCAAAGCCTGGTGCATCAAAAAGCAGAATGATGACCCAGCTCACCTTTTTATTTTTGGGACACAAAACCAAGCCAAATGTAGGGGGACAAATGCCAAGCCACTCAATTTGGCTTCCACTTGGATTAATTTCTCTTGGCTCCAAGTAGTTGAGCACAAAATCCAGATGTGAATGTTGCCACAGCCACCTCAAACAAATACTTTTACCCGTGCAGAAGCAAAATTCAGTTTTGTGATTCAGCTTTGCGAAAGGGGTTGAGTGATGAGCAGCAGACACAGGGAGCCCCTTCCAGTGCTTGCCCTGCTTTTATGGGAGCTGTGCAATGGGGGAAGGCTTCACCCACCTGCCCACAGGTGGACAGGGCTGTTACTTCCCCAACATTTCTTTGACGCTGTTAAGGATCACACAGACTCTGACTCAGAAGGCTGACAATGACTCCGTTTATTTCAGGTTATTTCTTCCCTTTTATACTATTTTACAGAGAACAACCCAATGGGTGAAAGAAAGACAAACTTCCTCAATCACATTGGTCAAGTCAGAGGGACATCAAGAAGAAGTCCCTCCTAGGGAAAGGAATGTAAATAAAGTTACAGTTAGGAAAACATGTCTCTTGGTGACAGAAAACTCTCTGGGAAAGAGTTTCAGAAAACCAAAACATCTCAGGCATAAACCAGGGCTACACTTCTTGGCTAACATCTCCACTTAACCTCCTCCCTTCCTCTTAACCGTGTTACACCTCCTTATGGAATGAAAAACAATCAATCACTGCAGCAGGACTGTATCACCCTCTCATTACTCCACCAAACCTACAGATTGCCATCCCCCACCTGCCCAGCTCTCCCCGGATGGTGCCAACATTGCATCCACGGGTGTTTTGGCACCAAGCAGGCCCAGCCACAGGGACCAAAAGGAGACAAAACACCAAGCATGACCCTAGCCTGTAAAGGCACATACAACTCCTGGCAAAAACCACCGAGCAGAGCATGACACGGAGCCGTCAGAAGAACTGGAGACCGAGGTGCCCTTGCAAAGGAGGCACGGTGGGGGCACAGGGAGGAGGTCTCTGGGAATAATCACGTTTTTTTTCTCTCCCCGCAGATCCAGAGTGTCACACAACGACCCAAGCAGTGGAGATAGCTTTATCTACCTTTTGCAGCTGGCAGGCAGAGTGTGTGTAGCAACATTACCCCCTACAGTTCAACACCAGGCTCCCACCTTCTCCAAGCTCTCGGCACAGCACCGGGCTTGGCTTGTTTTAAGCCACTGAGGAAACTTCTTACTTTAGTTTACATCTATTCAACCTGTGCGTGTCTGGGAAACTCCTGGAGGAGGCAAAAGGAGCAGGCAAGCCAGCAGTCTGCAGAGATTAGTTACTGCAAATAAATGCTGAAAGAAACCACATTGATAGCTGAAGTGACTTCCCATTTGCACTTTCTCCTTACTTAGAGATTTTTGTTCACACATTTTATAGAATAATGATGATTTTTTTTTCCACCTTACCTAATGTTTTTATCTGCTATTTGAGAAAGAGATGTCGTATAAGACGGAAAAATTACTTGAAATTTCAGATTTGGGAACTTTACTGAGAAAAAGGTATATTCTTATACAGAAAGGTGTCCTAAACATTTTTTTTTCATTAAGCACAAACTTTAAAAGAGAAACTAGAGTGCTGCTGGCTGATGGGGATGATGTCCCACACTTTATGCAAGCCTAAGGCCTTCCAGTCCCATGTCCCTTGCAGGGCTTGAGGTTTTCCTGAGTGGCTATTCTCATCCTGTTTTCCTTTTTCTACATTTTCTTAAACATGAGGAAACACAACAGAGATGCTTTTTTGCTTTTTCTTTTTTTCTTTTTTTCTTTTTTCTTTTTTCTTTTTTCTTTTTTTCTTTTTCCTTTTTTCTTTTTTCTTTTTTTTCTTTTTTCTTTTTTCTTTTTTTCTTTTTTCTTTTTTTTCTTTTTCTTTTTTTTTTAATACCATAAACCTTGTGAAAACCAGAGAACCTTTAAAAGGGGATGGAAATACCTTTAAATGTTAGTGGGTATTAAATTTAAGGCAACACTTCAGGCAGTGGTGCCTTTGAATGTGGATGATGCAGCACAGACACCTGACTCTGTAAAAGCTGAATTTGACTTTTTTGGGGGTCATTTGCACTGCTGGGTAGAATTATAGCAAAGCAATGTCAGCCAGGGCACACATAGTTACCTTTGCATTCCTCACAGTTTATTATTTACCCCTGTAAACTGCTTGAGCTTATTTATTATCTATAAAATTGCAAAAGACTTTGAAAGGTTCAGTGCCCAGGCATCAGTCCTGGAGTGACACAAAGGAGCAGAGGAGGAGGAGGAGGATGCTGAGTCTTCAAATCCTGTTCCCAAAAGCCTGCCCTGATGCCCCAGTGATGTGCAGGGGGTGCATCCCTGCCCATCCCACATGGAAACCTGCACTGGTGGAGCTGCTTCCTTCCCATCCTGTGTGGGTAAGTGACTCCATCATCTCACCGGTGATGATGGAGAAGGGAAGCAGCTCTGTATAAATACACCTAGAGGGTTGTGGCAGCATCAGAGAGGAGCCAGTGTTGCATTTTGCAGTGCATCACACACAAATTGCAGCTCCTATGAGTAGCAGGCAAGAGTTTCCTCAGCCAAGAGTGACCACTCCATACATACCTCCCAAAAAACAGAGGTTTGGAAAATTATTAAACAGAAACCATGAAATTGCAATCAGAAATCTGAATGCATACTAGGTCTGGAGTAGTAAATTTAGCACTGATCACTCTGTGTTTTCTCATTGCTACTATTAAAAGCATATTTAAGAATCTCAAAGAATTCAGTTTCTGGAATAATTTCTTGTGTCCTGCCCCCATAACCATACTTAGATTCAATCAGCACAGCCCAGATGACACATGTGAGCTTTTTCTGGCTGGGAGTGGAAAGCTACAGGCAAAGCCCCTGCAGACACAGCTTTTAATGGATCTTCTTAGATCACCGCAGCCCTCTGCTCGGGGCTATCTGATTTTTGGTTTAAAAGCACCTTATCTTGACTTAGCAGCGAGGAGTCAATTTTGGCTGCAGGTTGCTTTCAGCCATGGCATCAGACTCTGTGGTGTTTTGTTTTGAAGGAAGAGTATATCCTTTGTCCAAAATAGGAATATATCTTATGCAAGGTGCTGCATTTGGAGGTTCATGGGGCAGATAACAGCACTTGCTGTGCAAACAGCACTGCTTAAAGCAAGTACTCTGTTTCCAAAATAAGTTAAGGTAATAGATCAGAATTCAAAAAGTTTAAACTCATCTGGTTTTCTCTTCCATTACAGAATCCCTGGTAGCCATACCCAGCTGCAATTAATCTGAACACACAGTTGCAAGGAATCCCACTTTTCTCCATCATGCTTTTGACTTACTTGAAGAGCAGGGCTTGAAGGAGGAGCACAGAGTTAAGACCTGTAGAGGCACATCTGTGCATTCATAGATTAATCCTTTAAGAAAGGCTCAGGCCAAGAGAAACAACCATTGTACCAGAAACCAGGATTCCATTCCCAGCAGCGGTTCTGCAACTCAGGCTGCAACTGTCTCACTTCTTGGATTGGGGTAAGCATCAAGATATTCAGATCCCAGGAAGAGCAAAAAGAAAACTTAGAACACCTTTAATTTTGAGCTTGAGGGACTTTTTCTTGAGGGTTTGTTGTTGCTGCTGCTATTTGTATTTCCTTTTCCACCTTAACTGCCGTAATTCTGATTATTACTGTGATGAAGTGAAGGTGGAAATGCCAGCATCCCCCAGGACTGGCACAGAGGTTTTCACACAGCTGTTGCAAGGCTGGAAACCTGGACTGGACTCTTCTGGCACAGCACTGAGAACCAGCACTCAAAAAGATTTGGATTGAACTCTGGGTGGGTTTATAATACCCCAACAGACCAAGGAGGAGCAAGTTGTTCCTCGATGTTCAGCTGATCCTCAAATTACTGCCATTTCCAGCCCACTTGCTTCCCTGTGCAGAGGGTGTGAGCACAAGCAATGGTTTCTGAGCAGTGCTAGAGCATCCCAGACACCTCAGATTCATGTTACGTATCAGCACTAACTATTAATGCTAAACATGGAGTCTCAGAGCAGCAATGACAGTAAGAAATGAGTCTTGCTACAAACCCTTACCAAAGAAATCTGAAAATCTGTGTTTTAAAGAAACCAAACCTTCAAAGCTCTGAAATCCTGCTCAGCTTCACTAGACCTGCATAAAAAAGAGCACAGAACCACAGATTACACCAAGATAGAAGGGACCCACAAGGATCATCACAGTCCCACTCCTGACCCTGCACAGGACACCCCCAGAGTCACACCATGTGCCTGAGAGCATTGTTCAAACACTTCTTCAGCTCTGTCGGGCTTGGAGCTGTGACCACTGCCCTGGGGAGCCTGTTCCAGTGCCCAGCCACCCTCTGGGTGAAGAACCTTTTTCTAATATCTGACCTAAATCTCCCCTGACACAGCTTCATGTCATTCCCTTCAAAACCAATTTCGTATGCTAAAGCGATGCCAAGTAATTATCGCACGACACTGCGGCACAGCTGCCTCCAGCTCCTGTGTGAGCAGCATATTTTAAGGAGAGTTTTGCAGTGCTGTGTCTGGATGTTGCAATCACAGGAGGGCCCTGGGGACCCACAGCACGCCTCCTGCCACAGCTGGGCTCCCCCACCTCCTTCTCCACGTGGGAGCCCCTCACTTGCAGCAGCCTCTGGGATCCTTCAGGATCTGTTCCCTGCCTGTTCTCACTCCACCTCACATCAAGAACCTCACAGTGGCAGTTCTTCTGCAGAATATGGGCAAATAGGGTCATACTCTGCTTGTGCTGGGGTGGGCACTTCCACCAAGGAGTACCCAAACCCAGTGCTGCAGTCATGGATGACACCCCTGGCTATAACCAGTTTCAGTGGAGCCTGAAACTGAAACGTGTGCTCAGATGTGCAGAACAGGAAGCAGCTGCCAAACCATAGCTCTCTGAGAGACCCAAGGGTTTCCAAGACATTTCCTTAGAGCTTTTTGATGGAACCCTGTAGGAGACCTGTAATTTTCTGTGTCAATGTCTGGAAGGTGGACAAGGTACTTCAGGGCCCCTCGAATGCACGGCCAGGTTTAGGTGACCTAATCCTTCATGAAGGATGAGATTCATCTTGAAGATCAAGAGACTTAAGTCAAAGAATCTTCATGCAGGTGCTGAGGTGGGTGGGGTGTCTCATTCCCACCACGGTCAGTGGACATCAGGGGTGTGACTCCACTGCTCAAATGCAGGAACCTGGTCTGCTCTGCAGTGCTGTAGTGTGTCCCCTCTGGACTTCAGCTGGCACTCAGAAGCTCATGGCTCTCACATGGGTTATATGTGGCTCACATGGAGATATCCTGGGATGTACTGGATGGTAATAGATGCCTACATAAGGACAATGATTGCGTGCTGGATCCCCCTCCTGTAACAGCAGCTCAGCATTTTCCTCTTGAACACCCACAGGCAGACACCAAGGTGAGTGTGCCTTAATTCATGAGCCAGATCCCTTCCTGAGGTTTTTTGTTGTTCTGCAGATCACAAGTAGTGTTCCTTTGCTGCTCACATAGCTGCTTGTGCCATGATTTCCCTGCACTGTACCTACAGGTGCACAATGGGCTGCACCTTAGCCAGGTGGAGGTTTCACACTGATATTAGCAGGAGCAGGAACCTGGCCCATGCAAACATCAAGTATAAGCCTCTGACCTCTGCACCCAGAGGCAAAACAGCATTAACCACTTTAGAAATGCACATAGATTCTATATTGATGCAATGGTGTCAAGTGAACAATAGAGAAAAAAAGACAGTTTTGTTGCCTATTGTTTTGAATTTATAGAAGACATCACACAGATCACCATAAAACGCTGACAATTAATTATGTCTAAAACATGTGCTTGGAATTTTTCAGAACCTACCTAAATACGAGAACAAAAGGCTTTTCTTCCTCAAAACAAACATAAAATGCTATCTAGTGTTGACTCTTTGCTACTGCAGTCTCGCATAACTATTTCTGAATTAAACAAGACGGGCTGTGAAGCGTTAAGGGGCTCAGCAGCACCTCATGCTCAGGATGCAGGAGCTTTGTCTTGTTTCAACGTCCACTCTGAATTTCAAAGACCACATAAACATGATATATTGCTGGACTTCCTCCTCGCAGAGGAAAACTGGAGCAGGGAAGTAAAACTGGGAAGAGAGATGCAGAATGAAAGGCCCAACCAGCTGCTGAGCCAGGCACCAGTACTGGCTTAGCTGCACTCACTCTTTTGACTTAGCACAGGATCATCTCTAGCTAGAAAACATCTATCATTTTTAATATATTCTAGCTGCATGCATTGGAACATTGAATTGCATGAGCTGTTTATATTAAAGCACTGAAATACATATTTAACAATAAATATCTACTTTTAAAGTAGAAGGGACTGGACGACAATGAACTGAAGAACTATGGGGTTCAGATCAAAACTTAATATTTATCTTATGTGTTGGTTGTTTGATTTTTTTTTAAATCCTCTTGCAAGTATTTGTGGGTTCCATTCTGATGTCTGAGTTGATTAAAGATCAGATCCTGCATCCTCAGCCTCTCTTGCAAGAGAATTCCTACATGAGGCTGCTTTTCCACCAGCAGTTTTTCTGCCCATCAGCCCAGCATTATGACATCTCAGCACGTACAGAAACATCTTCTTTAAATTGCCATCAGCCTTGCCTAAGACGGATCAAAACACCTCAGCTTCCCCCGTGTGATGTGTCTCAGAAATGTCACTTTTATCTTCAGCAGGTGACGCCCCAACTAACAGTTTCCATGTCCTTCCAGGGGGAGGGAGCAGAGGGAGGGAAGGGGGAGATGAGATGGCAGCAGCCATTAAGGTGACTGCTCAGGTGCTGAATTGGCTTTCTGATGCCAAATTTTCCTTTGCTGACTCGGTGAGACACACCCTGCTTGTGGCACAAAGGGCTGCCAATGTCCTGCCTGTGAGCTCAGCAGGGCTCACAGGATTTGGGGGTCTTGGACTAGAGAGCATCAGCTCAAGCTTTGGCCATAACACTTTTTTTTAATGAGTTTTTTTAAAGTGCCTCGTGGAGGTGTATTTGTTTTCAGTCAGACAGCTGCAAGCAAAGGCTCAGAAACACTTTTCTTCTGAAATCCAGTTTTCTTCCTGATGTAAAGGCAGAATAGACTGTGCACAACAGACACTGCTCAGGTTTCTATTGTTACACTGAAGACAAAACTGTGTGGTGAGAAGTGCAAACACCTGTGGCTCCAAGACCCCTCTCCTACCCCAGAAATGGATCAGTGAAGGAGCCAGTGGATCCTAGCAGAGAAAATGCTCCGTTCTACAGCTGCAGGGGGGAGATATCCAAAGTTCTTGGAGAAGACCAAAGGGTTTGGGAGAAGTTCCTGGCCGACAGGAGGGAAGGCAGACAGGCAGCAGGAGCCTGCCAGGGCACACGCCGGCCAGCCCTGGCGCGCCAGCAGCACACAGTGTCCAGCATCTCTCACTTCAGAGAATTAATTCTTCACCAGAACTTGGTGTTCTGTAAGCTTTGGGCATGGATGCCACACCACAGACAGAGAGCAAGGGTAACCCACAGACGGGGCTGGGGCTGTGGTACCAGCACAGGAGCACAAGGGGAAATATTAATTCACTTCTGTCTGAAAGAAGGAAGATTAACTGGGACAAACAGGATATATTTTGTTCCCGTGGCAGAGTGGCAGAGTGGCAAAGTGGCAGCAGCCAGCCCTCACAATGTGATTTCACTGCTACTTGTTCCAGATCCTGGGGTCATGCAGTTCTGGACAAATGTCAGCTGCTGCTAAAACAATGAGCTCCAAGATCTAGCTCCTGCAGAGCACAGTATTTTAAAGGGTAACCCTGAAAGGCTGGAAAATCAAAAGCAAATAAAAACCATTGTGCAAGCCTTAGCACTCATCCTCTCTTTTTTGTCTTGGTCTCCAAAGGTGAGATCCATGACATTTTAACTCTGTGGGTTGGCACTGTGAGACAAAAAGCCATTGGGGCTGTGAAGGCTGGCTGGGGAAGAATGTTACAAAACCCTTGCTCTGAGACCCCATTTTGCAGCTCTGGATGAAGACATGCTCCAACATTAGATTTAAAAACAAACAAACAAACTAACAAACAAAAAACAAAAACCAAAAAAAAAAAAATACCACCAAAAAAAACAAAAAAAAAACCAAAAAAAACCAAAAAAAAACCAAAAAAAACCACACCACATTACAGTGAATGGTTTTCATCTAATAAAAATATATGTGATAGTCACCCCTGCATGAAAAGCCAGAGAGGTGCAGTAACACTTCAAAGGATCCTTCACTGCAATGGCATGTTCCAGGCTCCTGGAAGTTGATGCAAAGGCAACAAACTGTCTTGTCACAGGATGTGATCTCCCACTGAGAATCCCTGGGGTGAATATGGGAAAGGAAATATCCTGAGCAAAAATAATAATACAGGCTTCACACCCCAGACACAGGCACTGCTTCAATATGTGTGAACTGATCCCCTGACCTGTGATTCTAAGCCTTTAGAGCACCATGGAAAAAGTCCTTTTGAACTGCAGACTTGCACATCTTCCAAGGGGAGGGAGGCAGTGAAAATGAAGGGCTGTGCCAAGGTCTCAGTCTTCCCCTCATCAGTGTGGTCCCAGTTTCTGGTGGGTCTGTGCAGCACACAGGCACTCATTCTGCTTCCCAGGGATAGAGTCAAAGGATCAGAGAATTGTTAGGGCTTAAAAAAAGCTTTAAGATCAGCAAGTCCAGCCATTAACCCAGCACTGTCATGTTACTGCTAAACCATGACCCTGAGTGCCACAATCACATAACTTTTGAATGCTTCAGGACATGGTGCATCCACCACTCCCCTGAGGAGCTTATTCCAATGCCTGACCACCTTTTCAGTGAAGAGATATTTCCTTATATCTAATCTAAACCTCACCTGGTGTAATTTGAGGCTATTTGAGATGCTTTGCAAAGAAATAGCACCTGAAGCATGCCCTGACTGGGCAAGCACGGACTTTTTTTAATTCCTGAGCTTCTACTGAGTCTGCACCACACACAGTGACTGCTGCTGGTGCAGATACAGTCTCACCTGGTTGATGCAGTCCAATATTCCACCTACACCAGGAGTTTTCCAGCTTAGACAGGTCAATTAAATATATGATGTCCTTAATCAGTGAAGGTTTGGTGGCAAACATGGGCCAAAGTGACCTTGGAAGGGGTTCTGAGTTGCCACTGACAAGATGAACCTCCCCAGCTGACATCCTCCAGCCCTTTCCCTACTTTTGTGCTTTTTCTCTGTTCATTTACTGTTCTCCTCCTCCTCTTTCATTTCTGAGAAACCCCAAAGGTCTGGCAGCAAACCTGCTGCTCCCGAGAGCTTTGCTTTTCCTGCATTTCTGCCACCAGGGAAGCTCATCCCATTTGGGTAAAAACTGAAATATTGACACACGAAATGCTCTAAAGGAACTACCTCAAATGCCTGTGGGAAGTACCCTGAGCTCAGGAGCTTTATTCTGAGAGATGTTTTCCAACACTTTTAAACCCTCCCTTGCTAACAAAAAAGGTCAAAAAAGCCAACCTGAAAATTCCTTTCTGCAGAGGTAACACAACCTGAGGGTGATTCATACCACCTTGGGACCAGAGCACAGGTCCCAGCTCCCTTCACTGGGCATTAAGGTCTTTACCTGGGCCTCGGGTACCTCACTCACAGCCTGTCAAAGAGAAAATCCTGGCTCTGAAACAGCTCTTCCTCATCCCAGGCTGACACTGCACAACGGTGCTGAGCATCCTGACTCCTCAGTTTCACAAGCCACTGGTTTTCTGCTCATTTTAGAGCATTTTAGCACCTTTCCCCCCTAGGAAGCCCTTTCTTCTGACTGCTTTTTTGCTATATAATGGGTTTTTTAAGCTTCTGCATAGAGAACCAAAAAAGGAAGCTCATTGTGGATGGTTTAGGAGGAGGGACGGACGACAAAGGTACGATCCTGCCCAGGGATTTTCATTCCTTATTGCCTAACTAATCTGCAGTGGTCTGGAGGCAGAGACTGGCTGCTCACAGCTCACATCCCGCTGCTCTTTGGGTGCAGATTTTATAACGGAAAAATCCTGCAAATCACAAAACCTTGGGAAGGCAGCTACTTGCTGGAAGAGAATGAGTCACTGTGTGTTTACCCTGCAGACTGTGATGTGAAAGACAAGAAGCCACAAAAGGTCACGGAGGAGTTGTCTCCTTGCCACTTATTTTGTCTGTTCCCCCAACAAAGGCAAAGCCATCTGCGGTACAAGCAAGGAAGCGGTGATGACCAAAAAAGATTTCAAAAGGGGCACATGAAGAGTGCCAAACACTCTGGATAAAAAAAAAAAAGGGAGCGAACAAGGGGAGTCACACAGCTCTTTGTGCAACCTTTACTCCGCTGTTAACAGCGCCAGTTTATAGCAATTATGGAAAAGCCACTGATTGTATTATAAATGTAATGACATTAGCAGGACTGTCACTGCGTTTGTAGCAACAGTTGCGAAATTAATTTTTTTTTTTTTTCCTCTTCATTAAAGGGATCCTTATTTGCATGATTAAAATGTCAGCCCAGATAAATGCGTGCTCCGGAGAATGAATCACTGAGCAAAAATGCCACCTGCCAAGCCCAGAGAATAGGACAAATAAACAAGCAGCGAGGAGCAGCTCCAGACTTGATCCAGCTCCCAGTGGGAGCCGTTCCATCATCCTCGGGAGCGGCAACAGGCTCCAAGCAAGCGCCAAGGCCAGGGGGCTCAGCCAAGAAACAGCTCAAATGCCTGGGATTTTTTGCTTTGGCCACGTTCAGCAATTACAGAAGGGAAAAGTAAAGCCTAATAAAACCAGACAGTCTCTGCTGTGGTTTAGACGGTACCAAAAAAAAAAAAAATCTACTCCTGTGAAAGAGGGCAAAATACATGCTGTCCAAACTCACTCCTTTTCTACTATTTGCTAAAACTAAAGCCCAGTCATGAACACTCTAATGTGGCTGAAGCCCATCAACTCTGCCTGCTACTGGAAATCAGCAATATTCCCTATTTACCTTCACGCTCCACTCAAATACTTCCTAAATGAGATGAATCCCCAGCAAAATAAGTGCCCTTGTAAGAAGTTCCAGGCTCAGAAACTGACTTACAGCTGTCCCCAGAAGTGCTGGATCCCAAAAGACAAAATTGAGAATAACTGTGTGAGGACCTCTAAGTTGTTTTCTTTTTTGCCTGAAGCTGAGAAGAGAAGCTGAAAAGATAAGAAAGCAGCAAGAAGACAGAAGATTTTATCTGGTTTAAATAACTCCTGATCCTGCAAGAGTATTTTCACTGATAATTAACACAAAAAGGAAAAAAAAAAAGGATAAGGGAAAAATGCTATTTTAAACAGAGTTACTCCTTTTAAAGTTCATAGACACTCTTGGTATCTGTTTACATCTGTTTCTCATGGCAAATTGCATGATTTGGCCTTTCTTCCATTTTAGAAAGTACAACAAAGAAAGTAAATTTGGTATTTCCTTAAAATTCCAAGGATATGTGTTATTCAAAATGCTAGACTTTGATACAGTGAAAAAATCCAAATTGGATTTATATTTTGGTTTCTATCACTTGAAAACATTAAAAGCTGAAATGTAAACTCATCTAGAAAAACAGGACACTTCACTTTGGAAAGGTAAGAGCAAAAAACTTTGGAGGCAATGCAAGGCTGTGTCCTTGAGGAGCCATGGGCACAACCCAAAAGAAAATTTCTTAAACCAGCGCATTTCAGTGAAATTCTATTTGAAAACAAACACCTCCTTCAAAATAAGCTATCAGACATCACCTGACCAGCTCAGCATCAGGCCATCACACCCATCCTGGGGAGCAGAACTGCCCTGCAGAGTGACTCAGTGGCAGGACAGGCAGGACAGGCAGGACAGGCAGCTGCCAGCTCAGGCTGAGCTGCCAGCTGATCACAGCTGAGCTGAGGAGGCACCAGCCCCCTGGAAATCTGTATTGTCCCCTCAGCCTCCTCATTTTCCTGAGCATATCAATACTGCTGGCATAAAATCCTTCTTCTCATCCTCTTCAGAGCAGAATATTCTCATCAATACCAGCCTATATTGTGTTTGACTTAAAAAGAATACACTCCAAATGTACTTTAACACAGAAGCTTTTTTTGTTTTTAATTATTCCACTGAAGTGTGGAAGTCTTTGTATGCTAGAAAAGTGCTAAGGATATTTCCAATATACTTCAGTCTAGTATGAACTATGCAAATCATCTGAACCAGGTATCTCTTAAGACTCCATGAGAAAATTCACTATTTTTGTAAAAGTTAGGAAAGAACTGTCAATTTTGAGTCCTGAAGATTGATTTTCATGTACCAATTTATTTAGAAAAAGGTAAACTTCAGTCCACCACCATGCAGCACCACTCATGGGATGGAATACAAATAAAGCTCTAACCAGGGGACACAAACCAGAGAATGTAGCTGAGATCTCACGTTTTCATGAGGATGAAATGCAATAGGTGGACTGGGAGGAGACAAGGGTTTTGCCAGTAGCTCAGTCTTGCAGAGAATAAGATGATTCAGGGTCAGAAGCAAGATAACAGTTCTTCATTTCTGAGATAACAGAGAGGCTCCTGCCAGCCTCATCAGGCTTTTGTGAACATGGGGCTGCAGAAAGAGGAGTGGGATGGGAGCACAAAGTGGCTGCAAAACCAAGACTGGCAAGGCTTTACCCAAGACCTTTATCCTGTATGACTTCTGCTGCTGCCCTTGCTTTCCACGAGGAATGGGTGGGGAAGGGTCAGCTTTCACAAACACAGCTCACATTGACTTGTTGCCCAGGAGCAGAACAGGTCAAGCATGGCCCAATTCAGCACATTTGTGGGTCATGGACAGTCTGTCCTGTAATTTCATTAAGCCTTTAGGTAAGGCCCTGTGCATAGGCAGGTGTAGCAGAGGCAAAGTAAGGCAAGAACGTCATGGGGAAAAGGAAAATGGCAGGGTTTTTTGCCAGACTTTTGGAGTTTCATATTGAATTTCACATACTCTCATCACTGCAGCAGAGCTCCACTTGCTGAACCAAGAGCCTCTCCCATGGGACTCAGGGCATGGGGCTGGCACAGGGAAGGAGAGGAGGTAGGATGGAAGGTGCATGATCACGTTTCAGCCCATGAAAGTCATCATATGGAGTCATCATATCACCAAGGAGCTGGGAAAGCCTTTTTGGCTCAAAGGTTTGATACAGAGAAAACCCTTCACACCAGGCAAAGCAGAGAGACCTTTGTTCTGAATCAGTTCCTTACATCTAGGCAAGGTCTTGGCTGTGGAGCTAAACAGCCTTTCCACAAAGACTCCAGGGATTTTGGGGAGCTGTTGTCTTTCCAGGAGCATTAACTCTGTGTTGCCTGTGCTGGGCAGTGGCTCTCACTGATTCTTGTGCAGACTGAAGCTCTGCAATGGTGCTGCCAGGGCTGAATGGAAAATACAAGAACCAGCCCATCTTGCCACATGGCCTGAACTGCTAAACAAGAGGGCTTTGCCAGCTTTCCTATCATCTTCAGCAACATCATGGCTTTGCACTCTCAACTCCTGCTGGGTGCAGTTTTCAGCCTCTGCTTCTTCCTTCGCTTCAAGCCCTGCTGCTGCTGAATCAACTGATGCTGCAGCCAGGATCTCACTGTGTGGTAAAGAGAAGTTTTTTGCCTCTGCAGGAAATAAAAAGAGCTCCAAATATGGGTTTCACCAGTGTTAGACTTGGTGCTGCTCAACATCAGCACAGGGCCTCTGGAAGGGTCTACCCTTGACCTACCAAAGTGAGCTTCTCTCAGCAAAGTCTGATTGATTGCAAAACTCACCATAGAGTACATGAGGAAAAATTCCTGAGTCTGAGGAAAGACTACTGACAACATGAGCTCCACAAAAGGCTTGCTCTCTCCTTCCTCTGCCCTTCCCAGCAGAATTTGATTCCTGGCTTTGTATCTTGACTTTGGTGATCCCTGCCAAAGACGACGTCTGAATCCTCGCGTGCCCTGTGGCTCCTCTTGGCATCCTGGATCATGGGCTTGCCTGCTGGAGAGACATGAGCTCATCCTCCTCTCCTGCCCTCACAATGGGATTCTGATAGCTGCAGACCAGTTTGCATCATCTTACACCAGGATGACTCTGACAGACATCCAGGGAACTGCTCTGCACTGTCAGGGGCTCCAAGTCCCATTCCCAGCTCTGCAGGATCCTGGATGTACCTTTAACCACTTCCAGTTATGGTATGCCCTGAATGCTATTTCTAACAGAGTGTTTCAGGATGTGAGATTTGATACTATCTTCTTCTGCTGTCATACAAAGTGGTAGGAAAGCCAACAAATCCTTATTACTTATTGGTTTTCAGCTAAGTTCAAATCAATTTGTATTACAGAATGCTGGACGTATATTTAATTATTGCACCCTTCCTGACACCAGAGGGATGGAAGGATTTTTATTAGTAGTGTGGCATTTATGCTGAAAAGCTTTGCAGCAACTTTGCAAAGGAACAAAGCATGATGGAGTGATATGCAGGGCATCAGATGATGCAAAAGAAAGCAACAGTGAAGAATAAAAAAAAAAAAAAAATTGATTGAACTGCATAATGTAAAAAGGAAAAAAAGGCGTAATTAAACACTCAATTTGCAAGTTATTACCACTTCCAGCCCTGAGTTTCTGAGAGAATGGGCCCAAGCTGTGAAGTTATCTGCAAAACCCCAATGAAGTTAATAAGAATTCATAAGCCAAAAGCAACATCTCTCCCAGGTCTCTGCTGCCTGGGCTCTGTGGGAACCCCCTGTTTCATCCACACCTCCTATTTCTCCTGGTTCCCAGTAAGTGCCTTTTCTGCATTTTAAATTGTGCACTTTGCAGTCACAGAGTTTTTCCTCCATTGTTGCCACAATAGGAAGCCCAGGAGCACATTCTCTAAAAGTAGTTATTTTAGGGGAAAAAAAAAACCCCTTTAATAACATAAAAGCTTTCCTTGACCTTGCTGAATACTTGGATCAACATCTAATTGCTAAATGCTGCATGTTTCCCTAGAGACAAAACAAACAGGAAGAAAAGCCACTGGGTTGTGAAGGCTGGCAAAGCTATCTGCCATCTGCAGATATTCAGCTGGGCCTCCAGCAGATAACGACAGAAGACAATACCTTGATTTTCCTTGTTTTTCTCTCCTCTAACACAATGGAATATCTCCTCCACTTAGAACTTGAGTCCCTGCTAGTCTGACTGAGGGCATATTTTCCTGGGACCCTGCTATTGTGAAATGCTGAAACTGATCTCTTCTGTGTATTTGTGGTAAGAGTCAACACCATCTTGAAATTCCAGACCAGCATAATTGCCTCTGGTGCTAAAAATGATCCTCCTGCTACTTCAACTGGAAAAAGTGTTTGCAAAGTTCATGCTGCAAGCACACACAGTAGAGGTCAGGTATAGGTTGACTGTCTATTTTTTTTTTTGTAAAATCTCTTGATTTTAGACTCTTTAAATGCACAGATCCCAGAGTGCAATGCAAGGCCATCTCTTACCTGGTCCGTGTGTGAGGGGTGCAAGGCACAGGATGAAGGAGACCTCCACAGGAATGACTTTGCCTTTGCATTTTAAGAACAAGTTCAGAGCACTTTTTGTGCCATGTGTTGGGATAGATTCAGGCAGTTTCACTCTGGAAATAAATGTCACAGCTAGATGCATGTCCCTGTGCCCCAGGGACCTCAGTGGGGATTCAGCACCACAGTGCTGCCCTTCCTGCCTCTCACAGGCTCCTTCCCCCATCAGGGGGTTTAGACCACTTAGATCTTTCTTCTTTTGGTGCCCACTGCCAAAAGGTTATGCTGGGCATGGGTTCCCAGGTTGCTGCCTTCTCCATAAGTAAATGAATGGCCTCACCTCACCCAGACAGAAGATGCTGCTATGACATGATGCTCATTCAGCTGGTGGCAGCACCCAGCATCCCTGGTCATGGAGCAGAGCTCCCTGTGACATGTGACACCACAGATAGCTACTTTCAAAGTGACTTGCTTTTCTTTTTTAATTTGCACCTCTAATTTGCCACCTAAATTTAAGCTTGTCCCCTGAGTATTTCTTCTCTACAGTCAAAGGCAAATATTTCAGGGGGCAATTGTTTCTAAAACAAGTGGCTGAAGTCAGGTTGATGCTGTTATAATTACATGAGTTTGTATTATGCAGACTCAATTCCCTTTGTGTCATCCTCTAGACTGTGGCAGATGATGGAGAATATGCTGCTGTATTATATCCTAAAATTTCAGTTCCCTGTTTTGGAATCTCACATGTCTTATGTATTCCCATTTGGCAAATCTCTGTGCTCTGGGGAGCTGCTCCCTGGCCCGCCTGCTAATGAGTACTCGCTATCATCAGACCCAGCAATCAGCACTGACTAATCAAAACAGGTTACAGGGCAATTAAGAAGGGGGAAAAAAGCTCTTAAGAAGAATGCTGATGGTGTTCAGAAGCAGATCCCACTTTCCAGCTGCCACCTGACACGGGGCTTACACAAAGCCTGTCCCACAGACCCACGATGGACACTGAGCAGCCCAGAGGCTCTCACCCCACAGCCCCGAGCCAGAGCAGCTCAGCAATGCAGTCAGGGGATGCAATGGCAACAGTTCAGCTTCCTCCAAAGTACAAACCCAGATCTGGACAGCTGTGCTCAAAAAGGAGCCTGAGGTGGCTCAGCTCTAGGTCTCTGTTGAAGTCAGCACACTTTAGCTGAGGTTTTATCCTAGCTTAAAAGTTTTAAAGCTGTTTGGAGGATAATGGTGGGAATGAGGGTTTTGTTTTATTTTTTTGCTTCCTTGCTTTCCTAACTGAGGCAGTTTTAGTGGAAAAGCTGCCACTACACCCAGGGAAAAAATGTCAATAAATAAATTAGCTAAACCCTCTATCCTAGAGCTAAAAGAAATGAGGTCCCAACAACGCCTCACTGTACTATTGATTACTTAATATCAGCCATGCATTTATTCTTACAGAAATACCCTCTGAGTAGGGTGTTTGTTCACATGCATCTGATTTATAGAGCACAAAGACAACTATAATGGGTAGGATATTTGGGTAAGGGTCTCAGGTCACTGCTAATCTACACCAGCGTCCCTGGGGGCAGGCTGTGGTTCTGTTCAGACCAGGAACAGTACTTGGGTCTTTTCTGTTCAGAAATGAACAGATGTGGCTTAAGTACAGCTGAAAATAGGATTTCAAGTGACTTTCTCTAGGCCAGAAAAAAAAATTATGATAAAATTGAGGTTGAAACCTTAGGTATTTCAATTTTGCACCACAACCACCAAGCAACACTCTTTCTTCTCCTTTGGCCAGGGTGAATGCACAAACCAGCGTTGGATCCCAGCTGCCCTGTGGCTCAAGCAAGTTCTGTGCCCATAGCTGGAAACCAGCCCTGCCTGGGCCCCCACCCTGGCAGCTCTCCCCAGGAACCTGCATGTGCCTCAAGACAAAGAACGTGGGTTTAATATGCACAGGACACATGGCATGATTCATCCTTCCACACTGACCTACATAGTCAGTTATGCCAGAGCAGGATGGAAACAAAGCACTTTTGGTCCTAATTTGGGAGCAAGGGCCAGCTTCTTTCTCAGCTCCAACTGCTCGTGCGTGCCACCAGGCAGGGCCAGGCTGGAGGAACAGGGGCATCCAGACACAGCATCCTTCCCCTTGTCTGCTGCTCTGAACTGCAGAGAATTTCCCTGGTTTTGAAGTCAAAACACTGGTGTTCTAAAGAGAAAAGCAGAGGGGCAGCTGAAAGCCAAAGCAGCACAGCAGAAGGCTGAGGAGCAGAGGGCCCTGTGCTGGAAGAAGAGCAGTGCTGGAGGGCAGCACTGAAAGCACCAGCAGAGTTCTCTGAGGACTCTGGCAGAAGCACTGACATCACATATGACACTGTCAAGGCTTTCAGCCTCCTCTTTGATGAGGGTTACATTTCTCCCATAGGCTAGCTCTACATGGAGGATTTTCTGAAATTCCACTGAAGTGAAGTTCCACCAGCACCAGCAGTAGAGGTGCTTTGTTACTAATCCTGCTTGAGCAAAGCTATACAAAAATGTGGTAAAATCAGAGGAACTAAAGCATACTCTGTTTTATTAAACCAGTGCTTTTTATTAGATATTCCTGGTGGGAAAAAGGATAAAAGCTGTAGGGGACAAAAAGTTGTCAATGAAACCTATTAGACTAATGAATCCAAGTTTAGTCTCTGTGTGAACTGGCTGAAGTGAAGAATGTCACTCTCTGTCTACTCTAGGCAGCCAAATAGAAGGAAAAACCTTGGAGAAAGATAAAAGCACCATGAGGACTTTGCTGAAGGAAGCTGTCCCTATACCAACAGAGGTAGGGTGGAGTAGCATCTTGAATAGAGAAGCTGTTCCCACAAGGTGCCAAACATCCCTCAAGCCCTTCTGTAAAGCATTTAAGCCTGGTGTGTCAGAGTCACAGCCTGGCAAAACAGTGGAAAGCTTCCTGATTTATTGATGTGCTGGCAGACAGGGCAGAGGGCCAGCTGATGGAAAGCAGACAGTCCTGCAGCAAGATGCTGAGTCCCAGGCAGAATCCAAAGGGGGTGTACACGTGGAGAAGAGATTCCTCACTGCCAGTAGCTAGCAGTATTGATTATTGATCATGTCCTCTAAGAGAATTCAACACTGCCACATTGCAGGGGACAACACTGATGGAGCAACATGTCACTGCACTCTGCAGTGGTGCTGCTGCTTTGGGGGGCTGAGGCAGCTCTGCCCAGCACACTGTCACACTCTGCATGTGCCTCAGCAGCAGGGCCAGAGGAAAGCCTCACGTCTGGCACGTTGCTCTCCTTGAAAGATGAAAGGGTAAAAGGTTTGATCCCATGACTAATAGCTAGGAGCTTTCTGGCCATCAGCTTGTCTGTAAGGTGATAGTTTAACTCTGCCTTTTTAGCTGATTGCTGCTGGCTTGCTTTAAATGTGTGTGTTAAGAAAACACGCCCTGTTCAGGCTGCAGCTCTTTCCCGAACTGAAAAAGCACTCTCTAAAATCCTCTCATGGAATCCTTGCTCTGAGTATGACTCATGAGCAAACAGTTGTAGTTTTACCAGAGAAGGAGCAAAAATTCCTGCAAGTAACAGCTTCTTGGCAGTGCTAAATGTGCTCCAGCACTGGCAGCACTGCTCTGCTAACAGCACCAGGCTCTGCAAACGACTACACTGGAGTACAAGTTACCACCACACTGAAATGAGAATTAAATGGGGTTGCTCTAGCAAATGTCATGTTAACGTGGTATTGGGAAACGTGCTCCAACTGATATGCCAAACCCTTCTCTCCCCGTGTGAAATCCTCGTTCTAATACGTATTTCACCCAGGCTGAGCAGAGATCACACCTCTCTGTGGGTGAGCAGCAGCTGCCTCTCCCTGTGAGCCCTGTCCCACACTGCCAGACACGGGATTGCTTTCACCCATATGTGATGCCAGGAGAAAGAGGTTTAGTGGGATTTTGCTGAATATGTCGTATTTTCCTCTCAAAAGAGCCACTTTACTCAGTGATTTTCACTTCTCCTCAACTTTTGCATAACTTGCTTTTTCTAAAGTTAGCAAGGGAGGTTTTGCCTGTGGCTTAACTCTTTTCGTCCCCTTTCCACCCCTCTACCAAATGGGTGAGATAAAGGTTTATGAAGTTAAAGGAGTGGATGCCCCGTCCCTGGAAGTGTTCAAGGCCAGGCTGGATGGGCTCAGAACAACCTGGTCTAGAGGAAGGTGACCCTGCCCATGGCAGGGTGTTGGAACTGGGTGATTTTTAAGGTCCCTTCTAACCCCAAACCATTCTGTGGTTCTGTTTTAGCATCAGTACAAACACAAGGGCACTCATCTTGTTTTGACAGCTGAGTTGCAATGGGTTTTAACAAACAACTAGGATACCTCTTCTAAGGGTTTTCTATATGCTTAAAAGCAGATTGCAAGAAATAAAATAATCTTAGAGCTAACAAATCAATAAGAAGTAACTGAAACCACACCAGCTCTCACCCTGCGTATGCAGACACCCAAAGCTTTTGCCATGCAACTGAAAGATGCTGTTTCACTTCTCTCAGGGTTTTCACTTTTAAATGCCCATGATAAATGGTGCCAGTGAAAAACACAGCAAAGAACTGTGGTGAACTTTGGGATGCATCAGGAATACAGCTTGTGTCTTCTGACTGATTTAAAAAAACCTTAAGCAACGCACACAGCAATTACAGCCGTGCTAGAAACTTAATTCCAATACTGGAAGAAATCTGCAGTACCAATAACATTTTTGAAAGCTTGTGAAATAATTTTCTTAGTTTTTAATTAGCTTCTGCATGAGGTTGTGGCTTAGAGCTGGCTTAGAGCTGGGAGTAACAACATCCAATCTGTTCCCAGCTGTGGAAGTGACAGGAGAGGTGGCTCTGGGCCACTGGCTGCAGCCCTCCTGCCCAACTTCCACATCTGTAAAATGGGTAAAATCATATTTACTGCTCAGGGACAATGTGAGATCTAATTAGAAGTTTGCAAGGAGCCCAGTGGTTCTCGAATGAATTGTGTGGGGGAAAATGAACAGTATTATCATATGGGTAATGAGCTCTCACAAGACAGGGACTTTTTGTTCAAAGAAACCAGCTTTTGCAACAGCAGCCAGGATCCAGCAGAAGTTTATTAGAGAAAAGTAAGTGTTGTTCATCTCAGTGTAACTGAGAATTTATTGCTTTATATTAGGAGGATTTATCTGCAACATATTGCATTCCTCGGAGTTCTTACCTTTAGGGAATGACTTAGGAATAACTCCTTAATGCCTGGTTTTGTAATGAAAATTAACTTTAGCTATTTTATGAATTGTTTATCTTAAGGCTGCACAATCCTTCTGATTATAAAAGTCTACTGTTATTCAAAAGACTGCAGAATCTTCAGGTGAGTAGATAAATACTGAAAAGATACCAGGGACATTCTGCTTTTCTGATTCTGTTCCACTCATGTGCCCGTTTCTCATATGAAGGAGAACAATAGTGTAATTGTATTGCAACTTATTATTGTCTTACAGAAGAAGTAATTACTATATGTATACAAAAAGATCATTAAATATTTCCACTGATAACCATGAATCATGCCAGAAATATATTACTATCACACTGTATTTTCTTTACATTCCCCACAAGAAACTTGCTCAACAATTAATTCCAGCAATAGCCTAAGGAAATAGCAAATAGCATATAATTTTTCCAGCCATCCTTACTTGCAGACTGAAATGAAAAATGATGTGACAAGAAGCAGCTAAAAGACTGGAATTTGTTAGCAGAATAATCTATGCAGAGCTGAGTGACTATAGGGGTGCAGCCAACTGAGTGAAATGTGGGGCTGTGTTGCTGCAGCAATGAGTCCCTGCAGGCTGAAAAGGTGAAGCAATCAGTCCAGCCCTCTGGTTTTCACTGCAGGGAAAAAAAAAACAAAAAACAAACCACCAAACCACTGACATCCCTTCTCCCACCCACACATTGCCACCTGTACCAGCAGTTCAAGGCAAAAGCCCCAACAGCTCCAGCTACCTGGGGGTAGAGCCCTGTGTGCTCACAGTCCTAACCAGGACACAGATGCCCCTGAAATATTTGGGGTGGTGGTAAACAGTTCAGTCACTCACTGCTGTGTTTCTCTCTACTTAAACTGTATTTTCCCTATTTTTTTTTTACGCCTTCACCAGTGAGGATAGGAAATACCAACAGGTTTCCTGTGTAACCAGAAGTTACACACAGCATTCCTCCACCACCCCAGCCATCAGAGTGAATTGCACAAACAGTGCCAATGCATGACATTTATGAATTATGTATGAACTTTATCTTGCCACAGGGCCACAGCAGCCACCAGACCAGCAACATCAGCCTTGTGCCCTTCCTGCATCACCCTGCTGTGCTGGACTGCCCTGTCTGCCCACTCCTGGTGGCCTCTGCCCACATGGCTCCACCACTGTGACCACGGAGGGGAGGGAGGCTGGAGAAAAACCACTGTGGCCATGGAGAGGCTGGAAAGCAGCCACACTCTGCCTCAATTCCTTTCCCAGGCAGGCAGAGCATCTTGTGTTCCCAGAAAAGAGCTAGTTCAGAACAAAATGTCTGTGGGGTCAGCGCCTGCACCAGATGAGTGGCAGTGAGGATGGGAGGCAAAGGGAGTCCCTAATTCCAAGGTGGGTGGTAGAGTAAAAGAGAATGGAACCGGAGAAGAAACCCCTGAGACTCAGAAGGAGAGGAGGATCTTGAACAGACCCATTACAATGTCTTGTGCTGCAGCATCCAAGAGGCAGCAAAGTCTCCCAGGCCTCAACCTGCCAGAGAGGGCTGCTGTGGCTCAGGGGAGGGGCACAGAGCAGGAGAGGCACTCAGGACACTTAGGAGAGAAGCTGTTGTAGTTTATCAGTGAAGATTTTTAACTATCACACCCAGTGACAATGCCCACTTGGTTGCAAGATGTAAATCTCTACCACTTTAATAGTAGAAAATGGGGAAACACTACATTTATCCTCCTCTGAAATGTTAAGAGAAGCAGGACAGCTTTTTAATTCTCATAGCCAGATTACTTAACAAGAAACTTCAGGCAGTTATGAAATAGGTATAAAACAGTGTGCCAGGGCTCCTGAGGTTCCACATGCATTAATCAAAGACAAGTCAGAATGATGATAGCACCAGAGCCATCGAGTGAGCTTCGCTTGCAGTTGAAGACACAAATGGCAGCAAATCTTCCCTTTCCACTCTTTATTTCCAGCTGTTTTGCAGTTTGCTGTAACTATAAAGCTTGTGGCCTTTCTCTGCTCTTCCAGGCTATGTAAACACCCCAACAAAATGATTAACAGGAGGCCAGTTTTGCATTAGCATTTCAGCAGAGTTCATTTGTGATCTTCCTCATTTTGTCCTTCCCTCCTTTCTTCCAATTCAATTTACAACTGAATTGAGCACCCACAGTGACTGCAGCTCTCTAGCAGGGTATTTACCTTGTGTATGTTGTCTGGTGTACATAACATGCACACCTGATAGAGGGAAAGCTTGCCTGGATTGCTCCTTTAGTCCTCTTTTGGAAGGGATCACAAGACAATCAGAGGGAAGTCAGCTTGATGGCAAAAAATCTGCCACTTCAATGTGGATAGCACTTATCACTGGCTAGTCAGTGGAACACCCTTCTAAGTGAGTTGGAGAAACTGGATGTTTTGGATCTACCGCCTATTTTTATCATTCATTCATGGAAAGTGTTCTGTTTGTCCCAAAACTAAGACAGTGATATCCACTTAGTGTAGCAGAGGATGTAGCACAAGGCCCTAGTATGACAATATTTAAATGTTCTGTAATCTTGTTTTACTTCAGATCAATGTAATGGGATCTATTCCAGATTAACACAGGCATAAGCACAGAACTGGAGCTTAAGCTGAAGGCCTCAGGGTCCTTCTTTCTGGATCTCTACAGCTGCTCTACACCTCAATCTGGAAGATGTGATGAAATTCACCTACATGGCCAAAATTTGTTTCCTCTTTGTGAGCAGTTACTGCAAACACTTCAGCAGGCAAGTATTGGGTAATCCCTATGACTCTGCTGGTGTTCTGGAACATCTCTGCTTGGAAAACAGACAAGTCAGCATCAGAATGATTTCTGCTCTAACAAAAAAAAACAAACAAAAAAAAAACAACAACAACAACAAAGAAAAACCACAAAACCCCCCCCCCCACCAAACAAACAAACAAAACCACAAATAAACAAAAAGAAAAAAAACCCAACAGATTATTTGCAGGACAGTTCTTGTAACAAATGTTTTAAAGAAAAGGTTAGCAGGTCAACAGATGAAAATGTAAGAACAGTTCTTTTACAGCATTTTCTAGCCTTCCAGTTAGTCTGCTTTTGAAACTAAATGGTATTCATCCCTGGAGATCTTTCTTACTACATTCTAGATCTTGAGAAACACATATTTTCTGTTACCAATAATTTCTGCCTTTCCTTGAACTTCCACCCTCTGTTCTTCTGGCATTAATCATGTCCTCATGCAATGTTTACCTGGTGCTTTTTTTTATTACTTATTTTTGGGACAGTCTGGGACACCCACAGTCTGTTCTTCTAATCTGATGCAACTGCTTGTGGTGTTCAGAGAACACGGTGAGTGCTGACGACAGCCACCCTAGATCAAATCAAAGCTCTTGATGCTGCAGAGTCTGACAGTGGCCAATAGGTTAAGAACAGCATAAGCTTGCATGGTTTGCCCTCTAGAATATTTTTCCAGCTTCTAATAACATCTGGTTTAGGAATCTCATGAGCAGAAATGATGTTTTCATACTTAGGGTGTATGTTTCTTCTAGCTATTTGTTTTATCCTTTTCTCAGTCCTTATAAACAACACACTGCAATAGATTGTAGGTTCCAGATTCTGGGGTAGAAAACAAAAACAAGTAATATTTTTGCTGTTATGTAAGTGAAGTCTCATCGTCTGTGGTTATCTCATGCCTAGTGAAAAGAACAAGACTACACTTAATTATATGCAGATTTACAGAAAGCAGTTGAGTTCTTCAGGTTTGGATGCTGGTGATTCAGTAGTCAGCTTCTTCCCCTGAGTCATTAAAACCACTGCCTCAGCATGTGAATATTGCTGAAAGTATCAGCCTGAACACTGAATAAAAACACAAAGTTCTCAGCACTTTGAGACTTTGAACAATAAATGATCCAGCTGGAGAGTTGCTGGCTTTAATTTCCTTGGCCTGCACTGCTGAATTTCTCTTATTGATGGTCACTGAAAGGCTCGGGGTTTGTCCTCAGCTGCCACATGGACTTGCCCTGTTTGGTGACTGCACTGTTCCATCCAAGGGGAAGCCATTTATGAGGAAGCTCTGCAGAGCTGTACTTGCAGGCAAATTACTCTGTTCATTAAGACCTCACTCCCATACTCAGTTTTACAACTTCGGCACCGGCTTTAATTACTGAATGGATTGAACAAGCTAAGCACTCTAGCAACCTGTTATTAAGATTACCTGAAAGTACAGCTGAGTCTGGCTATTAGAGGTGTGACCAGCTTTGTTACTGAAAAAAAAAAAAAAATTCCAAATGAGAGCAACTCCTCCCCTTCCACCCAGACTCACCTGACCTCTGCTGATCTGTCACACCCTTAAAATTTTCAGCTGAGGAAGATGAAACTACAGAGGAAACCATGAGTTATATGTGATTCAGTAGCAGGTCGGTAGGACAAGAGGAGGGTGTCCAGGTTCCTTTATTAGTGTGCTCTGCACAGAAACTCCTCATTTCTGTCACCACAGTGGCCATGCTCGCTAGTTAGCCTTGGAGTTGGTTCTGTCAATGGAAAACACATCTTTATGAGCCCATCCTCTCCTGCTAGCAGGTGATTGACATAAAAGCTGCTGCAAAGCTGGCAGGAAATAAGTTTGCTCAGCCAGGACTTGCAGTGTCACTGACCATGAGCACTCTCACTGCAGTGGTGTCAGCCCAGCAAGGGCCAATAAAATGCTGCTGCCAGGGGCATTTGATTCTTGCAAAAATGGGTCATCCAGGAATACAGGCTGCCAGAAGCACACACGGGCAAGTAAACAACTTGTGGATGTGCGTGGCAGAGTGAGGAAATATCCTGAGAACAGGGCCAGTAACTCAGTGGGGCAAATAATCCTGCAACCCCAGGTTTCCAATTGCCAGACTGAAGTCAATGTGAATATGACCAATGACTTCAACACAGGACTGGACTCCTGGGACTTAATTCTGCAAGGCACTCAGGTACACTCCTGAGAGTGCTGGCCTTCCTGAGGAAGCCCAGGAGTTTTGAAGAGTCTGAAATTTTAAAAAAAACCCTGCTAGTGCAAGTACTTACTGAAAATGAAAGGCCCGCAAAGACAAGGATGCAATACATGAGTTAATTACTTCTCACCTCCTTTCAACAGAAACATAAATTACTGGTTTGACAAATCACAAGATTGCAAGAGCACAGCTAAAGATGAGATAACATCTCTATTCAGAATCTCTTTGGAATAATAAAAGATAGAGATAACAAGGCAAATAGCAATCTGCAATTTTTTTTTCAGTTAAACAAAACAAGTTAGATCCTTTTTGTTGATGGAGTCTACTATTTAAGCACCTAAACATTTAAAATTTACCTGACGAGCTGCATGAAGACCTAAATTCACCACATCCTAATTATTTAAAGCTCAAGCAGTCCGTGTTTGCTGCTGAAGGTGAAAAGGAAAACCATTTTGCTGGGAGACACATGGAACAAGACCTTGCTGTTGCCATGACCAGGTTTTGGAACGAGCAGCCTTGCTTGGGAGCAGAGTGCATCCATCTCCCCCAGTTCCGTACTGACTAAATTAAACTAACCAGTAACAAACTAGTTTATTTAAAGTTGGGAATCTCTCCTCTGCTGGTGGCCTAAGGAGCAAAGAAGATTGTTTCCTCAGCTTCTGACAGCTGAGGGGCTGCCACCATCGGCTCCAGAGCATAAATAAACTCAGTTTATGCCAAGTCAGCATGGAAAGAAGTGTTGTATCTTCCTGCTGCTGCAGGAGGTGGCCATGGCAGCTGACTCCACCTCGCTGCTGCAGCCTGCAGAGGCTGTGGAGAGGCCCCCACACAGCTGTGAGTGACAGAGGGAATCTGCTGATGAGCTGGAGGCAGCCGTGGAGCTGACAGATGTGCAGGCAGCACTGCTGGGATCAATACAGTCTGCTGGTCCAAAGTCAACTTTGCAGGTGGTGAATGAACTGGGGTCAGTGCATCCCCATCCCCAGCCTGGTTAATCCTCAAGCCAGACAAGCCAAGCGTAGATAACTGAGAATTGATTTCCCCATTGAAGCAACAGACTACAGGCTCTCCATTCAGCTCATGATCTACAAGGAGAAGAACATCTTTTTAATTATTATCAGTGATAAAGGATTATTTATATTTTTGTTAGGGAAAAAAAAAACAACACCCCACAAAAATAACCAACACAAAAGATAATGAAGTGGCCTATTTAGGACATGGCTTCTTGTTTACTGATTTGAAAAGCAAAGCAGTGCTACTCTGACAGATAAAGAAGCCTGAGCTGTCTCTCAGAATAGCATATCCAGCATAACCTGACACAGATTAATGGGTAAGGAGAGAAAAGTGAATTTACACCAGCTTTGAATCCTCCCCCTTTCAGTCTTCTAGGAGATGAAATAATGTCTGGTGTCATTAGCAGATGGACTAAATGAGGAAAGGAATTAGGAAATAAAAGTTTGGGAAAACTATGGCTCAGGCAGTTTGGGGAGGAAAAAAATATTGTGCTTACCAACAAACTAGGTCAGTAGTGACACTGATATTGGTATTAGGGCTTGTTGTATTGCTCTTAGTCTTTAGTTATATGTTGAATACCTACTCCCTGGAACTGTGGACCTAGGAAGAAGAGAAGATTTATGTGTGTTAGTTTGGAATAAAATATCCAGTTCTGGGCGTTGTTCTCTTGAGCAGTTGAGTCAGTGGATCTGTCCCCACCAGCTGTCCAAAGGAGGATAAAGCTTTGTTTGCCTTTCTTGAGGTGCTACACAACAAACTGTAAAGGAACTGCAGGAGACAAATCAAACAGGATTTTGGCTATTGGGACCAAATCTTTGTAAAAGACCTAATCTACAAATTTTATATCTCAGTAAAAATTCAGGTTTTCCCAAAGGAGAGGATTGATCAACTATGCAGCTGTGAGTTTGCACACAACAGACCCTAAGCACATCCATGCAGGTCAGTACAGTCTGGGCAGTAAAAAAAGCCTTTGCAGCCTCTTTGCCAAACATCATCTCCTCAAGTCCAGGTCCAAATTATTTTATTAATGCTTAGTTTAAGCAGAAGATCCTCTCAGCCAGCCATTTCTCAAGGGCAAAAGGCCAACTGTGCTTCTACTTGTCATAAATACTCCCTGTACTTGCACCACTGCCAGTCTTTTTTCCATGCTGCAGAGCAGCCTTTCAGAAAGATTGAGTAAAGTTGTCTGATGGACAGTATTTCAGAAAATTAAGTTTTTAATTATTTTTCAGCCAGTCTATCCCTGTTCCTGAGGAATGGTTTATTGCAAAAGCAATGACACGCTCCACTGCTTGGGAAGAGTTAAAGACAAGCTGCTGTGCAAGTTTGCTCCTCACGAGGAGCGTGTGTGCCAAACCAGCTTCTCCCAAGCCTTGTTCTCTCTATTCCCCTGGGAAAGACATTGATGGACACACTTCACCTTCAACATGAAATAACATCAGGCTTTATTTCTGCAGAGAATCCAGGCACCTTATGCAGGCAAGAACATTAAGGACATGCCACTAAATCTTACATTATTTATTATAGTGTTACATCAGTTGAATTAAAATTGAGTTGAATTGTTGGTAAAACGTACAATTAGCCTAGACTAAAACGTTCATACCAGATAGAGGAAGTCTTTAAAAAAATTGCAGATTTCCTTTTTCATTCAGCAGAATTTTTCATGAATGAATCTTTTGGAACAAACACAGGTCTTTGCTTTTCCTATTGATATTTATTGGTAAAGGGTATTTCCTAACACAAAGCTAAATGTTAACGACCTCCTCGGACTTTACACGTGATTGAACATTTCAAGTGCAAATTTACCTTTTCTTGTGGGGAATTGTCATTGGGCAGTTAGGCATTTCTGACTGGCTGCCAGTCCTAACAGCAGACATTCGTGGCAGAATTTCTCTTGTGAATGGACAACACTTTGCTCTAGCAGATCCAGGCAAGTGAGCAGAAGCACAAAATGACACATTCCCTCTCCAGCCTCATGAAAGCTTCTCTGCTACTTTAATGAGTCTTCAGTAATATCCCAAGACCAAACAACAGAACAAGTTCTTCCTGTCCAGCTTAGATAAGCATTTACAGTATGGTCAAGAAAATACACATATAATCCAAGTTAGAAAGCTTTGTCCAAACTTCAAGGAAAACTGGATGGAAGTATTCAGAAAACATGGTGTAGGTGTGATAAAGGTCTGATGGAGAGTGAGAAATGTCCTCTCACACAGAGATCTCCAGTTTCACTAAATGCAGGACCCAGAGAAAAGGCAAGACTTGAAGGAGGAAGCAATTTCCACGGGCGGCTGCCAGAAGATGAGGACTGGGTGTCATGGCACTATGATTACAGTTTGTTTACACACAAGGAACAGGAAAAACACTGTAGAGAAATAGGATTGGTAATCAAAACATCACAAGGCAGACTGTATATATTTAGCTTGCTCACCAGTGTCAAACTGGAGAAGTGGTACAGTTTTTAGCCTGTTTCCTTAACGAAAGGAGATTTATTCAGCCTTGCTATCTTGACCAGTATTCACTTTCCAACTTATCCCATACATTTCAAACCACTGGATAATTTTAAGTTTTTACAGCTGGGTAAATGTCACTATGAAATAAAGTTCAAGATGTTTTCAGAATGAACATAGCAAGGAAAAACACAAAATCATTTGTGCTACTTTTATGAATTCCAGTTATGCGGGACTGAGGGAAATACTCAACATGAGCTTACAAGAATCCACAACAGCACTTGAAAAGATGCCAACAACATGAAAAATTATAGTCAGTTTGCCATCAGTTGACAAAAACAGAGGGTGAGTGAGCTCATAGGAAACTAATGAGCACATCCCTGGTGGAATGGCTGGGTGGTGAGCTGCAGTGAGACGCGCTTTCCACGCAGGGAGGGCAAAACAGGCAGTGGCCCAACTGACCTCAGCAGGCTCCACACCTCTGTAGCTGCTTTTCCTCACTCACCACACTCTTCAAAGGGATGGATGAGAAGTGGGTTAGACAAGAGAATGGATGCAGCCAAAACCTGCAAGGCAACCTGTGCTGCCTGGGTCACTCCTGCATCCCACAGTGATGATACAGGGAGATCAATGAGCACGCTGCAGGGACTGGCAATGGGATTATCTCTGCAGGAGCAGAGATACAGCTGACTACCTGGTCAATGAATGCTTGCTCAGAGGCAACCTGAGCTTCAATACTCGTCATAAAGGCAGACAAAAATCTGTGACTTGCAGTAAAGGACAGGGAGGAGTGGAGGAGTGGATGGCTGCACTGTGGTAATCAAAGGCTTTTGCATCACAACTGGTATCAGTGAACCCGGTGGAACTAATGACTAAGCAAGATACCAGGTGGTGTAAGAGCATCAGAGCTTGCCCTCATGGAGGTGAAACTCTAAATTATCTGTATTTGTTTTTTGAAGACAAGAGTAAATAGTTGAACCTTGGAAAAATATAGTGAGAATTTCAAACAAGACAAATAATTGTTAATAAAATAAAACCCTCATATACTAAAGTTTTTTCTTAGTCCTACAGACAGACACTTGTTCTGTTCACGTGTGCATGAAGCAATGGCTCTAGGAGACTGTGCAAGTCTTTCAAGACTAACCAGGATAAATCCATTCCAAATAAGGTCCAGGCTGTGACAGCTCCAGATAAACAGAAGCTGACCTAGGTCTACATAACACCACAACACCATAACACCACCGTGGAGTTCAATTTCCCTTCTCCTTGTGTCACAACCATTTTTAGTAACCTTTGTTCAAAGAAAGGCTCAATTACCTATTAACAGCCTCTTCAATGATAAATCTTTAGGATCTGTTCATATGTGTGTGGATATTTATAGTGTACTTTGGAGCTAATGATAACATATGCAATAGTCACCCCATAAGGTTTATGCAAGGTATTTATTTTGTATATACAAACACAACTTCCATGAGCCCCACAAGCTTGCAACTTTCAAAACACCTTTAGGTATTTGGACCTACTAATGTTCACTTAGGCATTTTCTGCATCTCTGGGAAACTCACCCTTGATATCCCCAAAGGCACTCTGATAAATAAACACCATTTTATTAACAGGGCTAAGACCCAGTGGAAGCCCAGCAGTTTTGAACTTGCAATCAGTGAACAAGGCAGAGTGAATAACCCCTTAATGGTTGTAATCATGTTGGAAAATATAGTCCATCTGTACTTAGGAGTAAATATGGCCATGACAGTTAAATTAAATCCACTTTATATGATCTGACCATAAGAAGTTGCCTCGTGCTTATCAATTCTATATAAGCCTTTACATTGCTGAGCTGGTGTAAAAGGCCCTTTATGTCAACAGAAGTCCAGCCCTCTTTGTCTTCTGTGCATGCAAGTATAGCATTGCAAATATTTACCCAATTAGACAGTTAGCTCCACCCAAGTATGAACAAACAAAAACAACTGCTCATAGCATTCCAGAGAAACAACACAGCACAAGAACAAAGATTTCTGCATGCAAACACAGGCAATCAGCTAACCACAGTACAGCAAAACCAGCAGATTCTTAAATGTTAAAAATTAGGGGCAAGTTCTCTTTGATAACCACAAATCTTCATGCTCCTGATTCCGACATAGGGGAAGTTGTCTGGCTGATTTTTCCAGCTGAGATTCCTCCAGTGCATGTGAGAAAATTAAATGCATATTCAGTTGAATAGATGCCCAGGCTGGCTGATGAGAAGACCAACAGCTTCTCAGATGGGATGCATAGACTTTCTGGCTTCTCAGATAGGACACAAAGCCATTCATCTTGAGATGTTTTGTACTGGCTTCTTCTGTTTTCTCTGACAGGGTTATTGGATTTTATTCCTGGTGTATTTTCTCTCTTGCCGGATGTGGGACATTATTAACCAGTAACACCCAAGAGGTTAATGCCTGTCTGCCCTGAGATCTTTCTGCAATCACAGTTTCCAGCCTCTGCCACAGACGTGGAGGCACCAACCTCGTCTTTACAAATGTCATGAGCACCTGACTTTGTGAGGCAATTCCCAAACAAACCTGGACAAACAGTGAAACCTGGGTGAGTGCTGCAGCAACAAACCATTCTGTATGATAACAGGGTAGAAACATACAGCTGCCCTCTGACCTCACAGCTTGAACCTATCCTTCCTTCCCTCTAAATAAAAAAAAGCAGAAGCTTTTGCTGTAGTCAGAGGACAGAAATGGGCACCTCCCAAGGCCAGCCAGACAAACTGGGATCTCAGCAGCTTCTGGAGGTACAATTTCCCCCTGCTCTCTCCAAGGGCAACCAAAAGCAACAATTACTAACTTCAGCACCATTACAGGCATTAATCTGAGCAGAGTGGGCACAGTGCATGATCCTAAACCAAGGATATTGTTTTACTTGATGTGTTCTGAACTCCTTCAGCATTCTGCATAAGCAACATCCCAAAATATGCCTGAATAAGCAAGTGAAGCTGGCAGCATCCAGCTCAGATCATTAAGAAGGTGAAGTCTGCCTAGCATTTCATGTGATGTTAGTAGTACTTGTAAAAACAGCAAAATCTACAGTGGCATATTTGAAGCTGCTGTGTAAGGTCCAATCCTGCAGTGCAATGATAGCAAGAGTTACATTTGTGTAGAGCTAGAACAACTTTGCACTTAATTAGTCCTTTGAGTTTGCATGGAAGTGGCCTGATCTCATTATTACAAGGGTGTCCTTATATGAGTAAAAGCTGAAGGGTTTGGCTTTACATAAATACATTTTTCAGCAAAACCTAGCTTCAGCAGTTTCTAAAGTATCGCTCCAGGCAAAGTTGTAGGCTTCCCATATGCTGCACATTTTTAACTTAAAGTTCAGCTTGGCAATCTGAAACCACGTCTGACAGCAAATTTTCCCACCTAGGAACAGTGAGCTGCATTTAAGAGCACTGCTGTAATCACTGACATGGGAATCTTAAGATTTTCCCTGAAAAGCAGCAATATTTACAGAAGTAATCATGAAGCAACACACAAGCCACACTTCCACACCACATTATGCTAGTGTACAACTAGCACACGTGCACGTTCTCCCTCTGATGCTTTTCCTCTGCACTGGTCTTCCTGGTTGTATGGGGAGCTTTACACAGAAGCTTTACCTATTATCTTGCTCAAACCCAAGACAGCTCTCTGAATATATATCTCAACAGAATGATAGGGGGAAAAAAATCATAGGTAGGTTAACTCCACCTTTTCACATTTTCAGTATGTTAGCCTGAAGAGGCACTGGCAGTACTTGGGTACCTCCACTGACCTCTTGCATGTAGTCATAATGTTGTCCTTGCAGATAAGCTAAGATATCTTAAAGGGCTCTTTTTTAAAGCAGTGTGAATTGGGCAGAATCATCCCATGTGAAAATCTCTGGAAGAAAACGTTTTCCATACAAGAGGAAAAGCTCTAAAGCTCTTGGCCCTTGTGCTCCTGATTTGAAGGGACATGGGGATGTATAGACATAACCAGAGTGTGTGATACTGAGTCTATTCCTGGTAGCCACAGCTCTGCTATTTATAGTTATTGCTGTGGTGAGGATGGGAAAGCAAGGGGCAGAGCCAAGGATTTCTGATCTGATTTAGACCTTGACCATCTCATCAGACATCGAGGCTGCAGCCAGCTCCCCTAGGTGGGAACAGTCCTTCTGCCCAACAAAGGGAGGAGAGTTTGGGAAATGAGGATGCTGCAGAGCTCCTTCCTGTCCTCTGTAACTACTTATTCCAAGCTGAGTACCTACAGTGTCACTGCATGTCTCCCCCACTGCAACACAATGAAATGTAAAACTTGAAGTAAGCTGCCTTTGTGGGGGTTTCACGTTTAACCCTACAAACTAGCATATGAATGATTCCAGAAGCATCTTCCTCAGGCACATATGACAAGAGTAGCTGGGAGGGTTGCCTACCTTAGAGGAAAAGTGCTGGTTTTAAATGTCATAAGAAGAAGGATGTAAGAGGAAGACAGTTCACAATGCAATCCTTGAGGGAAGTTCCTTTTTATCCTATGTGGGAATGACAAATCCAAAGTCACCAAACAAGTGAAAATCATTTAATCTTAAATCAACCACACCTTAGAGGTGCCTTTTGGCAAAGGATTGATGTTATGTAAGGATTGGTAATAGAAATGTACCTAGCTTTCTTCTTTATGCAAGCAATATTTCCATCAAGAAATAAATGGATCTAAAAGACAGTGTTCCTCTTGTTTGGTTGTTTATCATGATATTTCTGTTTATTTCACTCACTTAGTCTTTAGTCTATCATGACTTGGACTACTATTATAAGGCACAGGCCACCTCCTCAGATGACACTTGACTAGCTACTCCTTTAAAAAGGCATTAGAGTCAATAATCTTACCCTCAAGGAAACCTGGTCCATAGTGCCCTGCTTTTTATGTCACAGCTAATGTTAAAAAATAAAATTTAAAAAAAAAAAAAAATATGGAAGCATCATACCTGATCAGTATCTTTAAAGGTCTGGACATAGTATAAATAAATGTATAAATGCAAATATGGAAAGATTAAAATATCAACAATTTTAACCACACCTGGATAGCCTCAGTAATGATGCTCCTAAACCTACTGTCATCACCAAAGAAGTAACTTTTTCAGCAATATAACCAACAAACAGTATTTTTTCATAATGAAGCTTAGATTAAATCACCGTTTTGAATACCAAGTATGAAGTCACTGAACTCTCTGCTACATAAATATGCAGAACTCTGGTGATGAATGAAGGCAAAAGTGAGGCAAAGGCACTGCCTTTGTGTCAGGACAGAGGTTCATTGACAGGGAGTCACTGCACACAGCTGCATGTGGGATGTTGGCTGGCTAATTATACAACAGTTGTTACATGGATTTATAGACATTTGAAGACTGCAGCCTGCATAGAATTATTCTTTCTGTTTTGTTCTGGTAAAAGAAAAAGCAGCTAGAGAAACATCGGCAACTAAACAAAAAACCTTTAATTAACATTTGTCATATGCCCACTACAATATCATTAACTACACAAAGACAGAGCTTTGTTCAGATATCTTAGGGCTTAATTTCCATGTTCAAAATCCAACTATCTTTCCTCACCCTCACATTATGTAAAAGCAGCCAAGTTTTTAAGTTCTGCTCACTGCGGATGACTCACGTTATTATACACTAACCACCAACACACTTTGTTTTTCCCCTTTGTTTTACACGCCTCAAGTGTTCTGGCTGGAGTTTGCCTTGTTCAGAGCTTGTACGTTCTGCATCCTGCCTGTTGTACCCTGTAATCACTCTGTGTCCTTCTCCTTTCAGCTTTTAATGAGCTCCTGCACTGAGGCTTGGGCAATCCCACAGAACTCAGTGTACACCATTTACCTCTCAGGTGCTCTGACCTCTGAGAAGGAACCAGGACATCAGTGACAAGTGGTGTCCTCCAGGGTCCTCACTGGGACCAGTGTTATTTAATGACTTCTTTAATGACATAAACAAAGGGATTAGGGGCAGCCTCAGCAAGTTTACAGATGACACCAAGCTGAGTGGTGCACTGGCCACACCCAAAGGACCTGGATGAACTTGAGAAGTGGTCCAGAGGAATCTCCTGTGGTTTAACAAAGCCAAGTGCAAGGTGCTTCATCTGGGTTGGGGCCACCCCAGTAACAATCCAGGCTGGAGGATGAACAGATCAAGAGGGATTTGGGGCTGCTGGTGGATGAGAAGCTGGACATGACCTGGCCATGTGCACACACACCCATGTCCTGGGCTGCATCCAAAGCACTGAGGGCAGCAGGGAGAGGGAGGGGATTCTGTCTCTCTATTCTGGTGACACCCCACCTGGAGTCCTGCACCCAGCTCTGGGGTCCCAGCACAGGAAAGGACAGGGAGCTGTTGGAGCAACTCTGGAGGAGGCCACCAAGACGATCAGAGGGATGGAGCACCTCTCTTACAAGGAAAGGCTGAGAGAATTGGGATTGTTCAGCCTGAAAAAGAAGTCTTCAAGGTGACCTAATTGTTACCTTCCATTACCTGAAGGGAGCCCACAAGAAAAAAATGGAGAGGAACTTCTTACAAGAGCCTGGAGTGCCAGGACAAGGGGGAATGGCTTCGCCTTGAGAGTAGGTTTAGATTAGATAGCAGGAAGAAATTCTTTATTGTGAGTGTGGTGAGACACTGGCACAGGTTGTCAAGGGGATTTGTGGATGTCCCATGCCTGGAAGTGTTCAAGGACAGATTGGATGGAGCTCTGAGCAACCTGGTCTAGTGGAAGGTGTCCTTGCCCATGGCAGGGGATTGGAATGTCCCTTCCAACTCATGCCATTCTATGATTCTATGATCTGCAGGTTCCTGAGAATTCACACAACTCCACTGGAGACTTCTGATAAAGCAAGGAACTCAGGATGACAGACTGCTGCTGATGTCAAAAGATTTTTTTGAACTCTTGCACGTGGGGTTGGCATGGGGAATCAAACAATGAATGTCACTAAATCCTTTTATGGAGACACAGGAGATTAAGGCTGAGCATTTGACTGGGAAGGTTTTTATTCTCTGCATCAATAGGAGAAAGTCTTGAAGGTGAATAAAGTCAAAAAAACTTCAGTGAAGCACAGGGAGAGCAGTTTCACGCATAAAACAGACCTTGCTCTCTGATTCTCCACCACTGCCTTTTGAGCTTTTATCAGCAGACAGTTCATGTTTTGATCTCGTTTAAGTAGGGAGAAAAATAAATTGTTCAAGCATCCTAAGCTTCCCACATTAGACAGTCCTCGTGAGGCAAGCACATTGTCAGATTCCAGCACATCACAGAGCTTAATGCAGAAAGTGTGAAAGAACAGGTGAAATTATTTATTTATGTAATGACTAGCAATGCTGAGTACTTAGAGATTCTGCTGCCTTTGCTAAGGGATGAGATAAAAATAACGATGTCATTAATCTTACAGGGACATGTGAGCACTTCTTTCCAGAAATAACTGTTAAGCATAAAATTTCAGGCATTAATCAAAGCATGCTGAGGCCTAACCTTCTTTAGGATTCCAAAAAGAAATGTAAAGCAACAGGACTGTAAAGCAACATGAACAAAAGGGGCATTTAACCTTTATTCTAAGTGGGTAAATTAGAATTTATGCTCAGGGACAGGTTATTGACTAGAGTAGATTTGCACTGATTCAGCTGGTTTTAGCAAAGCTGCAGCAAGTTTTACTCTCTCAGAAGTTGGTCTCTGCTGCATGAAAGAAACCAGGAAGAAAGAAGGGCACCACCACATGATATCATGAATATGAAAAAAAAATATATAAAATATTCAAATAAAATATTCTGCAGGATGTAGCAAAAGACACATACCCATGAGGAAAGGAAAAACACAGGATAAAAAAAAATGCTTAAGAGATTCTTTCAGGAAGGAAAACTAGCAGATGCAGCACAAGGGAATGTAAACTCTGCCCAAACACTGAGACTATAGGCAAGATTCATGGGGAGAATTTAAATACAGAAAGATATTTTTTCAAATAAAGTAGAGATGCAGCACGAGCAAGGATGAATTATATTTGTTTCCCATAGGCCAAGTCCAGGAAGATATTTCCTACAAAGATGAAACATTTTATCTCAGATCCACAGTTCTGTTGATAAATCTCAAAGTGATTCACCAAGAAATAATATTTCCCAGGGAATGAGTTCTAGCCCTTATTTAGAGGTGCCGAAGGTGTTGCTTAGTGGTCTGGGGATGCAGATAAATTGTCTGTGTCAATTCAAAGCTCAAACACAGTTGCCATGAGGGGAAGTGTTATGTCTGCATGTGATTTCCTGAAACAAATCAAGTGTTTCTGCAGAGGAACCCAAAAAAGCTGACAATACATTAAGGCTGTTTTCTTTCAAAATAGTTGACTCAAACTTTTCGTGCAGATCCAACTGGGTCAGGAAAAAAACCAAAAACAAATTAAGAAAGAGAAATATATTGTGCCTCAAAAAAATGACAGAAGAATCCAAGCAATCTTAGCAAATGAAACTAAACCCAAAAGCTGTTTCAGTACAATAAATAGCAATGGAAACAGAGTATTTGCAAGTGCATGTACAGAGTGCACATGTACCTCTGTTCAGCAGTCAAGTCTGCAAGACATTACTGGGGTGATCCCAGTTGGCATTAAGAGAAAAATACTGGGCTCATCTGTCACTTCCAACAGTGGCACTAACAATTTGTCCAGTACATTTTCCAAAGGCACTTTGCTCAGCAGGATCAGCTATGCTAACTCTTTCCATCCCAGCTAGAAAGGAGCAGAGATCAGAAGGGATAGCCATAACCCAGGCTAATTTTACTCTTCATTATGTGCAGAGAGGACCTGCCTCTTTCCGTATCTTTAACTGATTTCATGTATTTTATTTGCTACCTTTAACACATCAGTGGAAGACAACTGGAACCACCACTGAACCACCACTGAACACTGATCCTGGACCATCGTTCTAGCATGGCTAACAGCTATTCTTAAATCCTCAGTGCCATCACTTGGGAAGCCCTTGGGTCCCATGTTCCTTGCAAGTGTAATGATGGCAAACCTCACGTGAAACGAAGATCTGCTGCCTCCAGTGAGGCCAGCTCACAAACAAGAAGCTCAGCTATTCCTACCATGTACACCAGCCTCCCATGTGTCCTGGAGAACAGGTGTCTTAAAAAGGAAGCCTGGGAGCTGAGTGAACTAATTTTTTGGTGCTGAACTCTACCTTAATGTACAGCTCACACTTAACCATCCCTGAGAGGCCTCTTCCCAAACCCTTGCAGAGTCCAGAGGTGAACTTGTATTTAACTGGCTTTTTGTTATTTCAGTCAGGGAGGATTGACCTGAGCTTTGCCAGTGCTGGCAGAGCAGCTGCTCAGGCTGTCAGGGAACAGTCAGGAGCCTGGGATCCTCCGGTCACCCCATGGCTGGTCGCTGACGCAGCGTCTGGCTTTGGCACCATCGTCTTACGGAGTCACGGGCTTGGCAGGATCCCCTTACACCATTTCAGAATGGTGACAGAGATCACTGATCCCGTCGTCTTCAGGAGAGGCCAGAGCAGACGCCTTCAACTTTCCTATTGCTAACTGCCATCTCCCAAAGGGACAGGCAGCAGGCTGGGCAGGCACACAAGGATTGGGCTACAAAGGCCACCGACACGTGGCCTTAAGATATGAGGCTGGAGAGATTAAGATTGGATAGCTAAAAAAAAAAAAAAAAAAAAAAAAAAAAAAAAAAATCACTTTTAGGGTGGTCAGGCATTGGAATAGGTTGCCCAGGGAAGTGGTGAAGTCACCCTGGAGCTGGACCTGGATATGGGTGATGTGGCTTAGGTGGTTTAAGGGCTACAGCGGTGGCACTGGGTTGACAGCTGGACCCGACGATCTCAAAGGTCTCTCCCAACCTTGACCATTCCGTGATTCCACGACAGCGTCACCACCGCCAGCACCTCCATCCCTCCACCGCCCTCCCCTTCCCGCCCGGGGGGCGGCGCGCATCCCCGGCGCGCTCCCGCCGCCGGCCGCGTCCCCACGGCTCCGCACGGTCCCTTCCGCCGCCGGCGCGGTGCGGGCGGAGCGGGCGGCCCGGGAGGCGGGTGGTGTGTCCCGCACGTCATATCAGCCGCCCGCCCGCCATTGGCTGCGCCGCCTCACCCGACCGGGGCCGCGGCCGCCCGGGGCTGGCGCGGCGGCTCCCGCGCCCGGCGCTCGCCCCGCCCGGCGGGGAGGGGACGGACGGGGCGGCGGCGCCGAGCGGAGCGGCGGGCCCGGCGCTGCGTGCGGCCGCGGGTAGGTCGGCGGCGGGTAACGTGACATCCGCGGCTCGGGGTTTATAAACCTTACCCGGGGCGCGGGCTGGCGGCGCGCAGCCGGGCAGGGAGGCGGCGGAGCGGCGCGGTCCCCGCACCCCGAGGTGAGCGGGCGGCGGGACCCGCGCCCCGGATTGCCGGGGGCGGACGGACGGGCCCGGGTAGGGGAGCGAACCCTGCGAACCCAGCGCGGGGGTCGCGGGCGGGGGTCCGTGTCCTCCCGTCCGGACGAAGCGGGATCGGGATCGCTGGGCTGGGTCTGGTCACCCCGCATCCGCCGGCGCCTCCGGAGCGCGGTCGGTGCTGGAGGAGGCGCCGGCCTGACCCGTCGCTGGGGGCTTTACCAGCGTGTGCCGGTGTGTGTGTTTCAGGACTCCGGAGAAGCCAATGCCCAGGTTGGAGAGCTGCGCCTGGAGCTGTTCCTGCACTGCCAGAGGAAGGTACAGGAGCCAGCTGGGAGACACGGCGGCGGGGCTGGCCGCCAAGGTGGGCGAGATGCTGAGCTCCTCCGTGTCGAACCCCTCGCTGGCGCTGAGGGGTCGCGGAGCTCGCAGCCCCAGCACCTCCAGCGCCAGCAGCACCACCAGCACCTCCAGCAGCACCAGCAGCACCAGCAGCACCTTGAACTGGAGTCAGCACCTGGTGCAGAGGAGCGTAGTGCTCTTCGTCGTGGGTGCTTTCATGGCCCTGGTGCTGAACTTGCTGCAGATCCAGCGGAATGTGACTTTGTTCCCTGACGAAGTGATTTCTACTCTCTTCTCCTCCGCCTGGTGGGTGCCCCCGTGCTGCGGCACAGCAGCAGGTGAGTCGCTGACCTCCACGAGTGATTTTTGGTTTTCCCCCATTCTCTCGTGGAGGAGGAGATGCGGTGGGGCTGAATGCGTGACCCGTGCGCGTGGGAGCCCCGCGCTTCGCACACAGCGAGCGGTGCGAACTCGGGCTTTTGGCAGGACGCGCGCCCAGCTCCATCCCCGCATGGGAGCTGCCCGGGCGGCCCCGCGTGTCCCGGGGCTGGTTTGGAGCCGGTGCACCCTGCAGGCGGGTGAAGCGGGGCGGTTCCGCGGGTGCGGGGCTCGGGGGTCACCGCGGAGTTCCCGCCGGTCCCCGGTGCCCGCGCGCCGCGCGCGCTGCCCCCGCCCCCCGCGCGCGGGGGGAGGCGTGTCGGCCCCGCCCCCCGCCGCCCATTGGCTGTCGCCGAACTGGTGAGTGGCGGGCGGCGCTCGCCATTGGCTGCGGCCGCGACTGGCCACGGGCTGGGCCACAACAAGGAAGTCACGTGCGGCGGCGCGCGCGGCCCTGTCACCGACCCGGGCCCTGTCACCGGCCCGGCCCCCGGCCCTGTCACCGACCCGGGCCCTGTCACCGACCCGGACCCCAGCCCTGTCACCGGCCCGGCCCCCGGCCCTGTCACCGACCCGGGCCCTGTCACCGACCTGGGCCCTGTCACCGGCCCGGCCCCCGGCCCTGTCACCGACCGGGGCTCTGTCACCGACCGGGGCTCTGTCACCGGCCCGGCCCCCAGCCCTGTCACCGACCCGGGCCCTGTCACCGACCCGGCCCCTGGCCCTGTCACCGACCCGGCCCCCAGCCCTGTCACAGGCCTGGCCCCTGCCCGGTGCCTCCATCACCTGCTTGCTCTCAGCGCCTTGCCTGCTGCTCCTGTCACCTAACCATCCCCTGTCCCTGCCCCTGTCACCTGCCTGTCCCCTGCCCACCCCTGCCTTGCTGCTGGGCAAATACCACCGAAGGCTCAGGCCGTGCTGTGGTTGTCGCAGCAGCTGGCACATACCTCGTGCTTTATCGTTCATAACCCCTCCAGTCCGTGTTCAGACAAAACAAGGTTTTGGTGAAGGGTTGGAGGATTAAAAAGGAGTTACATTTTAGGAAATAAACCCCCTGTAATAGTTTTTAATTTGCAGTGAAAGTACTTTAAACAACTCCTGCATGTTTTTGTTTAATGTAGTTACGTGATGTCTGTTTTTGTATCCCACAGTGTAGGGGGTATGAATGATAAACCATAAACTTGAGTGAATAATGATCTGTGTAGTAAAAAGGATGGCCTGGGATATTCTCCACTTAGAGTTCTCATAGTCCTGTCACAGTTGGATTAAACTTTGGAATTTAGCTGTTATCATAAGGCAAAAGTCCTGGTAGCTGACATCAGAGTTATGAATCTGTTTCAGAGCATGTCTGTCTTGGAATAGTATGTTCTGTAGCCTTCCTAACATAGAATGTATTACTCTTAGGAGTTTAGGGGATTAAAAAAAAAAGGGAGAGCAAGAAATGAAATTTATAAACACAGAAGTTGAACTCAGTAAAAGCAGCATGTCTAACCCTGGAGCTGGTAACAACACAGGGAGCTGCAATCCCTTAGAAGAACGAAACTCTGGTGTTTGTGCTAGCAACTGAGCTAACATTAACCTATGTTGTTCTTCTGCAACCAACTTTCAGATTGCTAAGGCTGAAAATGCTTTATGGAGATCAAAACTGTCTAGTTACTTGTGTGAGTAGTTATTTTTCCCTGGTATAAATAGACCAATGACAGCTGCTTGTTTAAGTTCAGCTCTGCTTCTGTTTGGTATCAAAATTCATCTGACATGGGCAGGAGCACTGGGCTGACTTACAGCCTAGCAGAAGGAGAGAAAGCAGGTCTGCTAATGAACTTTTAAGTCCAGGCAAATATTTAATTCAGGGCTTGATTCACAGCTGATGAATCATGTTCATAAAGCTGTCATCCCTGCACGTGAGCAATGAACACAGATTCCACTCCTCGCAAAGCTTTTATTGTGCTTTACATTTATTGGTACAAGCATTTGCTCAGGATGTCGGATGACAAATCTCTTTAAACAAAAGGTGCTTCAAGTCAGATACCTTAACAAAGCAATGTGTATTTAAGTGTACAAAGGGAATACTACTTTTTAGAGAGGGGTTTTTACTTGTCTAAAGTAGAAAAGGCGGGTAACAATTGTCTCTTCTTCATCAGGCTTACAGTGGTGTGATGAGCACCTCGCTGCTTTCTCAAGCACTTCCCTGCCAAGCCAATATTTAGTGATAGATACTGGAGTAATCATTGCCTAGCAGCTGATACAAGTGCTGTTCCTTCTCTTGCAGCTGTGGTTGGCCTGCTGTACCCCTGCATCGACAGCCACCTCGGGGAGCCCCACAAGTTCAAGCGGGAGTGGGCCAGCGTCATGCGCTGCATCGCCGTCTTCGTGGGCATCAACCACGCCAGTGCTGTATCCTTCAGCTAGTGTGTGCCCCGTGGGCTTGTCTGTGCTCCTCAAACTGTCCCTGCCACCCGGGTCTGGGGGAGAATTGCCGAGGTAAGGGTGGTGCTTGTGGCAGAGAAGTTCTGCGAGACCTGCTGTAGGCTGCAGTGGCTACTGTAACGTGTATAACCCAGCTGGGTGTTATGGGAGGGGAGAGGGATTGACATCATGGTATGTCTCGGTGTAAGTTGTGTTATTTTAATCTATATCTTGTCTACATCTAAAAGTCAACACAATTAACTGGTGATGTGCTAGTGAGAAGCACAAAGTAAGAGTGTTCTTTATGCTAAAAACATGGTGGCTTGAGCAGGAAACATAAATCAGCTGGATTACCCAGGTTACTTGAGACAAAAATCCATCAAATCTTTTAAAATGTAGCGTATTCTCTAGCTGTTCAATGTGACAAAAACTGATGTTGATTTTGCAGTCATGCTCCAGTCAGAGTTAACAAGAGCTATGATTGCTTGGCAGGTCTGAAAACCAGATCCTAAAGGTTTTGTATTTAAAGACAGAGAATCGTGCTCACTTTCAGTTTGAATTCTCCCTTGTTCAGTTTCAGCAACAGGATGTCTGCAGACTTAAAAAGGACTGTCCTTAACATCTTTTTCCAGAAACTAGACTTTGCAAACAACGTCCAGCTGTCCCTGACTCTGGCAGCCTTATCACTGGGGCTTTGGTGGACATTTGATCGTTCAAGAAGTGGTCTCGGACTTGGAATAACAATAGCCTTTGTAGCAACACTGATAACCCAGTTTCTTGTATATAATGGTGTTTATCAGTAAGTTATGCTTCTAAAATCCTATTTCAATTCTCTTGTCTTAACTGAAAGCATGGGTTCACCTGAACTAGAATTTAGTTAACATATTTGGCATATTCTTATAAGATGCTTTGTTTATCTAAGGTAGTGATCCAGTTGTTCCAAATGCCCAGGCTGAGAACTGGGGGTGGAAGGTGGGGAGCAGATGAATTGAGATGTGTGAAATGGTAACACCTCAGAAAACTGAACTCTGCTCTCAGCAGAGTGAATTTCTGAACTGGCTAGGACATGGGGGTTTAGAAGCTTATGAGGTTTACAGACTTAATTTGGTCTCCCAATTTCCATCTCCTCTGTTGCTGCTTTTTGTTGTTTCAGCCCAGGGAGAGAATTCTGTAGCATCTAGTTAACAGTATGTAAGATGATGAAAGTTACTTGTCTCTAACTTTCTACCTTACTTCCTTTTCTTTGCTAGGTATACATCCCCAGATTTCCTTTACATCCGTTCTTGGCTTCCATGTATATTTTTCTCAGGAGGTGTGACTGTAGGAAACATAGGACGCCAGCTGGCTATGGTAATTACTGCATAATTAGTAGTTTCTTTAACAATCCAAATGCTTTCCATTGTTGTTAGTCCAAGAACAAACTATGCCTCGAAGGGTATGACTCACAAACTGACAGAGTTAAATAGATGTATTCCTAAGAGCTGAACTGTAAGCAGACAACCTGTGTTGCCAGTAGAGTGGGTATTGTCTTAGTAAGTGTTTGAATGTCTTTTGTATTTAACTTTTTCCAGCAGCAGCCTAAATAAGACTGGAATCAGTACATTGCTCCTGCTCCATCAGTATTTATAATTAACATTTAGAGTAGCTGGAGAACTGAGACACTGCTGGGCTTTCTCTAATTATTCATGCACAAAAGTATATATAGGGAAATGTCCCTATATAGCATCAAATTCCACTGCTCCAAAAATCAAATATTCTCTTGCTGGTTCCTTAAGACATGATTCAACTATCACTCCATATATGGGATAATATAAATTACTGTCTTGTTTGCCAGGTTCTTGAGAAATTATTTCCTTGTGGCACACTGAAGAGTAAACCTGGCTGTGTGTTTGCACATCAGCCTAAGGCTTGGTTGTGAAAAGTGTTCTGACTCTGATGGATAATAATAATTAATACTGTGTTGATTTAACTTCTGTCTTCTTTGCTATGTAAGTCCTGTATCCTGGAAAACATCCTTCAAGTATTTAACTTTCCTAAGGCTGCTGTGGTTTAGGTGTCTTCAATTTTTACTGAAGTAAGGGCATTTGAGGTTCTTTAAAACACAAGTTCACTACTCCCCCTTCAAATCCCACTGAGGTGTACAATCTGCATTTGGGTTTATTTAGGACTATGTGTATGGGGGGAAGAGGAAGCATAATTTCTTTTAAATTTGCCATTCACATTTCACAAGTGAAAACAACCATTAACTGAATTCTGTTGAAGCTTTGGTATTGCAGCAGAGTCTCAAAATACAGTTATAGTTGGTTTTATGCTACACTGCTGTATTTCACACAGTGCTTCCAGTTGCTGTGCTGCTCCTGTTAGAAAGCAAAGGAAGGGAGCCTTAAACTAGAAAGAGCTAAAATTGATTTTGACACATTAAACTTTTTTCCTTTGATATCATTTCATGTGGCATCTCACCTGAACTGTTAAAATCAGCCTGTATCCTGCCTGCAGCTTTCCTGTCAGTCTTGTCATCTTCCTTAAAAAAAAAGGGGTCAAGTTGGCAATGCAGAGCTTTTTATTCTGGCTATTTAGAGGTATCTTCTCGTGTTTTATATTGCCATTGCTTAGTCAGGAAAAACTGGAGAAGTGCAACATTTTCATAGGAACACTCCTGCCAGTCCTTGTGAAGCATTCTGTGCAGGAAATCCAAAGAAGTAGAGTCTGTAATTCAGTCAACCACATCTTTCTTCCTTAGAGATAATTCAAAAGTACCAGTCTGCTTTGTCAGCCATCGTGAATGTGGCAGGAAGATGGAATGTAGCATTTTTTTAACCCATACTTGAATAAAACAGTTATTTCTGTGCTGCAGCCCCTGAGCTATTTGCTGCATGTGACAGATATTTTCTGGGTTTGTCCAGAGTCGAAGGTGGCACCTGTGGAAATTAGTGGAGTGAAGTTGCTTTGCTTCTTCCTCAACCCCTGTCTAGCTTTTCCAGTAAGAAATGAAAAGGGAAATGAAAAGTGTCCCTGAGACATTTCCTCCTATGCTGATAAATGTTAGCTGGGAGGTGCTTGCTGCTTTCCAGTCACTGCATTTCAGGGGAGCTCCCATGTACTAACAAAGTGCAGTGTGACCTTTCAGCATACCTGCTGTTAGCAGAGACTTTGGGGTTTTGTTTGGTTTGTTGAGGTTTTCTGCTACTAGCTTGAGGAGGAAATCAAATGTTTTCTTTTAGTAGCTTTTATAGCAAAAGAAGAGGTGAAGGTGCTGCTGCTGCCATCATTTTTTTTCTGCTCATTATGACACCTAGAGTTGCTCAGTCAGTGCTCATCAGCTGGGTTAAGTGGGTGGCAACACTTCATTTTGAGTTGTAACCATCATTCTCAGCATCTGACAAATTAGAGTGGTATTCAGAACTTGGGCCTCACAAACATCTATTGTGTACTAGTGCTAGAGGCTGGAGAACTGAGGATGCATTCAGTACTTGAAAATATATTTGCATTTTGACCTTACAAGGAGAACATGTTACAAGCTTTGTTTCAAAGAAAAATTGGTTAAATATCTTATAGTGACATACTGCAGTGTTCCATACTAGAAAGGGGACTTAGGAAGAAATGAGTCAGTCTCTGCTACCAGGCTTTGTCTGGAAAACAAAGTAACTTGTGGTTAAAGGCAGTTTGAGAAAGGGCTGTTAAAACGGAATTGATGTCCATTAAGTGAAGCATTGCATACCTTCTGCTAAGAAATAAACTCAGATAGAGAGGAAAGATAAAGTCTTATAAAAAGCAGTGCAGTTGGCAGATGGATTTTTCAGATGCACTGACTGAGGCAACAAACACTCATCGTGATTTTTTTTTTTTTTTTGTCAGCAGTTAGGGAGCATGTCCTTGTTAAGCTTTTATAAGAAGCCATTCTCGCCAGGTCATTGTCAGCCTAACTGGAGTTTCTTGACTATTTAATAATTGAAAATACTGCATAATGTAGTCACTTATCAGATGGCATTAAAACCTAACATGTGTTTGATGATTTTTATCCATAGGGTATTCCAGAGAAACCACACAACGACTAAGCCTTTGAAGAAGAACACCCGGTGCCAGTGTGAAAGCAACATTATGAAGATGTGTTCCTTTTTAAAACTGAAGATTATTTAGAAGAAATAATCTCTTTATGGGCTCACTGCACAAATGACTTGTGGGGGAAAAAAAAAATATTAATCCACTCTTAGAATAGCCAAGTGAAATTAACTGCTTATCTTGAAATCTTACCCTGATTTACCGCATAAGCATTTGCGTATGGCTGTTCTCTGGAAGAGTTTAACACCAAGTGCATACAACTGTTCAGGCTAAGTGGCAGTTCTCCAAGTATTAGATTCCACTGTAAGTTATTGAATCAGCTGCCGTGTTTTAAAGCCTTGAAACTGAAATTTAATTACAAGCTCTTGTATCAGTGCCCAAAGGAAGTAGATCGATGGTGCTTAACAATGATGAAGTATGGTTTAATAGGAATAGTATTTATCCAAATCTTTTAAAAAATAGGGTTATTTAAAAATAAGAGTGATCGAAACAGATTAAAGGCATTGCACTAATGCTTTTAGGAGTCTTATGAAGGAATCATGCCCTTACTTGTAATGCTGCATTAAGTTTCTGTCTTTGACGGTGGAGAGGGTTTGAGGGATGAGAGGTTGGAAGCCTTAGTTTGGAACTTCTAAATTACTTCAGTACGAGGAGTGAACACTGGAGACAATCTTGTTCAAACATGAGCCTTTATCAAGAGATTCCGACTGGAAATTTCATTACTCCTGAGGCTTGCAGTTAGATTTGCAAGAATCAAGTTCTGGCCACAATTCAGTAAGAAATCTAAGAGTGTGTGACTACCCCTGCTTGGTATTAGACACCTGCTTCAGTGTCTCACCAAAGGACATCTTAAGAATGTCAAATGTCTGGTGTCACTGAAAAAACATGCATTGCATGTCTTTGCTTGGCCATCAAGCATGTGCCCCCAATTTCTTCGATTTCCTCCTAGAGCTGTCCCTGAATCCAGGTTTGGACTGAAACCATCAGAAACAGAATTGGGCCTCAAATGTGATTTAAACTGTCTGTGAAGAATAGCCTACAGCTTGTTTCCTCAGTTCAGTTTCTGAAAGAGATCACTACTTGTTTTTACACAACCCTATAGAACTTGCAATCTGTGATTGCCTTCTTAAAAACAAAAAGTGCTTATGTCACTGCATTAAACATTTGGTGTTTCTTAATACATAGTTCTGGTGAGCACAACGTATTCATTTGATAGCTTAGACCACAGGAGACCTAAATAGCAAGTTTTAGGTCTTAAAAGTTGAAGTGCAATGTACAGTAAGTCTGAGCCTCAAGTTCTCTTCAATATCGATCATTTCTTATGAGAGATTAAAGAGAAAAGGGTTCTGAGTTCATTTCAATGCTGCATGGAGTCAAATGGAGCAATAATTTATTTAACTAGTAAAGCTAGTTTTGTTGTATCTTACATTGAACCCAAATTTTTAGAAATACTCCAATTTTGTGGTTATGGTGTACTTGTAAACTTTTATGGTTTTGCCTTTTTGTATTATGCAGGTTGTTTTTTTGTTTTATTTTCCTTTTTTTTCTTTTTTTTTTTTTTTTGGTTGTGTTCTTTTCCAATCTTATATGGCTTCAGTTATAGCTAAAGGCATCAGTTAAAGGCTGAACCATCAAAACAGAATTTGAGGCCAGGTCTCTGTTCTGGCTGTTTTCACTCTTCTAAGGGAATGCTAGCAACAAAAGTTTAGCACCAAGTCTATAGTACAGAGCAGACCCCAATTCTAACCTTGCTTTGGTGTAAATCAAGAGTAATTTCATTGGTATAAGATCCTTCCTCAAATGTTCAAAACTGAAAGAATCAGATCTTGTAGAACTACTTGAGGAGATCAGGACAGGTTCAGCTCAGCTGTTTAAGAAGCTGCTGCTTTGCTGGAGATACAGCTTTGTAAACCATCTTAAAACCCATTTCCAAATGTTATTGAACCAGATGTAAGTAAAGCTGGCAGTGATCTCTATGGGTATTTGATAGAGAAGTATCTAAGATTTATTTGTAAAGACTGAAACTAAATCTGTACCTGTTAGGAATAATGCAGCCAAAAATGTAAGTCAAAAGTTCATTTTTTGCCAATACTTCTGAGTATCTTAACCAAAGTGATTTAAGTTTGGAAGAGGTGGGGAGGGGAGTGAAGAAAATTTGCACTATTCTGAATTTGAACACTTAAATTCTCATTCTTACTGATAAGTTTTCAGCGGTGTGTTTGGTTTTACACTTTTTTTACTATTAAAGTTTTAAGATCAAACCATCTTTGCCTTGGGTTCTCTGTGCTCGCATTATGCAGGAATCTTTCTTGAAAAGGACAGTTGTTATGGTTGCATAACAAATATTCAGTCATGCATATGCAGTGGTTTAAACAAAACAAAGCAAAAAAATCCTAAACTGAACTTGGCAAGATCAGCTTGGGCTTGGGTTGTAGAGTTGAAGAAAAACAGCCTTGCTATTGTAGCAGGAAAGCAGAGTAAGTGTGTCGGGGTTTTGTGGCTTAAAGTACAGAATCTTCCTGCCATTGTCTTCCAAAATGCTGAAATTCATAATCTGAAACAAAATATGGAGGGGGCAGGGTAAGCATGCAAATCCCTCTTGTGGTTTGGTTGTTGTGATTACAAAAGTGATTACTAAAGTCTGAAGCATCTTGAAGAGTACAAGCTAAGAATGAGCTGCTAAGGCTAAACAACTCTTAACAGCTCTCAAATTTAGACCAAAATCTTCAATTTTACTGCACTTAAGTGTCTGTTTTGGACTTCTAGAAGTTGCTGCATTTTCAGTAGAAACAGTAGAATGACTTTTTTTGTCAATTTTCAGTTGGTTAGCTGAAGAAAGCTTCATTAGGAATTTCTTGACTATTTTAGCTTAAACAGCCTGTATTTGTTTAACTTCAGTGTAGCAGCTGAGGAGGTGAGTGTTAACAGCTCCAATCTGATGGCTCACATTCTCCAGGTACATTGATTTCCCTGAAAATGTTCTCAAATTCTGTGAAAAGTAATTAAGTATGTGTGTGTATATATATATATATGGTGTGGGACCAGCCTGCTTTCACAGAACTAAAGCATGATGGTCCCCTTTTGAGTCAGGAACAGATGTACAAAGTTTATAAAGGAAAAAAAAAAAAAAGAAATATTCCCTGCAAGTGGGATGATTTGACGTGTGCATATTCCTGCAGATCCTTCCTGTGGCTTGTGCAGCCTTTGGCTTTAATCATGGGGATTTGCAGGTGCTAAATTAGCCACAGGAGGGCCCATAGTCTGTTCTCTGAATGCAGCAGGAACATATTGAGATGAATAATGAAATTAGGTCTCAATTGCCTTTACTGCACATCAGAGTAGCTCCAAAATTCATGAGAACAAAGCATTACATGCTGGACTAATTGAACAAAGCATATATGTGAGAGCCTTTTGAGGGTCCTGTCTTGGAAACAGGTGAGAGGTGTGGGTGATAGTGGGTTCTCTCAGCTAAAAGGCCAAGAAAAGCTCCTATAGACAAATAAGGGTGATTTCTCTGGGCAGTGAAACACCACAGGAGTTGCCCTTTGGATAGTTTGGAGTCACCTCCCTGTGTTTAAATCCTTACACTGGGCAGTGATAATGTTCTGCCTTCCTGGGCTGCAAATGGGGACAGATGAATTGCATGTGCAATAAAGCCACAGTCCTCATGCCTGTCTGTGTGATAAGAGAGTCTGCAGATTGTGATGATGCTTCTGGCCTGCTCTGGTTAACTTTCAGACATAGAATTCAAAGTACATATTATAATTCCTATAAATAATTCATTACTACACAAAAACACATAAAAGGTTAGAGCTTTATTCAGTTTTACTCAGTGAAAATTTTTGTTCAGCTGCAAATTATGCCTTCTCTATTTCATTAAGTCTTGTTAATGTGTTAAGCAGCTAGAGCGCAATTATACTTTCATTAAATATCAGAGAAGTGCTACAGAGGTTACATAAACCTGCTGTGTTCCCTAAGAATTAAAATATCAGCTACAACTCAACATAAATTAAACACAGCTACATTTTCTCCCAGCTCAGTAGCTGGTATGGGGCTCCCCCTGGCAGCCAGGTGAGTGTCCCTTGGGTATCCCTGCCGTGGTTTGGAGCTGGCAAGGGAAGGCTGTGTGTCTCTTACTCATGTGAATGCACAGGGAGCTCATCCCTTTCAAGGGATCTCAGAGTAGGGGCCAAAAATTAAAATAAGTTAACCTGGACTCAGAAGTGAGTCAAGATCCCATCCAGGAAACACCTGTGACAGAAAGGCTCACTGAGATGCTCCTGGGGAGAAATGTAAGTTGTTCACATGTGACCATGGAGTTCCTCAAGATAGAAGGTCTGCTGGCTGTTCTGGCTGCATTTTGAGTTGCCTGATGCTGGAGAGATCATAGAATCATAGAAATGCTCAGGGTGGGACCTTAAGGATCCTCTGGTTCTAACCCCTCCTGCCATGGGCAGAGACCCACTTGCCCAGGTTGCTCCAAGCCCCATCCAACCTGGCCTTGAACACTGCCAGGGATGGGGCAGCCACAGCTTCTCTGAGCAGCCTGTGCTAGATAAAATTAACAAGCACAACCTTTGGGTCAGCTGGAACACTTGTTACCACCTTGGCATGCACTGGTTTGATTCTGACCTTTGAAAAGTGGTCCAAGTTGTCTGAGAGTGCAATGCTTCACCTCTTTAAAAACCTAAACCACTTTTTAATATAAAAATGAAATGAGAAAATTCAATTTCCAAAGGTTCTTCCTGGTTGTTTTAATGTTGCAGAAACGTATAAGAATGGGTTGGTTTAAGAATTATCTTTTGTTTTGATAAATCAGCAATTTTTGGCCCAAAAAAAAAGATTTTTCAAAAACTTTCTGATCACTTTTGGTAAGTATCACCTTGCTTATGCACTACCCTCATTGATCTTTTATATTCTGGCCCAGGGTAATCACTTTCTTCTTCCTTCCTGCCCTCTGTTGTTTAAACAGCCTCCTCTAAACTTTATACTGGCTTCATCACCTTTCAGACCTCATCTTCCTCTCAATAGGGGCTTGAAAGGCAGCAGATACCTGTGCTGGATCTGCACTGTCTACACATTTTCATTCTCAGACCTTACTCAGAGCTTGTTCAAAACAATTTTTTTCCTGTTTTCTTGCCTGTTTCAGTCAGAAACTTTCTACAATGAAAAATGGAAGGACCAGCATTCCCCATCTCAGCACCTGGGGGAGCAAAACAGGAGCTGTGCTGTTCTCTGCCTTGTTCTGACAATTGTGTTTGGGAAGATGAAGTTTTGTTTAAAACAAGCCAAACAACCACCAGGTTTTTCTCACCTGCCCTGGCTCAGAGGAGCAGCTTTGCAGTGCCAGCTGTGTCACTGTCATGTGGTCCTGGAGGCTGCTGGGGTTAGGAACAGCAGCACCTGGAGATGGGGTACCTCAGGCTGTGTGAGCTCTGGATCCTACAAGCCACCACTCAGATTTTAATATCAGCACCTCTTGCATTGCTGCTGTGTCACAAAAAGGACAGCTGCTGTTGAGTTTAATGCTGGGTATCATCTGAGCAGATGTCATCCAAAAGCAAGAGAAGCTGTGATCCCTGATCTCTGCTGGAGTGCAGCTGACAGCCCAGGCTGGAGGGTCCCTCTGGAGGGGCCTGAGCTGCTGAGCTCTTGCAGCACAGCTCTGACCCTGTAGCACAGAGCCTGGGCGTGGTGTGGAGCTGTGCTGGAGGGATGAGCAACCAGCTCTGATTCCTCCAGGAAATCTGCTGCTCCTGGGCTGCTGCAAGAGGTGACACCAGCTGATGTAGGAAAAAGGTGCAACACATCCCTGCCAGCATCAATCAAACCCACTCCAAATTTTGCCCCGCAAGGATCAGACAATGCAGTCCAGAAATCTCTAGAGGTGCAGAGCTTGGGCTAAGGAATAATCCCCAGGAATACATAACCTGCTGACATACCCAGCTCTAACAAAATAAACAGGGCAAAAATCCAAACTCCAGGGGCTCTTTTGTGCAGCAGAGACCTTGTCCAGATGAGCAGAGCTGATTTATTTCCATGCAGAGCTCTGCAGCAGGGAAATCCTTTACAACCTCTGGCTTAAACATTTTTCCTTGCTTGGCTGAAGCACACAGAGAGTGCAGTCAGTGGCGTCCTCACCCCAGACAGGATTCAAACACAGCTGATCTGAGGTGTAGCACAGGTGAAGTCAGTGGGACTGGAGGTGTGCTGAGCATCATGAGCAGCTCCAGCTCTGGAGTCCTGCTCCCAGCCATAGCAGAGCAGCAGAGACTGTCACTGCTAAGGGCTGGAGGTCAGACATGAATGATCCTCCTACCAAACCTCCCACAGGTCACCTTCCAAGCACCTTGCTTAAGGCTGTTTTGGAACAGTTGAGTAAGAGTGAATAAAAACATCAGCAAAAGTACCACACAGTCGTGAGCACCTGAGTTACCAGCTCAGTAGAAGAAGATAGTAATGGTGTCTAACAGCATAAGCAATCCTGATGATTTTACTCAGAATTTTAGCAAATTTTTTGTCTTTTCATGCAAAGAACACACCTGGTATCACCAGAGCAGATCCCATTACCACTGTTCAGCTTTTACTTCACCTTTACTCCGCCAGCTTGTGGTGCTGCTGGGATGAGAGTCCTACCACAGTACAGGTGAGTCTGTACTGAGCACAGATTGAAGGTGTGACTGGGGGCTCATGATTTCCTTGGTGGAACTCAACTGCAAAGGATAAACATTCCCATAATTGTAGCCACCCCAGGGTATTCAAAGGCACCCCTACAGGCTGATGGATTTGGCACAGGAGGCACAGCCTCCAAAACTGGCAGCTGAAGACCACAGAGAGGAAGTGAGACATCCCAGAATCATAGGGTCACGCTAGAATAACATTGAAGGTCATCAAGTCTTGCTGGTAACCCAGCACTGCCAAGTCCATCACTTAAATTATGTCCCTAAGTGCCTCATCTACACATCTCATAGAGACCTCCAGGGATGGTGACTCCACCACTGCCCTGGGCAGCCTGTTCCACTTCTTGACAACTCTTAAGGAGAAGAAATTTTTCCCAATATCCAATCCAAACTTCCCCTGGCTCAACTGGCTCAACTTCCTCTCATCCCAAACCAAAACAGCACAAGGCTCAAGATTTGAACTCCACCTTCAATCTCCACTATTATGGGAACCAGAGATATCCATCAGTGCTTATGATGAGAAAAACTAGGGTTTTGGGGTTTTCCCAACAACCAGATGTTGGAAGTAGACCATGAAGCCAGCAATGCACAGTTACCTCAGCATCATCACACACACAACTCCCTGTCATGGGAAGGATCACTCTCCTGGAGGGTGCAGCCAGGTGATGGAAGTCTGAATGCAAAGTTTTGAGGTCAACAGAACAAGCAGCCTTGCACAGGAGCTGGGGAGTCTTTCCCATCAGATCTGTGGTGGGATCTGGGGAAAGAACAGCTGCATTTGTCTGCCTGCTCCTTGGGCATGTTCCACCTGCTTAATTGAAGGCAGGTCCAAGTGAGCCATCTGTTGACCTGGTTGAGGAATCAGAGCTTCTCACTAACTTGAAGATATTCTTCTAGGTTATTAAAGGCCTAGAAGGAAAGGAGAGATGGATAAAAAACAACAGTAAGAAGCTTTGCCTTAGAGGCACAGGTAATATCTGTAACAGCTGCTACACCCTATGCCTAAGCTAATTGTTAAATGAATCACCCTGGCAAAAGAAGCATTAATAAAGGGAAGCGAAGACTGAACATCTGGAAAATAATATGAAAGGGAAGAATTTTCATATTTTGGAACTCCTTGCTGGGTGGGAACTGCTTGGGGAGACAGCTCTAATTGCTTGTCTGAGAGAATGAAAAGCAAATCTATTCCCAGTCTGAAATCAGCACAGTCATTGTGTATTCCTCTCTGCTCTCCTGTCCCAGTGCCACAACTGTTACAGGGGGCCCTGACCTGCAAATATCAAGACAAGCTCTTCATCTCCTGCTCCTTGGCCAGACAGCATTGTGCATCCACAAAGGCAGTGGTGTGCACCAGCCTCCTCAGGACCTGGGCCCAAGCTCAGAAGCTGGTTTTGGCAGCCAAGTGCAAGATGCACTGTCAAAATAAGGTTATTCTAGTGGCACCTGTCTTGGTGGTTACCAGCACTCATTTGATAAATCAGCTTTCTGCCTGAGGCTGTCAGGCTTTCCCCAGTGGCTGTGGGGCAGGAGGGGACAACACCAGGCCTGCTGCTGCTTTTTCCTGCTGTGCTTTGCAACTCTTTGCTGGATATGGGGAGTTAGACACATGGCCAGCTTCTCTCTCTGCAGAAAAGGGACATGGCCAGCACACAGCAGAGTCCTCTGTGCAAGCCCCTGGGGAGACCTTGTCCAGCACAGCAAGGAGCTCTGAAAAAGGGCCCACACTCCAGTCTGAGTCAGACCCTTCATTATTTGGCACTGGAAACTGGGCTGGATGAAACTCTGGAATGTTCTTGGGTCTCATTCAACTTTGGTAAGGAGAACCAAACCAGGAAACCACAGATCTCTCTGACAGTAGGATGCTGGGATTTTAGCACACACCTGGAAAACAGATTGTGCTGCAATACCTGTGCACTGAGCCTGACTGGGCTTAGCTTTCCTGCTCACCATTTCCTCACAGGAGCAGCTCAGAGTGGTCATGATTCTTCCACATTCTCTCCATTTTTTGGTCTTCTTGCTCTTCTGCCATACTGCAATTTCTCAGTCTCTTGTCCTGGAGAAGAATCTCCTTCACTTAACACTTCAAACAACACTGTACAGCCAGATCTCCATCCAGCAGAGTACCTGACAGCCCAGGGCTGGTTTCTGAGCAAATGAGTCCTGGGCAGCCACCTCCCAGGGCACATGTCCAGCAGGACACTGTGAGTCTGCAACAGGGGCATGCTGAGGGCAGGGGAGAGAAGCAGGGCTCTGCAGCAGGACGAGTTCACAGCTCTCTCATTTCAGCAGGAGTGTAAAAGTCTGAGCCACTTTTCTAAACAGAGCCTAAAAGTAACTCCAAAACCACCTAACCTCCTAAAATCACCCTCCAAAATAATGCTGCTCCCAGGCCAAGCTTGCACAGCACTGCCAGTGGTGTGTCAAGCCCTTCCAAGCCTTTCATTTCCACCTGCAAAAGGAATGGGGAAGTTTTTCAGGATTTTACATTTTCATTGGTGTAGGTGAAATGCCAAGCTGAGCACAGGCAGAGCTCTTCTGTGGCACCCCGCTCCTAAGGTCCCCAGCACCATCTGGCATGCCCCAAATCTCACCCCTCTGGTGAAGGGAGGACCTTGGATGTCACCCTGTTTTTTCAGCTTTCTGATGATTTACTTTTTGTAGTGAAGTTTCTCACAGATTTTTACATAAACAAACTGTTGTTATTGTAACTGTTTTCTTTCATATTTACATTCTTCTCATAAAGAGGAGACGGTTAATAAACTGTGGAATTGACCAGTGCAGTTGAAGAGGAAGATTTTCTTCCTCCAATCCGTGGTCACTATTAGAATTCTATAAATATCGAGGTCTGTAAATAAACTCCCCCTTTTTGCCTTGAACATCTCAGTATGTGTCGTTCCTTTTGTGTCGTATTGCAACACCTTGGACTCCTTGGGTGCCTCTTACCCAGCTGAAAACAAAACTTTCTGTGACTGGTTACTGCCATCTACTTCTCCCTGATGCTCTTCTGGAATGGCTGTGTGTAGCCCTGGTTTGTGCCTGTGATGTTTTGGTTTCTCTGAAACTCTTTCCCAGAGAGTTTTCTGTCACCAAGAGACATGTTTTCCTAACTGTAACCTATGTTTATATTCCTTTCCCTAGGAGGTATTTCTTCTTGATGTCACTCTGACTTGACCAATGTGATGGAATGTTGCTGTTGGACATGAAGGAATGACATGAAGTCCATTCAGAAGGCTGTGTCTCCTCGCAGGAGGAGCCCAGATTTATTTTCCAAACCTATTTTATACCTTTCTACAAATGCACCCACCTTAGAGGTGAGGACCTCTCGACCCATTGGCCACTTGAAGAGACCATCAAGCAAAGTCCCTCCTTTGTGAAAACATGTAGAAAAATATCTTAGTTTATAATAACGTGACCTTGTTTACAAGTTCTGTTCCCAGGGAAAGAATTCCCTGAAATCAAAACATGGCAGGCACAAACCGTGGCTACATCAGAAGAAGTTTGTCTTTCTTCCACCCATTCGGGTTGTTCTTTGTAGAATAGTATAAAGGGAAAAAATTCCCAGAAATAAACGGAGTCAATGTCAGCCTTCTGAGTCGGAGTCTGTGTCCTTGTGATCTTTAACAGCGTCAGCTGTGTGTGGGAATTGATTTTGCAGAGAGGATTCCTGACACAGGGATGTGTCACCAGCCCACAGACACCATGTGGGGGTGGCACCGTGGCACTGTGGCACTCGGGAGGGCTGTCCAGGGGCAGAGGAGGGTCAGTGGGTGCCAGGGATGGATCTGTCCAGGGGCAGAGGAGGGCTCAGTGGGTACCAGGGATGGAGCTGTCCAGGAGCAGAGGAGGGCTCAGTGGGTGCCAGGGATGGGGCTGTCCAGGAGCAGAGGAGGGCTCAGTGGGTGCCAGGTCAGGGATGAAGAAGGACAGCACCCCAGGCACCCTTGGGTGCAGGGAGAGAGGAAAGCCACTGAAGCAGGGGCAGGGGAAGAGGCTGAAGCAAAGGATGGGGGTGTGGAGGGGCTGGGGCCGGGCAGGCGCATTCCCAAACATCCACGCAAGGATCCTAAAGCATAATTATGAAATTTTAAAAAACAACTTGACGTTATAATTATAACGGCTCCTGGAGGAGCCGTGTAATTGAATTCTAGGGTGTCTCGCTCTCATTGCAGGCACTAACAAGAGAATGGCTCAGCTTCCCTCGCAGCCTTCCCGGAGCCCTGCAAAGCTCGGGAGACACCCAACAATTCAATTATTGTTTCCCTCTGGAAAGCAGATCATTTTAGACACGCGGCCAGCTCTAATTACAAAGGAGAGGGGGGAAAATTTCTTGTGTCCAAAATTATTTGACTCATTAAAAGGATTTACTTTCCGCCAGGCCTGAGGAGCTGTTGAAGCTCTGGTGGAAGGATGGAGAGCAGAGAGGAGCAGCGGCTCTGGCAGGAAGGAGAGGGACCCCTGCCCTGCAGCCGTGTCCCCAGAAGCCTGTGCTCGGGGCTGAGCCCCTCCAGGGCTCCCTTTCCCAGGGAAAGCTGTTTTCCATGAGGAAGGAAGCCGGGGCTCCAGCCAGGGGGGTCGGGCAGGCAGAGTTGGTAGCAGACCATGAGCATGTGAGGGGAGCAGCTCCCTCGCAGGGCTTTGGCAGGAGCGAGACCCGGGCTGGAGCTGCGGGGACTTCCCTCCTGCCTGCTCTCCTCGGCAAGGAAAGCATGAGGTCTTTCACTCAAAAGCTTCATTATGGTGTTGTGGGTTTTTTGTTGTTTTGGGGTTTGTGTTTTTTTTTTTTTTTTTTCTCAGATTATTTTTAAATGCTCTTCTGTGGCGAAAGACGATTTTACGTAGGGGAGGTCCCTTTTCCAATTACCATTAATTAACTCATCTGTAATAGGTTTTTTTATAGCCCTCCATTTCCTGTGGCAGGGAGAAGGCAACGGGCAGGAGGCTGAGCTGCTGCTCTGCCCCAGGATGGATCAGGGCACTCCAACCCTCCCAAAGACAACACTTTGGAAAGGATTTTTTTTTTCCATTTGGGCTTTTTTTGTAATCTTTTATAATTAAGACAATGCCTTCATAGGCTTTACAGGGGCAATGCTGCTGCCCAGTGTGGACAGCTTGGGCAAGAGGAAAGCGATTCTGGGCAAAAGGCTCCCAGAACCACTCCATGCCCTCATCCCCAAATCCATGCCTCCCCTCCCCTCCAGTGCAATGAAATGAATTCCAGCGTAATGTTTATGGTTAATTTGAAATCTAGCACTTGTTAGCTAATCCTGTTAGTAGCTTGCAAAAACAAGGGATCCCTTGTATAATCAGTAATTATAACAGGCGTTTTATGTTAAATTATATCTAATAAGCAAGACAAAAAGAGAGATGTGTTCTCAGATGGAGCTTTCCTCATCCAAAAAAAAAAAAAAAAAAAAAAGGTAGAAAGTCTTCTCCGTGATGAAGTGATGCGCCGAGAGGGGAAATTAGAAAACATTAGGCAGTGGGATGTCACAGCGCGTTTGGGATGTCACAGCAGAGTGTCAGGGGGTGGGAATTCGGAGAGGTTTCTCTCCCCACGACAGGTCCTGAGCCAGACGGCCGCCGTCGAGGGCTGAGGAGCTGCGGGGTCCGGGGCTGGGGATCCCGAGGGCAGGAGGAGGAGGAGGAGGAGGAGGAAGAAGAGCCTGTGCGCCCCAGGGCAGAGCGGTGCCGGCGGGCAGGGCCCCGCTGCCCGGCTCCGCAAGGACGGGGCGGGCGGTGAGCCCCGGTTCCGCCGCTGCCCTGCACCGCTCCGCTCCGCACCTTTGTCGCTCTTTGCGGGGCAGCAGTGGGAGAACCATAGTGAGAAGTGATGCTCCACAAAAAAAAAAAAAAAAAAAAAAAAAAAAAATATATATATATATATATATATATATATAATTAGATTTTAAACATTAATAAAATAGCCCCTCCTGCTGCGCAGAAAAGGGATTTGTGCCCTCAGGAAGCAGCACCCCCAGCCCGGGGGGCTCCCCCCGGCTCTCTGTGGCCGCGGGTGCGCACCCTGAGCTCCGCGCTGGGGCTCCGCGGGGCCTGGGGGCTGCTGTCCGCGGGCATCCCGTGACAAAGACCCTTCTGTCTGCCTGTAGGACCACCGGCCCCGGGGTTCCGCGGTTTATTAGTTGTAATGGCTGATGGAAGTAAAAGCAGGTAGAAGGTAGAAGAAAAAAAAAAAAAAAGGTAAAATGAAAATTTTAAAATAATTAGAAATAAATCAAAAAATAAAATAAAATAAAATAAAATAAAATAAAATAAAATAAAATAAAATAAAATAAAATAAAATAAAATAAAATAAAATAAAATAAAATAAAATAAAATAAAATAAAATAAAATAATAAAATCCAAGCCCCGGGGCAGGCTGGAGCGCGCCGTTCTCTGCAACTTTTTCCCGTCTTAAAATCACGCTTCCATTAAACCGTCCCCTAAACTGTGACAATGTTTAACTACCGGAGTTATTGTAAATACGTTTGATCAAATAGACTCTTGAGGAAATCTCCCTCCATAAACACGCAATCTTGTCCTTTAAACAGGTGTATAATCAGGAAAGCTAATTAAAAGCGGATGGGAGGGCCGGGATGGGTTAATTCTGCGCGGGCGCGGGCGGGCTGCGCGCCGGCCCCGGCCGCGGTGCCTCCGCTCGGCTTCTCCATCCGAGACGGCGGCTCCTGCCCGCATTCCAAACACCGCCCGTCAGGACCGGGAGCAAATGTTGTTTTAGCAGGAAAGCGGTAATAACGAAGCCGTTTATGCAAGCACATTAGAGCGGCCGGAATCATGCCTCTTAGTTAAAATTTTTTGAGCCAGAAAATTAAAAACAAATATTTAACTTCGCAATTTGCACCGCCACTCCCCCCCCCCCTCCACCCAGGCTGCCACCGCGGCGAAACTTTCCGCATGCATATGGATGAACCCGGCCCCGCGCTGGCCCGGCCGCGGGAGATGCTTTAATGCGCTTTTAAAGAAATTAATAGAGGTTTGGGGGCGATGCCGGGGCGCGGAGGGGCCGCGTGTGCGCAGCCCGGGGCGGGGGAGAGGCTGTGCCGGGGGAGCCGAGCCCCGGAACCACCGCGGAAACTCCGCCGTGCCCGCGGGCCGCGCAGGGAGCCAGGAGAGAGAGAGAGAGAGAGAAAAAATATCCTTCGGGAATGCCTGCGGTGAGCAGGGACCGCGGCACCGCGCAGGAGTGAGCGGGAGTGGAGCTGGATCCAGAGGGAATGGGAATGGGGGGGATGAGGGAAGGAAGGAAGGAAGGAAGGAAGGAAGGAAGGAAGGAAGGAAGGAAGGAAGGAAGGAAGGAAGGAAGGAAGGAAGGAAGGAAGGAAGGAAGGAAGGAAGGAAGGAAGGAAGGAAGGAAAAAAAATCAAAAAGAAAAAGCCAGAAAGTCAAAAGAGAGACGGGGATACAAACATCAGGCGAGTTGTCTGACTGGGTTTGGTGCCACCTCCGCAGAGCACGGCGGGTTTGGGCCAGAGGAGCAGGGATTGGCACCCGGGACCGGCCGGGCACCCCCACCTGAGCACCCTCCCGAGCATCCCATTGCAGTGCCCGTATCTCACTTGTCACCACAGCTCTCCTGCCCTGGCGCTTCTCCCTCCGCACACGAAAACTCACGCATTTATCTTTCTCCTTTTCCCTCTTTTATTTCCCTACCGTCTATTTGCCAACCGAGCATCATTTCTGGGTAAATTTCAATTTAACGAGCGCAGGCTGCACCGAGAGCGCCGGGTCCTGCCGCAGCGGGACGGGGCATTTGCCGGGGCCGTCGGTAATTGCAGCTTTTTGGGGGATTTGGGAGATCCTCGGCATCGGCAGCCACTGAGTGTCATTTCCTTGGCTCGCTGGGAGAGTATGTGGAAGTTATTTTTATTGATGTGCTCCTGGTAGATTGTTTTGGCAGCTGCGATTTCCGTGTGTCATAGCCAGGCTCTCCTCCGAAAATCGCGAAGAAAAAAAAGCGGGGGGGAAAGCGCCTTGACATTTATCGCCAGCTACTGCCGCTGCTCAGTAATGTTTAATTACAAAACTCGGCTGCGATGCCAACCTGTATCGGTCATTAGGAACCTTTCTTAAAATCTTGTCAGCCTGCAATGAGAAAAGGATTTAATGGAGGCAACCACGTAGCTCCTGGTCTGCCAGCTGAAACTGAGACTCTGCAAAAGGGGATAGAAACGCCAAAAAAGCCGCCACATTCCCTTCCTACCAACCAACTCTTTAAATATTTTGCACTTTTTTTTTTTTTCCCCCCTTGTTCCTGCCCTTCTAACTGCCTTTGTGGAACTGGGCAGGGTCTTTATTTTTAGAAGGTGTTTTGGGGACAGAGAAACAAGTTTTGCCCGGGGGTGTCTCTTGCGTCTGTTCGGCTGGATTTGTTGGTTGGGGTTTTGGGGAAAGAGGCGATGAGAGATAGACGAGGCCCCTGGCGACCTCCCCCCGTGTCCCCGGCCCCCTCCCCGGTCTCGCCGGTCCCCTCCCGGCTCTCCCCGGCATCCCCGGCTGTCCTTGCAGCGAGGGGACGCCAGGGGGCAAGAGGCGTTCACAAAGGCTGCATCCCTTCATCCCTCCATCCCTCCATCCCTCCTTTTCCCCATCCCTCCATCCTTCCACCTCTCCATCCTTTCAACCCTTCACCTTCTCTCCCCTCTCTCCCACGGGGGTGCGTCCATCGCCTCACAACAGAAAAATTCAGACTTCTTATTAAAAATAAAAGGAAAAAAAATATTCCTCACCGTGGTCTAAATTCCCAATCCCCCCTCCCCTCCCCTCCCCACCCCCAACCTTATCTCCACGTGCACCTCGTGGGCACAGCAACGCGCTGCCTGGCACGCAGCACAGCCAGGCGGAAACAATATCCAGCAGCCTTGTAAGGAACGGCAGAGTTTATTTAAGCCAGCCATTAATCCTACTTACCTTGCCGCTATTTGGACCTAATCCTATTTCCTCTGTGCATTATAAGGACAGTGAAACGACACATTTTTGTTCTCCTGGTGGAGGCTGGCTGGGAGGAGCACGCCGCCGGTGCCTGGGCTGCCGCCGGAGCCGGAGGAGCGGGATGCGCTCCGCGGGCAGCAGCAGCCTCCAAAGGAAATCACTCAAGGGAAACTTCGCCAGGGACAAAAAAAAAAAAAAACAAAACAACCCTTACATTCAATTTCCTGACTACCGATTTCCTGCCCGAGTTATTTATTTTGGCAACCGCACGTTCAATAAATGAAATATTCAATCAACTGACCTCCGTGCCAGCTCATATGATTCTTTCAGGAGTCCACCTTTTTTTTCCTCTTTTTTTTTTCCTCTTATTTTTTTCTTTTTAGGTTGGTTTTTTTTTGTTGGTTCTTTTTTTTTTTTTTTTTTTTTAGTCCTTAGATAAACTGCAGGGAGTGTTCCCATATCCCAGCTTTGCTTGGCAACTGATGCATTACGTGGCTTATGAATTTTGCAGACAATGAACCCCAGTGTGGCTGAAGCGGACTGTACACACATCGACGTGCCATTTCCCAGGCACGACAGACATTAGGGCAAAGTATCACTTATTCTTTCATCTTTTTTCACACCTTTTCCTTTCCCAGACTTTGCCCCAAATGCTGAGTTGGGATGTGAAGCTAATGCCAGAGATTTTGCTGCAGAGATGGAAACCACTTAAAATAATCAGATGGCAAAATACCAGGCTCACCCCCGAGAGCAGCATTTGTAATGCTCCTGCCTGGCATTTTATTCCTGGCTTTATCTCCCCGTATCACACAAATCCATACGCTGTGTATCATTTCTCTTTGAAATGCCATGAACTTGGTGTTTTAAATCGAACCAGCCTTTCTTTTTTTTTTTTTTTTCCTTCCTTCTTTTTTTTTTTCTTTTCTTTTTTTTTTTCTTTTTTTTTTTTTTTTTTAGCCGCAAAACAATGGAGATTGTCAAAGGGCCCCGGGGTTGAGCTTTTCTGCGTGTTCACCAAGCGTTAAAGCTTTATCGAACAAACCGGCTCTGTCTGACCCCGGCCAGACAAAAGGCAAGTTCCATTTTCCTGCGCAGAGAAGAGGGGCAGAGAGGGACCCAGGGAGGGATGTACAGTAGGGCCTGGGACCGCGGTGGGATGTGCTCTGAGCCAGCTCCCACCCTGGTGCTGCCGGCCCTGGGCCTTTGGGAGGTGCTGCTGTGCTCGGCCTCATGCAGGTGAGGGGAAGGAATGGTGTCAGCACAGCCAGCACGGATTTTGCCAGCTCAGCCACGGGTTTTGTGTGGTTGCTGTGCTGCACCCACCTCGGCGAGCCTGGACTGAATGAATGGTCCAGCCACTGTGAGTTTTTGGTTTAGGGTTTGATTTTCTTCCTTTAGGCTTTGCACAGAGCAGAACCACTCTATTGCTCCTAAGATCCACATGGATGATTTAACATTTCCATAGGGTTTTTTCCACAGATTTTGAATAAGATGGGAACTTCTTGTTGTTGTGCTGGAGCTGGGCAGCACCAGGGAGGCTGAGAGCAGCGGCCAGGTGTTATAGGGAGAAATGGTCAGAGAGGTAAGAAATGGTCAGAACAGTCTTCTGAGGAACAAGATGGGTGGGGGGACAACTGGCAGAAGACTGGATCTGCAAATGGTGTCTGGACTATGGGCATCTACATGAGCTTGGGCTCTGTGTTGCGCTTATGAAGCTCTCCTCGACCTCAGGTTGCTGGTGCAGAGGAGCATTTGTCTGTTGTAGGCCCTTGGTGACATCTACCATCACCACATGAGTGTCCCAGACACATTTCCAGTGGCACCAGTCTCTGCCAACATCGCCTCTGCTTCACTCACACGTAGAGCCAACATGGAGACACGGGGCTCAGTCCTGCCCAGCGTGTCTGCAGCTTTGACAGAACTTTGAGCACCTTTTCTTTCCAGCTCCAGCAGCAGCCAGGCAGCAGGTGAATCAGTTTATTGACAGTCACCATGATTCCCATCAGCAGAGATGTGTCTGGAGCACCCTGATTTTATTTCTGCATTTGCTTCTTCTGTGGGAGGATGAGCACAGAGACATCCTTTGCTGGCACCTGGAGCTGAAATGGGCTGCTCAGGGGTGGGTGGGAGAAACCCTCACCTCATAGGAGTTGTGCTTTGGGTGTTGCTGGTGAAGGCCACACTATTTCTCCCTCGGGTTTGGTTATTTGCAGAGACCCTCCTGCCCCATGCCCACCTCTATCCCACAGCCAGCAGAGCAATGCCACAACAGCAGAGACCACCTTTCTGCAGGTAAACCATGTTCTCCCAGTGCCAAAGCACCCACAGATTGCCAATCCTGCTCAAAAAATGTTAATTTCCAAGGAGGAGGTGGTGACTGTGCCTGTTTTGGGGTTTGTTGGGCTCTGGGTAGCAGGCTTGGGCTGCTCATCCCCCCAGCAGTGTTTTGCATTACTTGTTAAGGGAAGCTGGCACTCAGCTTTGCTGTCAGTGGAGATTTGTAAGCCTGATTATATTCCTAAGCATATGTTTGGAAATGAGAAGCAGCTCTCTGAAGTCAGTGGAATTGCTCTGATTGCAAGTCTCAAGTCAAGAGGAGGGAAGCCTGGCTGCAGGTCTGAGCTCCCTCTTGGAAGAGCCACAGGCAGTGAGTAACAGCTCTGGGCTCTTCCCCACTGCAGGAGCAAGGCTGAACAGAAACCAGAACAAACATCTTTGTCATGAAAATCCCATAATATTACAGACGTGTTTGTGTTGGTGGTTTTTAAGTGCATAAATGATGAACCATACTACCTGGGTGGGCAAGTAATGCCTGGCATCATTTCCAGGGTATTTTACGTGTTTTCGAGGACAATCCTAAGGAGAAAGGGGAGTTCATTGGAAGCAGGATGCACCAGATATTCCCCCCAGCAGATGGCTGACTTTGAGTGCTGGAACAAGTGGCCAGGGCTCAGCAGCAGCAGCAGCAGCAGCAAAGGATTCACATCACTTTGCAGAGTTCAGCTCTTCGTGTCGCTGGACTCAGCTGCTGCAAAAGATGTTTCTGAATGGGAGCTGCAGTTTCATTCCCAGAACCAAACCATTCCTAAAAGAACACCATTTGTTCTGGGACAGCACCACTTCCCTGGAATCAGCCAGATTTGCCTGTCACAAAACTGCCACTACAGAGCAATGATTCTAATCTGTGAACCTCGAAGTAGTGAGGGACTTGAAAGACTGGAAAGGCAAGTGGGTCCTTTGGTTGCTCCATGTTAGAAGTGGTGTGAGATGAGCACCACGAGACCTTACCCATGCAGGGTCACGACTCTGCAGCACTCACTCATACACCTTCTGCATTCCCTGTCTCCAAACAGGCTGGTACTCAAAGCTAGGCCACAAAAAACGCTTGAAAAAATTAAACTTGAATTGCATCCATGTCGGTTTTCCCATCAGAAGGAAAGTGCTGCTCACACAGCAAGAACCTTTTTACAAGGGCAGGTAGTGATAGGACAAGGGGGAATGGCATTAAACTGAAAGAGGGGAGGTTTAGATTGCATATTATGAAGAAATACTTCACTATCAGAGTGGTGAGACAGTGGCACAGGTTGCCCAGAGAAGCTGCGGATGCCCCATTCCTGGAGGTGTTCCAGGCCAGGTTGGATGGGGCTTTGAGCAACCTGGCCTAGTGGAAGGTGTCTCTGCCCATGCCAAGGGGTTGGAACCAGATGGTTTTTAGTGTCCCAACCCAAACCATTCTATGATTCTGTGACCCAACTCACCAGGCCCGAGAGCTGCTGCCCGGAGCAGCTGTCATGCAGTGCCTCCTGTGGTATCTGTCCCTCCAGTAAGCTGTAAATCCCAGCCTCAGGACTGGAATTACTTCCACTTTGCACCAGCATAGGGAATGGGACAATCAGGCTGACTTTGTGTAACTGGGACAAGAGAAAATTCTATTTAAATTCTGCACCCCGCCAGTGAATCTTGCAGCAGCCTAATTTTTCTACGAATAACGCCTTGGGCAAGGCTTGTGTGGCCCAGAAAAGGGAAAAAAAAAAAAAAAAGGGTTGAATTTCCTCCATCCTGCTTATTTGTAACCTCTTTCCTAATGGATGGTGAACCTTGGGAGGTTTGGCCCACTGGTGGCCAAGCCAGGGCTGTGATGCTGGAGAGAGCACCCAGCTGGGGATCTCTGGCACCTTTCGAAGGAAGGAGGGGCAGATTCAGGGACTCCAACACTTGTGCGATTAAGAAAGAGCAAAAACTAAAAAGAAAAGAAAAAAAAAAAGAAAAAGAAAAAAAAAAAAGGAAAAAAAAAAGAAAAATTAATTGAGTAACCTCAAATTACAAATCAATTTGAGGAAATCCCAATCTAGCTGCAGACACTCTGCGAGCAGTTGAAGCTAAATTCGTTGAGCAGACAGCTCTAATTAGCACACGGTTGCTCCAACAAGCTCCGTGTGGCTCTCTCCATGTCAGATGTGCCTGGTCCTGAGCCATGACACTCATCAATTTGACCCAAAATACATTGAAGGCAGGGTGTCACCGTGCTGAGATTGTTTAGGGGCTGCAGAAAGTCGAACTCCAAATTTCTCTGCTCCAACACCTCTGTGCCGCCTTATCCCAGCCACCCCGGGCTGGTTTCTGACCTCATTCATGCCAGTGCAAATCTGCAATAACTTCACGTTAGCCACAGGGTTTATTACAAATTGTCCTTGTGTAAAGAGACCAAAATCTGGTTTATGAAGTTGGCTTCTTTTCCCTCATTCCCAGGCAAGAAACCCTTCTGCAGCCGGAGTCAGTGGGACAGCTTTCACCTTTTAACTTAGGGAGAATTGCTCTCAACTCACACTGATGGAAGCAAGGGGCAAACCCATTTCCTCCATAATAGCAGCATTGCCTTGTTGATGCAGGATTTAGCTCTTTAGATTGAGTAAGAATTGGATTTTTTTTTTTTTTTTAAGAAGCCCAAAATAAGATAAATACCAGGATACCACCGCAGTGAGGCATGTCAAGTTACTAGAAGGGGATGAAACGCTGCACCAAAAAAAATCCCTCTCTTTCAGCATTAGTGAAAGATGTGACCTCATTCTTTTCCTGGGGCTGTGGAGAGATATGTGGCATTTTCCTTGTAGAGAAGTGTATTTTTCCTTTGGGAAAGGCTGAAAGACTACTTGGGTAGTGTATTATTTTAGACATATTTTGCATTCCAGCTCTCCCTCAGAGGAGGAAGTTGTTCTCTCCAACTTCTTATTCCCCTGTACTGAGCCACGTTTGATCAAACACATGGGAATAGACCCCTGGCTAATGCAAACACAAGCATCCACAAGGCTGTGCTGATTTACACCTGGAGATTTACACCTCCATCACGAATTTCTGGTTCTCCTATAATCATAAATTCCATCCTTCCTCAAGCATTTTCTCCTTTTTTTAACCTGGTGTCTTCCACCAGGAAACATTTTCTGATCTCTCCATTGTATGTTCTTGCTGAAATCTGGAGCCCAAATCACATTTAGCTGTGTTTTCATAGTGCATGGCAATGTATTGGGAAAAGGCAGGTGGGGCTGCCATGATCTCCTACTTTTTGGGTTTCACTGCCCTGAGGAGAGCTTGAAATCTTCTCAGTGTGTTGAAAACACTGCTGTAGTGCAGTTATTGCTCATCCCTAGTGAAGCATTTGAATGAGGCAAAGTTTGTGGGGGAAAATAGTATTTTTCATTAGCTTGGGGTAATAGCAAACAGCAGTGAGCCTTTGGGGTCTGCACCTCTCAGATCTGAAGGAAGCAGGGGTGTAATGCACCTCCTCTGCCTTTCCAGCTCTAACACAACCTCATCTACCCTTCCAGCTGTGATAAAAGGCATTCCCTGACCCACAGCCACCATCCCTGGAGAGCCTTTTCCTCACCTTGTTGAGCTGGGGCTGCTGATGTGACTTGGATGTGAGCAGACAGCTGGGATAGCTTGCCCAGGTGTGGACATGGACACTTCAAATGTCCCACCCAGGTCTATCCCTCAGGCTGCCCTGACAGCCATGGAGAGAGGGGGATGCTTCAGAGGGGTGAAGCCCCTACTCAAAAGCTCCTCAAGCAAATGACTCCTCAGTTTTTGGGCAGGAACTGGGAATGCCACAGGTGAGAGTCTGCCCTGCAAAGTCCCCCTGAAGGGGTGAGCTCCATTCCCAGTCTCCCCTCAGCCTGGTGAAAGTGTTGGGAAAGCACTCAGGATCCAGGGTGTCCATGCCACTCCTGCAGCCCCCAAGTGAGACACCTGCATCCAAAGCTGCCCTTTACAGGACAGGTAGAACTCAAGCACTTTCAGGATGGGCTCCAAGCAGGCCCTGATAGCTCGAGGAGCCATCATTCACTTTTTTCCTGCCCAGGCTTCTCCAGAGAACTGCATCTTTCTCTCGACCCTGTATCTGCCAGGGTATATGCTGTTTTTCCATTCCCCAAACGCTGTTGCAATCATTTCTGCCCAGATTTATCTCATTTCAGTAATGTCTCTTGGGTTTCATCTCTATTAAATCGTTTGGACATTGGAAAGTGGGATTACCCCACTTAGCTGTAGCTGTCTCCAGTGTGAGTGAGCCCAATGTGTGCTTGTGGTGCTGGCCCTGTGCAGGGACAGTGGGATGTCACAAGTCCTCTTGGTGTCAGCTTGGATGCCTTCAGGGAAATGGGCATCTCTGCCAGCTCCATGCCCTGGAGCAGAAAGCCTGGAGTGACTGGTTCCCAGCTATATGATTCCATAGGATTGCCCTCTGAGCAACCTGGCCCAGTGCAAGACACCCATGACCACAGCAGGGGGTTGGAACTGGATGATTTTTAAGGTCTCTTCCAACCCAAGGGAGGGTGGAAGAGAAGGGTGAAGAGTGGAAGAGGATGCTGAAGCAGCACTGCTGTACCAGCTGCTCCTGAGTGTATTATTCTAGCAGCAGGAAAACAGTCTTCATACCATGTTGTACAACAACATTTTTTTTTTAATGGATGTTAAGCACAAACCCACAGAAAGTTTCTCTCAAAAAGGCTGATTCTTACATGACTCAGTCATGAAGCTTCACTGATGGAAGTGCCTAATGCTGGTTTATAGCAGCTCTAAGAAATCAGTGTAATGTAAGAACAACCAGGGGGGTATTGACTTTAAATACACTGGCTTGGTTTGGTTTTAACTGGTATTTTGGATCAAGAGTCTTGAAAGAAGGTTCGACACCAGCTTTTATGGTAATACTTCTCCCTGATGATACCACACCTTTCCCCCAGTCACCACTACAAGTAAAACTAAGAATAAAAGCATTTTTTTAATCTTTACACTTTATATTAAAAAATAACTCTCAATAAACACCTTCCAGGATCACTTTTGACATTAAACATTGATTTCTATGTCTGTTATAAACCTTGAAGAATTGCCTCAGGCACTTGTAATAATCTAAGCATTAGATAGAAGCATTTTCACTATCTAATTATTACTCAGTTTAATACAAGCTGCACTTCAAGAATATTTGAAAAAAGAAATTGTCTTTAAAAAAAGACCCCATCCCCCAGCAACTTCACTGTTGCTGTTGGAGCCAAATGCAACACACATCAATGCAGGGAGTACAAATCAGACCACCCAGTAACACAACTTTTTTTGAAAAGCCATCAAAACCTATAGAGAAATGTCATGGTCTTCTTTCTAACCAGGTAAAAATCTCTCCCCATTGCTCTGAATTCCAGAAGGGATAACATCCAGTTTCATTCTTTCCCATTTCCAGAACACAGCTCCTTGCTGAGCACATGTCAGGCACAAGGTCAATGCAGCAAAGGGATTTGTGCACTCCCAGGTACAGGGCCGATCCCTGCTTGTTTATATTTGTGATGCATCATTTATTTTTACAGGTTTCCCCAAAACAGAGCTTTTAGGAAATTAAAGTTGTGAGCACTTGCCCATAATTCAGCTCACACAAGGCCAGTAAGTTATATCCAGGCATAGAAGAGAAAAATTCTGTAATAGCCTGAATTTAGTGTCTCCTGTACTTCATGCATCAGTTTTCATAATTTATGTGCACTTATTTAATTTGCCTTTATAATTCTCACTCCAAAAAATTGCAGAGGAATAAAATACCCAGCAGAAGAGGCTAAATACATGAGCTGGGATTAATCTCACAGAAACACAGGAGGGTTTGTCTTGGAAGGGACCTTAAAGATCATCTGGTTCCAGCCCCCTTCCATGGGCAGGGACACCTCCCACTAGACCAGGTTGCTCAGAGCCCCATCCAACCTGGCTTTGAGCCACTTCCAGGAATGGGGCATCCACAGTTTCTCTGGGCAGCCTGTGCCTGGCCCTCAGCACCCTGATGGCAAAGAATTTCCTCCCAACATCTAATCTAAAACTGCCCTTTTCCAGTTAAAAGCCATTCTGCTTTGTCCTATAACTACCTGCCCTGCAATATTAATGGGGAAAGTATGAACACCAAATCTAATGCAATAATGACTTATTACAGAAGGAAAGCTATATTTTTCCCTAAATTATGCCAGTGGAGTACTGAAACCCGTTTGTCTCTCGTGGTACTTTTGTCATAAATCCAAAAGGCAATTAGAGCATTTTAAATCTTGCCTGAAGTAACTTCTTGATTTACAGATTTTCCTGCACAGCTGTGAACAGCCAAATTGGGCTTAAAAGTCTCCAGTGAGACAGTGAGAGAGCTCATTTTTTGTTAGATATGTCGATCTCCTTCTATAACCCTGTGAGGAGTTTGGATGCTCCACATCCCAGAAAATCAGGCTACTCACTGTACCCTAAAGTGTGGAGTTGGATGTCCAGCTGTGGACAGAGCTGCTGTTCTCATTTGCTTCTCAGCCAGACACATCTGCAGTATTAATGGGGAAAGTCTGTAGAAACAAGGACTGAGAAACTATTTCAGAATTGGGCCATCTCAAAAGCCTCAACTGAGAATGATGGGCAAGGGTCACTACAAGGTGCCAACCCAAGTTCTGTCCTTTTGGGACCAGGGATGACATTTACCCCATGGCAGACAGAGTTTCCTTCCTTGTCTTTGTCCCCCATGCCTCATTCCAGCACAATTTGCTGGTGCTACTGCGGTGCTCACAAACAGCAAATCCCCTGTTTGTGGTGCTCACAAGCACTGGGAATCCCCTGCACAGACTTCCATCTACATCCCACTCAGAGGATTTGTCTGTGATGGACATGGTTTAGTCCAGAGTAGAACACACCCACGTTCTGCATCTCCCTGGTACAGTGTGTAAGCTCTCAGTATCAGCTGGGTGATGGGTGTGCTCTTCTTTGCCCCTGTGTATGCACAGTACCCATGCTTTCATCTGTGCTGGCTCATCCCATTTATTTAGGGAACAAAGTTTCACAGCATGATGATCTATCTGCATCTTAGAGAAGCTGGGGTGGGAAATTTCAGCAATCCAGTGTAGACTTGGAGTCTTCTTACCTTACAGCTTCCATCTCCTTCCTTCTGTGCTTGGATCCATCCCTGCAGCTTTATCCCTGTCACATATTTTTAAGGTATTTGTCCCAGAAGTGTAAATGTTGAAACAACGTTGGCATCAATATGATCATTTTGAATTTCTGTGAGTGTGTGGAAAAGCCTCAGGATATGAGATGATGATAGGCACTGACAAACACCTTTCACTGCAGAGGAGAGTCAGCCACAGGTATTGCCAGCAAGCTCTAGAAAAACTGGACAGAACTGGGTGACAGGTTCCTACTTTTCCCCTGCCTGAGGGACAGGAGAAGGAGGTCTCCTGAAGCACAACACCAAGAGAGTCCCTGAAGGAAGAAAAAGTCCCTGCAGCTCTGGTTTGCTTCAACAGCAGAATTTCTGTGTGCTTTTTATGGAGACACCCACACCTGGGCACTGGGGGCTTGGTGCCAGGCAAGAGGATGGAGACCCAGATCCACCTCTGCTGGCTCCCCTTGCCCGTGGCAAGTCGTGCTGGTCCCATCCAGCACAGGATGGCTGCTGCCTGCAGCCAGCGGGGCTTTTTGAAGGTGGCAGAAAACTGACGGATCAAAAGTTTAGCCCAGAGGCTGCTGTCAGTTTGCTCAAGCAAATAACTTCATACAGCTTTCAGAGATTGGTGGGATCTCCCTGTGCAGGAGGGAAACATAAATAAATGGGAAACTTATCTAGAGAGAGACTGACTCAAGCTCCTGGGCCTCCCAGCTGGGTGTAGATGGGGAAAAGAAAGCCTTGTTGCCCTGGAAGTGGGGGAAGCAGTAGGGCCAGTGCTGGGCTGGGGCAGATAAGCAGGAGGAGACCCCAAAGGGCACAAGGAAGGGCAGGTCCTGTGCCCTGCACTGCAGAGCAAAGCCAGCCCCACATAATTAAGTCTAACATACATATACTTACACAGCACACATCTATCCCTCTGGACAGATGCACTCACAGAGAGACACAAGAGCATTTTATTTTGCTATGCTACCCCACCCAGAAAAATCCAGCCCAGAGCCCTAAGTGTCTGCTGAAGTGGCCAGAGCCATTTGCAAGGCACCTTGTACCAAGACACAAGAGTCTGTGTGTTTGAACACTTTATCCTGGTGTTCAGTAATTCACTAAACCAGGACAAAGAGTTTTAAACCAGCTGTTTGAAAATCAGCTGCATTGCAATTCAGACAGACACCTTTCCTCTGCCAGGCCAGGGGTTTAATAAACACACCAGGCTCATGCCTGAGCTCACAGAGGATAACCTGTAAGCACTGAGTGACAGATTTGACACTTTTTTTGAGACATACTAGAAATCCCAGTTGCTGGAATCGATGTCAAAATTTCTCTCCTTTAGGGTTTTATTTGTAACCTCTCAGATCCTTCCCTTGGGAGTCAGGGGCAGGGGAGAAGATGGGCGAAAGGTAACTTTCCCAGGAATGTGGTTTTAATGATGCTCTGTTTATGTGATGATTTGGAGTAATATGAAACCTTGACCTGCTCCTTTTTCTTTCAATCTTGTACTATGTGGATTTGGTTTATTTCCTTTTTATCTCCCTGTGCTTAACAAAACACAAATGCTAGCTGGGTCTTAAGAACAGGGTCCTGACATTGAAAGGACATCACCTGAGAGCAGGTGAATGAGAGGTTTCCACTTTGAAAGCTCAGACATGGCTTTTTTTAGTTCTGCTGTGCTTCAGATGGGCTGGGACTGCAGTGGTTTATCCTGGATTTTGGCAAGTAGGAGGATACAAATGGGATCAGACCCCAGCCCAGCCTCCCTCCCACATCCTCCTGAGGAAACAGACTCAGATCCTCGGGCAACCAGCAAGGGGCACACAGTAGAAAGCACTGGCAAAATGAGGCTCCTGTTTCCACTTCTCCTGGGCTGGCTCTGAAGCTGGGGTCTTGCCATGTGCTGACTTTTTCACAACTGTGGGTGAAAAGGCTGTGGGGTCACGAGGGGAAGAAAATGCTCCAGTTTTGCTTCCTTTGGTGATGGTGGTGAGGGGGAGAGGGCACTTCTCACCTTGAGTGATGCCCTCAGACCTTGTTTTGACCTCAGTGCTGGGCTTTGGCACCATCACAGGGCTGAGCCCCCTGGGCAGGGGTCCAGGGACAGCTCCTGGTCATGGGCTGCCAGGCAGGAGACAGGCGAGAGGGAGCTGTGGCTCCGAGTGTTGGTCTGGAGACTTGGCATCCTCACCTCGGCTCCAGGTTTGACCTGTAAGGACAAAGAGACCACATGCCTGGCAGCGACTGTGCTCTGCCTCCGTGCCAGGCTGCCAGCAGGGCACTTGTTCTTTTTTGCTTAGGGTTTTATTTTTAGGTAGAGCCCAGAGACACGACGGTGCAGGGAGGCACAGGCAGGGCTTCACCCTCTAGAGTGCAGACAGTATTTGAATATGTGATTTCACAAGGATTTTGCTTGCCTGGAATTGCACACATTAAAGCTCTTGGAGCAAATGCTTCTTAATTACTCAGTTGTGTTATAAGCAAGGTTTTCCCTGGTCAGATGGTTGTTGTTGGGATTGTCAACGTCACCATTATTCCTCTGCCTCGTGCAGCCCTGGCACATGCAGGAACCAACTCACCTGGTGTTTTCTATGCCCAAACCATGACATTCCTCATCCCAACAAGCCTCAATCCACAGAGCCAGATCCATGGGAGAAGTTAACACTTAGCTTCTTTTTACAATTCAGTTACAAACAACAGACAGGGCCACTGCTCTTTTCCAAAGTCACCTGCAAAGTCACTACAGTATCAGCGCTCAACAAATCAATGCAAAACCCAAAAACTTTACTCTGGCTCCTAGAATGAAGTACATCATCCCAAGGAGCATGAGTGCTTCATTTCGTGTTGGAGTTCAGAGGACATCCATCGTTCAGAAATTGGATTTGAGTTGGTTTGGTCTCAGCCTGGGCCATGTGTCCCCTCGGTGGCATGGCCATGCACCAGCTGTTGTGATCCAGCCCTTCCCAGACCATCTCAACCTGTTGATTTGCACTTCCCAAGCCCAAAGCAGTTACATTTAGCAGGTGATTGACATATTGAGGAAGATTTAATTGAACAGGCCCTCTCAGAGACAGCATTATTGGGACTTAGATCCTTTTCACTCAGCTTCTGGAGACACATGTCAAAAAGGTTATGAGCAAATTTCCCGCTTGGAAAATCTGATGGGCGGCCAGTACCGTGCAGTTCATTCTCATTAGTGACAGGAAAACGCTGTGGGTGTTACCTGGATATCTCTGGTCTCTGCCTGCATAGGCAATACCCAGTCTGATACTGAGTCACTCTTTTCCAGGACAAGCAGTTTGATTTATTACCTGATAATTCATGCTGTTCCTGCAGATCACCCTTTTCACTAACCTTACAGGGAGCTGGATAAATGTTACAGCCATAAACACAGGGCAGAGGAGGGTCCTCATGCAGGAGGTCTGTGGCACTGGTTTTTAAAATGCTTTTGCTGAATAGTAACAGCTGCTCTTGTAAACCTGCTGCCCAGTGAGTCCCCTGCTGACCATGGCGAAGAGATGTCAATCTGATGCTTTGACAACATTTCACATTTTGGATGTTAAAACATTTCAAAATTGTTGGTTTTGGTGTAATTGTGTCAGAAATAAACCCACGAAAACCTCATGAGGTCCAACAAGACCAAGTGCAAGGTGCTGCAGCTGGGTCAGGGCAATCACTTCTGTCAATACACACGGAGGGGTGAATGGATTGAGAGCAGCCCCACCCAGAAGGACCTGGGGACACTGATGGATGAGAAACTGAATGACCCAGCCATGTGCAGTTGTAGCCCAGAAAGCCAACCACATCCTGGGCTGCATCACAAGCAGCGTGGTCAGTAGGTCAAGGGAGGTGATTGTCCCCCTCTATCTGCCCCTGTGAGAGCCCTCTTGGAGAGCTGCATCCAGGCCAGCACAAAAGGACATTGACTTGTCACAGTGAGCTCAGAGGAGGCCACAAAGATGCTCAGAGGGCTGAGGCACTTCTCTTCTGAAAACAAGTAGAGAGTTGAGGCTGCTCAGTCTGGAGGAAAGAAAGCTCCAGTGAGACCTTTCTGAGGGCTTTAAATACTTGAAGAAAGAGGATTTGTAAGAAAGATGAGGAGAGTGACATGGACAAGGGGTAACAACTTCAAACTGAAAGAGGGCAGGTACAGGTGAGATATTTGGAAGAAATCTTTTGCTGTGAGGGTGGTGAGGTACTGGCACATGTTGCCCAGAAAAGCTGTAGGTGTCCCATCCCTGGAAGTGTCCAAGGCCAGGCTGGACAGGGCTTGGAGCAACCTGGGATGGTGAAAGGTGTCCCCGCCCATGGTAGGGAGCTTGGACTAGATGATCTTAAAAGATCCCTTCCAACCCAAACCATTCTATGATGCCAGGAATTTAATAAGCTAACCAAATATATCTGTTAGTCAGTTCCAGGTCTCCTTGCCTGGTGCCCAGGAGTGTGGCTGGGACTGAGCTGAGGGCTCCTCTGGAGGAGCAGAGGGGCCCCAAGTGCTGCTGGGCTCTTGCAACACTCCCTGACCCCCATTGCTTCATCTTTCCTTGAGAGTTAATCTCTTTTATGAAATTTGACATTGAAATGCCTCCCTTATACAGCAGATTATGATTGTAATTAGCTACAGGATAAATAACACTGTATTGAGTATTACACTAGACTTCTCCTTTATTCTGTCTCTGAAGCATGTTTTTCCCCTATTGCTTCTCCCAAATCATCATGAGACTTTTGTAAAGAGAATATTTGCACAAAAAGCTGTGGGCAATTGCTCTTGAAAAGATTCTTGCAGTTACTTAATGCTGTGAAAGGGCAAAATGAAATGCTCTTTAAATGTATTTTCATGCTAAATTAGAATAATGAAACTTCCTCTTGATGCTCTGGCAATGAAATTGGTGACAACTCACTTTACCCAGGTAAACTGTGCAGACTGGGAGCAGCTCCTGAAACTGGAGGAACAGAGATTATCAGTCGATGCATTTTTTTTTATATTTTTGATGTCTGTTTGCTTTTTTAAAAAAATTAAATTATTGTAGTCTGCTTCACTTGAAAACTAACTTTCAGTGTGTCACAAGATGGGAGGAAGAGGATTCTTGATGGGAATCAGGGAAGCTCCTGGCTGCCAGTGAAATACAAGGCTGGATACAGTTTCAGGGGTCCCAGCACGAGAGCTGGAGAGGGACTGTCAAGGAGACAGAAGACACCACAATTTCATGGTACAGCATCCTCAGGCTCCTCTGGGGGCCCCTGCTGCATCTCCCATCATCCCAGCTCCTAAAATCACCCCAAACCCACAAGCCTTTTGCCCTGAGTAGCTGCTGCAATCAGCATCCTCCTCTAAAAGTGACATCATTCCCTTCCCTCTGGAGAAGGGTTTGTAAACAAACCCTCTCCTCTGTGACAAGCCATTAGTTCTGGTAGTGCTGTGGCTCTGAATAGAAAGTCCCAGAGCCAGCCAAAGCCCAGAGCCGATATTTTCTCCGTGGCAGTGCCCTTGTGCTTCCGTAGCTCACAGCTCTGGAGCAGCGTGTGGCCGGGCTCGCCATATGTGCTGCAGTTTCTGCCTGCCTGCCCTCACTGGAGCAGCACTCCAGCCTGGATCTGTGGCTGGGCACTGATAAACCCGTGAAAATGAGACCTTGATTCCTCCCCTTGACTTTCCCAGTGCCCACAGTCCTCAAGGTTAAGTTTGTAGGCGATGCTCGGGTTGATGATGTTTCTCCTTCTGTGATTCACTGCCAAAACCTCCTGATCCTATTCCTGAAGCACACAGGCTGGAGATGAAGGAAGAGAAATAGGGTTAGGAAGCCCAGATGTGCAAAGAAGAAGGCAGGAGAGGAGTGGCAGCATTTCCCAGCTCTGGCAGATACAAATAACCCCATTGAGGGACAGGGATGATCTCAGCAGCCCCAGGACAGAGGTGTCCCCCAAGTATGTACACCCTTGGAAAAATGCAAACAACTCACCTTCTGTGTGTGGCTATGTGTGCATTATATGTGTGTGTATATATACACACATATATATACATAGATACACATATAGAAAAGTAAATGTTTATATATACACATATATATATAATTAGGTTTGCTGGTGTTTTATGTATCTATGTATGTGTATATGTACATATGTGTATATTTGTACAAATACATGCACATATATTTGTGTGTAAATAGATACATGTGAAATTTTTCCTGTATCTCTCCTCTCTCCTTGATGATGTCTAAATAACATCATTTCTCCATGCTGGACAAAGTCCATCCCCAGTGTTCTTCCTGCTGGGGCCCCTGAACATGAAACCAGACTTATTTCTCTAAATGGAGCCAAGAGCTGCCCTAATTCCCATTAAGAAATCCTCTTTCCTCCATCTTGTGACACACAAAAAGTTAAGTTTTTAAGTGAAGCAGGCTATTAAAAAAAGAACCCTAAAGGGGAAAAAAAAAAGGTCTGAAATACTATAAAAATACATTTACTGATTTGTTGTGTAAGCACACACACACACATCCAGAAAAGCCCAGCCCAAACCCCAGCCCTGCCCCTGACGGCAGAACCGCCCGCCTGACTCAGCAGTAAGCAGCTCTCCCGATTATCATTTCACAATTCAGAGCACCTAACCTCACGTCAGATGTGCATTTTCCTGTCTACAGCTCACCTGAGGCTACGTAAACCTCGCTGAGCTGCTGCTGCCTGTCTCAGCCATGGGAATACAACTTAATGATTCGCTCCTCGCCTGGACCAGCATGTCAGCCCCTCCTGATCGTACGACTTGTTTAACCTCTTAGGAATAGGAGCTACCCTGACACCTGATGTGTCACATCAGCTATCAGGATGCAAGAGAGAGATCTGGCTGCCCCATCTCCATAAATCCTTGATCTCTGTAGCAGGGCTGTCACTTCTCCCTGCAGACACTGTAATTTCGGGTTTGCTTTGAGCTGGCTGTGGTGCACCTTGGATTTGATATCTTCATCACAACCCAGAGTCTCTGTGCCAGCCCAGGATGGTGTTGCTATGACTGCTCTCGATGATGGTGCAAGATGTCCAGTGAGGACTTCAAAGCCTTTGCAGATGCAATTTAATGAAGCCTCGTAGTGAGCTATAAAGTAAAGAAGCACCATTACATGTCTGCACAGACACGGAGAGGAATTACCGCTGCTGAGACCATCCCTTAAGGTCACACCACTGAGTGGGCTCAACCAGGATGGGGCAGCCCCATGTCCTGCCTCACTCATTAGAAAACACTTTTTTTTTTTAAACCAAATTGACACCTCTGTAGCAGCAAAGTGGCCATAAATCACAGCACTGAAGCCTGGAGACCAGTGCTGCTGCTCTGAATGCAGCAGGCAGCCAGGGCAACCCACTGCTGCCCATCCATCTCCACGTCAGGGCGTGCCCTTCCTTCTTCTCTCCTGGAAAAAAAAAAAAAATCCTGAAAAAGAGGTAGTCCAGCCTGGGAAAATCCCACTTTCCAAACTGGAAAACGTCACCTATTACAAGAACTTTTTTCCCCCCTTTTTTCACCCATCCAGTTTTTGTTTCCATGGAAACATGGCCAGTAAATCGGCTGGCCAGAGGCAGCCCGGGAGTGGGGAAACCCCTGGGGAGGTTTCCATACCTGAAAACTACAAGGGGTAATTTGCAAAGCATAGGCTTTTTGTTCCTTGGGGGCTCCCAAGTCTCTCAAAATGTTTAAATGCAAATAGAAGATTAGTACGTTTCCTATACCTAAATATAAGCAGAGAATTTAACAGCTAAACGTTCTCACCTAAACCTGGGGGATGCTTTGGAGAGTCTCAGCTTCAGGTGGAGATTCTGGTGCATGGCCTTGTCCCTTGCACTGGGAGCAGATTTGGGGCTTGGGGGTAGAGGTAGGACCAGGGTGGTCCCTGAGGTCTGTACAAGGGGAGATATAGGACATCAATGATGTGTCTAAGTGTTTACGTAAACAAAAAGCAGAAGAGATAAAAAGCTACAAATTTAAAACATTTCAAATGTCTTTTAGTGACAGAAAGCACTGGTAAGTGCAGCTATGGGCCAGTCCTGGAAACCAGAAATCACTTCCCATCCATCAGATGCCTCAAGCAGATGCCCCACCACTCCATGCCACCCCACTGCAGGGAAAACAGCCTGACACGATGCACATGGAAGCAATGTCACCTTTTTGACCTATCAGCAAAGACATTCCCAAAAACATTTGCTCAACACACCCTTTCCCCAGGATGCATCATCTGGGATGGTCTGGTGTTGGACACCCAGGCAAGCAAGGCTGAGAAAACCTGAGCCCGTGGCCACATCTTCTTGCTGACCTTCCCACTCGCTGTGTTTAATTCAGAAATCCAATTATATCACTTTTAAATCCCCAAATCTTGCGCTCTTTCTCCCGTGCACATCTCTTCTCCAGCCCTGATCAATATTTCCAAGCCTCTTACCAGGGAGCAAAGCGCAACTGCGCTGCAGGATTTGCTCTCACGCCGCCAAAGCAAAGCTCTTCCCTGCTGCTACCCACCAGCCTGCCCTGCTGGTCAGGAAAAAAAAATCACAGGGAGTAGGGGGGTGGACGTGTCTAATCCACCTCTCCGTTGCTAGAAAATGAAAATGAGGAGCCAGCTGTGGGTCTGAGGCCGGCGGGGGCCGGCAGGCAGCGGCGGGTGCTCCCTCTGCCGTTGCGGCCGCAGCAGTGATGGGCTGGGCAGGGCTCCCCGCGCAGGGAAAGGCAAGTGCAGCCAAAGACCTCGTTTTTCCATTAAAGTAGGAGTTTTAATAGCTGGTGAGGATGGTCTCTGCCTGGCCACCTGTGTCAGGCTGCTCCTGGCTGGTAGAAAGGCAAGCTGGAGGAAAATGTCTGTGAGGGAGGTGTGGGGACAAAGGTGTGGTATGGGGACTGCTCTGGAGCCCCTTGGTCAGGTTAAATCTGTGTTTCAGAGCTGTGGTCAGGGGTTCAAAGAACAGATATTTGGAAGACTGCAGGATCAGTGGGTGCCTGCATAGGGGCAAGATTTATTCCTGAAGGTTTTGAAATTCATACACTGACTCGTATCAGCACTGCTGCCTGTCTTACAGAGGCTGTAGCATCACTAAGAAGTCGGCTGAAGGAGGGAGGTGATTTTTATCCCCCTTAGCTCCCCTGCAGCATCCCCAGCCAGCCCTGAGGGACTCTGCTCCCCCTTGCAGAAGGTTTAACCTATAACCAAATATTGTGTCATCAGGGCAAATGTGTCACGAGCTCCAGGACATGTCTGGGATGGAGGCAGAAGCACAGCCCTGTCCCTGTCAGTGTCTCCCAGGGCTCATCTCAGAGATGTGCCTGTCCTGAAAGCAGGCAGGCAGAGATTGAGCATTGCTTCTGCTCTTTCACAATGCAAGTAGGTGGCCAAGCCCACTGTCTGAAACACAGGGCACTGGAAGGTGCTCCAGGTTCTTTCCAGAACCTTCTTTTCTCCAGTGTGAACAACCCCAGCTGTCTCAGGCTGTCTCCAGGAGTAGATGCTCAAGCCCTCAGAGCATCTTCACAGAGTTCTCTGAACCTGCTCAAGCAGGCCCACATCTTGCTTATACTTAGAGCCCTGAATAATTTGTATCACTGTTTATCTCACCTTAAAAATATGTTCCAAATCCTTCTTGTCTGGAATTCAGGGGTTCCCAGAGCCAGGATACCCAGAGTTACTGTGGGTAGCTGCTAAGTGTGACAGCACAGGAGAAATGCCTCCAGTTGCTACTTAGTTGAATGCACATAATTAGCCAGTTGCTGTATCTTTATTTCAAAATGTCTTCAAACCAGGGATGTGCCTTGCACCCAACAGTGCCACTGGCTACCTCTACTTCCCCATCCAGGTTGTGGAAGTGACATTTTCCTTGTGGATGGGGTAGTGAGGAGGACACAAGTCCCTGCCATGCCCTCCCCCATGCCTTCAGCACCAATCCCATCAGAAAGGACCCGGAGGACAGCGGCTGGGGACATACATGCATGTTTTCTCTAAGTGGGGAGGATGGCAAAATTGGCAAGGGGCCAGTGGGAAGTATTTGTAAACACTTTGTAAATGATCCAATTTTCCTGAGCATCTGTTCACAACTCACTTGCCAGCTCCGTGGAACCAGTGCTGGTTGCTCAAATGGCAGAGGCTGGAAAAACCCCAGACTGGCTGTGACTTCGATCCCATCACCGAGGCAATTAATGCAGAACAGCTCTGACAAGGCAGGCTCCTTGAGATAATCAAACCCCTTGTCAGGAAGGTGCCTGCATCCTTATTGCATTGCTTCTCAGAGCAATGTGCTCCAGCCCACGGACACTTGCAGCTGAACTCCCATCAGCATCCTCTGCCATGGAGAGGACATTGCCTGCATTCCTCCTGGAAAGGTGCTCACAGCGGTCTGAGGAGGCTCTGCCATGCTGGAGCCAGGGCTAACTATGACTAAAATCTAGTGTGGTCCTGGTTAAGCCAGCAGCAGTGGGAACAAGTGTTTTCCATAGGGGGTTAAATATTACAGCAAGCTTGACACAGTTTTCTAAGTTTTTGGATAAAGACTGAGCTCAGGAATTGGCAGCAGCCTGTCAAGATGAAATGACCTCGTGTAATCTCTGATTTCTGTGTCCTGCTATGCCCTTTTCCCATTGAAAGTAACCATCTCTTCAAAAAAATATGCAATATTTTGCAAAAAGGTTTCATCTTAATAAAAATAACTGGAAAGAAAGCACAAGGATATCAGGCTCCACAGACCTGAACGAGTAGTGATGATCCAGTAGATATTTAGTGCTGTGGTCCCAGCTACATCTTCGTCTGCTTTATTTTTTTTCCCCTTTAAATTGGGTTGGACTCACAAGACCAAATCTCCATTTCCAGCATAGATTGGCACCCTCTCTGAGCAGCCTGGATCTGCAGGCAGGACACTTTAGCACGGATTTGGAGCAGACTGAAGAAGCAGAAGGCATGTGCTGGTTCTTCATCCCATGTTAGTTCACTCTCCCAAAGACCACAAAGGTGTTTCCTGCTTCTTACCATTACCTGTGAATTTGACATGAAAAATTCCTCATTACTGAAGGATGCAATGATTCTAGGGACGCCTCTCATCCCCATCCTTTTCTCACTCCAGTAAATTAGTGCTTATGTGGGAAATGAGCTCAGACATTGCCCCGGGGTCGGTGCATCTGCCAGCGTTTGGCCAGTCAAGCACTGCCATCAGTGCCCATCAAGTCGTGTTTTCACACCCTGGCCTGGGGTTTTCAGAGGTGATATATTAATTTTTTTTTTTTTTTCCCAGCTGAAGATGACCCCATTCATGGCTCCTCATCTCTTTGTCCTCATGCTAATAATTAGAGCAGTGAGAGGCCGGGAGCACGCCTGGCATTCCTGGGAAAGAAGAGCTCTCCTGCCTCGGGGAGGGCTCCTTCAGCCAAAGGAGAAATTGCTAAAAGAAGAAAAGAAGAAGAAAAAAAGCCAGCAGCCCTTAGATGGGCTGTGTCTGTCTCAAGGACAAAATATCCCTCCCCACGGTTCCTGATACAGAAAGGGGAGAAGGTAACATCTCCAGCAGGAAGGAACCACAGGAAAGGCATGGGAGGGAAGGATCACAATATGTTGGGTGAACAATATAGGATCTTGTGCTAAAAACAAAAGGTGTTGGAGGTTCAGACTCTACTCCCATACATCACCATCATCAGGGATCATTCACCTGGATTTAACAGGATTGTCTATTTGAACCAAGAGGGGAATTTCCCAAGAGGGGAGTTTTGTTTTTTTCTGTATTACTCAGAAATCCCTCTGGGTTTCTTGCCATGCAGGCTCATCTGTAAATGAATTCTGGAGTTTAAAAGCCCCAGCAACCTTCAGACTGGCCTCGTGTCAGTGACTTTCTGGTTTTGCAGGTTACTTTTAGGAGACATGGGCTTACCTAGGTGGGCTCCTTGCTGTGAGGATGTTCATGGGAATTGGTCACAGCAATGCCATGGTTTTCCCTAAACTAGATGGTGATGGGTTAAAGAAACTGAGTTTATGTTATTATTTTCCTGGTCACTCTTTCTCTCTGTCTCTTCCCTTACTGGGAAAATGGATGTGAAAATATTTGATTGGTTACAGAGCTGGTTGGTCACAGACCAGCTCCTTGCCACAGAAGAGCAGTAGAGTGTCACTTCACCTGCCAAAAATCCCCAGATCAAACTTTCTCATCCCCCCAAAAAAGCCCATTTCAGGCACCTAACTCATTGCTGGCAGCTCATGGGGTGGATGCACTGGGATAAACTCTGGCTCAGAAATGGAGATTGGCTTGCAGGAGAGAGGATGATCCTCTCTTCAGACCTCTGCAGCTGGTGTCATGGCTCACACACTCTCAGTGCAAAGATTTTCCTTGAGGGTTTTCTTCATTGAAAGTTGGAAAAAAAAAAATCATTCTAGTGGTTAATGTATCTTAGGGCCTTTCAGGCCCATCAGTGCAACTTTTTTCTTCTAGCTGTCATTAACCTGCCTATAGTTGGTTTTGTGTTCTTGATTTAAAACCAGGGAAGTCTGGAGTGGAAAGCCTGGGTTATTTTTCTTGGGATTCCATAGACTCTAGTCAAGTTCCCAGTAGAGTATTCTAGCACTGGGGATTAGCTGGAGTGCTTTTTGTTGTGCCCAAACAAGTAAAAGTCTGATTTCAATGTGTAATAAAATCAGAATGATTCCTACAGGACAAAGGGCAAGACACACCTTGAATTGGCATGGTGGAATTACCTGTAAGTATCTAGATTGAAAAGAAATCACTCAAACACATCCAATAGGAAAAAATTAATTATGTCCTGGTGTTTGGGTTATGAAAACAGAGGCAGGAGAAACCTTTGGCTGGGCAGGTTTCCCTACCAAAGAAATACAAAATATCCATTATTTCCAAAAATGAAGCAACACAGATTATTCTGCTAGCTGTACACAGTGAGTATAACCTGCCTTTGAAATGAGGTCTGATTTTGCTCTGGTGCCTGATGACTCCAACTCACCTTTAAAGGTCCAACCCCCCTGCAGTGAGCAGGTGCAGCTTCAGCCAGACCAGGTTGCTCAGAGCCCTGCCCAACCTGACCTTGAATATTTTCCAGGGTGGGCATGAACCAGAAACACCCAGTTTGGTCTGGCCCCCTCTGAGAAGGAGGATCCAGGAGACAGGAGAGGTGATTCAGGGCTTTTTAGTCCCTTGATAAAATCTCTAAAAGGGATTCAGGCTGTGAGCAGCAGCACCAGGACACCAGGCTGCAGAGAGGAGTCGTGCTGTGTGGCTACAGCAAGAGGCACTCCCTCCTTCCCTCCCTCCCTCCTTCCCTCAGTCTCCATGTCCCTCCATCAGTGTGTCCTTCCCTTCATCTCTTCCACTTTCCTTCCTTCCTTCCTTCCTTCCTTCCTTCCTTCCTTCCTTCCTTCCTTCCTCCCTCCCTCCCTCCCTCCCTCCCTCCCTGTTTTTTCCTCCTCTCATCCTTCCTCCATCCTTCCATCCCTCTCTCCATCCTCCCTCCAGCCCTCCCAGCCTCCCTGGGTCTTTTCAAACAGCCTCCCCCATTCAGAAGGGATTTCTCCACGCCAGGCCGATCAGGGGGATTAAAGAGCAATTAAACCTGATAAATTATCTGCCTGAAACATTTTTTCAAAGTGGCCACTGTGCTGGAGCAAAGTCGCTGTCGCTTCATTTCCCCTGTGAAGGGGGATCAGGGCAGACCCGCTGACCTCCGCCTGTGCCGGGCACGGAGCAGCCACCCCGCGCTGCCCTGCCCGCCCCAGCGCCAGTGAAACCGGCCCCTCCGCCCCTTCTGGCAGGGCTTGAGCCTTTGGGAAGCGTCAGGGATGCCTCCCAGGCTGCGGCAAGCAAAGCGGGAAAGGGAGCAGCCTGCTTCCTTTAAGGCTAAACAAACAGCCTTTGCCTTCAAAGCTCACGGAAATGGTTGTCCTAATTTCTGGCCAATTTGTTCTTCTGCCTCTGCTTTCGTGGAGACTCCAGCTGCTTCTCGCTTCGAACCTTTTCCAGCTTCTGCTTGGCACCAGGAGTCAGAGTAGGGGGCTTTCATGGTAATTTGGAGTGTCCTCAGTTTGAGTAAACCCGGAGCTACAGCAGTGCTCAGGGGTGCTCCAGAATGCACTGCAGTTTCTAACTGGGTGCTTTGAGCTCCTGCACGATCTCAGGCTGTTTTATCCATCCTTTTCCTCTGTCCCCTCAGCTAAGGGTCCATAAAACTCCTGCTTTTATTTTCAGCCCTGTGCTACTGCTCGACTCAGCTGCCATCTGGATCCATCTCCTCTCAGCTGATTACCCACAGACCTGTGCCTGCTCCCATCACAGGTTTGTCAGCGAAAGGAGCTCAGCCCCACGGAGCTAACTCCAGATTTTGGGTGCTGTAATAAGGGGCAGGATTCAGCCCCCAAGACAAGATCTTTGATTTCAATAGGAAGGTTGAAAAACAGCATTTCTGGCCTTTGCATTTCTCTGGTTTTCTTTCACACACCTTCGCTCCATTCATTAGAATAGGAAAAGATGCCACAAAAAAAAATCTAATGGTTCCTTAGTGTCTTATATAAATGAATGTTGATGTTAATGCAATACAGTGTCCACCCAAAAAAATCATGAAAACAAAACAGCTCTGTGTGGGAGCACAATTCTGCCTTGCAAACTGCGGGAAGGAGGGAAAGCAAGGACAAAAATTGTTTCTGGTAAACTAATTAATTAAAAGTAACAGTGGGGTCAAGGATTAGACTGCTAGGAATATGTTTTTAAAGATGCTAATGCAGTGCTATGCAGCTGTATCCAGATTCCATGTCCTTGCTGGAGCCTCCCATGTGGAAGTCCACCTTTTGCCTCTCAAGTCTTGTTATTCAGAAAGCACTTTGATCAAAACTGGGATGTTCAACTCTTCAAACAATAAATCACCACTTTTCTCTGGCCTGTCTGCTCCACCAACAACTTTGAAGATCTTGGGTGAAGTTACCCCTGAGCTTGTATATCCAGAATCAGCACAAGGAGAGGTTCTGCAAAGGCCACATCCAGATAAAGAAGATGATCCTTGCTGTTTGAGCTGATGGACACCTCAAAAAACAGGCTGAGATTTAAAAAATGCATTTTTATTTGTCCATATGCTCTCCTTACATGGCCTAACAGATTCATTACCTGGCTGAAATATGCCTGCAAAGGGAAAAACTATAAGCCAGGGAAGACCTCCAGAAATGTGACCTAGTTCTGCAGAAATGTGACCTCCTAGGACAGAGGGCACCTTCCACCCCTTGAGGTCAGATCAGCACTAAGTGACCTGTGTGCCCAGCAGCATGTCTCAGCCCTGAGAACCATCTCACTCCTGGGGGATTGAGTAGGAAGAACCTGTGGATGGATTGCCTGGCACTGGAACAGGCTGCCCAGGGAAGTGCTGGAGACATTATCCCTGCAGGGGTTTAAAAGACATGGAGCTGTGGCTCTTAGGGGCAAGGTTTAGTGGTGGGCTTGGCAGTGCTGGGTTAACAATGGTTCTATTCAATGATCTCAGAGGGGTTTTTCCAACATAAATTATTCTATGGTTCTATGATTCTTTGGGCTGAGAATGACTTCAGGAATATATCCCTAGCCAGTGAAAGAGAAGGTCACTTGCCCACTAACATGAGAAATTCTGATCTGAACTGGAGACTTCATCCTGGAACTGTTCATCTCTCCCCTTTTCTGGCAGAGATGAAAAATGCAAGACATCCATGACCTGGGCAGTTTTGGCAGTGCTGGCTGATATTTAAGCGACAAAATCACTTGAAAAAAACCCTTCTGCTTAGGGGCATTTGATACGGGAGGAGCCCAGGGCAAACAACATCCATCCCCACACAAGGCCATCCATTTTAGGTCATCCACCCCCTGCTCTCCCCGCTCCCTACAAAGTGAGCCCTTCTGCCCAGAGTGCCTCTCCCTGCCCCAGCAGCCCCTCTCCCAGTTAACATCACAACATCCTGGTGTGTAGCAGCCCGGAGAGCCCAGCACTTTCTTTCTCATTTCTGTCACCTGCACCCACATCTCATCTTCATCTTCCTCTGCTGGGGAAAGGCTCCCCTCCCCATGCCCATGCTCCCAGGCAGAGGTTTGCTGGATAACACAGCCATCACCACAATGCTCCTGCCATTAGGCATAATAATGCTGCTGGGATTATTTCCCTCCTACTATAAGTGATTCATTAAATTGATTTCACAAGGAACTGCTACTCCTGCTCACAGCACCATCCGGAGCACACTAGGAGTGCACGGCATTATTTACATTTGTTTGCCCCTACCAAGGCCGACTGTAACTCCATAAATATTTATAGAAGCAGTGTGTATCTACAATACCCAGTCAATTCTCAGCGAGTGCTGCGTGCTAGGCTTTCCGCTCTATCCCGTGGTTTTATATAAAACCGATGATGCAGAAAGGTAAGGGAAAAGGAAAAGACAAACTCCTGGTCCACATGAGCCGCTGGGGTTTGCCTGAGCGAGGGGAATCCACACCTCTGGCAGAGGTTCCCCCCGGGCAGCGCAGTTTGCAGAAGCTTCCTGGCACATAAATCCGTAATTCAGGGGAGCTGGGACCCGGCTCAGACGGGCGCAGGAGCCAGCTCTGCCCGAGCGAAGGCAGCGCCAATCCTGCCAGCCGAGGAGGGATGGATTTACTGTCCTCCTGCAGTTGTGACAGGCAGAGGGCCAAGTGGCATCTCCAGTGAGCACGGCTGGGCATTCGCTGCCCGGGTTGCAGGGGGATATTTACTGAATGACATCAATAAAACCCCAAACCAAAGCGGGCTAATGTCGGTAATTCCCTCGGACAATTTAAATGCACATATTTTAGGAGAGGAGCAGCCTCCCACACGTCCATTCTCACACACGATCTCTAAACACCGAGCACAATGTGGCCGCTGCGCTTCGGAGAAGAAAGTGAGAATAGATTTGGGGACTGGAAGTGCCAAGCGGAAGCCGCAGAGCCGAATGTCACAGAGCCGTGGGACTGCAGGAAAGAGCGGGAGAGACGGTGTGCGAGCATCCTCTCCGTAGGGACACGGAGGGACAAAGCTGTCTGCTCAGGGTCACTGCAGCAAGTGGCCACCTCGCTAACATCTGCCCCAAGAGCTGCCCGCAGCAAGCATCCCGCGTCCTGGCGTGCAGCCTGAGCAGAACCCCCCTGTACCCGCACCCCGGTGTGCAGGGTAAGCGCTCGGTGCTGCTCCTGCCGTCATGAATGGGTCAGGCAGATCCGCTCTCCACCCTCACCCCGGCTGAAAGCGTGGCCACAGCTCTCCTTCCCAAAATCCTTCCTGCAGGACATCTCTCCCGGGCTGCAGAGAAATGTCACAGCGGCTCCCCTGTGCTGGCAGCAGCCCGAGAGCAAGGGAAGTGTCACCACTGGCACCTTCCTGTGCCATCGTGGGGATCACGAGTTACTGGAGATGCCCTAAGCACGGGAGACGGACAGTCCAGGACCCAAATCCCAAATAGAGCCGAGATCGACATTTACATCATTCTCGGGGTTATTTGCATCTCTCTTAGCAGTGGAAAAGACATTTCCCACCCCTGATGAAACCAGGACTGCATGTCCTTTTCCCTGCTGCCCTGCAGAAATGGCCCCAGGCTCCTCTGCAGGACAGGGCTGGGCACAGCCCCAGCTTGAAACAGGTGAGGGGGGTGTTCCGTGCCCACCCAGAGGGGCAGGGGAACTGGCGAGGGGTCAGGAAGGCAGAGGGCACGCAGGGAGGATGCAGTCACCTTTGTTGGTGCTGACCCCGGAGCCCCGGCTTCTGTCCGTGCCTGAGGCCAGGCAGGGTGCCGCCTTTGTGGGGAGGCGAAGGGAAGTGCCCTCGCATCCCTCACGCTGACTTGCCTTCACCAGGGACCTTAATTCAGCAAAAACCGCAGCCGTCACGGATGGATGCGGAAGAGGGGAAGGGAGGGTTGGCGGCGATTGCTTGCGCGGTCCTTTTCCTTTCCATCGCTGTGCCCGGCTTCCTACAAACAGACGGCAGCAGCAGCCTCAGGGAGGGGACACAACCTCCTTCCCCAAGCCCCAGCACCCTACCATCCCGTGCCCTCTGTGTCCCACCGCCCTCCTGAGCTCTGGAGGAGCCGCTTCCCCTGCTGTGGCGTTTCCTCTTGGATGACACAGAGAATGTGAGGGTTTGGGCGTTGGAGGAAGGGATTTTACCTCTTTGCATCCACCCCCTTTGACAGCTGAAAGGTGCCTGTGTGGCACCAGGGACTGCCTGGAGCCCCGTGGCCTCCTCCAGTCCCGGCCCCCAGCATCGACCCCTTCGCTCGCCCCCACCACCTCCCTTCGGCAGCTCCTCTCCCAGATTTGGGGAGGCTCCAGCGCCGCTTTCCCTGCGAGGTGGAAAGATAGCTCCTTTAATCTCACCCCTAACCCCATGACCTTCCTCCCTTAAGGAGCTTTTCCCCTTCATGTCACTGCTTTTTAAAGCCTCCTTTACAAATAAAAGCAATTTCCTTTTGGAACTGTAGCTATGACATGGGGAGATGCGCTTTTTTTTTTTGGACAATAAAGGGGTAAGAATGGGGGGCCAGCTCCTTTTTGGTGTTTGTATTCGGCAGGGTCTGTTTGTTTTGATACTTTACATAAGACTGTAAACACCGGGCGAGTTAAAAGCTTTAATTAAAAAAAGGTGGTGAGCTGGGGAGGGGAGGAAAAGAGGGGAGAAAAAGCCTTTCAATTTACACAGTGACTTAGAGAAGCAGCCCCAGACAGACAAGATAAATACAGCCCGGGAATCCGAGAAAACTAGAGGACAAAAAAAAAAAATAAAGAATATGACGGCATCAACCTACAAAAGTCGGCAGCTCGGCGCTGTGGCACCGCGCACTGCCGCAGCCCACCCAGCCCTGAGACCCCACCGACGGGCTGACACCGGCCCTCGCCCCTTTGTGCCGCCTTTAAGTCCCTGCCGGGAAGGCGAGGGAGGTGACACCTTTGTCGCCGCCGCCCCACACCCCGGCTTTGAAGTTCCCGGGTGGGGTATTTTACTGTTCTCACGGGGCTGCCTGCGGAACGGGAAGGTCCTCGGTGGCCCCCGCCTTGTCACCCGGGCGGCACCGGAGCGATGCACGGAGCGGAGCCGGGCGGTGGGACCTGGGAGCCGGGCTGGCCCGGCTGCGCTCCCGGACCCGCTCCCGTCGGGAACACCTCTCGGGATGCCCGAGGCAGGCACGGCCCCGCCGCCCCCGGGGACAGGCCGGGAATGGGAGCCCCCGCTGCTGCCCGGTCACACCGCCGGACAGAGGGAGGGAGGGAGGGAGGGAGGGAGGGAAGGAAGGAAGGAAGGAAGGAAGGAAGGAAGGAAGGAAGGAAGGAAGGAAGGAAGGAAGGAAGGAAGGAAGGAAGGAAGGAAGGAAGGAAGGAAGGAAGGAAGGAAGGAAGGAAGGAAGGGAAGTTGCCCGTCCCAGACCATGCCAGCCCTCCCCACCGCTGTTCCCTCGCAGAGTGGTCACTGCGGGCGTGGGGCAGAGGCCTCGCCCCCCCGCACCCCTGCCCAGCCTTCCCCCGCCGGACTCCCGCTCCTCCCCGCAGTGTCCCAGGCCCTGCAGACGGGCACACGGAGGGTGTCGGGGTCCCGCAGCGGGCGAGTGAAGCGGCGAAGCTGCGAAAGACGAGGAAGGACGGGGCTCGGGGCTCTCATTCCTCCTCGCGGAACTTTCCGCAGAACAAGGAGAGACGAGAACGAGCATCCTCCCCATCCGCTCTGCAGCCAGCCCGAGCTGCGGTTCCGGCGGGCAGCGCTCCTGCCTGCCTGACAGGGACACCCCACTGCGAACTGTAGTTTAAAAGAAAAGGCAGTTTCGTGTTTGTGTTTTGTCTTCTGGGGTTGGGGTGGGTTTTGGGTTGTGTTTGCTTGGGTTTGGGGGGTTTTGTTTCGTCTTGTTTTGTTTTCTTGGAGACCCGGAGGAAATGCAGCGTGTGTGCAGCGTGTCCGGGCCATGCCCCCGTCACTGCGTGCAGCCCCTCGCCCATCCCCGTCCCTCGAGAGGGCTGGGGGGGGGGGAGCCCGGGGACACCGGGACGAGGCGGACGGCCCCAGCACAGCCCGGCCCCAGCACAGCCCGGCCCCAGCACAGCCCGGCCCCAGCACAGCCCAGCCCGTCTCTTGGGCGGGGGCGGCTGTCGTGCACCCCCGCCCCCCGGGCACCATCCCCACGACGGGGCCGACAGGAGCTCCCCCACCCCCGGATTGCCGGGAAGCCTCGGGCAGTGAAGGACGGGGAAGGTGCAGGGAGCCCGGTCCTGCTGAGGAGGGCAGGGACCCCCCCAAAGCTCTCTCGGAGCTTGCCCGAGCCCGGAGCCCCGGCGGTGCGGGGTGAGCGCGGCTGCGCTCCCGGTCCGCAACAGCTGGAAAATAGCCTTCGAGAGACCATAAAAGTTGATTATCCGGTGGGGAGCTGGAGTGGAAATTACCTAGTTAATTAGAGCGGTGGCTTTATTCTGGCTGTGAGTAAATGCCGAGGTGTAAATCCGAGGGAATTTAGGGGAATTAGCTGCCTATGTGGAAAGTGCAGGAGCAGCTCCAGCATCTCGCCCCAGCCCCTGCTAATGCTGGGCTCGGTGTAGAGTTGCTGAACTTTACCGTCACAACAGCTCCTGTTGTGTCTGCACGGATTAACTCCTCCGAGTCACGGGAGAAGCGGGGGAACGCTCCTCAGTCGCGACATCCGCGGGTGTGCACACTTGTGTCGGCGCTGGTACATCGCGGGTGTGCCTGAAACGGGCGGACGCATCACCTTGTTAAGATTAAATAAAAAATGGTTTCAGGGAAATAATTCTGTACTTCTTTGAAGCTTTTCTGCCTCCTCAGCTACAGATGAGCGAGCGAACGGCGATGCCGGCCGTCGCCCCGCGGATCCGCTCTGGGAGAGGCGCGGGGTGCCCGTCGCAGCCGGGGACCGTGCGCCCTGCCCGGGGCAGGACCACGGCCGGAGCCCGAGCATCCCCGGCGGGGCCCGACGGACCGGGTCGGGCTGCACCGGCCACGTCCCACCCGGCTGCGGGTGGCAGAAACTGGGGCCGCTTTTCTGTTTCTCTACAAAGATGCCGTGGGTGTAACTCAAAGGCACAGGCAGAAGGGGCTTGGCTCACAACTTTATTTTTTAATATATATATATATTATTATTATTATTATTATTATTACTGTTATTTTTAACAAAGGGGCCATAGACTATTCCTTTTCACAGGCCAAAAACTTTCCCGCAGAGACAGATAGTTTCATCCCTGGTTACGCTTCGGGCTGGCGGTTTTTTAAAGGACGGCTCGGCAAAACAAAGTACAGGCACTCCGGGGAGGGAACAGACACCCAGTGTCACCCAGTGTCCTGGCGGGGCCTCGCTGGCTCGGGTAGCCGGACCAGAGCTCCACCGCAGAGGGATGTGGGGGTCCAGCCACGCAACAGCGATCATTGCCTCCACTCTGGGAAACGTAGGGGCTTTTCTTTTCTTTTCTTTTCTTTTCTTTTCTTTTCTTTTCTTTTCTTTTCTTTTCTTTTCTTTTCTTTTCTTTTCTTTTCTTTTCTTTTCTTTTCCTTTCCTTTCCTTTCCTTTCCTTTCCTTTCCTTTCCTTTCCTTTCCTTTCCTTTCCTTTCCTTTCCTTTCCTTTCCTTTCCTTTCCTTTCCTTTCCTTTCCTTTCCTTTCCCTCTCATTCTCTTCTCTTCTCTTCTCTTCTCTTCTCTTCTCTTCTCTTCTCTTCTCTTCTCTTCTCTTCTCTTCTCTTCTCTTCTCTTCTCTTCTCTTCTCTTCTCTTCTCTTCTCTTCTCTTCTCTTCTCTTCTCTTCTCTTCTCTTCTCTTCTCTTCTCTTCTCTTCTCTTCTCTTCTCTTCTCTTCTCTTCTCTTCTCTTCCCTCGCCGATCACCATATCATTGTGCTCTGGGCCGTTGTTTACCCTTACTTTTTACCTAATTTTGACCAGACTGGAGGGGTTTATCGATGCTGTTTGATCGTTTTCGATTGGGGCCGGGAAGGCTGTCCCCAGTCCCAGCGGGCGGGCGGGCGGGAGGGGAGGACGCTGCTCCTCGTGGGCAGGGGCAGGGCAAAAAGAGGGGCCGGGGCAGGGCAGGGGAAGGACGGGGCAGCGAGAGGACAGGGCCAGGGGCAGGGCGAGCCGGGGGCAGGGCCGGGCCAGGGGCAGGGCGAGGCAGCGGCCGGCACTCCCACCCCACCCGCGCACCCTCCCTCCCGTGGGAAGGGGAGGCGGAGGGGGGTGGCTGCTCCCCGTCACTCCGCGCTGCGAACGGCAGCCGTGACCGAGCGCTGCTTTCCCGGCTCGGGACTCTGCCATTCACCCTCATCCGTTCCCTTTCGAGCATCCTCCGTGCCCCACCGCGGTGCCCTCGCCCGCTCCGCGGGGAGCCCCGTTCGGGCCGGGCCGGGCCGGGCACGGCAGCAGCGGGCTCTCCACCAGCAGCTCATAAAATTTTCATGATCTTGCAAGAAAGTGGAAGCCAGGGTTTCCAACCCGTCTGTTTGCCCCCGTTGATGGGAAAGAATTCCCGCGTGAAGTGGGTGGATGGGCGCTGCCGCTCCCACGACAGGCTGCGGGTGTGGGGGGGACCCCGGCGGCCTCAGAGCGCCCTTCAATCTGCCCGGCATGGGGGGAATTGGGAAAATCCCGAGGCTTCACGGTTTTCCTTTTTGTGGTTGTCGGCGGTGCGGAGAGAAGCCGGCGGACTGGGGAAAGGCGGCCGTGCTGGCTGAGCTCTCCCGGCCCGCCGGCTCCAGGAAAGCCTGGATAGAGTTGGGCGGGGGTCGCTGCTGGTTTTTCCCTTCCAAAATCGGTGAGAGAGCCCAGGGAAGGCCGGGCAGCGCCGGGCACAGCGCCTGCGGCACGGCCAGCCTGGCCTCTCCCCTCCATCCTCCGCCAGCAGCTCCAAGGCGCTGGCAGAGCTGCCTCAAAGGCTTCGCTTGGAAAAGAAAAGTGGTGCCGGGTGTGAGCGGGAGGCACACGGGGGCTGCCAGGGTGGCGGCGATGTGCCCAGGCTGTGCCCAGGCTGTGCCCACGGGGCAGCGTCGCTGCCAGACCTCCCCCGGCGGCACGGGCAGGGGCTGGCTGGGAACGGGGGATGGCTGTAAACCCTCCGAAATTTGGTGCATGCCTCCTGCCTTTTGCAGGCAGTCATTCCACGCTGGGAGAGCAGGAGGTGCAGCACCTCCCTGGGCTTCCACTACTGCTCTGGGCATTTTGGCTTCCCAGCACCTCGGGGGTTGTTGTTTTGTTTGGTTGGTTTTTGTTGGGTTTTTTTTTTTTGTTTGTTTTGTTTTGGGGTTTTTTTCTTTCTTTTTTTTTTCTTTTTTTTTTTTTTTTTTCTTCTCATTTTTTTTTTCCTTCCCCGAGTGTGGGGAAAAGCTGGAAGGAGGGTTTGCTCGGCACAACCAGCCCAGGAGCCTGCCCGCAGCCCGGCCCCGGCCGCGGAGCCTGCCCGCTGCCCGCCGGCGGGCGGGGGTCGGCCGCAGTCTCCCTCCCTCCTTCCCCGTACCGAGCTCCCGGGTTTGTCATCCCGTTTCTAAAGTTCTCAGTGCCAAAAGCGCCGAGCAAATGGAGTTCCGCTGCACCCGCACCCTCACCTATTTGAGGGAGGGGAAAACATAAATGTTTTAAAGGGTGGCAGCATGGAACGAGCCTCGTTGAAACTACGCGGAAAGCAGGAGGAAAATAAATATGGCTGGTGTGCAGAGAGGTGACATTTGCGGGCACTGGGTCTGCGAGGGGAGGCTGAGGAAAAGGAGCAAACGAAGCCAAACTCCCATTTCCGAGCCAGCTCTCTCGGTGGCCCACAGTGGTTCCCGAGGAAAAGCCCCCGCACGCCGCGATGCCGCTTGCGAGGCGGCCGCAGACCGGAGAGCAGTGGTGCTGCTGGGGAATGTTTCTACAGAGATTGAGCTCCCAGATAAAAATAACCCTGTGGAAAAGAAAAATAGAAAAAAAAAAAAAAAGAAAAAAAAAAAAAGAAAGAAAGAAAGAAAAAAAATAGACCTTTCAGATTTCTTCGGTTCGGTATCAGATCGCCCCTTCACCCCCCGCTGCCTCTGCATACCTGAGGTGCTGGATTATTGTCAGAGGACAGGCAGATGCAGTAATTGTTTTGTACAGCTTTGTTTATCTCCTACTTCGGAGTTTACCTCAGGAATTCTCCCCCCTGTCCTATGTAGCGTAGAAATATCCCCGCAAAGGAGCGGGATAACGAATGGGAAGGTTAACGCTGTACCGGCAGCGAGCGGGCAGGTAACGAGGGGTTCAAGGAGGTTTAAAGTTTTCATCGGTAACTTGGGTCCGCCCGGGAGCGAAATATTTGAAGTGCAGCACCTTGAACACGTTTAATTATGGGGTAGTAGTAAAGCGAGAGCTTCCAAGTAATTAGAAAATACTTCTTGGGAGACAGGCTAATCGCTTTTCATGGGGCTCTTGAAGAAATTAACCTCTGGGTGCTTGTTTGAGCAAAACAACTTTGGATCAGCCACCGCTGGTCCTCGCTGGTGGACCCGACCCGCTGCGAAGTACAAAGAAAATAGGGAGATGAATTTAAAATTAAATACAATTGAAGGAATAAAGAAAAAGAAAAAGGGAAAGAAAAAAAAAAGATAAGAAAAAGGAAAGCAAAAAGGGAAAGAAAAAGGAAATAAGAAGAGCAGAGGAAAGGCTCACTGTCCCTTCCCTTCAAGGTGGCGAGTGATGCGTGTCGCAGGGAAGCCACCTCCAAATAAAAACGTCACTTAGGGGAAGAGGCGGCGGTCGGGATGCGGCGGACCCTGGGGCCGAGCCAACACCCCCGGCCCCCGCTCGGCCCTCGGCAGGGTCGCGCAGCTCCTCGGGGTGCGCCCCGTCGGGGCGATGGCACCGTGCGGGCCCCGGACGGGGATCTCCAGGACCCGCTCCCGCCTTCTCTCTCCTCTCTCGTGCTCCCCGCGGAGGATCCGAGCCCCGCAACCTGTTCAGCCCCCCCCACAACCCTTCGTCCATCCAGCCGCACCTTGCTCCCTAATTTTGTTTCGGGGTATTTCTCCCTAAAGACAAGCAAAGCAGCTGCGGCAGCTCTCCCGTCCTAAAGAGGAGAGGGCTTTTGGGGGGTCCAGAGGGTGACGGGCCGGCGTTTAGGGGGGCAGCGCGGCGCGGCGATGCCTTTCGGGGAGCAGTCAGGGCAGATCAAAAGCTCCTGTCCGGCCGCGGAGAGGACGAGTCAATTACGGCCGAACCGCGCCGCGGGGAGGGGACGCGAGCCCCGGGCAGCCCGCGGGCACCGGGCCGGGCCTGTTCCGCCCGCCCCCCCGGACCCCTTTGTATCGCCGCCGCTCGCTTAATATTATTTATGCGTTTCTGCAAGGAATTGTGGGATGGCGGCCCCGCTCCCCCGGTAAACACCGGGGCCATCAAACCCCCGAGAACTCATGGCCGGGGCGGGCTGGGGGGGCCCGGGGCGGGCGGGGGGCAGCGGTGCGCGCCCCTGGGCCGGGCACCCCCGGCTCCCCCCCGCGCATCCCCGCGGCGGCCGGGCCCGTCCGGGGGAGGGGCGTGGGCGCTGTCACTTACCGGGGCGCCCCGCACCACGTGTGCGCTCGCCCGGCCTTCCATTGGCCCGAGGCACGTGTCGGAGCGCCCGGGCCGGCGACGTCAGCGGCGGGGGCCCCGTTAAAACCTAAAGGACAACAACCCGAGTGGAAGTGCCCGGGCGCGGCGGCGGCGGCGGCCGCCGGGGCGTAGCGCGGCGCAGGGCGGGCGGCAGGGCAGGGCAGGGCAGGGCAGGGCGGGACGCCCCCCCCACCCGCGGCGGCCCCCGCATGTGCGGGCGCGGGGCGGCGCGGGGCGAGGCGCTGCCGGCCGGAGCCCCGCGGGGCGCCCCTCACCGCCCTGCCCTCCGCGGGACACCGGCTGCTGAGAGCCCGCCTACACCCCGCCCCGACACCGGCGCTTGGTTTTTTCTCTTACACCCCCCCTCCGCTCCCCGGTTATTATTATTTTTATTATCGCTAATTTTTCCTCCGCGGATGAGGCGCGGCGGCGGCGGCGGCGGCCGGGGGAGCAGGCGGCAGCGCGCCGCGGGACCGAGCGGCTGAGCGGCGGCGGGAGGCGGCGAGCGGCGGCGGGAGGACCGGAGACCCTGTGTTTTCATTTTTTCGGCAAAGTTGGAAGTGGTGCAGGCTCGGCTGCTGGCTTGCGGGTCTCCCTGCATTTGTCTCTTAATTTTTTTTTTTAATTACTCTTAATTTTATATTTTTTTTCCTTTTATTATTTTTTTTTTCAAACTCTGGATTTTGAATGCCGGGCGAAGCCAGGAGAAACGAAAGCAAATAGACACCTGTGTGTGCGTGTATATAGATATATATATAGAAAAATATATATATATATAAAATAATTAAAATAAAGAACAACCGACTGCAGCAGCAACAGCAGACAGCGCTCGGCAGCGCCCGGTCGGCGGCAGGCGGGCAGCGGAGCCGTCGGCGGGGCGGCCGCGCAGCATGGAGGAGGGCGGCCGGAGCCCCCGGGAGGAGGCGGCCGAGCCGCAGGAGTCCGGCGGCGACGCGGAGCCCGGCGGCGGCGGCGGCGGCGGGCGGCGGGGGCTGCTGCTCCCCCCCGGTGACCCCCCGCACCCCCACCCGCACCCGCACCGCATCACCAACTTCTTCATCGACAACATCCTGCGGCCCGAGTTCGGGCGGAGGAAGGAGGCGGGCGGCCCCGACGGAGAGCCCCGGCGGCCCGGCGCGGAGAGCCGCCGCAGCCCCGCCGCGGCGCCGGCCCCCGGGGCTCCGCTGCCCGGCGGCGGGGCGGGCTCGCCGGGCCGGGGGGAGGGCGGCCCCGCCGGGCTGGCCCTGCACGGTGCCGCCAAGAAGGGGGGGGACCCCGCGGCGCTGGAGGCGGCTCTGAAGGCGCGGGGGCTGAGCGGCGGCGACCTGTCGGTGAGCTCGGACTCGGATAGCTCCCAGGCCAGCTCCAACGCCGGGAACCAGCCCATGCTGTGGCCCGCCTGGGTGTACTGCACGCGGTACTCGGACCGGCCCTCCTCAGGTAAGCGCTGCCCCGGCCGCAGCCCCTTCCCTGGGCTCCCCGGGCCGCCGCCGCCCGCTCGCAGGGCCGGGAAGCGGCGTGGAGAAGACCCCGCTCCCCTTTCCCTCTCTGTCTTCCTCTGGTGTTTGTGTTTGGTTTTTTGTTGGTGGTTTTTTTTTTGGTTTTGTTTTGGGTTTTTTTTTTTTCTGTTTGGGTTTTGCTTTTTTGGGTTTCTTTGGCGGGTGGGCGAGTTGCTTAAAATGGCCTGAAAATGCTTGAAGATGAGGGGTCGGCTGGGGGTGCGCGGAGCTCAGGGACGAGGAGGGAACGAGGGTCCCTCCCTCTGTCCCCGCCGCCGCGGAGGAGCTGAGGCCGCCTGGGCTCGGGGCATTTCCCAGTAACTGATGAGTTTTATCAAAGACAGAAGGATAAAAAAACTGTCTTCGGGCTCCCCTCTCATCCTCCCGGCGAGCTCTCCTTTCCCCTACCGGGAAACCCCCCCCTCCCCGCGCTGGGTTTTGGGAAGGGGAGGTGGCACTTCCATAGGCCTCGCCTTGTTTTGATTAGTCTTTTTTGGCCAAAGACAATCCGCGATCGTTTATTTCTCTAAAAGAGGCCTCCGAGCCGCCGCTGTCTCTTTTCTTTCTTTTAATTTCCCCCCATATGCTATAGGTCAGCTCTGTGGGGGCCGGAGGACATTTCCAAGAGCTAGGAAACTTCTTTGGCAGTGTCTGTCCCTTGGCAAAGGCTTGGGCAGAACGTCCTGAAATTATCTAAAAAGAAAAAAAAATTTAAAAAAATTTAAAAAATAACAAGCAGGGGGTAAAATGTCCTTTCGCTACCGCGAGGACAGGAGGGCTGGCTCCGGCAGATCGGTAAAACCCCGGTTATAAACAAGTCGAGAACACTGGAGGAAGGCATGGGAAACATCAGGCAGGAGATCTGCTCCCGGGGAAAAGAAAAAAAAAATTAGTTTTTCTCTTACAAAAACGGCGAGGTAGAATTTTCACCCGGGAGTCCGCTAGCTGAGGAAGGGATCGTAAAACGAGAAGAAAAATAGTTCGTAATATCTGAAAACAAACTCTTGCTCAGAGGTAATATTCAGAGCTGAATTGGAATTTACTCCATTGTTCTCCAGTGCTCTCCTTTGTTAATATTTAATTAACATACATCCTCACAATGGCTCGGCCCGGGCAGAAAAGGCTCCTTGTGCTGCCGAGAATAATATTCCCGAGAATAATCTCGGCGATTCGGATCGGGCCGTGCAGCGCCATATGGGCACTGCAGCCGAGAGGAGGAATGCTTCTGGCCAAGTAAACTGCAAGAAGATTTCCAGTAGAATTTTTATCGCGAAAAAAAAAAAAAAAAGGGGGGGGGGGAAGTAAAAAAAGTATAGAGATTTTCTTAAACAGACAAAAAAAAAAAATCTGCTCAGGGTATAAAATTTAGCTCCGTGCCTCTGCTCCTGGCGCAAGCTTTCCTTGCCGGGCATTCCCGGGCCACAGAGGCTCGGTCACTGCGATTCTGGCTGCAGAGAAAGGGGCCGGGGGGGGCAGCCGGGCAGCGAGCGGGGGCTGCGCCTCCCGAGCATCCCTGGCAGCGGAGGCACAAAGCGGGGCTCTTCCCTCCCAGGGAATGCTGCTGCTGCTGCTGCTGCTGCTGCTGCTGCTGCTGCTGCTGCTGCTGCCGGGGCTGGGTGCCCCCCCAGGCGGGAGCTGGGCCCGCAGCAGAGCGCGGCGGTGTCGGTGCTTTCTCCTCTCTCCCGGCCGTAGGTCCCCGCTCCCGCAAACCAAAGAAGAAGAACCCCAACAAGGAGGACAAGCGGCCTCGCACCGCCTTCACCGCCGAGCAGCTGCAGAGACTCAAGGCCGAGTTCCAGACGAACCGGTACCTGACGGAGCAGCGGCGGCAGAGCCTGGCCCAGGAGCTCGGGCTCAACGAGTCCCAGATCAAAATCTGGTTCCAGAACAAACGAGCCAAGATCAAGAAGGCGACGGGCAGTAAGAACTCCCTGGCAGTGCACCTCATGGCCCAGGGGCTCTACAACCACTCCACCACGGCGAAAGACGGCAAGTCGGACAGTGAATAGCCAAGGGAACGGGGGGGCGGGAGGGCAGCGAGGGAGGGAGGGGGGAGGCAGGGGTGGGGGGGGCCGTTTGCAGTCAAAGTTTATACAATGCAATAATTTAATTAAAAAAAAATAAAAAAGAAACGTAAGGGCCAGTGTATAAAGATTATACCAGCATTAATAGTGAAAATATTGTGTATTAGATATAATTCTGCAATATTCTATGTATATATAATTTACAGGTAAGGTGGTGTAAAAATCCAAGATATCTGATTATAATTTTTTTTTTTTTTTTTTTGGTTGGTTGGTTGGCTTTGGTTTCGGGGGTTTGGGCTTGTTTGGTTTCGTTGGCTTTTTTTTTGGTTTTGTTTTTGTTTTTTTTGGTGTTTTCTTTTTTTTTTTTTTTTTTTTTTTTGGGTTGTACGGAGTTTTTAGATGCTATCTTTAAATTTTTTTTTAAGCTTAAGTTACTTTTTTTATAGACTTAAGCGCAGTTTTAATGGACATTGGACACTGTTTTTTGAAATTCAAAAAAAAGAAAATTAAAAACAACTTTTGCTGAAGTCCAAAGATTTTTATTGCTGCATTTCACACGACTGTGAACCGAATAAATAGTTCTCCTATTTGTTCTATGAGTTTTAACTTTTTTTTTTCGCCCCACCCCTAACCTTTTCTTTTGTTCCCCCCTCCCTTTTTCTTTTTTCTTTTTTTTTTTTTTTTTTGGTCGTTGTAGTGTTTTTGTAATTTTTTTTTTCTTTTTCGGAGTTGGGGTGTCTGGGGCTGATTTTGGGGATAGACGAGGAGAATTGAATTTTAAAAGAAAGGAAAAAAAAAATATATAAGTAACGTTAGGCAAACAAATCTCAAAGCATCGAAACATGCCCGGGGTCCTTTCCTGAGCCTCTACTCCTTCATCACCGCCAACGAGAGCCACGGGCGCCCGTGAATGCGGAATGCAGGCGTGGATGCTGGATAGAGAGCTGGGCTTAGCACCCTCCCCCCTTCCAACTCGGGAAAACTTCGGGAACCCCCTCTCCGAAAAGCGGGATCCTCTCCGGGACGCTGCTTCCTCACGGCCCCGCTGCCCCTCCGCGAAGGGCAGCCGAGAGCTGGGACCCGGCTCTGCTCCGACATCACCTCCCCGAACCATTTGGGAGCGTTTTAGCCCCCTCCCCTCTTCCCCCCCCCCAAAAAAAATCCCATTTTTAGTTGTTCCTTCCCCTCCGCAGCGCGGCGAGGGTGGGGGGTTCTCCCCACCGCCCCCCTCCTCACGCAGACACCTCCCTGAAATCGGTTTTTTTGGGGGGGTTCCCCTTGGTCCCGGAGCGTGGGGTCCCTCTCCCTGCTCCGGAGGGGGATTTGTCCCGCGTGGGCCTGGGCGGCTGCTCAGGAAAGGGTTTTGCTGCCACGCTGTTTGTTGGGGTAGGGGGGGGAAACTTCTCGCTTTGCCTTAAAACCTCTTTATTTTGCAGCTCTAATAGATACACACTGTACATAGTAGTATAAAATTAAGAAAAGAAAAGGAAAAAAAAAAAAAAAGGAAGGAAAGAATCCAGCTATAAAATAAAAACTGTAATTTTGAATTCTGTGGATAACCATCAGCTGCTTAGGAGCCAGGATTAAATGACTTTGCCTTTTAGCAAGAAAGCAAAGGATTTTTTTTTCTTCTTCTTCTCTCCAGTTTATAAAACATGTGCATTTTACAATTGCAGTATCAAATATTTATAATCGGATGAAATATGAATGTTTCTATTTACAACTGTGTTCTCAACATTGTGAACATTCTCGCTGCATTTTGTGTGTTTCGATTCTCGAGGACTGCATTAAATAGTAATAATTAAAAAAAAAAGAAAAAAAAAAAACCAAAACCCAAAGAACCCACTTTATTACGAAATCAAACCCGTGTCACTCAGAGGTTACAACGGAGCTGCTCGGGAATATTTATCCCCAAATGTTCATAAAGCCCTCAGACTGCACTTCTGAGCCTTGGAGCTGGAATTAGAAGTATTTCGTAGTTTCAATTCTTTGCAGGGGTGTGTGTGTGTGGGGTGAGGGGTGGTGGGTAAAATCCGTGGCGATTTATGAGCGAGGTGGTTTTGCAGCCAGGCGTTTCTTCAGCCTTTCGACTTAATGAGGAAACTTTGGGGGATTCATTCCTAGGCTGAAGGGAAGGACGAACGCCAGCCGGCCCCGAGCCCCTCTCGGGCACTCCTCCTCCTGCTCAAAAGGGGCTGAAAACGGAAAGGAAAAAAATCTCTTTAATCTCACGTACTGTCAACAGGTTTCACCTTTTCAAGACTTTAAATACCCGGTGGTGTGATGCTCTGACAGGCTGCGTTTGGAAAAGCTCTGCTAGAAAAACACGTAACCCAGGAGCTCGGGAAGAGGGGCTGGAATATTGCCGATGCCACGCCACGAAACCAGGCACCCTGTAAAATACTTGGCAGCCCCGGGAAATGACAGTACCACGATTTTAGGACAGGCTGGACAAAAATAAAACGATCATCCGCCTTGCTGCGACAAAGGGCACAAGAGCTCCGAAATAGCTTTCCGCAGGCAGGAGAGGGAGGAAGGGCAGAGCCTCACCCACCCTCAGGGTCGCTCCTGCTGCAGGGGACACGCTCCCAGACAAAACCAAGGAGAATTGAGGGTGGGGGAAAGGTGTATTTAAATTTTTATTTTATACTTTAATTTTTTTTTTTCAAGTTCCTACTTTGGGATATATTCTGCAAAGGGGCAAAATTCTCCAGGAGCGGAGCTGCCGCTGGGATGTGCACCGGGAGCTTCACCTGCCCGGAGGAGCTGGAACCAGGGCTGAGTGCGGGGATGTTACCAGGATACTGCAGGCTCCTGCTTCCCCTCTTGCTTTATTGTCCCAGCCTCTCTGGTTTGCCTGCTTTTGAGATACATATATATATATTTCTTTTTTTTTTTTTTTTTTTGGTTGCCTCCGTTATTGGAGGCAGGTGATTTATAATCCCCTGGGAGAAAGTCGATGGCGGTGGGCACTTAAGAAGAGTTTTAAATCTGGTTTTAAAAATAGCTTCCGTTGTCCGACCGTACGAAACTGCATCGTGGGTGTTACACGAGGGTAGATAAGTGCCGCGGAGATATTATTTGTAATTTTTTTCGGAAGTTACTAAACCTGCAGTGGGGGAAAATTTGGTCCTGCTCCTAAGAGTGCAGAGAGAAATGGAGTTTCCACCTGTCCTCACCCAGCCTGTAAGAAATGCTGGGAACAGAACACAAGTGTTTCAGCAGGAATATGTAGTTTTAAGTTAAAAAAAATTCTGTAGTGAAACTTCTCCCAGCTAGCCCAGTCTGTATAGCAAGGACAGACAATATCTCGCTGCTGCTTGGATTTTATCCAGACCAGAACACAAAATATTTGCCATTGGTGAGCCGTGCCTTCAGTGGGAGCAGCGAGTGCCCCACACGGGCCGTGCTCCTCACCTGGCCCCGATATTTTGGGGATCGCTTGCATGTGAAGGGGCGCGGGTTGGGAGGGGCTCGCTCGGCTGCTGCTCCCGTGCTGCGGCCAGAACGCGCTCCCACGCCCGGGCTGCGGCTCCCCGCTGGCTCGGGAAGGACGGCACAGCTGAGTTAGCCCTCGATCATTTCAAATTTTAAAATGATTTTAACAGGAGGAGCTGCCGCACAAGCTCCTTTCGCAATTTTAGCGAAGCAACAAACCCTTTCCGAGGCAGCCGTTTTGTTTCGGAAAAGGCAGAACCCCAACCCACAACAGCCCCGAAG